>OW618034.2:20522618-21846173 GCA_939531255.2 Thera britannica
TAAAGCTTATCTAAAATTTTGTCACATTTATAATTAGCACATTACAGTTTAAATTTAGATCCTAGTCATCAAGGATCTTGATGATACACAATTTATTATGATACTAGGTGCGTGAGGTTTGGAACATTGGTGCGCATTTTGATCAAATCAGCTGATAGCAGAACAGGTGTCAATTTTGTTCATTTTGATTTACAGTGCGAACACATAACACCTACAACCGATCTTCAAATCAAACCTTTCGTGCAATAGTTTGCTGAGGCGCCCACCAAGCTATCTTCGAGCCGACTCGATGTGTCGGGGAAAATATAGAGAGTAGTGAGGTCAAAAAATCCTGGAATTAAAGATACATTCATATTGAATAAAATATTATGGATTGGTACAGCTTACTTACGTCTTCGACAACCGTAGACTGTGCATTATTTACGCTTAAATGAGGTGCGTCACTGTGGGATTCTGTTTCAGTGTGTTGGATTTCATTTGCTGCGTCCAATTTGAACTCAGTGTGTACTTTATGCTTTACAGGAACTGCGGAAACTTCTATTTCTTTGATCACAGCCGTCGGTATCCCGTGAGACTTTGTTCCGGAGAATTCGAAGCCGGATGAACCGCTGGCAGATGATTCCCCTCCCTGTAAGGTGTTTTTTATGTTTGATTTTGTTTTTATTTTTACATTTGGGCCTTACCACGGGCACTTAAATATTAGCTTCGTATTTTCCCAGCTATTCGATTTTTTGTAGAAATATTTTAATTCTAAATAGTCATACTTAACAAAATTTTATTAAGTTCTAAGTACAAAGTCGGAGCTAAAACTTAGTGCCTTATCGTATCGTTTCATGGTAAGGGCTGACTTTTCAAATGGCGGTGAAAATGGCGGAATACTTTGCTTTGAAACCTACGAAGCCCATGCTTAATGAGGGTGGTGGTACGTTGATGGAAACATTGAAAATGGAGTCCCAAAAACGAGACGAAAAATGTGAATGTTCTTTGTTCGTGCAACGTGAGAGCATGCTTAGACTATGGTACTTTTACCTTATTCCAGTGAAAAATCAGATTCACACGTTAGCCTCACCCACATAATGATAAAGGCTGTCATTTCTGGCTTGGAAACAGATGGTTAAAAAGATACAGGTGAGGTATTTTTAGGATTTTAATAAGAACTTACTGCTATTGTTAGACACATACTGAAAAAAAAATAATCTAAAGAAATTGTTAATATCAGTCTTTGAGAATATTTCATAAAAACTGGGTTAAAGTTATTAAAGGCAATTGCCTTCTAGACTAATGAATACATTGAGATACTCAAAAACTAATTTGAAACAAAGATGTACAACTGAGTATTATAACAAGATTGTTGATTATTCTTGACTCTTGAGATCTCCTAAAGTATTATTCAATTAAGAACTATTCAATATGGGCAAATAAGTGAGGCCAATTCTATATAAGAGGCCGCCCAAGGAAAACAAATCCATCACCAAAAAGTGTAGCCAACATAATCAAGTCTTGCAGCAGCTGCGTTTTTTTGAGCTTTCTTCTGCTCCTTCCTCCTGAGTTTTTCCTCCTTTCTCTGTTGCTTCCAACGTGCTATCTCTTGTTTGTCACCTACCAGGCCAGCTGCTGCTTCGTGTCCACCAGCTCCAGCAAATGCGAAGCCGGCACCTGCTGCTTTGTCTGAAGACACTCCTCCAGAGAGACCGGTGGAGGCTTTCACGTTGCCGCCAGCAGTAGCGCCAGCAAAAAGACCACCTAAAAGACAAAAACATTAATATGTGTACATTTTACACAGCACCGTCAAGCCCGAAACGAAGTAAATCTTATACTATGGGCACCAAATATTTGGTAATACTGAGTTTAAAATTTTTTAAACGACAGAAATCATGCTTTTTCACGCAAATGTTTTTTTGGGTGAAAAATGAATCAATCTATATAGCATAAGGCAATGCTACTACCAACTAAGCTGTATGGTTCATTAACCTTATTGTTACAGCTCGAAGTAGGTACCTCCTTCTTTTTTTAACCTGTTTCTTTTTCAATTTTTTATCGAGATTATATTTCAACTGCCAGTCATTATTTAAGAGGTACAAGAAAAGGTAATGTTGAGAGATTTTAAGCAACTTTTAGCTCATCTGTGTTGAATGATGGGTCTGTTAAACGTAGACAAAAATAACGTCATTCTCCAATAAAGGGAACGTAAAGAAGATTACTCTCAAATTTTCGACAATCCAGCGTCAATTGCTGAGTAATTTTACGACAGTCCTGCCCTTTTGGCTCTTGGCTTGACTTTAAGGGGAGACAAAGGTAAACGTTCAATTATCCGTAATGGCTTCAATTTCATAAGTCATTTTCTCAACACATTAATGAACTCACTTTTTGGCAATCTTCTATCTAATAAAAGCTGTTGCGTACGTGACTGACTGGCATGTATTATCAAATCATCATCAAGCTATTGTAGGTAATGGGGAACCAGGGGTCTAGGGGTCAAGGGATTTACTAATCTTGATGTTTATTACTAAACTCGGGACAAATCATTGAGCTAAGTATTAATATTGAGTAATGCAGTAGCATTTTAAGAAAAATCATCGAAATTATCTTTGAGAAAATAAGTAGGTACAGAGGTTTTTTTTTATAAGTAAAACTAGCTGATAGAAAAATCATATGGCCCTCGTGATGTTAAGTGGTAACCATCACCTATAACAAAGCATTACCTCGTAGGTCACGCACGTTAGAACGTGCCCTACGATGCGCTGCCTTGCGTCCATCAACTTGAGGCATACAGATGTTCAGCCTCACGTGCCAGTAATTTCACCGGCACCCACACCCTTCAAACCGAAACACAGCAATGCTGCTTCACGGCAGAAATATTATGTAGGTATAGTGGTAGAACTTGCACAACTTATATACCTACAGTAGGAGCTCAAGTTACCTAAAACAAAGAAAAATGACGCTTACTGCATGGACATAAGAGCTAGCAGTGTATATTCTGGTGCGCATCTTTGTGCACCTACAAGTTTGAACTTATTGCAAAGTAATATTTTAAAATCTTTACATCATACATGCTCAGTAAATAGGATTTACTTTAACGCAAAGAGGCTGTGTAAGTAGGCATGTGCAGCCCAGTGCATTGTAAATGCGTTCCATTTTCAAATCACTTTTACCGTCACACTATGCTTGATACGTAATGGTTCATTAAAGTTCAAGAGCTATGCAAACCTCCTTGGTGATGGTTCATTACAGTTCAAGAGCTATGCAAACCTCCTTGGTGAAACAATCTCTTTTCTTACAAAATGATATGAAAACTTTTTACTGAAAAGATATATTATAGTAGCTCACAGATGTGTGATAAGTGTGCGTCTACGACTGTTTTAGCAGATACCTACAGGTACAAATATTTTACTATTAATTTTAATAAAATTAATAATATTATTGTAAGTTTATTTTTCTCAAATTAAAATTACATTTTGTCATACCCGTATAAATGTTGTGTTATTGTTGTATTGTAAGCCTATTTCTGCCGAAAAGCAGCATTGCTGTGTTTCGAGTTGAAGGGTATGGGTGCCGGTGAAATCACTTCGTTCACCGGACGAGCCTTTCACAAAGACCTCTAGAACTACCAAAGTATGTAGGTAGATGTTACTAGTAGGTATTCTATGATACACTGTAAGTACCATTACGCAGTTGCGCATTAGATTCTGCGACAAGCGTACAAATTGTGCAATAATTGCTGTCAAACGCTACTTTTTATAGAACAACTGAGAGATACGTAATAAAGAGAACCATTTTCGGCTCAACGAATAACCTAAATTACATTAAGTGGCACTTAGCACAAGGCCTGCGCACATCTAGGTGATGGCGATGGCGATTAGCTGAAACACTGTCAAATATTCAAATAAAAACTAAGTAGTGCTACTTGAACTCATTTTCTCAAATACCATTACGACAAACAACGAACAACACAATTTTTTCTCACGTTGAAATGTTCATTTGTTTTTTTAAACAGCATTTAATTTTGCAAGTCAGTTCTAAATTTAAATGAAACCTTTGATAAGTTACCTCTTTGGTTGCTTTGTTCGGAGTAAAAGATCATTCCATTTTTAAATTAACGATTTAAGATTTGAATTTTTTAAGTAATTTGTCTGACCGCTTAACAAGACAGGTAATGGAGTTTCATGCAACTTTTTCCGGCTGCTGGCTATCTCGAAGAAGTTTGTCAAAATAATGCTCAAATTTCCAAACAAGTTTATGAAAAAGTATTCATAAAAGTCATAGATTTGCTAAATCATCATTACAGCTTAAATATTTAGACTTATCTTTCGCAGCACGTAAGCGTAGTTGTAAATTCCACAAGCGCTCACTTATCCATTTTGTGTGACCGCAGAAAAAAATATTGTTGGTTCCAACAATAAAACTTTAACAGGGGAGAGCCCACCATGGTGTATAGTCCGTGCGTCAATGTTTTTATTGTCATGGATCAAGTTGTCAGTACAACAATATTTCTATTGACAAGAAGTAAATTGTCATTGCAACAATGTTTCTATTGTCAAGAATTAATTGTCATTGCAACAATATTTCTATTTTATCAATAAGGCGTGTTTTGATACTACAACAACGTATCTTTTGTCAGCGGAACTAATTTCGAAAACGTAGGATTAACAATGAACAACTAGTAGGTACGAAAGACCCCAAGTGTGAGGGGTAAAAAAAGAAGATTTGATAAGACCGAAGTTGATCCGATGCATTCATCAAATCTTCAACGGAGTCATTAATCCGTTGAATACAATTTCATAAAACCACTTCTACTATATAAATAAACGCCGTGCGTTTTCGTCAGCGCGTTCTAGGATCGTTACAATTTTAGTCACGCCATCTAGTTCTAAATTTAGTAAGCAGCTTTTTTGTTAGTTTACTTTACTAACAATGTTCACATTGACACATTTGCAACGTTCCATTGTCACCTCAGCGACATATTTATTGTATGACAAAAGGTGGCTCAATACTACGACTATAGTTATTTTGCTAGGTTGTTTTACAATGTTCACATTGATACACTAGCAACGTTCTATTGTCACCACAACGACTTACTTATTGCATGACAAAACGTAGTTGAACTTTACGCTTTAGTTATTTTGCTAAATTGATTTACAATGTTTACATTTACACATTTGCAACGATCCATTGTCATCACAGTAATATATTTGTTGTATAAAACTTGCCCACTTCTACTCCAAATATTGCTATGCCCTAAACTTAAGGGCTTATGTATTCACCATTTTTAACTTTAAAACTTCACCATGTAACATAATAATTGCAATAAAGAATATGAGTATGAGTTTGAGTAGTCACATGCTCCGACTATAGAGGTCTTTTGTTAGATTTATTAAAAAAATTCGCATTGACACACATGCCAGTTCCATTTTCACCTCAGCAACATACTTATTGTATGACAAAAAGTACTCAAATGCCACTACTATAGTTACTTTGCTACGTTTTTTAACAATGTTCACATTGACACGCTAGCAACGTTCCATTTTCACTACAGCAACGTATCTATTGCATGTCAAATGGTAGTTAAATGCTACGACTATAATTACTTTGTTAGGTTTATTAACAATGTTCACATTGACACACCTAAAACGTTTTATTGTTGTATAATCAATTTTTTTATTAACTTTGATGTAAGGACAAAGCCATATTGTTCCTTGTACATTAAACGAAGGAAAATCAGCGGACAATAAAAAAGTTGCTGAACCCAACAAAGCTCTTTCTGCTAAAATAACAGAGTATTTAGTTGCTCCGACAGGAACTGACAATGCATTTATTGTGACTTTGTTGACCCATTTTTTTCTGTGTGCACTCATCAGTAAAAACAATTGGGTAAGCTATTCTAAGCTATCCTAAGAACAATGCTTCAATTCCACTGGAGGTGTCCTTAAGTTCAGTTAGCAAAACAGTAGAGTATCAAAACCAATTGATTTTTTTTTTTTGAAAAAAACTTAATTGGCTATAACACTCCAGTTTGCAGATGTTATGAATCAAAGTAGGTTTTAAAATCAAGGCTAAAACTTTGTTCAGATTTAAAAAGTGTTTAGAACTTTACCAACCAGAAGTATCTAGTACGGAATTTATTCAGAGGCTGGAAGGTTATCTATAAGCTAAGAGTTATCTTATTACAATATTCATCCTCGGGGTATATTCAGATTGAGGATGATGACAGTAATGATGATACATTACGCCTAAAAGCCCGCGGCTTGTTAAACCTAAAATAATGAACACTAAAAGAAAATTAGCCGCGTAAAAAAGTCTCATTCCATATTTTGAGCCAAACGACGGTTATAACGATTATAATCTGAATAGCGGACTCAATGACGCACGGGCGTTTCCAATAACCCTTCTAATTATGGTGCCATCTTACTAACGACGTCGCAAAAGCTAAGTCGTCAAACACCTTTCACCACAAAATAAAAACAAATTTATTATCAAATAGTATTTTGTAAAAAAGTAAACGTGCCCACACAATAGCTCAGCTTAATCGGTAGTAGCCAAGCGTTTATAAAGCTGAAATTATTTTTTGAGAGAATCTGATTGATGGCAATCAAAAAGTGCTTCTTATCCAAAGCAATCTATAAGTATTATAAATTAATTTCTATTTCACAGTCACGCCATCACGCGTGAACGGCTGGACTGGTTTGGTTGAAAATTGGTGGCTTAGAACTAGAACACAGACATAGGGTACTATTTTATTTCGAAAAAGTAACGGAAACCGGGTGTAATGAGAACAGAGCGATCGAACCTGCGGGCGGCCGCTAGTTTAGAATAAAAAAAAAGCAGCCAAGTGCGAGTCGGACTCGCCCATGAAGGGTTCCGTAGCATCAAGTAACATAATACTAGGTTCTTGTAGTTCGTCGAAGGGTAAATTGCGGTCTACGATTTATGACGTATAAAAAAAAACTACTGACTAGATCTCGTTCAAACCAAATATCGTTGAAAGTTTGCATAGTAATGTACAACATATATTTTTTCTAGTTTTATCATTCTCTTATTTTAGAAGTTAGAGCCCCCCCTCTAACTTCTAAAATA
Organism: Thera britannica; assembly: GCA_939531255.2. Lineage (NCBI taxonomy): Eukaryota > Metazoa > Arthropoda > Insecta > Lepidoptera > Geometridae > Thera > Thera britannica. The sequence goes on from OW618034.2 coordinate 20,529,690, forward strand.
AGAGAATGATAAAACTTTTTTCCACTTTGGAAGTGTCTCTTGCGCAAACTATTTAGTTTAGAAAAAAACAATATATGAAACCTCAACATCATTTTTGAAGACCTATTCATAAACACCCCACACGTATGGGTTCGATGAAAAAAAAATTTTTGAGTTTCAGTTTCAAGTATGGGGACCCCCAAAATTTATAGTTTTTTTTCTATTTTTGTGTAAAAACCTTAATGCGGTTCACAGAATACATCTACTCGCCAAGTTTCATCAGTCTAGCTCTTACGGTTTCGAAGTAAAATGGCTGTGACTCGGACGGACAGACAGACAGACAGACAGACATGACGAATCTATAAGGGTTCTGTTTTTGCCATTTGGCTACGGAACCCTAATAAAAAGCCACTACGGTATATCCAGTGACAACTTCGATATTTCTTCTTCGAAAAAATCCCTGATTCGAATTCCCTGGTGCGCCTTTCGAATCAGGGATCAATCAGGGATTTTTAGTGACCCTCAAAGAAGCTCCTTTCGTGCAGTTGACACAGCATGTTTTTGAACTTTTGAGGCTCTTCGACATACCGGTTTCCTCACGATGTTTTCCTTCATCGTTTGAGAGTCCTTACTATTCGATGGTAATCTATTGTAATTGGCAATTATTTTAAAAAGTGTGTTTTGGAATCGGTCATTGGGGGAGTAAAATGAAAGTAAATAAGTACCTCCGGAGCCACCATTTCCATCGACGGAACCTGCTAGACCGGCTCTTGCTGCCTGGCCGTGAGGAGTACCAGCTTCAGCGAATAAGCCACCTGCAGCACCGTTACCTAAAAAACAAGAAGGTTCTTAAAAGTTCGTAGAAGAACAAAGAGCACCTGTCAACTAATATGAGCATTAGAAAAACTATTTGAATAATTAGGTATTGGGTTACAAAAACTTGAAAACCGAAAGTTTCTGGTATGAAAATATTTTTTCAACTAGACTAATAAAAGGTTACAACTTACATAAATAGCCTTACCCACTAACATAAATAAATGCACTCAAATTAATATCCTCTTTTTTTAAGTATGTTAAAAATATAGTGTTCTTACCAGTTCCACCTCCAATCCCGACTCCTGCATGATAACCTCCGAAATTGACTCCCAATTTGCCATCCTTGAAGGATATTAGCTGAGGTGCCTGCAAAAATAACAACAATAGCAATATATGTATTTATGTTTGTAGACATAGACAAAGACATAGGTACATATTTTTAACATTATTTAAAATCAAAAATAGACTGCACCCTACATAATAATGAAAAAGATATGATAATTTAAATAAATTAAAATGATAATTCAAGAACAAAATTATATACCAACGAAATAACAAAGCCGTTTATAAAAAGAATGCTTCAATAAATATTCAATTACGACGACAGGAAAAACCAAAGCATACATAAATGATCATTAGCAACTTCGCTAAATAAGTTTTATACTTCAATAATATTATCATGACGCAATTAGGTACCATTTTGTTATTTTCCACACTATCCTAAAGCAAATTATGACGATTTAAATTTGTAGCAGATTATCTTGCAATGACACATACAACAAGTAACACAAGTGTTGAGAAATAATTATATGTTGCAAAAACACCAAGGTTTCTTACAGTATATATTTTATCATACTAAGAAACCTTTAAGTTGACCCGAACATTGCATTATGATTCCACGTCTCATCCAAATTACTTGCATTTGGTACGGATATATAGATGTAGAGAGAATAAATTGGCTTTTATCATAGAAACGACAACCGTTGGATTTTTTTTACGAATGAGCACCTCGACACTGAAAATAAAGCATAGAACGCACTTAATGATGACTCTTATGATGGACCAACGAGAACTGATGAATGAATGATGCTCAAGATGTTTTTTCTGGAAATGTATGCAAAAGTTATTTATCTTGCAGTGGACTAGTGAACTTCGTCAAGGCTGATGATAAAGCAAGCTACACCACGAGTGCTTCCACGAGTTGCTACTGAGAACCTACTCTTTACGTGCACAGCATTCTTATCTAATTACTTATTTATGAAGCACACGGGGTTTTCCGATAATTTAATCGAGTCATACAGGTAAGACACTATTTTGCAGGTAATCTGCTAAGAGTAAGAGCACGTCGATTAAATAAAATTATGTTAGAGAACGAAATAAATTCTTTGTTTGAAAAAATACACCCTTGCTTGCTTTTGATTCTATAGAGAGAACTTAGATATACATATTATCTAAATTCTCTCTAATCATTATACATTATATATTTTTTTTAATAACCGCATAGTAAAACTCATGATATACCATTTTGCCAGTTCGGTTAATGAGCAGACCGCTGTGGATGACCTTTGACATTTTGAAAGATATCGCGATAAAGTTGCTCGCGATTCTTCATAAATAGATTAAGTGATTTTATATATTTCAAAAGATCAAAGTGTGGGGATAAGATTTGGTTTCACAATATTCATCGTCTTATTGTCTTTGTGTTTCATATCTTTAGTCTTCGTTTATAAATTTAGAATAAAAGTCGTGTAATTATAAAGGTTGATCTGGTACAACCCCATGATACAGAGCATTTTTAGTAGATACCAAACACGAAATAGATAGATTATGTCGGGGGTTATAATAATCCTTTGGATCCATACTTTTATTCTCTTGGCTTTCGTATTGGTTACTGTCAGGGTGTTGTTCTAGTAAATCAGATACTTCATCAAAATGCAGATCGCGTTCACACTGCAGCAATCGATATAATACTATGCTGAGACTACTGTATTGCATATACAATACACATTCCATTTGATCAAGAATTCAATCAAAATAATAATTCCAAAATCAGATTTTACTGAATACCAAGTCTATACCTTTGCATTCGCCATTCTTTAATAACTTGCCAAGTGTATTAAAAACTGTGTGAGCCGTGGGTACAATTAATTTGGATACAAGGTTGAATTATTCATCACAGCTAATGATTTTCATGACGTATGTAAAGTTATTACGTCGCAAATAGATTTAATTGAAGCCACTAGGAAATATACCGTAAACAATCTGTCAAGACATCACTAATCTAGTCACGTAACCAACACCACATTTACATCAAAAATCAACATACCTACTTGCTTTGAACTTTATGGATATTATATAATATCCATGACAAAGATATTAGATAGAATATTGATAATTTCTGAGGCCGCACGGGAATCGCTAATGGTAGATGGTATGGAAGAGTATTTTAAATTCCCAAAATAGCTAAGCGATATTAGATAAATTTCAAATTTAATTTTCGAACTCTGACTTGGAACATTTTGAGTAACATCTCATCTCACAGAAATCTCGAGCTAACAATTTGTTCGTATGCCATAGACACAAACTTTGTTTCTAAAATATTCATAGACATATTTATAACCTACCTAGCCGTCTACAGGTATCAACTGGCCGTTAGACGTCTAGTTTCGGCCTTGCAGCTAAATCTTACTGCTGGTTCTGGACATCTCTATGACTTTTAGCACTAATGTATAACTTTTAGTTAAAAACATCCTTTATTAAAGACTCGCGACCGTGTATAAACTTCAGTCATTCTAGATACAACAGTTTCTGTATTTTTTAGTTCTTTTAACTAATTAGATCCTTCTTGTTTTATACATACAATTAATGGCAGTGACGCACATTGGTTTTGCCCTTTAAATTTACGTATGGATTTTACTCTTAATAATAATGATTAAAATCAAGTGTATACTGTTTTACGCGTTGCAGTAGTGAATTTCGAAACATCGACATGCTCGTACATTTCTGATTCACGTTCTCTTTTGTTGACGTAAATTTTTCCACAATACCTAGATGGAAAAAACATTCGTGATCATAAACGGGCCATCGTTGCCAAATAGTGATTAACTAGCCAATGCTGCTCTAATCCTGGCACTCGCAATGGGATGTCCGGTGTGTACATCGGTAGCATTACTAAATCTATTGTAAATTTACCGGCCGGATTCCAATGTCTGTGTATGTTGAGTGGATTTGGCTATGGTTTTTTGATGTTTGAAGATGTTGAAAGGAATGGCTATAGGTTCGTATTTGAAAGTATATATTTTTGCAAAAGGTCAACTAAGTTCATCATCTGTACTTCTATATCTATAATTCTATACTAATATTGAAGAGAGGAAAGATTTGTATTTTTGTGTGTATGTTTGTAATGAATAAACTCAAAAACTACTCTGCTGATTTCAAAAATTATTTCACCGTTGGAAAGCTACATTCACCTTGAGTAACAAAGGTTATATTAATGTGCTTAAAAAAATAAATGTCCACCCGTGCGAAGCCGGGACAGGCCGCTAGTCTTTAATATTAGCCTGAAGAAGCCTAGGTAAAGTTTTTATTTTATTTAAAACGCACAAAATACATAACAACAACAAAAGAGTTAAAAACTAAAATATTACAATTTAGAGCTTGATTGTAATGAAAACATTGTGCGTACAGAAACATTATAAAACGGTACGTAGGGTAATATTGTTCTTTCAAAAGTATAGTAGGTATTTGTTATGTTAGACAGAGGCTATTATATGTTTACGCTTTGACTTTGGGCATTTTCCATCCACCAAACTCCCGTGATCTTCAGACCATTGGGTAGAACATGTGTTCTATATTTCCTTCTTCCGGTTTACAGACGCCATTCAAGTACCTTTGTTCCATGAATAACAAGGTAAAGCTTTGACGATGACAAAGATAACATTACTCGTTGAATGTACCAGGAAATAGTAATAATATAAAGCCATGTATTGAATTTTACTCTAAAATGTCCATGATTTAAATTCGACGGCTCAATTTCGACATCTGTAGGCCTACCACAAGCTCTGTCTGGCTCTGTCTTTGGCACTGGTTTTGAATCTGTGAGTGCTCTCCAATGTATTATACTGTGCGTGAGACGTTTCGACGTTGGATTTATTTAGTCAAAACACATACAGACTCAAAACCAGAGCCAGAGACGGAGCCAGACAGAGTTTGTGGAAGGCCTACTGTAACAACAATTGCCAATTTCCAAATATCGCAATTACAGAGAACAGTCAATTTACGAGATATCGACAAGCGTTTGTATTTCGTATTGCCAATTAAAAGGAAAGGAGAAATGATATTCAGGAATAAGTTCATTTTACAAGGGGTAAAGTCAAAGCAACTCAAATTTAAATGCCTCCAGAGTGTAAAGCATTGTACTTCGATACTCCAGGGATTCTGATTCAATTGAACATTTTTACATTAATTTCATACTTTTTAATATTTATAATCATCTGCATCAACTGCACTAGAGTTGAAATATAGCATTGCGTAAGTATGCGAAGACATTCAGTTCGTTGCTCGCATGAAACACTGCTGACCACGTAAACATTCTACTCCGTGATACATTGTTCATTGTTTCGAGTACCGTCGAGGAAATAGTTCGATTCATGGTACAATCTATACTTCTATACCAATATTATAAATAGGAAAAACTTTTATTTTTGTATGTTTGTAATGAATAAACTCAAAAACTAATGTGCTTATTTCAAAAATTCTTTAACCATTGGAAAGGTTAATTTATGTGATTAAAAAATAAATGTCTATCTGCGTGCAAAACCGGGACAGGCCACAGGCCAACATAGTACATTAAAATGCTGCGGCTGACCATTTTCGAAAATTAAAATTGAGATAGATCCGTAGAACCGCAGACGCTCAATACTTACAAAAGGTGTTCTAAATTCAAAATTAACTAGCATTAAATCATGGACTTTTAAACTCCTTGCTGCGCTGTATTTGCAACCTATACTTGCATAAAATAAAAAGCAAACAGACTTCTAAACCTGCATACTGACAACTGGTTTCTAGAAGGCGCCCTGGTTAGAACCCTGGTGTAAGTTTCGAGTATATTGTGCTATTGACTTGGGGCGACAGTGGGGACCAATTAGTTTTCCCTGGAAATCTACCTTGGCCTATGTTTAAAAATTGTTTTTTTTTTTCAGGATAATGAAGGTGATCTATCAGCTTGTGATGGTCAACATTGACAACAAGAACATTGACGACAAGATTTTTAAAGCTCTGCTGATAGTTTCGTGTGAAAGAGACAAATGGACAGAGAGAAATCACTGGACTCGAGCCATTAGGTCTTGTTTTTTGCCAACAAGAACATTAATAGGGCTTTTGACTGATCCCTTCGGGTTCCTCGGGCAGACAGGTGGAACCAGTCTTTTTACTAGCAGACATAATAGACACAACTATCTGATTTATTTAATTACAGTTAGCGGAAGTAATATGAGGATAATTGCTGCCAGGTCTTGATCCTCTTTGACGCAATCTTTGCAAGGTCTTGAGATAATTATTTTCATACCTAATCCTCGTCATTTTCATTATTACTATAACCAGACTGATATAAGTCTCCCTGCTGGACACAGGCATCTCATTGTGACAGCATTACGAGGCATTAGGGTAAAGAAGATTTTCATGAAGCTATGTATGCCCACACTATATAGGTCTGTGTACACCAATCATAAATACAGCTTCGCTATTGCTATAAGAAAAATTGCAATTTAAACCGAATACTATACTTAGTATTCGGTAATAATAGTTATTAATAATTTTTTTAAATAGTAATAATTTTTCCTATATTTTACTTTGTTTACTTGTACACAAAAATTTTCTTGACCAACGAGAGCTACACAACGTACCAAAAGCATGGCGGATCGATATGACATGGACGTGACGAGAAGTCGTAGAAATTTCATTTTGGCAACTATATGTATAGCGCTGTCAAATGGCATGACATTGACAGTTATTTGACTCAGTCACTGCGGAAAACTCTCATGGCGGCGCCTTTTGGTATTCACCACTACAAAAATCATGATGTTTCTTTTGAAACATTTTTAAATTTTGAAACATATTTTAACGAAGAAAACTGAATCTACAATAGGTTATTCTCTCGCCTGTACTTTGTGATTTATTCCTGTCGGTAGAATGTGTGTTAGGGTGTGACTCCGGCTTTGTCTCGAGCTGGTTCAATGGTCCGTATGGTTTATAATAAACTGCACACACTAGTATTTGTCCCTATTTATCAACTACTGGCTGCTGGTATCGTTCTTCCTGAAAATATGTAGGAAGGCCTATGTCCAGCAGTGGACTTTCTTGCGGTGTCACTCTAGTTTTTTTCCTAGGTTTTTCTATTTGAGTACAACGAGGACCATGTACCTATTATTTATTATTATACATTTATTATTATTTATTATTGTGTATTATTTATTATTATTATGAACAATGGCGTGTGTCATTTTAGGAAATATTGTTGAGCAAATTTGATGACTGTACGTTGCTAAATGTCGTGGTATCAATAATAACTTTGTAAATTTTCTCTATGCAAAACAGTTGGTATGTAACAAAATGCAAATATAAACTGTTAACTTCCAAAACGGCAGATTTACCGTTGTTCAACGGTTAAAATAACCTAACTGTTATTTTGTATTTTATTTTAGAGTTTTACCACCTCAACGTAATAATAATACGGCGAATAAAAATATTTTCACCTTCTAAATACCTTACAATTTGTCATCAAGGAAAGAAATAAATTACTTTGAGTTTCTTTCATCTTTGCCAATTGTTTTGCAAGCTATTAGGTATTACGTTATTATATACAGCGTTGGTGAACCCTTTGTATTGCAAAGCAATTTTGGCGGATCTTCAAATTGAATAAATATTTAACTGCTTATAGATCTGAAGATTTGTAGAACTTTGATCAAAAGCGAGCTGTGAAAATATTCAAAATCTATGAAAATAATATGTTTATTTACTTTTGTCGCTAACTGTACTAACACTTTGTCCGTGTGGTTTTATGTAGCCACTTATTTGGGTTTCCTCAAACTGGTTGTGTAAAAAATACTGCCTCGAGAAGTGACTAACATAAACCCTACCTAATTGCTTTCCAAAAATATTTGGTGGAGGACCGCATAATATTTTAGTAGTAGCAAACCGCTCTCAGACTGCTGTGACAAAGACAAATTGCCCAATGCTCGATTGTAGGTATCCCGGTGGATAAACAACGTAGATTAAACAATTTTAGGTAATTATAAAAGTTGGAATGAATAACAAATTAAACAGGAATATCAATCATCCAATTTTTTTTTTATACAACAAGCTGACAAAACGAGCATATGGCGCACTTTATGTTAAGTGATTAACCATCGCATCTAACAAAGCATTGCTTCGTAAGTCACGCACTTCAGAAACGTATCCTAGGATGCACTGCCCTGCGTCCATCAACACTTGAGGCATACTGATATTCAGCCTCATGTGCCAGTAATTTCACCGGCACACCTTACAACCGAAACAAAACAACAATGCTGCAAAATCTGCTTAGGTTAATTATCACCATCACTCTATCGAAGTATACACTGTTGGACTTAGCATAAGCTATCTCTAAACTTTCCTAGGAGGAAAATTAGTCCAGCGATCTTTGCAGTGACGTCAGTCCCTAACAAAAACAACTTGTTTATAATCTCATTTTTGATCTTTGGGTTTTACCTGCTTAATATTTAATGTAATCTTGCGACAGTACCATGAAAGTAATATTTTGTTTACAACGCATTGAAAACTGTATTGAAGTATAATAATTCAATAATTCTAATTTCTAATCTGTTGTAAGACGCCCTTCGGCAAGTTGGGGCGACGATCTGTGAAATGTAGCTGGCAAGCACTGGAGGAAAAGAGCCGAGGACCGGGCTTAGTAGTGCATCTTGGGAGAGACTTACATCCAGCAGTGGACTGATATAGTTTAATGATGATGAAATAAAACATTATTTTAATAACTTACCGAATACACATGAACCACCAACGCCAAGAATATCAGCGCACTTGTTTGCCGCATTTTATCTGTAATTAAACCAATATTTGTTATTTTATATCACTATACCTTAATTTATTGTGTTATTGAATGTACATAATTACTTTCCACAGTATTTTTTAACCTAAAAAAATGTTTTTCAATAGCGCGTTTTTGAGACAAATTTATACGTTCAACTGCTCAAAGAACATGGAAAAGTTTCACGGGAATCTTAATTTCAAACCATTTATTATTAAGGACATCTTTTTCCATCTACAGATAAAATTCGTCAAATAAAAATATGTCCATCTCTCAAAATTAAGGACTGTATTTTTTATTCGACGAATTATTCCGCAGATAAAAAATCTGCGATTGAACCATAAAAATTCTTAGAATTTGATGGACATAGATAGGCTGGCAGAAAAATAGGGTTACTTGTTTGTTGACAACCTTTGTAGCCTTTGTACTGTTTTATGTGCAATAAAGTACTTTCTACAGATGTGTAGAATTTATCTTTCTTTGAAATGATTAATTTGATGAAATAATCAGAAAACTCCGCACATCAAAGAGAAACCACAGCCCCTTATACATAATAAATGTAGGTACTTAACATGAATCATTTTCCTAAAAGTTTCCTAAAACGAAGGTTACTTTGTGCTCCTTGATCAAAAACATCATTTCGATTTATCAAGCCCTTTCGTGACTTTAAATTAAATAGTTTGATATATTCAGGGTCCCTTATTCATGAGCTCAGCACATATCGTGACCCGTGGAGATACTATGTAAATTAGTAATTCCTGAATTTCAAATAGGCAGTGTCACATATCTAAAGCCCAATTCACGCACCAAATGATATAAAGCCTTTTCAAAATTAAGTCAGACTTTATATCTTGCAACACAAATATCACTCCAGTGATCGCTAAATTCGATGTGAGTTGTCAATTTTTGTTTGAAATTTGAGTGGAAAGCGGATTCAGCGATCACTCAATCGAACCGTGTTGCCGTAATCTGACGGCATGGTGTTTATTATTCAGTTGACATGAAGTTCACTGTCACGTCAGTGTAAAACATACTTCCTCCGTTAATAAAAATTTAATACGGTCGAAATTAATTAAAAATATATTATAGTAACTGAAATAAGAACCTACTTTATTTTGAAATAGTGGATGCTATTAAACATATTACATTTAAAGGAATGACTATAGGTATTTGCATGATGAGTAAATGGTACTAAGTGATAGGTGAATTGGTTGAAGAAGTTTGGAAACCGTACAAACATGGTCGCAATGATATCAAAGCCTAATACATCAAATGACGGGTTAAGCCTGCAAGTGTATTTAGTTATAATATTGTTGCAACTGCCTATGTCGTCACTCACTTTCGCTTGCGCGTCATTCATTATGACATTCAGAATACAAGGAAATAGCGAAACGAGTTGTGGGTACTGGATGGCGAAACTACCGTCAATTATAAAGTATCTATTTTTGGCTTGCAATGATTCATATACATAATTAGGTACCTAATGACGAAATTATACTACACTACTGACAAAAAACATTGATATTTTTATGAGCGTTGATCACCGCAGCTTTCATTAAATACGCAGAATCGATTTAAAAAGGCGAATTAGTTATTAAATCAGAATACAATCCAAAGCAGAATTTGAATGAAGCAGGAAAATAATATAATGAAATATTAAATCGTGTGCTTAATAAGGAGTTAGCAAAGCAAACCAAGATCTTACAAACATTTTTGCCAATTTAGCATTGTAGGCATATAAGTTTATAAGAGTTTTATACATCCGCAGTTATTTAAAAAAAGGACACAAAGTTTTATTTTGAACGTACAAGATTTTTCACTCTACTTGATGTTAAAGCGTCTAAAATTTCAAACGCGGAGAAGACGCTTCGATTTTGCTTAGTTTAACGAATAACCCAATTTTCTAGGAGAGTGAACCCATTAGTTATATCTGTGTCATGGGGCTTGGAGGCGCAATTTCTGGTTGTCATCAACTGGTTTTTGAGCTTGCATATATTATATAGGTAGGTATGCATATAGGTATATCTATGTAGGTATGCACTTTCTTATTTCGCCGGTTTTTTTCACTGTTGCGCAAAAGGTTTCCTCTTTTTCCTTCCATTATTATTATTAATGTTTTTCCCGTACCAGATTCAGCCTAAGCCTCACTCATGAGCTGATCCGATTGTCACCAAATTTTGATTTAGTTACAATTTTAATAAAATTATGCAAAGACCTTGCGTGTGTAAAGACCTTAAATTACCCCATAATCTGTCTAACGGGCGTAGCTATGTTTACTACTAAGCAATTAGTGGCAGACAGATTTCCACTGAATCAAGGACAGGAGAACGTACTTAGGGTATTGATGTCCTATATGCATCTACTGTAATAATTTATGATGATAAGGAGGAGCACAACCCAAACGAGGGTCAGATTAAAGCTGATGAATTATCAAACGAAACTATGTAGTCGAGGTATTATTATTCTGTATCTACTTATCTTCTTCTTTTTCTTATCGTGTCACTGAGTCTTTCAAACCAAGTGTGGTGAAAGGATTTAAATGCGCCTCAACGAGGCTCCTTTCGTGCACTTGACTCATATTTTCGAACTTTTTAGGTTCTACGACAAGCACGGTTCCTCACGATGTTTTCCTTCACCGTTTGAGAGCACACTAAACTATATTACAATCAATTATTTGCAAAACACAGGTTATGATTACAGGATGGTACAAATTAGGGCATGAAAAATATTTAAATGTCATTAATTATGCAAATCGAATAAAATGTCAGTGCAATATTATAATGAAAATTAATAATTAATCAAATGTGATCACACAACTACTCTTTAACACTGTAGTATGCCTTTTCTATTAACAATTTTCTAAAACCGTAATTTGTATTACCTTGTGTAGGTCAAATCGTGCCTGAACGTAAAAAAAACTTGTATCGTCGTAAAATGATAGTGATTGCAGGAATTTTCCGCCCTCCAGCCTAAAATTCTCTTCAGTGCTCTCCTTAGAAACACCAAAGAAGACCCATTAGCATCAATATGTAAATGTATGTATTATTTTACATATTATTATTGATAATAATGGTCAATATGTAAAATAATTAAATAACAAAAAAATGTATTTCGGTTACTGAGCTCGCCTAACTTGTCCTATGAAAGCTTCCCCTGCGAATGCCCTTAATGCGGCCCTGAATAAACATCCGCAGCACAATACATGTTGCGACGTCAAAATTGACTTTGAGTAGAAATTGTAAAGTTAAATCACTGTGGCCCAAATGATATTTGCTCCGCAGTGATTTAGTGATTAGATTGCTTTTAGTATTGCACATCATTCAATGAGAGAATCGTGTTGCAAATTACCATTATTAATTAATAATTGTGTACAGAATGAGAATTGCACAGAGAACCATGGGACGTGCCCTGTCGGCATCAAACTTATAGACCGAGTTCCGAAATCTGAAGACGAACAAAAGCCCAAGACGTCGGAGATTGGATTACGGAGCTCAAATGGAGGGCAGGATTTATTGCGAGACAAACTGATGACAGGTAGAGTAGAACAACAATCGAGTGGTGGTCAAGGACCGGCTACAGAAACGTATAGGATGCCCTGCAGCAAGATAGATGGATGATATACTCAAAGTCACGGAGCGGAAATGGGCTAGACTGGCACCAGATCGAGGTAGGTGGCACATACTGAGAGAAGCCCAGCACTGGGTGAAGTCAGGATGGGAATGATAATAAAAAAATACTCTTACAGCTAATTTTGCCGCCCTGTAAGCAAATCTAAATTAAGACTTTTGGGACATTATAAAATTTTAAATTTAAATACTGCCGCTATCTCTGCTGCGTATTACTACATACACGCATCATAATAAAGAAAGAAAGAAATGCGTTTATTTGCCGCAAACAACATAGATAGATAGATAGGAAGAAAGAAAAAAAGAAAAACATACCATACCCAGATTAACATACCCAGATAAGTAAATTTAATTCCTTTCTCTTTTATTAAAACTCACACTTTCACACGTTACTTTCCCACAAAAACGATAAACTCCCGTTGAACACATCACGGTTGGTTAAGTTCAAGGTAATCTGCCCTCAAGCGGATAATGTGACCTCTTTATCGAGAGAAAACGTGAATGCTCCCATTTTCATGCACATTACTTTTCACGCATAAATGGTGCTATTACCCGCCTACTTACAGCTTTAGTAGCAATATATAATACTGAAAACGCAGTCTAGAGCCGCGGAAAGCTCAAAAATACTGATTTTAATCTGACCCATGTCAAACCACGTTAGAAATGAGAAGAATAAAATTCACAGACGCACTGCACAGTACAAACAAATTTAACGAAAAATGATAATTGATTTACAAATAATATAAGTTTAAAAACTAAACAAACGGACCAAATGGCTGGTCCGTATTTAATGATATTTCTAAGGGGACAATCTATTACACCTATGTATACACCAATTTAAAAAATCTTGCATGACCTAGGTATCTGATTTTTTCTTTTCTGATTTTAATCAGTTCCTAACTGAGGAAGTTGTAGAAAAAGTTCAACCGAATTGAGAATTTTTTCCTTTGTTATCTGAAGTCGGTTAAAGGCCATGATTCTATCACTTTGAAAAGCACGAGAAACAGTTATAATTCTTATGTGTTACAATATTGTTCTCAAATGAAAAATCGAGCCAACCCTGCATTTTTAATTTAGGGCTAAAGTCATTTTTTTTAGAATGTCAGGATATCATTGGAAAGCGTAGACTAAAGCTTCTTTTTGCATATTATTATATTTGCCGGTTTTATCTTACGTCTCGCAGCGAAACCAGTTCGACAACTTTAACATAAAATACAAAAGTGCGTCACTATACCACCGAACCATGTTTTGCATTGACGCAGCTGGGAAATGATTCATAAGTACAGTCGCCTCGAATACTAAAAAATTCGTTTATTAGATTTTACTGAATTCAAAGTCTAAAATCGTTTATTCAGTTTCATAACAAGTAGGCCTACAACAAGCTCTGTCTGGCTCTGTCTCTGGCTCTGGATTTGGGTCTGTGTTAGTGATGACTAAAATATAAACCCTACGTCACGAAACGGCACACACACACAGTATAATAATACGTATACACTGGTGAGCCCTCACACAGACTCAAAACCAGAGCAAGAGACAGATCCAGACAAAGCTATTGGTAGGCCTAAAGAATCTTTTTAAAACGTTTTAAAGTTAGGTGAGTAGTAGTTAGTGCCAGTTCTGTGTCCAATCTTAGAAGACGCAACAAAACAACCTTTTTATTTAATTTTTCTTTTACAAAATAAAAATCAATACTTATTAAATTATTAAGTTTAAAATAAGTTAAGTTCAGTTTTAGTTAATTATGAAAAGTAAAATGTTCCTCTTTGGTAAAATGATTAAATAAGACGGTACCGCTAATCAAGTTCAAAGATTTTTGAGACTAGCTTTGAATATACCACAAATTCAAGAAATAAGGTCATTTATACCAAGATACGTCAAAGTGTCTCTCTGTTATGAATTACGGTGTAGACAGAACTATTGTGAGGTCTGACAGGTATAGATAAGGGAGGTAGAGGTACGCGTGTATTATAAAGTTTACTTGTATTGTTTGTAATCACTCTACTTGAATACAAATTTGTGGCTATTGTCTTGTTTGTGACGAAGGGTTATTTGGTCTCCGTTTGATAAGTAATGTTTTAGTAAGTGGAATGATCTGGAAATGTTTTTGCCTGTTATAGACAGGAAGTTACTGTACCTAACGCTGCATGAACACAATAAATCAGATCTAGATTAACTATAAACGATTTATAAATATGATATGATTTCTCTGTCAGGGTTGCAACTGTTATTAGAGGTAAATGCTTAACATCAGATAGGTTACATGCTTGTTCATTTACTCATAAAAAATATGCAATTACCTATTATAATAATATTGTTACTAGCAATCCGCCCCAACTTCGCAGGGGTCGTTATTAGAAAAAAATATGCAGGGTGGTTTTTGAGAAGGGCGGTAATGGCCAAGTCCACAACCATGAGAGTTAGGGAAGAATCGTTAATGGAGTCATGCCCTCGATATAAATGAAAACCATAACTGCATATTTATCTTTTAGAAAAATCTTTAATTTTGACGGAAGCTGACCCGAATGATTTTACAAAAATATATGGCCTTCCTCGATATATGGACTATCCAACGCAAAAATATTTATTCAATTCGGAGTTTTGGACCATCAGCAGTTCCCGAGATTAGCGCGCTCAACCAATCAAACAATCAATCTCTTCAGTTTTATAATATTAGAATAGATTATTAGCCCAAATCATGCCATTGTTGGACAAAGGCCTCCCCCCAATCCCAGCATTCTCGTCCCAATCCCACTAGTTCCTCTCAAAAGCGTTCAGCTCGTTTCGCCATCTTGCCTGCGTGGTGTACCGCGACGCCTCCTCGCTATCTCAGAGCTCCACAATGTAGAAATTTTGGCTCACAGTGCGTCAGGCATGCAACAGACGTGGCCGGGCCAATTAGACAAACTTATGATATTATTACTGTAATCTTCGTAAGCTTCTTAATTCAAGAACGAAGTCCACTGTATTTGTATAAGAAAAATTGACGATCCAGCGATAATTAATTTATTATAGGTACACTAATGGAAAAAGACTGTATTAACTACAGAAACTTGTCTTAAGACATCCCATTGTTCACAACAATTATGCAATAAGGCAGAGGTCACTTTGAACATTATTGAACAAAAAAAGCCACGGCACTTGAATCAAGCAAACAAAGGGAAAAAACTTCTGTAGTTCTTAGCAAATATTATTAATACGAATATTTTCAAGTTAAATGAGGTGGGTACACTTGGACAGATTCACAGCTGGGCAGATTTGCACACACAGAAAAAAATGGGTCAACAAAATCACAATAAATGCATTGTCAGAAATTTCCTGTTAGAGCAACTAAATACTCTGTTACTTTAGCAGAAAGAGCTTTGTTGTGTTCAGCAACTTTTTTATTGTCAGCTGATTTTCCTTCGTTTAATGTGCAAGGAACAATTTAGCTTTGTCCTTACATCAAAGTTAATAAAAAAATTGATAATATAACAATAAAACGTTTTAGGTGTGTCAATGTGAACATTGTTAATAAATCTAACAAAGTAACTATAGTCGTAGCATTTAACTACCATTTGACATGCAATAGATACGTTGCTGTAGTGAAAATGGAACGTTGCTAGCGTGTCAATGTGAACATTGTTAAAAAACGTAGCAAAGTAACTATAGTTGTGGCATTTTAGTACTTTTTGTCATACAATAAGAATGTTGCTGAGGTGAAAATGGAACTGGCATGTGTGTCAATGCGAACATTTTTAATAAATCTAACACAAGACCTATAGTCGGAGCATGTGACTACTCAAACTCATACTAATTTCAACTCAAACAATTTTAACTCAAATAATTTCTTTATTGCAATTATTATGTTACATGGTGAAGTTATAAAGTTAAAAATGGTGAATACATAATAAGCCCTTAAGTTTAGGGCATAGCAATATTTGGAGTAGAAGTGGGCCAGTGTTATACATTAAATATATTACTGTGATGGCAATGGATCGTTGCAAATGTGTTAATGTAAACATTGTAAATAAATTTCGCAAAATAACTAAAGCGTAAAGTTCAACTACGTTTTGTCATGCAATAAGTAAGTCGTTGTGGTGACAATATAACGTTGCTAGTGTATCAATGTGAACATTGTAAAACAACCTAGCAAAATAACTATAGTCGTAGTATTAAACTACCTTTTGTCATATAATAAATATAACGCTGAAGTGACAGTGGAACGTTGCAAGTGTGTCAATGTGAACATTGTTAGTAAAGTAAACTAACAAAAAAGCTGCTTACTAAATTTAGAACTAGATGGCGTGACTAAAATTGTAACGATCCTAGAACGCGCTGACGAAAACGCACGGCGTTTCCATAAATTGTAGAAGTGGTTTTATGAAATTATATTCAACGGATTAATGAATCCGTTGAAGATTTGAGATGACTGGAGTTGATCCGATGAATGCATCGGATCAACTTCGTTCTTATCAAATCTTCTTCATCACTTGGGGTCTTTCGTACCTACTAGTTGTATATTTTTAGTCCTTCGTTTTCGAAATTAGTTCCGCTGACAAAAGATACATTGTTGTAGTATCAAAACACGCCTTATTGATAAAATAGAAACATTGTTGCAATGACAATTAATTCTTGACAATAGAAACATTGTTGCAATGACAATTTACTTCATGACAATAGAAATATTGTTGTACTGACAACTTGATCCATGACAATAAAAACATTGACGCACGGACTATACACCATTGTGGGCTCTCCCCTGTTAAAGTTTTATTGTTGGATCCAACAATATTTTTTTGCAGCTGACCAGATTCTCAACTGGACAGATTCGGAGCTGGGCAGATTTGCAGCTGGCCAGATTCTCAACTGAACAGAGTACCTACAGTAGTTGGCTACACTAGATGTTGTTTTAAAAAAAGTTGATGGAACATGCAATGGCCCCCCTGATGTCAACTGATAACCATCGCCTATAACAAAACATTGCTTTGTAGGTCACGCACGTCAGGAACGTGCACTGAAATGCTAGCCTATACTCGAACTATAATGATGCTATCCATCCAAAGTTAGTCTGGAAGAAATAACTTTTAGCGATAAGACCGCCTATTTTACCTCTAGTTTAAAAGTATTCTTCTTGTTTAACCTAAAGGTATAACAAGAAAGTAGTTATAATCTATTCTATCAATCACAACAAAGGAAGTTAGAACAAGCTCAATTTACATTTTGTTGTTCTTGAGAAACAGGCTCAAGTAATTCAACATGTTTAATTAATTCAGTGCTTTCCGGTGCGTATAGGCGTGCTAGCGAGTACAACAACCTATGTCTTCACAACCTGTTCAGCAATAAAGGAAAAACACCACTTGCTCAAAGGATTGCTGCTTACATACCTGTAGGCCTACCACAAGCTCTGCCTGGCTCTGTCTCTGGCTCTGGTTTTGAGTCTGTGCGAGTGCTCACCGGTCTAATTATAATGTGCGTCTATTGTGGTCTATTGTACTGTGTGTTTGACGTTTATGATTTATTTAGTCAACAATCACACAGACTCAAAACCAGAGCCAGAGACAGAGCCAGACATAGCTTGTGGTACACCTTCTGCTACCTAGCTGCAGTTAGTTATGCTAACAGGTTTGCTTTGGTTTGTTTTTTAAAAGGTCTTGCGAATTGAAAAATTCCACATGACATTTTTTGTCAACAGAAAGAAAATACTAAAATTAAACAGCCCTTACAGCTCAGAGGTTAGTAGCTCGGCCTCTACTCAGGAGGGCGTGGGTTCGATTCAGATCGAGAACTATTTGTGTAAGATATATTTGTGTGGTGAACATTTTTCTCTCTCTGCCTGGGTGTATACATAATTATACTTTACTTTATAATACAATATAGTATTATAAATTAAGTATAATTATGTATAACATCAGCTATCTGTTCTCATCGCACAAGCTCTGCTTAATTTAGAGCTAGATAGTGTTATGTGTAATGCCAACAATATGTATTTATATATTTTTTATGGTACCTCTATAGGTGTTTTTATGAAACAATATCATGTTGCTTACAAGTAAATATTTTTTAAACTTGATAAATTAATTAATTTCTAAGAAATTTATAATTATGTATGAAACCTTTTAAATTTTAGATCTATACTGATATTTAAAAGTAAGCAAGTATTTGAATCTATTGTAGACGATTTAAATAGCGTCAGGGGCAACTAGTGCATTACTCAAGCCTTACTTGCGGGACGCTATAGTGCCTAGGACAGGGTTTTAGATGGAATAGGCATGCCCAGAACCCATAACATCCTGACCGGCCTAATCCACATGAAAGACATGGACAATACGTGCAGAGCTCACGGTATTTTCCTTCGCCGTTTTAGAGCACTAACATTGTGTAAGATTTTCCGGAAAGAAAAATCCATAGATACACGACTAATTTTTTGATTCGACCCAGCGACATTAAGATCGGAAGGCGTAATATCGTACTACCACTAGGCCACTATTGCAGTCTTAATATTTTCCGTAAATAGGTTAATAAATAGGCCTCAAATTTGTTTAAGCTGTTCCAATTTAATTAACGGTTGTTTTCACATACCATTTACAATATTATCACAATAAGTAAGCAATGCGGGCTTAAAATTGAATTGTTTTCGTTATTTTATTATTATGTAAATGAACTGCGCGTATTTTCAACTGAAATAATAATTCGTTATGTCGCCGGACACCCGAAGCTTGTGAAAAGAAAATTAACTACCTGTATCTTTTTAAACCGGGGTTAAAAGGACAAAGATGCGAAAACATAGAATGGTTTAGTATAAACCAGGCTTACCTCTTTTATAATAAAAGCACTTCACAATGTCTCACTGAGATTTCTTTTTAATTTATTATTTTTGCGTGCGCTGTCGATCGCGTGCGCAAACGAAGGCTCTATTCTAAAAACTACCTGTGTATTATAGTTGAGGCCTTGCCATTCTCTCCGGCTATTCACCGGCCGGTGCCAGCGTCACACGGTATACCGGTTTTATTGGAGCATTTGCACCGATTTGCCGCCTTTCAAAAATAGTGGTTTGGCCCGAACGACAGAATAAATAAATCTCGCGTTATCTCTGTGATCTAAATGTCGCGATGTCTGTGGCCTAGATGTCACTTTTTTTATACTACTAATGGAACAAGTATATGGCCCACCTGATGTTAAGTGGTAACCATCGCATGTAACATAACATTGCCTCGTAGGTCACGCACGTCCGGAACGTGCGTTACGATGCCTTGCGTCCATCAATTTGAGGCATACAGATGTTCAGCTTCACGTGCCAGTAATTTCACCGGCACCCTTCAAACCGAAACACAGCAATGCTGCTTCACGGTAGGAATAAGCATGGTGGTAGTACTTCCCCGGACGAGCCACAGACAAAGAGCTCTACTACTACTACAGTCCAGTCCAAACCAGTCTTACCTGAGCTATGCATGTACTCATGAAACTCTAGCAAACAGCAGTTCACGTTATTTTGGAATCAAGCTGTTTCAGCCGCGTCTCAAAAAAAATACAAAAAGTACATTTTAGTAAAGTTTTACGTTATAATCACAAAGTAACGCTGTGATTTTTAAAAATTAAAACGCGAAAAACTAGCATGATTTGATTAACTAATCATCTATTTCTATTAGACTTTATACCAATCAGCTTTATAAAATGATACTCGTAGATAGAATTAATAATGTATTTTCGTGCGCAGTAAACTGAATTTACTCATTAGCCTATTTCAAACAGTATAGCTCAATAAATAGATTTACAACTCCATGGAGCTCATCAATCTAATGTAGCTAGCTAGGCGATAGCTTAATTTATAGCTGCTGACTATAGGTACATACACATCTAAATACCTGTACTTAAGCATAGTTTTATTTTATTATTT
The DNA here is from genome assembly GCA_939531255.2 of Thera britannica. NCBI lineage: Eukaryota > Metazoa > Arthropoda > Insecta > Lepidoptera > Geometridae > Thera > Thera britannica. The sequence continues at coordinate 20,550,067 of OW618034.2, forward strand.
AAATATTTGTGAACACATCAATATCTAGCCCCAAATTAAGCAGGATTTGTACTATGAGAACCAGATAGCTGATAGAAAGAGAACAAACATCTGTGTTCACCACACAAATATTTTTTCTCAGTGGCGATCGAGCCCACAATTTTCGACGCAGAAGGCAGAGCTACCAACTGAGCTGAGAGGCCAGTCAAATTATTAATTTATTTTGCCTGGATTGTCTTATTTCAGGGTAAAGGCCTCCTTTCCCTTATACATAGTTATATAGTTTAGCTTTTATAGTTTTACCTAATTAAAAAGATATATCTGTCAAAAGTAAGCAAACACTCTCTCGAAAGTGACGATGCAACCTAAGATGCAGCATGCTTAGTCATAATCCACCCTGTTCACTCTAGTCTTAAAATTCCTAAATTTAAAGATCCGGAACTACTGACGCCAGAAGAGAGTTTCACTCTTTGGCAGTTCGTACTATAAAAGAGGAGTCAAAGCGTTTTGTACGTGAATGTTTCAGTATACGGACCTTTGAATGGAGCATACTGATCCTTACCTACCTCGCCACACAGAGAGTTCCAGGCTTTGTAGTAATTATTTCAATTCTATGACTCCGAATACCGTAGACAGCTGATACACAAAGCAATGCAAGATGACAATCTGCTTCGCTTCGGTGGGTTTAACCGCTTTATGGTGGAGTTGTGCTGAAATTACTACACCTGCTTCGAGTGACGTGGACATTTACCTTTGAGTAAGTCAACGACGCAAGCCCACAATACGTGTTACAAAATACCCTGTAAAAAAAATATATCAAAGACAAAACCCTCAAGTTGTTATGTCAAGGAACCAGATTATTTAACAGAAAGGCCTATTTACCTAATTTTCCTAATAATGGTCTACTTTAATAGTTTTTTCTATTTTTCTTTCGGCTTTTCGGGTAGTTTTGTAACACCCTGTATAAGTGAGATCGGTTTTAGATAGCCCACGCGAGCAAAGTCGCGGGTGGTCCGCACAATTTGTCCGTGTGTCATATACGAGTACATAAAATAATATATCACCACGCTCCAAAATAATAGACCCATTTAACCGAACTGCATCATTTGCAATTCACAGCAGTTATTTTTAAATTTGCCTTTAATCATTGGGTTAAATTACGCAACTGTCGGACCAATTCAGCTTTGCTACAATGCTCTATCAATTATTGTATTGTTCTCGTCCAAGCACTAGATAATTTAATGACTGTAACACATTGTCACTACTTATCATTATGTCAATGGTTGTTAGTAGAAATAATTAATAGTTATTGCTAATGAATATAACTATATAGTAAATTTATTATTTTTTAACTAATTTATTAAATAATTTGATGATATAGTTAATTAACTAATTTATTACTAAATTTAATTAATTACCTTTATTATTTATCTTTATAGGTATTATTGAGAAATGTCTCAATTTCATTCAAAGTATATACTATAAATATCAAAGTAAGCTTTAGGGCTAATTTCACGAATGATTAGTCATTCCGATCAAATGTTTGACAGTTGTTTACGTCATATTTTAGAATTTAGATATTTTACAACTAAATTCTAAAAGATGACATAAGCAACTAACTGTCAAATGATAGACAACATTAAAAATTTTTTATTGTGTGTTTATTCATCTGGGAAGTTGCCACTTAGAAATGTATAAAAATATGTCAAAAGATTAAACAATTCTTAAACTATTGCCATCTCTTACCTCTGGGTAATGTCAAACAGTGACAGCAGTGAAGCAATGATGATTTTTTTAAGTATAGCTGATAAACTTTACAAACGCAAGAAAACTGTAGCAACCCGTAATAAAGCTAAGTATGTTCTTTTTGTGTTGTCCGCAGAAACTGCTGAAATGATTAAAAAGATAGGTACTTTGTTACGCGTCGGTGTAAATGTGGTCAGTGGAACATTTTCAATATTATATTCTAAAAATATAAAAAAGTACCGAGAGGTTGAATTTCCTTGTTTTGTCCGGTAGCGCTGTAAGAATCGTCAGACGATCACCAGCATTTTGTCCATTCGAAAAAAAAAAAAAAAAAAAAAGAATTTCCTTGTTTTTAAGAGTAAACATTACGTTGAATTGTGACTATAAAATGAATAAGTAAAACACATCTACGCACGCGTTTAATAAGCTTAGCATCACAGAACTATAAAATATATTGACTGGCCTCTCAGCTCAGTTGGTAGTAGCTCTGCTTTCTGTGCCGTAAGTCCTGGGTTCAATCCCCACCGAGAACAAATAATATGTGTGGTGATCAATGCATTTTTGTTCTCTGTCTGGGTATTCTAAGTCTAATATTTACAAAAAAAAAGAAAGCTGATAAAAAACTATTATAATAATCAGCTATCAGGTTCCCATAGCACAAGCTCTGCTTAATTTGGGGCTAAACAGATTGTCCATTATATTAAACATCTTTTTTGCTTTATTTATGGCGTCTGAGCTCCAAGACGTATGATCTAATTTGAATAAGCTTTTTAGAAAGCTGATTTTTCTGATTTAGTAGATAGACAGGCAACGTACACACTTTTGCGTGTAAAGATTGTTTGAATATACGCAAAACTGGCGTATTCATATTGTTTTCCTATTCCGTCCTTGGTACTACTGGGCCAAAAGCCCCCCAAGGACCTTTCAAAGGCGTCAAGATCGTCTCGCCAAAGCTTTCTTGAGAGTTTTCAACGTAAAAATATTCCGGCTCGCTACTTTTTTATTCGTGGACATAAAGTCCTGAGATAACTTTGTAGGTTAGGTCACATTATAAAATCATCTTAGTAATATAGGTGATTGGCGGATTTTCAAAATTGATTTTCTTCTTACGTTACTGAATTGTTTTTAGCTGATATTTTATGAGCTTGCTATCATACCCCGCATATATATTTTATCGTAGTTGTATGACGAGCGGAAAGGAGACAAAACACCTCTCAGTCTTTCCTTCTCACACTTGTGTCTATCAAAGGAGGCTGTCGTAACTTTGGCATCAATCTCTTGCAATACAAACCGCAATAACCACTCTGTAGCTATAAAATGTTAAGACTCTTGAGACAACCTACTTGACTAGATACTATGTTAACTGTAAACAAAATAAACAAATGGGTATAAGAGGTGAAAAGAAAAAAGAAATAGACGGTTATAAAGCTGTTGGAGTTCTAGTTAAAGCCGATAGTTTTTGCATTTTACTTATAAATAATAGCCTCTGTCAAGACTTAAATAATAAATTTATGACTAGAATATGAATATTGTGGACAATTCACACATAACCTAGCCCCAAATTAAACGGAGCTTGTACTATGGGAACCAGACAGCTGATCAATTACTTATATTTTTTGTAAATACTTAGGCCGAGATTCATAGACCGAACTTTGACTTTACTTTGATGGAAAGTTCAACTTTCAACCAAAATTATATTTCATAGTTCCGTCAAGCTCTTCTTTATTCAAAATATTGATAGGAAACTTCGATAAACAAAGCTTACTTTGCGAAGACTGCTTTGCTGTGAAGCAAAGTGCAGTCTATGAATCTCAGCCTTAGATCACAATATGACACCCAAGATAGAGAACAAACATCTGTGTTCACCACAAAAATATTTATTCTCGGTGGCGATCGCACCAAAGGCAGAGCTACTGCCAACTAAGCCTACCTAATGGGCAGGAATAAAATAAAAAATTGTTAATACTAGCAGCCAGAAATTGATGGCACTTTGCTTGGAAAATTGGAAACATTAGGAAATACTAAGGGAAAAGTAAAACTATAGCTAAATATTCTATGAGCCATCTTATGCCCTTAGTACAAACTTTATTTCTTTTGGGGCTACCATATTTATTTATTCAACACCACGTGGCGAGCACTTTGAAAAGAAATTGAAAAGAGAAAACTACTTTTTTGTTATAATAAAAATGTTCTAACTATTGAATAAATAATGAAGGAAAACATCGTTAGGAAACCAGTAGGTATGTCGTAGAACGTGTCGAAAAATTCAAAAACATGTGAGTCAAGTGCACGAAAAGAGCCTCTCTGAGGCCACTTAAAATCCTTTCACCACACTCTGGTTTGAAAGAACCAGTGAAACAAGAAGAAGAATAATGAGTGTTATAAGCAATTTTCGTTATTTTTCAAAATAAAGTTTGTTTTTTAAGCAAAGATCATTCAGTCGCTATCAAACCTTTGCACGTTATGAATCGCATTTAATTCGGTTAAGCTAACCCTCTAAACCGCAAAACCTGCTCAGTCAAAGGTAAAAAACGACTTCCGCTTATTCATTAAAACATGCATAAAACACATCGAGATATAAGTACTACGTACTAGAGAAGGCACCGTAAATTCCTACTTTGTCCCGTTCAACTGCGGCGATCGCGCCGCACCTCACTCAGTCGCCTCAGTCGCTCTCTCTCGAAAACGCGTAAGTGCCGTGATTTACATGGCGCTTAAGACCTTTTTGCCGAGAACAAATTACGAAGAATAGGACAATTCAGTTATTTGACGTAGCTTCTCTAGTACGTAGTACTTATATCTCGATGATAAAACATAAGGATATTAAGGCTATGTTTACACTGTGCATTGCATGTATGGTGTAATTTGGATGTAGCTTTGAGAAGTGCCAGCTCAGGTAATGGTATTTTTAGGCTGGCTTAGGACTTTCTTCATAACTTAACGACTGGGTATGCCCAAAATTTAAAGCTGAATCGTTTTTTGATGCTTAACCAATGTATTTAGTATTTAGTAAGTTTACTGCCTTAATTAGGTATATGGAAGAAACGTGTGTTTATCGCTATTACTTTTATAATTTTCCGACGTTTCGACCGTTCTACAACAGCCGTGGTCACGGGCAAATGGAGTTTATTGGAGTTACCGTCGAGAAACGGAGGCAGTCGCAGTTGCAACTACCCTCACTTGGTCTTCAGAATTAGAATGTCCGCGTTCATATTACGACACACCACACTAACTGTATCTACACACTGCGCTGATCTCACCACCATATCAGATCTTAAGACTAGTGATCTTAAAGTCGGTATATAAAATTACCCAGTAAGAGTTTTGCAATAGAATAAAAACAGGCCGATATTACGCACCATGAAAAGTAGATCCATTTAAAAGTTAATTAAACGAGCTGTACGTAGGCCTGGGTCACATTCGTGTATTCCAGTGGAAACGTAGACCGACGTCGACAGCGTTGAGCAATGTAATCGCCTATTCGACCAAGCCATGCGTGTGTCAATGACGTCAGTTCATGCGTTGCAGTGGAAACAACCATATACATTTTCTTAGAAAGTGAAGCTCAATACACGTGCGTAGTCTTTCCGTGCGCAGCGGTAGGTCCACGCCTTGTAAAACAAGAACTCTGTTACATCTTTTAGCCGATTATTATTGGCAGCCTACGTCATCCCACTGCAGGGCAAAGGCCTCTTTAACCCTCTTTAATTTCACGGTCTAAGCGACTGAGGGCTAATCCATTGCAAACTCATCCAGCCCGTTCTGCCATAAATCAATCATTCATCATTTTCGATGGCAAGGATCTTAATTTTATAAGTTTTTGCTTTATTTTTGTGTAGTTCCATTATTTACTGTCATGGTGATGAGAACCGCATTTTTTGTTAGAAGAATTCTCTGAATATTATAATATGCTTGCATATATGACGTGCTTTTAGGTGTTTTCATTCATCATCATCATCAGCCTGAAGAAGTCCACAGCTGGACATAGGCCTCCCCTACACATTTCCAAGAAGAACGATTCTGAGCTCTTTCCATCCATCCATTCCCGCGATCTTAACAATGTCGTCGGTTCATCTGGTGGGTGGGTGCCCTACGTTTCGTCTTCCGGATCTATAATTAATACACACTAAATATGGTGTTACCTTGGTATTATAAGTATGTATTGTTAACCAGTTTTGGGAATAGGACATCCCTAATTGGATCAATCAACAGGACACATCCCTAAAGTAGTAAAAAGAAGCAGAAGAAGGATAAGATGGCGTCTCGGCGGAATTGTATTGTTTGCGGGGAAATAAAGGAACACAAAGTTGTATATAGCTATATTCAATGAAGAGTTTTCGCCGTATCAGTATTTACAAAAAAATCTAGTTTATAAATAAGCTCTGCTTAGTTTGGGGCTAGATAGTGTCGTGTGGATTGTCTACAATATTTATTATTATTGTTATTACCTTTCTAAGGTAATGGTTTTTATTATTATTTTTATATTCTTACCTCAATTCTAAATAAACTTTTATCTACCTGAAATACGAGTACTTACTCACTTTATAGAGGTTACTATGCAAAAATCGGGTATTTTTATGGGTTATATTATAGGTTTTTGCTAAAACAGCTGTGTCTCGTACATAGGCATAAAAAGTAATCGCTTCGAGTATGATCAAACTTCATGAGCTGGGTATAAAGTGGTTGTTTTATATCCGAAACAAAACGTACGTACAAAAGTTACCTGAACCTCTTTTTAACCGACTTCAAATAAAAAAGGAAGAGGTATTCAATTCAGTAGTTTTTTTTGTAATGTTTGCTATAGCATAACTTCGTCATTTATAAGCCCATTTTTAGGGTTCCGTAGCCAAATGGCAAAAATAAAACCCTTATAGATTCGTCATGTCTGTCTGTCTTTCCGTCCGTATGTCACAGCCACTTTATTAATAGCGTCAGAGGCAACTGGTAATTACTCATGCCTCTTACTTACGGGACGCTATAGTGCCAGGAATAGAATTTTTTTTATTGCACAAATTAATAGTACTATACACGGGTGAACTTAATGCTAGATAGTATTATCTACCAGCTAACCTTTGGGTAATAAGAAGATAGGTTGGGTAGTGCACATACCTACATAGAAGATGAGGGCTTATGCAGATACTAAACAAAAATAAACACACAGTTAAGTCATTTCATTTAAGTTGAACTGAAGTAACTGTAGTACCGTTTAGTTATAAGTTGACGCAAAATAAATTATTTCTATTCTATCATTAATTTTTAAATATTAATTAACTATTCTATTATGTGGCAATTATTATCACTAATACACATAATCAGGGAATTCCTGCAAAACAACTGTAAATTAGAAGGAAATATACAAATATAATTAAAACTAAAAAATACGCAATGGAATAGGCTTTTGGATGGAATAGGCTTGCCCAGCACCTATACCATCCAGACAGCTTAGTCGGCTTAATCCACAAGAAAGACATGGTCAATACGTGCGGAGCTGGCTAAGCCGCGGGTTTCCTCACGATGTTCTCTTTCACCGTTTGAGAGCACTAGATTTTTTTATATGTTATAACAACACATAATAATACTATACTTGTATCCTTACTTTCCTTTATTAGTAAATTTAATAAAATAAAATATATTAATGAGCCAGTCAGATGTAATTCCAGCCCCAACAATTTACGCAGTAAGAACGTAAAAAGTTAAACTCCTCTTAATTTGCCCCTCCACCCAACCGCTAAACTAAGCATTTGCCTTGATACCCAGCCTCAGTGGAATTATTTTATTTCAGGGAAAAAACGATCATCTTAATCATGAAAATCACCCATTTATTGTGATAATAGCACCATTCGTAATACGTTTTTGAGCATAAAAAAGTTTAATATACGTATCTGGGTTAAGTACTTCATCTACTCACAGCATCATTTCTAATCTTAGAGGCATGAGTGTCTTAATAAAATAAAGAAATATTAGTGGACATTCTCACACAAGCTTGTACTATTAATTTGAATTTGATTTAATCATTTTATACCTTAATTATGGACCACGTATTACGGATAATAATATAATTTATTTACACAAAGAAACTTACAATTAAACAAATATTTACAAAATGAAAATACACAAGAAACAGTTGAGCTATCTGCAGATCGTTACAAATAATCTTGCTTGCACTTAATTGTTATATGAAAACCAGAAGGCTTACCACAAGCTCTGTCTGCCTCTGTCTCTAGCTTTGGTTTTGAGTCTGTGTGAGTGCTCACCAGTGTAATAGACTGTGTGTTTGACGTTGACGTTTCGACGTAGGATTTCTTTTTATACAACTAGCTAATAGAACAAGCATATGGCCCACCCACTTGATGTTAAGTGGTAACCATCGCCTAATCAAAAGCCAACCAAGTTGTATTACAAAAAAACATTTTTTTAATATAATTATGCATTGCGTATGCATTTAATCTGTTAATATGTGTTGTTATATTAACGATGCGACACTTGTACGATTTATATACATTCCTGTGCAGCTAACTGTACTTATGTTAATGCAAAAGAAGGTCAGTAACGTTCTTCAAAGAAGAAAAAATAAAATTGCCAAATGGGAAATACAGAATTCGTTTTTGTCATCAAAGTACTGTACCATGAGCTCTGTCTGGTTCTGTGTTTGGTTCTGGTTTTAAGTCTGTGTGAGTGTTGACTAAATAAATCCTACGTCAAAACGTCACACACACAGTATAATGCACTGGTGAGCACTCACGCAGACTCAAAACCAGAGCTAGAAACAGAGCCAGACAGAGCTCATGGTACCTACTTATCGTTCAACCAGTATAATAAATAAAGACTTACCACGTTTTAATAAAAACCCACGTTCATTTAGAAGGGGACAAATAGGAAATGATTACATACACTTACCTTCCTACTTTGATATCGACCTTCATGTAGTATTTTGATAATCTGACTTCATTATTTCCTATTACACACCAGCTCAAACTCAAACCCAAAGAATTTTTTTTCATTTCAATTCCAAGAATCACTTTGAAACGTCTTATAGCTAGGTGAGTCTAGGTGCCAGTTCCACGGCTGATGGCACGGCTTGCTGATGAAAGGTTTGAATCACAAGGCATTCTTAAACTTCTGTAATAATATAGGCACATATTTTATTCTAACAAAAACATGATGAAACCTATACGTCATTATCTATAATTATAAAAAAAACTGATGAGATAGTAAACCTCCTTCTTTTTTGGAGGCTGTTGATTTTTAATTTAAAGTTGACACAACCAGCAGGCCTACCACAAGCTCTGTCTGACTCTGGTTTTGAGTCTGTGTGAGTGCTGACTAAATAAATCATACGTCAAAACGTCACACACACAGTATAATATACTGGTCAGAACTCACACAGACTAAAACCCAGAACCAGAGACAGAGCGAGACAAAGCCTTTGGTAGGCCTTCTTATCCCGCTAAGTGAGGTCGGCACAACAGGTTTTCTTCTTCCACTCACCTCTATCATTCGTCATCTCAGTGCTCACTCAGTATTCAGTATTCAGTACATCATTCTTGGTCTTGCTCATGTCATCTTTGACAAATTTATCCATATTTTCTTTGGTCTCTTCTTCTTTAACCATCATCTACATCCATACCAGAGTACTCAAAACAGAGTACTTATAGAGATAAACAGCAGGCGAATACAAGTTGTTAAGAATAAATAATTTGGTTAAAAATTCTGTATTTACTTTACTCTACAATTTGGCGGAGAGCGTTGTATTCCGACCCATTAAGACCCAGCCTAAACAAATAGTTCCACCAGCCAATTACGTAACTCAGTTCAAGTTAGTTTAAATCGGTTTCAATTTAAAACAAGTAAGTAATTAAGACGAGATTTTCCGAAAGAAAGGGTTGGTCATATTAAAAAAAAAAGATTTACTTAATAAAAAAAAATACAACTAATTAATTCTGATTTCAAAAATATTACAAAAATCCCAAAAAATAAATATGTTCTTATAGTTCTCCATCTATATAGTTGTATAAAAAAACCTTGCCAAATCAAAAACTTAAAATCATTTTAAAAATTGTTATACACCTCCAGTTGCAATCAAACATTGTAAAGTAGACATATTCATTTTCTGGTTAGATAGAAACTGACTGGAATAAAACTTTTTGCAACTTTACGTAATGGTCGCCTGAGGTTTAAGGCTTTACAAAGAACAAATCAGTACTCATTACCATAAATATCAATTTCATTGTATTATTTATTATATAAATATTTTTTATTGTTATCTTGCAATAAAGAAAACCCGCAGTTATAATAATAATAAACGACTAAAGGTAGATTAATTTATTAGCACTTTGCTCAGTTATTTATCAATGCTTGCAATAGGATATGTTAATTTTATTAGAACAGTGGACTAATTTATCGCACTGATTAATATTATGCGGGCTAGACAATAGCCGTGAATGACTAATATTGTGACAATTATATCAAATTGCTTATATTAGTGCATTATAATCATCACAGTAAATTACCCTCTGCGTTTGTCTGTTCTACAGATAGATAGTGCAATCCACGAAGGCGCGCCCCACTATTCCTCCTAACCGTTTATAGTATATGTGTGCAAGCTTCCGTCAATGTTTGAGTGTTATCGGTACACACTAATTACCTATGAGTGCACACGCACACTACAATGAATAGACTACGGTTCGCGACTGCCGCTCGGAGCAAACTCCCCGCACCCCGTTAGGGGCGCGTCTTCGTGAATTGCACTATCTATACCTAGGTATGTGTAAACGGGTAGGCTAAACGGATGTTATCACTAGCATTAGATTCAGATAGGAAATATAATTAGATATGATTTAAGATATTTTACGTGTACCTATACGTAAAATATATAAAATAACATATAATAATAAAAAATACCGAATAAAGATTTTTATAAAAAATTGTAGAGGGTATAACATAAATTACTTATTGAGATTGGGGCCTCTAGTTCGACCTAAAGGTCTGGCTTAGAGGCATAAAAGCCTTGCAAACCCCCACACTGAGAGAAAAAATAGGTTAGATTAACCGAGAACAACAAGTTGAAATAGCGCCAATCAAGATTTTTGTTACGGTAACCAATTTAATTCTGTTAATTTAATACCTAAAGTTAGTAAGTAATAGTAAAGTTAACAAATTTATAGCTTAAATTAACTGTGTCTTTGTAACAGTAACAATTATTATTGATGGTTTCAACAAATTCATATTTGTTGTGACAACCTAGTTTTATTTAGTATCTTTTTTTACGAAACTATATTGGTTGGTACAACCAATTTAATATTTGTATTTTGTTTACGAAACTATATTGGTTGGTACAACCAATTCAATATTCGTATTTTTTTACGAAACTACGTTAATTGGTAGGTACAACCAATTCATAATTTGTTTGATCAACTACAAAAGTGGTTGAATTACTGGTTAAAACTACTGGTCCAGTTGTTTATTATAACCAGTATTGTCCGTTGAAGTAACAAACATCTTGGGTTGGATACAATTACACTTTTGTTGAATTCACAATTGTATATTGGTTCGATCAACTACAAAAGTGGTTGAATCACTGTTTAAAATTACTAATACTGCTGTTTACTATAACCAATATTGTCTGTTAAAATAACAAACGCCTTGGGTAGGATATACTAATACTTTTGCTCGATGTACTATTGTATTTTTATTAGACAAACTTAAAAAGTGGTTGAATTATTGTTTAAAATTACTGGTCCAGTTGTCAATTATAACCAATATTGTCTGTTGAAGTAACAAACGCCTTGAGTTGAATATACTAATACTTTTGTTGGATTCACTATAGAATTTTGGTTTAATCAACTACAAAAGTGGTTGAATCACTGTTTAAAATTATTAATACTGCTGTTTACTATGACTAATATTGTCTGTTAAAGTAACAAACGCCTTGGGTAGGATATACTAATACTTTTGCTGGATTTACTATTGTATGTTGATTAGACAAACTTAAAAAGTGGTTAAACTACTGTTTAAAACTACTAGGCTAGTAGTTTACTATAACCAATATTGTTTGATGAAGTAACAAACGCCTTGGGTAGTATATACTAATACTTTTGTTGGATTCACTATTCTAATTTGGTTCGATCAACTACAAAAGTGGTTGAATTACTGTTTAAAATTACTAATACTGCTGTTTACTATGACCAATATTGTCTGTTAAAGTAACAAGCGCCTTGGGTAGGATATACTAATGCTTTTGCTGGATTTACTATTGTATTTTGATTAGACTAACTTAAAAAGTGGTTGAATTACTGTTTAAAATTACTGGTGCAGTTGTTAATTATAACCAATATTGTCTGTTGAAGTAACAAAAACCTTGGGTTCAATATACTAAATTTTTGTCGGGTTCACTATTGTATTTTGGTAAGACTAACTAAAAAGTGGTTAAACTACTGTTTAAAACTACTAGGCTAGTGGTTTACTATAACCAATATTGTTTGTTGAAGTAACAAACGCCTTGGGTAGTATATACTTATACTTTTGTTGGATTCACTATTCTATTTTGGTTCGATCAACTACAAAAGTGGTTGAATTACTGTTTAAAATTACTAATACTGCTGTTTACTATGACCAATATTTTCTGTTAAAGTAACAAACGCCCTGAGTAGGATACACTAATACTATTGTTGGATTCACTATTATATTTTGGTAAGACCAACTAAGAAGTGGTTAAACTATTGTTTAAAATTACTAGTCCAGCGGTTTACTATAACCATTACTAGTATTGATTATAGTAAACAGCTGTAGCTAGTAATTTTAAGCAGCAGTTAAACCACATTTTATTTGGTCTGACTAAAACCTGAAAGACAATCCAACAAACATATTAATTTAGTATAGCCATTTTTAAATAGTAAAGCAATATTGAGCGCTGTTAACTGCGCTACAAGTAATTCAAAACTAGTTAAACCAAAATTATACAAAGTTGTCACTGTTGCCAATAGTAAAAAATGGGCATTATTTATATGTAAGCCAAAGACAAATAATACTTTACAATCTTTCCCTGCTTAATTTTTTAATCACATAAACAAAAAAACTAGTTTTAAGCTTAATTTTATCAGTAATTCAACCATTAGATTAATATCTACTAATAACTGATTGAAACAACAGTGAACCTATAATAAATTATTGTCTATTTGCCTACCTAAAAAATAAATCATTTATAGAAATAAAAAAACAAGTTTTTTAATTAGTAGTGGTTTTATTTAAAAAAATAAATCAAATAACACGATCAAGAACAGTAAATAATTGAAGTTAAAAAAGTCGAAATGAACGTATTTTAACACAAACATAATATTTTGAATATAACATACTTATAGACACTTACAGGTGAGTTATTAATCATTACTTATTTATTATCATGTCAAATGACGAATAGTTTTTTCTTACTAAAATAATACAAATATTGAAAACGAATATACAGGGTATAATAAGTGTGAGTGCGTGCGCTTCGTTTGTTTTTGTTTAAAGTACCTGTGATTTGTATTTGAAAATAGTGAAAAATGGAGCTGAATGAGGTTTTGGAATCATGGGGGGTGTCTCAAGACAATAACTCACCTGTAAGTGTCTATAAGTAATAACATACTTATAGACACTTACAGGTGAGTTATTAATCATTACTTATTTATTATCATGTCAAATGACGAATAGTTTTTTCTTACTAAAATAATACAAATATTGAAAACGAATATACAGGGTATAATAAGTGTGAGTGCGTGCGCTTCGTTCGTTTTTGTTTAAAGTACCTGTGATTTGTATTTGAAAATAGTGAAAAATGGAGCTGAATGAGGTTTTGGAATCATGGGGGGTGTCTCAAGACAATAACTCACCTGTAAGTGTCTATAAGTAATAACATACTTATAGACACTTATAATATATTAATAACTCACCTGTAAGTGTCTATAAGTAATAACATACTTATAGACACTTACAGGTGAGTTATTAATCATTACTTATTTATTATCATGTCAAATGACGAATAGTTTTTTCTTACTAAAATAATACAAATATTGAAAACGAATATACAGGGTATAATAAGTGTGAGTGCGTGCGCTTCGTTTGTTTTTGTTTAAAGTACCTGTGATTTGTATTTGAAAATAGTGAAAAATGGAGCTGAATGAGGTTTTGGAATCATGGGGGGTGTCTCAAGACAATAACTCACCTGTAAGTGTCTATAAGTAATAACATACTTATAGACACTTACAGGTGAGTTATTAATCATTACTTATTTATTATCATGTCAAATGACGAATAGTTTTTTCTTACTAAAATAATACAAATATTGAAAACGAATATACAGGGTATAATAAGTGTGAGTGCGTGCGCTTCGTTCGTTTTTGTTTAAAGTACCTGTGATTTGTATTTGAAAATAGTGAAAAATAGAGCTGAATGAGGTTTTGGAATCATGGGGGGTGTCTCAAGACACCATTCAAGTGTTCTGTGGTTTGATCTCCCAGTAAGCGAGCGAACTGCAAAGCGCCAAATCACGGATATCTAAAACAAAAAAAAAAAATGTAAGTTATTGCTTTAATAACCAAGGAATTTGTTTACAATAGCCTAGCAATATTACACTGTAACACAGAATAACACCCATAGTCAAGTTATTGAAGGGGGTACGATTCCTATACGTAAATTAAATTTTGCCAACTATGGGCTAATAAGAGTATAATTTTGTGGCACTATAGTAAGCTTTTAAATCGGTCATTGTTATCGCCAAACTGTATTAATTTAAATTAATTATTTATTATTAAATTCATTTATTAAATCAACATAGGATCATTTTGTTAGTTATAATTTAAAGAAAACTATAAATTAACAAAAATATATAAACAACAGTTTGCATGGGGATAGAATAACCTTAAATAGAAAATTCCTTATTCGGGTAAATACTTACTCTCATTTTCTTCCTTAAACAGTTCTCTCAACTCTTTTTCAACTGCACTCTTTTCTGTGGTTTGATCTCCCAGTAAGCGAGCGAACTGCAAAGCGCCAAATCACGGATATCTAAAACAAAAAAAAATAATGTAAGTTATTGCTTTAATAACCAAGGAATTTGTTTACAATAGCCTAGCAATATTACACTGTAACACAGAATAACACCCATAGTCAAGTTATTGAAGGGGGTACGATTCCTATACGTAAATTAAATTTTGCCAACTATGGGCTAATAGAGTATAATTTTGTGGCACTATAGTAAGCTTTTCAATCGGTCATTGTTATCGCCAAACTGTATTAATTTAAATTAATTATTTATTATTAAATTCATTTATTAAATCAACATAGGATCATTTTGTTAGTTATAATTTAAAGAAAACTATAAATTAACAAAAATATATAAACAACAGTTTGCATGGGGATAGAATAACCTTAAATAGAAAATTCCTTATTCGGGTAAATACTTACTCTCATTTTCTTCCTTAAACAGTTCTCTCAACTCTTTTTCAACTGCAGCATCAGCCTCTAGTAGTTTTATGGCGCTGTTTTGAAATTGACCCCATTTTTTCAAACAGCATTGAATTTTTGTCAGGGTATAAATGGGCAAAGTCGATTTCAATCTGAAAAAAGAGTAATTATTTGGTGCTTAGAAATTTGATGTGAACCTAAATAGTTATACAAATGTTATAAGTAACAAAACACTACCAGTCGATGTCCGTTCGTGGTTTTTAAGCATGGCCATTCATTTACCATGACCATCAATGTTTTTTTGGTATCATACGCATTTTTTTTTCTATAAGCGCAAGATTCTTTCCAATTTTCTTCAACCAGTGGCCAGGGGTCGCGGTTGTATTTTAACCATATCATGATATCGTCAGTCTCTGTGCAAACAATAAATCTGTCAGTAAAAATAAGCTAAAATTCATTCATTCACCACTTGAACTTGCAAAATTATTTATTTTATCCACAGCGTGTAACAAGCAGAAAATCGATTGATTGAGATAAAACTTTGCATACCTATTTGTCCATGTTTTTTAAGTTTTTGTTCAGTTTTACAGTTATTGTCAAGTATGTGTTGGTTATTGCGAGATCTCAATTTGCAGCGAACTATACTGGAAATTAAACTGTGGAGACATGCTTACCATTTTCTATCATTTCATTGTCATTTGTTTCATGACAAGAAATTTTTATTTTTTTTGGGAGCACCCCAGAACCTCTTAAAGTTCTCAACTGGTTATAGTATCTATCAACAAGTTTTCCTTTTGCTGGCATTGTATTTTTAGGGCTAATAGTTCTGCTAGGAATATAGTAGGTTTCCTGAAACAGATTATTTTTTTAAAAACAGGTTGTAAATTCTTTTTTAAACCCGTGTGAAATAAATTATAGTTTAAAAAACTAAAAAAAACGCTTTTATAACAAATTGAACTAATAATAGTGGGTGCTTTTTATAATAACTTCAGATATAATAAACTATTGATAAAATATTTACAACAATCAAAATCAAGCCCCCCACGCTTTTTGTACAATAATATAAATTTTCAATTGATTATTACAGATTTATTTTTAACTTTTTAGTTCAATTTGTTATAAAAGCGTTTTTTTTAGTTTTTTAACCTATAATTTATTTTTTACTTTTTAGTTTTTTTATTTTTTTTTTCATATTTTTTTTTCATATTTTTTTTTTCATATTTTTGCATTGTCATCGACCTTTGACAGGTGTGCAAAGTTTGAATCAAATCTGATCGTTCAAAGTAGGACAAAATCGAGCTCAAAGAGGTCGGTTACATACATACATACATACATACATACATACATACATACTTTCATATTTTTTTTTTCATATTTTTTTTTTCATATTTTTGCATTGTCATCGACCTTTGACAGGTGTGCAAAGTTTGAATCAAATCTGATCGTTCAAAGTAGGACAAAATCGAGCTCAAAGGGGTCGGTTACATACATACATACATACATACATACATACATACATACATACAGGTGAAGCTAATAAAAGCGTTATAAAAAAAATAAGCTAGGTACCAAATTACTAAAAACAATCTACCCTACGACTACAATACAACAAGTCTTGCTAGCTTATACTAAACGACGTAACGACGCATGAGTCATGTTTTTTCGTGCGTGCAGCCGGCTCCATCGATTTATAAGACGTTATCACGTCAAAAAGAATATTATTTAGGTGGTACAGGTACCAACTGACATGTTTTATCTTAGTTCTAATCAAAATCTATTCTTTGTTCAACACAATCCTAAAAAGCAGCCAAGTGCGAGTTGGACTCGCCCATGAAGTGTTCCGTAGCATCAAGTAACATAATATAAAGGATCTTGTAGTTCGTCGAAAGGTAAATTGCGGTTTACGATTTATGACGTATAAAAAAAACACTACTAGGTAGCTAGATCTCGTTCAAACCAAATATCGTTGAAAGTTTGCATAGTAATGTACAACATAATATATTTTTTTTAGTTTTATCATTCTCTTATTTTAGAAGTTAGAGGGGGGGGGACCAACTTTTTTCCACTTTGGAAGTGTCTCTCGCGCAAACTATTCAGTTTAGAAAAAAACTATATTAGAAACCTCAACATCATTTTTGAAGACCTATTCATAGATACCCAACACGTCCCATACGTGTTGGGTACCCGATGAAAAAAAAATTTTTGAGTTTCAGTTTCAAGTATGGGGACCCCAAAATTTATAGTTTTTTTTCTATTTTTGTGTAAAAGTCTTAATGCGGTTCACAGAATACATCTAGGTACTCGCCAAGTTTCATCAGTCTAGCTCTTACGGTTTCGGAGAAAAATGGCTTTGACATACGGACGGACAGACAGACAGACAGACAGACATGACGAATCTATAAGGGTTCCGTTTTTGCCATTTGGCTACGGAACCCTAAAAATTGAGTCACTCACGGTGTAAGCAGGTAAGTAGGTAGGTACATACCTCACTTTTATAACTGATAAGTTCAGATGCAGTTGATGACAACGGACTATCGTTACACACACTAATAGTGTCCAAAGAGTCAGTATTCTGTAATGAATATTAAATGTATGTTCAGGCCACGGCGATGATAATAGGAAAGATACTAGGATATTATGCTATAATGATATTCAATTGTTCATGGTTATTATAAACAAGAAGGTATATTACTTAGTTAGCTATATGTATACATAAGTACCGACCGATGTACCTACGTACTTACTGCTAATATAGTTGTAGCTTCATACCGAATGTACGAAGTGCGCTTGGCCTGGCACCTAGGTACCTACCTACCTATTCTTTATTGCACACATAAAATACATTTAAAAAACTTAAAATGATGATGAATGAATGATGATGATTATTAGTAAGGAATTTTCATTAATAGAAAGAATCAAAGGTAGGAACTCACAGAATGCAGAGTTTCCAGTTCTTCTCTATATGTTTTATAGCCCAGTTTAAATTTAATTCTGTCTCCGAGTCGATTTTCAGGTATTAAAATCTTTAATTCTTCGTCACCTAGGCCCTCGAGACATGATGTGTCGATGTTGTTATCTGAAAAGCATTTGAATGAATTAGAGTAAGTAGGTAGGATATTGATATATAACTTGGTAGGTACTTGTAACTGAAATATAATAGTAGATATTACTAAAATTATCGGTAAATCAGGTTTTGTCAATTCCTAGACGTCCGTCGTCGGTCCAGATGCCCTTTCAGGCTGGCCGACATTTTCAAGCGGTGGTCATGACGTCAATCTCGATCAAAAACTCTTAGCCGATAAGTGGTTGTCACGAGTTTTTGGCGTCAGCGAAGTCACATTGACGTCATCTCCATCGTGAAATAATCTCAGTCGGCCCGAAAATAAGGCCCCAGGAACGCCGCACGATTAGTTGATTTTATGTAGGTACACAGATGAATTCATATTTACAGTAAAATCGCCGCACGCACACAATAATAGCAATATCCCTCTCAACATTGAAAAAATCATTAGTGGAACGGCGTTCATTTTTACGCTAGACAGAACTCTACCTAGGTAGGTACTAGACTTAGTTTGTAAGGAGTGTAATCTTCATCTAGTGAACAGATTCCAAACATTAGGTAGGTATTACAAAGCTACACTATCCCTGCTAAACACGAACAGCGTTCGCAAAATTTGAATCCGTTTACTTTATTAGGTACCTACCTACCTACCTACACAGACAACAGTTAGTGTCGCAGCATGCAATGAACATTTATTCGGGCAAATATTAAAAAAATAAGTTATCTACACATTGACTGATTTCATGATCCTAAAACCTATACCTACCTATACTTTGGTTGGTATAACGAAACAAAATAGTACATAATATCACCTATACCATAGAAGTAATTGGGTAAACTTTGAACAAAGAAACTCGGAAATGACAGGAATCGGGCTATCAGAAATGTTTTTAGTGCTTTTTAACCATTACCTGCTCAATCAACCCAGGGCCCAAAGTCTGCACCACACCTTGGAGATCAAAACAGAGTAGGTACTTACCACAGAACACTTGAATGGTGTCTTGAGACACCCCCCATGATTCAAAACCTCATTCAGCTCCATTTTTCACTATTTTCAAATACACTGGTAAGTGGTAATACAAATTAGCCTAACATCACAGGTACTTTAAACAAAAACGAACGAAGCGCATTAGCGCATGCGGGGGTTGCAACTTGTCAGGAGCGCGCGATGCAAGTGTGGCGTCTGCCCGGGCGATGAGGGGAGGGAAAAGCGGCGCGGGAGCGGAGCGGGCAGCGCGTCCGAGTCCCCCGACCAATCAGAGCATGGTATTCTAAACACTACCTAATAAGGTATGGCCAAAAGCCAAAACTGAGAGCGGGAATCTGAATCAAACGGTTTTTTGTTATATGCATAATAAAGAACTTTAGGCGTAATAGCAATAAGACTTATTTTTCATTTTAGGTAGGTGCCTCTTTATCCAAGTGTGATTATATTATTACTATTTATTACCTACGTACCTAAGTACCTATGATTTTAATCCAGAAGTACCTAGATAAGATACCTACCTGCCGGGCCGGCCGATTATATCTATTTGCCTGGCTAAAGGGCAGGGTAGGTATAGGTACATACCTATTATAGATTTTATGAACTAGCGGCCGCCCGCGGCTTGTAGTAGTGGTCATTGGTACATGATTTTATAGATCTACTGTATTTATTTAGGTATTATGAATAAGGTAGGCAAGGCACTGATAATCCACAAAACGATGAGAAAGTTTTCACTTCTGCCGGCACTCCCGGAGTGCAACCCGTCTTTTTTTTTTTTTAATTTAACTATTTGATGGAACAAGCATATGGGCCACCTGATGTTAAGTGGTAACCATCGCCTATAACAAAACACTGCCTCGTAGGTCACGCACGTTAGGAGCGTGCCCTACGATGCACTGCCCTGCGTCCATCAACCGGCCATATAGCGTGGCATCGTCTTATAAAATCAAAAAATATAAGTAATCTATGGTTTTCGTCAAAAAGTTAGTCTTAGACTATATACCTCACCATTAGCCTGAAAGAGTTCACTACTGGACATAGGCATCCCCTATACATTTCCAGGAAGAACGATTCTGAGCTCTTTCCATCCTCTGACTTCCCGCGATCTTAACAATGTCGTCAGTCAGTGGGTAAGCGGTAAGCGCCCTAGGTACTTACGTTTCGTCTTCCGGTTCGTGGTCACCATTCGATAACCTTTATTTCCAACGGTTGTCGGTTCTTCGAGCTATATGACCTGCCCATTGCCTCTTCAACTCACTAATACTACGAGCTTTGTCGGTGACCTTGGTTCTTCTACGGATTTCATCATTTCTGATTCTAATATCACGTTGTGAAACTCACTCCCAGCATAGCTCTCTCCATAGCCCGTTTTTAACTTTGAGCTTGTGTAGGTATTAAGTTAATAGCACAGATAAGATAATACTAGTGTTAATAGTTAGCGACCACGTATATCTATACTTCTATACTAATATTATAAAGAGGAAAGATTTGATTGTTTGTTTGTTTGTATTGAATAGGCTCCGAAACTACTGGACCGATTTAAAAAAAAAATCACCGTTGTGTAGCTACACTAGGTATTCCCGAGTGTCATAGGCTATATTCTAATTTCAAAAAAATTAGGGATCCTTACCAAAACTTAAATAATGTAACCCAAGGTGTAGATTATGATTATGATTATGTCTCTCTGTTTGTTACTTTTTCACGACTTAACGGCTGAACCGATACCTATGGATGAAATTTGATATGGAGATAGGTTGAACCATGGGGACGGTAAAGGGCTTATTTTGATTCATGTATCTTGCAAGCGAAACCACGGGCAGCCACTTTATTTTAACCAACTATACACTGGTTGTCTTAACAAAGTTGGTTTTGTTATACCCAATGAGTTGGTTTTGTTAAAATAACCAATTCCCTCGGTTTCAGGTACGCAAAAATTAGTAAACAATTGCACGGGCGACATCCGAATTTCAAACCAAATGCATGGCAATAAAGCGCAATGTAGTATTTACGCGCACAAGCGTGTAAAAACTAAATTGAATATAACTGAAATTGAAATGGAGGGAGGGAGCACGCGTGCTTTTTCGTTCTAGAAACCTTTTTTTTTTTTTTCGAATGGACAAAATGCTGGTGATCGTCTGACGATTCTTACAGCGCTACCGGACAATGGTGAGCGCAGAGGGCGCTCAACCGGTAAAGTTAGGTTGGGGCAACAAACTCAAGGGCACCGCTATGGTACGACCTCGGCTTGGGCTGTTGCCAGGGGGGGGGGGTTTGAATCTAGTTTAGGCCCGTAGAGGGCTGGCACTAAGGGACGTCTTCGACCCCGCCGGCGGGGTCGGTGAATCTGTGCAGTGTTTCTTTCCGAACTGGATGACTCAATCGCCTCCGCGTTAGCGGCGGTGATAACGTCATCGGGATCAACGAGGATATGCCTCGGTCTACGGAGGGATTCAGTTCTAGAAACCAGCTAGTGGGGACTGTTAAATACAGCACTAACGCAATCGCACCTTCATCTATAGGTTTGACAATACTGCCAACTACTTACTTGCTCGATAACTGAAGTTGCATTCAGTGAATCGACGAGAGATGTTGCATTGCTTTTTACATATTTTATTGATTTTATAGTGTTTATTATACTTATAGAAATCACAAATATTATATCATGTCCCAAAAGTTAAAAGCCAAATAGAATTTGAACCGCGACCTTCCCCTTAGTCTTTCGTGGTTAGGTCTCAGGTTCAAATCTCGCTCAGCTCGGTTTTGTTAAACCAAATGAGTTGGTTTTGTTGAAATAAGTAATTACTATTAAATTCATGGATAAGAAGTTGTTAAATCAAACAACAATAAAGTGATTGCAACAAAGATAAATTTTACAAAAACTTTTGCTGCATCAATCATTAACGATAACGATATGTTTTTCTAACAAATACTAAAAATGTGTTGTCAAATTCATCATAGTGATTTGTTAGCTTTACTTAAAATGATATGTAGATTCAAGTCATCATCATCAGTCCGATAAATTCCGGAATCTGAACTATGTCGTCGGTCCATCGGGTGAGTGGGGGCCCTACGTTTTGTCTTCGGTTCGTGGCCACCTTTCGAGAACCCCAACGGTTGTCGGTTCTTCGAGCTATATGACCCGCCCATTGCCACTTCAACTACGAGCTTAATTAATTCTACGAGCTTTGACAGTGACCTTGCTTCTATTACGGATTTCCTATTATCTGATTCTATCACGTAGTGACACCCAGCATAGCTCGCTATGCGACTTTGAGCTTGTGTATGAGGCCAATACTAAGCGACTACGTCTCAGTTCCAAAAGTTTGCACTGGCAACACGCACTGATTACAGAGACTTTGGTCTTGAGGCTCTGTGGTATCTGCGACGAGAAGACGTGGTGCGATTTCCCGATAGCTGCCTAGTTGAGTTGGATTCGTCAGCTGACCTCTTTGTCGAAGTTGGCTTTACCTGTAATTGGATCGTCTGACCCAAATATACATAACGGTTCACAACTTCGATGAAATCACTCCCAGCATGTACCGCCCGCCACGCGAGTGCAGTATTTGTTTCTTCTCTTTGTTCTATAGCTGTATTGATTACATGTCCGTTATACAAAACTGTCCGCGTACCAAACTAAGCTACGGGTTTCCTCACGATGTTTTCCTTCACAGTTTTTTTATACCAAACACAGCGTTTGTACTTACATCTATCGACCACTGATTGTATGTAACTGCTGACTACTTGTATGGTAAACAAATTTTAGCTCAATTGGCCAATTTATTGAAAAGTTCCGTTGAACAGACCTTGGCTCCATCATCAGACCAGGCCGCTGTTACCATTTTATGAGAACTGAGTAACTCCTTAATTTATTTCAAGAAAAAAATATTAGCAAAAGCAAAGGAATTGAGCGACCAGTAGAAAAACTTTGATGGCAACGAAACTCTTAGAAATGGGAGCTCTTGGATCGTTGGTTATCTTAATTTAACCTTTTCTGATTTTGATGTAAAGCAATAACCGAGCGACCCAGAAAAAAGTAAAAGTTGTTTTGTGATGTACAAAGTTCTTTCATATGACATGTAATTTGATTGTTTTGTTTCATTTTTTGCCTCCTTATACAACCCCATATCTTAGTAACCCCTCATCGGATTTTAATCATAATACCTACCAGTAAATTTTTCAAGTCCAAGCTATCGATTTATCAAATTTCATGCAGATCGAATCAACCGTTCGAGAGTTATCGTTGGACAAACATACATAAATACATACATATATGCATAAATACATAAAATGCCAAATTGCCCAAGTTGATTGTAAGATCTTCGTTCACTTCGCTCACTCGATCAATAAATATTGGTAATTTTAACCTAACAAAGATACCTACATATCTTATCTATTTAATTTAACATAAAATTTTTAAATTTGTTGACCTTATACCCCTGATGATGAGTTAGAGTTTGTTGAAATACCCATTTCTAGTAAATACTACTGAAAAGTAGTTGTTAAATCATGGTAAATGCAACAAATCAAAATTTAACAAAAGCTTTTGCTGTATCAACCAATAAAGATTGGTTTTTCTAACAAATATAATTTGGTTTGGTTTATTAAAAATGTGTTGTTGATTTTATCAAACTCATTTGTTAGCTTTATTTAAAATGATAAGTAGATGTAACTCGATTTACTGTAAATATTGCAAACTTAATTTTGTTATTTTGACTAAGAAATATTTATTATTTCAAACAACATAAATTGGTTATATTAGAAACCAATTAGATTAATTTAACAGAGATACATTTATCAATTTAACTTTAGAGTGGTTATCATAACAAATTTGAATTTGTTATACCAAATGGGTTGATTTTGTTAAAATAACTCATTTCTAGTAAATTTACAGATAAGTCGTTGTTAAAATAAGGAACAATATGGTAAATGCAACAAATCAAAATTTAACAAAAGCTTTTGCTGCATCAACCGATAAGGATGTGTTTATCTAACAAATATAATTTGATTCAGTTTATTAAAAATGTGTTGTTGATTTCATCAAACTAATTTGTTAGCTTTACATAAAATATAATTAAATTTAACTATATTTACTGCAAATATTGCAAACTTGATTTTGTTATTTTGAATAAGAAATATTGATTATTGTAAATGACATAAATTGGTTATATAAGGCATCAATTAGATTAATTTAACAGAGATACATTTATCAATTTAACTTTAGAGTGGTTATCATAACAAATTTGAATTTGTTATACCAAATGAATTGGGTTTGTTGAAATACCCATTTCTAGTAAATACTACAGAAAAGTAATCGTTAAAACATGCAATAATATGGTAAATGCAACAAATCAAAATTTAGCAAAAGCTTTTGCTGTATCAACCAATAACGATGGTTTTTCTAACAAATATAATTTGGTTTGGTTTATTAAAAATGTGTTGTTGATTATATCAAACTGATTTGTTAGCTTTACTTAAAATGATAAGTAGATGTAACTCGATTTACTGTAAATATTGCAAACTGGATTTTGTTATATTGAATAAGAAATATTTATAATTGTAAATGATATAAATTGGTTATATAAGGCATCAAATAGATTAATTTAACAGAGATACATTTATCAGTTTAACTTTAGACTGGTTATCATAACAAATTTGAATTGGTTATACCAAATGGGTTGGTTTTGTTAAAATAACTCGTTTCTAGTAAATTTACAGATAGGTCGTTGTTAAATTAAGCAACAATATGGTAAATGCAACAAATCAAAATTTAACAAAAGCTTTTGTTGTATCAACCGATAACGATGTGTTTTTCTAACAAATATAATTTGATTCAGTTTATTAAAAATGTGTTGTTGATTTCATCAAACTAATTTGTTATCTTTACATATAATTATAAGTGAATTTAACTCTATTTACTGTAAATATTGCAAACTTGATTTTGTTATTTTGAATAAAAAATATTAACAAGTTTAAACGATATAAATTTGGTATATTAAGCAATACTCAAGTTAATCTAACAAAGATACATTTTACGTTTTTTTTTGTTCACTTTAATCAATTGAATTGGTTAATTGAAATGGTATAATTTGTTAATATAACAAAACGATGGCGTTTAATAAGTTGGTTAAAATAAACAAAAAAACATTATTTAAATTTACCTATATCTTATCAATTCAGAAAATAAAATTATTTTTTGGTTCGATTTAATGAACAGTTACAAATATTATTAGTTATAATTATTAAAACTTTGGTATAATTTTTTAGATCGTGTTTATTAAACGAATACCAACATTATAAGTTATTTCAAGCGATATTTTTAGTATCAGTTTGATCACACTGTTAAGCTTATGGTAAAATTAACTAAATTCAAATTTACCGAATCACTTTTGTTTTTTTAACAAGTCATTTTCTTTATTTTAACTAACTATATATAGGTTATCGTAACAAAATTGATTTTGTTATACCAAACGAGTTGGTTTCATGGTAGTGTTGTTAAAATTACCAATTTCTAGTAAATTCAACCGAAAAAGATTTAACCGAGGTGATTTTGGTTATTTTAACATGTACATTTCTCTCAGTGCACCATTTAATTTAAATAGATTCTCCGTAGTGAAAACTTAATATTCTCACTACTACAACTATGCTTCAAGTTGAGGGACGTGGACAGTGCATTGTAGGGCACGTTCCTGACGAGCGTGACCTACCTTTTCTTGTCCTTCACCGATTTAAAAGATGGCTATATCCGTTTCATTTTCTAAACGAGCACTCAAAATGTTGCGGTTTCTCTCTAATTCGTTGAAAACCCTTACTCCCACGAATTCCATGCCTTCTTTCCACCCAATGCCAAAGACAGCTCTTTTCCACTGTCACCACGACACCCTTTATTCTGTTTGAAAGAAATAGGTTAGGTCCAACGGACCAAAGGTGGTAAAGTACAATACTCAAACGTGACACCACATTTTGCTTTTGCAATTGCTTTTGAAATTTGAAACTTTCCGAAATGGGTTTGACGTTAGGACTTGAATTTTAATCTGAAAATGTTTGTCTAGAAGTAGTTATGAACGAATAATGAGAGTTCTGGTATTTTCAGTGAAATGTATAGCCCTGTACAAAGCTGGTGTACACTTCGCTTACTTTTTTCTAAGAGAATCTGTATTTACTTTCCCCCAAACCTATTAAACGACGAAAAACACACGCCTTCACGCGACACATTTTTTTCCTTTAAACAAAATTACATTCTTGCATGGCTGTTCCCAGTTCTTTGAAAGTGTGTGTAATAGATATTTACTTGATTTTTGTTTGGAAACTCCGTCCGAAGCATAGATTCATTTGAAGTCGAAAGAACTAAAATATGGTTTCTCTCTAGTGAAAAAAACTGTTGAAAAAAATCAAGATGGCTGTTTCCGATTGAAAAAATTGTCCCCCACTCACATCGAATAAGCATATGAAGTGTGTCCATCGCGTCCATCAACTTGAGGCACACAGATGTTCAGCCTCACGTGCCAGTAATTTCACCGGCCCCACAACCTTTAAACCGAAACAAAGCAATGCTGCTTCATGGCAGAAATAGGCGGTGGTAGTACTTCCCCGGACGAGCCCTATTCACAAAGAACTCTACTACTACTTAGGGGTTGGTTTATTAGGACAAAACAGCTAAGCAGCTGTCGTATAAAAGATAGCCTTTGTGCATACCAAATACTGTTATTTTTTGATAACAATTGGTTGCTGAGTGACAAAACACAACTTGATGTCCATTTAAGTGATATGAACATCTAATTCGGAATGAAAGCAGGTGTTAAAAATATCTTCCCAATTCTCATAAAGACCTCAGATGCAATCACCTACGTCCATTATGGTCCCCAATAAAGTTATGGGAATCTGATAACATAAAATTTTATCATTATTGCCCCATTTCTTGCATGGTTTTGAGGGAAAGCCTGCCGATTTGAGAGATAAATAGATAGTAAATATCTCATAGTTCCAAATAATAAGTTTTATTTTATTTTTATTTTTAGTGAAATCTCCAAATAGATCCAGAATATAAGAAATAAAAACAAAATCTCGAAATATTTAAATATTCTCAAAAAGTCTACATAAAAGTTTTTGTTATCCCTCTTGGGGTATAAAACAACTATAGGTACAGACATCGAATACTTACTCTTAGTTAGTTAGTTAGACATAGTTTTCTATGTTATCTGTAAACTATCTGAAATGCTGGCAAAGAAAACAGTTCTACAAGTTGCATCAAAGAAATAACAAGGTCTTCTTTTTCAACTCGGATTTATTTCAGCCAAATCCGTGGCGGATTATTATTTTACAAAAAATAAAAACTCTTGACGTAATGGTGCTGAATATCCTCAGAACATTGAATCAAACATTTATTAAGAGCGGGTCGTGAGAAAATTTGAGATTTAAAAAAAAATAACTAAGTGACATTTTAAAAATCGCAAAAGGACTAATTGTAGACTATACATTTGAGATTAATTCGAATTTAAGTGTGTTAAAAAAATATACTATTTAACATGACATTCTATTTAACGCTAATGAAAATCGTATGTCAGCGTTAAATAGAATGTCATGTTGAATAGTATTTTTTTTTTTAAAAAACCTCAAATTTTCGCACGACCCGCTCTTAAGAACTACGACTCAACATAGATATCAACATGTCAAAACTATCAACTTTTTTTGAGAGCTGCAATAGATAAGTAATGCTGATTGTTGTAATATTGGAATGGTATGAGTAGGTTAAACAAGACAACCCTATAACTCGTAGAAATATAAAAAATCATATTGTATCCACATACAAACTACAACACACAACACCATCTAGCCCCAAATTAGGCATAGCTTGTACTATGGGAACCAGACAATTATTGCTCGATGTAGGTACTTTTAAAATAATTTTATCAGATTCGTAGAGGCTGAAGTCACATAGGTTTAGCTTGAGCTTAGATAAATTTAAATAAGTTATTATTTATATTAGTTTAAACTGATAACATTACAAAAATTATGATGCCTTCTTGGTTTTGAGACTTCTTTAGAATTAATAAGAATATTCACGCTCTCGTTATTCGGTCCAACTAAGGCGGTGCGGTCTGCTGAGCACAAGACTGTATCACAATTGTATATTTATAGATACGCATAAATAACTTTAACACGACTACGTTGTACCCAAACTTAAGCATTGTGCTTATATATTATAGTGTAGATCAATTTCTTTATGCTCCAATACAGGGCCTTATAAATATAAGCGGATTGAGAGCGCACTTTCGACACGCTTTCGGCGCCGGCGTCTTCGAAGTAACATAACCAACAGAAGTGTCTGAAGAGACTCAGTAACAAAATTGATTCCGACAAGGGTCGGAGAGGTCTCAATCCAAACGTGTTTTATTTATGTTGTGTTTTGCGTCCAATAGTACTACTACAAGATGAGAGAGCACATGTGGTCTAGTGGGAGTGACCCCAAATTTTTCGGGAGCTCGAATGGAAAATAAATATATAATATAACACCCAGCCAGAGAAAAAACATCTGTATTCACCACACAAATATTTTGTTCTCGGTAGGGATTGAATCTTCGGCATATGAAGCAGAAGGCAGGGTTACTGCCATATTAGCCGTGTCACCTGTCCGCCTGTTCTGTGAAAAAAATATCTGCCCAATGCAAGTGCTCTAAAACGGTGAACGAAAACATCGTTCAGATACTAGTAGACTTAGTCAGCTCCGCATTTATTGATAATTTTCTGTGAATGAGGCTCACTAGCTGTGATGATTATTATAGATGCTGTGCATGCTTACTCCTTCAAAAATCTTATCCCGGCACTACAGAATCCCAAAAATAGGGTCACTAGTAACAGAAGATATCCCTGACACGAACAAAACATTTAGAATATGAGCATATAGAAGGTAGCGTTAATAGTGTGTTTGCCTTTAAACAAAATATATCCTCAATTTTTCAAAGATCTCGAGTATCAAAGCATCTGAGAACTGAAGAAATGTCGTCGTATGAGGTACAGTCGTGAATATATTTATTTTATTTTCTTGTGTACCTATTACTCTTCCTTATTACTAAGAATAATAGACTTCAAATAAAGGAGATTTTGAGTGCCAAACATACGACCACAATAATAAAATAATATGGGATGTTGATTACTTGGCACAGCTGCCGCCTACAAAACGAAATTAGCTAGGCTATATAAAAAAACAGATTTTCAAGTCAGTCCAGCAAGGGACTTCTTCAGGTCGATGATGATAATACAATCTATAATTATCCTGAGACACAAAAATCTGAAACCACGCAAATATTTTGCCTAATAAGGTCGGTTGCTATTTGAGGCGGGGATGATAATGATGTCGGGACTAGCGTAAGACGCACTTCACAGCTTTCTTCAAAAATCACGCATCGTGATAATTCTTTGACATTTTATAAGATGTAACGGTTCAATGTTTTCACAAAATGAATAAAGTAAGATTATAAGATTTCTTACTTTTTTCAAGCTTTTTTGGGAAGTCTTTACAACCGAGAAACAAATATTAGTGTGAATTGTTCTTTGGCTGGGTGTTATATTTTATTAAATGTATAGAAGTAGTACAAGCTCTGCTTAGTTTGGGGCTTGATAATGTTGTGTGGATTGCCCGCATCATTTATTTCATAATTTGTTTACTCATAATAATCTGATAATATTTATTAACTATCGTTTGAACTAGATCGGCGAATAAACATCCTCTTAGTGTTTATTCACATAAGTAATCAAATAAATTAAATATTTCGAATCATGGTTCTGTTTATTCACGTATTTTTGACCGCAAATGCTAGAAGGTTTTTCCCGCTTTAATTAAATGTGTATCTCGTCATGTTTTTAAATTTATGCCACTTAATCTCAGCCGGAAAAACCAGCGCTAATTGAATTTAAAAACCATAAAAATGAGCTCTCGCACTTTTTTATAGCAGTAAATAATAAAATAAATGAATATGTACTGTACAATCCACTCAACACTATCTAGCTATAAGATCCATTATGTACCTACTACTTACTATATAACATACTATATCGCTTTTATCCAACTTTAACAAAGTCTGGAACAATCTGAAGCTTGCCATCTCGCTAAGAACAAGATAAGATCTTTCTTTAACCTCATGCATGAACTTATGAAATGAGCCAATTACTTTGCAACTTCGTACAATGCTAATTAAGGACGCGGCGATAGTGGTTTTAAAGGAACCACCAAGTTCTTAAAATTAAATACTTTTGATAATAAAACAGTTGTGGGTAAATAGAGCTGTCCTAAGTCTCACATCTGTTTTTTTCTGCGCCAAGACGGCTTGTCTTCGGTTGTCAGTTGGCCTACCATGAGCTTCATATGGTTATGGTTATGGCTATCAAAATTGTGTCAACAGTGTCAACACATTAAAACCCAAGAAGAAAATGAATGTGTGGGTCAGCCTATCTATACACTATTTGACAGCCATAGCCATAACCATATGGAGCTCGTGGTAGCCCTGCAGTTCGGGCAAGAGGACTTTTGTGGGGTTTCTCTTTGTATGATCACCAGCAATATGAAAAGAAACTTCATAAATGAAGCCATTGGAGCATCTATCATCTTCATAGTAGAGTATAGAGTTCATTGCTGGCCACAAGGCCTTCTCCTAGGATCGGAAAATGAGGTTACTACCACAAAGTAGTAACCTCATCTTCCGATCCTAGGTCACGGAACCGAGTCCAGTCGTGTACCTATTATGGATTTTTTTGTTTGGAAAATGTATTTACACATGCTAGTGCTCTCAAACGATGAAGAAAAACATCGTGAGGAAATCCATGGTCATCTTAAGTAACCTCTGCACGTATTGACCATGCCTTTCCTGTGGATTAGGCCGACAAAGCTGTCAGTATAGGTGCTGAGTAAGCCCATTCAATTTAAAATCCTGTCCCCGGCACTATAGCGTCCTGCAAGTAAAGCTTAAGTAATCACCAGTTGCCCCCGACGCTATATAAATTAACTACATTAGATTTAAAACTGAAGTGGAGATGGGCAGGGCATCACTTGGCAAGAAGGGACGAAGGGAGATGGACGAAGGCGGCTACAGAATGGTGGCCAAGAGATGCTCAAAGACCTAGAGGCAGACCACCCGCCAGTTGGTCGAACGACATTGTTGCAAGTGCTGAGAATGAGTGAATGAGTGAGACTCGTGAGGGACCGGAAAGAGTGGCGCGAAAAAGAGGAGGCCTGATGATAATGATGATGATGATACAAAGACCTGTTTATTTAACATTCATCTTCATACATTGTTTTAAAATGTCGACGCCCAAAACCCACACCGCAGGAAAAGTCTTCTGGCTTTACCTGTCTATCTTATTTTACAAAATTTACATGCATTCCACTATACTGTTTTATATTCACGTGATGACTCAAAGCTCGACGTATACCGAAGCTACTTTGACTTTATTAATAAGCGAAACCCAAGCGTCTCGTCTTGCCGCAGGACGTACTTATTTAAGCTGGTCTGAAGTATTTCAAAGCTGCTTTAAAATTTAACATTACAGTAAAACCTGAAACTGCGGTTAGTTTGCAAACACTCCAATTAATGAAATTGTCGCGGTAAAGTGGCAAGATAAACGATAATTAAAATACTTATTCACTTTCAACTTCAGCTTAAATAAGGGTTCCGCGTCGGACTTCGGAGCGCTTAAGCACTCTAGGTTATACGGAAATTCAATTTGATTTTTGTGCTATACCATCCTACTTATAAAATAATAAATAAGAGGTTAGTGCCTTTTATAACGGGTTGCTGATTTTTTTAACGAGGCGCTATTAAATTTCCTTAATTGTGCCCGCGTTCTTATGCCATACAATTTCGTAGGTATAAAGAGTTGCTCATATAATTATTCACGTCGCGAAATTTTCTAATACCAAATCATCCAGGTTTTCATCCAAATACATTCAGTCTATTTGTATAGACTGAATGTATTTGGATGAAAACCTGTGAAGTTTTGTAACTAGTGAAATCCTGCGTGACTTTGTTCGTATGTATAAAACTTTTCCCATACAAAATTCAACCCCCGCTGCACTTCTCTAAAGGTTGAATTTTTAAAAACTCTTTCATGATACAACCTCTCCACTTTTTATAAAGAAAACCCCCTTCAAATTTCAAAACGGTTTAGGCTGTGGTGCGTTGTGTGTCAGTCACTCACGGGTCACGGAGCGTATTTATATATTATTGTGATAAAAATAAGTACCTGATAAAATATGAGAACAAACACTTATTTTATAAACTTGCTCATTTATAAAATAAGTGTGGTTAAGCTATAATTTTGTTAAACACATTAATTACTACGGATTTAAAATGTAATGATGTTAATCTTCCCGGATCAAAATGATCCAGAATCCGCAACAGCTGAACAGGCCCATGTCGGCTATAAATCGGCGGGCAGCCGTCTATGGAGCAATTTGTTAACATTATAAGCCTGCCCTTACGCCTATGCCAAGACTTCCACAAATTGGCAACCGTCACGAGACGGCCGAAACCACAGTCATATATAACTTACAAGTAATAAATATAATTATCGAGGGTATGAATACAAGATTCATTTATAATTGGGTAGTAAACCTTATTTCTAGGTATATTTAAATCTATATTGATGGACGCTTTAAAAATGTGGTGCTGGCGAAAACTGCTTCGAATCCCATGGACGGCGCATCGTACCAACGCATCCATTCTAACAAAGATCAACAAAAAAACAAGACTTTCCACCATATTTTATGTCTTCCCGATCCTCGAGTTTTTCAACCACATTACCAGGAAGAAAGAGAGTATCCTTGAAAAGTTGGTGGTCACTGGCAAGGTGGAGGGGAAGCGGCTACAAGGATAGAGCTCGAAGCGTTGGAGAGACCTGGTGCGTTCAGCAACAGACACCTCCGTGAGCGAAACCATCCATACCGCGAAGGACAGAACCTGATGGAGGAAAATATATACCAAAAAATGAGAGCACTTTACCATAGCTATAGGTTTGTTTTTATTTTCATTTGACACGAGTTTAACTTTCGTTGAACGTTTGATGACCAATTAAAATGACGGCAACTGGTTTATAAAGAGGCAAGGTAAAACATTTTACCGATTAATTAGTTGACGCCTAATTGCTCTCAGGAAGTACTGTTATGGGATTGCGGTAGGTAGTAATAGCTTTTAATAAATATCATACTAAAATTGATGTTATTCTGTATCTTTATTTATAACCTCCTCACATAAATGTTTAGTAATGTGCAATAATTTACTATTATTACCGATATTTCAAAATCATCTTCTCATGTAATAAAACCTCATTTTAAAGCGAAGAGATTGTGATAAAATATTATTAATGTAAAAGTGAAACGCTTTCCTTTTTCAATTGTTTTTCTTTTTTAGAATTTTTAAAGAGAGAATGGCGAAAGAGAGGGAATTTAGTCGTAAAGCCTTGCGTTAGTATGTTAGTTTTGATAATTTTGTTTAAAATAGAGTTATTTTATGGGACATTATTTTTCTGCTTATTAAAGCAATACATCGTCAACACAAAATATGACAAGGTTGCTAGCATATCCCAAGGGAACTGCTTCGTAAATGCTTCTGTATTCAAAGTAGCACTTCAAGTAGAACTAATCTTGAATTCATCTCTCGTAGTTTACTCGTTAATTAAAGATTTCTACCGACTACGATTAATTATGCAATTTTGTCACATAAGCCTGAATAAACGGTCCAAGCAACCTCCCATACATTTCATTACTAAAACAAAAGTAGTTAATTACTTAGGGTACATGAGGTACAGATTTTGTATACATAAAATTGTAATTAGGGATCCTAAGTACACAGCAATTTATCACATCAAATATTTTATGTGTCATAAAGAACAAAGTGAATTAAGATCTTTGTTATACAATAGTAGTAGTAGAGCTCTTTGTGAAAGGCTATATTTGTAAAAACAAAAGGCGGTCTTATCGCAGCGATCTCTACCAAACAATCTAGATAGATAGGTCTGACTCACTACTTATAAAGGGTGATTGTGATTGTGTGCGTAGAAAAAATAAAATAATCTTAAAAACATTGATGATAATAAGATCAATTGAACTTCACGTGTGAAGTTTGATCATTATTATATGATTTAGCTTCATTTGAAGATATAAAAAGGTAGACTATGTAGTACTTTCAACCTACTAGGCAACTTCGCACATTAAAAAGAATAAAATCGAGTTCGATTTTCAAAACAAAAAGTGACATCCAACCTCAGCGCTGCACCTCCTTCAGCTTCATTCTTTCAGAGAAGACAAAACTTTTCAGTTCAGGGATCAGGGAGGGCGGGTTTATATCTTCAAATGAAGCTAAATCATATAATAATGATCAAACTTCACACGTGAAGTTCAATTGATCTTATTATTATATTTCTTTAGCTTCATTTTTCAGATATAAAAAGGTAGACTATGTAGATGTTTAGAGCAAAAAGTTTTGTCCATCAAAATAGAGTTTTATGAAATAAATATTGCTTTTTTGAACAAAAAACCCAAAATATTTATTTTCTTTTTAAATCTTATAATTATGACAACATTAGCTTAATCATTAGATAGGATTGCTCTTGCAAAATCCCCATTATAAGAAATGGGCCGCTGATAAAAATTTTCAAATGTTTCTGATGTTTTTGTCCAGCCCGCCGTTTTCCGAATAACGTCAAGAGATATGCCTGCTGAGCTGGCTGCTGACGTGGACGCATGCCTCGTGCTATGTGCACCGAACACTGATACGTCCACGCCGCTGTCGGCCAGCACTGTACACAGTACACAGTACACTGAACACTGTGCACAGTATTGCATTAACGTGTTCTTAGCAGGCGACGCGATCATTAAATTTAAAGTGGCTTCCGGGGTTCCTCTTCTATAAAACGCGTGCCGGAGAGTCTCACTGCAGCCAGGGTAGCCTGCTGCTGACGCGTCCGTATTTACTGCCGGGGAGCAGCACGTGATTTGTTGTAGCTGTTTTTTACTTGTGGCATCGTATTCGACGCTCTTTGCGTCGCTGAGGATGTCCTCAGAGCACCTCCCCTCCCCCCCCTGTTTGACGACGGCTGATAGCGGGAAGGGGTTGTCCAGTTTCCCTGGTAGGGTGTCCGCATTGCTGCTGCTGGTTGTGCTGTAGAAGGCACGGGGGCTTTTTGAGCCCCGGTAACTTTCTTAATTTGGAGCCCTTGTTTTTCTATTGTCTTAGATGCCTTGATCTTGTCGGCCAATTTGCTGCCGAAGAGTGTTTCATCCCTTTCCATGTCTTGCATTAGGGTGATGAATGATTTGTCTAACGCTGGTGTAATTAGATTTATTCTAGTCTTTGTTTCCACAAAATGGAGGTCTGAAAGTATGCGGCAAGCATCAGACATAATCTTGACAGCCTGTACTTTGGTTTGCTTGTCTTCGCCACCAGTAACGAGTATATTCATGGCTCGACTTACAGCTGTTATGCCGAGGCCCAAGAATTGAACCCGAGAAGAGTGCCGCAGATATTTCCGGATTTAGCATTGGAGCTCTCAAAAGCTTACAGTTTTCAGGAATCTTTTGCTTTCATGTATTTTCTTGCCATAAATAGGCGTATCTGGAGCCGAATTACCTAACGCAGAAAGAAATTCCACGTCAAGTTCTTCTGCGTGTTCTGCATCTGTGGTAGTAGGCTCGGGTGGAACCTCCACATTAAAATTGTCTTGTTGAGGTGTTTCCTCGTTTATTGTTTTTGCCTCTTGGTCTGTTACAACGTAAATTCCGTTTGTAAAGATTTGAGGTTAGACAAAAGATAAAAATATAAGTATATAGGTATATGGCATTTGGCAAGTTTTATCATGCGCACTTGATGTGCGGGCAGGTTTTTTCCGCAAGTAGGTCGCTGGTGGGCCCTTTTTGCGTGACCCCTGACACGTGTTGCTCGAACTTTTTTAGGTTCTACAACACACCGGTTTCCTCACGATGTTTTCCTTCACCGTTTTGAGAGTACTGGCATAGTGCACATACATTTTTCAACAGAAAAACTCATTGGTACACGAGTGGATTTGAACCCACGACCTTCGGATCGGAAGGCGGGGCCACTACCACTAGACCACCAGTGCTCTCAAATATATAGGTATATGTATATTTGTTATAATTTTTCTCATCAAACTGGTCATCGCCTTGACTCACGGCCAAAACCTAGACCTTAAAATGTAGGTAGGTATGCCTTCGCCTTGACTCACGGCCAAAACCTAGACCTTAAAATGTAGGTAGGTATGCCTTCGTGGTGACTCACGGCCAGCACCCCGGCTCAGAACTTTCCTTCGCGTTGACTCTCGGCCAACACCCAGGATATTAATGTGACTTTGTAGACACAAAATAAGCACCCTTGTAAAATAATCGTTTGAGAAGCTTACCTGAATAAATGTAGGTAGGTATGCCTTCGTGGTGACTCACGGCCAGCACCCCGGCTCAGAACTTTCCTTCGCGTTGACTCTCGGCCAACACCCAGGATATTAATGTGACTTTGTAGACACAAAATAAGCACCCTTGTAAAATAATCGTTTGAGAAGCTTACCTGAATAAATGTAGGTAGGTATGCCTTCGTGGTGACTCACGGCCAGCACCCCGGCTCAGAACTTTCCTTCGCGTTGACTCTCGGCCAACACCCAG
Source organism: Thera britannica (assembly GCA_939531255.2). Lineage (NCBI taxonomy): Eukaryota > Metazoa > Arthropoda > Insecta > Lepidoptera > Geometridae > Thera > Thera britannica. The sequence continues at coordinate 20,586,937 of OW618034.2, forward strand.
GATATTAATGTGACTTTGTAGACACAAAATAAGCACCCTTGTAAAATAATCGTTTGAGAAGCTTACCTGAATAAATGTAGGTAGGTATGCCTTCGTGGTGACTCACGGCCAGCACCCCGGCTCAGAACTTTCCTTCGCTTTGACTCTCGGCCAACACCCAGGATATTAATGTGACTTTGTAGACACAAAATAAGTACCCTTGTAAAATAATCGTTTGAGAAGCTTACCTGAATTGTTTTCATCCGAAGATGACTCCGAATAAATAATATACCGTTTGCGCACATTAGGTGCACGTACTTGTTTATCCCGCAACCTTAGTATTTTAGATTCGTAATAACGAATCTTTTCATCATTTTTGCGTTTCGGCATTATTACACAGTAGAAATACAGAAAGATTTTACAGTAAAAACGCTTAGAAATAAAAATATTTTTGACAGAAGAGACGTGCTCGTTGCCTCGCACGAAAAAAGAATGAAGCTGAAGGAGGTGCAGCGCTGAGGTTGGATGTCACTTTTTGTTTTGAAAATCGAACTCGATTTTATTCTTTTTAATGTGCGAAGTTGCCTAGTAGGTTGAAAGTACTACATAGTCTACCTTTTTATATCTGAAAAATGAAGCTAAAGAAATATAATTAATAATATAGTGACTTATATGAAAAATCAACATCTTCATTAGCTTTTAATAAGTCCATTCCATAATTATTGGTAAAACTGGCATGAATTAATTAATGTTCAGCTGAAACAGAGCAGATGCAAATGAAAACAAGCCCTGAAACGAATGACACTAATGAGAATAAAAAATACTATGTTTTTTAAGTTGATATAAACTGTATAAACTTACTAAGTAAAAGATTGGAGAAAATACAAAATATTTTTTTATACTTTTAACTAGCTGATGGAACAAGCTGATGTGAAGTGGTAACGGTCCTTAATTTTTTTTTGGTAATTCCAAAATAGTGGTAGTAATATCATGAATTTGATATAAAAACAAAGAAAAACATCAAATTTTTGTTCGGTATAAAAAAAATTGTGATCATTTCAAACAACACCATCTGTAAGTAAACCATATAACTGATATAAAACACATCTATACATATCTTATGCAATGCCAGACAGATAACAAACATCTATTTACTTATAAAGGGATATGTGAGTATCTTTGATCGATATCTCAAATGACCCATCCAACGAACTCGAGTCAATTTGTTAAGATTCCAGAAGCATCACAAGTTTTCTGATAAACTTATCTAAGTTACCCTTCACAGAGTCACAATCCTAAAAAAGGTTTCCGCTGAATGTCGTTAGAATAACAAAAACTGTTTTTCTGCAACTTTTTTGTTGCTCTTGTAGATAGGAAGGTTTGTTAAAAAGCTTTTGCTCGTATGCAAACTTTTTTTGTCACAAATAACAAGAACTAATTCTACTTACATGGAAATGGAATTGTGGTACCTATGCTCTGCAATAGGACGTCGATTGGACCAAAAATAATTACTATCCTCACAACATGCTCGGAAGTTTGAGCAATATTTTGACTATTTTCTTCGAGATAAATCGAAATTGCTGTACTGGCCAAAAACTGAGTAGCGGCCGGGAAAAGTGAAAATTTGTCGTGTCAGTAGCGGTCGGATTCATTACATAGTAAACTCATATCTGTCCTGTGTAATTTGAAAATGGAACAAGCTTTTTCTTCAAAACATGGCAACCAAGGAGGTAACTTAACAGAGGATTTAAATAAATTTAGAACTGGGTTACAAAATTAAACACTGTTAATTGAAAAAAGAAATGAACACTTCAACGTGTGAAGAAATTTTGTTGTTCGTTGTTTGTATTAATTGTATTTGACAAAATAAGTTCAAGTATTAAGAACTACTTCGTTTTACTTTCCTCGCATCGTTTGAGAAAAGTTCTTTCCAGCCTTGGCCACAACTAGGCCTTGATGGAATTATTCATTTACACGTTCGTTTGATTTGTATTAGTATTTGTCTATTTGTGGCACCCGCATACACGGTATTTTGTAATTTATTGAATTATTAGCAGTAAAAACTTGTTGCAATCTCGTATTGCCGGTATATTTTTGAAGACTCTTGTCTATTTTTTGACTCGACAATTCGAGTTTCGTGTCCTGCAATATTGTACTCTGAAAGAGCTTTTTATCAAAACATTATGATAATAGGAACACATTAAAAAAAAACTTGGTGCGCCTAAACGCGAACGCTCTTTCATATTTGTATTTATCAAAATATTCCATTTAGAAGCTGGATATTTTGTCGGCCTGTTCCGTCATCCGCAGCTTACCATTTTTTGCTTATCACCCTAATGATGCTAATTTATGGAGCGTGTCTGGAAATCCGGAAATGTGGTCCACCCCAAGCCCCAAGGACCAGGGCTATGCCACTTCAAACTAGTGGGAAATGAAAAAGGATCATGATTATATTATCCTTGGCAAACGCTCTCATCAAAAACTAGTAACAATATAATCAAAGTGAAGCAGCGGCCTAACGACGTTAGCTGGTATTATTATATACTTTTTTCGTACCCAAAGAAGCGAAAAGGTTATAAAGGGGTTATAAGGGATATGGATGGTGCCATGAATAGATGGATAGGAGCCAAGCTTATCCGAGAGATCGGTGAACGATTTGGCGATCGTAAGTGGTTATAAAAATGTCTTTGTCAAAATGCCCTTTTATCCAGGGTCAGGGTAAATATAGATTCAGTCACTTTATTTGACAGTATAAACGTAGCACCAGTTACTAGGGTTGCTACGCTACAAAGTAGTTCTATGGGTTAGTAAGTGCCTGGTACCTGATACCCACTTCTTAAAAATTACAATATTCTATTTTCACCCACTTGACTGCTGGTCTTCCATATTTTCATTCAATAGAAGAACGATTTTGGGCCTTCTCTCTCCTTCCACTTACTACACGAGATCTTGGAGTATCAGCATTGACATTATAATATCACATTGTTCAACATTTTAATATTACGCAGTGCTCTGCGTCCATTAAATCCAAGCTTCTCATTAAAAATTAAATTAACTTTACACAATTTGAAATTATACTATTAAGAACCGACAAAATAAAGAAAATTAAATTGTTTAGCTGCTCAAGGATGGGCAAATTATTAAAATTTATAAGGATCCATTTCAGAGAGATCTCGTTAAAATGCAGTAAAATGTCCTTGCGCGAAGGTACCAATCTCGTCTCGTTCTCTTTTATATTCGCCTAATTGAATAGAAATGCTCTTTGTGAGACAGACACTTTCTTGAGTATTCCAAAACATAAATGCTTTGAATTAACATGCTGAGTAATAGCTGAAAAACAACAGAAAACAGATTGTAACGTTTCAAATGAAACTCGTTGATTGAACGATTGAACGTAATGAATTCTGTTCCTACCTCAATTCTTCAACTGAGGCATTCGAATTGTTCAAAGTGATCCTTGTCATTTTATTCCCTTTAGATACCCTACTTTGATTAATATGCATTTGTTAACTTTGTAGGCTCTCACTAGAAAGCTAACAATTTATTAATATTTTTATGGCAAAAGAAAAAATACAAAAAAAAAATTTTTTTTAGAGGTACCTATATCATTTGCACAGACTTTCTTAGAGTAGGAATGAAATCCTGAAGCAACTTTGTGTTCTTCACATACCGCAAACATTTCCGCTGTGCTTGTGAACAGTGAACCAATTTGGCAAAAAAGTCTCAGTGAGATCCTATTTTTATTCCTATTATTAGTTATAACTATTTTAGTATAGCATTGATTACAAGACCATGTTTAGCCACTACAAAGAGGGGACTCTTCTAATACAGGTTTAACAACTTAGAAGAAGATTATCTTAACCAATTTTAAGTAAAACTTCTAATTTATGGATAAAAATAATTTGTTTTTGTTTCTTATTCCCAATCCAATAGTGAAATTCTATAGTTCTAGCAAATCAATTTAATTATTTTTTTCAAATTATGAAATTGAATTTCGTTACACACCAGCCTGAAAAAGTGGTCTTGATTTAAGGCTTATACATTTACTATATACCTACCTGCGAACATACCATGCCTTTGCCAGGCACCACACTGGAACTTCACTGCTATTATTTTAGACTATTTTTGATTTGTAAAAGGATCATATAAAAAAACGGTAGGAACCGAGACGTAGTTTGTTGCCTGTTCTTCTACGCTTGGTCGCGTGGAACTGGCACCTAGACTCACCTAGCTTTAAGACGTTTCAAAGTGATTCTTGTATCGTATTGAATAAACGCTTATTGAATCTTGAATCTTTATTATACCTTAACCTGCAAACTGAGCAATGATAGAGTATGAAACAACGAAGCTAGCTAAACAACATCCTTGAGCTAGCCAAATAGAAAAACCCCACTCAGTAAAAAACCAGGCTAAGCCCCTCTTAGTGCTTGAATAGCGCTCCTTATCTAGAATTGCGTAAATTAATTTTTGTTCAAGAGTTTATTTAGTTGGAAACTATCTCTTATTATGTGACCTGTCTGGCCTAAGTTCTGCATTGTTGTAAAGACAAATTGGAGGGGCATCGACAAAGTTGCATAGAGCTTGTCGAAGCTCCTTATTGCTTGGCGTCAGCCCAAGTTGCGCTTGAATTGGAGCAAATTAATGGAAATATTAAATTAAATTTGTGGTCGTCATGGTTATTAGCTTTCAATTCCGTCTTTACTCGCCCTACCTCTGAACTTTGCATACATTAGTATAAAACTTTAAATTATACCTAAGTATCAACAACGAACTCACGATATCGGCTTAACTTACTGAAGGGGTAGCAAGAATTTAGTATACTTCCTAGTTTGTAAATTTCTAGCTCGCTCCTTCATTCATAGGCATTCTACTGACATATTTCGATAAAAGTAATTCGGTAACAGCGAAAATAATAAAACTCCAGGCTATATTATTGATTATATTTTTAGTTTTCCCAACTCCATTCCATTGGATATTGGAATGGAAGCAGATTCATTTATGTTTGACATACTTAGACAACCTACACATTACGCGCTTTGATGCAACTTTTATTAAAACAGCAAGAGAATAAAACTCTGAATACTAAGGTATTTCTGGAATAACAATAATTAAGGTGTTTCAAATATCTGAATAAAAAGATATCGACATATTGCACACTCCAACCCAACGCACATAAAGTCACCCAAAATGTTTGAAGATAGGTATATCCTAATAGTTTTCCGAAATACGCTTTTCTTTTTGTAATAACGTCTGTTAGATCTACTAATACTAACCACTTACGCGTCCCGTGGCATCTACGTATACCACATACTTTTTTTGCAATGTTACCAGCAGAGTGCAGGCTATATTATACTTGCCTGCTTACAATGTATAATAAGATAGTTTTCTGATTTAAAACTATTTAGCCAATTGTTATAGTATATATACATAGGTATGTAGGTTTGTATACTATGCATTGGTGTATGCATAGTAACTATAAAGTTGAATAAAAGAAATAAACAAGCTCATACTGAAGGAAACATGTTTTTGACAAAGAATCCCAATCCAAAAGAGTTTTAAAGTAGATTCAATAGCATCTTGATTTAGAGCCAATTTAACTTAGTTGCGGAGTCGCCGGTTCAGAAGTAGAGGCACAGATGAGGTCACAGATCCAGCCGGAGACAGATAAAACGAACGGTTGTAAGTTACAGAGCTCGGTTCTGTAGGGCGTATCAAATGCGTATATCACTTTGACCACTGATTTAAACTGGAAACCAATGCGTTGGAAAAAACATGACTGATCAAACTCAATTTATAAGCATCTGATAAGCTAATTGATAATACAAATATATATCAACTTTATATAAATATGGATATAGAAAAATAAATAGTTTATTTTGCGTCAACTTGGAATACAGTACAGTTCAACTTCAATGAAATGACGGCAAAAACGGTAACGGTAACTCAGCATTAGCTATTAAGCACAAAAGCCAATGTAGTGCTGGATTTCAACGGTAGGTACCATAATTATACCTAGATTTCGTGTAGACTAGGTACCTACCTAGATACCTTTCGTATATTATCACCTTTGTCCGTACGTTGCAGGCAATAAATTGAACCCGAACCGTTTCCAAAGAGAAGGCAATGCATTTGCGACGGTTGACATAACAAGTTAATGTGCTTCTGCATTGGAAATGTGAAATTCTCGAGAATCTGAGGCAGGTGTGAGGCGAAACAACGAATTAGTAATGAAATATTGTTTCTGAACAAAGACAATGCAAAGGCGTAGTATTATTTTATGTTCTTGGGAAGAGGAGAAGAAAATTTTAAATTATTTGTTATCGTTTATTTACTTTAAGCAACAAAACAAACAAATGCATTTATAGAACAAAAACTGCGGGAAATGACTTGAACCCCAAAAGACAAACTGACGACATTGCGGCGGAGTTCCAATTGTTGGCCACGAAGGACTTGTACAGAGTTGATAAATGTTTGGGAAATGCCAGTGTCTAGAAAGCGAAGCTGAGACAAAATGCGAGCAATCGTCGAAAGACAGACTAAAAGCTGTTGCACTGTATAAGTTCTGAAAGGTTAACAGATTCCGTCTGTTGGAATGCCGATAGGGTAAAGCTACCAGTAAGCTTTATTAATCAACCGATGATTTTCAGTAACTGCATGGCATATTATATTGTTGGTTTAGGTATATCAACTGCTACACAGCCGATTTCAACACAATTATTGCGTACAATTACTTGGGTAACTCATCCATATGAGTCTACCCGCAAATGACAATACAAACAGTAAACCAACATTCAGAGTTTGTTTTGCTTGGCAAACATCCGATTTTCTACAAGGCAATCTGTACTTGTTCAAAGCACAGAAGTTTAGCGTAGCGCTTAGATAGAAATGGAATAGGTTAGTATTACAAAATAAAACATTACGCTTGTAGAGACTTTGGGAAAATGGTCTCATTAGGTACCTTCGGATTCCAAAACATAGTCTTAAATTATGCTGATTATGTTATAGGATAGAAAAAAATATAACTAATACTAAGTAGGTATCTTTAGCTTTTAGCTAGACTAACGTTTTGGGATATGATCAATAAACTTATAATGATCGATTATAGTTAATTAAACGTCATTCAATATACATTTAAGGGCGCAACAACTTAGTAAGAGATATGTATAAAAAAATCTTCTTATTGGATTGATATGAAGCATATTCGATGGTAGCGGTTTCCTTGCTTTGTGATACTTCAAATGGCAGTGATTTTTACGATACAAGTTGAATTTCTTACTCAAGTTTTGTTGCGTGAGACATTGAACAAGTAAAGATGTGGTAGATTTACAAATAAAAATACTCAATTCAATGATAGCTCAGACTTTTTATCGTTCTGACTGTATTTTTTTTTTTTTTTTTATGTAAATGATAGACAAACGAGCTTACGGCCCACCTGATGGTAAGCGGTCACCGTCGCCCATAGACACCAACAACACCAAGGGTGCTGTCATTGCGTTGCCTACCCTGAAGGAATTTTTTAACGTTTTTGTGAAGCTATTCATGTTGCATGTTGTTTTCTTTGCTTCAAGGTTATTTATGATAACATTTTTGATTAGTATTATATGATATCAGTTTGCCTGCAGGGAGTAATATGGTTATGGCTATCAAATATGGGGTCACCATCTACCGTTCTGTACACAATTTGACAGGCATAGCCATAGCCGTAGCCCTGCAGTTCAGCCATAGAAAATGAATTCAGTAAATGAATCAAAATATTCTTTTGATAAACGAAATAACATATTAAAATATCCTTATCAACTTGAATAATTACATGTGTATCTTAATAATTTTTAATATCATTTTATGTTACAATATATCCTTCGCCCTCATATTTGCAAAGTAAATTAGCGGAAAGGAAAGTTCTGTTCACACACTCGACGAAGCAAGCTTAGAAAATTGAGAATTGACATTTTAACATATTGCTTGCGCGGTGCTATAGAAAAATATGCAGTTTCCAAGCTTAACACAGTACGGAAAGAACAGCCCGTTTCATCGGTTCATCGGTTCAGGTAAAAAAACTACACTAATTGTTATTGAAAAAACATAAGAATTGTAACATGATGTCCATTTTAAGTCAATTGATGGAGTATGTGCAAGTTCCTTCATTCAGGATATTTATATTGTCTACTGTCCAGCAGTGAACTTCTTCAAGCTGATGATAATGATGCTTAGACTTTTTAAATTTAAGAGCTTACTTTTGTCGGGGCTTTGATGTAGTTTTCTCCAATTGAGTCTCTCAAATGCGGCCTTCTTGACTTCCTCATATGACATGACAGCCACTTTTTCTTTTATCTGGCTCACGTAAGTTATTCATGGCCTCCCATTTCAAAGTGTTTATTTTATACTTGCTCCCATAGCTCTACCCATTATCTTTACACCATAAAATAAAGTGCTTGCCCATTACCTAAACATACACTGAAAATTAACGAGGAAGTACTAGTTTAGAAGTTACTATGCTTTTAAACTTTAGAGCCGATAAAGTGTTCTAGGTAAGTCTTTTATACGCTGCCGTGAAAAAGGAAGCTCAGTTCATGTCTCTAACTATTTCCTATCAGGAGCACTCTGTCACATGAACGTATGTTCAACCTAATGTCTTTCGAACGATTCGACTGAGATTTCAAGTGCTTTCAATTTTTTATTAGACTCTGCGAACGATTTCTGGTTATAAAATGGGACTTGCCGAGCCTGTATTTGCAATAAACGTAGGGTATGTTTGCTATGTTCTTTGAGTGTTTTGCATTATTAAGACCTTTGTATGTTTGTGCTGGACAAAATGGAGGCCGAAATAGTGCCCTAACGTATTTTTTTATTTATTTTCAGTTTTAGGCGGCATGTAACGTAAAAAAAACTAGCGTATAGTAAGTAAACAGGCGTTTGCATCCATTGTAGATGATTAATATCATCTGGGGCAACTTTTTAGTCTTATGCCCCTATTTACGGGACGCTATAATGCCTGGAGTTTTTTTGTTACCTGCTTATTTGTTCTATGTGTACATAAGAGTATAATCAATAAGTTTTCTTTCTTTCTGCTTTCTTCTTTTTTATCTATTTCTATGCAGAAACAACGCTTAAGTCTGAGTCGAGCCTCAAGCATACATTTTTTGGCAGTTCTCCATTGAAAAGTGTCAACGCATACGGCCCTATAAATTTAACCCTTAATCAAATACGGTTAAAAATACACAGTTGAAAACGATTTTGCTCGAAACTGTCTTATTGTAAATTGTCTACATCTGCAAATGTAAGCATGCACTTCATATTTCATGTCAAGTGGTTGTGTGTTAGAAGCCGCAATACATGTCCCGAACGAACCACTCATTCGATCGATCTAAACAATATCGTGCTGACTATTTTGAACTTTATAACATAGACTACAGATTTTAGAATCGCTTGCGTTGAAGCGAGTATCGTCGAAAACATTTTCGATGGAGAGGCTTGCTTTATACGCAAAACGTCTCACTTCTTTAGAGAGCGAATATATTTTCAAGTTTAAAATGTGGTCCTCATCACGGGATCAATATTGGTCTGTGTCACTCCATCTTCGGCAGTAACATTTCCTTATGTTTAATTTAAGCAGTTTACTTCAAAAAAATGATGTAGGTATAAAGTTGATGTACTAAATCGTGTTGCAAAAACATTTAATTTTCTTAGATTTACTTTTTAATATCGTGTGATCCATAGGCTCAAAAACATTATGTGAGTAGGAAGACTAAGAACTTTGACGTCTCATTCCTTCGTGTTTATTTCTACAACTTGTACATCCTTTCCGTAAATTGAAAGATAGGCTAAAAACTGTTTGCTAACTGGGACAAAATCAAAACTCAATATCAGCAAACTTCACACGTTCGGGTCAAACTATAAAGTCCCTAGATTTGACTACGGGAGCTCAACCACACATCAAGAAGTTTGGACCACTGCCAAGGATGTTCCTGCTAACTTACCGGTGTCGATTCAGTGTAGACTGAGGTTAACTAAACTTGACAGACTTACGGCCAGTTTCACAGAGTGTTTAAGTTAAACAAATGTCAAATATTTAGTTGGTCGATTAGCAATCCTTGATATCTGGCCCTTAAACTTACTTTGTTTGTTTTAATGTTACTACTGATTTGATATTTAAAACTCACTCACTCAGGGTTAAGCTCGCCTTTTACGTACATGTCCTCTATTTCTGTTCTTTTCCTATGTTTTGTATTGTGTGCAATAAAGAATTAAATAATATTTAGATATTTATGGCTCATTCAATCATTCATGCGCCAACAACAGAACTGGATAACATTCGTTTATAACCTGTATCAGTAGTTAATCTTTATTAAAGTAGTTCCTGCATCAAAAAAATGAATGCCCCCAATTTGAAAAACCTCTAGGATGTTAACTAGCAGAACCGAGGTTGGCCACTCTTAAAATAAATTAAATTTTGATTTGAATTATGTTAATTCAATTAGACAAGACCGCTAGGGAAAAGGTTGGGAGCCAAAACCGAAAGACGAAGATGGACTGGTAGCGTTGTAAAGATTGGGATAAGTCGGTAGTGGGAGAAGGGTTAAATCGTGCTTCCTGGAAAAACTGTCACTACGTGCAAGCTGACTAAGCCGCGCGGGTTTCCTTACAATGTTTTCATTCACAGTTTGAGGGCACTATAATATACCATGTAGGTATAAAGGAGGCTAATATACTTCCTGGGGGAGTAATCTTCAGCAGTGAACATCCCCAGACTAATTATAACGATGACATGACTGACCTACCATTATTTACTTTTAAAACTTAGTAGGTTTGTTCTTTGTTGAGATAGACAATTTTTTGTGTTTGTATTTTTTTTTGTCTATAGGTATAAGCATTGCGGTACAGTTCATGTTACGTCAAATAAATAAATTTTATTTCTCTCTTTCAAATACCTGTTTACAACTTTACAAGATACCTACGTAGGTAAGCAAAATGGGTTACCACTTAACATCAGGTAGGCCATATGCATGTTCCATCAACTATTTGTATAAAAAATAATAAAATAGGTTCGATATTTGATAGGTATATAAAACGATTTTAAATAATTCCGCTTGAATACTGAGAACTACAGCTCATTAGTTCCTTACTGATCTATTCATATTCCTAGATTATTACTGATTAAGTATTTGGTATTATACTGATTATAAAGCTTCCTTCATTTTCTGCCAGCCTCTATTGTCTTGTGCGTCTCTTGTCCAGGTGTTTCCTTCACGATGTCGTCGACCCATCGCGCTTTCAGACATCCCAGATTTCTTCGACCCAACTTCGGCTGCCATTCAGTCAAGGCTTTACTCCACCGGCCATCACCACGTCTAGCCAGTGTCCTGCCCAACTCCACTTGTGACCACCTCACCCCCTCACTCACTTGTGACCACCCTGTTGCCGACGTCTGATTACAGGAAATATAAATTGGTAATTTGGATTATGACGAAAATTCGACGATCAACAAAGCAATATGCTATTCAGACAATCAGTGAGAGACAATATATATATTTCCTTCCTAAACAAATTCAAACGAAAAATTCCAGCGCTCTTTATGAAAATTTCTGTTATTCAAATTGTGTATCTCACTGCTATATGAAATTTCAATTTCACTGAACCGACAGGAAGTCAGTCAAGCGTAAAAAAGCCTATTTTTACGTTTTCTACCTAGGTTTTGGAATAACAGCACCTGGGTAGGTGCGTTATCCAACCTTGCAGATCGGACTTTGTTCTACGGATGCGTCGATATTTGTACTACGGTACCGGTGCCCTTACTCCTAAAGGCCTGCGCACAGCACACCTAGGTCGCTGGCGATGGCGATCAATGAAGTGCTGTCAAATACCGCTGTCAAATTTGACAGCGTTTCACTGATCGCCATCGCCAGCGACCTAGGTGTGCGCAGGCCTTTAAGCCTTATCAGTGAACACTGTCAAATATGACAGCGTTTCAGTGACATACAGACGGACAGACAGACGGATAGGCAGACAGACAGACATAACGAATTCATAAGGGTTCCGTTTTTTGCCATTTGGCTACGGAACCCTAAAAATGAAGTAATAGGCGGTAAAAGAACATTCAATCTAAGTATAACCGGCTTAGGCCTAAATAGACCATTCTACTAAGACACACGTAGGTACGTCTGAAATTGTAATCACTGTGGCATCTGTAGTTTGATGAATCAGAAATGCTGTTCATTTACCTAATTTAACCACCTTGACGTAACGATTCGCCAGTATCTACAAAATATATATTTTGCTGTGTTCATGCTGTCATAATTATCGTGATCCTTACACTGAATAAAATCAATGAATTTTAATTCTACTTTGTGCTCAAATGGTAGAATAACGCAAGGCAATCCAATTAGTTTCTAGTGAAGTGCTGCAAATTCGATAACTCGGCGATTTTAAAATTGCCAGGAGTGCATTTCGTGCACAAAGCATATTTTTTTTAGAAAATTTATTTTTTTTGGATTTTCGATCTACATTAAATCCATGCCACGATGATTCTATAACCATCTGCTTACCCGTTTTCTTACAAATTTCTAATCAATCTAAAACACGAGGTTCTAAAATGTCTATAGGTATGTGTTTCAGCGTTTCCTTAAAGTTCATGTTCCATTTAGAGGACCTAAAGTCCTTAAATAATGAATCCATTTTCCTTAGTGTCCGTTGATCCATAAATTCATTAGAGATACGCCCATTACACGTTCCACATACGACATAGGCTGTCATAGAACCACCCGGCCAGATGGGACCTGAAAAGTCGTGCCGAGTAGGCCGTGCCCATCGCGCTTAATTAAGAACACGAAATGAGATTCCAGGCATAATGAAAAATAAACTCAAGTCTCGGTCCAAACCGTCGTCGGGTAGTGACAAAAATGGAAGCAAAGAGTGGAACAATTCATTATGTTTTTGAATTGATCATGCATGGTGTGGATTTTTGTATAAATTACTAAAAAATATGGTAGACAAGGTTGTGTCCACTGCAAAGCCACAGATGCGGTGTTTAAACGCTGCCATCAAGCGTCACATCTATTTTTGCTGTGTCCAACATTGCCTTCAAAAAGTTGATTGGTACAGCGCGCAAGCGGATATATGCTGAGTTCTACAGGAAATACCACGGTGAGAAAGAATTCGAAGATATGCGCAAGAAGGGTTTGTTCCATTCCAGTTCTGCTGAACAGAGATAGAGCTAGAGTAGTATTAGTTTTATCTTCCTGTGAATAATGTTATTGTCAATATGTGCTGACAAAATAGATGGATTGCTCATCATTAATTAGAGACAACATTGATGTTGTTTCTGACTGGTACACGTGCAGTACTGGCAGTGTCCCGTTAAACGAAACCCCTGCGGCACTAGCTAATTACCGGTGCATTATTTTGAAAGGCCTGTTTTCCGAAGTTTCTCAAACTCTCTTGCACGGTTTCAAAAAATAGGGTAAGTATAAAAATTATAAACCACAGAAAGTAAACAAAAATAATGTAGGTATACTGACTGTTGATGGCTGGCTTCATAGCCATCATGGAATACCTAATTTAATTTGCCTGATTTATAGAACGAACAATTTTCATGAATACAACATGGTCCCATTACTCCCCCGACGAAAATTAGGTTCATTCAAACGAAATATTATGTTCAAAATCGCGTGTTCAAAGGCAGTAAAGCAATAAGTAGTACCTACATAATAATTGTTTATGTACGTAATATATATGTCCCTTGTTGATTTGATGATGCTAATTTTGTATGCGAATTGGCTGTTCTTTATATTCCAACGTCGTCGTCTCTCCGCCATAGAGATCGGAGATATTCTTATAGACATATTTTTGTTATTATTTCGGTTTTCCTGGTTATACAACAACGAACGCAATCTGAGTCCGATCGCTGTGCTAAAGCCTGATATAATTATTGTTTAATAATAATTTTCTGGTTCTTTTCCGGTTCGTACTCTGTGAGAGCGGGGGCACACGATGCGTTGCGGCGCCGCACCGCAAAGATTTCACCGTGTCAGTGGGCACACGAGCGGTGCGGCGCCGTAACGTTGTTATGTCGCAGCGGCGCCGTAGCACCGTTGGACAGTCTGTTAATGAAAATGGATCGTAAAAGACGTCTATTGTTGGAAACAACTGAGCGGTGCCGCTCCGACGTCGCAACGCATTCACCCCTCCCCGCCTCGTCTTGGTGGTTGCAAGTCCGGTGCGGCGCCGGAGCGCATCGTGTGACATGCCACAGATATTTCTATGTAAGACGACGCAGCGACACCGCTCCGGCGCCGCACCGCCGCCGCAACGCATCGTGTGCCCCCGCTCTTAGTCAAGTTTGCCGTTTTCGTCCGTGTCATTTTATCCAATGGGGTTCTTGTGCCTCAAAAGGAGATTGCTGTTATGTATCTATTTGATAAGCTCATATCTTATCTGAGAGCAGGGGTGGTTTGGCATAGACTGATGACGTCATTACCGTTTGCACAAGTATTTTCTTCATATCGCACTATAGGGTTGTTGAGCCGAGTGCGGGTGTTTTTCCAGTAAACCAAAATGTTATCTAACGTTTGTTGTTTCTTCGTTTGTGCTATATTTTCATATCTTCATTAAATTTTATGTTTTTGCGTTTCTTAACTAGTCTCTTTGTCTGAATTTAAAGTTTTATTAACTACTTCAAATAAAAAAACCTATGGTATGGTAAAATGTATTTCTAGTTTCTACTCTTCTTTATGAGTTGTTAAATTCGTATAAAACTTTGACATTGCTAATTTTGATAGAACTTAAAAATTATGTGATTTTTTTTATTATTATATTATTTTTAAAGACAATGTGAATCGGTGCCTTATCAGTCAAAATATAGCCTACAACCATAGGAGTCCATACAATTTTTCAAATTTAGTTCCTACAAGAGCCGAAATGGTCTATTAGGTACACACAAACTTTATGAGTAGTTACGAGAGACTATTAACATTGTCTGTCTGTAGCTTAGCCAAAGTTGTTATGAAATATATAAGTAACAAGAATAAACGAGGAACAAACTACTATTTTGCAATAGTTTATAACCCAAATACTCCTACTCTTATCAGCTGAAAACTTTGCATTAGAATTCAAACGACACCATATTTCAAACGGGTTTTTAATCCATATATCACTAAAATTAAATTCCAGATTTGTATGAGCGAGTGTGAGCCGTTAATGTTCCCAGGTCACGGCCTAGGCGACTGGCTAGAAGCCAAAGCTGAGAACATGGAATCAGAATTGCGTAATAGAGTTTTCAATTATTCTATACAAAATAAATTATAGTTTAAAAAACTAAAAAAAAAAAACGCTTTAACTTTTTAGTTCAATTAGTTATAAAAGCGGTTTTTTTAGTTTTTTAAACTATAATTTATTTTTTACTTTTTACTTTTTTTTTATCATTTTTTTTTTTCATATTATTGCATTGTCATCGACTTTTGACAGGTGTGCAAAGTTTGAATCAAATCTGATAGTTCAAAGTAGGACAAAATCGAGCTCAAAGAGGTCGGTTACATACACACATACATACATACATACAGGTGAAGCTAATAAAAGCGTTATAAAAAGGTACTAAATAAGCTAGCGCAAAACAGGTATCAAACCGTTAACAAAAGTTAGTACTAACTAAGTCTGATAAAAATAAAACTATTAGAACTATTTTGACAATGATGAGCTACTTTTTTGTGTTTGGACAATAAAATACCTATACCACTTCAGAATCAATTAAAATTGTATGAGGGTATACATTCATAGAAGCGAGGGCTTGTCGTATCAGAATCAAGTTTTAGGGTTTCCATATACAAATAATACATGGTTTTATGGTAGGGCTTCCACTATTAATCGCGAAGTTGTCATTCCACAAAGAGAAGTACTGAGACGTGATCCTGCATTATGCATGAAAAACCTTTTCCTTATAGAGTGGGAGTAAAATTTGCCTTGAGATCCCATAGACGAAATAGAGCAATTTAACATTTAACAAGTGAAGTTTAAAAAACTTGACAAACCGACATCATGGCCAAATTACTGAACCGATTTTGATGAGATTTATATTAGAAATTTGTCCTTCCAGATAAATAAATATTTTTTCAAATCGGCTCATAGTTTTTTTTTTTTTATATTATAGGCTTGCGTTTGACCGCAATCTTACCTGCTGTTAAGTGATGAAGTTATGCAATAACAAGCATTAAAACATCTGAATAGAGAACCTGCACCTTTTCTCTATTAAGTCGGTAAAAATACATTGAAGTGTTGATCTTGTTTTGCCAGTATAACTAAAGCAAAAGATTTATTTTGAACTGTTTATTTTGAAGTGTATCGAAAACAAGCGTATCCATAATAATAATGTCGATGGCCTTGGAATGTTTCGTAAATGCATGTTCCCGCGTATGGTGTCACGCCTCAACCTTTGAGACTTATTTTTTGTGACTTTTGGTGCTGCAACTCAAATAGCTCGCAATCGCTGAATCCACTGTGAGCTTTATTTGAAAAATTTGAGAATCGAACGCAATTTCAGCGATCTCCCAAACGAGCCGTATTGCAGGAATAGCAGGGCTGCACTGCGTGAATGTTTCTGAGCGTATTTAAATCACTTGAGAAGCATTAGTCACGTGTGCCAGTAATGTCTTTGGCCTGGTCCAGGACTAGAGGCAGTTAGCCATCGTTTAGCTGTGAACATTCGGCTAAACTAGGGGCGTGATAAATTTATCGGTGTTGTAGATTCTGAACTGCAATATCGCTTTGCATTTTATTACTCAATTAAGATACTATATATTTGTGTTGGAGTATTTATGCTGATGGTATGAACACAATATTGTTAAACTTTCACTAGCAGCGTGAGGAAATCTAGTGGTGAATATTATTATTATACCCACATTTCGCCATCCGCCAAATTCCCGCAATTTTTATTCTGTCGTTAGTCCATCAAAGAGCTGTCCTTCACTTCATCTTCCGGTTTGTAGTCATCATTTGAAAACCATTATGTCCTAGTGGTTGTACACGATTGCTCCGTGTTATATGGTCCCATTGCTTAATATTAGCTTCTGCCTGAAAACCAGCGCTACTCGGCATGATAGATGTAGCAAAAAGCTGAGTCAGGGCCTATTTGGCATATTTTACCTACCTACCGTTAAATAAAACACGTGAATAATTCATTACACACGCACCGCAACACAGATCCAAACGTCAGTAAAAGTAATTCATTTCCACGCAGTGTGTTCTAGAATTCAGAAATTTAGGATTTAAATGCACCGGCACCGGCAGCATACATTTCCTGGATTTATGATCGTCATGCAACTACCAACTCTTTTACTGGGGTTGAAAACAAAAGGAACTTTCGGCATAAATATTGTCGTTTGTCCAAAGCTGTTCCAACTGCTGCGTTAGGTTGCAGGAGGCAGAAAAAACTGGCAAGGTTGAAAAAAATAGGCTGATATAAATAATCGCCATTGTTTTGGGGAACCCTTTGCAGCAATGGGACGATATAGATCAGAAAAACCGGCCAAGCGCAAGTTTGACTCGCGCGCATTATCTATAAAAACGTAAAAAAGATCATGTCTGAAGTATGGGAATAAATATTTGTTTTGTTCAAATCAATTATATATTTTTAAAGTGAATTTTACTTTAAATTAAAAGCCAAAAAGTGAACTTAGTATTTTTGAATATTTTAAGTGTCTCTTTGCTGCCGTTATAAATTTCAAGTTAGAAATATTTAGACAATGTTCTTCTCAGACACTGCGGCGATCGGCGCGTCGTTGTGAATTTGTCGCAAACAAAATATCCAAACATTTAAACTTATTACCAACGATATCAGATAGATCGGTTAGATCGCATAAAACTAATCATATCGTTATTATCCCCATTATCACTAAGTTCCCTATAGTGGAAAAACTCAATTAAACAGGGAATACTATGAATATTTTATGGCCAGTGAAATGTCCAAATATTATGTTATTTAACTGTTATTTAACTCTATTTGAGTTTTGTACGGAAAACGTAAATTCTTAATTGGGCCCTATTGTTCAAAATGATCAAATTAATTCAGTGAGAAACGAAACATGAGTGCGTACATAAATAATAGACATTGCCAAAGATACGAGCAGACGTTTCTCTAAATAAAGAATTCAGGCGGAATCAAACCACAACGACATGAAAATAAAAAAACACTTTACTAGACAATCGAAAAGAAAACATAAATACTGGTTTTCACTTCCAACCTATCTATAAACATGTTAGAAAAATATCAGAGGAAAAATCCGCTCATAAACAGAAAGCACCAACTGGCATAAACCGGTATTTTTACGATTGAATCGATTCGATAATCCCACAAAACGGTTAAGATTCGGCGGTGTGTGGTAATCTCTGACGTCGGAGGTCGTCGTGCAGATCTCAGTTACACTTGCCGATATGAGAACGTGCTCTGAATTTTGGCTAAATGTCGCTTGAGGGCGCTTAGTGTAAAGTTATGGACACACTGCGCTCGTACAAACAGCTCACTTGGTATACTGCTAGCGACAGTTATGACTCTTGAGTGCTAGAACCCTAATCATTGAAGTATCACTATGATACTTGCTGTTACTCTACAAGAGCTTCCTCTAATAAATCCATAGCCGTGCGATTATATTTATCGTGTTATCATTGTTTGGTACAACGATAATTGTGCGTGTACTGATATAGTTTAAACTAGATGCCGCAAACGTCTTCTCTTTTCTTGTTATTTTCAAACTGCTCTATGTTATTTTTGGTTAATTCGTCGTGAGGTAAGTGGTAGGTACAATGTGACACTGTTAGTTTCATACAAGCACTTCCGGAAAACTATTTATTCGTACTGGCTTATGACACATGAGGTCGTCTCATTCATAATGCCCAACACTTTTAAACAGCTCCCTAAAAGTCTCTTGTCACTGTCTCTTTCACATCAACAAATAGAGAGGCAACAGACTTAGTAGCCTGCTTAGCTAAATGACTGCTAAAGGACCATGAATATGAATCTTAATTTGACAGTGTTTCACTGATCGCTAATGCAGAACGCTTAGACAAAAAATTTGTGTTTTAGAATTAGGTAGAGTTGTTTAGTTGTTAACACTATGGGATATTATTGTGTCATCTTTTTTCTATAGTTGGTATTTCTATTGTACACTTTTGCCGCGTCTAGTTTAATTTATCACTACGTGTATGACAATAAACATTCAGTAAATTATACCACCCAGAATGGAAGGAAGTTTCCATAAATTCAAGCGGTTCGATTCGTTTCGCACTGTTAACCGGAAAATACAGTCGATGAAACGGGGTGAAAACTCTCAACTGGTTATAAAAAGTAAAAAGTACTTATCGCGAGCAGATGACATGAGCCAATGTAGTACGCGATGTCATGTTTGAAAGTTCGATATAAATTGTGTTACCTCTGGGAGGTGTTCGTTGTAAAATATTGCTTCGCTGTAGGAGTACCTTTTGCTTTGTCGGTTGTTTGTTAGCGTCAATTTTCTTTGTCTTTAGATATTATCATATTATACGAGTATAACAGCACGATCTTGTATGATATTCCCCCGAATACTGAAACGCAACTCAGATTTAAGCACGTCTCAAGCGACGAATATTTGACAGTTTTCAATGAAAATCTGTCAAATATTCGTCGCTTGAGACGTGCTTAAATCTGAGTTGCGTTTCAGTATTCGGGGGATTGACTACGATATATTCTTGCATAGCAGCATTTACTTTAAAGCCGGTTTCACCTCAGATGAATTTTAAACTTGTCAAAATTAAAGGCGATAACGTTTTCATTACACAAATTGTGTTATGATGGCAAAATTCGCCTCAAATTGTAAAAATCTGATTTAAATATTTAGCTTTGCCTGCCTGGTAGTCCAATAATTTAGTCAGATGATTGGATTGTAAAAGGATCATACAAAAAAAAACGGTAAAACGAAGCCGTAGTTTGTGGACTGTTCTTTTAGGCTTGGTCCCGTGGAACTGGCACCTAGATTCAAGTAGATTGAGGACGTTTCAAAGTGCTCCTTGTAATACTACTGAATAAATATAACATTTGAATTTGACTGACATTAACTTGGATTTACAGGCGATTTATTATCAGTAATGCAATATCTATTTAGAAGAGAAAAAAAAAGGTAAAACTATTAGAAGAGAGCTATACTTGGTATGCACTAGTCTTTATGATTGCTATCTCCGATAAAGTGCCAAGACTTTATATTAACTTAGATATCTTTTCTTGACATCGACCAACTCAAGGTTAAGTCCCGTATCTAAAAACGCTGGGTCAGATACTGAAACTTAGTTTTTCTTAGCAGAAGTGACATAATGTATAAAGTACATACATCTTAGTGTAGTATACGGTTATACTCATGCTCATAATCATACGTAACAGCACTGGTGGTCTAGTGGTAGTAGCCACCTTCTGATCCTAAGGTCGCGTGTTTGAATCCAGTCGTGTATACCTTCCATGACATGGAAGGTACATTTCATGCATATCGTATTTAAATAATTATTATAGCCTGAGTTTGAATTCGTATGTTATCCCGAAAGGTGGTGATAGGGACCATGGTTTTGCACAAGCTATGAAAACCTTTCTGTGAAATACGAAATCTAAATCTTCCATACAAAAAAAATAATCAATTGACAAAATATTTTGTGTGAAAACCCTACATCTTGGGCGGGGCCGGCGCTAATTTGATAAATAGGTAAGTAGTAATAAAACTTACAAACTAGGTACATACCAATTTACTGGCTTTCCATGGTATAAGCACTCTGTTCTGAAGACGGGTAGCTACATAGGTAGGTACTACTACGAGTACTAGGTACAGGTAGGTTTTGCACACATTATTCACAAGCACTTAAGTAGGCCATACCTACGACAATTAAATGATTTTTGTACACTGAGTTTAACTTTTCAACATGCGCTCGCAACGAAATAGTCCACGAAATACTGAAAATAACTGAAATGCCTAAGTTTATTTTTAGATTTTCGAGTTCGGTTTCCTTTGACAGCTTAGACAATTTAACCTAATTGTCTAAGTTTGACAGTGCCGAATAATATTAGGGTCCCGTCCCGTTTTCATTGAAATAAAAAACGGCGAAACAAACATTATGAAATACTTACTTAACCCAATATTGGGTTAAGTAAGTCGTGTGTATGGTTTTATAGTGTATGACTTCGTAAGCTCTCGATTCGAATTCAATTAAAGTAAATAGGTACTCTGTACGCAAAGTCGGAGATTTTCATAAAGTAGGTAGTCGCAAAATGCACTTGTTGTTTGTCACTCAAATACACAAAAAAAACTTGTCTTACATATGTTTTGGTACGAAAGTACCTACCACTAGTTTTTTTACAATGTGTAAATAAAATATTTTTTAATGAGTGTAGGCATTGCATCACATCCTCTTCGTTCTGAATCATACAATAAATAAACAAAATAAATACTTGAACATAAATTTCATGAAAAAATATTATACGGAACCCAACAGACCCCATTTTTATAAAATTAGGGTGACGATTCAAAGGAGGCGGTAATAAATTTTTATTGCTTTTTGACTTGCCAATGGCAGATTTTGGATGTCAAATAAGAAATAGTTCAACAGAGGTCAAGTTTAGTAATCAGCTGGTTATAGGGTTGCCTAACAAGCTTTTAAGCAAAATCATGGCGTAAACTTTACACACCATTTATTTTGTTGAATGAAAAAGTCCTGATTCAGAAAAGTCATAGAACTAATGCTGTTGGCATTCAGGAGTAGCATAACCCCCTTTCGGGATAACATACGAATTCAAACTCATGCTGCATCTTAATTGTTTTTTATTTAAATTCAATTTCAAACTTTATTTAATTTTTGTATTTTGTTTTTCATCCTGTGAGTTTTATTTTTATTAATTTTTCTGCTTAAATTGTTTTTTTTTATTTTAGTTCATTCAAGTCTTTTTAGACCGTTTTTCGTGCGGTTCCATTCACAGTGGATTTTCTCGAGAAAATAAAAATAGAATCAAAAAGCTTATGAAAATACTTTATAATTTTCTTTTCGAGAAACAAGTATGAATGTACATTATTATCTATACGAGCTGGTATGCCCGAGTTCTTATCATGAAACCTTACCTCTTTTACCGCCCTCACGGTCCAGTAATAACCATGGCGACATAAATTATCAGGAAGATCTTTCAACCGCCTGACTGGGCAATTAACGCGCCGTCCGCCCTAACAAAAGGAATACTACGCCTTATTATCTGATTTGTGCTGGTTGAAAGTCCAATTAGCCGCTAATACGCTTTTGTTTGTGTGTAAGCATTACCAATAGAATAGTAATAATAGCACATTAGAAGGCAGTTAAGTAAAATTGGTTGCCCATTCCGCTTTTATTTTCCTTTTCATACAATAGAGGAGTTCAAACTACTTTTTTTTTTTTTTTTTTTTATTAGCCTACATCGTCCCACTGCTGGGCAAAGGCCTCCCCCAAAGACTTCCAGTTCCCTCTATTCTGGGCCACCTCCCACCATTGATTATGGAAGGCGTCCAAGTCGTCCCGCCAACGCTTTCTAGGCCGACCACGAGACCGCCGTCCGTCCGGCACCCATGGGGTGATGATGGTCGCCCACCTATCAGGAGGCATCCGGCTGACGTGCCCCGCCCAATCCCATTTCAGTTTGGCCGTCTTTTCTCCCACATCTCTGATGCCAGACAGGGAACGCAACATGGTGTTCCGCACTCGGTCTATGCGCTTGAAGCCGAGAATGCTGCGTTCCATGGCCCTCTGGCAGATCTTGAGTTTGGACTTCTGAACTTCGGTCAGGGACCATGTCTGTGCACCGTAGGTTAGGACGGGCAGGATACACATGTCGATGAGTTGGCGCTTAAGTGTCAGTGGAAGGTTGCCCTTCATGTGCTCTTTCATGGACCAGTAGCTCTTCCAGGCGTTCTCAATACGGCGATCGATCTCTTTGTCCTGCCTGTTCTCGAAGCTCGCTAACTGGCCCAAGTAAATATACTCACCGACATAATGTATTTGCTGCCCATCGACCTCGACCCTACGTTTCGTGCTGTTGGACATGCACTGCGTCTTTGACCGGTTCATTTGAAGTCCAACCTCAAGACTCGCGGTGCTCAGGTCTTGGAGCATTTGCTGGAGTTCATGCGCTGTTGGGGCAAAAAGGACAATATCGTCCGCAAAACGAAGGTTAGTAAGGCGTTTGCCACCGACGTCTATGCCCTTATTTGCCCATGCCACTGCCAGCGTTTTAAATACCTCTTGGAGTGTGCTCGTAAAGAGTATGGGAGAAAGCGGGTCACCCTGTTTGACGCCTTTTTGGATCTGGAATGCTGGACCAGTGGTGTGAAGCTTGATGGATGCTGTGCTACTGTCATAAATCAATTTGATAAGGTCGATGTAAGTTTGGTCTATCTCTTGGGATTCTAGAGTTGTGAAAATAGCAGAGTGTCTCACGCTGTCAAATGCCTTTGTGTAATCCACAAAGGCTAGGTAAAGCGGTTTGTGGAACTCTGTGTATTTTTCGACAACTTGGTTTAAAGTGTGCAAATGGTCTGTGGTGGAAAAACATGGGCGAAAACCAGCTTGTTCTGGGGGTTGGTGTGAGTCAAGCACACCAGCAATACGATTTTGTAAAACTTTGATAAGGGCTTTATATAAATGTGACACTAGGCTTATTGGTCTGTAATTACCGATGTTGGATTTGTCCCCCTTCTTATGGAGGAGGACAATATTTGAGTGACAAAACTGTTTTGGGAGTTGCCCTTTTTCTAAAATAGAGTTAAACAAGTTGGTGACACGTGGTAGTAAAATGTGCGAGCCTACTTTCAGCGCCTCAGTGGTGATACCATCTTCTCCAGGGCTTCGGTCGTGCTTCATTGATTTTAAAGCATCATGGACTTCCTTTCCCGTGAAGAATGGAATGGAGTCTGGTCTGCTGTACTCAATTCTTTGTTCACACTTGGATGCATCGGAATATAGGGTTTTGTAATAAGATGTACAAATATCCACTATTTTCTCACGACTATTCTGCTTGATCCCATTCGTATCTATGAGGCTGTTAATCCATTGTTTTCCCCTTGTTATTCCCTGCTTTGCTGTTCTTAAAGATGTGTGTTTTTCTATTGCAACCTTGATTAAATGTAAATTAAATAATCTTATTTCTTTTCTTATACAACGTTTTACTTTTCTATCAAATTTTCTGTACTCGCTGGTACCTTTACTCAGTTCTTCTCTATCCGATATGAGCTTTTTGGTTTCCGCAGATAGTTTTGCCTTGTTTTTCCTGTCTGCCTTAATATTTTTACTACTAGACTCTATTGATTTTATAATTACTTGATATTGTTCGTTAATATCTTCAATTTCATCATTCAAACTACTACTTAAAATTAATCTTTTTAATAATATTTAATATTGTGGAAAATACACACAACACTATCTAGCCCCAATTAAGTGGCAAGCAGAGAGTTGATATTATGCTTGTGTGCATATTTTTTTGTAAGTAATACATACTTAGAATACAATATAACACCCAGACAGAGAACAATCGTCTGTGATCACCACACAAATATTTTTTGGACGACGGTGGGGATCAAACCCAGGACCTACGGCGCAGAAGGCAGAGCTACTACCAACTGTGCTGAGAGGCCAGTCCATATCAGTATCTATTTTTAATAGCAAAAATTTGCAATAACAATACTTATATAGCTCGACAAATAGTAACTAGGATATACATACATGGTATTGATAAACCATGCATTAGACTCACAAGAAAATATGCAAACATTTATGTTAGCAAATTCATCACCATGCAAGCAAAGCCGCGGGTGGCAGTGTTGAATATCTACAAAGCCAGGGAGCTTTTCCAGTCTATCCATCATCTGCCAGCTGATAGTCAACGCACAGAATAATCTTTATAAATCACGTTCTGTTGTGGAAAGGCGAAAGCACGAGCTATGGAATTGGATTTCATTTGCTGTAGTTTGATTTGTTTGCAAGTTTTTCTGCATTTCTCTAATAACTTATGGAGGGTCTAGAAACATTTCTTATTGTGTTTTATGTAATTTGCCGTACTTTTATTTGTATGAAAGTTTTTCTGCATTTCGCTAATAGCCTACGGAGGGTCGAGCAACATTTCTAATAGTGTTTTTTTCATGTAGCAGACGTTATTAATAGTGTTAACCAACATTAATGTTCAAGTCGGCCACCTGGTCACTGCATTGTTTTCAAATAAAAGTGCTTTGAATTTCCAATAAAAAGACCTATATCATTTACTCGTTTCCACCTCTTGGAGTAATATTCAAACTCCGCTAGGAAAGGAACTGAGAGGACTTTTGATTCATACAGTCCTTTTTAAGCGAACCATGTTAATTATGGCCTCTTAGCTCAATTGGTAGTAGCTCTGTCTTCTGCGCCGTAGGTCGTGGGTTCGATCCCCACCGAGAACATATTATAAGTGGTTAAACTAGGTGTTTGTTTTCTATCTGGGTGCTATATTCTACGAATATTCTAAGTATGTATAGCTCTGCTCAATTTGGGGTTACTTTAGCAAAATCATTAATCATAGGCCATGGTGGTCCCGGCCGAATTGAACCCCGCCATCGTTTTTTGTGTATTTAAAGCTTATCTCGCCATTATGGCCTTGGCACACTTGGTTCTTTCGAACCAAGAGTGGTGAAAGAATTTTAAGTGCGCTCCAAAGGGGCTCCTTTCTTGCACTTGACACATGTTTTAGAACTTTTTTAAGGTTTTACGACCTGACGGTTTCCTCGCGATGTTTTCCTTCACCGATTTTTAAGCTGAACAAGTGGGATCAAACTTAACCCATAAATTGTAAGTTTGAGTATCAAGCTCCAATATTTACTCAGGCTATAATTTAACTCGATAGCTCAGTGGATGTGGTGTCAAGCCTCATAGCTACGCGTGATTAATGAGGAAACTTAGGTTAAGACGCAATATGAAGAAGCAAGAACATTAGCAATCATTACCCGCTTGATTCAACTAGCTATAAGACGTTTCAAAGTGGTCCTTGTAATAATAATAATTAATAAATAAATTGTTTATTTCTCTCAGACAAAATAGGTAAACAAAAACCTAAAAAGACTTCTTAATTAATAATTAATTTTACTTCATTACTTTAGAACCTTAACCTTAACCTTAACTTTATGCAAGCTGGATTAAAGGTGGATTAAGGCGAGATCCTTGTTATACAACTGAATATTTTTTTTAACTTTGACTATTCTACAATGGTATACTAATCCTTCCTATTAAACTAAACTAATACTTGTAAGTATGCTACTAAGTTTGTATTATAAGTTGATATTTAGAAGTTGGGTCGATATTTGGATGTTTGTGAATCACGTTAACTACTGAGCTGCTTTGGATGAAAAAACAAATATTTTGTAACCTAGATTAGCTACTTTTTATCCCGAAAAATAAAAATCTGTCAACTTTTGACTAAAATTAACATTATAAAAGATATTTTTTAAACTTTCGTAACATTTATTTCTAAAAATAATGCATAAAACTGTCCTTTAAAAGCGTTAGTGTTTCACACTTTGGAATATAAGAAATACTTTTCTTATGCAAATAGCTGACAGAACAAGCATATGGCCCGCCTGATGTTAAGAGGTAACCATTGCCACAAAACATGGCCATGGTCACGCACGTAGGAACGTGCCCTACGATGCGCTGTCCTGTATCTATCAACTTGAGGCATGCATATGTTCAGCCTCACGTGCCCGTAATTTTACATAACCACATAATGCTTTTTCACAGTGCAGGTGGATGAGCACTTTATCTAGTTTCATATGAACTTCGCTCTCATAGTAAAGTAGAGTTGGTAAATAGTAGTTTTATGCCATGGTTTTATAAAGGCTTTTTTCTCTTTATTTGCTTAGTAGCACCTTGTTGAATTCAAACAAGGTGCTACTAAGCAAAATAAAGTGCTCAGTATTACTATAGGTTTCTCTTTCATATAGTTGCCTGACTAATGCCTTTTTCATTATCTCTAGGTCACTCTGTCAAATAAAAATATTTCTATTATAATTTGTTCTTAACGAGCGAGAGAGAAACGAAAACAGAAATGTTACTTAATTATGTAAAACATAATTTAGTTACATGGAATGTAACTTAATATGTAGTCATGGAAAAATATAACTTCTTATTTTTATATTATATATTATGTATAGTTCTTGTTATATTTAACACTGTAAAACCTTTCAAACTCCACCTAAAACACCAATTTGTCACTCTCTAGTTTTTCTCAGTATTTTCAGAAAGCCACATATCTTGAACCCCGATCATCATTACTTATCAGTCCTTAGTGCAAGTATTATCTTTCTTTACACTAAGCCCGGCATAAATCCTGCGATGGAGCTTATAGCTCACTTAGTCAAACCGGTCGCGAAATAAATTTCCACTTTCGTATGGACAGTTCGTAGTGGGCACTGCTTTTGAATCGTGCTGGGGATAGGATAAATGGTTTTTACTATGAGGACTGAAACTCGAAGTTTTGGGCGAGCGATTAATTGTTAAACAGGCTGTGTTATTTGCCTGAATAAACAGGAATATGAGTTGAAATTTTGGCTTTTTAGCGTATCCGTAGCTAAGACAAGGATTGCGATGGATGGATGGATGGTGGGATGGCGGGATGGCCTTTGCCCAGCCGTGGGACTCAGAGAGCACATAATCATTATAATGTACATAAATATTATTTAGATCTCGGAAATCGAAGAGGAATAAGTTATTTTTGTAACATGTGAACTATTTAAAGGTATATCATGATGGTCGACAACTAGAGAATAGGTTCAGTATACAGTATATTTATTGCCTTATAATGCATGTAAATTTAAAAGTATCTGATCTAAGGTTTTGAATCAATACATAATTTACCCTGTAACCTTACAGGGTAAATTATGTATTGATTCAAAACCTTACCCCACGAGCCGAAAGACAAGGCGCTGCAAGGCATGCTCCCATTTACCAACTGACGGTATCATAAAAAAAATCGTTGCATTGTGAAGAAAGTTTTACCATTATTCTAATAGCTTTAACCATAGGTACTATTCTCTTTTAACCCTCATATAAAACTGCTGTAAAAACTGTCGTAAGCTATTCATATTTTCATTTCTTACCTTCTTCCACGTAAAATATCGTGTGAACGATTTTTAAACGAGAGCGTCTGCGAAAATGTTAGTTCACAATTTTCCAGCAGACATTTTCATCGTTAGATATACAAAATATGTTTTTCATAAAACTGTGCTGATTAAATATATTTGTTCTTCTTTACTTACCTTTTTTACCTTTTGTTGAATTTGTTTCCGCTCTGAGATAAGAGCAGCAATATTTTTTAGATTTATCCAAAATCTAATATTTATCGAGGAAACCAATATTGTTGACCGGGGAAGCCTCGAGGGGATTGATTGGCTTTGTCGCTGAAATAGAAGCCCTTTAGTAAATAATGAATGAGGGACCCTTTGTTCTATACTTAGTTTTACCCATAGGTAAACAACGGTAAGGGTCCAATAAAAGAAAAATTTTAAGTGGGCACGTTCAGAATTGATATTTTATGGATTGGTAAAATCGCTTTGTGTGTCTTCATTTCAATATTCAGTCTGAAAATGTAGCCAGTGTCGTGTGAATGCTTTCGATTGGCACTGATTTGGATCATTAACTATCTCTAGATCGTTTGCTACGGTCTGAAAATAGCTCAGCTGTTTTGTATATATTTACGAAATACACATGAAACAGAGCTACTTCGCAGGCCGATGTAAACTATATCATAACAATAACATTTAAATAAAAATTGGTTAATACATAACTCACTCTCAAACTACAGTAAATGCAAGTATTTACGAAATACACATAAAACAGCGCTAAATTGTAAACAATCCCAAAACAATAACATAAAAATAAAAATATGTTGGTACCCACTACCCTCACCAAGCTTTTTCGAGGAATTTATCCGTCACTCCATTTGTTTTATTGGCGTCCGTCAAACGTCAGCATGAACCCCAAAATCCTGCAATAAAATTGCACAATGCATCACTGTTAGATTTTACAAATCGGGCCATTTCCTGCATAAACACCGAGTAAGCGTTATTCGAGAATGCCCCAAGGACGTGGTCGTGACTGGGACAAAGAGCCAGAAAACTAGAGCACAACAATTTTTAAAAGTCCTCCGCAAATATCTTCTTTTGTGTGCGATCGTGCCGCTGGTCGCTTCGCTAAGGTTTTATTGAGAACGATAGTGTTGTGGCTTAAAATCATGTTTGCTGCTTTATGTGCTTCTTGATCGAAATTGTTTCTTTTCAACTTTAGTATCGTGCGAACGAACGCCTTTGTCATTTCCACCGTCGTTTATACGTCATCTAGCAAGAAAAAAATCTTTTAATTATTTATGATAATGTAATATGGTACTAAATAAAGTGTTTATTTCATAGTTACAAAATTCTTCATTGAGGATTTTTCTCCTCTGACACAATTTTTAGAAGCCTTTTTATTTTTAACAGACTTCCCAGGAATTTTATTTACTATCTTATACAATCTACAGGGTCCCTGACAGGAAAGTCTGTGCAAGGAATCCGTGTTGCATTTTTACTTTACTTTTATGTAGCAGATTTTACTTTTAGCACGTTATTACAGTAAACAGAAATCAAACAAGATTTTAAAATAGAAAAACAAACGTACGAACATGTTAGCTTTACGTTCTTCGATATGCGTGTAAATATTAATTTATTAGCTGCTGTTTGAACATGTTTTGCGATTTATTTACGAGAAAACATTATATCAAAAGGAATGTAACCCATTACGTGCTTCATATAGGTTGAACTATCACCTACGACGAACATGTTTAGGTATATTATTATTTACCCTACGTCTAAGTTGGAGTTGCACCACACTGGAAATTCACTGATATTTATTCCAGCGGCTACGTTTGCACCATTGATTATTTTTGTTTTGTAATAAGATCGTACAAGAAAGCGGTTCGAAACGTGAACCAAGTCTTAGTTTTTTGTCTGTTTTTCTAGGCTTGGTTGCGTGGAACTGGCACCTAGACTCACCTAGCTTTAAAACGTTTCAAAGTGATCCTTGTGATACAACTGAACATATAAAATTTTTGAATTTGAATTTCTCGATCAAGCGTTTCCGTGTAAGATGTTCCAATTTAGAATAGTAAAGGGGTTATGAACCTATGCAATCTGGTTGATGCTGTACAGGGTGAACCAAAATGACCTACTTCTGATTTGATCATTGATATCTTGTAAAGATATTTAGTGTATTTTCTTAAACGAAAAAACTAATCAATTGTCTTTTAAAACATTCTGAAATAGAGTCGTACTTAGACAACGTTATATAAAGTTAAAGTCAAAAATCGTTTCCTTAGTTGCACCACATGAATCACTTTGAAACATCTTAAAGATAGATGAGTCTATAATGCTGCCTTCCTACGGTGCGTGGTTCTGCAGATAATCACGCACAGCCGACGACGACGCACGGCAACGCACACAGAAAGGGCTCCTGTGCTACCGCGCATCTCAGCGCACGAGACCGTTCCCATGGTGTGTCGTGCGAGCTGATCCGCCTCCGTGCGCGATATCACACACCGATGGGAAGGGGCTTATTATATTTAACATTTCGACAAAAGTAGTTCCATCTTGTTTATTAATTTTGTTTACAGATGCCGTAGTTTTACACCGTGTAAAAGCTTTAATTGAAGCAAACAAACGCGGTTCTTGCTGAACCGCACTGCGAGGGGTTCAGGAGATTGGTTTGGAATCTAATGCATCTGACTTAGCATATCTGTCTATGAAGTAGGTAAGTTTTATAATAAGTGGTACTTACTTTTTGTCTGAAGAAGTAGTTATGAGCAGTTTTGTGTAGTGATGGACCAAATAATTTAACTAAATAAAGCTTTGTCAGTTCTTCTATTCCTACGAATACCGTCCCACTGTTATTCATCCCGTCCCGTGCTATGTTTAACCGACTTCAAATAAAAAAGAAGGAGATTCTCAATTCAGTTATCTTTTTATGTTTGTTATAGTTAACTTTGTCATGAACCAATTAGATTTTTTTATTGATTTGGAAGGTTTTACTTCCAGATAAGTCCCATTTTAATTTCATCAAAAGCAGCTTAGCCGTTTTGTTATAATTGTTTTTTTAATGTTTATTATCGCATAATTTCGGCATTTATGAGCCAATTTGAAAAAATATTTTTTCTTTGAAAAATCATATTTTTAGATTGGTCCCATAGAAGTTTCATAAGTTGGTTTAATAGTTTAGCCATAAAGTCGGTTCCTCAAGTTATTATTGTCATATACGTAGGCCCTACTTCACATTACCTCATATTCATTGCGTGTAAATAAACCCAAAACAACGTAAATAACCAACATCTAAAGTGCTAGCGAGGATAATGACCTCGCTAACAGATGGCGTGATATAAAAGTTGCTTACCAGACTAAGCGGTCAATTACAGCGTCCAAATGAATTGCAAATGTGCCGACATTAAATCAATAAAGAACCATACAAAAAACTCTCCAAGACTATATTGTGTTTTTATAGCTAATACATGCATTTTGGGTCGTATCCAGTTAGTTTGTTTGTTACAAAAAAGGATATTTCTTAAGAAAAACCCCTCGTCAAAAGACAAAGCCCGCAGGAAAAAAACAAATAAGAATTACAAGCACGTTCATATCCCAAACGATTGTACGTTTGCATGAGATTAGAGATAAGTTTGGCTGCAGAGGCAAGTCTTAAGGGAGCCCTATTATGCTCTTATTCAAGGCATTTAATACCGTGGCCTTTTCAGGAAATTTCATATTGCCAAGCATAAAGTGCGCTCTTTTATGATGCGACATTTTAGAGTAAAATTGTAAGAGCGCGGAGCAGACACTACCTTCTTCGCTGGTATTAAAATATGTTACACTTGATATATTTACATTAAAACTGGGGAATTTAATTGGTTTTATGCACGAAATAAATTCTTCGTTACATTTATTTTGTTATACCTATCAAGTTTTTAACCGAAGAAAAAATGGTTTACGTGTTACCACGCATAACTTTTTTCAAACTAGGTAGTCTGATTTTGATAAATCTATTTTTTTAAGCGAAATTTAAGTTTAAGTTAATTTATATGGGGCCATATAAATTTAAATATTATGTTTTATCAATCATCTAAATACAATTATGACGATTTCATATTTTAAGGGGTACGTTTTACCAGCTCTGCTACAATCCGTCAGATTCAAAATCTAGGTTTAACTACTTTGACATGGTAAAATCCGGCATACGACGATTTCTTTTCTTATGCATTTCAAGATTTTGTACAATAACTAGAACTCGAAACCTGTAGAAATAACGATTGTATCGGAAAGTATGCCATAAAAGTTACCAAATTATTCAAGACCGTCCAGTTTCTTTGACGCCGATAACAATAAAAATATGAAAATATTTATGCAAAAGCCGAACTCTCAATAAAAACTTGATCCGTTTTCTTTGTTCAGTGGAAAAGTTTTCCGTTTACTCAATTCACGGTAACAATAGGGTAGTTCAAACTTACAGCAACAGCATTCACATGAGCTTTTATTGGCACAACTGCCCAAAATACGTGTTTGGGTCTACCGTAGTTTGGTAGGACGGTCAGAACAAAAAACTTAAGATCAACTTCTTGTTATATCACTTGTCTGATGAAATTGGACTTTATACTCCAGTGCAGATATTTCTAGTTCTGTTACAAAGGTGTAGTTTATAGTGTCGTTACGCCGCATCAGTCAATCAAATATTTCTTTATTCAATGGTATCACAAGAATTTCTTTGAAACGTCGGCGTCGTCGTAAAGCTGGGTGAGTCTAGGTGCCCATCCACGCGACATTAAGCTATGATAGATTGCTACGAGCTACGACTCAGCTACGGCGTAGCACTATGAATCTAAAAAATAAGTGTAATCGAAAGTATGGTAAGGCGTAGGTAAACAGAAACATGTCAGCGTGTTACAACCATACGACTCGTATCAAATTCCTATGAGATGTAAACATACGAGGCCATTTTAGCCAAGTATTACCAGCAAGCATGCTTATACCGAGACTTAGTGTAGTAGGCCGGGTAATGTTACATCTCAAATAGGTACTCAATACTGTATCTGAACCAAACACGCCTGTCGCTAGCGGGCATACAGTTGTTTATATCGATTGCTTTTAAGGACCACCAAAGAATAATAATCTTCAACGCTTGATGATGATAATGACTAAGTTTTTTCATTCAATAAAAAAACTACGGATGGACCGACGATATTGTTAAGAGCGCAGTCGGTGGACGGAAAAAGCTCAGAATCGTTCTTCCTGGAAATGTGTAGGGGAGGCCTATGTCCAGCAGTGGACTTCTTCAGGCTGATGATGATCCAATTAGTCAGATCCTCAGTTAAGATGTAGGTAGGTAAGAAACGGTAGTTAGCAACAGCTTTGTAAGTCCAAAATTTAGTTTGTGAAATACTTAACTAAAATTTATATATTACTTTGCTCTGTCTGACTTGGTAGCAGCCGGGTAAAACAATAAGTTTGTAGAATAAACTCATTGAGAATTTCATTATAGAAATAACTTTGAACTAAAACTTGTCCCTGATTTCTAGGAAATTCTAAAACAAAACATTTTATGAATCACAAAAGATATTTAGTGTTAATTTTAAGTTCTGAGAATCATGTTTTAATTATTTACCAATTAATTTTTAACAACCAGCTTTGCCTACGCAGAATTACAAGCATTTCGTAAAAAATACACTATTTTATTTCTATCTTAATAGGTTCATCATCAACAGTATCAGCCTAAATATAATATATTTATTACTATATTATACTGTTGAATTATATTTAATATGGTGGACAATCCACACAACACTATCTAGCCCCAAATCAAGCTTGTACTATGGGAACCAGGTAGATATTTTTTGTAAATACATTCTTAGAATCAATTATCACACCCGGACAGAGAACAAACATTTGCGTTCACCACACAAATATTTGTTCTCGGTGGGGATCAAGCATACGACTTACAGTGCTGAAGGCAGAGCTGAGAGACCAGTCAGAATATAGGGCTCCTCAAGTCTTGAGCCTGAGCATAACATTTTGGCACTTTTTAATGGAGATCTGTCAAAAAATCTATGCTTGAGGCCGACTCAGACTCAAGCATTGTTTTTGAATACGGGCCTTAGAGTTAAACTGTTGAGAGATCACAAATTTTATGATCCCTCTCAAGTTTATCTCAGACTAAGCGTGTTGGTAACAGCTGAACTAAATCTCTATTCGAGAACACAAAGCAACTATCAGTAGAACAAAGTAGGCTAATGGAGAGATTGTCGACTCAATGGCTCAATTTGTCAACATTGCTACTACTGCACTCTCGATTTTGGTGCCAAACTTTTAGCCTAGGTTTTTTGAAGAAAAGTCGAATACTTGAGCAACGCACGATTTATTACTTCCGGAACAAAGCAAACATTTAAATTCGTCACTCTCTATTTACAATTTTACTCTAGGACATACGAAAAACATAGCAAAAGAATAACCAATATAATGTGAACTTTCATTTGCTAGAGTTCGAATGACTTCATAGTTCAGGTGGCTTATAATTATAATCAGTGATCATACATGAACCACCTGAACCCACCTGAACTATGAAGTCACCCGGAGTTGAGATCTCGCGATGGTGATCATTGATCTCAACTCCGGGTATTTTTTTTACTCGCAGTTTTTTTTTACAATTTATAGGCTTCCACTTGACCACAATCTCACCTGCTGTTAAGTGATGATGCGGTCGACGGTGTAGCATGCTTAGCTAGAAGTTATACCTCTTGACTTGAAAACGTCCAAAAATTAAAATGATGTATTTATTTTAAAAAAGTAGTCAGAAAATGTAAGATGGTTTCAAAGATGGGTTTAGTTGCATCTACATTATGCATTCCGTATGAATTTCAAAATTCTTTTCATAACGAGCTGCCTTTCGCAATTAGTGGTATATTTTTTATTTTACTTTGAAATAGACCGTATATATTTCTAGATGTTTTGTTTTTCATGTCTGTTTGCGAGACCTTTTTCATCAAGCTAGCCACAAAACGAATTTTAACAGAATCCTATGTTAACGTTTTAATTATAATGAAAAGTATAGTAAAACGATTCTGTAGCAAGCAAGTGTCACGTTTATTATATTTTCTGTTTTAATGAAATGTTCTCCAAGTGTACAAAAATATTTATTTTTTGATTATTTCCATGAATCAACCTTAGCAGTTCTTGTAATCAGGGATCAGGAAAAACCCAATTTAAACCCATTTTATAGAGCTGCGTAGTTTGTATAAAAAATTGCTAATAATGTACAATAATAATGACTCATTTTACCACGTTAAGAAAAAAGTTTTGATTCCGGCGCAGTGCAAATTGAGCCTGAGGTGGTTTTTTTATACATCTAGTTCACGAAACAAGCGTATCGCTCAACTGATGTTAATTGGTAATCATTGCCTATAAGAAGCATTGTCTCGCAGGTCACGCACGTCAAAAACGTACCCTGCGATGCACTGCCCTACGTCCATCAACTTGAGGCACACAGATGTTATGCCTCACGGCATTAATTTCACCGGCACCCACACCCTTCGAGCTAAAACACAGCGACGCTGCTTTGCGGCAGAAATAGGCATGGTGGTAGTTTTTCCTCGGTGGTTTACATCACATTCAATTAGTAAGCCATGAGCTTATTGGTTTTTATTCTGTAACAATCGGCAGGCGGTGGCAGGATAAACGGAAACCATAAAACTACACACTGAATTTTCAAGCAAGGTAGATTTGTGGGACCATTCACAAACCTATATTTTTAGTTTCTATATAAAGGCCTTTGCTGATTTGATCACGGAAGCCTGGAAAATTCCTAATAATTTAGGAACAAAGGTATACCTACCTACCTACGCCGTTGTCAATGACCTACGCAAACGTGGACGTAACTAATATAATGTCGTAAATTAAACCAAATCATATGATAAGTAGTGAAAATGACTTGATTTATAAAATTTGTAGAACAATATTTTGTTGCTCCCGTTTGTGTCGGGAATTCTGAAATTCCCTGTACTCTCTGTTTACTTTTACTATGTATTACTGTGGTAATGTGATGATGTGGCAACTTTATATTTTATCGATAAATCATATAGATCATTTGAAATGTTATAACAATATTACATAGCAGTAACTTGCTGATATTTTAATCGATTAAACTTTTTCCGAATTTCACAGGTAATATTTAAATTACGTGTGCCCAAATACCCATAGTATAAACATTATACCCAGGTTATTGACACTGCACACTTATAGGCAATCTTGGTTTATAAGCGCAGGGTAGGTGCCTTTGAAGTCATTCATAAAAAAAAACGATGCTAACTTTAATCATGTAGTTAACCGAATTCAAATCAATGAGAAGGTATCAATTCAGCTGTATTTTTATGTTTGTTACTGCAAGATATACATTTATTTATTACCATTAATCTGGAGTTTATGTAATAGAGTACACTATCACAAAACTTTCAATAACTACGAACCCTTACAAGCTCAATATTTGACTTTATAAGGGTTGTATGCTAAGTTTCGTCTAACTAAGCGAAAACAAACATGATGTAACAATCTATCAGGACCTACACAACTTTCGCAAATATGCCTCTAGCCATTTTCTGCGGAATTTATTGCTATTTGGTTATTTAAATGGTATATGCTTGCATTGATTGCTATATAGCGATAAAACTGACCATTTTTCCTAAAAGCTCAGTTCCTATTGATATAGTTTTATGAACAAC
This sequence comes from Thera britannica, assembly GCA_939531255.2. NCBI lineage: Eukaryota > Metazoa > Arthropoda > Insecta > Lepidoptera > Geometridae > Thera > Thera britannica. The sequence continues at coordinate 20,623,727 of OW618034.2, forward strand.
GGAATATTTAACATGATTAAGCTTTGTGGGTGTTATTAATAATCCTGGCGTAGCGTTATAGAATAGAATAGAATAGAATTTCTTTATTTGCTTGAAACGTTGGACTAGTTAATCCGTGTTTTGTCTCTTGCATTGACATGCAATTATCAACTCGAGCAAATGTGACAAAACACGGATTAACTAGTCCAACGCTACGCCAGGATTATTAATAACACCCACATGAGTTTTGACTCCCGATATGCATATACGATGATGGTGCATGCACCTGTGCCGAAATATCGGGGGTCAAAGCAATGGTAGTAAATAGCCTGCTTTTCATAAAAATTGTGTTAAAACCCATGATAGTCTCAAAAGTGATATTATTCATATAAGTTCTATTTTATTGGTGTTCCTGTTTTTCGATAGTGCATAATGGTTAATCAACTCTTGACAAACACTTCGCTACACGGCTGTAGCTCACAAGTATGTCTAAGCAATTGATAGAACTTAAACCTGTGAGCTATATCTCAGAGGTCAAAGGAACTCGACATTAATCTGCTCCAACCAATTACAAGCAGGCAGGCGTGTCACTGGAAATCAGTTTGCAATTCAAAGTGGCCTTATATTTAAATTCAACATAAACATGCAAACATTCTTTTGCGAAAATGACGCACACAATGCATAAAAAATTCAACAAACTGCAGATTTTTAAAAAGTTTGTGGAGTTTCGTTGCGCATTTTTTGTCCGAGTGAAAATTCTTCATAACTTTGCAAGTTCCAGTTTTAGCTTCTATATTGATGGTGATGATTTTAAATTTTCACATAGCAATGTCCATAGAAAGATGGGTTTCGAAGTGATATTTTGATCATACATCATAATAATATTATTATAAGCTTGCCTTTAACTTTGAATCCCAAGGCGGTTTATAGAAGCGCTCAACTAGCGCAACTGCAGGAAGATTCTACTTATAGGTATTCTTAACAAAGTTTATACTTATATTCTTACATCTCAATATTACAATCACCTTTCGCCAGTAGCGGTTAAATGTTTCCGCTTTCCGTTTTTGATATAACTTCACCAAAAAGAAATGTGGAAATGAATTACCCACCTCAAGAAAGATTACATCCCAACGAAATCCTTCACTTATAATAAGACAACCAATGGTAGTAGGTATAAGTCAAAGGTTCCCTTTTTTCGCTTCCATTTCCTGCGAGGGAATTTGATTAACGTCTGGTTTTCCTCGTGTCTATGTTGTTTTATTGTTTCGATAAATTGTAATATCCTCTGGAGACAGAGTTTGATATCCGGTGGCACATGTTATTGATATTTATTTTGACGAACTTTGGTGCGTGGCAGGAATACGTTGTGTTATGAATGAATGTTGCTTAGTACTGAAATGAAACTGACTTCAAGTAGTATAATAGGTACTCTTATAAACAAAAACAAACCGCTTTGATTTATTTGTTTCGACCTGAACTTTAGCTGAACCGATTTTCATGGGATGCTATAGGAGCAAAAAAAGGATATTTCCAAATCAGTTTAAACATGATGGAGTTCATTAAGGTAAGTAACAAACATAAAAATACAGCAAAATTACACCTTTTTTGAAGTAAGCAAAGATAATAGGATCTAATTCGATTTCCGGCAGTGCGTGCTCGGAATGTTATTTCAACAAATAGCTCCGCATTAAAAGGGGTACCAATTCTGATAAGAACAAAGGAATACGAAAATTTGAAGCGTCGAAAATAAGGGAAAGATCAAGTAAAGGAAGGACCACTCAAGAATTTGAATCCGCACGCAATCACGATTAAAAATTAAGTGATAAGCCAGTAAAGCGGGACAATAAAATAGGTCAAGGAAAAAACAGACCCTCTATTAGGATAGCGTTCTTCCTTAATGGTAATAAAATGAATACAGACATAAAAATCTAGCCCATAACTAAGCAAACCTTTAAATATGAAAAACTTTTAGGCAGAGCTTAAGAGGCTTAAGAACTTAAGAGCTTGACCTGAAAAGCTGAAGAAGACCTTACTTCATGAAAGTCTAATGCTCAATCATACAACGAAAGTTTTGAAAATTTGCACACCTGTTAAAGTAAGTCAATATAATTTAACGGCCTGTCTTCACTTACAAGTCCAGCAGAGCCTTCATCTGGAAAGCTTTGTTTCTACTTAAGTTTAACTTACTACAAAGTTTACGCCAATTATGTTGTTAAAAGCCCAAACTATGTTTAAAGTTTTCAAGAATTATTGCTGTATTATGTCTACAGAGTTGTATGCCGCTTACGTTAGTTAAGAACCACTTCAGCTAATTGTGTGAAATTATGATGAACAGCGCTGAAATTCTGTTACAAGAAAAGGCAGCAAAATGTAAAGTGAACTGGATTTCTGTGAAAGTTTGAATTGTTAAATATTAGACAGCTCTATTCCTTTACAGTCATCATCATCCTGAAGAAGTGGACATGGATGGAATCCCTTGGACATATCCGGAAGATTTTTTTTTGGATTTTCCGTGGTCTTTGCAATGTCGTCGGTGCAGGGCATCTCACGCTTCGTCTTCTGGTTCGTGGCCCCCATTTGTTTTGAGAACCTTCATTTCCTAGCGGTTATCGGTTCATAAATGGCTACCATAATCCGGAAGACAAAATGTATATCGGGTGCCCGATGAACGACATTTTTAAAATCATGAGAATACGGGTTCCAACTGGAAAGGGCTCAGAATCGTTCTTGTAGGCCTATGTCCAGCAGTGGACCTCTCGGGCAGATGATGATGATAATGATGTCGGTTCTACAAGCTGTATAAAATGGAATAGCTCTCTGCGTAGCCCGTTGTGCTTTTGTTTTAAGAGGATATTTTTATTACATATCTTGAAAGTTTAAAAATATTCATTGCGATAGCGATAAGTGAAACGCTGTCAAATATCGCTGTCATATTTGACAGTGTTTCACTGATCACCATTATAGATCGCTTAGATGTGTACAATGCTTTACGGAAGACATCTGTGAAGTGTGGTTTCATCCAAGTTTTAGAGCGAAATTAAACGCTCATTGGCTAATACCTAAACTAATGACTGAAGTAAAATTAAAGACCATAACGTTTTAACCAAATTTAGCCTTTATTACTACACGTTAAGGGTCACGTTAGTTCAGTACAAAAACCTCTGTGATATACCAAGTAACTTGGAGTAATGTCAACAATTCAGCAAGCAATTAGTTCCGAGAGGCGCTAATCGGGCTATCACTCTAAGATGAATCGTTAGGCTTATCAACTGATGCTTACCTCTTAAGTAGAATCTCAAGTTCTACTGTATTTTGAAAGTATTCAATGCAAGTTCCGTTGTTTTGACGTGAATACGGGTGGCAAGTCAAAAAGACGAATGATAAAAAAATCGGGGGATACAGTTTTGTGTTGCAACTACATATCTATCATCCCCATCCAAATTGCAATTATACCACTGGATAGCCAAAGAATAAAAGAATTTATACCATCAACTTGAGGCACACAGATGTTCAGCCTCTCGTGCCAGTGATTTAACCGGCACCCACACCCTTCAAACCGAAACAGCAATGCTGCTTCACGGCAAAAAATAGGCACGGTGGTTGTACTTCCCCGGACGTGCCCTTCACAAAGAGCTATACTTCTATATTAGAGAGGTAGTCAAAGAAACTTAGAAACTCCCACGGTCAAGCTTTTCGATAGTTTAAATGGTATTACAATGATAGTTTGACACGATTCCAAAGATCTAAAGTCACTATATACGACCTCTGATCTATGGCTCAATTTTATACAATTGCACGGCAATGAAAGATAACGCGAGCTGCATTTTACTTTGAAATCGGAACCCTGGCCATCTTGGTTAAATGGACTGGATCCAAACTGCAAAGGAGTCTTTCTGCAATCGTCTCTACCGATTCACATTTCTAAACGGTACTTTTGTGTCTTATGTACTACGATCGGAAGTAAAGCTTTGTAAGTATGTATACCTAAAATACTTCCACTAATTTAAATAGCTTTTTTAAAAGACAATACTTACCTGAAATTGGCGGCTTTTTTTCTCGCGGCCATAAAACAAACCTTGTTTTTATAGTAATAAAACAAACGAAACGGAGATTAAAACTTTGTAAGTAGGTTTATAAATAAGTAATACTCGTAATAAATTTTAAACAGCATTTAATAAGCTGAAGCAAATTTCATTAATTTGCCGGAAGTGAACGCAAAATTCAATTTACTTGCGTAACAGGTGAGGTCTATGGAGCGGTTAACGCTACGGGGTTTATTGACCTGTTCATAACACTTGGAATTTGTACATATTACCTACTTATTCTCACTTGTGAGCCTATTATTCCGAGATAAGAGCAATAGAGAATCAAATGCACTTTGTCTGAAATACATTTTGGATTGACCTTTTGATTTTAGCGTCGCCACGCCGCAGATAAGATAATACTATACTAGTAGCGTCGCACAAAATAGTCGAATAGCTTAAAATATCGATTTTGATCGAGTCATACAAAAAAAGTCATGTAAAATATAACGCGTTATTTAACCCGTTGCTTTCGAAATTCGAACCTAGATTAGAATAAAATAAAATATTTTAAAATACAATCTCGAACCTTTAAAAATATAAAAAAACGCGCGAAAAATCAGAGAATAAAAATATTCGACCGCGCGTAAATCCGACCGAGCGTAGCACAAAAATTGTTTGCTCGGTTATCTAAACAGCTCACCGCGTAGAAGCCTGTTGATGTTTAGGTACGCGTTTTCACTTAAGATAAGCCTCTTTTACCGTATTTTACAAGATTAAGTCATCGCGCGCTCCTCCTTTTGTTTAATCCTGAATGAATCCAGTGATAAATCGACCATAACTGGAGAGCAACGGTTCGGAGCGAAGTGAAATACATGGAACATTTTTTCGTTCTGATGGAAATCTCACAACATTCTAGTCGTTATACTTAAACTTCGCACTCTTCGCACTTCAAAACAACTTGGGCTTCGAGATCTTGCTTTTTTGTGCATCTTTGTACGATTTTTGAACTGAAAACTTCTTCAAGCGGGCTTGAGCATTTATTGAGGTGGGTAAAAACAAATTAACTCGCGCCACTGTCACGTAACCGACACGTCTTCGGCAAAGATCGACAAACTTCGCCAAAACTTCGCTTTCGACTTTTCAAGATTTCACTTCTGTGGCATTCCCGGAGTGCCACGATTATTATAATTTTTTGTTTGTATTTTTGTTTGTTCTGCACATACGTTGTAGGTTGGTATATTATGGTTCCCGCTGTCTGGAAATTAAGAATCTATATTAAGTTTTTAATAAGCTTAAAGCGAAGTTATGAATACATCATAATAGGTTCCTCACTTAACCAAGCATAATTCAAACTAATGACGTCAGTTGATTGAGAAGACAGAGTTCGCTAGCGATTAAACTTGTTATGGGTTCATCAAGTTCCTATATTCGAAGGAGTTTGAACCATAATCGTATTACCCTCCAAACTTTCAAGAACTCTACAAATAGGTATTTCAACTCTATACACTTCCATGAATAATGTTACCTATATAAGTTGCATCACTTGTATAAGAATAAAGCCAAGAAACCTTGAGAAATGAGTCAGAACAATATGAGTAGGGTTTCTTCTCTGTTTTCATGCGGAAGTGATTACGTATTGTTTTGTGATGCTCGTAGACATAGCGCAGTAATACTGGCGGCTGAATTGCATGAGCGCTAGATGGTGTGACACCCTTAAATTTTATGTTGCTGTATAATAATGATCACTGTTTCTTTACCGCTTTAATATTTATATTCTTCTTATTGTGTCGATTTTCTACTAAATTACTACCAAGTAGGTATTGAGGTCGTCTTGTGCAGGTGTTCGGGCACAAGGGACACGTCAGCAAGTGCTGCATGGACTGTGTTTGAGTGCCCCAGTCACATGCAGCAGCTCTGGTTAAATAAATAAATATTGGCGATAGCCCACGCAACACTATCCAGCAAAGCTTGTACTATGGGAACCAGATGGCTGTTATGATACTAAAAAAAATTGAAAATCCTTTAAAATTGTAATTGTAAATTGTTAATCCATGTATCACCCAGACTAGAGAAACAACTTCAATGTTCACAAATATTTGTTTTCGGTGGGGATCGAACTTTAGCGCTGAAAGCAGAGATACTACCGACTGAGCTGTGAGAGCTATGTGTATAGTGGTTTTAGCAATTGATGTGTATACTCGACTCAGGCATCAAACGGATTAATCTAAGCGAGTGTAACCATACAAATAGACGGCATTCGTAAGCGTTTCACTTTTGATTCATAATATAGCTAGCCTGGGATTACAAGCAGCAAATTTAACATTCCAATTACTGATTTTTGTCGTGACAACGTCTTATAATTCGATGGAGCCGGCTGCACGCACGAAAAAACATGACTCATGCGGCATTACCTCGCTATAAAGCGTTCCATTTAAGGCTTGAAGTGCAAGTGAGAGCGCGGAACAAGCGACAAAGAGGCACAATCGGCCTCCGCGTTCGGCAGCGTTCGACATCTGCCTCTCTCCTACTTGAGTGAGCGATGCGTCCACGTGGACAGCTGTATGACGTTGTCACGTTCAACTATAGTCAGTCGTCAGTAAACCGACTTTACAGACAACCGATTTTTTTTTATATATCGTGGGAAGACGGTGGATGGAGTGTGCTCAAGAGTCAATCTTCGTGGATCCTTAAGTTTTTAAGCAACAAATAGGCATGTCTAGCAAGCTGTCTAAACCAATCAGCATTAGGTATGCTGAGTCAGAGTCCAGTTTTGCGATGCACAAGCTTCACATAGAAATTTCATTCATTCAAAATCCATGCGATTGAAGTCGCGGGCATTGCATGGTCTAGTTCAAATAAACAGTTGTAGAATAAAATTGGAAACGTTTCAGTAAAAGTTTTACCTTTCTGTGCCTACTTACCGTGATCGTATCGAACTATAATGGTGACTGGGCTTCATCGACTATGTTGGTGCAGTATGATGTCCAGCTTGTGTTCGGCGAATTTCAATTTTTTACGACCTATTTTTCTTTAGTTTTTACTAAAATCCGTCTGCCTGATCCGTGACTTGGAATAAGACCAGACGACGATTTTATTCTTCGTATGAATATTCATGTTATATCCAAGAAATCTGTTCATCCGATACGGTTGTTCAAACCAGTTTAATTATCCAGATTTCAGTAATTATCATTATCTCCCTCTCTGCATTCTGCGCGGGAGGGCGTGGATTCAGTCATCAACTCATCACCGAAAACAAATATTTATGTGGTGAACGCAGTTTTTTGTTCTCTATCTGGGTGTTTTATTGTATTCCTAGTATGTATTTACAAACAAAATACGCCCATCCTACGGGCTCCTAGAATATAGACCCAAACCAAACCCCAACAAAAAAAATATTGTGGACAATAAATACACATAACACAATCTAGCCGCTAGATAGTGCTATGTTAATATTTTATATATTATTTGCGTAAATATTTTGTAAAAGAATCATAAAGTAGGTACTATTTAAAAACTAATAGGTACTATAAGTCAACCCTAAATCTACAGGTGAAAAGTGGACCAGCACAGTTAGTTCAGAGAAGTTACCGTAAACAGCTTGTTAGTACAACATAACAGAATAACGTACGCAGAGTGCCCGTAGTATAAATTGGTACACGCGATACTAACAATTTAACTTACTTACGTTTCAACTTTGTTTAGAAGTTTATTTACAGAGTTGGGGAATTTGTGGCGATGAGTGAAATTTGAACGTAGCGTGTAGCGCTTAGCGTTCGTTGGGCAGAAACATCGAACCTAATTAGATTTCAGATACCTATCCGGGGTATAAAGGCTAAAGGGTTAATTCACTTTGAAGCCACAATCAAGCCTAGAATTAGTTGGTTGTGTTTGATTAAATTGCTGGTATTTCCTAGTAGTAACAGTATAATGTGGATTTACTTTTGATAGTTGATGAAAGCCCGGGATTGTGAGAATTCAAGTTATACTTAGCGTTAAGTAATAACATTAGTTCTCGCAATCCTGACAGAGGTTTAGGACAAAATGATTTTACAAGTCAGACAACAAAGCACTGCATCACAGGTAACGTTAGCAGCTTGCCTACGATGCATTGTCCATGCGTACATCAACTTGAGGCATACAGATGAGAAACCTTACGTGTCAGTAATTACACCGGCAAACCCCTTTAAACCGAAACACAGCCATGCTGCTTGATGGCAGAAATAGGCATGGTGCCTGTTTTTGGTACTCAAGGCAAAAAGTACAAGGCCAACAAAAAGAGCTATACTACGCTTAAGCCATGATCGTGTGAAACCCTGATATTGCTGTTCTATTTTAAAGCGTTTCACTTATTGCCACAGCAGAACGCTTAGATGCAAGGCTTCAAGACAGTCTTATTATATGTGTACCTTATATATTTTTCAGTATAAATTAATTAACTTTGCATCTTTCCAACACATAGACCTTACAGTCAAGCAGTGCCAAATACCTACTAATAACAAGATTATGATTTCAAAAATTCCTTTGTTTTTTGGAGAAGGCATTGTTTTGTAACTGACTTGGAGTATTAGGAAAAAAAGATCAGAGAATGATATTTGAATGACTATACTTTCAGCAAAATGTAAAAATGCTATGGTTATATCTCATTAAATTCCCAAGAGATATTTTCAGCTCGGTATAAAACTTGGTTAGTTAGCTCTATCAAAAGACTTGGGGAAGGTAAGTAAGTATCTAAGTAGTAAACTTGTGAATTTTATGTAGCTTTTTGTAAAAGTTTTGAGTTTACTTGCGAATATTCTTAGCTAAGTCGTAACACAGTTTTGTTTATCTTTTAAACTCTAGCAGCTAAAAGTGCCTAGTTAACACTTAGTACCTCCAATGTTATTGCATAGGAAGTTTTAAAAACAGAGTGTAACTTTGAAATTGGTTATAACAAAGTAAGGATTAGTTTTAGGTTTGCGTTCACATCCAGCGTATGTAAATGTTTGTATGGTTACTCTTTGCTCCTTACACTAATAGGGAGTATTGAAAATTCTAATCATAGATCGTAGAAATACGGAGATGGCAGGCGCCTACAAATGAATTTAAGGCGCAGACTAGACTAGGAAAAACTTAGATCATCGTGAGACATCGTGCTTGATAAGCTTTTAAGTTAGCTATAACTAACTAAAGTCATAGGTCGGTACTATTATATAGTATGACTTTATACAACAAACCAGGGTGTTCAAACAAACACAAACTTCGATAAGGTTCGATATATTTGAAACAGTTTTCACCAGTAATTTATTTCAAAATGCCAAATCCAAATCAGTTATTCCAATTTATTCCAGAGGCATTTGTATCGATGTTATTTTTGTTCGAGGATCTGAAATAAAAAAATATAGTTGAATTTAATTGCAGTTTTCAACCAACTGGAGAGTATAATACTTACCTAGAAGTCGTAAATGCCTACCAATAATCTATTTTAAATAATTTACTTTTTCAATTTTACTTTTTGAATTAAAATGTGTTTGATGAAGCTGTGTGCTGTGGGTAATGAATTCTAGTAAAGTTTTTAATTCATAAAAAAATACTACATTATTCTCAAGCTTTATCTAGCCTCTTCATCGTTGCATCGTTAGTATCATCACAGCCCGTTTTTACCTAGAGAAGTATATATACTAGGAGAGTAGTAGAGAGTACTAGGGTGGTATATGTATATGCCTCCTCTTTATTACTCCGATGTTTTCGATCCCTAGCAATTCTCATCCACTCATTCCCATCACTCAAAAGAATGTCGTTCAACCAACGAGCGGGTGGTCTGGTCCCTTCTTGATAAGTGTCTTGCCCATCTCCACTTCAGTCTAGATATACCCTTAGTACCTTGTAATACCTATCTCCTCTTTATTTTTACACATTAAATTATTCCCAGACGCACGTATTACACCGTTGCTAAAAACATATACCTCAATCTTATACATCGAAAAGGGAATTGATCGTGTGTTTCCTCACCAGTATTGTGTCTCTCTGTAACAAACACAGGTATAGGACGTGGCGCAACACACAGCTCCAATCTAAAGCTTTTCAGTTCAGCGCTCGTTGGCATCTCGCTTCGTGACGGGGCGAATTGAAATTTGCTGGCAATGAGGCGCCCAATCTTTAGTACTGCCTGAAATTGATACCATCTTTTATTTTTCTAGAATAATCTCATCGTACTTAGAAGGTATATTATAAAGCATTTTAATAAGGTTGTGCAAGTCGTATTGGAATAGAATAGAATAGAATAGAAAATTCTTTATTGCACACCTTAAAACTAACAATGATAAAACAAGTAACAATAATTTAAAACATACAAATGTACAATGGGCGGTCTTATCGCTGAAGAGCGATCTCTTCCAGACAACCTTTGGATGGAGGGAATCGAATAATAAGATATTGTACCACATAACTAAAAAGCAACAATGTCACCGTTTAGCCAAAAACGGCCAGGACGACATAACCACTTTTTACATATCCATCATTATATCCTTTTCATTATTTTTGATTACGGCGACCCTACATCATATAATATAATTTCATTTTACACGATAGCTGAGATCAATAAGCTGCTTTTTGAAACGTTTTATAAATTTAATTTGCAACGTTTGAAATCTTAGCCAAACTTAGAAACATGACAGTGAAATAGCAAACAAAAGTACTTAGATTAAACTAGACATAAGATTCTATGAAACTTACAGATCTTGTAGGCAAAGGTAGTGCTGGCCGCGCGTAAACCGGAGGGCAAGCTAACAGCACTCCCAAAGGAATATACATCTTCAACGCGCTGAATGGCGCTACTGCTGCCAGCAGTTCTGTGGCAATAAAACAAAAATGAAACTCCTCACAAGTCCTGCCTTATCTGTGTTGTACGTGGTTATATGTGTCATGAATCTACGAGCACCAATGAGCACCATTGAAGATTGAAGAGATAATGTGATCGTAAAAGCTGTGGCAGAATGTAACAAACGTGAATGAAAAACTAATGACGTCAGTTTACAACCATAACTGTTTAAATTAAACAATTCCAAGAGGCGCTTATCTCTTCAATACAAGTCCAGAACCATAGTCAGAAAAATTACGACAGCTATGTCTACTTTTAAGCATTTACCGGGATAGATCCTCGCTGAATATCGAACGGAGCAGGAAAACCATGGCTTTACAATCGGGTAGAAGTCTTCAGTCATATCCCAAACGTGTAAGATATGCCCATCTTTTGGGCCTTCTAGAAACAAAACCACAGTATCGCCCGTATCTAAAGCGAAACCAGTCAACATGTCATCTCTCTTCTCAGTCTCCAAGATATCGGCATTGATTGTTGTTATGTATCGTAGGATAGACATCATTGCATCAGAATCGTTGATCAGACAGAACATTCTAGAGAAACATTGACATTGCTGTCGAGATTTGCAGCCAACCAGTCCTATAGAAACTTCCAGTGTCATCTGCGCGACTAATACCAGATCAGGTTTTACTATCAACTCCGGTTCAACGGGAATTCTTATAGCGTTGATATCATTGGTGCAAGCAAGTTCACGTCCCAAGTCTCTCACTGCCGTCATTGGTGGATGCAACGAGTATTCTCCTCTTAAAAACGTGTTCATTGTTTGAGCTAATTTTCTTGCGTGTATCTTGGTTACTGCTATAAGGAAGTCCAGTTCTGTATTACTTGCTTTGGGTACAGAGGAATCAAAATACCGATCACCTTTTTGGTATCCAAATAAAGCTGGCGTTTGAAACGGAGGAGGGGTCCTTATTCCACGAAGCTAAAATTAATTCATGGGTCAGTTAGCAACAACAATACAATACACAGTTCATGATTATTTCGATCATTTTCTGATTTTTAGTAGAGTAATATGCCTATCGATCGAAGCACTGAAACGTTCAGATGTAATTTCTACTAGTCTCAACTATTCAAAAAGTAACTGCGCAAAGGTGATCATTTGGGAGCGTTTCTTTTTAAAATCTTAAAGTGAACCCTTGATATAAGTTCCTATTTGATGGACACGACAATCGTATCAAGTTTTCCACTAATACTAAGTATTACTGTGAGGTTACTCATCGTGGACATAGACGTCTTGTCATGCTGTGATATAGGCAGATAGGCACCTGTATCTCGTAACACTCATCGTAGAAACTGGTCATCACTGATGACACTAGCTCGTAAGGCAGTGGTATGGCATGGTGGTCCTTAAACGAAATGTCTTGTTTAGACTTCAAGGGCTGTGGTTCAGAGTTGTGCTCTTCTTCGCCCAGCTTCCATCTTGTGTATAAGTGAGTTATTCTGCAAAGTGTATGCGACGATTTTTTTATGACACGTCATGAATATTACCTACGTTAGTAGGTAGGTAGTAGGTTGATGTCGTTCCTTCCTTTGAAGGAACGACATCAAATTGGTTCATGACTGTTATACCCACCCACGCATGGTTTACACTCCCAAATCGTCTGTTAGGATCACCTAATACCTTTGAAGATATTAGATGGTTTAACAGAAAGTGTCACTCTTTATTTGGGGTTTTATTCATATTTGCAAGCTCCAGCATTGCGTAGGTGAAGCTTAATTTTGTTATTTTTCATGTAAGAAAACAAAAAAGAGCGAAAGTGAACTACCCTCAAATTATCGCATAAAACTACTACTTTACTTTGGCCACAGATAACAGAATAGATACCACGCTGGCTATCATTCCGGTCAATTTAGCCAGCCGTTATAATCACAGCCAAATAGGAAAGTTGCTAATTTATTCTCGAACTTCGCGAATAAGGCATAAACTACAGCAATATTGAGTCTACTGAATACCTTTCTGCTGCGTATTTTTATATCGGATAAAAGAGATAGGTAGTAAAATAAATAAAACCACTCTTTATTTATTTATTTTAGGAAGACCTACCAGCTTTATAAAATTTAGTAACTAACTAATCTAATCTAAGTTATCAGAGAAGCTTATTATCAAACAAACTGTCAGGTCAACCCTTATTATATCTATGGGTCAGCAAAAAAATAAAAGTAAGTCAATATTATAACCTCAAAGCCTTGAACTCGCCCAGGGGAATCCCACACAACATATCCACATTCACGAAAACAACGGGATAGTCGTCCTGTGCGGGTAAATTATTACTGCTAATCAATACAATTATCTCCCCCAAATCGGGCGGGCGGTCCCCGATCGTCTCAAACGGTACTATTCTACCCGTGCCTGAAAAGAATTATTTATTAGAAAAGGTCTCATCATCATCTTTACACGCTCGATGGAGCGAAAAGGAAGAAACAAATGAATAGGTGGAGAGTGAAAGTTACGTGAAAGATGACGTGAGAAATCGGTGGATGGAGGAGGTTCAAAATTGTTCTTTCTGGCAATTTATGGAGGAGGCATTATGGCTAGTGTACAGCTGAGGAATATTTCAAGCTGATGATGAGGAGTTTGTTCCATCAGGTAGGAGTAATAATATAAAGAAGCGGATTTTTCTTCGAATCAATTTAACCACTATGTAGGTACTTATAATGAACCAATTAGTTAGGTAGGCCTTTGCTTTGATGTGAATAAATAAATATCTGTAGGTAAGGTAGTTATTCCCTATTATACAACCCAACTTCACGTAAGCTATACCTACGATAACGAGAAGATTTCGTAGGGTTTCGAGCCTTTCAACGTTGAAGGACTTGCTAGGGTAGATTATTAGTAAAAATAGCTTTTTTACTCGGACTTATTTCTCGTTTTTCCTAGTCATGGAAAATCAACGAAGTGGGTGTAGGATTCAAGTAACATAATCCATAATTCCAAATAACCAGAATAATTACTTTGGTAACTCGAGCTTTGAATTTGAGGCGCTTGAACATCAATTTCGTTAGCTTTGCGATATTACCATTTTAGAATTTCCTTCATTTAGAAATTTGACCCCTATGGGGGGGAAGCAACTGGGATTCTAAATATAGATTAAGAACTTTATCTACTATAACGCAAGTGCTCTCAAACGGTGAAGGAAAACATCGTGAGGAAACCCGCGGTTTAATCAGCTCCGCACGTATTGATCATGTCTTTCCTGTGGATTAGGCCGACTAAGCTGTCAGGATGGTAATAGGTGCTGGGCAAGCTTACTCCATCTAAAATTCTGTCTCAGGCACTATAAATTCCCACAAGTAGGGGCATAATGAATCACTAGTTGCCCCTGACTTTATATAAATCATCTACAATAGATGCAAAAGCCTGTTCATTTTTATTTTACTGAGACTTCCTAGCTAAGGGTACTACATATATTAAGAAAAAAATAGTTAATTAGTTAGTTGAACATACCTGCAAGAATAGAATCGCCTGTTAGTTTTATTTCAAACTTAACTTTAACGGCTTCAGGGATCTTTTTCTTTTCTTTTTCTTTAGGTATTCTAGATTCCCGCCGGTCTCGAGGCTTCGCTTCCTCCACTTCTGGAGGTTCATCTACTTCTTCTGGGAGCATTCGGTTGAATATTGCTTCTTGCACATATTGCAGCGATGCGTCTTGGTGTCGCACGTCTGAAAAATTTTTTCAGACGTTCATTTGGGGAATTTCTATTTAGCGAATCAAACTAGGTAGCTGGTTTTAACTGAAACTGGAAGAATGCCCATACCCACCAACGTGCTTCTGCTGGCAACACTTTCTGTGTTGTATGTAGCGTAGAAGAAAAAAGAATTTCCCATTCAACGTTTAATTTAAATTGTAGGACCTCTTGAAAAAACTTCACTATCATCATCATTATTAATCACAAGAACAAGTCCACTGCTGGACATTGGCCTCCCTTGTACCTTGACTTCTAGTAAGAGCGATTCTGAGCCCTCTAAATCCATCGACTTCCCGCGATCCTAACAATATAGTCGGTCCATAGGGTAGGTGGGCGTCCTACGTCCTTTGAAAAACTTGTGGAAGGATAAATGAGTTATGTCGGTCAAATGGGTTGGAACTTTTTGTTGGAAAGTTTGGTAGGTATGTTAATCCAAAAGCAGCCTTTATGTTTTATCCAGAGTGATTGTTAGAATAGAACTGTATTAAATAGTCTGTAAATTATAGTATATATATTTTAGGAAGTCTTCTTTTCCAATTTTACAGGAAAAAACATAGAAAACGGTAGAAGGTAGTCCAATAACCTGTTACTGGGAACGGCACATCAAACAGACCATCCAAACAAGACGCAGGGATAAATTCCACCACAGCACTCCATATTAACTCCACTACGAACGTCAGAAGACTTTCCTCAGCTTCTAGAACCGGCGCGAAGTATCGACGCTCACCGAATGCCAGGGGAGGAAGCAACACTTCAAAGTTTTTGTCGTTTTTCGCACTGGCAACATTGTTTGTTTTTAGTGGCGGTAAATTATATGGGAATAGAACCATCTGTGATAATCTTCTGGCTCAGTGGAACTAAAGATGATAAACGAGTTCCACGGTGGTACCTACAGTTATAAATAAATAAATAAATATTGAATAAATAAATACTGTGGACAAATCACACAATAATAGCTAGCCCCTTTAATCATTTTTTTTTGTAAATGATTACTTAGGTGGTAGATATAACACCCAGACAGAGAACAAACATCTACGTTCACCACACAAATATTTGTTCTCGATGGGGATCGAACCCACGACCTACGGCGCAGAAGGCAGAGCTACTACCAACTGAGCTGAGAGGCCAGCTAAATGTTTTCAATGTTCAAAATGTTGGTAACGTGAAAATAATGTTCGCTGAGTAGGTAGGTACCTACCTACTTTGAAAACTCCATCGTTTCAAATCTACACTATGTAATAGGTGTCTAGCAAACTTGATAGCTACTATGTAAAACAAACTAACTTAGCGCTCAATGACCCCGTTCCAACGGAAGGAGTCACAGTTGCCACAAAGCTCTGAAAGTCCATGACCCTGACTGGGAAGGCGTGACGAATAGAGAAGGTAAGCCATCGACGCTGTAGGAACTGCCATGTCCGAACCCAGCCGTACTGAGCGCCACACCAAATCTAAAATGTATTAGAGGCATCATCATCACATACCTTTCTACCTTTCCATCTACCTTTCTAAGCTTAGGATACAAATTGTTTAGGATACAAACGTAAGCCTTCATCTTATAAGTGCACTACCCAACCTATCTCCCTATTACCCAAAGGTTAGCTGGTAGATAATGCTATCCAGCATTAAGTTCGCCTGTGTACAGTAATTTTTAATTTTGTGCAATAAAGAATTTTCTATCTATTCTATCTATCTACCAGCTCCAATTGCGTGTTAGATTAGACATAGACCACGCACAGGAAAGGTTTGCAAAATCAGAGGCTCCCGGTGTGTAGTTAGCTAGGTTATGTACTCTTCCTACCCTCATAACCACCTAGGTAAATACAAGAGGAATTTAATTGAAAGTCTTGTAACACACCTTGGCTGCCTGTGGCCAGATCAGAATATCAAGGTCATAAGTTTGTCCAGGGTAAAGTTGATACTGAATCTTCACTCCCTGCACATAAGGTCCAAGATCCAACCAGCCTTGGTTGCGATCATGGTACTCATCTATACCCAGAATTTCCACGGCAAATGTGAGAGTGAACGTACTTTTGCAAAACCGAGACAAATCTGCGGCGACGACTTTAATTCCTGCACCTTTGCTCATGTTTAAATAAATAAATGCATCTGGGGATTATGAACATGCATTCATATTTGTTTTCTTTTTTTTTTATTGCTCCCGTGCCGTGTCTGTCACTTCGACAGACAATCTTGTCTATGTCAACGTATAAGTGATTGATTGTAAGTAGACATCAAATTGCTGTCACTGTCACTGTCTGAAACATATTATTGACGTTTGTCTTGTTTTTGATAACAAAAAACATAATATTATTATTTTTAACGAAACGCAACGAAGCTACGGCCGGGTTATTTACAAAGTTCTTACAAATAATAACACCGACCAAGACGTAAGAACATGAATTCGAGAACGTGGCGGTCACTTTGGCATCTAGGCCAAAATACGATGCAAACAAAGATGTAAGTACCAAGGTTACAATAATGCCGCACAACACCATTAGACGTAATAATATTACAGTTACAGTTCAGGGCTTAAGTCCTCAGCCGCGGTAGTTATCCTCTGATCTTTCTTTGGAACCAAATGCCTACCTCTCAAGATACCTACTACAATGACGTCAAAGAAGTCAACGAAGGCTTTTGCGGCACTGACGGTTTCAACGAATCAAACCCAACTTGACTTGAGCATAATGGCTCCCACAAGAGATGGTATTTGCAGTAGATACTTGTACGTAGGACCTGTGAGGATGGTATCGGGGCTGGGCAAGCCTACTCCATATAAGAATCATTATCAATAGATTGTAAGGCCTGTTTTCTTTTGTATTTCAATTAAAAAACGATAATCATATGTGTTTCTTTCTTACAGATGCCCAGCTACTAGGTTACCAAAATGCCGCCTCTTGGGAACCACAAGTAACATTCTCAAAGATGCACCGACATCAAAATCAACTGTCGACTCATCGGAGATCCAGCAATTCTCTCGGATGACAGACTGGTGGAATCTTAATGGACCTATGAAACCACTTCACTCCATGAATATGATCAGGTTAGGCCTTTTTATACAACTAGCTGCTGGAACAAGCATATGGCCCACCTGATGTCAAGTGGTAACTATTACAAGAAAGCATTGCCTTAAAGGACACCTCAGGAACATGCCGTTCGATGCACTGACATGCATCCATCAACTTGAGGCATACAGATGTTAAGCCTCACATGTAATTGATTTGACCGGCACCCTTCAAACTGAAACACAGCAACATTGCTTGATGATAGAAAAATACATGGTGTTAGTGCTTCCCAAGACGAGCCCTTCACTAAAAGCTCTACTACTGTTCCTCCTAGGTAATGCTACAATACATTTAAAAATTGGGGGCACATGGTTTGTTTCATGTGGCGTTTCAATTTTCTTATTCCACGTGGCAAGCCTTGCAGAACTAACATGTCCCTTCTTCTCATGACCCCTTCTCATGCTACCAGCCGTTACGGAGGTTCATTCACAGTCCGCGGTGTGAAACTGTGGAATTCCATTCCCCACGCTATTCGCGCTAGCACTTCTCTCAATATTTTTAAAGCTAGAGTAAAAGAGCACTATCTCTCCTTGTAAGTAAATTCATTATTTCTATTCAATTTGGTCAAAATACGATTATTTTTATATTTGTATATATTATACATATATATTTATATAATATGTATATATGGGTAGGTTAATTATTGTATGTATTTAAAGTACTTAGTAGTATGTATATGTATGTGTAAGTAGTTTGTTTATTAGTAGATGAGTTTTTCATATATCTGTCAAATATAATCTTTAAATATGTACACATTGTTACCTCTTTACTATTAGCTTTCTTTTAGCACCAAAGGTTTGCTGGAAGAAAACTCTTTTAGGGTTAAGCTCGCCTATGTACATGTCCTTTGTTATTACTTTTTTTGTAAATATTTCTGTGTGCATTAAAGAATTAAAGGATGGTTTTATTTATTTATTTATCTGCATCACTAGTTATTAATAATTTTGGTGTTTATCAATCATTCCAGGATACCTTTTATAAGAGATGGTTTGCTCCACACAGATGATGAAAGAACTTGCACACCGCTCAAGGGGATGAAGATTCTAGATGTAGGGTGCGGAGGAGGCATATTGTCAGAGGTACCTACCCAATCTAAAATCCTCTCCTAGGCACTATAGCGTCCCGTAAGTAGGGTTTTTGTAATCACCAGTTGCTGAGAGAGCACTGGTTGTCTAGTGGTAGTGGCCCCGCCTTCCGATCTGAAGGTCGTGGGTTCAAATCCAATCGTGTACCAATGAGTTTTTCTGCCAATACTCTCAAAACGGTGAAGGAAAACATTGTAAGGAAACCAGCGTGTCGTAGAACCTAAAAAAGTACTAGCAACACGTGTCAAGAATCACGCGAAAAGGGCCCGCCAGCGGCCTACTTGCAGAAAAACCAGCACACAAGTGCGGATGATAAAAATTTGCCAAAATCACTAGTTGCCCCTGACGCGACATAAATCATTAACAGTAGATGCAAAGACCTGTTTTACTTTTTACTTGGAAAAAATGTGTCAAGTGCACGAAAGGAGTCTCTTTGAGGCGCACTTAAAGTCCTTTCACCACACTTGGTTCGAAAGAATCAGTGACACGATAAGAAGAAGAAGAAGACTTTTTACTTGTATAGAATACAAGAACCAGGATCAGTTTCCGTTCATTGACGCGTCGCGGGTTCGAATCTAGTGGCAATGTTATCTTTAGAGTTACCTCTAAATATAAAAAAAAGACGGGTTGCACTCCGGGAGTGCCGGCAGAAGTGAAAACTTGCCGCTCGTATTAAAACTTATAAAGTACTCACTCATTTTCTTTCGCTATTCATAATACCTAAATAAATATAGTAGATCTATAAAATCATGTACCAATGACCACTACTACCTGCCGCGGGCGGCCGCTAGTTCATAAAATCTATAATAGGTATGTACCTATACCTACTACAGTCACGAAAAACGCCTTGGTATGCTTGCTACTAACTATTATCTATTCTGTGACGTTACCGTGTCATAGTAACTACTAGCGTATCTGTAGCGTCTTACGCTTTTTCGATCAAGTCACGTGATCCTGACGCCCTGACGCCCTGACGCGAGTTTAAGATTTTATACCCATTACAGAAAAAGTGCTCAACGCCGCTAAAGAAGTTTTCACTTCAAAAATATTGTACAGAAAACAAAGCTGTGAACGTTGTGTATAAAGACATTTGGTAGTATCAGCATTGCAGGTCGCTAGTAAGTATGCATGAAGTTCGTTTAATTTCAGGGTCTGGCCAGGATTGGCGCGACAGTCACAGGCATCGATGCAAGCAAAGAACTAGTGGCGATAGCCATGGAGCATAGAGATATTGACCCAAAAATAGCTAATAACAAACCTAATTATATTCACACGAGCATAGAGGTAAATAAAACTTATTATTAGAATAAAATAAAATAAATAAATAAATATTCTGGACAATCCACACAACACTATCTAGCCCCAAATTAAGCAGAGCTTGTACATGCTATGCATAGCTATGGGAACCAGATAGCCTGATATAATACTTATATACTTTTTTTTTGTAAATACATACTTAGAATGTAATATATAACACCCAGACAGAGAACAAACACCTGCGTTCACCACACAAATATTTGTTCACGGTGGGGATCGAACCCACGACCTACAGCGCAGAAGGCAGAGCTACTAACTGAGCTGAGAGGCCAGTCAAGTCAATTTATGAATACCTGCTATTTGTATTTTTAGGAACATGTGATCAAATGCCCAGAGTACTACGATGGCGTCGTAGCATCAGAAGTAATAGAACATGTCAATAATCAGGATATCTTTATCAAGTCTTGCATCAAAGCCTTGAAGCCTGGTGGTAGAATATTTTTCACCACACCCAATAGAACGAGAGTGTCACAGCTTGTGTCAATATGTATGGCGGAATATGTGTTCAACCTACTACCAAAAGGCACCCATCAGTATGAGAAGTTTATTACTCCTACTGAACTCACGTTTCAGTTGGAAAGAAGTAAGTTAGAATTAGTTTGGTAATTTTTATTATGCATGTGTGCTGGTGCCTAATTCTCGGCTCATCTCGGATCATTTTGCAATTTTATTTCATTGCTTCTTTTCGAAGAGAGAATGGCAGATTTCCTTGAGTAATTCATCAACGACCTCATCGTAGAAGCCTCGACAACTACGATATACGGAAAACGTAGAAAAAGTGCGGGGTTGTGCAATGCCAATGTGTAGGGACATTGAAAATCTCAGTCGGCCTGAGAATTAGGCTCCAGTGCACGATAGGAGCCTCGTTGAGGCGCACTTAAAATCCTTTCACCACACTGAGTCCAAAAAAACCAGTGACACGCTAAGAAAGAAGAAAATTTGGTATGAGGGTTTAAAATGCGCCTCAAGGAGGTTTTTTTGTGCGCTCATAAAAAAAATTGCTGTAAGATAGTTTCTAGGTCTATATTTCTAGTCACAAGCCTTAGCAAGTAGAAAATTAAAAGATGTTTTTCTATTCAACTGACTTCAAAAAAAGAAGCAACTTCTTATTTCGGCTTGTTATCTCATAACTTTTTAATTTATGAAGAGAAACCTTATTATCTGAATTCAGATAGGTCCCATCCCATATAAATTAATACAAATCAGTTTTGTTAAAATCAGCTTATCTCTCTCTATTTGTTACAGATAATTGCCACGTGGAAATCGTTCATGGATCTATGTATTACTTCATCTCAAACACATGGGAGTTCGTTACGTCTCAGCTTCTTATGTACGCTATCCAAGCAGTGAAGTTAAGTGAAGTTAAAGAAAAATAGTTTTAAGTATATTAAATTTTACAGTGTAGTGTCTATATTTATGATAAGGAAATAAAAGTTATTTTTTGTTTGTTGCTATAAAATAGTTTCGCTTGTATCATACTGATATTTATCATCCCAACGTGAGACTGCGGCTTTGAATCTCGTGGGACAAAGGAAGGTACTCAAAGCTTATAGCAAAGAGTAGTAGACTTTTTAAACTTCTTGCGGCTATTTCCAACCTCCTTGTAGATACTGCTCTAAAGGCCTTGAGCTCACAGTTGTTTTGACTTCTAAAATACCCTTTTCTGTTTTGTGAAGGTTTTACGCAGACTTTATGACTCCTTGATGTAGGTATCTTACCTCTTTGGTTCTATTGAGGTTTTGTTTGATGTGTTTTTACTCATTGCCATTTTCAATTTACTCTCTTTGCCTGCGGAAGTCATTTTATTACGCTATATGTATTTTTAACGTAAAAATGGTTTGCAAGCTTGGATGATCTATGTAACTAATCTTAGTTTGCAAGCTATGAATTACAAAATTAGAAATGACTTGGATCGATTTGCCAAAAACTGGTGTTTCTGGGGCTAAGGAAATGGTTCGACCATGTCTTTGACAAAGCTCCTAAAAGCGCCAATAAAGCTGTTCAAGAAAGAAGTTATTACTTTTCTTACTATTCGACGGTATGATCTGGGAAGTAAGTACTACCTAATATTTATAATATTTACCTACCTATAGTTCACGGTGATAGGTAGGTACTTACCTATCACAAATAAAGAAATATCTGTAGAACCAAATTCATCGCCAAGCTCGCAGAGGACTTAGCAAACCCTAGCAATGGGTTGGGTAGGCCAAATAGCTCGAGGAGCTGAAGGCCGTTAGTCCCGATGGCCCGATGAAATTAAAAGATCGCAGATAAACTTTAGAATTATTCTTCCTGGAAATGTCTATGGGAGGCCCATGTCCAGATGGCTCTTTAGGCTGGTGATGATGACTGCTCTCTCGGACTTGTGCTGGTTCAATTCCCGTACCAGCTACCATTGTTAAACGCAGTAGGTATCATCATCATCCACAGCCCAACTTCACCCCATGCTGCGTATACTTAGACCTCCCTTAGTTTGTGCCATCTACTTACCGCGATCCTGTGCCAGTCTAAACCATTTCCGTCCCGCGACCTTGACTATGTCGTCCATCCATCTTACCTACTGCTGACGCCCTACGCTTCTGTAGCGGTTGTTGTTCTACTCAACCTATCATCACCACGCCTATAGCAATGTGTCCTGCCCAACTCTATTTGAGCTCCGTTATCCGATCTCCGACGCACGTGGCACGCTCCATGGCTCACTGTGCAACTCTTATTCTGTAAACAGACTCCTGCGTGAGCGTCCATGTCTCGGCACCATAAGTCATGGTATAGGTAGGTAGGTATAGCTAAGTATTATAAGTCCACAGAATAATCATGATTTTGAAATGTTATTTTAGTAATAAACCAAAAACTACGCTACGTTGCCGTGAAGCCGACCGCATCTATCTTCTCGCTGCGCCAGAAAATATGGCATTTGCTGGATCTCCCAGACTACTGCGAAGAGCTGATCATTTTGAAATCACCGAGCGATGTTGAAATATCGTTGACTGAGCTAAGGAAGGGCAATGATCCGCATCGCCCTTATATTTTGGAAGTTTGGCTGCCAGGGAAGCAAAGCTCTTGTAAGATTTAATTTATTATTATTAAAGATCAAAGTTCATTTATTCATAACACGGTTACACGTCAAATACAGTAAGTAATTCATTGAACTATATGCTACACAGTAGGTAGGCATGTATGCTCATTCTGTAAATAAAAATATACTATGAGATATGTATCTATAGATATATATATTATGAGCCTTCTATGTCCCACAGCTGGGCAAAGGCCTCCCCTAATCCCCTCCACTCTGTGCGGTCCTGTGCTGAGATGTTCCACTGTGGTCTGTAGGTACTTATCGAGCTCGTCTCGCCATCTTGTTCTTGGTCTGCCGCAACGCCTTGGCTCTTGTGGGCACCACTCTGTTGTAATTTTGGCCCAGAGCTCGTTATTAAGATTCAATTTAAATAAATAATTTGGGCTTGCCAGTTAGTAGTTTTCACTGATTTACCTACCCTTTGCCTTGGAACGTTATAAAGCTCTGTGTAGGAAATCGCGCTAGCTATTTCCGGGATGCTAGATTAATACAACCGAGTTCACTTTAACTGTAGTAGTTTATTAGGTAAACTCAGAGTAAATGCTAATAATGAGTGCGATTGGTGTGGTTGCTGCTGATGCACTGGCTTACGTGGATCGCCCGGCCGCGCTCGCGACACGAGTGACCTACTAAAGCCAAACTGCTGATGATGCTCATGAAATGTGTTCGATGTATCGAACACTCTGCATGCGTCTTAGATTATCTTCGAAATTCTTATAGGTATTGCAGCTTCAACAATTCTACCAAACAACATGTTGATGGGTAAAGAAGATGGCAAAACTGACAGCACTAATAGTGCATTCATTGAAAAGTTGGATTATGACCCTGCATTTAATAGTGCTTGTGGTAAGTTACCCATTGCATCCATCAACTTCCAGCATATTGCATGAGCATGAGTAGCATCTAACGCTTCGTTTTCTGGTTCGTGGAAATGAGAACAAATAATAATGTAGGTACAGTCGCGGTATGAAAATGTTCGTCACCTTAGAGTCGGTTTTCGCTTGCACCAGTTCCTTGATCATGAATACATTTTGACACAATTTGTGACGTTAACTTATCGGCGTATTCTGTCTATTCAGTTTCAAAAGGTAGTACCTATGTGATCGTGATACGTTGAACAAATCAAGTTGAAAATCGACGAACATTTTCATTCCGCCACTATACCACTGTGAAATTCTTCACGAATAGCCCGGTTTGTTTTATTCCAGCCCAATCAACATTATCAAACGAAACTATGGCATTGAAACGTCAAACGCCAACCAACATGAGCTATGCTGATTTGAAGAAATCCGAGCTCTCCTGTCGAATCTCCACTTCGTCCATATTCAGGCTGAATGGAAGGAAAAGCAGAGATAACTTCACCAGCCTCCTACTGAAGATACAGAGCGATCTGACCGTTTTGACCAATAAGTTGATAGTTTTGGAGAATAAAATTTCTACATGAATTGCAATATCAAAACTGGAATGATTTCAAAAATTAATTCAGCATTAAAAAACTACATTATCACTCCGTTACTTATAGAAAATCTCTTTACTAGCGACCCGCCCCGGCTTCTCACGGGTGTCATTTTTCTACCCGCGCGATACTGAGGCGGATCACTACTTACTAGAGTCCGCGCAAGATAACTCTGCGCGTGATTGATGGCGGAAAACATGAATAAAACTGGACTGGAAATAAATCATCCAATCACAAACATGAATGGGAAAATCGAACTTCATGATTGTGATCGGGAGATTATTTCAAGTCAGGTTTATTACATTTTCCGCCATCCGTCATGATGCGCAAAGTTATCTTGCGCGGACTCTAAAATATACTTCGATAATTTACGCCTATAGATTGTGGGAAATTAAACAAATCATGGCAAAAATAAATAGCCTCTATAATTCTACAACAATAAGTTACTACAATACATTCGCGACACTGTCAAATTACAAATGGTACACAATAACATTCGATTCTTCTTATAAACAGACTAGGGTATATGTACAATATAAAACAGTTGATCAGAAAGGTTCATTGGACTAGTTGCATTGGTCAAAAAGTTATACAATAACTCAAAACCAACTTGTATAGTTAAGAACATTTAAAGCTTCGAGTAAGTACCTAATAACAGCACCAGTTATATTATATAGCTATCTATTATTACTACGCCACTTCTACTTTATAGAAAAGACTGAGGTATATACTGTAGAAAAATAACAGGAGTCTTGACCAGCCGTATTTCAAGGTCAAATATTGCTTAATGAAAACTGAGGGCTCTTTCTGAAAAAAAAATACATAAAATTTTAAAAAATATAAAAAAAAACGTTTGAAAACCTAGGTTGAACCATAGACAAGTCGGTTGTTTATTTTCAAGTTACCGCTCTACGTCTCGTCGTTCGTTATCTCGTTTACAAAAATAAGCGTAATATCCGTAAATACAGAGTATAAAAATAAATAAATGCAAGACAACCTCACAAAGTTAGCTCACTTTTGAGCATCTTTATGAATGGTTAAAAAAAACTGTGTTTAGTGTACAACAAACAGCGATCACATAATAATATCATTATTGCCACAATTTTTCGACCACTTTCTATCCATACCAGTTTACCATACTAGTGGCCTTACTTATAAAAATATGTCAAAAGATAAACAGTGGTTAAACTATTGCCATCTCTTACCACCTGGTAATGACAAACAGTGACAGGGCTAACTTTAAGCAATGATTAAATTTAAATTGCGTTTATAAGTAGGGCTGTAGTTTTACAAAGAGAAGTTCAGTCTTATTGCAATCGTTCCTTGTCAATTATAAGTTTTGTTTCAATTCGTTTTTTATTGCAATCAAAGCTCAAAATAATGTCAAAACTGACAGATGCGACTAGATTTTGATTTCAATTGCAACAAAAGATTCGCAATCACCCCAATGTCACTAGCGGGGTAGTCAACGGCACGTCGAACCATTAAATTTGGCAAATATCTCATTATTACCTTATATTCAAGTTGATAAACGCTCTGCATGCAGCATTTTGTCATAACTACAAAGCCGCACATTCTATCTGCTGTGCCTAAAGCGTGCTCTATGCTTCGGATCAAATCGTTTGTTTTCAGTACAAGTAACGCTTCTCTGTCCATTTGTTCTAAGCACTGCGTGACGAAGTGTAAAAAGTTCGGTAGCTCGTTTTGGAATGTGGATTTCTGGAAAAATAATTGCATTATTTAAAAAGGTTTGAATATGTACTCTCCAGGCCAATAAGTGGGTTACATTGTGTAGCAGAGAAACCTATTTTTAACGAAAGAGGGGTGTTTTATATTTTACGCATAAAAATTAAAAATCTATGCTTTGCCCAACAAACAAAAACGTCATATAAGTCTTGACTTATACGACATAAAGTTGGATAGAAGTCTTATAATTATAGTGAAATGACTACTAGGTCCTTTAGACGTCTTTAATTTAACTTATTAGTCGTGCGACGAATATGTCATAATAATCTGGTCTTAGCAACGTTGGTAAGACTAACTAAACGACGTTATATTACAGTCTTAGCTAAAACGTTTGTACGACAACGCAATAGTCATACTAACGTTAGAGTCCATTAAACGTTTTGAACTGACCAAATTAGGTCTTTGAAAAACCTTTATATGACATTTATATAACGTAGCAGTTGTATAGACGTTTTCACAGTGACGTTTATATAACGATCACTATCCTGTTTTACAGCGGTCAATTGGAGACTCTTAAATGACTTGGTTGTTTATTTAATACTCAAATATAACCTATATATTACATGAGTCCGTTTAATGTCATGCCCTGACTTTAATCAGAATTTTAGGCGCATTTAAGTCAGGTTTTGACTTTAAAACGTCTAGGCCGCCATATTTACGGAACGTTTGATTAAATTTACTACGAAGAATGGAAGCAAAATGTGTGTGGAGAAGACTCAAACATAGTGGAACTTTCAAAAGGAAAGTAAATCGAGATTTCCTTTAATTAAAAAGTAGAACGCCAACAACCGTACCATTAATAACAAATGTTGAAAAATAAAAGTGTATAACACACGAACAACAAAAAGGTTCAGTATCAATATTTATTTTATTTCTATAAAAATATTGTGTGTGATTTCTTATTTCATTATTTCATTCTTATTTCTTCATATTTTCAGATAAAGTTTACTGGAATGTTAAAATGTTTTGAAATCTGCACTGCACTTTTACTGTGACCTGCAATATGAAAAGGGTTTTAAATTTATGAGGAACCCTAATAGCTAGCTGATGTCATGGCGTATTGCATGGTCTAGAATTAACCTTAATACGATTTTATGTCTTTACAACGTCGTAAAGAGATAAGTGTGTGACAAAAGCAACATGTCCTGCATTTTTAGAAATTAACATATTTTTATTAATAAAAATATAATCATTTAAACACAAAATTACGAGGGGGCATGAAAATCTGAAATAAATACACATAGGTATATTATCATAAAACTTTAATACCCAGTCGAACTAAACGGTATGAGAGACAAATACAGTTATTGGCAAGATTATAAATATAAGTTAAATAACACTCACCTTTTAGTTCCTTGTAATTATTTATTTTGCACTCAAATCTCGAAACAAAACCAGCACAAACACTGTCAACAAGAAAAATGAATAAGTCTTACAGGTGTTGTACCTTGACTCAAATAAAACATTTTAGTCATTCAAAAACACCTGCATGACGACAATACAACAAACGAGTCGTTGTAAAGATATGATGCGACTTCTGCACGACGAAAGTAGTAATTCCATAACGTTCATACGACTTTTGAATGACGTTAACGAAGTCAGCTTGTGACTTTTGTATGTCCACTATACGACAATGTTGGTTGTATAACTGGGGCCATTTTCGCGTTTAGTAAACGTTATTATAACGTTAGTGCGACTTAGGTATTACGATCAATGCAATCATGATAACGTTTACTAAACTTTTGAACGACGTTAAATTGTTAGTTGGGTGAGGCTCGGACTCGGACTCAAGCACTGTTTCTGAATACGGGCCTAACCCCCGAATACTGAAACGCAACTCAGATTTAAGCACGTCTCAAGCGACGAATATTTGACAGTTTTCAATGAAAATCTGTCAAATATTCGTCGCTTGAGACGTGCTTAAATCTGAGTTGCGTTTCAGTATTCGGGGGTAAGTCTGTCGGTGGCCTCTAAGCTCTGATTTGAATGCGGGTAAATATTTGCAGCTTTTAGTTGCTTTGTAAGCTGATATTGTCTGCTTACAAAGATAGATTGTTCTTAGCCAAGTTTGGTAGAATTCCACGGAGCTGTTTCCAAGTGCAGAGGATATTGACAACGGCATTTGTTTTTGAAGAAAATTTACTACAAAGTTTGCTTTCAAAATGAACTTTTTATATTACATAAAACACAAACAAGCACATGACCCACCTGATAACAAGCGGTTACTGTAGCCTATGGACGCTTGCAACACAAGAGGCATCACAGGCGCATTTTAAAAGGCCCTTTTTGAAAAACCCCATGCTATAATAGTCTCTAGGCAACACCTCAGCAGGGAGATCATTCAAGGAGGACTTACTACAAAGTATACAAACCTCTTCTGACGTAGGCTTCGTGGTACCTATTCCCCTCATGATGGCATCCCATGGCCGTCCCGTGACTATGCACGCGAACAGTCCATACAACTCGTGACGAATCCCCAGCTTCTCAGCATAAAGCTTCATATCATCGCGGTTACGAGCGATGATTGACAACCATAGTTTGGAGTAGTGGTAACGAAACTTATCTGATAATTGCTGAAAAATTTGTATATAAGGTTAAAACAGAGACTAGTGGTCTAGTGGTAGCGGCCCCGCCTTCCGATCCTAAGGTCCGCCTTCCGATCCTAAGGTCCGCCTTCCGATCCTAAGGTCGTGGGTTCAAATCCAGTCGTGTACCAATGAGTTTTTCGGTCGAAAAATGTATGTGCACTATGCCAGTACTATCAAACGGTGAAGTAAAACATCGTGAGGAAACGGGCGTGTCGTAGAACCTAAAAAAGTTCGAGAAACACGTGTCAAGGGTCACGCAAAAAGGGCCCACCAGCGGCCTACTTGCGGAAAAACCTGCCCGCACATCATGTGCGGATAATAAAATTTGCCGAATTTATTTTAGTCATCGCCCATAAATGGTAAAATCAATTTGTATAGAACCTTAACCACATTAACTAAACCTTTGCCGATCATGGAGTACGACTATCGGGTCTAACTCTATTACTAAGACAAAACAAAAGAAAAAAACAAGCGCTTTAAAAAACTGGTTAATTCAATTTGTAAAGAATTAGAACCACCTTAATTTGCCGATCATAGAGAACGACGGCTATCGGGCTCAACCCAAGACAAAACAAAAGAAAAAAATAAGCGCTATAAAAAACTTACAGCATACAAACCATGATCCAACAAGTAAACAGTCACATCTTTGTCATCTGGGTCTTTCCTCAGCAGGATATTGCCGGGATGCGGATCGCTGTGCACGAAACCAGTGATGAAGATCATATGAGAGTACAGGTCTCCGAGTTTTGTGCACACACTAAGCTTGTCAATTTTGTTTTTCTGAAAGAATGTACAACTCTATTCATAATGTCGTGATACCAACTATAAGTTGGTACACATTACGCTGAGAGACAGTTGACATTGTCTAGGAAGACTGTGCCTATGTAAATATCTACTGCTGTAATAAGACAGTCTCTCTCTTGGCCTAATGTGTACACTTAGCATAATTATAGTGTCTATTCAGAGTGGCATATTAGCAATTAATGCCAGAGCAAAGCCGCCAGCATTAGCTAGTAATCAATTTGCCAGGTAGCTTTTAGAATTTGCATACTGTTTTCCAATTTTAGGCCTTGGTCCATTGCTTCCACTTTCAACTACTCTAAACAAGTTTTGACTAAGTAAATAAGTGCTCACCTCAATATACTTAACATCGTTGACTTGCCCCCCACTAACAAACTCCATAACAAGTACTCTCTCTGTGCTGTAATCCCAAAATATCTTGGGTACTTTCAGCCACTTATAGTTGCTAAACATTAAAGCAACTTTCTCTGCATTCCGTCCTTCTTGTAAAAAATCCAACTCTTTTGAAATGTTTTTCTTAGTCTCATCTACAAGCCATTGCATTTGGAAATCTGGGAAAATTTTTGACATGGTGTTGAGAATGAACTCCATCCATCGTAAATCAAGATTGATGTTTTTCTTCACAAAATGGTGCTGTACTTTGACTGCCACTACAGTGCCATCTTTTAGTTTAGCTTTGTGTACTTGTGCTAGGGAAGCTGTTCCCAGTGGTTCAGGTTCAAAATCATCAAACACTTCTTTAGGCTGAAAATTGAAAATTTTATATTAAAATGGGTTTGTTTGCGATTTCACAATGACAAAAAAATTACATCAGCTTCTTTAAAACACCTAATTATTGGCCATAATTAGGTGTATAGTGTATTAAATATGATGACACTTACATCTTTGTTCATATCTTCTTGAATTACTTTGAACAGCTCTTCGACTGTGTTCTTAGGAGCATCCTTATGCAAAATACGCATTGTCGAAACATATTCATTAGGAAGTAAGTAGTCCAAAGCGCCGACGTGCTGGCCGACTTTTATGTACACGCCTTTGTTAGCCTTGCATAATTCAAGTAGTTTCTCTGCCCCAATTTTGTGAGCTTGACTTCTGACCTCTATATACTCATCAGAAGTCCTGTCCCAGTCCTTACTATACAGCATAGTTTGGTAAGTCCTTCCTATGTCCATAGCAGTGTAGGCAGTCCTCGTAATCCTGACGATAGCCATGGAATCATAATCGTAATCTTTATCCTGCAGTTTGATTGTTGCTACACCTCCGCCGATCGCAACGCTGCCATAAACTCCGTATTTTACGGCTCGCCTCAAATTCCTCGAAAGCATGTTTAATCGTGAGGAAATTATCTTTGAAATATAAATCACATAATCACGCACATCCGATAGTAATTTCACTTTTGCGGCATCGACCTTACACGACGACTACTTTCAGGTGTTTGCTGATTTTTGCATTTTTTGCTGTGTTTGATTGATTTGTCATTTGAGTTTATTTCTTTCCATCAATTCAATCAAACGTCAACGTCTAACTGACAGAAGACATTGACTGTTTGTATTGCTTGCCAATGAATGCTAGAGATGTGTAGGTATTAATTATCGGAATAATAGAACTTTATGCCAACACTTTTTTTAGCAACTTTTGTAAGTTATTTTTCACTTATCTGCTTTTTATAATACAGCAAGCTATACAATTTATTATAAACGACTGTAGGTATGTAAAAAAATCATTACTTGACTGACAACCATTTTCATTTGACCTTTTAGCTTATCTCACTTTCAAAAGCCAAAAGCGGGTTGTACCCAGAACATAAATTATGACAAAAGCTTAAACTTTCAATAGTTAGTATGTATCTAATAATTGTAGTGGTTTAATTTAGTTATTGTATAGTTTTTATGCTTGTTTAATTTTTACATTTTTAAATATTGTTTAATTTTATCACCGAAAAGAAGGGCGCATTAAAAAGGAGGCCTATGATCAGCAGTGGGTGCGAACGGGCTGAGTGATGATGAATCTATATATATAAATCTTTCGTGTCACAATTTGGAACGCGATAAACTCCGAAACTACTGAACGGATTTCGATAAAATTTTGCAACTGCCTATAATATGGTCGGACTTAAAAAATAGCAGCGTTTTACCTGAAATAAAACGCACATTATATACTTACCTCAATAAAAGCTTTATATTGAGAAGGCGAGTTCCGTTTCCTGTCGAATTTCTACCAGTTTTCATACTTTTATACAGCCAACATCCGGTCAAGTGGCGCCACCTGGCAGCCGCGCGTAATTTTACTTCGTTAAAAATGCAGCGCCATATTGAACTCATTGGCTTTTTTATTTCACCAGGCAGCAATTAAAGTGAAAGCTTTTATTGAGGTAAGTATATAATGTGCGTTTTATTTCAGGTAAAACGCTGCTATTATATCCTGAACGCTCAATAAAAGCTTTATATTGAGACCTGTTTGTTATCGCCTGGTGACGCCACTTGTAAGATCTGGGTTACTCTAGCGCCAATGTGATATTATATATTTTACTCATAATGTAGGTAAATTTGCCTACAATAGAAAATAAAACCGTATTTTAATCAATTGTGCCCAAAATCGTACCCGACTATATTATATTATTAATAATAACATGATTATTTTAATTCTATCAGACATTGCTATAATCTTAAATTATATAAGAGATTGTAAGTAATCTTAAAACATCTGCTAAGCATGGTAACAGACAAACCACCCCAAGTTCCTGGCTTAATTCCAGCTATGAACTTCTTTGGGCTGACCATAATGGTGAAGTTATCATAATGCCATGTTAATTGAATGCACTCAAACAAGCCGCGCGATAGGCCTGGTTAAACTCTATACCTAATTGTGTGTACTGGTCGCGTCATTTTGTCAAATGCTATGTAGCTAGTGTAAAGAATGATAGATAGTGACAATCAAGCTCAACAATTATTTACTTCCTGTAGATATCGTCAAGTTATTTTTAAAACAATGCTTAGAACAATAAATCGTAGCTGACATGCTACCTTGCAGTGCTGTAATAACAGCCTCCTTAATAAACATTTAGATCGTCTGCTATGACGTTGCGCAAAACGAGTTATGCTTAATAGTTTACTGTTTTATTGTAAAAAATAAATTAAAAGGTATGTAAGGCTATGTTACCTATGTACTCTAATTATAAATTCATGTCAAGAAAATTGTGATCAGTAAATACTGATAATATGTAGTATATTATTATTATTGCATAAATAATAACTGCAATCAGTTTCTAACTAGGTATACTTGGATAAAATAGTTACTACTTAGTATCTAGATCTAACCCAGAATAAAATCAAATGCTAATAAGATCTGTGGTGAATAAGGACTTATCCTGTAAGGGCCTTTATGAGCTAAGAATATTACTGCAATGTACTATCAGCAGTACCTATACCTATCAATAGTAGTATATAATAAAGCTTATTCTTTATTCTTATACTTATTCTAGCAGTATCTTAGTGAATTACTTTTGCTAACGTCCCATCGGAAACTCTGTTTTGTCAAAAGTCTAAACCATCATCATTGACTCAAGAATATTCAGGACTTAGAGCATAACAGATACTAGGTCACTTACATGAGAACATTCGTCGTAATTAGCATTAGTGTTGTATTGTATTGAACAAAATACAAAAAGTCGAGCATAAAAAACACAATGACAGTGTTTGCTTCATAACATAGGAAATATGGATATACGTGCTAGCGCTAATCAAGTGTAAATCACAAAGAAAATGTGGTCATCACTATCAGTTGTGACCCCAACAGTAGCTTTTAGTGCTACCCTAAAGATGGTTACGAACCACACGTTATTACATATTTTTTTTTTTTTTTTTTTTTTTTAAGCAAATTTTTATCAAGCAACGGTAACAATTAACAACGCAACGTACCTTTTAAACATCGGTATTGGTCCGTATTCTATTTATTTATATTAAGAAATTATTTCGGCAAACTACAGTTTTTCGCTAGGAAACAATAGCATACACACTTTGGGGAGTGTGTACTTAAGATGGTAGATACATCCACAAGCATGTGTGGGTAGTTTCATAGTATAGTGACCGCGTTGTAAACCTTGACGGTTCCTTACTAAAATAATTGCAGGTAGACCGCATGTCAACGACTCTCAAAAAATATTTTCTTGACTAAAGACTTCACGTGCGATTTCAGAGACAAACAGGTCAAAAACCAAAGTTCCTTACTTTACAAGCATTATAGTAGCCTAAGTTGGCCGCCACTCAAGAGAATGGTAATGACGTAAACACATCGACATACCAACACCTGCGCCGTTATTCGCTATTGCCAAACCACGCGCGTTACGTGAACACGTTAAGACATCGGCTTAGTAATTGTTGGATTTTGAACGAATCATTGTGAAATAACCAAAACATCAAACGTGGGGCATAGACAACTAGTCTTGTGGCATACAGAATACCGTTTTTCGATTCCACACCAAGGCGCGTTTGCGTTTAGATCACGTTGTAAAGTCACACGTTTTGGGCACGGAATCTCCAATGTAATAGCGAATAAGGCCCCTGCTCGCGCAGATAGACCGGCAGTAATGCATTTTTTGTGCGTGTACCACGCGCCACTAATGACCGGTTTATTAGTGTCAAAAACCAAACGGCAAAGTACAAATAAGGTACAAATTGGTACGACTTTGTCAAATACTGAACGTCAAAAGACACTCTGTCTTGCTAGGAAAAACATGGTCCTCCTTGGTATCTTTTCTCAATGCGTAAAAATGATCGCATGAAATTGCTTTTTATAAAACATTCATTTCATTTTAATTGTTCCTGAACCCTGATTTTTAACACATCTATAAGAAAAATGATTCGAGAGGTAGGTACCTAACTTAGCGATGTGTTTTAAGGCATCATTAGGTAGGGTAGGTCTTTGCTAGTTTTAATAAATGTATAAACATTAATTTAGCACCATGGTGAACTACAAGGCTGGCAAAGTCTAAAAGTCTGAAGCTTTTAAGCGGGTAGGCTTTAAAATGTTTGCAAAGAATGTCTTTGTTTTGTCCCATTCAAGACAAGTGATCGTAGAGATTCACAAAAAATATTTGTTTAAAAAGCGTGCTTAGCCTGAATGAGGTTATGTGAAACGCACCTATGTGTGCGACTTGTAAAAAACACAGTACAGTTTAAATCTACGAGTAAGGTTCGGTTTAGGTTAACTCGGAAATTAAGAACTTCCTATCTTTGGCAAATACTTTAAGGGTTGCACTTTTAGGTTTGGGTCCAAAAGCAGACAAGGGTCTACTTACACTATGATAAGGAATTCAGTGGATTTATAAGAGCCATTTTTCATTAGATCAAACAAGACTAGGCTTTTGATGTAAAACACTTTATTGGATGGAAGTGTGTAACTGGCTTTCCTTACCTTGAGTATATTTCTTTTATTTAAGTATCTATGTACTATATCAGCTATCTGGTTCCCATCGTACAAGCTCTGCTTAGTTTGGGGCTAGATAGTGTTATATTTATTTTTATTTTATATATGCCTAAGCCAGCACTCGAGGTCATTATAATTTTCACTTTCGAGTTACGACTCGTTACTTACCTTTCCCATTGTAAAAACACAGTTCGTATATTGCACATTCGAGGGTTGACCCCTGTGCGAGTTTCAATGTGGCTAAAATTTTAACCCAACGAGGCCTGTACTTGATACAGGCACATAATTTGAGAGGGCCGGTTTGCTTAAATTGTATCAAATCTGTATGATGGAACACAGTTAAAACACTTAACCCCCGCGAGAGGCAGTTGTACGATTGATTTTCTCTTGTGAGAACCACCACATTTCAGAGACTAGATTCACTTACCTGTAGTTCACAGAGTTCCACGCGATGGAAAACATTTTCGCTTTACGCCTAACCCCCGCGAGGGGTGGCTGTTAAGTTGATAGAGGTTCTCTTGCGAGAATCTATTTGATTTAGCGAGACAGTTTCACTAGAAGTTTAGAGAGTTCAACTCGATAGAACACAGTTTACAAACGCCTAACCCCCGCGAGAGGCGGCTGTTAGGTTGATTGAGTTTCTCTTTTCAGATTTAACAGGAACAGGCCAGTTTCACTGGAAGTCTATAGAGTTTCATTCCATAGAACGCAGCTAGTTCACAAACGCCTTACCCCCGCGAGGGGTGGCTGGTAGGTTCTCAAGACCAAAAATACTTTGCTGCTAATAAATTAAGCCATTTTACTTGAAAACTTTATGATAAACCTTCGAGTCGGTGACCAGTAAACTGATTGAAAGCGATGGTGTGATGAACATAGTTTTGAAATAATAAAGTGGGTATTAAGAAAAAAGTTTCTTAAGATTTTTCTAGAAGTAAACGTATTCGTATAATAAACCCAAGAGAGAATATAACAAATATTATTTCTGCTTTGGGAAGGTAGGCATAATTTTTATCAAAAACAAAATAAAATTTAATATTATTTTTACCATGCAGTAAGCTTAACCGTATAGGTAGGTATGGCCCGATGACGTCAGGTATCATACGTTTTACCCCTCTTTGTTTGTTTCCAAGTCTATGAAACCTGGAGTATATTAGGGTATAAGACTTTAAGCAAAATGCACTGGATATCAAAATAGCAGTCAACATGAAGCAATGAATGAATGAGAATATTCAATTAAGGGTTTAATAAATAATTATTCCTTCTACGACTTTGATATAACCTCTTTGGAAAAACATTGTAACCTCAGAACAAAGACCCATGTTCATCACACGTATTTCGGTGGGGATCGAACCCACGATCACACAGAAGGCAGAACTACTATGAAAAATAAATATTAGCAAATTGTTTGGAAAACAATTCTAAAAATACGTTCAAACGACGTCATGCCTATTTGTTCATTTTATAGCTATGGCAGCGGTACCGGCTTTTGCCTCAAAGAACGGCACGTATACCAACCACAGCTTATATGCACAATAAAATGTACTACTGAAAATGAAACTTAACTAGGTATATAAATAAACTGGATTTTTTAAAACTATAAGAACGTGATCCGAACGAAAAAATCGTTAAAAAATCACGTTCATTTTTTATTATTATGAGGGTACTCACGGTTTTCCCTCCTTGCACTGCTCAAAGAAGAACACTTCACTAAATAAAATTAATTATTTATTCACTTTTGTAAGAACAAAGATTTAAAATATTATTAGCAACCACGGTCGTCGCAGAGATAGCTGCTGGACACGTGTTGCTTCGACGGAAAACAAAACGCCAATGAGTTCAATATGGCGCTGCATTTTTAACGAAGTAAAATTACGCGCGGCTGCCAGGTGGCGCCACTTGACCGGATGTTGGCTGTATAAAAGTATGAAAACTGGTAGAAATTCGACAGGAAACGGAACTCGCCTTCTCAATATAAAGCTTTTATTGAGCGTTCAGGATATAATAGGATAGTTTATATTCAATATTTAGGTGTTATTAATTTATAAGGGGCAAAAGTTTCTAAATCTATGTCTATCCCTTTCTATCACGTAGGGACTTATATATGTCTATTTCTTTCTATCGCTTAGGGAATTTTCAGAAAATTTTCGACTTTGACGAGGAAAGAACGCTCTAGAATGTCTTTGAGGTTCTGGAATGGTCAAATTTAATTCGAAGACTGAAATTATTCGGCTAGCATCCGGAATGCATCCAAACGTTAGTAATACAGAATTATCTAGAATACTCATATATACCCATGCAAACGGTTTTGAATTCTAGATTTGGACAAAATGTTCTAGAAAATAGTGCCCCTAAACGATAAAGAATGTTCTTTCATCATCATCATCAATTGATATCAGTCCACTGCTGGACGTAGGTTCACCTTGAGTAACAAAGGCTAGATTTGTGTGTTTAAAAAATAAACCCGTCCACCCGTGCGAAGCCGGGACAGGCAGCTAGTTTCTTTATATAATTGAAAGGCAAATGAAAAGTGCTTGTCATTGTTATTTTGTAAGTTTGTTTTGTTGCGGCGCGGTACAGCACTACGTAACGTCACGCCGCCGCCATCTTTCTTTTCCAAAGTGATCCGGTTCGGTTGACAGGATTTTTCTTTCGTAAAATCACCGAAAATGAAGGCGAAAGGAGAGGTAAGTTTCGTGAATTTGATGCAAAATGATTGTCAAGTATCTTATTATAGGAGTTCAGTCACAAAACGTGGAAGCTGTGTATAAAAAATGTGTAAAAACATTGTGGGAGCTGTACACGTTGTCGCTGGAATTAATCATTGCCCTGCGTGTTTTCTTACAAAAGGACTAAAATACCTTGTGTTACATTAGCTTTCTGATAGTTAAATATTATTCGCCTAATGTTTGATGCATTGGAGTGTAATTCAATAGTAATAAGAGATCCAAGTAAATAACGTTTTAGGTTATGTCATGTTGTGATGGTCAGGTGAACTAACCCCGCTGCCAACAGCATTCTGTGATGAGAAGATTAAAAAGGTTCTAACTGCACTGCATTAGAAATATAATCGGTTCATTTTGGCTAGTACAGTGCTGAATTTTGATCTTTTCAGTTGAAGGAATATGAAGTCATTGGGCGCAAGCTTCCTTCGGAGAGCGAGCCCAAGCCTCCTCTATACAAAATGAGAATCTTTTCGCCAGATAACATCGTCGCTAAATCCCGTTTCTGGTATTTCTTGAGGCAACTTAAAAAATTCAAGAAGACTACTGGAGAAATTGTCTCTATCAAGGTAAGACTTATATCATTAATGCGGGATTTTGTATGCTTCATAAATTCATTCAATCAATACAAACTTCTAAATATTTATTTTAATGCAATTAGCTGATGGAACATGCATATGGCCCAAAATGCTCAGACTTGTATTTACTAACCATTGTGGCTATGTTCAATCTCAATTGAATAGGCACGACACCTTGCTAGATGTGGTGATAGTGGGTGAAGTAAGGCCTTGACCGAATGGTGGCCAAAGAAATCTGAAGCATCCGAAAGCGCGATGAGTTGACAACATTGTAAAAGTCGCAGGAAACACATGGACAAGAGACGCGCAGGACAGGAGGCTGGCAGAAAATGAAGGAGGTCTATACCCAGCAGTGGGTGATACCGGGCTGAGATGATGATGAAGATGTGGCTATGTTTATAATTAACAATTTAATGTCTTCATCTTTTATCCTGAACTGTGTCAACACTGAAACCTGGACCACCTGTGTTAGGACCTTATGTGACCACTCCAGGAACATGGCATTCCTTACAAAACCAGTCCATTGATGGATTTTGCATTTTCCATCAAATTGAGAACTAATCCTTATTTAAAACACACAAACTTCAAACATAATATTTATTATATATTATTTGTTTGTTTTACAAACAATATTTATTTTATATGTATCTAGCTAGACCACTTTTGCGTGACCCTTGACACGTATTGCTTGAACTTTTTTAGGTTCTACAACATGCTGGTTTCCTTCACTGTTTTGAGAGTACTGGCATAGTGCACGCTAATACCAAGTCAGCTGAGAGGACAGTCAAAACGTATTCCCTAGACCTTATGAACATTTAGGAGCCTTTATTAATTATCTTCTTGAAAATTCCAGGAAATTGCTGAGAGGAGCCCCATCAAGATCAAGAACTTCGGTATCTGGCTGCGCTACGAGTCCCGTTCCGGCGTCCACAACATGTACCGCGAGTACCGTGACCTCAGTGTGGGCGGCGCCGTCACTCAGTGCTACCGCGATATGGGAGCCAGGCATAGGGCACGTGCTCACTCCATACAGGTAAATACACCCCTGCTTTGTAACCAACCAGTGAATATTTAGGGACTTTTTTAGCAGAGGCTACTGATGCGCACTGAAATGTACCTCTTGTGTTTAAATTGATAATTTTTTAATTCTTGGCCAAAAACGGGTTTTATGGGCACTACTAGAAAATACTTCATAAGTCAACCTTGTAAAAGGTTTCAACGAATTTTACTTGTGTAGAATTTTGGAACTAATTCTTGTAAAATTTGTCCTGTTTGAGTCTGCGCAGACACGAGAGCGCAGTGGAGTGGATTTTATTGAGGCACTTGAAAATAAACTTTAAAATAATTGCAATAAAGTGCTTATGGATCTAATTAAAAAATGCTCATGGATGCATTTTTTATCAGGTTCAAGCATTCGCTGCACTCTGTGTTTACGCTGAGCCTTTCTGGCTAATAGCAAACCTTGATACTTAAGTAGTTGTAGCCATTGTCACTGTTACCTATTTATTTTGTCCACAGATCATCAAAGTGGAGGTTATAAAAGCTGCGGCCTGCCGTCGGCCGCAAGTGAAACAGTTCCACAACAGCAAGATTCGATTCCCTCTGCCCAAGCGTGTGCACCACTACAAGAAACTAAACACCTTCGCTTACAAGAGGCCCAGCACTTACTTCTTGTAATTCTAGTGTATGTGGTAATAATAAAATCCATTTGACGTGGGAAACAGTCTTTTTCTTACTAAAGTACACCACTTAGCTAGGTTCAGTTTCCTTGTAACTAAATTACTTTTCAAATAACCGTATCGTAGTTTATCGTGTTTAAATAGTGAATAACCGACCATGAAAAGAGCTTTCTAGTGTAGCTGGTCATAAGAACAAGTGATAATTATTGACATACCGGCCAGGCTCTATTTCTTGCCACAGGGTTAGAGGTCATTTCTTAATTTTAGCTAGCTCTAGTAAAGTTGTTAATTCTGTACCTTTGTACTTTTTACTTGTAGTATTTTTTTGTCGCGGGAGAAGGCCACTTAGCACAATAGTTATTTGCTCTAAAAGAGAGTGCAACGTTGCTTTTGAAAACCACGTGCTCACACAGAGATGATGGAGCAAGCGAAGGATTCGAGAAAATTTAATCACGAGCACAGCGAGTGGTTCAAATTTTCAAGTACTGAGCGTTAGCGAGGGAATCAAAAAAGCACAAGATGAAAAATAGTTATTTGTTATACAAGAGTGCAAAGCTGCTTTTTAACCGCGTGCTCAATTTTGATGACTGAGCAAGCGCAGGATTCTAAAGTTTAACCACGGGCGCAGCGAGTGGTTTAAAAGTTAGAATCCTAAGCGTTGGCGAAGGAATCAAAAGAGCACAAGGTGATAAATCTTTGCACTCGAGTGCAACACGTAACTTTTCATCCCACCTCAGCGAGGAAATGACTAAAAAGAACATGGCGCGACTAAAAGTAACACACCAAGAAGGTTCCGAGTACGAGTTATTAACAAATTTAAAAAGGTTGTATGATAAATTCGGCACCATGCAGGTAGAAGTAAATAGGTTTAATGGTGTTTTGAATTCACAAATACACCAAGAAGGTTACGAGTGCGAGTTTTTAAAAAAATAAAAAAGGTTGTATGATAAGTTCGGCACCATGGAGGTAGAAGTAAATAGGTTGTGTATTCACAAACTTATTGAACACGATATTCTAAATTCAAATTTACTTTATCCTCTAGCGGATAAAAACGGCTTTTCCAGTCAGAAATTAAACAGCAAAAACACACTTTCAGAGCTTAGTAGAGTAAATTTGAATTTAGAATATCGTGTTCACTAAGTTTCTGAATACACAACCTATTTACTTCAACCTCCATGGTGCCGAATTTATCATACAACATTTTTTAAATTGTTAATAACTCGCACTCGAAACCTTCTTGGTGTTTTTGTGAGTTCAAAACATCATTAAACCTATTTACTTCTACCTCCATGGTGCCGAATTTATCATACAACCTTTTTAAATTTGTTTAAAACTCATACTCTGAACCTTCTTGGTGTGTTACTTTTAGTCGCGCCATGTTCTTTTTAGTCATTTCCTCGCTGAGGTGGGATGAAAAGTTACGTGTTGCACTCGAGTGCAAAGATTTTTCACCTTGTGCTCTTTTGATTCCTTCGCTAACGCTTAGGATTCTAACTTTTAAACCACTCGCTACGCTCGTGGTTAAATATTAGAATCCTGCGCTTGCTCGGTCATCAAAATTGAGCACGCGGTTAAAAAGCAGCTTTGCACTCTTGTATAACAAATTCGAGATATAAGTAGTAGATATAACTATTGCACTCGAGTGAAACACGCAACTTTTCATCCTACCTCCGCGAGGAAATTGACTAATGCAAAAAAGAAGGCAGCACGCAGTCTTATCGTGTCACTGATTATTTCGAACCAAGTGTCAAGTGTGGGAAGGTTTTTTTTTTTTATACAACTAAGTTGACAAACAAGCATACGGCCCACCTGATGGGAAGCGGTTACCGTAGCCTATGGACGCCTGCAATACCAGAGGCATCACAAGCGCGTTGCCGACCCTTTAAAACGCCTTTTTTGAAGAACCCCATGCTATAATCCTTAGGGAAAACCTCAGCAGGGAGATCATTCCACAGCCTGAGTGTTCGCGGGAGGAAGTTCCTCTGAAACCGAACGGTGCGCGACCACCCAGGCTCTAAGGTGTGAGGATGAACTCTCTGCCTATGGCGAGCAGTGCGATGGACGAAGGATGAATGGGATGGGATGAAGGATCTTAAGTTTTCGTGCTCTTGACACATACTTTTTCTTATTAGGTTCTACGTTATGTATGCTGGTTTTCTCACGATGTTTTCCTTCGATGGTGTACATACCTACATTTTTGGGCACGAGGTTATAAAGCAACTTTGAACTCTTGACAAACAAATACCTATTTCATGTGCCTGGCCCGGCAAAGTTAGTCTTTTGAGTTGGTAAAAAAATAAGCAGACAAGTTTAAAATTAAGAAATTTATTATACTATCGTAAAAACCGTTTAAACATGGAAACATCACTCTATGTATAATCGAGCGATAAACTAATTCCTATGGGCATATAAAAAATAAATATAAAATAAAATCATTCAACTAAAAAACGGGACGGGACATTTCATTGCAGCTACCACTAGAAACAATATTAAGTAATAATATACAATAGGTTACAATTCGTTTACTTTTTGTTATTAACTTTATGTATACATAAGGGGCAAATTGCCGTCGATGGCTTTCTCGCTCGCACAGTTCCTTAACCGATATAATATCATAGAAGTTATGTATATGAAAAAACACAAGCAACTTTAAAAAGTTTACCTACTTGTGTAAGTTGTGTATGAAAAACTGAAATAAAATATTTTTGGAAAATACGCATCGAGATATAAGTACTACTTACGTACGTAGTACTTATATCTCGATGAAAATACGTGTAATTAAATTCAGTGTTTTTATATCTTTAAAAATGTGCGAGCGGGAAATTGTTTCTTTAACTTAGGTATATTTTTATACCTAAGTTAAAGAAACAATACTGGGTTATAGAATAAGAACCACACAAGATTTAGAAACAGTTGCGATAAAGGGTCCCGCCCCTGCGAACGCCCCTTGGGCGGTAGTCCGACTTAGACTTAGTTAGCGATAGTTAACTACATCGAGACTAGTTAGCGTAAGCTAACTCGCTGGTTAAATGCTAAACTGCCACATTCCAAAATATGTTTTTTTTCAGTAGAGCCATTTTAAAGTTTCAAAAGTTGTTTTTTTTTATAAATGAGCCTGTATTTCTTTTAATGCCTAAGTTATTACCTACCAATCGACGCGTAATTTTAATTGGAATCAAAGTGCATTTATAGTTTTTCCGTAACTATAACCCAAAGCCTTAAAAAACTAGATAAGTTACTTTAGCATATAAAAATTAAGGCACATGTAAACAAAAAAATATCAATAAAGGACCTCATTTCATTAAAAAGTTATGATTTATTATTAGTTGATTACACTAAATCAACCTTTTTTAAAGTTTTGAATCACAAACTAGTAATATTATGCAATATAAATGTTACACAAACAACAAAGTTTTATAAAAATACAAATAAACCCATTTATTTCAAATGAAAACCCAAAGAAAAATAATATTCCTATCAAAATAAAATGCAAATACTACCATAACCATAGTTTTAATCACATCTCTTTTCAATTTAAACATATTCCTGTAGGTCTACCACAGGCTTTGGCTGTCTGGCTCTCTCTCTGGCTCTGGTTTTGAGTTTGTGTGAGTGCTTACCAGTGTATTATACTGTATGTGTGACGTTTTAACGTAGGATTTATTTAGTCAACACTCACACAGACTCAAAACCAGAACCAGAGGCGGAGCCAGGCAGAGCTTGTGGTAGGCCTACTGTTCTTGACGTATGATGTTTTCTATCAACTGTGGTTTATTTATTGTTCCTTTGCCTTTCAAATAACGTCGTTTTGTTCGCCACTTAGCGCATTTTGTAAACGCTTATAGGTCTCCAGCGATACAGGCTTCGTATTAGTCTATTGTGTATCTTAATTTTCGTAAAACTAAATTCTCTAATAAATAATTTGATATTTTTTGAACTGCTAGAGCCAAAGCTTCATAAACATCATAATTCCTTGGTTGAGCATGATTTGAAACCATGCTTAGTATTATTTGTGCTCTGCTATTCATTCTATGAAAATACAAATAAAGTAAATTAAATAAAGTTGTACAAGCAATTGGTTTTCTCAAAAAATATAGACGTTGTAAATAAATACTTTCTTCATTTGATTAAAACTAAAAACCCCGATAGGGATAATTTTCGAATTTGAGTGAGAATTTGTACAACTTTGTCTCATTTTATATACCCAGTGACGCTCGCGTCATCGAAATGAATTGAATTTCGTGTAGGTTTTATATGCAAAATAGACGCATTTTATATCATGTAACATAGCCTATGTTACAGTTTAAACAGTACCTAAAACCCTTTAAAAATATTTATAATAAGCACGTCATCTCAAACATTACATTAACGTCCTACAATAATGTTA
This sequence comes from Thera britannica, assembly GCA_939531255.2. Taxonomy (NCBI): domain Eukaryota; kingdom Metazoa; phylum Arthropoda; class Insecta; order Lepidoptera; family Geometridae; genus Thera; species Thera britannica. Next base: position 20,668,193 of record OW618034.2, read on the forward strand.
GCCTTCACACAAAATTTGAAAAAAGTAAGATCAAGAAAAATTTATCTTAAAAACTAAATTTTGGCTCCAAGAAATATGATTAAGTTCACGTAAAACTTATGTGCGAAGCAAACACATCTCAAAAATTAAACTTAGGCTCCAAGAAATATGATACAGTTCACGTAAAACTTATGTGCAAAGCAAACACATCTCAAAAATGTCACTTAAGCTCCAAGCAATATAATTAGATTCACGTAAAAGTTATGTACAAAACAATCGCATTTCAAAAATGTCATTGTTGAATATAAAAACGATGTAATTACAATAAGATTTCTCGTGCTAAGGTACCACATTTTAGAATGTGTTACCTTAGCACATAAAAATAATTATTATCTCTTGACGTTGATTTATATTCAAAAGGACCACATTTCGAAATAAGACACTTTTGAATATAAATCTTAGTAAACATAGCTTATTTTTTTGAGATACGGCACTCTAGCTTATAACTTGCATGCGATTCTGCCAACCACTCAACCACAACTCACAAAGTGGCTGCTTAGCTCTGAAATTTGGCGCCAAAGTGTATAGATGCTAAACAGTCATATCTGCTTTTTTGGTAGTTTTTAATGCGAAAATGAAAGGTGTCTTTTACTCATACTATGAAATGGCTATTTTAAACGCCTTTTTTGTAATAAAAACGATTTCCTAAATTTTTGAGATGTGGCACCTTAGCATTTAACCAGCGAACTATACTATAATAAGTCGATACTACCACCCCATCCCATGGGCGTACAGTTTATAATTAATATTCGAATAATAAAACAATTCAATAATTTATTATTGATAAAAAAACATAATTTCATTCTCATTTCATAAATTTCTAATAGCATATGCCATTTACAATATTGTGTAAAAAATATCGAGACGCAACTTTTAGGATAACGCAATTTCTATTTTATTACAAACATATTTTATACACATCGATCACGAAAATATTTTCTAAGTAAGTCTAGTCTTCATTATCAGTTCCATAATTCGACTAATATTATAAATGCGAAATTTATGAGGATTCCGTTGATTGGGGCCGCGGTCCCATTCGCCAGATTGTTTTTTAGGGTTCCGTAGCCAAATGGCAAAAACGGAACCCTTAGGGCGCTTGTACACGCTAAGAAAAAACGCCGGGTCTACCCAAGAATTCGTGTCGTAACTAGAAAATAACTGTGTACACTGTTCGCAGCGGTGCACGAAAAAAATCTTATCTGCGCAAGACACGACGCGGCGAACGTTGTTGCGTTTTCGTGTGTGGAAAAGACAAAATTCTTGTCTTGCGCAGATAAGATTTTTTTCGTGCACCGCTGCGAGCAGTGTACACAGTAATTTTCTTGTTACGACACGAATTCTTGGGTAGGCCCGGCGTTTTTTCTTAGCGTGTACAAGCGCCCTTATAGATTCGTCATGTCTGTCTGTCTGTCTGTCTATCCGGCCGTGTCACAGCCATTTTTCTCCGAAACCATAAGAGCTAGACTGATGAAACTTGGTGAGTATGTATTCTGTGAACCGCATTAAGGTTTTTACACAAAAATAGAAAAAAAACTATAAATTTTGGGGGTCCCCATACTTGAAACTGTAACTCAAAAATGTTTTTTTCATCGAACCCATACGTGTGGGGTATCTATGGATAGGTCTTCAAAAATGATGTTGAGGTTTCTAATATCGTTTTTTTCTAAACTGAATAGTTTGCGCGAGAGACACTTCCAAAGTGGAAAAAAGTTGGTCCCCCCCCCTCTAACTTCTAAAATAAGAGAATGATAAATCCAAAAAAAATATATGTTGTACATTACTATGCAAACTTCCAACGATATTTGGTTTGAACCAGATCTAGTCAGTAGTTTTTTATACGTCATAAATCGTAAACCGCAATTTACCTTTCGACGAACTACAAAAACCTTTATATTATGTTAATTGATGCTACGGAACCCTTCATGGGCGAGTCCGACTCGCACTTGGCTGCTTTTTTTTTTATTAGTATCTTCTGGCGAAAGGGACCGCAAACCACGGGGGTATGGGTCTAGCGGGCTAGGTATGGGATTGCGGTCCCCATACCTAGCGGTCCCAATCGACGGAAACCTCAATTTACGATGCATGGATGTTTGTGTTGCAGTTTCACGATTGCTAATCGACAATTTAAAGAAGGACTTATAGACTACGAATATAGGTAGTAACTTAGATTATAGGTTACTTTTTATCCCTAAAATTAATAGAGAAGAGGGTATAAAGGCTGCTACGCCGGCAAAGCCACGGGCGGCCGCTAGTGTTATAAAACTACACAAGTACCTACGTTAGTCTTCGATGCTCAATGACCACCGCAATAAGCTGACATTATCTTGTAAGTAAAAAACCAAGCAAATGATGCGTGTTCCAGAAATTTGGTCTCATAAATATTAAAGTTCTAGACTAGAGTCTCAGAGACTTTCGTGTATGCGTAGCTTTGTGTGCGGAGGATCTTATAGATCAATAAATACACCCTTTTAAATTTAAAATCAGACCAATAATTCATGTTTACTACTACTATAGATAGTGCAATCCACGAAGGCGCGCCCCACTATCCCTCCTAACCGTTTATAGTATATGTGTGCAAGCTTCCGTCAATGTTTGAGTGTTATCGGTACACACTAATTACCTATGAGTGCACACGCACACTACAATGAATAGACTACGGTTGGCGACTGCCGCTCGGAGCAAACTTCCCGCACCCCGCGAGGGGCGCGTCTTCGTGAATTGCACTATCTATACCTTTTCACTAAAATAATAGATACATTGACATCATATCTTATTCGTTATCATAATATCCTGTAAAGTAAAATACATAAAGTTAGTAAGTCTTTAAAGTATACTTTTAGTTAAATTAAGACTAGCCTTACAAACAATAAAATGCTACATGCGCTAATAATTCACGAACTTAGTCCAGTGTATAATAAATTACAACTAAGCGGATTACAGTCCAGGTTAGTTTGCGTGTACAATTTTGAATGCCTACATGACAAGAGTGTTTCTGGATACCAACAATATTTATGAAAGTTTCGGATAAGATTTAATTTTGATATTTCGATACCAGGTATAGATAGTGCAATCCACGAAGGCGCGCCCCACTATTCCTCCTAACCGTTTATAGTATACGTGTGCAAGCTTCCGTCAACGTTTGAGTGTTATCGGTACACACTAATTACCTATGAGTGCACACGCACACTACGCGTCTTCGTGAATTGCACTATCTATATCACAAAAACCATGCGTGGAACATTATTGTACAAACTGTGTTTTTTAGGGAAAAAGCCCTCATAAAAGTTGTTGAGAACAGAAGAGGAAAGATGATTGGCCATCTTGTACGGCATGACAGCTTTATCAGAAATATTATCGAAGGAAAGAGATGAAGGGGAAGACTAAGTATAAGATACATGAGCATAATAAAAGCAAAAATCGCCGTCATGCCGTATAAGGAGGTCAAGGCATGCATACATTAAACCGACAAGAGCTTTTAAATTGCTCTTAAATAAGAAGTAAATAATGTAAAAAAAGAAGAAAAGATGGGAATATTACAAAAAAAAACAATTTTTTTATCCGATTACGTCTGCAAATGATCATTGAACTTTGACTTTTAGTTTCGAAATGAATCGACGAGCTAGATATATAGTATTTGTATGAATCCGCTCTCAAAGTAAATTCGTATGAAAGGATATTCAACGCATGCATGTCGCGTTGCGGTTTGCCGCGGCTCGCTTCGCTTGTGCATTGATAACTTTGAGAGCTAGTTTGGCCGCGGCTCGCTTCGCTTACGCTTTGATAACTTTGAGAGCTAGATTGGCCGCGGCTCGCTTCGCTTACGCATTGATAACTTTGAGAGCTAGTTTGGCCGCGGCTCGCTTCGCTTGCGACTTGTTCTTCCCGATGCCGTATACTGTGTGCATTCTGTCTTTCTTTGTGAAGGTCACCCCCACTTTCATTTTGGACATGCCCGGCATATCAGGATTCACCAGTTCTGGTTTACTGTAAAAAATAATTTCAGGTTAAGAAACAAGGCATGGTCGTAGCATTACCATTTGAAAATATTTATTTATTTATTTATGGTACAGCTCGTAGGACCGACTACCGCTGCTGTGGAAAATGTGTAATGTTCTGCTATTCTTGTGGTATACAAGAAAGTACAGTATCTATCTTACTACTTAAAAAAAAACATCTGGGACTGTACTACTATTACAAAACAACTTTTTTGAACTAAGATTTGTGTATTTTCTATATGCACTACTGATGCAAGCAAGTATATTCTGTGTATTTGAATTCATTATCATCAGATAAAATTCGAACTTACCAGAACTTGGGACAGGCCTGCACCATCTCATAGAGTATACAGACGGGCTGACGAGGGATCCGCATGGTGAACTCGTATATCTCGTTGCACATTATCGGATAGATAACGGACCAGACGGTCTGTAGACTGCCGCCGCTGTCCAGGTATATCGCGCCGGCCAGTGACTCAAACAAATCACTGAGCGCCTAAATAAGATAACATTATTATTATTTTTAACAAGCCTGAGAGAAGCTCCTTTCGTGCACACGACACGTGTTTTCGAACTTTTTAGATTCTACGATATGCCGGTTTCCTCCAGATTTCCTTCACCGTTTGAGAGTACTGGCATAGTGCACATAAAATCTTCCACAGAAAAACTAATTGGTAAATTCATGTATACAATGATAGTGTTTTCAAACGGTGAAGGAGAACATCGTGAGGAAACCCATAGCTTAGTCAGCTCTGCACGTATTGACCATGTCTTTACTGTGGATAAGGCTGACTAAGCTATCAGGATAGTATAGGTGCTGGGCAACCCTATTCCCTATGCCTAAAATCCTGTCCCCAGGTACTATAGCGTCCCGCAAGTAGGGCTTGAGTAATCACCAGAGAGTTACCCCTTACGCTCAATAAATTATCTACAACTAGCGGCACATAACTTTAGCGTTGAGCGATACGCGGAGGGGATAGCTGCGCATGCGTCGTAGTGTCATAGTGACCTATTGGTACAGAGAGCGGAGTGCGACTGGAGAGCCAATCAGCGCTACGCACGCTCGCCCTTCATTCCGCTAGCCCCCCTCAGGTACCTTATTTTTGACTTCTGCGCAATAACGGTCAGCGCTAAAGTTATGTGCCGCTGCCTATACAATAGATGCAAAGGCCTGTTTACTTTACTTTTTATGTCCAGCAGTAGACTTTAGGCCGATGATGCAATTTATGAAATGAACAGTTACCTTTGGCACTTCCACGTATTCGGCCATGGGGGATTCCTCTTCATCGATCAGATACAAAACATCTTCGACAATTTCATGTTTCCTCTGGACTTGGTGCTCCACAAACTCCATTATAGCCAGGTCTAGGTGCGGGTTCAACTCTTTGCAGATGTATCTACAAAAGAGGTTATGTTATTCTCAATACTCAATCGGCATTTTTTTAATCAGTAGTATAAAGGTAAAGTGTGGCAATAGAATTTAGAATTAAATTTAAAAAAAAGTTAGGATGGAGCCAGAAATGACTGTTGTCTACTCAAAGAAAAATAAAATACAACAGTACATAGCCAACTAAGATTTAAATATAAAATCCAAGATGGCGTCCCCGTCTTACTACTTGTGCAAACTGAGTTTCACGATATGAGCTGGTGACAAGTCGGGACTGTTTTCGAAGATGTGTGACGTGTGCAGAAAATCCAAGATGGCGACTCCTGTCTTTCTATCATATTAAAAGTTAGAATAGAATAGAATAAGCTTTATTCAAAAACCAAGCAATTCAGTAGAAATATAAACACAATATGTTGCTACTAAAAATAAGGGTACATGGAGAAGTTCCTAGTTAAATGCAATTTAATTTGGCTTGTGCACAGTTATTGTTGTATTGCAGTATCTACACTAAGTGATAAACTTGTGTTGTAGATACCGCGTTACCTTCCCATAGTGTTGTTTACATAAATGCCATGTTGAGCTGTTATTAATATTGTGTGAAACGTAAGTACAATTTTATTTTACCTACTAGTTTTTAACTGTATATTAGAATTCCTCAGTCCTTCAGTTTAACATCGTTACTTACTTGTGCAAGCCCAAGATGGCGACTCCTGTCTTTCTATCATATTAAAAGTTTAACATCGTTACTTACTTGTGCAAGCCGAGTTTCACAACATAGGCCGCAAACGTGACGTTATTCACGAGGGCAGACCTCAGATCAGTTAGCTCGCCCGGTTTCAAATCAGGACTGTTTTCAAAGATGTGTGACGTGATCAGGAAATCCAAGATGGCGTCGCCGAGGAACTCGAGGCGTTCGTAAGATTGAGTGAGACGGTTGCGTATGTACGACGCGTGAGACACAGCCTATGAAGTAATTAAAACATAAATAAATAAATATTTACACTCTGAGTGCACTGGAATTATAGACAAAACAGATTTTGTATTGTTTCCGACTTAAAATCGAGTTTCTAGAGATTTATGACGCATTGCAGAAGCGAATCATTAACACCTATTTTAATGGTGTCTAAGTCTGGCCACTGGCTTGGTTTATGGTATTATCTGTGAAGTAGGTATGCCTTCTGTGCTTTAGGTTGTGGGTTCGATCCTCACCAAGAACAAATATTTTAAAACATGGAGGTATCTGTCTGGTGTCATAATATAAGAATTATTTGGTTCCTAAAGTACCAACTTTGTTTAGTTTGGGACTAGATGATCCTGTGTGAAATGTCTTAAAATATCTCCAATATTTCTTAAGGGTTTATTCTTACCTCAAGTAAAAACGAGGGGTCCTTGAATTTGTAGTTTAAGATCTTCTCAATGTTTGGCTGACAGCCATCCAGCAAGAAGTTTATATCACTCGGTTTAGCCTTCCCCTTTGTGATAACCGTGGGCATAGGTTTATGGAGCAAGTCCGCTAGTTTATCCTAGAAATAAGAAAAGATTAGGTCAATGGATAGATATGTTTTTACCACTATTTTGTAACTACCAAAAAAAAAAAATAGGGTAATGTAGTAGGGGTAGAACATTATGAATGTGCAATCAGAATTTTTAGTTTCGTTAAAATTTCACCGGCACTCACACCCTTTTGAAGCCTGCGAGCATCTAAGCGAAGGCGATGGCGATCAGCTGAAGCACTGTCAAATATCGCTGTCATATTTGACAGCGTTTCAGCTGATCGCCATCGCTATCGCCTAGATGTGTGAAGGCCTTTAAGCCGAAACATAGCAACCCTGCTTGACAGCAGAAATAGTGGTAGTACTTATCCAGATGAGCCCTTCACAAAGAGCTCTACTACTACTACAAAAACTATCTACCTATCAATACAGTAAGAACCAAGAAAGCAATGACTACTCTCACCTTATTATCAAAGGGTTAGGCTCATAAAAAAAATACGACTCGTAAGGTCCGTATAGTGTTACACTTTTCGGATTTATCCCCTATTTATAATGTCCAAAAAGTTAAGAGCCGTTCGGCACTAATACGACCGTGGCTCCATCTACAACTTTGACGTTATAGTCAACTACTTACCTGCTTATTCTGTGAATTTATAGTGTAGGTACTATGAATTTATAGTGTAGTAAACACTATAAATTCATTAAAATGTTTAAATGTTTGTAGTAAGTAAAATGTTTGTATACTCATCACCTTTCCCTCTTGTACAGTATCTTATTTAATCCCTCCACCCCGCCTTATCTAAAGAACGCTTTGAATACCTACATCTCGCCAACTCTCGTACCTTACGATCTTCTGAAACCCTACAACTTAGAACTCTAGTCCACTCTTCTTCTTTAAGCACTCTTTCACTGTACAAGCTACCCGCCTTTGGAACTCTCTTCCTGTTGATATTCGAAAAGCGAAATCCCTTCCCATCTTCAAAAAGCTTTTGCACAGCCACTATTCAGTTGAATTAGGAGGTTCATTATGATTTATCTATGTTATCAGTATAATTATGTATGTTTATATTATTGTTGCTATCTATGTATTCATGTTTGTAAACTATAGGTAAGTATATGTACTGTGTATGTATATGTATAGGTATAATATGTAATGTTTATATAGTTCCTACATAAATAATTCATAATTTCTCATAATAATATATAGTGTAGAAGCCCTTATGGCACCGCCTTCTCGTTATTCAAGTCCTGTCCATCCAAAGGTTGTCTGGAAGAGATCGCTCATAGCGATAAGACCGCCCATTGTGCTTCGCTATAGTTTTAGTTTTTCGCTATGTGTATGTTCCTATTCTTGTGGTGTACAATAAAGTGTTATCTATCTATCTATCTATCGCCTTTGTTCTCACCTTTGCAGGAAACACTCTCAGATATTCCAGAAACTTGATAGCTGCCAGGATTCCCCCGCTTAACAGGTAAGTTCCAATGAGAGCCTCCACGCAATCGGCAACAGACTGAAACAAAAGTTAATCAAACATTTCAAACTGTTTGAAACAAGTCTCTTCTCATCTTACTTTTATGGTATATTTTCGGATATGTTTCGAGAAATAAAAATACGGTTTATGACACAGAGTAAGTACATACTTTTTAATAAAGATTCTCGAATGGAGACTACGAACCTGAAGACGAAACGCAGGGCGCCCACCCACCAGATGTACCGACGACATTGTTAAGATCGCGGGAAATCGGTGGATGGAAAGAGCTCGGAATCGTTCTACCTGGAAATGTGTAGGAGAGGCCTATGTCCAGCAGTGGACTCGTGCAGGCTGATTATCTTCTTCTTATCGTGTCACTGATTCTTTCGAACCAAGTGTGGTGAAAGGATTTTAAGTGCGCCTCAAAGAGGCTCCTTTCGTGCACTTGACACATATTTTAACTTTTTAGGTTCTACGACATGCCCGTTTCCTCACGATGTTTTCCTTCACCGTCGAGAGCGCTGGCAAAGTGTACATAAATTGTTGGGCAGAAAAACTCATTGGGACACGACTGGATTTGAACCCACGACCTTAGGATCGGAAGGCGCAACCTCGCCTTCCGATCCTAAGGTCGTACCACTAGGCCACCAACGCTCTGAGGGAGAGAGATGAACTATGAGAACTGTCATTTGAGTTTACCTTATCAGCCACTGCTTGTTTGTGTAAGTAGCACTGCATGGCATTCTGGGCTTGATTTTGCGGTTCAGCCTCAGACACGCATTCGCCGTCTTTGTATCGTCGCATCACTGACTCCAAAGTGTCAGTCTCTAGTTCACCGTCGAGTATTTCATCAATGGAGAAGGATATGCCAATCATGAATGTCGGCCGGATCTGTAAAAAAAATAATTTATAGAATACTTTCTTCTCTTCTTCTTAAATTTAAAAGGTTAGCTCTTGTCGGGGTTTTGATGCAGTTTTCTCCAATTAAGTATTTTGAATGCGGTCTACTTGACTTCCTTATACGACACGACAGCGTCTTTTTCTTTTATCTGGCTTATACATATAACTTATTCTTGGTCTTCCTCTTCCCCGTTTTCCTTCAACCTTTCCTTCAATTAGCTGACATGTCGTAGAATACTTTATGGTCGTTTTACTTTATGGTCAGAAAAAACTAACGACAAGGTGTTTTTGTAAGGAATTTATATTCAATTAATTCTGTATGAACCCCAATTATCAACACTAGTGGCCGCCCGCGGCTTCGCTCGCCCCGTTCCCGTTACTTACATGCGTTCTTCGTTACAATATCTTTATAATGTGTAACCTACTCATATGATGTTATTTTGATTTATAAGATATATTACTGTAAAGTTTCATTAAAATCCGTTCAGTAGTTTTTACGTGAAAGAGTAACAAACATCCAACTATCCATCCTTACAAACTTTCTCTTTATATTTTCATAAACATATTTTCCACCAGCCTTGACTCTGTTTTGCAAAAATGTATATCCAAACTATAATACGTGCAATTACTTATTCGTATATACAAAAATGCAATAGGTAAGCATTTCCTGGTATTTCGAAAAACATGAATTATCTTATCTACTTTCTGATAAGAAGCATATCGGAAGCGTCTGCAGGTAGTAACAGATGGTTTACAGATACATACAAAAGTCAAGGTAAGACCAGCATAATCTATCACTCTTTACATTGATAGGTACAGTTAGCTGCACTTCTAACTATCGTTCCAATAGTTCATTTGAACAAGCGCGATTTTAAGGATTATATTAATTTAAGGCGGATTTTAAGTGCGCCCTAAAAGTGGCTCCTTTAGTGCACTTGACACATGTTTTTGAACGATTTAGATCCTGTACAGTACTGGCATAATGTACATCGTTTTTTGGATAGAAAAACTCATTGGTCCACTTTATTTGAAGCACGCGCAAGGATCAGAAGGCTACGCCGCTACCACTAGGCTACCAGTGCCTTTCAGCTGCACAAGAATATAGATAACTCTTAACTTCCAAAGTGTGGCAGCATTGCAAAGAATATTACAAGGAAAAAACTCAAAATCAGTCGATAAGATCATTTTCAGCATTCAACCTGTAAATGCCCATTTTCATTTTGCGACACCCTATGGAGGATACAAATTGTATACATTCAAGAATAGCCGACTGTACCTTCCTAGGTTGGGTACAAAGTATGTATCAGCGTAGCTTCACTGATCATCACAACACAACAAAATTTCGGCGACATTCGCTGGTGTCGGACGTTTGTTTATCGTGGCTACTTATAAATTCGATAGGTGCATAGTGATTTTGTGTGTAAATCGGTACGTACATCTACCTCATTTACTCTGAAACTGCTTCATCAAAGAGTACAGATAAGGAGGCAGTGCTTCATAACAAAAAGTACAATATAATTGGCAATATCTTACGAGATAATAGTAAACTAGAATGCTAGACATTTTTTATTCAACAAGAAATACCGATAAAATGAAAGTCGCTTAAAATTAGCTAAAAAAAGTGGTATCAAACTGCGTTGGATCTCAATGGTATATCATATTTTTGTTATTCTTTTCTGTAATAACAGATTTCAAGGCTTTGTAAAAAACAAAAAAAAATTGAGGGTAGATAGAAAAGTCTCGATATTTGTCAGTCTGTTATCCCGTTATTTGATTACCCAGTTAGTTGACATCGCAACAGTTCTTTTAGTGCTATTATTTTTAGCCAGGTAGCCAGGTGTCTCATTCTTCAGTGTGTGTGTGTGTGTGTGTGTAGGTGTCTCACTCATAAGCCTAAAAGTATCAGGTATGCAGACGTTATTAATGGAACACTAGCTATTATTTTATAAGCTATTGACTGGTTCAGAGAACGAATTAAAAGTCTGCGAACAATTACGTAACGGCTTCGAGACAGTCTTGATAAAAGATGTTAGGTTTGGTCAGTGACAAATACATACGAGTACCTAGTTATTTGGAGCCGACGAAATTATTTGAACGAGTAGTTGACTGATTAGTAATAACACTCCATTTATTGATAGATTTATTTTGTTTTGTTTATATCTTTGTGAATTTGAAACATACGAAAAAAGTGATATGGTTATAATTTATTAACATATTATTAACAATTGAACATGCATCATTTTATCCTACTATTGTATGCTCTCAAGATCCAGTCAATTTCATGTTTTGTTGTGAGTGAGATCTATTTCCTCATTATTGTGTAGTAGTACTGTTATTTTAATAGGTAAACCATAAATTTTATAACTTAACTAATGAATCGCCTGACCAGTTCAAAACTGGGTGCTATCATCATTACTACAAAGTACTGTCATTCAGAATGATAATAGTCTTTTGTTACAGGTTGTAAGAATGTTGGGGATCATAGTGGGTCTTGTAGCTATTATAGCCGGTCTTCTGTATACATACGTTTTTAAAACACCCAAGATGCCGTGCCCAGATATGAATAAATGGTGGGGTATTGGAACCAGACCGGAAACGGAAGACGACTCCATCAATCCTTTCAAGATTGAGTTTACTGACACTGTAAGTGTTAAGTTTTTGGTGGTGTGGAGCTTAGTTTGAATATCTATCTGCAAATTGACTTCCCGACTTGGTATAGCATTCATCACGGTTCCGCATATAAACGGATATTTAGAATATTGATAACCTACTATTTCATTTTTAGATTTATGTAGAATTGACGCAATACCTATCTAGTTTCAAACATCTAAAAATTATTTATCGTAGGCTATACAAGACTTGAAACAGAGACTGAAAAATCGAAGACCTTTTACCAAACCCTTAGAAGGCATTCAATCCGAATACGGGATGAACACAGATTATTTAGAAGAAGTTCTTGCGTACTGGACCGATAATTACGACATCAAGAAAAGAATGGAGCTCTTAAACAAATTCCCTCATTACAAAACGAGGATAGAGGGGTTGGATATCCACTTTATAAGAGTAAAACCGCAAGTGGAACCATCAAGTGTGCAAGTATTGCCTCTACTGATGCTTCATGGCTGGCCAAGTTCGTCGAAGGAATTCGATAAAGTAATACCCTTGCTCACGTCACAAAGAGAGGGATATAACTTCGTATTTGAAGTGATCGCGGCTGATTTGCCTGGCTTTGGATTTTCGCAGGTAAGATTCGACCTTTTTAAATCCTGCAGATATCATTGTTTTCTATTATTGCCCTTTTTATGTTATTTGAATTTATTTTTGTGGTGGAGCGCAAACTATAGAAACCGTATACGACAGATGTAAGAGAATCAGTTTTGTTTCCCATTTTTTGTTCCACATGGGTTTTATATGACTTTTCAGCAATCAATGAGCTATACGAATAGACAATATCATATTTTTGTAGTTTGGATTCAGATATGATTGTACTGACTACACGTGTAACTTTATCACTAGGCACAATATTTTGTTGTTATATTGATTGGTTATCTATCATCTAAGTCATTATGTAGGTAATAAAACTATCATTATGACATTGTAACTAATAACTTTATAATAGATAGAATAATGATAGTGTTGGCAATCCACACAACACTAGCTAGCCCCAAATAAGGCAGAGCGCTATGGGAACCAGATAGCTGATATTTTTTTTGTAAATATTTACATACTAAGGAATACAATATAGCACCCAGACAGAAAACAAAAATCTACGTTCACTCACAAATATTTTGTTCTCGGAGGGGATCGAACCCACGATCTACGACGCAGAAGGCTGAGCTACTAACAACTGGGCTGAGAGGCTGTTAGAGTCTGTAGTAAAGTCATAAAATGTAGCTTTGCCAGCTACATTGCACTGGAGAAGAGCCGATGAGACCGGGCTCAGTGTCGCGTCTTGAGAGAGACCTACGTCCAGCAGTGGACTGATATAGATTGATGCTGACATAGGTAACATTTGACAACTAAGCCACTCTTTATATCAAATCCAACTCGAATTTAGCTAGAACGTCTTCATAGCAAGGAATGGTAATTTTTCTTTACAGGGCACAACCAAGCCAGGTCTAAGCCCAGCAGAGATCGGCATTATAATGCTCAAGCTAATGGTTCGACTTGGCTTTGATAAATTCTACATGCAAGCCGGTGACTGGGGATCCCAATGCTGCACACACTTGGCCACGCTATACCCTAATCATGTTCTTGGGTAAGACTAGATCTAGACCACGGTTCAAGCCCATGCGAGGTCAAGGCTGTTTCAGAATCACGTATCTGGCCAGCATAAATCATAAATATATAAATATTATATACAATCCACACCACACTATCTAGCCCCAAACTAAGCAGAGCTTGTACTATGGGAACCAGATAGCTGATATTATATTTAGTTTTTTTTTTTTTTGAAAATACATACTTAGGATACAATATAACACCCAGACAGAGAGCAAACACCTGTTTTCACAACAAATATTTGTTCTCGGTGGGGATCCAACCCACGACCTACGGCTCAGAAGGCAGAGCAACTACCAACTGATCTGAGAGGCCAGTCAATTATAACATAACCTTTTCTCGCATATAGGTGCGAAATACACTTTGAGCAGTGACTAAAGTGATATTATTTTTACAGCTACCACTCAAACATGCCTCTAACTTCAAAGAAGGTCAGCATTATCAAGCTGCTACTTGGATCCCTGTATCCATCATTAGTGGACCCTGTTCATGCAAACAAAACATACCCGCTTATGAATTGGTTCAAGTATGTGATGAGAGAAAGTGGATACTTTCATATACAAGCCACAAAACCCGATACTATTGGTAAGTTTATGCATACATACATACATAAAATCACGCCTCATCCCCATGGGTACGCAGAGATCACGGATTTCCACTTGCTACGATCCTGACACACCTCTTTCGCTTCATTCACTCTCATAACATTCTTCATACATGCTCGTCGGTTTAGGGTACTCCTAACCTGGCCTTTCTCTAAAACGTCTGCGATCTGATCGAGATACATGCGCCTAGGTCTTCCCCTTCCAGCAGTTCCATTCACACTCGCGTAATGCAATTGTTTTGTTAATCTCCTTTCATCCATTATTTCTACATGTCCAAACCATCTTAGCACCTGGACACCTTAGACCTTTCTCTCTCTAGTCTCATCACTACGTCTTCTTTCACACCGCATTTTTCTCTTATCACACTGTTTTTCACTCTATCACTCATCTTTACGCCACACATACTACGCAACACTCTCATTTCTACTGCATTCACTCTGCTCTGATGTTTAAATCTCTCTGATCTGTCTGATGTGTGTTGTCTGGTGTTGTTTTGTTTTGTTTGTTTGGTAAGTTTATATAAATGAGAAATATTTGAAGTTTATCTAAAACATCTACGGTTGTTTAATTTGATTGTCTTCATAGATATTGATCAAATACATTGTTAGTGGAACGCCCTTGACTTTTGAGTATCTGATAAAAACCAATTAGAGCTACGATTTTTGAAATTTATGCCTTAGCAAGACCTTACACAAATGAGAAAAGTAAGGAAAAGGGGAGGCCTCTTTTCCTTCCTCTTCTCGCCAGTCCCTTGCCAGACTAGACCACTCTTTAGAAGAACATGCCACAAAACAGAATTCTGTTTGTTTTCCAGGTGTAGCACTAACAGACTCTCCTGCCGGCCTAGCAGCATATCTGATGGAGAAGATAGGCGTGTGCAGTAACAGAGATCAGTTGAATACACCGCACGGGGGTCTTGCTAACCTGGATTTGGACGACGTGCTAGACACAGTTACTATAATGTGGATGAATAACTGCGCTGTCACTTCGATGCGAATTTACGCAGAAGGGTTATCGTCACCTTTAGTAAAATCATTACAAGAGTAAGTTTTAACTTCTTTTGCTAGAGAATCCTACCTAAACATCTTTGCGTTGATATCAACATTTAATTGGCGATTCGTTTTTTTTAGCACTGATTGTTTACCGAAAAAATAAAATAAAATTTATGTGCGGTTGGTGAAGGAAGGCATCGTGAGGGAACCTACATAAGTTTAGAATAAAGCTTTATTGTAAAGATCGCGTGAAGTCGGTGGAAAGCGAGGGTTCAGAATCATTACTCCTGCAAATGTTCAGGAGATACCTATGTCCAGAAATTCGGGCTTATGATTAGATTTAACAAAACTGCGAGGTGCGTGTGACAAAGCTAAATTTGTACATAGTAATGTCGTGTATCTGCTTCCTAAGACATCCTGGAATATCTTGAGGACTTCAAGTACTAGACTTCTTAGTGGCGAACTTCACCAAACTCCTTATTCCAACCTTGAGCCAGCTTAAAGCTGATTGATGAGGCCTTGATCAGGTTTGAAATCAGGAGTTTTCTATGCGATAAAGCTGGACTTAAGATCAAAATAAAAGAATGTCTTCTTGTCTTTCATATCTGCGGATTAGTCTTAACAAGAAAGATCATGGGAGATACTATTAGGACTACAAAATACACTATGAGTAATTTTTATTATTCTTAATTTCAGAATACCAACACCCGTGCCATACGCTGCAGTCAAGTTCCAGCATGAAATAGCTCACCAGCCCGACTGGCTACTGAAAGACAAGTTTCCCAACCTGGTCAGGTCGACCACTTTGGACTATGGAGGGCATTTCGCGGCCTTGCAAACCCCGCAAGTGTTGGTGGACGATGTATTTGCAGCTGTAGCTGATTTCATCAAATTCCGGAACCAAACTGTCTAAAGCGAATTTTCGCAGTGCGTCCTACATTAGAAGGAGGATTGGAGTTAGGAATTATTATAAATACGAAAGTTTTGATGTAATACCCAAATAAATACTTGGATGTTTGTGGTTTGTTGTTAATTTTAAATGCCCAAAAAGTGATTGCGTAATTCAAGACATATGAAATGTTGTTATGTTTTAGGAAATATGGTATTCCGTAAAAAATGATTGTTTATTGCTAATTTGTAAGTGGAATATTGGAGGTAATTTATTAAAACTTGTGATAACATAAAAAAAAATGTTTTACTGAATTCATTTAATTTTATCTTCTTTAAATTGTGCATGAACAAGTAGAAAATGAAATAGTCTTTTTATTATGGATGTATTGTTGTTATTCTAAGAAAATATTAATTAAAACATGTGTTATGCACTTAGTAAGACTTTATATTAGTATAGTATTTTACAGATAGGATTGTAAAGCACTTACCATCTTTTCTTCAATAAAGTCGTCCAATTCCTTCGGCACAAAGAAACCCGGCACGAGAAAGTCTTTTCTTGGACTGAATTGTTCCACTTTCATCTTTCCGCCAATGTTCAGCCTCTCACCAGCGTAGTACAGATTCCTGTCAAAAATAACAAATTTGTACAAAAGAATAGCTTAAGGGGCCGGCGGAGGGCGAATTTTCATAAAAACGTAATACCAAAATGATTACTAATTTACGCAGATTTTTACTATAATATTATTGTAATAACTGTTTTTGTATAGTATTTATCTAGGTTCCTGAACAATTTTTTATTTTAAATTACTTACCTCAAATGCAAATAAACACCAATCGCATTTTACACATTTTTTTCATTGCAAAATGTGATTGGTGTTAATTTCATTTGAGGTAAGTAATTTAAAATAAAAACTGTTCAGGAACCTAGATAAATACTATAAGAATACATTTATTACAATAATATAGTGAAAATCTGCTTAAATTAGTAATCATTTTGGTATTACGTTTGTATGAAAATTCCCCCTCCGCCGGCCCCTTAACGCTTGATAACATTTTCTACCAGCTAACCTACTACTTATTCCTTACTTGACTTACTACTTATTCCTTACTAAGTGTATGTGCTGGGCAAGCCTATTCCATCTAAAAAAATCTCTCCCAGGCACTATAGCGCCCTGCAAGTAGGGCTTGAGCAATCACCAGTTTCGCCCGACGCTATATAAATCATCTACAATAGATGCCAAGGCCTGTTTACTTTTTTTTACCTTTCTAAGTATAAAAAAGTCACTTTCCACGTAAGCTATGAGTACATATTTGCCAAATAACTGCCCCAATTTCACACAGGTGGAAATTTTTAAGGCAGTAGGTTCAAATTTTCCTTATTATTTTTATTACCTGTTGCTTATAAGCCGGCCTTTGATATTGGTTAGCTGTCCTTCATTCCGTTCTGGGAACTTATGGTGCAGGTAAAGTGTGGCGGCGAATTTGAGGAATGAGTCTCCTAATGTCTCGGCTCTCTCTAAAGAGAAAGAGTCGTGAGACTTGATCGTGGTGAGTGCGGAGAGGATATCACGGAGCTCTGGCCCGCGACCGGTCGGCTTTTGTTGAAGAATTTTGATGGTTTCAATGTACCTGGAAAAAATAGTGCGTTATGGTGCCGTTTTGATGAATGCCGGAAATTTTCAGACATATCAAAAACTCTTTATAAAGGAATTTAAAATTTTAAAATAATTATTAACTTTTAAAATTAAACTTTATTTAAATAAATTTGGATAGTCTTTAAAACTAGTGAAAAAGCCGGTCCGACGCTGCCAAATACTTCACTCCTTTTTCTCAGCACGGCTCAGTTGTCATCAGTATTGATACAAACGCGTCGTAAGAATCAACATCCGTCAGCGTCACTGTTAAGTCAATACTTACAGATGTATTGATGTGGTAACTTACTTCAAAGGTGGCGGTTTGATCGCGGCTGTGACCGGCACCACTCGCTGAACTGACGGTGTGGGTTGACACTGTTCAGTCGTCATCAGCATTGATACAAACTCATCGTAAGAATCAACATCCATCAGCGTCACCGATTCGATGTTACGTTCTATGTCCACAGGTTCGCTGCTTTCCTATGTAAAAATAAATCAATTTAGGACTTATTCCCAGACTCGGTAGACAATTAGAAATGAAATATTTAAGTACTGAAATTTAGACACCCCCTGAGATATCGTAGTACTAACGCATTTGTCTTATCCATATGGCACAAAGGATGCATTTTTCAACCAGTCTGCACGAAACGTAGTACGTCGGTTACATGACTTTATAGATTTTTTGCTATCGGGGATTTTTGATTGGAAGGGCACTTCCCCCGAAAAGAGGCAAAAAGGGGTCTGGATGGATGTGACTGGTTATCTCTACTGTATGAGATCTGATTTCGACAGTTCTTTTTTTATTTGAAAGGTAGTAACTTTGAATTGATCTCATAACAATTTGGCGGAGATCTAATGAGGTTATTCGGCATGATGCTCAGAATAGCTCCTCAAAATGCAGTTAAGTGCTAATTTTTACTCTGATTGTGAGGTCTACAGCTCACAGAGCCCATAGTTTTACTTTTGACACCTTGAGTATCATTTAGCTTACATAATATCTTGACGACCTCTGTGGTGCGGTGGGCGAATGTCCACCTACGACGCAAGAGGTTGCGGGTTCGATTCCCGCCTTGGAACAAATGTTTGTTCGATCTGCAGGTATTTGTTCTGGTCGTTTTCTATATAAAATAAAAAATATCTATACATGTAATGTATTGTATTATGTATATCAGTTATCTAGCACCCATAACACAAGCTCTGCTTAGCTTGGGGATAGATAATGTTGTGTGAATTGTCCAGCATTATTAATTTATTTTATTTTTTATTTTATATACCGTAACTTCAAATGAATTACCGTGAAAGTTGTTTATTAACAAAAAAAACTTACGTCCCAGGGGTATTCTACGTTTATTTTATTCTTCTGTAGTTGGTACAGACTTTCCTTCATCGACAGTATCTTTGGTAATTCTTTACCCGTTGACGCTATTGGTTGGTTGATCCTGGAAAGAGAATGAATATAATTATGAAAGTTTAGGCGGTTAGTTTGAAACGGCGTTGATATAAACCTGTTATTAGTACGTGACCAAAACCACGGCGGGAACTACTTATACCTATATCAATAGTAAAATATATATTTATTTATTTACCTGTCAACAGAGTTCATTGGAGTATTTGGACCTTCGATATGCGACAAGAGAGATTCGATAGCAACTGGCATGTTCAGTTGAATCGGAAGCCACTCCTCATCTGAAAATTAAACAAGCGATTGAGAAGACTGTTTATATTGTCAAAATCAAAACAGTCCTGATTCAGTAGTACAACTAGGATCACATTTGAACAAGGTGAATCTATGCCAGTTCTTTCAGAACAAATTATGTTACATAAGACCAGTTTAATAGATTTTTTTTATAGTTGTAACCATAATTTAATTAGTAGATCTCAGATACATGTATTTGAAAGCCTTACATAGCCATACACTGTTCGATTTATATCGTATCAATGGTTCTTTCAAACCTGTGTGGTGAAAGGATTTAAGGTTCGCCAAATATATATTTATTCAGAGTATCACAAGGATCACTTTGAAACGACTTAGAGCTAGGTGAGTCTACGTTACACTTGTTAGATCAAAGCAGAAACAGTTACCGACTAAAAAAATTTGTCACTTACCCCTGACGCTTGACAAAATGGATGACATTTTGTCAAGCATCAGGGGTACAGGATATACTCACTTTTGGGCATGACCGCCGTTCCATACTGGATTTCTTTAGCCACATCTGCAATCAGTTCTTGAGCCACCAATAGCATGTGCATTCTATTAATGAAAAAAATAAACAAAATATATGAATTAGTGTGGCATGCTAGTATACTGCGCGGGAGTAGCAACAGCATCCTAAAAGCGATTGCTGAAAAACAAAATTGTCTTCTGGTATGGAAACTCATCCAGAGGACTAAATCGTTACTAGTTATAAGTTACTAACCTACTTTTTATGATAAGGAATTTTATTATAATCTATTATTAAATTCCTTATTATAAATAAAAAAATATGGTGGACAAACCACACAACACTATCTAGCCCCAAATTAAGCAGAGCTTGTGCTATGGGAACCAGATAGCTGATATTATACTTGTTTATATGAATATGAATAATACTTGTGTACTTTTTTTTGTTGTAAATACATACTTAGACTACATTAACACCCAGACAGAGAACAAACATCTGTGTTCACCGCACTAATATTTCTTCTCAGTGGGGATCGAACCCACGACCTACGGCGCAGAAGGCAGAGCTACTGCCAACTGAGCTGATATGCCAGTCAAATGATTATATGCTTAGATACTAGATAATAATTTAACATACCTATGAATAATGCTTGGAACCATAGACGCTTTGTACCACAACACGCTGGGAAAGTCGTATTTGATGCAGAACTCTGCTATAAATACTTCAGCGTACGCCCCCTTTGGTTTGTCATCGCCAAGTGAAAGAGATATGAGCTTCGCTTGCTTGTCCGTTAAAGTATTGATTGTGGCAGCCCGTGGTAACAAACAATTCATTCTAGAATTTATGTTGCGGACCTAAAAAAATATGACTATTAATTTATGAAGCAATAAAGTATCTTTGTGAAGCTGTTTGTAAATTCGCCACATATCGCACAAGCGCATGGTAGTGCAAATTCAACATCAAATTCTGACAGATAAAAAATGAGAATAAACTGAAAAAATGCCAACGCTCTCAAAGGTTGATGTTGAATTTGCGTTTGCTGTGAATAAAATTTAATGTAAATTAAATAATGCATGTGTTATGTAGTTTAAATTGAATGTGAATAAAAGTAAAAACCCATTCCGCCAAAACCTAAAGCCAAACAAAACAATTAGGTTATGTTAGGCCAGTTTGCATGTTTTTTTATAACAATTAATTTTGGTAGTAATTTATGGTTGCGGCGCAGTGTAAACAATAGTACATATACGTACGTGTTTGAAGGGCACTTTAGGAGCGCAAAAATACCTGAAAATCAACCCATAAGTTTGCAAGAATATCTCTATATCTATGAATTCGGGCCTCATTCTCAAAAATAGGAAAATTCCTTAAAAAATGCTTATTTTCTTAAGATATCCCAAATGGCAGTATAAGTGTACTGGTAGGATTTGATTCGAATCAATGTTACATTAGTGGGAACTGGGAACCACTATATCTTTAACAAAATTCTTCATTGTGTGTGTAATGTACTATGCTGTATTTTTTTCAATATATAATTAGGTTGATTCGTGTGGCATCAAATATACACATAAAAAATATACATTAACATGTAGTGTACGTTGTGAACTATGCTAATATTCTCAAACGGTGTAGGAAAACATCGTGAGGAAACCAACAAGTCGTAAGACCCAAAAAGTTCGAAAACATGTTCCAAGTTCACGAAAGGAGCCCCCTTTGAGGCGCGCTTAAAATCCCGTCACCTTACTTTGTTTAAAATAATCTTTATAGAAAGTGGCACGATAAGATGAATCTTATTGATCACGTGCATGAAGTTCATTAGCTGTAGTTAAAATGACATACAAGGTCATTTGGTTGGGGATAAAATATGAACCAATAAATTTCGTGCGCGTGATTACTACGAACAGTATAGGATACAGCTCAAGTTACCTAAAAACAATGAATAATTACGCTTACTGCAAGGACATAAGAGCTAGCAGTGTATAGTCTGATGCGTATCCTTGTGTACACGTCAAAGTCCCACGCATCAATCTATATTTAACAAACTTCAGAAAGGATTATTTGAAGTGTTACTTACCTCTAAAAGAGGTTGATTTTTCTCTCCCAGTATTTCAAGATTGTATTTAGAAGAGTAGTAGTCGGCGTATGTTTGATCTGATTCCGAATGGAAAAACGAATTCGGCGTCAAATGTTCCAAAACGTTCGATACTATGTACCTGGAACCATGAAATTGTTATTTTTAGGGTTACGAATCAATTGTGAAACGTTTTTCGTACAATGCGTATTCTATTCGGCGGCTTCGTCAGTCAATAGAAACGAATATAACCCCCAAAGAACAATGATCAGACCAATATTTGTATGTACTTGGTTGGAACAGAATTCACACCACCCGCAACTTAAAAAAACTGCGAGGAAAGTAGAGCTACTACCAAGCAGTGCGGTCTTTTAGGACAATAAACTTTTGCTTGCCTTATTTTAATCGCCTGGATTTATAAAAAAATCCCATTGTATACTTTTGTATACTACTGTGTGAAAGCTATGATGGCAACAAGCTTTATTTTTTTTATTAATATTCTTCTGCATATTACTCTAAATAGCTGTATACTACTGTATACAGCTGGACACTATTGTATACAGATGAATACGGCTGTTCACTCCTATTTGTATACTCCTGTATACAGCTGGACACTGCTGCATACAAATGTATACTGCTGTAAACTACACTGTATATTTCGAATACTGCTGTGTATTTTAAAGTATTAACCTGTCCGGCATAAGGTTTCCTCTGTACCAAGGACTGACCACCTTGTATTTATAATCCTCAGGATGAACGCGAAGCGATCTTCTAGTCTGAAAAAAAACAACACTTGTAATAGTACATTGTTACCTGAGTGTTGAAAGTCACGTTTTTTGAGTCCCGAGACGGGTTTGGCGCCAGAGCGTAGCGAGGGCGCCAATGGAGCTTGAGGGACTTAAAGGACTTTCACCCGAGGTAAACACTGTGCTTTTCATTACGAATACAAGGAAAGTAAAAATAAAAACATGAAAGAAAAATTAGTGAAAATGAAGATTGAATTGCCACCTTCCCGGTTTTTTTTTTCTTTTTCTCTGGCGGGCCTTCGGCTTCGGCTCGCCAGCATTATTCAGACATTATTTTCATTCTCATAATTAAACAAAGCGGCCAAGTGCGAGTCGGACTCGCCCATGAAGGGTTCCGTAGCAGTAAGTAATATAACATAGAGTTCTAGAAGTTCTAGTAGTTCGTCGAAAGGTAAATTGTGGTTTACGATTTATGACGTATAAAAAAAAAACAACTGACTAGATCTCGTTCAAACCAAATATCGTTGAAAGTTTCCATAGTAATGTAGAACATATATTTTTTTTAGCTTTATCAGTCACTTATTTTAGAAGTTAGAGGGGGGGGGACCAACTTTTTTCCACTTTGGAAGTGTCTCTCGCGCAAACTATTCAGTTTAGAAAAAAACAATATTAGAAACCTCAACATCATTTTTGAAGACCTATTCATAGATACCCCACACGTATGGGTTTGATGAAAAAAAAAATTTTGAGTTTCAGTTTCAAGTATGGGGACCCCCAAAATTTAATTTTTTTTTTTCTATTTTTGTGTAAAAATCTTAATGCGGTTTACAGAATACATCTACTCGCCAAGTTTCATCAGTCTAGCTCTTACGGTTTCGGAGAAAAATGGCTGTGACATACGGACGGACAGACAGACAGACAGACAGACAGACATGACGAATCTATAAGGGTTCCGTTTTTGCCATTTGGCTACGGAACCCTAAAAATGGTAAATTGTTTGCTCAAATCTATGTTATTTTAAATAAATAGTTGAAGCTATATATTAATCAAGTAATTTAGAAGACATATTATTTATTTAATACTATCTTTATGTTATTTAAATTTAAATTTTACATTGCGCTCTAATTAGACTATAAAAACTTCTTACCGTTGTAATGGGTTTCCAACCTACTTGCTGAATAAAAAGTTGGAATCTGGTTCAACGACCTCCTTGCAGTTAGAAAGACTTTAGAAGGTTGGAACATGGTTGAATAAAATAGAACTTGTTTTTTTTATAATTTGACAGCTGTCAGTAGAAAGCGATTCTCCCTAGGGCTGAAAGTTTTACTTTCAATTAGGCCCCTCAGGCAACTTCAGACCTACTTTCAGAGTATGAGTAATGAAAGTCACATTTTTTTTGGTCGTGGGAATTGGAATGCAATGAAATCATAAAAACCCCATTCTCCTTCATTAGCTTATCTTGTTTTCATGATCATATATCATTTATTTGCTTACATTACATTTTGTACACATTTATTTAATTGTAAGTCACTTTGTGAAAATTTATTTGCATCAATGATGTATACAAAAGATCTTGTATTATTAAAAATGAGTCACACTCATTCCCCATAATATTATCATGGGATCCAAATATAGACATCAGATTTTTAAAACGTTGCCAGTTCATCAATCTTGACTGTTCTTCTTACAGTTGTTAAAGTTGCAGGTATCAACATACTACCATTTACAAACAAAACAAAAATTTCAAATTCATACTTAAGCGTAGTAGGTACTTTGATATGCTCTAATATGCACAGTTTTGCCAATCTCAGGAAGCAGCGCATTTAAAAAAAAATACTTACCGTAAAATCTGGCACAGCGACTGGTGGTATTTCCGTATAGGTCTGTATAGCATCCCAGTCTATATCGTATCCGTGGCTACCCTTGACTGGCACCACGAATAGACAGTTCACTTTTCCCTCGAATAACAAGAACTTTTTCGCTACTAACAGCACTTGATCGAAGAGGAAATGGTGGAATCTGTGGAACAAAACAAGTAATAACGCTATAACAATACTAGTCATATTGTTTTAAATTAATATCTTAAGCAGATTATTGTCTAAGAACTCTCTTTGTGAATAAACTACCACCATGTCTATTTCTGCCGTGAAGCAGCATTGCTGTGTTTCGGCTAAAGGGTGTGGGTGCCGGTGAAATTACTGGCACGTGAGGATGAAAATCTGTATTCCTCAAGTTGATGGATGCAGTGCACAGTGCATCGTAGGGCAAGTTTCTGACCTACGAGGCAATGCTTTGTTATAGGTGATGGTTACCATTTAAAATCAGCTGGACCAAATGCTAGTTCCATCTATAGTTGCATATAAACTTCTAACTCTCCAAGAAGTTTACGTAGGTACTAAAACCAGTAAAGCAAACAGCTTGGTACGAAAATGTTTTGGCATCAAAATTAGTTTTTCTAAATTGTGTGCAATACCACAAAATTGATGCTTTCGATTTTACATAAATATTTTATTTTATATCATGCATAATGTTGAAATGTGCATGCGAGAAATTGTTTGAAGGTTGTCAGTGCCTTAAAACGATATAATGGCTAGTGAAAATTCGGGTCCAACAATAAAAATATAGATTGGTTAAAATAATCAATTCTCACCTTTTAACCAGACTAATCATGACATCGTTCAAGCTTATAACAGCATAGTTCATGAGAATTTCAGTTCTAACTTCTCCAATCGTCAAAAAAGACGGAAAGACGCATAGCTTTGGCAGCCTTTGTTGAGTCAGGAACCCGAATCCTTCTTCTGCTTGTAGAAACTTGTAAAGTGCTTTCTCGCGGGATTCCTTTGGCTCAGGGAAAGCCGGGTTCAGCTTGATGACGTGGAGATAGTATGATGAAGAATCTGGTACTGCGTTCAGGCATTTTGGGAACTGGAACGAAGGGGTGGTTTATGTCTGTGACTACTATTATCGTATTGTATTGTATTTGTTATTGGATGTATTTTTTACTGTATTATTGCCTAAGTCTCACTAATTGAAGTGTCGGCAAATTTTATCATCCGCGCTTGATGTGCGGGCTGGGTTTTCCGCAAGTAGGCCGCTGGCGGGCCCTTTTTGCGTGACCCTTGACACGTGCTGCTCGAACTTTTTTTAGGTTCTACGACACGTCGGTTTCCTCATGATGTTTTCCTTCACCGTTTGAGAGTACTGGCATAGTGCACATATTTTTTCGACAGAAAAACTCATTGGTACACGACTGGACCTTCGGATTGGAAGGCGAGGCCGCTACCACTAGACCACCAGTGCTCTTCTGTGTCACCACACTGGATTTTCACTGCTATTTTTTTTTTTACTTTTAAAACGATCATACAAGTAGGAACCAAGCCGTATCACAAGGATCACTTTGAAGCTAGGTGAGTGTAGGTGCCAGTTCCACGCGACCAAGCCTAGAATAACACTGTGACCATCTCTTACTGTTGACATGAAAGTGACAGTGACAAATACATACACACACATGACAGGGTGTGATACTTCCCAGCCGCGCCACACGCTCTAATTTCAATGCAAATTATACCAATGGAAGGTAAAAAAATGTACTACGAAGGTTCAAGATAAATTTGACGAAGTTGGTGGCGCGGCCAGAAAGTGCTACTTTTCAGCCGGCAGGTACTATAAAGGGTAGCTACAAAATGGTCGGGATTAACAAATGCCTATTGTCTATAACCAAAAAAAATATATAAACTTACAGCAATCTTGTGTTTACGAATGCTTTTCTTAGTGCCGGGTTTGGGAATGTCCTCGCCTTGTTCGTCCGCTCTTTCTTGCCACGGCCAGTTCAGGAAGCATTCTTTCACGTCATTCTCGTCGAAGTCCACAGTCCTGTGCGTTATAATAGTAGATTAGTAGCCAAGGGCTGTAATGCATTAATTGCAGCCCGAGATATTTAAATATCTCGGGAGGTTATTCAGGTTAAACTTACCCATAATTCTTTGGCAGTAGAGAAATAGGGTCTAGTTCACCCGCTTGGTGCAACCTTATACACGCACACAGGGCTGCAGATCTTTTAGCATTCTTCAAAGAGGTCTGTGGTGTACCCTGCAATACGATGATTACTTTAATTTATATTATGAATATACACATATCAACATTGTCTAGGGATATTTCATTTCAAATAGATTTTCAGATTTTTCGAGATTTTGTTCCTACTTTAACTTGCCACTCCTAGTTTTCTAAAGAAATTATTTTCAGTTTTTGTAAAAATCAAAAAAGTGTTGAATATCAATAAACAATGTTGATGTGTGTATATATTATACTATGAGAGACGTTTGTCATATTCGATGGCCTCTCTGTGAGTGAATCAAATACAAATCACTGTAAAGTAAACTCTAAATTTAGTGGTGAGGCCGATCAGAAAAAAAAATCCCAACGGCCCCATTGCCCGAACCCTCTTAATATGGGCAAAAGTTTTACTCCTTAAAATGTTATACTTATAACAGACTCCAAATAAAAAAGGAGGAGAATCTCAATTTAGTGGTATATTTTTTTAATGTTTGGCCGTCCGTAACTCCTTCATTTACGCGCTGATTCGAAAAAATATCTAGAATGTTCAAACTTCCACATTGGTCCAATATAAATTTCATCAAAATCGGTTCAGTTTGGCCATGAACCCAGTTTCTCAAGTTTTTTAAACTTGACTTGTATATTCCATGTTTTCAATATTGTTATATCACATCTCTACTTCACTGAAAATACCAAATTACCTTTATCAGCTCCTTGACAGGACACGTTATCGGTAGTATGATGGTGATCAAACGTTTCGGCTCTTTATTTTCGTCAAAAATTTTTTCATGTATCCATGATGGCGTGACTTGTGTGAACTGATCATGCGGCAATGTGCTGAAATATCGGTTCAGGAGGCCGATCGCTGAAGCGGCGGGTAGACGAGCTGAAATAGATTTTTTTGTTTTCAGAACTGATCGCAGAAGAAATAACTTGCTTTCCTATTGAAATAAATCTTGTTTACCGAAAGAAAGTTGCTCTTTCTAAAAACTTACTCTTATGGTGGTTATTTTCAAAGATATTTATAATTTCCCAAGAGTCTTAACTTTTGGGACTTTATAAAAAGCCGAGCGGGATTTGAACCGCGCCATCGGATCCTAATCACACTCGACGAATAACTCTCAGGGACTGATTGGCACTAACGCGACCGTGGCTCCATCTACAGGTTTGACGTTACAGTCAACTACTTAATACCTGCTCGATAACCGAAGTTGCATTCAGTCGACGAGAGATGTCAAAGCCCCTACACATACAAAATGATACAAAATGCCTACCTCCCTGCGGCGTCACATAGGGTGGTAATATGTCTTCATCATATAGATCTTGAAGTTCATCTTGGGTAGGCGCCGCTCTCGAGTCCGTGTTGCCAACTAAAATCTGAAACAGATTATGTTTATTTTAGATTCTAGATAAACCCCACGAATCTGTTTTTTTGCATCATATAAAGTTACGAAACGAGTGAGATTTCTGACATTTCAGACAACACTACCTAGCCCCAAATTAAGCAGAGCTTGTACTATCGCAACCACATAGCTGATATAATACTTCTATACATTTTTTTTTTTTAAATACATACTTAGAAAATAATATAACACAGCAGACAGAGAACAAACATCTGTGTTCACCACACAAATATTTGTTCTCGTTCTCGGTGGGGATCGACCACGACCTACGGCGCAAAAGGCAGAGCTACTACTCTGCCTTCTTCTGTCTGGGCATTATACAACGTGAGTTTGAATTCATATGTTATCCCGAAAGGGGGATAAGCTACTCCTGAATGCCAACAGCATTAGTTCTATGACTTTTCTGAATCAGGACTTTTTCATTCAACAAATGGTGTGTAAAGTTTACGCCATGATTTTGCTTAAAAGCATGTTAGGCAACCCTATAACCAGCTGATTAGGTACTTGACCTCTGTTGAACTATGTCTTATTTGACACCCAAAATCTGCCATTGGCAAGTCAAAAAGCAATAAAAATGTATTACCGCCTCCTTTGAATCGTCATCCTAATTTTATAAAAAGCAGCCAAGTGCGAGTCGGACTCGCCCATGAAGGGTTCCGTAGCACGACGAACTACAAGAACCTTTATATTATGTTACTTGATGTAACATAATAAGGTTCTTGTAGTTCGTCGAAAGGTAAATTGCGGTTTACGGTTTATGACGTATAAAAAAAAAACTACTGACTAGATCTCGTTCAAACCAAAAATCGTTGGAAGTTTGCATAGTAATGTACAACATATATTTTTTTTAGATTTATCATTCTCTTATTTTAGAAGTTAGAGGGGGGGGGACCAACTTTTTTCCACTTTGGAAGTGTCTCTCGCGCAAACTATTCAGTTTAGAAAAAAACGATATTAGAAACCTCAACATCATTTTTAATGACCTATCCATAGATACCTCACACGTATGGGTTCTATGAAAAAAAAAAAATTGAGTTTCAGTTTCAAGTATGGGGACCCCCTAAATTTATAGTTTTAGAAAAAAACGATATTAGAAACCTCAACATAATTTTCGAAGACCTATCCATAGATACCCCACACGTACGGGTTCGATGAAAAAAATTTTTTTGAGTTTCAGTTTCAAGTATGGGGACCCCCAAAATTTATAGTTTTTTTTCTATTTTTGTGTAAAAACCTTAATGCGGTTTACAGAATACATCTACTCACCAAGTTTCATTAGTCTAGCTCTTATGGTTTCGGAGAAAAATGGCTGTGACACGTCCGGACAGACAGACAGACAGACAGACAGACAGACAGACAGACAGACAGACAGACAGACAGACATGACGAATCTATAAGGGTTCCGTTTTTGCCATTTGGCTACGGAACCCTAAAAATGGGGTCTGTTGGGTTCCGTATAATATTTTTCATGGAATTTATGTTCAAGTATTTATTTTGTTTATTTGTTGTATGATTCAGAACGAAGAGGATGTGATGCAATGCCTACACTCATTAAAAATTATTTTATTTACACATTGTAAAAAAACTAGTGGTAGGTACTTTCGTACCAAAACATATGTAAGACAAGTTTTATTTGTGTGATTGAGTGATAAACAACAAGTGCATTTTGCGACTACCTACTTTATGAAAATCTCCGACTTTGGCATTGCTTTAAGATATGATACGAGAAACTTAAATAAAGTACGTACAGAGTAGGTACCTATTTACTTTAATTTAATTCGAATCGAGAGCTTACGAAGTCATCATACACACGACTTACTTAACCCAATATTGGGTTAAGTAAGTATTTCATAATGTTTGTTTCGCCGTTTTTTATTTCAATGAAAACGGGACGGGACCCTAA
This sequence comes from Thera britannica, assembly GCA_939531255.2. Taxonomy (NCBI): domain Eukaryota; kingdom Metazoa; phylum Arthropoda; class Insecta; order Lepidoptera; family Geometridae; genus Thera; species Thera britannica. The sequence goes on from OW618034.2 coordinate 20,698,217, forward strand.
AATTATTCGGCACTGTCAAACTTAGACAATTTGGTTAAATTGTCTAAGCTGTCAAAGGAAACCGAACTCGAAAATCTAAAAATAAACTTAGGCATTTCAGTTATTTTCAGTATTTCGTGGACTATTTCGTTGCGAGCGCATGTTGAAAAGTTAAACTCAGTGTACAAAAATCATTTAATTGTCGTAGGTATGGCCTACCTAAGTGCTTGTGAATAATGTGTGCAAAACCTACCTGTACCTAGTACTCGTAGTAGTACCTACCTATGTAGCTACCCGTCTTCAGAACAGAGTGCTTATACCATGGAAAGCCAGTAAATTGATATGTACCTAGTTTGTAAGTTTTATTACTACTTACCTATTTACCAAATTAGCGCCGGCCCCGCCCAAGATGTAGGGTTTTCACACAAAATATTTTGTCAATTGATTATTTTTTTTGTATGGAAGATTTAGATTTCGTATTTCACAGAAATGTTTTCATAGCTTGTGCAAAACCATGGTCCCTATCACCACCTTTCGGGATAACATACGAATTCAAACTCACGTTGTATTGTATTCTATGTATTTACAAAAATATTTTTAAGTGCCATATCTGGTTCACACAGTACATGCAAGCTCTGCTTAATTTGGGGCTAGAAAGTTTTACGTGGATTGTACACAATATTTATTATTTTTATTTATTACTATTTGGGGACATTTTGGGGATTGGAGCTACTCACGTCCGTAGGTGAGAACCTTTTAAAACCCTACACGTGATCCCTGGGTGGTGCCAAACGAGTAGCAACGCCGAGTCACAGGCGGCGGTTAATTAACCTGTTCCCAAACTATTGGGGCGGTTATGGGGACCGTGAGGATCGAAATAACCTCAAAACAACCCAGCGTAGAAGGCAATGGGAAACCACTACGACTACTCTCCCAAGAGAACTCTTAACCATGAAAGTCAATATATGCGATAAAACGTTGTCGGACGAACCGGCTGACGCCCGGCGCTCAGTGATGGCCGGGTCACTGTGTGTGAAATATGCTACCGAAGTTTTTCAAGCAAAGCAGAAGAAGAATAACGATGGAACGGTGAGAGCAACACAGGACAAGGGTAAGTTATCGATGCGCCCTTTACATAGGATCGGAACGTGGAATGTTCGAGGGCTCCTCAAACCGGGGAAGCTAGCCACAGTAGAAAAAGAGATGAAAGAGTACAAGGTATCGATCCTGGGTCTCTGTGAAACCCACATGAAAGGAGCTGGTCATTTCAAGACCAATACCGGTAATATGATGTATTTCTCAGGTCACCAAGATGAGAGCCGAAACGGTGTAGGTATAATCGTTCCTACACATCTAGCACCGTATGTTGCGGGTTACATACCAGTAAATGACAGGATTTTGAGCATCCGCTTGGACTGCAAACCTTTTCCTCTTAACATCATCCAAGTTTACGCCCCGACGGCACAGTCATCACGGGAAGATATTGATGCGTTCTATCAAAAGCTAAACTCCACGCTAGAGAGCATCCCTAACCGTGAGATATGCATTGTTCAGGGCGATTTTAATGCAAAAGTCGGTAAAACCGAAGGTGACGACCATATACGCCACATTATAGGCAAGCATGCTCTAGGCAACCGTAACGAGAGAGGAGAACTGTTTCTTGAATTTTGCATTGAGAATAGCCTAGTCATAACAAATACGTGTTTTGAACATCATAAACGCAGATTGTATACATGGATGTCACCGGGGAACCGATACCGCAATCAAATAGACTACATTGCAGTGCCCCATCGCTGGCGATCATCAGTCACAAACTCGAGAACCTTTCCGGGGGCTGACTGCGGCAGTGACCACCAATTGCTCGTTATGGATCTTAGAATACGACTCAAAAACCTACGCAAAAATCAAAAACCACTTGCACGCCTAGCCCAGCCTGAAGCAGAATACTTCAAGCAAGAAATTGAAGGATTGCTGGCGCCACAAACAACATCTGACGGCACGCCAGACGAAATGTGGCAAACTTTTCGAGATATAACAACAAATGTGCTGGGGTCAATTGCACGGTCTAAAGCTCAGATAACAAAAAAAGAGTGGATTACTGATGAGACATGGGATTCCATTACGAAGCGAAAAGAACTCAAAAGCAATCTTAATAACCGCGAGCGACAGCAAGAGTATTCTAAAATCAATAAAACAGTACAGAGCCTATGTAGAAGGGACAAAAACATGTTCCTCGAACAAATGTGCAAAGAAATAGAGGATCATGCTGAAAAATATCAAACAGCTGATTTGTTCAAGAAAATAAGGACTATCTCAAAAAGTTTTAAACCACAATCATGGATAATCGATGATAAGGATGGCAATGCTATTCATGATGTCACCATGGTCGTGGAAAGATGGAAAGAATACTGTGCTGATTTATACAAAGATTGTGAAACCGAGGTCGAAGAGGTGCAGTCTGCTTTCGTCGCCGAACCGGACATCCTTAAATCAGAAGTAGAGAGTGCGATCAAAAAGCTAAAAGTGAATAAGGCAGCGGGAAAGGATGAAATCACAGCTGAAGCACTAAAAGCAATGGGGAACAAAGCGACAGATATGTTACATAAGATCTGTAACGCGGTATGGAAGACATGCGAATGGCCAATGGACTGGGCTCATTCGTCTATTCTACCACTTCACAAAAAGGGATCTGTCAGAAACTGCAATAACTACCGGACAATCGCCTTAATATCACACACAAGCAAGGTTCTGCTACACATAGTCAATAGTCGCCTAAGAACTTTTCTGGACTGCCAAATCCCTCAGGAACAGGGAGGTTTTGTCAAAGGCAAAGGCACGAGGGAGCAAATTTTGAACGTGAGACAAATCGTAGAAAAATGTTACGAGTTCAATACTCCAATGATAATGTGTTTCGTGGATTACCAGAAAGCGTTTGACTGTGTGAAATGGCCGCATCTGTGGAAAATACTCAGGGAAATGGGTGTGCCTGAACATCTTATACGTATTATTAAAAATTTATACCAAACTGGCTATGGTACTGTCAAACTTGGGAACAACACATCTAGCTCCTTCAAGTTCCAAAAAGGAGTACGCCAAGGTTGTGTGATTTCACCTATACTCTTTAACATATATGGAGAACACATAATGCGTAGAACTCTAGACGGCTGGGATGGTGGAGTTGTAATCGGAGGTGTGAAGTTTTCTAACTTACGTTACGCAGACGACACAACGCTGTTTGCATCCTCGGAAGAAGAAATGGCAGGTCTTCTAAACCGACTTGAAGCCATCAGTATGGACCTGGGCCTGTCTATCAACAAAACCAAAACCAAATTGATGTTCATCGACCGCTTCGCTGCCATCACTCGCTCCGATGCACTGGTAGGATACGAAGCTGTAGATCAGTTTATGTATTTAGGATCAGTCATTACAAACAAAGGACACAGCGAACCAGAAGTCCGTCGACGCATAGGTATAGCCAAAACAGCCATGACACAGTTACAGAAGATATGGAAGGATAGCAACATCAGCTGGAAAACGAAAATACACGTAGTGCAAACCCTTGTGTTCTCCATATTCCTGTATGGCTCTGAAACATGGACCCTTAAGGCCACTGATAGACAGCGAATAGACGCATTTGAGATGTGGTGCTGGCGACGGTTATTGAGAATTCCTTGGACGGCCCATAGAACGAATATATCAATACTCAAACAACTAAAGCTTGAACATCGGAAGCGTTTGTCTTCTATTTGCCTGCACCGAATCCTGAAATACTTTGGCCACATTGCTCGCAGAAATACCGATTGTATCGAGAGACTGATTATAACAGGCAAAGTAGAAGGCAAAAGACCTAGAGGCCGAAGCCCTAAGCGTTGGTCGGACCAGGTATCCGAGCAGCTGGAAATGCCGATGCATCAGGCGCTCCATCAGGCCACCGACCGCTCCAAATGGAGATATATTGTACACCGAATGGGAAAGGGTCACGATCCTCAACAATGAGGGACCGACTATGGAGGAGGATTTATTACTATCAACAGAGCTTTTTTTTTTTTTTTTACATATTTTAGGCTTGCGTTTGACCGCAATCTCACCTGCTGTTAAGTGATGATGCGGTCGACGGTGTAGCACGCTTACCTAGAATATACCTGTTCACTCTATTCTTAAAAACATCCAAGTTATAAGTGTCCGGAAAAACAGACGCCGGCAAGGAATTCCACTCCTTGGCTGTCCGCAACAAAAAAGTTGAAGCAAAGCGCTTGTTGCGGACAGTTGGAACATCAACCATGTATGGATGTCGCATTTCCGTACGTCTAGTCGTCCGATGATAAAATGGGGATGGGGGAACTAAATCGTGAAGTTCCATCGCACACTCTCCGAAATGTATCCTATAAAATACCGATAGACTGGCTACTTTACGGCGATGTTCGAGACTCAGGAGCTTAGATTCGACTAGAGTGTCGCTACCAATGAGTCTTTTGGCTCGTCTCTCAATAGATTCCAATGCCTCAAGCTGGTATTTGGCAGAGCCATCCCAGAGATGAGAACAGTACTCCATACACGATCGGACTTGTGCTTGGTACAGGTTGAGAAGCTGTCCCGGTGTGAAGTACTGTCTCACCTTCGATAGAACGCCTAGCTTCTTCGCAGCTGTCTTGGCCTTGGACTCTATGAACGAGCCAAAATTCAATTTTCTGGTTAGCGTGAACCCTAGAAGCTCAAGTTGGTCCGAAATCGGAAGAGATACATCACGGAGAGTAGGAGTCACGTGGAATGGACTCTTTTTAGTAGAAAAAAGACACGCCTGGGTCTTCGAAGCATTGAACTTGACCAGATTGGCATCCCCCCAATCAGCAACTGCTTTCAAAGTCAAGTTCATTCGATCAACCATGGCCTCTCTACAAGACTGGATCTGCAATCCGCTAGAACGTGTGTCGGGTATGTAGCTCTCTACGACTGTGCTGTCGTCTGCATACCCAATGATTCCGGGCTTAAGCAGATCATTGATGTGCAGCAAAAACAGTGTCGCAGAGAGAACTGATCCCTGAGGAACCCCGGCATTAATTGCCATGTGATCAGACGAGCATCCGTCAACGACTACTCGAAGTGATCGGTCCCTCAGAAAGTCTGATACCCACACACAAAGGCCAGCGGGTAAGCCGTACGATGGAAGCTTGCCTAAAAGGCCGTCGTGCCAAACCCTGTCAAATGCCTTTGAGATGTCCAGAGATACTGCAAGAGCTTCTCCGTTTTTCTCAATGGCTTCGCTCCATACATGCGTGACATACGCAAGAAGATCTCCAGTAGACCGGTTTCGGCGAAACCCGTATTGCCGGTCGCTTAGGAGGTCATTGTCTTCGAGGTATGCCAGGAGCTTGTTGTTAAGTATACGTTCCATACTCTTGCACAGTATGGACGTTACTGAGATGGGTCTGTAATTGGCAGGATTGGCGCGACTTCCCTTCTTGGGTACAGGCTGCACATTGGCAAACTTCCAAGACTTAGGCACTACACCAGTCTTAATTGAGAGTCGAAAAAGGCGTGTCAAAACTGGAGACAACTCAGGCGCACAAGTCCTCAGAACAATAGCTGGAATACCATCCGGGCCACTAGCTTTGTTCACGTCCAGATTACGCAGGGTTTTGCGAACCTCTATCTGTCGGATACGAATATCTGACATGACCGTCTCGCATCTACTCGAGACAGTTATAGGGGTTGCACTACCAGCATCTAGACGTGAAGACTCCGCAAAAAGAGAAGCAAATAAGTTTGCCTTTTCTTCAGCAGTGTGGGCTAGCGAACCATCAGGCTTCAGGCTTCAGCAATGACGGCTTGCAGAAGTTCGATTCGACCGACTTAGCAAGGGACCAAAAAGCTTTGCTGCCTGCAGGGTATGAAGCTAATTTAGTCCCTACTCTGCTGATGTGATCAAACCTAGCCTTCCGAAGTGCCTTCTTGCAGGACTTGGCAGCTCTGTTAAAGGCTTTTTTCCGTTCACGCATATCATTCGACTTGCGGTTTCGAGCGCCAACCCATGCTAGGTATGCCTCATGTTTCCGTGCCTTAGCGCGGGAACATTCAGCTCCAAACCATGGGTCAGCTTTGCCAGACAGTGGCACGTCGGCAAATGGGATAAAATATTCCATTGCCTGCCGCAACACATCTGTCACGGCATCCGCACAGGCCGAAGAATCGCCAGAAGAGAAGCAGACTGACTGCCAAGGGTAGGATGCAAAAAAAGACCGCATCTCATCCCAATCTGCTGACCTGTATCGCCATACTCGCCGGTTACCTCTGAGGGTATGGTCCGGTGGGGAATACGTCGATACAGATTTCACCAGACAGTGGTCGGAGCTTCCCAATGGTGGGGCTACCGAGACCGAGTAGCGGTCTGGATCTGTTGTCAGCAGAAGGTCCAAGCAGTTGGCTGTGTGGCCATCAACATCAGGTATCCGGGTCGCTTCTTTGACAAGCTGGGTGAGACTTAAAGATATCGCAAGTTTTCTGATCTCTCTCCCAGCGTGGTCCGTATTATGGTATGGGTATAGCCACTCTTGATGGTGAGCATTAAAGTCCCCCAGAAGAACCAGTTGAGCAGTTGGATAGGTCTGTTGGGTCTCATCAGCCTTGTCACTGAGGTATTCGGCGAGCCTGGTCGTCTCATGGTCGTCTCGTCTCATGTAGAAACTTATTCTTTTTATTTCTCTGCATGATGTGTAGTTTATGAGTGAAGAAAGGTGGATCGAACGGCAGTAGAACTTGGTGACACATAGCGCACCTGTTGCACGCCTTGGAACAAAACGTACTGATAGGGGACTAGTCTGGAGACTGCGGGGACGCCCGAGCCCCCCCAGGAATGTCCATCGGGCCCTCTCATCCGGTCGCCGACCGGCACGATGGCGCATTCCCGGGATTTTTCGTCAGTTGGCGGGGCAGCCTTTCATGAGTGGCTAGTTCATTACTTGGGCCCCCAACTACCTGCGGTCGGCCAGCGGTGCACCGTGCCTCGGATCCCGCTACCCTCCGCGACTAGTCACCCGATACGACAGAACCTTAGCGTGCAAAAAACGGTCTACGCCATCATCATTCCAGCTCTGACCCGTTCTTTCCGCTGGTGTCACCGGACATCGCGACGGAACACGAAATAATTCGTTTGGCGTCGCGTCTTTGTCCGGTGGGTGGTCACTAACCTCGGCCGAAGCCTACCACCAGTTTGTCATCTGCTTAGCACCACCCGGGAGCCACGTGTAGGGTTTCATGGGTATCCTCCTACGGACGTGGATGACTCGGCCCCCAAAAGAGCTGAGAGGCCAGTCAAACTAATCAATCCTTTTTCAGATCGGATCACTCAACATTTGACAGACATTTATTATTAAAAACTTACCCGATGGATCTGTTGTTCAATACGTTGGAATTCCATATAGTTCTTCATGAATTTATTTCGGTTATCTGAATCCACCATGATGACGTAACTGGAATCTTTGCTACGTGCGCGCCCTAAAACAGTATATTATAAAGTAGTAGTTCTGAGAACAGTAGACTTTACGAGCACAACAATTTTAAAAAAAGCAGCCAAGTGCGAGTCGGACTCGCCCATGAAGGGTTCCGTAGCATCAAATAACATAATATAAAGGTTTTTGTAGTTCGTCGAAAGGTAAATTGCAGTTTACGATTTTTGACGTATAAAAAAAAACTACTGACTAGATCTCGTTCAAACCAAATATCGTTGGAAGTTTCCATAGTCATGTACAACATATATTTTTTTTAGTTTTATCATTCTCTTACTCTAGAAGTTAGAGGGGGGGGGACCAACTTTTTTCCACTTTGGAAGTGTCTCTCGCGCAAACTATTCAGTTTAGAAAAAAACGAAATTAGAAACCTCAACATAATTTTTGAAGACCTATCCATAGATACCCCACACGTATGGGATCGATGAAAAAAAAATTTTTGAGTTTCAGTTTCAAGTATCCCCCAAAATTTTTAGTGTTTTTTCTATTTTTGTGTAAAAATCTTAATGCGGTTCACAGAATACATCTACTCGCCAAGTTTCATCAGTCTAGCTCTTACGGTTTCGGAGAAAAATGGCTGTGACATACGGACGGACAGACAGACAGACAGACAGACAGACAGACAGACAGACATGACGAATCTATAAGGGTTCCGTTTTTGCCATTTGGCTACGGAACCCTAAAAACACATTGTAGAACTTTTTTATTTTTTACTAGCGGCCGCCCGAAGCTTCGCACGCCCTGTTCCCGCTACTTTTTCAGGATAAAAATTATATCCCGTCACCTAGTTCAAAACTACCACCCCACCAATTTTCAGCCAAATCGGTTCAGCTGTTCTTGAGTTATAAATAGTGTAACTAACACGACTTTCTTTTATATACTTAATAAACATTTCGTTTCATCAATATTCTTTAAACGAGTACCAACAAACAATACAAACAGATGAACTTTTTAATAAAACAAAATTAAATACAAAGTTAACAAATACCTTTGCTTTGAATGTAAGATCTGTACTCCTGCGGTGGGTCAAAACGTAACACGAGCAAGCACTGTGGGATGTCTACTCCTTCTTCGATCACGCTCGTCGAAATAAGGCAGTTCAGCTCACTGTAAGGTAGTTGTATTAAGTGTAAAGTAGGTAGGTACTACATACTATTACGGCGAAAACCATCCATTGAATAAAGCTAGAACTCTGTTTTACTTTATAACACAGTAAACAACCATCTACACTACAGGGTTATTCATTATTAGCTACAAACACTCAGGAATTAGGTTCAACAAATAAAATAAAAATATAAAAAAAAATATTTTTAAGTTTTGATACGAAAATCCCACGAAAATCGATGAAATCGATTTCGAATCATTGGTGCGTTGTTACATCTAAAAGTCCATTTCTAGCGAGCTACACTCTGCGTTCAGTCGCCGCCTGGGTGGCGACGATTGGTCATCGCCTTGTTCTCCGTGGCAAGAATTATACAATAATGTCGTACAGAAATTAATAAAAATAAAATTATGAAATTAAAAAAAAAAAATTACAAAACTTAAATCAGTTTAGGAATTAAATTGATTCGGCCAAACAAATATTCACGACCCAAAAATTAGGCCCTGTCAGTTTGTGCAGCTAATAATGAATAACCCTGTATATACGCCATTGATTCCCAACGTGGTCCAGGTGGACTCCCAGGGGTCCACGGGAGACTCTACGGGGGTCTACGATGACGTGACAAAAAAACGAGGGTGCACAATGCGTAAGCACATAAATATAGCCTATGTTAATGTAGCTTTCCAATGGTGAAAGAATTTTTAAAATCGGCACAGTAGTTTTTGAGTTTATTCATTACAAACATACATACAAAAATACAAATCCTCTTTAAAACATTAGTATAGATTAATATTTACTTAATAATTGGTACTTACTTTCTGCCAAACATCAAGAGTGCTTTTTTACTCGCCTTCGCCACATAGTGTTGTTCCCTCGTGCATTTCATCGGATTTGTGGTAAAGCCGACAATGAAATCATGCTTTAGAAAGCCAAACTCTTCCTCGTTACTATCTTTCACTGCCTTCAAGAGATTGTAAAGAATTTTAGCCGTGAACCTTTGCTGTGTGAATATAATCGCACACAATGATTTTTTTGCGATGTTTGTCTTCAATAATACTGTTGAGAGAATAAAAATATCAAAGGTTTTTGTGGTAACTCAGGCTGTAGAAGATCTTAGACACACATGGATACACATCAGACTATACAGACATAGAAAAATGAAGCTTTAGTAAGCTTCATTTTTCTATGTATTTATGTAATTTGAGCTTTATCTTTGTGTACAACAGCTCCAAACGAATGTGAAATAAAATATGAGTTTTGCAGGAGCATTATCTAAATATTTTTATAGGTAACTAATACACACACAGAACTAGAACGGTCATGTGGCCGAAAGTGTCACCAAAATACATGAGTACGTGCTCTTTTCTGTATACAAATTCCGTAGTATTTCCGGTAGTCATACAATTAAAAGTAGGTATCTTCTTGCGGAATTACTTTCCGAAAAAGAAGTCAAGCGAAGGGTTAAAACTAAGAAATACTTTCTTCAAATCCTTCGTTCTTTATTCATAGAATCCTTTTATTTACTGATATTCTTATTTTATTCGTAGGTTGCTTTCTTAGGCTGCGCTCACTTTGGATACGTTTTCGTACGAATTCTATTCGTGCAGAAACGTACGAACATTCCCGACCTTCTGAGTACTATGAAAGCGCTCACACTGCGCGAGTTAGTCGTACGTATACGTACGTGCAAGTCCGACGTCCGAAATCAATCCGAACTTGTTGGGATTTTATTACACGTTCGTGCGTTCATCATCAAATATCGTATGCGCTAACACCGGTACTCTGTCTATTTGAAAGAGAAAAACGTATTCAGTGTGCGCACTCAATTCGTACGAACAGTGTTTTCGTATCCAAAGTGAGCGTAGCCTTAATGTTATCTACTGTGTGTGCTTATGTAGCAAATAAATGTTTGTATATGTCTATATTATAAATAAAACAGTGAAAATGTAAAACTGATTGCTCTTCTACTCTTTCCTATATTGTGACTTCAACCAACCTCCAGGCTTATTAATCAGGTCCGGGTTATACTCCTTCAATATCCTTAGCGTTGTTATTATCTTTTGTGATGAATGCTTGATGATTTTATTATATCCGATGTCATGTTTCATCGATTCATCGAAAACCAAACGGGCCCTGAAAAGTATTGTAACAGTTATTATTAACGCAGTTTTTACTTGCAATAATAATTTGCAACGTTTTATAAGCAACTGCGATGGTGTCACGGAAGACCAGCATTATAGTGGCGTTCGCTACTGTAGCATATCACATTTAAAAAAAACTTATTATTGTTGTTACAATTAGCATAAAAAATCGGGTTGGGATCTCTTCAGTTAAGTTAGCATAGATAGATAGATAGATAGATAGAAAATGCTTTATTGCACACAACAAATTATAAAAGTACAGGTACATAAAAATACTTAAAACTATTTGCCTCATACAATGGGCGGTCTTATCGCTAAACGAGCGATCTCTACCAGACAACCTTTGGATGGAATGGACTGAAGATATTTACAAGGGGACTGTGTGCAAAGAAAGAATAAATAAAAAAGTGCCTTAAAATTTTTGATGTGTTGCTAGCTACATACACACAAAAGAAAGTTAATACATAAGGAGTCTGAAAATACTTATATTATCCATAGAATATTATATTACATACTATACAATTTCACATATACCTACTAATAAATACATACCTATTTAAATACATAAACATTAACATAGCATAATGCCGAGTGACGACCAATTTTGATGTAATTGTTACTTGTACATCATCCTTGTGTAATACTTCGATGGCATATAATGAATAGCTTTTGATTTGATTTACTTCATGGATTCATGAAGATTCCACCCAGGTTAATTTTATCAGCATGAATTTATTTACATAATTATTTATTGGAAAACAAACCGCTTATAAATATGTACCTTAATAATATTAATACGCTAGAAACTAGTGAGCCAATTATAGGTTTTTACGAATACAAAAGAAAAAAAATTGTAAATATCCAAGATTGAATATAAAAGAAAAATTATATCCTGAAAATTTATAGAGGTGGTCGATGTCCAGTATTATAGACCTCTTCAGACTACCCCTTCCCATAAGAACGGGTAGTCTGAACGATTTTTCGACTGTCTCCACCCTTGGTGAGATATAGCTCAAACCCTTCCTCCCCTTTTTACGCCACACATAATGAATGGTCGCCGGCCAATACTTACTCAGTAAGGAAACAGATATCAGTCTTATACACTTACTCGGTAAGGAAAGAGATAGCAGTCTTATACACTTACTCAGTAAGGAAAGAGATAGCAGTCTTATACACTTACTCAGTAAGGAAAGAGATAGCAGTCTTATACAGATGGTCGACATCTTGCGTGGTAGCCTGCCGCTTGAGCCTTTCCAACAGTATTGTGTAGGCGAGGATGCCGAGCGAACCGCCATAGTCGCCGAACTCGGCTACAAACGTCTTCATCGACGTAAACATGTTTTTCACGGCCTTTAATTTCTGCGAACAAAAATTATTAATATAGCTTTCTTGTTCAGATAAGGTTAACGTCCTCAGATCGTTACGCATAATAAATAAATAAACTAATAAATAAATATTGTAGACAATCCACACAACACTGTCTCTGGTGTATCTGGTTCCCATAGAGAGTGTTGTGTCCATAATATTTATTTATTTAATACTACATTTTACTTTTCAAAATCCCATTGCTTAAGCACAGAATACAGGAGAAATGTAGAAAGGCGATCAGTCGCTGTTAGCATAGGCATAGGCACCATTGTTGCCACTACTTCAATATTTCCGAAGGACAACCTTTGAATTATCAAATGAAGAGTGAACAAGTTGATTATAGCTAAAGGTGTTATCAGACGATTATTTTTTTGTTCATTTTTGCCTTTCATACGGCACCTTTCACTCGAAGTGAAACGTGTTGATATTAGACGATAATTATATTTTTTGTCCATTTTACCTTTCATTCGACACCTTTCACTCGAGATGAAAAGTGTGAACAGAGAATGAAATATTAGTGCGTAATGAACTCGTGAATGGTTCATTCGGAATGCGAGTGAAAGATTCCGAATGAAAATATCCAACATCGTTGGATCGGTTCATTAATGAATAAATTCGGCAGTATAGTAGGTACAGTAATAACGCGAACAAGATAATTTCAACTGACATAAAAAATGCGATCAGTACAGTCTGAAGACTGCTAGATTCAAACAGAACCAAGATCGACAAAAGAAACTGTCAAAACATGTTTTAGATGGACTAGCAAATTTTTATTTACCTTTATGGGATCAGTTGTAATATCGATTTGCCCTTCTTTAAGTTGATATTCTTGGTTTTCTGTAGTTGACAGTTTTCTTCTCTTACTCACAGTCTCACCGCATAGTTCTGGCTCTGAAGCCACACTCAAAACCTCTTCCTTAAATAATACCCATAGTTTCTCATACACCAATCAAAAGCTAACTACTTACACAGTACAGTCACATGTCAAGCGAAAACAAAACGGAAAAAATTAAGAAGGACCTGTAGGGAAATTACTTACCCTGTAGCCTCTTATTTTAATGAGAAACATCTTTGAAGCCTACTTAAAATCCTTTCACCACACTGGTTCGAAATAACACAACAAAAGAATAACAAACAGATCTTAGCAGGTCCCGCTCAATCATTCCAATAACTAAAGGCCTGTGCACATCTAGGCGATGGCGATCAGCTGAAACCCTTTCATATAATACTAGCGGCCGCCCGCGGCTTCACTCGCCCTGTTCTTTCCCGGTTTTAAGCTACCTCCCCACCAATTTTCAGCTAAATCGGTTCAGTCGTTCTTGAGTTATAAATAGTGTAACTAACACAACTTTATTTTATATAATTAGATGACAGCGATATTTTACAGCGTTTCAGCTAATCGCCATCGCTTAAATGTACGCAGACCTCAGAAAAATTCACTATGTCACTGAAGACTTTTAAGATACAATGCGCACAGGACTTGAAATGGGCTTCAGTCATCTTATTATCTGATATTAAGTGGTAACCATCCGTCTCGCAGGTCACGCACGTTATGATTATGAACGTGCCCTGCGTCCATCAATTTGAGGCATATTGTGTGCATTGTGCCTTGACAATCCATAAAAATACAAATCGATCAAAGAAGACGGCAGGCAAAAATACCACAACACAGCGAGCAAAGAAAAAAGCAAAGACCAGTATAGGAGTAGTATCAATTCAGTTGTTGCATTTTTATGAACTATCTTTATTTGACAGCAGAACATAGCAGTCTTTGTTTTTCTCCGTTGATAAGAAAGGGTCATTGGATATAGGAGTTATGCAACAACAGAATTGACACAACAGCTTTTTGTTTACAACTCGCTTACCTTAGCAGGATCGGTTGTTATATCATGTTGCCCCCTCTTTAGCGGTAAGTCGCGTGTTTTAGCTTGGGTGGCAAGTTTCACAGACATTATTATATTCATTGCCTTATCCAAGATTCCATTAACTTTAATAGAGGCTGCCGTAGGTATCGGCTTGACGAAATATTGCACGGATTCATTGGGATTCGTAGAATAGCTAAAAAAATCATACGGTAAGACGCGATAAATACCCGTGTCAATAGATATTCAATATAAGCTTCATTATCATCATCAGTCTGAAAAAGTCTACTGGATCGACTTATGCCAAACGTTCTTCCTGAAAATGTATGGGGACCATTTATTTCCCGGTCTTCTGGCTTGTGCCTCCCTCATACATTTCCAGAAAAAACTATTTTGGACAGACTTTCCGCGATCATTTGCTTAGGACGCTGAAAACCGTGAAAACCGTGAAACCGCTTGCACACTTTGACCTTTCGAAAGACAAAAACTCTGCTCAGGGTGAATGTAGCTTTCCAATAGTGAAAGATTTTTTGAAATCGGCATAGTAGTTTTAAAGTTTATTCATTAGAAACATACACACAAAAACTCAACAACTCAATTCCTCTAATAAATAGTATAGACAAGAAAGTTGCTCGCGATTTTCAATAACTAAGTTCAGTGACTTTATATCTTTCTAAGGGTAAAAATTTGCGAGCGAGAAGTGCACCAATGGTTGTTGCCTTATTTGCGTGTAGGCAAAGAGTGTTTAATAACTAAGTTCAGTGATTTTATATCTTTCTTAGGGTCAAAATGTGCGAGCGAGAAGTACATCAACGGTTGTCGCCTTATTTGCTTGTAGACATAAAAAGAGTGCTCACGTTAAAACTTCTCCAAGCTCGTTCACTGTAGCAATTGTAGCGTGAAACGTGGTCTCCAACTCTTTAAGAGTGGACTCTACTTGTCCGATTGTTGTGTTGGCGTTTAATAACGTTGCTGTTAAACCTGAAAGTAAAGTTTTAGTAATTTATCGGCGGTAATTATTTTTCGGGCACAAATCGACATGCGACACAGTTTTTACTTTTGTAGTTTTCAGCGTTCACTTCAGTATTTTATACCCCTGTACAAGTTCACCAATAAATAAAAAAATAAAAATCATCTCTATCTCTCTTGTAACTAGGGAGTAGATCCTAGTCGGCGGTGATAGAGAAAACCCTGGACATACATAGGATAGGTACACACACTTCATCACTTTCTTGTCCTTGTCCCATTTCATGGAGGGTCGAAACAACAGGTTTTCGTTCTCCACTCTCCTCTATTAGCCGTCATTTCAGCAGTCACTCCTTTCTTACCCATGTCATCCTTCACACAATCCATCCATCTTTTCTTTGACCTACCTCTACTTCTATACCCATCCACATTCATAACTCACACTCTTCTCGTTACATGACATAGGTACACACACTTGCTTTTTATAATATACAGGGCATCCCACGGATATGCCATATGGAGGGAAAATACGTTAAAATTAAAATTTAGCGGTAAAATTCATGGTATTTTTTTTATTTTTGTGACACTATGTTATTTAGCAAAAAATAATCCTTATGTTGAAGCCTTTCGATCGGTATGATAAAGATCGGTTGATTATTTTTTTCGTATAACGGGTTCATTTTCCGGTTCAATCATGTAGTTATTGAATTATCTATGAATGCAGATTAAATTATTTTTGAAATTCAAATAATGTCTTCTTTCAGTAAAATGTTCCATCTACAAAATTCAAGGTACTTTCCCTCTATGCGACATATCCGTGGGACGCCCTGTATATTGATTGATTGGTTGATTGATTACCGAGAACTCTAGGCTGCTTGGATGGCGAGCACATTTCAAAATGCTTCATAACCATACGCATAGGATGGTCTTCCACTGCGTGATGGCATTCGTCAAATATCAGCAAGTTTATGTCCTCAATTTTGATGAACGAGTGGTTTAGCATGTCGCTCAAAATTTGACACGTCATTACAATCACCTGAAAGCAATGTAAAATTGACTTTTGCTTCGAGTTTTTTTAGGAAATAATGTTTTCGTTTCACCTATTTGTCCCTCTCTTTTGTATGGAGAAAATATGAGACAGCAAAAACACTTCAGCAGAAACGATCGAAACGAGTTGTTGTCTCATCAATTTTCCATACAAAAGAGAGCTCACACGAAAACAACATTAATTGGAAGATGAAATGTGGTAGGGACAGAATTTCGGGTACAGAATCTGTATTATGCCATTTTCCGATTGAATTTTGTATGGAGTCAGGATTATCATCCAGCGTGTTTAGAACTATGGTGACTCCATGCTAAGCCCAAACACTGTATGAAAATAGTGAGAGGAAAACAGAAGTTCAATGAATTGACAATGCCGCGAGCTAGACTGTCTAGCTAGATCATTGATTCCTAACGTGGTCCGATGGACCCCCAGGGGTTCACGGGAGACTCGACGGGGGTCTACGATGGCGTGACTAAAAAACGGGGGTTCACAATTCGTTAGCGGGGGTCCACGAAAATTTATCTGGTTACGATAGTGAAGAACTAAAATGTTGGCTCCGCCTATCAATTAATTGATTTACTAATCAATTCTCACTTTTTTTTAAAATCTCTTAATTAATAGTAGAAACTCGGCCGCAACGCAAATGTCCATAGTTAGATCTAATCTCCATATTTATTTGTCTATGATTAAAATGTAGCTGCAGGGCAGGGGTCCACCAGAACCGGCAAAATATTAAAAGTGGTCTATGAGAAAAAAAAGGTTGGGATACTATCTGGTCTAGATAAAAAAGATTTCCTATAGTTTTGAAAGGGTCCTGGAGGAGGCCAATTACTAAATAGATAAGGTTCATGGTATCTATAGTTAGTTCCATACCTGATTTTGTTCCATTTCATGATTCCATTTGTGTAAGTCCCAGTGGTCAACGCCAATTTCTCCACTGTAAGCCCCAACACCATTTACAGGGCATAAGTCCTCTATAACTTTTTGCTAAAAATAAAAATATAATTACATTTTGTAATTATAAAAGAACTTTAATTAGAAACTACTAGTAGCCGCCTACGGCTTCGCACAAGTGGCTTTTTTACATCGTTTCTTGTAAACTGATATAAATAAGTTTAATAAACTTTAAACACACACATCGTCGCTTCTATCAGGTAAGATCGCCAATGAATAGTCTATTAATTATATAAAAAAAACATATTTTATAACCAAACGGCTGAACCGATTTTGCGTTTATTTGGGACCTATCTCAAATTAGGTATAACCTTTCAGACAAAATAAGAACTTTTTAAATCGGTTCATAAAAAACAAAGTTATGGGGCAACAAAAACAAATAAATTATGGTTTAAAAAACTAAAAAAATCACGCTTTTATAACTAATTGAACTAAAAAGTTAAAAATAAAACTGTAATAATCAATTGAAAAATTTATATTATTGTACAAAAAAGCGTGGGGGGGTTTCACAATTATTGTATTGTGAAAAGTGATATACAACGTGAGTTTGAATTCATATGTTATCCCGAAAGGGGGATAAGCTACTCCTGAATGCCAACAGCATTAGTTCTATGACTTTTCTGAATCAGGACTTATTCATTCAACAAATGGTGTGTAAAGTTTACGCCATGATTTTGCTTAAAAGCATGTTAGGCAACCCTATAACCAGCTGATTAGGTACTTGACCTCTGTTGAACTATGTCTTATTTGACACCCAAAATCTGCCATTGGCAAGTCAAAAAGCAATAAAAATGTATTACCGCCTCCTTTGAATCGTCATCCTAATTTTATAAAAAGCAGCCAAGTGCGAGTCGGACTCGCCCATGAAGGGTTCCGTAGCAGCATCAATTAACATAATATAAAGGTTTTTGTAGTTCGTCGAAAGGTAAATTGCGGTTTACGATTTATGACGTATAAAAAAAAAACTACTGACTAAATCTCGTTCAAACCAAATATCGTTGGAAGTTTGCATAGTAATGTACAACATATATTTTTTTTGGATTTATCATTCTCTTATTTTAGAAGTTAGAGGGGGGGGGACCAACTTTTTTCCACTTTGGAAGTGTCTCTCGCGCAAAATATTCAGTTTAGAAAAAAACTATATTAGAAACCTCAACATCATTTTTGAAGACCTATCCATAGATACCCCACACGTATGGGTTCGATGAAAAAAAATTTTTGGGTTTCAGTTTCAAGTATGGGGACCCCCAAAATTTATAGTTTTAGAAAAAAACTATATTAGAAACCTCAACATAATTTTTGAAGACCTATCCATAGATACCCCATACGTATGGGTTTGATGAAAAAAACATTTTTGAGTTTCAGTTTCAAGTATGGGGACCCCCAAAATTTATAGTTTTTTTTCTATTTTTGTGTAAAAACCTTAATGCGGTTCACAGAATACATCTACTCACCAAGTTTCATCAGTCTAGCTCTTATGGTTTCGGAGAAAAATGGCTGTGACAGGGCCGGACAGACAGACAGACAGACAGACAGACAGACAGACAGACAGACAGACAGACAGACATGACGAATCTATAAGGGTTCCGTTTTTGCCATTTGGCTACGGAACCCTAAAAATGGGGTCTGTTGGGTTCCGTATAATATTTTTCATGGAATTTATGTTCAAGTATTTATTTTGTTTATTTGTTGTATGATTCAGAACGAAGAGGATGTGATGCAATGCCTACACTCATTAAAAATTATTTTATTTACACATTGTAAAAAAACTAGTGGTAGGTACTTTCGTACCAAAACATATGTAAGACAAGTTTTATTTGTGTGATTGAGTGATAAACAACAAGTGCATTTTGCGACTACCTACTTTATGAAAATCTCCGACTTTGGCATTGCTTTAAGATATGATACGAGAAACTTAAATAAAGTACGTACAGAGTAGGTACCTATTTACTTTAATTTAATTCGAATCGAGAGCTTACGAAGTCATCATACACACGACTTACTTAACCCAATATTGGGTTAAGTAAGTATTTCATAATGTTTGTTTCGCCGTTTTTTATTTCAATGAAAACGGGACGGGACCCTAAAATTATTCGGCACTGTCAAACTTAGACAATTTGGTTAAATTGTCTAAGCTGTCAAAGGAAACCGAACTCGAAAATCTAAAAATAAACTTAGGCATTTCAGTTATTTTCAGTATTTCGTGGACTATTTCGTTGCGAGCGCATGTTGAAAAGTTAAACTCAGTGTACAAAAATCATTTAATTGTCGTAGGTATGGCCTACCTAAGTGCTTGTGAATAATGTGTGCAAAACCTACCTGTACCTAGTACTCGTAGTAGTACCTACCTATGTAGCTACCCGTCTTCAGAACAGAGTGCTTATACCATGGAAAGCCAGTAAATTGATATGTACCTAGTTTGTAAGTTTTATTACTACTTACCTATTTACCAAATTAGCGCCGGCCCCGCCCAAGATGTAGGGTTTTCACACAAAATATTTTGTCAATTGATTATTTTTTTTGTATGGAAGATTTAGATTTCGTATTTCACAGAAATGTTTTCATAGCTTGTGCAAAACCATGGTCCCTATCACCACCTTTCGGGATAACATACGAATTCAAACTCACGTTGTATAACAATGGCGGTTCTCCTAATCTCGACTGAAGCATGAACAATGAGTAATAATAATAATAATAATGTCCTCCTAACCGTGATCGATTATAACCCTTTGCATAACCTAATCCCTATCATGAGTCCTAATATGGCTCGCCAGACCGAATTTTGTTTTAAACACTCTGTCGCAAGGCAAACAGTAGAGCTGACCAGCACTATTAAATGTATAGTTATAGACACGTTTCGGGCGGGCCTTGCTCAACAGCCGCTTTTCGTCAAGGTTTGCTAGGCGAGCCTCTTCAAAAACTGTTACGCCTTCATGAATGGCAGAGCGCCATTCAGGTCGTTTTGCCGCGAGCTCTTCCCAGTTGGTTAGATTAATCCCACAGGCTGTTAAATGTCGTATAAGGACGTCTTTATAACGAAGGAATTGTCCACCAGGTTTACGCTTGCCGTCTGACAGCTCCGAGTAGAAGACTGCTTTTGGTAGCCTATCATCGCTCATGCGATGCACGTGGCACACCACCTTAGCTGGGTTTTCGTAAGCAAAGCCTCCATGCCCAACATGCTAGATCTGCGCAATACATCCGTATTCGTTATGAACAATGAGTACCTAGTCACGGAACGTACTAGGTACCTACTTCTTTCTTTGTTGCTATGCAGTAGGTACACTTTGTTAGTAAAACAGTTATGATTCATAGGGTTCATGAAATAACATGTTGAAACAAGTTTAAACATACTTAAATCAACATGAGGTGAATTGCGTATATTTCGTTGCATTGAATGATTTTCTGCTCCGATTACAATAAAAACAGATTGAAAAAAAAAACATCTTTGACAAGGAACGATAGCAATAACGTGTAATGTTGACGTAATAAACATGAAATAGTTATTATTATTATACATAAAATTAGGCCTCTTTTCTATAGGGGTAGGCAGAGATAGTGGATTTCCACTTCACACCGTGAGTAACTTAGTTTATTCTAACTAACTTCAAATAAAAAAGGGTGAGGTTCTTTTTCTATCTCGGTTATATTTTTTTATTTAATTTTGTTTACGCATAATTTCGTCATACCTATAAGGTACAATTTGTTTTTTTTCTGAAAAGTTATATCTCCAGATCGGTCCTAGGTATAGAAATTTCATCAAAATCGGTTTAGCTGTTTTGTTTTAATGTTTGTTATCGCATAATTTCGTCATAATATTTAAGCTGATTTAAAAAAAAACTTTTTTTATCTGAATAGTAATATTTCCAGATAGAGAAGACCTTTGCCCAGCAGTGGGTCAGGGTATGGTTTGATTAAAATAAATAGTAATAAACCATGACACATACCTGCTGTAGAACCAGTGGCACTGTGTTCACTAAGAAAAAAGTGCGTTTTCCACCTTGGCCCCATGGCTTTTGCAAGGCCTCTCTGAATCGCCGAATCAGGCAGATAGCAATAAAAGTCTTTCCAGAACCTGTTAAGAATATTAAAGATAAATATAATATGTATTATATATGTTTTTTAATTGCTTCTTGATGGCACAAGCAGGTGACCCACCTGATGTTAAGTGGTAACAATCACCTTTAACAAAATATTGCCGACCTATACGTTTGCAGCTCAAAAAACAATCTTTTTATATGAGTGGATCTTGTATTTGTCTCGATTGGGTGATGAATATTAGTTTTGCATTTAGTTTCTAGGAGGCTTAGTTGTTTGCAGCCTTTGAAGCCTCGGGTGTTCCACAGGCACACATACTTTATATCGAAAACCAAAGCAGGAGAAATAAATAAATAGTAGTAGACTTCCCGAGACTACCACACCACATAGACTAACTTATTCTTCTTCTTGTCGTGTCACTGGGTTATTTAAACTAGTGAGGTGAAATGATTTTAAGTGTACCTCAAAGAGGCTCTTTAAGAGCCCTACTACTAGTAAAAATAAAGGTTAATATAAAGATTATATTTTAGCTAGATGAAAAATTGATATGTATGATGAATGAATTAGATAGATCTTCAGTGAGTGTGCTACATTGACAACCGGATCACCATTTCACATCAGGTGAGATTGCAGTCAAGCGTTAAGCTATAAATTGTAAAAAATTGAGTTTACACCAACACATTCTTTTAAAAGCATTAAATACAAGTCATGAACTTAAGTTCCTATTGACCTCGCACTCAGTATAAATCAGACTCATTTAACTCGGTAGATATTAAAGTCTTACAATAGTAAGGTATATTTGAATGTTCCACTAGTTACTACTAGCAGTAGGTACATTCATTGATGAATGATGAAATTCAATCATGACGAATGAAATAGGTAAAACGCTTGGAACAAATAACTGAGGTACCTAGGTAATGCAAGGAAATAAATGATTATAGAAATCAGAAATATTTATTGCACTGTTGTACAGAGAAGATCTTAATGGCTAGGTAGGTACAGTTTTCACAGTTTTTTACTTGTTACTCCACCCAGCATAGAATTACCTATTTGAGGAGTAGTAGTTTATTTTAGTTTACCTGTAGGGAGATGGATTATAGTGTTTTTCCTGCTTGCTATCTCCTCCAACTGCTCTTGATATGGACGGGATACCAATTCTTCAGACACAGCAGACCTGCAAATTAAAAAAAACTGGATGTTGATGATGCAATTTAAAATATTATTGTTTTATTTAAGTAAGCACAGAGTTCTTTTATTTTTTTTAACTACACTATTCGTTTCCTGGTAAATGCTTGAAAATTAAAACTTCGTACCGATAATACTGCACCCGACCAAACAAGAATAATCACGGACAATAGAGAGTAAATAACAGGATAGTCAGACCCTCCCTTTCATCTATACTTACATTTTTTAGAAACCAATGCCCTCCGCCGTCCGTAGTATTGTTCTGTGTCTGTGCCTCCGCCAAGGAATATAATACTCGAGAGGCCTCCGCCCGGCTTTTGACTAGCCGTAGACAATTCAGAAATCTGGATGGATGGGGCTGCCAACATTTTGACGAGAAAATGATATTTTTCAATCAAAATTATACCTATTAAACTAAAAAAAAATATTCTAAAGAAAAGTCAAAATTTTAACAGAACGAGCTGGTATGACCGAGCTCTGCTCAGTATTTTTTTTTTTTGGAAATTGTGTATTTAGTAATCTTCTTACTGACGAAATATGAATAATATTTTTCGATCTTACTAACAGAACCATCTGCTGGAATAGAAGTTTATGTTACAGTTGATTTATAGATAAAGTTGATTATTAAAAACAATTGAAATTGATTTTCTAAAACAACATCCCAGCAATATTCGATTTACTGCCCCCGAAACCTTCTGTATACTAATTTTCATGAAAATCTTCAGAACTTTTGTCTCGAGTGTTTACGTAGAAGTTCAATAGATGGCGTTCTCCATGACACTAACTCGTGATCACTCGTGACACTACTCGGCAAGAGATTTTAGAGAGAGTAATTTTTAATTCTCTCTTTCTCTTCTCTCCTGGGTCTTTTCTGAAAATGAATCTTAACTAGATCAAATTATTGCCCCTGAAACCCTCTGTATACTTAATTTCATGAAAATCGTTGGTGCAGTTTCCGAGATCTTAAATATATATATATTATACAAGATTTTCTCGTTTAAAGGTATAAATAAGATTATACTTGTTTAATTTATTACATAGTAACTTTGCATTAATAAATAAATTGGCTACAGTGAAAGTGTAAGACACTTTCACACACATATTATGCTCCACCATACATATTTTTGGATATTATTTATAAAAGTTCAGAGGAAACGAATGAAGAAAATTAATCTCATCTTATTAAAAGTGGTGTAAGTTAATAAATAATTCGTTATTTGAAGTTAAAAATGAACAGCGATCTGGCACCAAAATAACGAAACGGGCACTTTGGCAACTTTGGCAACGGACACTATAAGCAAAATATAGTTACCTAGTTCAGATAGATCTCTTTTTTTGTGTTGGGTAGTTTTATTAGACAACTCATGGTAATGACTTTGGAGCTACGGTATAATAAACTAAGTGGTAATGTATTGTTGACGCAGGAGAGACATCACTACTCAGGTATAGAAAATTAGTAATCAGTTCTATGGTAACAACCGAAAAATAACCTACATGACGAAAACTTCGCGTTTTTACAGGCACAACTTTGCACAGCTGGAAACATTCTAATATTATCAAATACGTTCCGTTCTACGCTGTTTTTTAGATCAATTAATCTGTCAGATGAATAGCTCTGTGTGTGGCTTTGAATCACAATATTCAATGGTTATTTTTATCTGTATTTGGTTTAAAGTAAAGTAAAGAAATAAAATTAAAGTAAAACACTGTTAATTACTGTTTGTGTTGTATCTACTATAATAATTCTTAAAAAATAGAAACCCACTCACGAAGGCCAAAAACGGAAACGGAATGTTTTTGCACAGTGATCGGTTTTTTCCCAAACCAGAGACACGTTTCTAACACGTCATGCAATGAATTGCAGCCACGCTCAGCCACGTGTGCATACGATGGGGCTCTAAACCAAGGATGTTTTATTGGGCTTTAAAGTTTTCGGGAAAATACATAATTTATACATTTTTCTTCTAGGGTTAAATTAAATAGGAAAATTAAAAATAAACGCAGATAAAGTATTAATTTCATGGTTTTTATGAAACCTTCATGCAAACGCTAGACTGCTATCTCCCCTTTTTAGGGTTCCGTAGGCTCTTCCATGAATTATTTATTGCTGTCATAGCATTTATTATGCCTGTGCTAGATATGCACTATTTAGGTATTGGTGAAAATAAGTGGGGTCATTAAACTGGCGACAGTGAATGACCTTTCTACTTGTATACTTTCTAATCTCCCTAGTATAATATTTATAATTAATACTGTGTTTTATGTACAGTGGGATACAGCTCAAGTTACCTAAAAACAAAGAAAAATGACGCTTACTGCAAGGACATAAGAGTTAGCAGTGTGTAGTCTGATGCGTATCCTTGTGTCTATAAATATAGTCTATAGTCTATAAATGTCTTCTAGACTTTCTTTTTAGTGTCTCGATGGCCTCAGTCTTCTTCTTCTTCTTAATAAATAATAAATGAATATTATAGACAATTCACACAACACTATCTAGCCCCAAACTAAGCAGAGCCTGTACAATGGGAACCAGATAGCTGCTAGAATATTATTATACTTTTTTTTTTAAATTTTAAATAAAGGGCTTTGTCGCAATGTGACCACACTGCCCTATAATAACACAACAAATAAAACTTAACTTAATCTAAAACAACCTAATCTAAATCTATCATTTCGAACACACTCCAGCAAAACATGTTGTACATCTTCCAATGTACCACATTCGGTACAATTCGGAGATGGGACTTTTTAATACATACTTAGAATACAATACAACACCCAGACACCCAGACAGAGAACAAACATTTATTTATAATGAATGGCATCTGTCCTTTTCGAATCAATTTTGCCAGTGTCGAGTAGTTTAATGAGAATGATGATAAATTTTTTTTCTGTTTGTTTTCCTTGAAAATAAAATAAAATAATATATTACGATATAATACTTTTCCGTCAAATCGTCAGTCGTCTGTCAGGTCGGCCCTAACCTAATTTTCTTTGGAAGAAAGATGGCAGTTTCTTCCAAATCCATCTAAAACATTTTCGATCAAATCAGAATATCACATAATAAACTTTAATTCCAATTGCTAACACTTTGAGCTAAGACCTCAAGTAATGTTGGTTATAATACCACCGAAATTACACAACTCAAAATAACACCAGAAAATCAATTTAATCAAAAAGCTATGTTCCTTCCCGAAATTACAAAAAACGAATCCGACGGCAGTTTGAAAGTGGCGCCAGTGACTGAAAAGATGAGAAGCAATAGGTTAGCATGGTACGGGCATGTCATGCGAAGGGAAGAATGTCATGTAACGAGAAGAGTGTTAAATATGAATGTGGATGGTTATAGAAGTAGAGGTAGGCCAAAAAAAAGATGGATGGATTGTGTGAAGGATGACATGAGTAAGAAAGGAGTGACTGTTGAAATGACGGCTGATAGAGGAGAGTGGAGAACGAAAACCTGTTGTGCCGACCCTACTTATAGTGGGACAAGGACAAGAGAATGATGATGAATCCGACGGCAAGGACGGCCTCAGTCACACAGCTGAGATAACAGAAAAGCTTATGCCAAAGTCACATTTTAGAAATGTCACAAATGACACATTAGAAATATCACTTATGACAGTGACAGAAAACGTCACAATAAACACCGAAAATGGAATAGTCTGAAAATGTTTTAGAATTTCAGAAAATTAGTACATATGTAGATAAAGATGACAAATTAATTACAGTTCACTTGAAGCTAGTTTTGTTTGTCGTTTTTTTCCCGTTCCTGTTTAATGTATTTGTTTCCATTCTTTCCCTTCCTCTTCTCCTTTCTTCCTCTTTTCGCTTTCCTGTTATTACTGCAGTTGGAGTTATAGTTTTGACTGGCTGATGGTTTTTGTTCAAGTTTGTTATATTTATTCGGTAATGCTGAAACATGGTTTGGCCCATAAATAGTTTATTTCTACACACTTTGCTATGGGTTATTTTATTGATATCGACCGTTGCGCCTGGCGGTAAGAACTTTCTCATTTATCCTGTGTAGTATAATTAGTAAGTCTTTTTAAAAACTACCAACCCAGAACATAGTAACATAGGAACTTCACTCCCTTCATGCAGGTCATGCTTACCAATTATTATTTTCCTAACAAACCTGGTGTTTGTTCAGTGTCTAGGTTTACAAAGAAAAAATATAGTATCAGCTATTTTGTTCTTGGTTCATAAAGTACACATTTTTAAACGTGATGTGTGTGTGTGCTTGTTATTGATGTGTGAAATGTGCACCAGTATGTCTATTATCATTTTTATTATTATTTATTTATCATTGTGTTTTTTATTTATCAATGTTGAGAGAGTAATCTTGTTTTTCAGCGAATGATTTACATATATACGATGGGTCATCAATGGCTGATGTCATAGCCGGAGATATATTTTTTGAAATAATTGATCCACCCGAGTTACAGTATTCATACCGTATCAGACCAGCAAAAGATTTTGGTGCACCTTTTGTAAGTATAACTTTTTTATACTTAGAGGCTTATGAAGCAGTGGTTTTGTAGATAAAGCACAAACTATTAGGTCTTTTGGAAAATATTTACTGGTCTGGTCTGGCTGTTAGAGAAAATTACACATGTACTTCTCATGTGTCCCAAGCCAAGCCAAGGTTTGCTATACAGGTTTGCTGTACTTATAAATATCCATCAAAAGTTGTAAGCAAAGCTTAAAGCTATTGCCATGTCTTGACTATTGACTTGACTTGATAAAATTTAAGAAATGTAAAATTTAACATCATTTATAAGTATGGCAGCAGCGAGTTGTTGTATTTTTTGGTTTTTAATATAAATTAATATCTTTTTTCAGAACCAAAGTGTACACTTTGAAAAGGCACGTTTAGTGCCAACCATTCCATTACATGGTTGTTCTGACATAAAAAACTATGAAGCAGTTTTTGGAAATATTGCTTTGTCAGAAAGAGGGTAAGATTGCCAACTAAAAACTTTAAGTTACTAAAACATCAGCTCAGTTGGTAGTAGCTCTGTTTTCTGAGCTGTAGGTCGTGGGTTCAATTCCCACCAAGAACAAATGGTGTTTGTTCTCTGTCTGGGTGTTATATTTTATTCTAAGTATGTATTTACAAAAAAAATGATATAAGTATTATATCAGCTATCTGATTCCCATAGTACAAGCTCTGCTTAGTTTGGAGCTAGATAGTGTGATAGTGTGGATTGTCTATATTTTTTAGCTTTTTATTATCTTCCGGTTTGTGCACATCATCAGTGTGAACTTCTTCCGCCATAGGATGATGGTGAAATTCGGCAAAATATCCGCACTTGATGTGCGGGCCTGGTTTTTTCCGCAAGTATACCGCTGGTGGGCCCTTTTTGCGTGACCCTTGACACGTGTTGCTTGAACTTTTTTAGGTTCTACGACATGCCGGTTTCCTCACGATGTTTTCCTTCGCCGTTTTGAGAGTACTGGCACAGTAGACATACATTTTTCGACAGAAAAACTCATTGGTACACGACTGGATTTTAACCCACGACCTTCGGATCGAAAGGCGGGGCCGCTACCACTAGACACCAGTGCTCCCTAGGATGATGGTGAAACACTAACTAAAGTTTTAATATCTGTTTCAGGGAATGTTCTTTTGTATTTAAGACACAGAAGGCCCAGCAAGCAGGTGCAAGAGCTATCATAATTACGGAGTCCATTTCAAAGTGGGATGAAACATTAGATCATTTAATTGAAATGGTTGACGATAAGTATGTGTGTTTTCATCATGTTGTTGCCTAAGTCAAAGTCTGAGGCACGCCAAAACATTGCATTTAGGGGTATCTAACAATTTGTTGTGTTCAATGACAATTTTTGGCTAGCCCATCGCTGTTGCTATAATACTCGTACTACATAACTGGTTGCCTCTGGATATATTCCTTCACCTTGTTTATATACACCAGAGTTCTGGATATAAAAGCAGCATATTATGATATCATCATTTTGGGACCCAGTGGTCGTTTTTGACTTTTTCTTGTTTATACTTTGGACTTTGAATTATATCAAATCAAACGCTGCGAATTTTGGGAGACTGCGATAATATTTATTAAGCTTTTGTGGTTTCGTTCGCCCCAGCAAGTGAGTGATTAATCGATAGGGCGATCTAGACTCGTTACACTGTTATCTAGTCTAGGCGTCATCTAGTTCTGATTTCCGTAAATCGTAAAATTGCTATTCAGCGTGGCAATGCCGCCAATGTCTTGGGGACGCTTCTGTTTCTGGTGCTGATTTGGATCAGTTGAGCTATCTCTAGAGCCTTTGTGTATTTTGTAAATTTTGTAAATATTTGCTTAATTGTGAATTTCTTTGTCTCAATAAATCCGCAAATGATACAGCACAAGCTCTGTTTAATTTGGGGCTAGATAGTTGTGTGTCATTTGTATAAAATGAAATCAAATGAATTTATAGAATTTTTTAAAATTTATAATTAAACTGATAATATTTTATTCTAATACGGTCATAATTGGGCTGATGTTTAGCTCAGTGTT
The DNA here is from genome assembly GCA_939531255.2 of Thera britannica. Taxonomy (NCBI): domain Eukaryota; kingdom Metazoa; phylum Arthropoda; class Insecta; order Lepidoptera; family Geometridae; genus Thera; species Thera britannica. The sequence goes on from OW618034.2 coordinate 20,726,883, forward strand.
AATTTTTTCTGTTTTTTTTTTCAGGATGGAGTTAGACGTGAATATCCCCGCCGGTTTCCTCCTCGGTCGAAGCGGCTACAACATACTTCGAACATTGAGGCTGCTGATGAGGAGCTATGCTGTGGTCAACCTACCTGTCAACATGACACATATTCAAATGAAGGAGATGAACCAACCTCCTTGGATTGCATGGTAGCCTTTCTAACGTCGTAAATTACTTGTGGGTACAAAACTGTTATTTAAATGACCAATAATAATAAATATTGTGGACAATCCACATAACTATCTGGCCCCAAACTAAGCAGAGCTTGTACTATGGGAACCAGTTTTTTTTTCCGGATTGTCAAAATGCTGGTGATTGTCTGACGATTCTTACAGCGCTACCGGAATGGGAACCAGATGGCTGATATAATACTTTTATACATTTACCCAGCAGACAGAGAAGAACAAATATATTCTATGTTCACACAAATATTTGTTCTCGGTGGGGATCGAACCAACGATCTATGGCGCAGAAGACAGAGCTACTAACAACTGAGCTCGGCTCAGTTAGCAGTTTCAGTTAATAGACTGGCCTCTCAGCTCAGTTGGTCTCAGTAGCTCTGCCTTCTGCGCCGCAAGTCGTGGGTTCGATCCCCACCGAGAACAAATATTTGTGCGGTGAACGCAGATGTTTGTTCTCTGTCTGGGTGTTGTATTTACAAAAAAAAAAATATTTATGTATTATATCAGCTATTTCGTTCCCATAGTACAAGCTCTGCTTAATTTGGGGCTAGATAGTGTTGTGTGAATTGTCCACAATATTTATTATTATTTAAGTTTCCATATTTTTCATCTCTCGCTAAGCAAGGAGTATACGTTTTTCGCGGGCTTTGGCCAAACGAAAAATCGTTGACGATTTTATTGATTTAGTGATAAAAACTTGAGAACAATTCGGTAAGTGTTTAGTATGACTGCTTTTTGGAGTTGTATGTAAGTTAATTGATGCCCTTTTTTGTCTGGATTTGAGACATGTATGGCAACTTCGTTTTGCAAATATTGTAAATCTGATGTTCTTCAATGTGGCAGCTGTGCTGGTGAATGTTCTATTTTGGGTATTCTAGTTAACATTTATTGTGATTTAATATCTTGGAGAATTTCTCAATCAATTTTTTTTTACTCCTGGCAATTAAATATTTTTTACCCTTTCGCTTGGCAATAATGAAATTATACGAGCATTTTATTTCTTTAAATTTGAGTTCATAACAATTTTCAAGGCACAGCTACAATTTGTCTACATAAAGCAAAGAAATAATGTTTAAAAAAATCTAGCGAAAGAGGTCTGTCAGGGTCGTAGCAAGTGGAAATCCGTGATCTCTGCCTACCCCCATGAGAATGAGGCGTGATTTTATGTATGTACCTATGTATTAATTATTTTATAACACATTTGCTCATAAAGGGTCTACTACTTCACCGATTTCAATATCGTTATGTATGTTTTTACGTACTTGTGCGTTATCGTAATGTAAAACGCACGGTTATCAATCCACGAACGGTACCTTTTTAAATCTTAGCAAAGAGTTTTTATGTCAGAAAACTGACATAAAAACTCTTTGCTAAGATTTTTTTGTGGTAAACATTTTATGAATAAAATTAACTCTGGGAGATAAAATATAGAAAATACACATTTATTCTTTAATTTAATTAATTTTAACAATAAATTAATACCATTTATTTGTAACAAAAACAAAAAAATATTAATTTACTCTATTAGTAATACTGGCTGTTTTTGTGCCTTTGCCTTAAAAAAAAAAATTAGCTAATTTGTGAAAAAGTAAAAAGTTATTCCGCGCGCTTTTTCTTTTCGCTGTATTATTTTTGCTTGAAAATGTCGTCAAGTAATGATGAATTCATTAATTCGAACCGCCAAAATTCTCAGAGGCAGGGAAAAAGGCTACTTTAAGCCTCTTGCCTGAAAAATCGAACGATAGATACTTACAAGCGTATCAAAACTTCATCTTAGTGGAAAACAAGCAAAGATGCCAATTCATTTTCACAGAAAGTGTGTTTTTAGCCTATTTCATGGAACTTTCTTAAAAATATAAGTCAAGCTCATTGTGGTGGCAACGTAATAATCAACTTTACAAATTGTTAAAATTTTTCCAACTGTTTTAACAAGCAAGTAATTTCTACAAGTAAGTAAGTTCGTCCGAAAGTCCGAGTATTATTTGTTTCCTCGCAAATGTGTTATAAAACGTCGTATGACATACGTGCGCTTTGATAATTACAGCCTCTGCTTTCTTGTAGCCCTCGCCTACGGCTCGGGCTTGCAATAACGCCTCGGCTGTAATTTTCAACTTACCGCACTTATATCATAATGTACTATTACTACACGACATTTTTTGTATCGATTGATATCTCGAATTTATTTTATGTGTAGTATATTCTGCATTAGTAGGTATTCATTCTCCGATTTGTTTTTCACCTTGTATTTGAACTTTGAAGGGGTCTCTGTTGAAGTCTTTTCGTACATTTTTTTTATTAAGTATACCAAGTGCCTACATAAGTCCACAAGCAATAATAGTGTATGCCTAGAATACCATTGAAATTTGTACAGAAAACTTTATTTAGACTAGTGAATTTATCTCGAAACTGGAAACGTTGTTTAATGTATTGATTGATTTGTTGATAGCTAATTCCAAAAATAAAATGAATTGAGAAATGTACGTATTACTGGTATTTTACTTTTGGTAACCGAGATCTAACGACTTTCCTATTCCACGTACCTAACTTAGCTACCCTATCGAATTAGTGAGATCAGAACAGTGATAGCTAGGAAGCTTAATTGTGTTGCGATAGCTACAGATACCCAACCTAAGATTTTTTGCCACTTAGAAAACTTCTTTAGCCCACACCCACACAACACTATCTAGACCCTAAGCAGAGCTTGTACCTATTGTGGGAACGTGATACCTATATTATATAATATAGTATAATATATAATATACTAGCGGCCGCTCGCGGCATTGCTCGCCCCGTTCCTGTAACTATTTCGGGATAAAAAATATCCTATTCAAGACTATAATCTATATTTGTGCCTTTCATCTAGACCCATTCAGCCTTTCTGGCGTTATTGAGTAACAAACATCCATCCATACAAACTTTCGCATTTATAATATTAGTGGGATGATATTAAGATAGTATGTTTAAATAAGTTTTATATGCGGCAAAAAATTAACTCAGTAGCTGTAAGTATTTTGTTACTTGCTAAAGTATAGAGGTATAATTAAAATTTATTACTGTAACAAAGTATAAAAGTTTGATATAAATTCGACAAAAGAGTTTAACTACATAATTCGATTTGTCGATACAGTTTTCCAAGTAAACCTATTATTTCTGTGGAATAGCCCTATTATTTCCTTACAAAATAATTATTAGGCTAGCAATGTCCATTTCGTGGAAAAATAACTGGGTCTCTAACCCTACAATTACGAGGAATTATGCCTAACGTGTATTCTACGGGGACACGAAACTAGGTTAAAGCTTAATATTTAATGTTACAGCGTAGCCAGTGTAAAAAGGTACATTGTGGGTAAAGAAAATGTAACCAAATCCGTTTTAGCGTTGCCGTGTAGGTATTGTATAAAATTAACTTAGGATTGGCTTTTTGTGTCTTGTTTCTAACGGACCTAATGTGGTAATCCCAATCAAATTTAGAACAAAAATATTTATGCATTCCGGATGGAAAATGCTAAAAAAAAAAATTGTGGACAATCCACACAACACTATCTAGCCCCAAACTAAGCAGAACTTGTATTATGGAGACCAGATAGCTGATAAGTAGGTATAATATCTACATAATTATACGAGTAGGTACATTGTGGGGATTATTGCCAAGGTCGCACGTTTATACATCATCCATCCACAACTTCACAAGGCAAATCTACTATTTATATAAATAACGCGAAATATAATAATAAGTATATAATATAAGTAGGTATGTACCTACATAAGATATAAAAATATGACCCGCTAACTTCAGCTCTAACATTCGTGATGCCTAAAGGCCTGCGCACATCTAGGTCGCTGGCATCGGCGATCAATGAAACGCTGTAAAATATCGCTGTCAAATTTGACAGCGTTTCACTGATCGCTGACGCCAGCGACCTAGGTGTGCGCAGGCCTTAAGTGCGTGCCCGAAGTCATCTGAAGTCGTCATAAAAGCTTTCAGCAGTCAAGTAAAAAGCATTTTATGAGACGATATAAAACTAGAACAAACGTTTGTTTGTGAATGGTTTTTGCTAAGTAGTCGTAGTAGGTACCTAATGCATCTACCTACCTATAGGTATTTCAGTTTGCATAACTAAATAAAAACAAAGAGTAATTTTGCGTGGAAGTTGATGACGCAGGTAGGTTTTATGTAAGCTCTTTTTAATTAATTCAAAAGTAATTTCATTCAATCGTGATAACAATAAGCGACACGTTATAAAATAACAAAGATTTCTATAAAGTCCCAAAAGTTAAGAGTCGAGTGGGATTTAAACCCGCGACCTTCCCCTCGGTACAGGGCTGCGCTGACCGCTGCGCCATCGGATCCTAATTACACTCGACGAATAAATCTTGGTGACTTTGGAAACACTTTAATTAATTAAATAATTACAATTTCTAAGTATTCAAATAACATTTTCTTCTATCTGGATAAAACTAATAAGAATAAATTTGTAACTATAGAGGTTTGAATTTCAGCAATGTAGCCATCTCATGAAAGATGATTGTACCTAGCGCGTAGGTAGGCCTTGAAGGTAGTACCTATGTAGGTAGCTCTGAATAATTTCTTAGTATCATGCGGCATTTGTATGGGAAATAGGACATACGTTGGCTATTAGGTATCGATCAATACAAAATTAGCTAGACTAGAACGTTCGATGGGAACAAACACATGGCGGTATAACGGCCTCGTAAATATGTAATTGTCACTGCAGTAGTTTCTGCTCTAATATTAGGTCTTTATAACGATCCATACGTATATCAACCTACCATATAGGCTAAAGCGAACGATTCTGAAATATAGAAGTAGCTACCTAAATAAAGGTCTGCGCACATCTACCTAGGTGATGGCGATCAGCTGAGACGCTGTCAAATATGAAAGCGGTATTTGACAGCGTTTCAGCCGCCATCGCCTAGATGTGCACGGGCCTTTAGTAGGTAAAAGGCGTGAAAGACCACCTTGCAAATAATAAAAGGTACCACCTATCTAACCTATACCAACCTACTTATAAAAGCTAGCCAAATTATTATTAGGTACGTTTAAGTCTATGCCAGTTTTTAAGGGCCCTACGTCTAAAATAATATTTAATTTACATGAGCTAACATCCTCCATTGTTGAGTATAAATTTAAAAACCGGGATTTTATAAAATTAGTACAATTTATGATCAAAGAGGTATGTGGCGAGAGAATTATGGTCTGAATAAACTTATACTTAGGTATCCAGCGTTATTAGTGGCGCTCGCTACTATAGCATATTATGCTGAGTGACTGCTCTTTTTACTTGAATAATCCGTATGTAATTACTAATTTTGTTGTGTGGCATAAAAATAAATAAAATTTGATTTGATATCATAACTTATTAAGCATCTTCGCCTCTTGTACACCCTGTATAATTGACAGTAATGCGGGCTCATTGCGTATGCGCATCGGTATCTTGCAATTTGAATAGGTAGATGCGCTCGAACAAGCGCGAACAAAGCATAATCAAGCGGAAGCGATAAACAAACGGGTTAAGAATGGTATCAAGGTGATGGTGGGAGGTAACTGGTTACAACTACAAGACGTTACTTCATGAGGTTTGTATGCCTTGTTCATTAATAATATTAAGTGTTATTATGTAGGTATGCCGAAGCAAGTACAAATAATATGGGAAGATACTAAGATAGGTAGTGAAATAACATTCAGTACTTAGGTCTATTGGTGAATTCTCGCCTAGCGAGCTCGAGTAGGTAATAAGGTAGTACCTACCTTATCTATCTAGCTTAAAAATATCCCAATAGTTCTGTTAGTGTGTTCTGTTGCAAATAGTACTAAAAACTTAGTGAGGGAAAATATCCCAGTAACATGATAACTGGTATTCGGGTTCGTTCAACAGAACTTACGGAACAAACGACTTACCACTTGACTATCCACTTACCAATTATTCATTTCCAAAAAAATTGATACTTAGGTACTAAAGTACTAACCCATTCAAACTATAGAGCGAAGTAAAGATGGCAGCGCTGGTGTCATTAGCGCCACAATGATGATGCGATAAGAGCAAAAGGTATGAAAATGAACCAAGGTGGTTGGTGGAAACAGCCTACCTCGTCTACTCTAGCATAGAGGCACGCATAGAGGTTCGTAATATAGGTTAGGTTTTAGATCCAAAAGTTGTGTCAATTTAAAACCTATTGGGCTATTGTGCTATTTTAGTTTACCTCTATACGCTCTAATATTCTCTGCATTTAGTCCGGCCACAATGGCAGTCACGCCCGTCGATTTCTCTGCGAACAATGTATAAGTAGAAAAAAAGTGCGTTTACGCTTGGTCAGTCAAGCGTGGTGGACACGGCATGTGGTCCGTGCTCTATGCGCCATCTTGGATGCGCGGATTGGGTTGCGCGCGCGCCTGACTCGGTAAAATACCTCTATTTCTCAGTTTTAATGAAACACATACGTAAAAACTCCTAAACTTCTTGAGCTTAGGCTACTTTGGAAAACATTTTAAAAAGGTTCTACAGTAATCTACACGCGATGATAATAATATATGCTTTTGGTAACCATTTCAAACTGTAGTCACACACCGACTAGCAGCGTGACTATTCATGTTACTTACCTAGTTACTTATTTTTGTCGGTAGGCTTGCTAAAAAATACCGTGCCTGAGGGTCCAAGTCCGGGGTTATTTTTATTTATTTCTCTTTGCGGTTGGAGCTACTAAACCTGACCGATAACCGGTAAGTTGCGGGTTTGAAGTATTTCAAACCTGAGACATGCCTGACTGATAACCGGCAAGGTGCGGGTTTGTACAGTACAAATAAAAGTTGAGCAGCTTAGGCCAATCTAGCTAGTTTCTCACACGGTAATGATAACACTGTTAACAGTCTTGGCCTAGCGGCCTAGATAGCTGGAGCTCTAATTGTTTTCGGCATCACGCAAAGCGGTTCGAGTCTGATTTCTAATTATGTTTCTCTTAGCACTGCTCAAGGTTCAAACCATTTACCGCAAACAATGGCTGATAACACGAATATTATATACCTATACGAACGGAGCTGGCCTTGATTGAAATATAACTATTTGAATCTATAGAGTTACGATGACGTTAACGCATCTCTGTCGCAAATACTTAACTGGTTTAACGTTAATAATCTTTTACTTAATGCTAAGAAAACCAAGTGTATTAAGTTTACCTTACCAAATGTGACTCTCCGGCCAACTAATATTATACTTAATGGAGAGTCACTTAACCTTGTAGATTCTACTATCTTCTTAGGACTTAATCTTGACAAAAAATTGCAGTGGGGACCGCAAATCAAAGCACTTGCTGCCAGACTAAGTTCGGCTGCATATGCAGTTCGGACTATAAGATGGCTCACTGATGAAGCTACAGCTAGGCTAATTTACTTCAGCTACTTCCATAGTGTTATGTCTTACGGTATCCTTCTCTGGGGGAAAGCAGCTGATATTCAAACTATATTCGTTTTACAAAAAAGGGCCATACGTGCCATCTATAAAATGAAATCACGAGACTCATTGAGGGAGCGATTTAAGGAAATTAATATCCTCACAGTAATTTCACAATATATATATGAAAACTTACTGTACACTCACAAACACATCTGTAGCTTTCAGAAAAATTGTGATTCACATAATATTAACACTAGAAATAAAAATAAACTTTATATTCCCAAATTTCGTCTACAGAAGGTAAATGGGTCTTTTATGGGGAACACTGTACGCTTCTACAATAAACTTCCGGAAAATGCAACTAAGCTTCCAATTCGGAAGTTTAAAGCCTATATTAAGAGTAATTTGATAAAGAAAGCGTAGAATAGCTATATGAATGATAAAACTGCGTGGCCCGATGTCCCGGTCACTCTACCCATAGGAAGCTAGCATGTCAATTTGCAATGTCTGTACCTACTATTTCATATCTTATTTTTATATCTGTGTAGATACTTTATTATAACTTTGAAGCGTAGCGTGTGCTGTCTTTGAAACTTTTGCTTTTGTATAATTACATTGCATACGTCTGACTAAGTGAAGTGGCACCACACTGGAACTTCACTGCTATTATTTTAGACTATTTTTGATTTGTAAAAGGATCATATAAAAAAACGTTAGGAACCGAGACGTAGTTTGTTGCCTGTTCTTCTACGCTTGGTCGCGTGGAACTGGCACCTAGACTCACCTAGCTTTAAGACGTTTCAAAGTGATTCTTGTATCGTATTGAATAAACGCTTATTGAATCTTGAATCTTGAATCTTGAATCTTGAACCTGGGACCTTCAAAATGTGGTGAAAATAGAAGTAGAAAACTTTTAAAAACCGATTCGATTTTTTTTCTGTAAGTTAATTCATTCAAATTATTTATGTGCGCAATGCTGGTGCTCTCAAACGGGGAAGGAAAACATCGTGAGGAAACCCGTGGCTTAGTCAGATCCGGACGTATTGACCATGTCTTTCTGGACTGGCAGTATGGTATAGGTGCTGGTCAAGCTTACTCCATCTAAAATCCAGTCCCAGGCACTATAGCGGCCGTAAGAAAGGGCATGAGCAAAAATAGTTGGCGCTATATAAATCATCTAGAATAGGCCTGTTTACTTTACCTTTATTGGGATACATCCGTAAAGCAAAAGGTAAATTGTCAAAGCGGGAATAAAACGATCGCTATTTAACTGAAAGGAATAAAACTGAAGGACCGAAGGTCGCATTGAAGGAATGTCTACATTTCTTTCTACAACATTATCTACTCAGTTTGTTATCCTTTAATATTTATAAGATGTAAATTGCTCGGGGATTCTGGGCCTATGCCCCACGCTTCTGGCTTCTTTCCCATGAAAATAAAGGTATCCCAGAATAGGTACTTATTGATTCGAAGACATTAAAATTGTATCCCTTTGTTAATCCTTGCGCATATCTAGGCGATCATATGCGATCTGCGATGCGATACCTGTATCGCTGTCAATTATCAGCTATCATATCATAGCTCAGCCGGACGATTGTGGAATTCTGTTGCTATTAAAAATTTTATACTAATAAATAAATGATACTAATTGGGCACAGCGATCACACATCTTGTTGCCATCATTTTTCGACCATTATCTATCTGTTGCTATACCTATTCGTTTTACAAAGCGAAGTTCCTAACTCATGTTTAAAACGTCTACAGTTGTTGCAATCGTTCCTCCTTGTCAAAGATAAGCTTTTTATTGCAATTGAAGCTCAAAATCAAGTGAAAACTGAAAGATGCGATTAGGTTTTGATTGCAACAAAATACTCAATCACTCCACTCAGATTCAAATATAAAGAGACGGCCATATTTTGATTAAAAAATATTCTTTAGCCACTATATCGCATGAGGCAAAGATTAGTTAGGTATAGATTAATGAGTCTTATGTTCTTAGAACTTGTCTGCTTTAAATGTAGCCTTTTTAAACTTCCGCGATCATAACATAAAAAAAATAGGTAAAAATAAATAAAACAATGAATATACGCGATATATAGCCTTTAATGTTGAAAACGTAGCCCAAGACCATCATAATATTGTTACAAAGCATAGTAGGCAGAACTTCGTTTCGATCCATTGGCCGCATACAAACAATACTATAAATTCGAAGACAGTATAAGTTAGTTATGCGTATAAAACAATGCGTGTCGACTTACTGTGCGTACCGTGCCTCATTGTGTTGCGGGGTTGGGTTGAAGACACAGTAAAACAATAGCAATAGTGTAACTTACGCAATTGCCCGAAGACACTGATCAATGTAGGTTTCATTATTTTATCTTTGTTTGTGCCTGAAACATAGTTCTGTAAAGCCTTGCGCACATCTAAGCATTCTGTGGTGGAGATCAGTGAAACGCTATCAAATATCGTGGATTTGAACCCACGGCCTTAGAATCGGAAGGTGGGACCGGTACCACTAGGCCACCAGCGCTCTAGTTCTAGTTGCTGATGATAATTTGCTTATCAGTACCGTGATACTTAAATTTGACATTACTTGTTTCTGGAATAATGCTAGAAGCCAATGGACTCAAAGTAGCTAGTCACTTTATGATGTCAGTAAAAACAGAGTACTTATTAAACGGCTTGCTACGTAAACGTGGTTACGATTTTGACTGAAATGAAATGATAAGAAAAATAACAGAATTTGTAGAGAGTAGTCACGCACGACATGCCGTGCATAGGAGTACCTTCCTTAGAACTTCGTAATGGGTAGGTCAAATAAAGTTCGTTTGATTGTTATCACCAAATGTTCCATTGTGTCTAAGTCTGCACAGGCCAAAAAAATCCAAAACATTGTACAGAAGACCGTAGCGGCTTGCTACGAAAAGTCGTAGACCTCTACGAAAAGCAATAAGTACCTACTTACCTAAATAGCATTTTTCCATGTCGTAAAGGTAATAGGCCTATATTCTGTGTTTTGTGGTTGTCATGCCGTAGTTCTACTTTACCATCGCTCACAGCCATAGTGATAGACATGTAAAATTCACAGTTCTCAGATTTTCCCAAAAATGTTAATTTGTAATATTTTTTTATAATACTCGTAGTTTAGAGGTTGCAATGACTCATCACTAAAGTCTAACTGAGGTAATGGATGTGGATGGAAATGTGAACAGAGGTAACATGGATAAGAGAGAGGTAAATACAAAAATGACGTCTGACACAGGGGAATAGAGGAGCAACACATGTTGTGCCCATCACCCCACATAACGTAGAATTATGGCAAGAAGAAAAAGAGTATAGAGGATGCGATGTTTTGAATATTCGGATTACCGGGCTTCCGTTTGGGTTTCAGCCGGTCGCCTCTGTTTTATCGACTCGCCTTCCCTCTTGCCAAATGTCAAAGCATCCTGATACTGCGCATGTGCAGTTCATGACAGCCCTGACATTCAGCCACGCTTATAAAACCACTGCGAAGCATTTCACCCTAAAATAGCATTTTACTCACTAAAAACACGAGTAGATCTTCATCATATCAAACTCTAGAGCTTAACGTTTCACCTTCCTGTTATTCCCCAAGAAAATTCCAAGTTTAGTGTTTGTTTTGTAGGCCGTTTTCGAATATAACCAAACTCACGCCAGTGGCCATAACTTTATCAAATACTGTGAAAATATAGTGATAACAACGTGTGCGGGCAGTAAAATGGAACTATGGATCTCCGAGTGGTTGTGAGACTAACTTTCAATGGACTATACTAAAAACTGTGGTATGAAAACAATGTACCCGCGTGTGTCGACGCCACTTTGCATCACAACAAATATGGAGTGAATACCACGCGATTTAACACTGTTCACTGATGTCATAGCTTAGGAGAAATTTATCAAACAAATACATATCATTACTGTGCCTATAGATTAAAAATATCTCTTGTATTTACATTTTAAAAGATTTATATACCTAACTTTATTCTTACATCGATATAACTTTACTAGAACGAGCAACAAGCGTTTAAAAATCGTAGACGTGCTACGAAGGAACTGGCTGATTAGACTACACGGAGCTGACGGACGAAGTTATCGGTAAGTAGTTTATTTCATATCTTTATTCTATTTTGGTTAACTAAATTAACTTTTTTAAGTTTGCAAACATATTAAAAAAAATTTTTTTGAGTGGCAAATGAATTTTTGGTCGGTTAAGCCCTTAGGAAAATTTTGCGGTAGTTTTACTTACTGTAGGTGTCTATCATAAATCATACAGCAGTCATTAAATTGATAATAGTGAGGTTAAAACTTTATACGACTTTTCACGTTTTTTTTCCATGTAAATTCGTCGCACATAAATTATTAGGGCGTTTCATTTATAAAATGCTTAATGCATGCCTCTTCTAGATCATATTTCTCTTTGATATAGGGGTGCGGTATACGTTGCGCGTCACCAGTGCGGATGTAGCCTACTTTATTTGCCTAAAACGTAAAGACGCATTTCCTTGACGAAGTGAAAATACAGTTGGTGACGGGAAGCCAAACAAAGGCGTTGGTCGAGCCTCTAGCTTATAACTGGTGGATGTGCCACTGTTTTAAATTTATTTTTTTATAACAAATATTTTTAGGAATAATGATAAATGAATTAAATAACGCATTGTTAAAATGTTAATAGAGAGAGAGAGACGTAATATCATGGGGACATTCATGCTCCAATTCTCCTTAGTTACCCCCGTAACTCCTTAGTTACGGGGATAACTAAGGTAGGTATAATAATATAATATGATAAGTTAGTTATTATTATTATTATTATAATTTATTAATTTTCAGATACAGTAGAGTAAATACCACATGTACACATAATTATAATATAAGGTACAGTTCTAAGCAATAAATATTGCACATCGTCTTTTCTGCGTTCGTAGAGCGCTATCTCTTTCTGACGCACACTCTGCTCTATGAAGCCGAGATTAGCCAATATGCAATATTTGTTGCCTACTACTGTACCTAGTATGACCCATATCGTAAATTTCTAACAAAACGACCTAAACGAAAATTCAAAAAAAATATATTTTTCCATGCCTTCATACCTGCCTGCATACATTACGTAACTTTGTTGATATCGCTTAAAACCCTTCGTTTCTTGAATCGGTAAGAATCCCAAGTTATTTCTGCCATAAAAAGTGGTGTGGAATGAGGCAGGCGCGGCTTGCGTGACCTCTTCGCATGCTGACGGTACCTTACGGTAGCCACCATTTTTTACATTTTTACTACACGGTCTGGCAATCGGGGCAATTATGGATATCGACGGTTGAGCTTTACCACGGTGATTTCTGTTTTCGAACTTGCAAGTTGTGAGAATTCGTAGTATAGCGGCTGCGGGTGGAAACTGTCTCACTTTCGGCACGTTTCAGCGATATTAAAGAAATCCCACAAAGTGGTTTTTATTTTTAAAATGTATTTGATAATTGGCACCGGTCAGATTTAACTTGTCTAAGGGCCGTATTCAAAAACAGTGCTTGAGTCTGAGTCGAGCCTCAAGCATAGATTTTTGACAGTTTTCCATTGAAGTGTCAAAAACCTATGCTTGAAGCTCGACTCAGGCTCAAGCATTGTTCCAGAATACGGGCCTAAGATTTATGGCTATGTCCACAATAATAAAACTACGATAGACCCAATTAACCCCTGAGCATAAGTACTAAGTTTTGACCCTTTTGCCGCAAACTTTACTAAAGCTTTCAAACAATATTGAAGCTTGGGGTTGTTATCTAAGCACTAAAATAAGTACGGCTTTTATCAATGCTAAAGAAAACAACAGCCAAATTTAATTTTTTTTCAGTCTCACTCATAAAAAGGTGCGTGTTAAAATACAAATAGGTATGGAAACCTATTGTTGTAAAAACTTACTTCTTCTTCTCATCGTGTCACCGATTCTTTCGAACCAAGTGTGGTGAAAGGATTTTAAAACCTAAAACTTACTAAACATGATAGACATAAAATCGGTAAATCTCAAAATGTTATCACTCCAACAGAGCATTACCAAAAATACGAGATCATTTTTCATGTTTCAGAAACGTTACTTTGTTCAAAGAGTTTCCAGTTTCCATTTAGTGAATCGAACTGTTTGCAAAAGAGCCGGCTGATTTACAAATAGAACAAGAATTTGTAAATCGTGGTAACATTTTGTTGCAAGGAATTTTATGCGTGTGAACTTAGCAGATCATTGTCCAGCAGATCAAAAAAAAAAGTGAGTTCTATTCGCATGCAGCATAGTTCTACAGTTCCTGATACTTTTCAGGAATAGTTCTGGCCTGAAAACCTGAAAAAAAACAATTGAAAATATGCTCTGCCAACTTCCCGTAGCAGATCATTTTTCACCAATAAAATAAAAAAAAATATTTTCATGTGCCTAAAGCTCTGCTCTACAGTTCCTGATACTTTTCAGAAATAGTTCTGGCCTGAAAACCTGAAAAAAGTGATTTGAACAAAAAATATTAATATTTTTTGTATGGTTTTAAACAGTTTGCAAGAGCTAGAACTCTTTCGTCTCTCATAGATCCATACTAGAGCTACTACCTAGAACTTGAATCAAGTCTGGAACTCACGCACAAAAACCAGCAGACCAGGGTTGAAAGTTTAAAATATTTTTTTTATAGTGTTAAGGGGTTCGTAGAAACAAGCACTCTCGCGTTTATCATAGGTCCTTATAAGACCTATTACCTACAAATTGAATCAAGTCTAGAACTCACGCAAAAAAACCAGCAGAGCAGGGTTGAAAATTTGAAATATTTTTTTTATAGTGTTAAGGGGTTCGAAAAAACTAGCACTCTCGCGTTTATCATAGGTCCTTATAAGACCTATTACCTACAAATTGAATCAAGTCTGGAACTCACGCAAAAAAACCAGCAGAGCAGAGTTGAAAGTTTAAAATATTTTTTTTATAGTGTTAAGGGGTTCGTAGAAAATAGCACTCTCGCGTTTATCATAGGTCCTTATAAGCTCTATAACCTACAAATTGAATCAAGTCTGGAACTCACGCAAAACGTTCAGCAGAGCAGGGTTGAAAGTTTAAAATATTTTTTTTATAGTGTTAAGGGGTTCGTAAAAACTAGCACTCTCGCGTTTATAATAGGTCCTTAAAAGCCCTATAACCTACAAATTGAATCAAATCTGGAACTCACGCAAAACGACCAGCAGAGCAGGGTTGAAAGTTTAAAATATTTTTTTTATAGTGTTAAGGGGTTCGTAGAAACTAGCACTCTCGCGTTTATCATAGGTCCTTATAAGCCCTATAACCTACAAATTGAATCACGTCTGGAACTCACGCAAAACGTTCAGCAGAGCAGGGTTGAAAGTTTAAAATATTTTTTTTATAGTGTTAAGGGGTTCGTAGAAACTAGCACTCTCGCGTTTATCATAGTTCCTTATAAGCTCTATAACCTACAAATTGAATCACGTCTGGAACTCACGCAAAACGTTCAGCAGAGCAGGGTTGAAAGTTTAAAATATTTTTTTTATATTGTTAAGGGGTTCGTAGAAACTAGCACTCTCAAGTTTATCATAGGTCCTTATAAGCCCTATAACTTACAAATTGAAATATGTCTGGAACTCACGCAAACCGTTCAGCAGAGCAGGGTTGAAAGTTTAAAATATTTTTTTTATAGTGTTAAGGGGTTCGTAAAAACTAGCACTCTCGCGTTTATCATAGGTCTTTATAAGACCTATTACCTCATTTTTGAATCAAGTCTGGAACTCACGTAAAACGTTCAGCAGAGCAGGGTTGAAAGTTTAAAATATTTTTTTTATAAAGTTAAAGGGTTCGTAGAAACTAGCACTCTCGCGTTTATCATAGGTCCTTATAAGCCCTATAACCTACAAATTGAATCAAGTCTGGGACTCACGCAAAACGTTCAGCAGAGCAGGGTTGAAAGTTTAAAATATTTTTTTTATAGTGTTAAGGGGTTCGTAAAAACTAGCACTCTCGCGTTTATCATAGGTCCTTATAAGCCCTATAACCTACAAATTGAATCAAGTCTGGAACTCACGCAAAACGTTCAGCAGAGCAGGGTTGAAAGTTTAAAATATTTTTTTTATAGTGTTAAGGGGTTCGTAAAAACTAGCACTCTCGCGTTTATAATAGGTCCTTAAAAGCCCTATAACCTACAAATTGAATCAAATCTGGAACTCACGCAAAACGACCAGCAGAGCAGGGTTGAAAGTTTAAAATATTTTTTTTATAGTGTTAAGGGGTTCGTAGAAACTAGCACTCTCGCGTTTATCATAGTTCCTTATACGCCCTATAACCTACAAATTGAATCACGTCTGGAACTCACGCAAAACGTTCAGCAGAGCAGGGTTGAAGGTTTAAAATATTTTTTTTATATTGTTAAGGGGTTCGTAGAAACTAGCACTCTCAAGTTTATCATAGGTCCTTATAAGCCCTATAACTTACAAATTGAATTATGTCTGGAACTCACGCAAACCGTTCAGCAGAGCAGGGTTGAAAGTTTAAAATATTTTTTTTATAGTGTTAAGGGGTTCGTAAAAACTAGCACTCTCGCGTTTATCATAGGTCTTTATAAGACCTATTACCTCATTTTTGAATCAAGTCTGGAACTCACGTAAAACGTTCAGCAGAGCAGGGTTGAAAGTTTAAAATATTTTTTTTATAAAGTTAAAGGGTTCGTAGAAACTAGCACTCTCGCGTTTATCATAGGTCCTTATAAGACCTATTACCTACAAATTGAATCAAGTCTGGAACTCACGCAAAAAAACCAGCAGAGCAGAGTTGAAAGTTTAAAATATTTTTATTTTATAGTGTTAAGGGGTTCGTAGAAAATAGCACTCTCGCGTTTATCATAGGTCCTTATAAGCCCTATAACCTACAAATTGAATCAAGTCTGGAACTCACGCAAAACGTTCAGCAGAGCAGGGTTGAAAGTTTAAAATATTTTTTTTATAGTGTTAAGGGGTTCGTAAAAACTAGCACTCTCGCGTTTATAATAGGTCCTTAAAAGCCCTATAACCTACAAATTGAATCAAATCTGGAACTCACGCAAAACGACCAGCAGAGCAGGGTTGAAAGTTTAAAATATTTTTTTTATAGTGTTAAGGGGTTCGTAGAAACTAGCACTCTCGCGTTTATCATAGGTCCTTATAAGGCCTATAACCTACAAATTGAATCACGTCTGGAACTCACGCAAAACGTTCAGCAGAGCAGGGTTGAAAGTTTAAAATATTTTTTTTATAGTGTTAAGGGGTTCGTAGAAACTAGCACTCTCGCGTTTATCATAGTTCCTTATAAGCCCTATAACCTACAAATTGAATCACGTCTGGAACTCACGCAAAACGTTCAGCAGAGCAGGGTTGAAAGTTTAAAATATTTTTTTTATATTGTTAAGGGGTTCGTAGAAACTAGCACTCTCAAGTTTATCATAGGTCCTTATAAGCCCTATAACTTACAAATTGAATTATGTCTGGAACTCACGCAAACCGTTCAGCAGAGCAGGGTTGAAAGTTTAAAATATTTTTTTTATAGTGTTAAGGGGTTCGTAAAAACTAGCACTCTCGCGTTTATCATAGGTCCTTATAAGCCCTATTACCTACAAATTGAATCAAGTCTGGAACTCACGCAAAAAAACCAGCAGAGCAGGGTTGAAAGTTTAAAATATTTTTTTTATAGTGTTAAGGGGTTCGTAAAAACTAGCACTCTCACGTTTATAATAGGTCCTTAAAAGCCCTATAACCTACAAATTGAACCAAATCTGGAACTCACGCAAAACGACCAGCAGAGCAGGGTTGAAAGTTAAAAATATTTTTTTTATAGTGTTAAGGGGTTTGTAGAAACTAGCACTCTCGCGTTTATCATAGGTCCTTATAAGCCCTATAACCTACAAATTGAATCACGTCTGGAACTCACGCAAAACGTTCAGCAGAGCAGGGTTGAAAGTTTAAAATATTTTTTTTATAGTGTTAAGGGGTTCGTAGAAACTAGCACTCTCGCGTTTATCATAGGTCCTTATAAGCCCTATAACCTACAAATTGAATCACGTCTGGAACTCACGCAAAACGTTCAGCAGAGCAGGGTTGAAAGTTTAAAATATTTTTTTTATAGTGTTAAGGGGTTCGTAGAAACTAGCACTCTCGCGTTTATCATAGGTCTTTATAAGCCCTATAACCTACAAATTGAATCACGTCTGGAACTCACGCAAAACGTTCAGCAGAGCAGGGTTGAAAGTTTAAAATATTTTTTTTATATTGTTAAGGGGTTCGTAGAAACTAGCACTCTCGCGTTTATCATAGGTCCTTATAAGCCCTATAACCTACAAATTGAATTAAGTCTGGAACTCACGCAAACCGTTCAGCAGAGCAGGGTTGAAAGTTTAAAATATTTTTTTTATAGTGTTAAGAGGTTCGTAGAAACTAGCACTCTCGCGTTTATCATAGGTCCTTATAAGCCCTATAACCTACAAATTGAATCAAGTCTGGAACTCACGCAAAACGTTCAGCAGAGCAGGGTTGAAAGTTTAAAATATTTTTTTTATAGTGTTAAGGGGTTCGTAAAAACTAGCACTCTCGCGTTTATAATAGGTCCTTAAAAGCCCTATAACCTACAAATTGAATCAAATCTGGAACTCACGCAAAACGACCAGCAGAGCAGGGTTGAAAGTTTAAAATATTTTTTTTATAGTGTTAAGGGGTTCGTAGAAACTAGCACTCTCGCGTTTATCATAGGTCCTTATAAGCCCTATAACCTACAAATTGAATCACGTCTGGAACTCACGCAAAACGTTCAGCAGAGCAGGGTTGAAAGTTTAAAATATTTTTTTTATAGTGTTAAGGGGTTCGTAGAAACTAGCACTCTCGCGTTTATCATAGGTCCTTATATGCCCTATAACCTACAAATTGAATCACGTCTGGAACTCACGCAAAACGTTCAGCAGAGCAGGGTTGAAAGTTTAAAATATTTTTTTTATAGTGTTAAGGGGTTCGTAGAAACTAGCACTCTCGCGTTTATCATAGGTCCTTATAAGCCCTATAACCTACAAATTGAATCACGTCTGGAACTCACGCAAAACGTTCAGCAGAGCAGGGTTGAAAGTTTAAAATATTTTTTTTATAGTGTTAAGGGGTTCGTAGAAACTAGCACTCTCGCGTTTATCATAGGTCCTTATAAGCCCTATAACCTACAAATTGAATCAAGTCTGGGACTCACGCAAAACGTTCAGCAGAGCAGGGTTGAAAGTTTAAAATATTTTTTTTATAGTGTTAAAGGGTTCGTAAAAACTAGCACTCTCACGTTTATAATAGGTCCTTAAAAGCCCAATAACCTACAAATTGAACCAAATCTGGAACTCACGCAAAACGACCAGCAGAGCAGGGTTGAAAGTTAAAAATATTTTTTTTATAGTGTTAAGGGGTTTGTAGAAACTAGCACTCTCGCGTTTATCATAGGTCCTTATAAGCCCTATAACCTACAAATTGAATTACGTCTGGAACTAACGCAAAACGTTCAGCAGAGCAGGGTTGAAAGTTTAAAATATTTTTTTTATAGTGTTAAGGGGTTCGTAGAAACTAGCACTCTCGCGTTTATCATAGGTCCTTATAAGCCCTATAACCTACAAATTGAATCACGTCTGGAACTCACGCAAAACGTTCAGCAGAGCAGGGTTGAAAGTTTAAAATATTTTTTTTATAAAGTTAAAGGGTTCGTAGAAACTAGCACTCTCGCGTTTATCATAGGTCCTTATAAGCCCTATAACCTACAAATTGAATCAAGTCTGGGACTCACGCAAAACGTTCAGCAGAGCAGGGTTGAAAGTTTAAAATATTTTTTTTATAGTGTTAAGGGGTTCGTAAAAACTAGCACTCTCGCGTTTATCATAGGTCCTTATAAGACCTATTACCTACAAATTGAATCAAGTCTGGAACTCACGCAAAAAAACCAGCAGAGCAGGGTTGAAAGTTTAAAATATTTTTTTTATAGTGTTAAGGGGTTTGTAGAAACTAGCACTCTCGCGTTTATCATAGGTCCTTATAAGCCCTATAACCTACAAATTGAATCACGTCTGGAACTCACGCAAAACGTTCAGCAGAGCAGGGTTGAAAGTTTAAAATATTTTTTTTATAGTGTTAAGGGGTTCGTAGAAACTAGCACTCTCGCGTTTATCATAGGTCCTTATAAGCCCTATAACCTACATATTGAATCACGTCTGGAACTCACGCAAAACGTTCAGCAGAGCAGGGTTGAAAGCTTAAAATATTTTTTTTATAATGTAAAGGGGTTCGTAGAAACAAGCACTCTCGCGTTTATCATAGGTCCTTATATGCCCTATAACCTACAAATTGAATCACGTCTGGAACTCACGCAAAACGTTCAGCAGAGCAGGGTTGAAAGTTTAAAATATTTTTTTGATATTGTTAAGGGGTTCGTAGAAACTAGCATTCTCGCGTTTATCATAGGTCCTTATAAGCCCTATATTTTACAAATTGAATTACGTCTGGAACTCACGCAAAACGTTCAGCAGAGCAGGGTTGAAAGTTAAAAATATTTTTTTTATAGTGTTAAGGGGTTCGTAGAAACTAGCACTCTCGCGTTTATCATAGGTCCTTATAAGCCCTATAACCTACAAATTGAATCACGTCTGGAACTCACGCAAAACGTTCAGCAGAGCAGGGTTGAAAGTTTAAAATATTTTTTTTATATTGTTAAGGGGTTCGTAGAAACTAGCACTCTCGCGTTTATCATAGGTCCTTATAAGCCCTATAACCTACAAATTGAATCACGTCTGGAACTCACGCAAAACGTTCAGCAGAGCAGGGTTGAAAGTTTAAAATATTTTTTTATATTGTTAAGGGGTTCGTAGAAACTAGCACTCTCGCGTTTATCATAGGTCCTTATAAGCCCTATAACCTACAAATTGAATTACGTCTGGAACTCACGCAAAACGTTCAGCAGAGCAGGGTTGAAAGTTTAAAATATTTTTTTGATATTGTTAAGGGGTTCGTAGAAACTAGCATTCTCGCGTTTATCATAGGTCCTTATAAGCCCTATATTTTACAAATTGAATTACGTCTGGAACTCACGCAAAACGTTCAGCAGAGCAGGGTTGAAAGTTAAAAATATTTTTTTTATAGTGTTAAGGGGTTCGTAGAAACTAGCACTCTCACGTTTATCATAGGTCCTTATAAGCCCTATAACCTACAAATTGAATCACGTCTGGAACTCACGCAAAACGTTCAGCAGAGCAGGGTTGAAAGTTTAAAATATTTTTTTTATATTGTTAAGGGGTTCGTAGAAACTAGCACTCTCGCGTTTATCATAGGTCCTTATAAGCCCTATAACCTACAAATTGAATCACGTCTGGAACTCACGCAAAACGTTCAGCAGAGCAGGGTTGAAAGTTTAAAATATTTTTTTATATTGTTAAGGGGTTCGTAGAAACTAGCACTCTCGCGTTTATCATAGGTCCTTATAAGCCCTATAACCTACAAATTGAATCACGTCTGGAACTCACGCAAAACGTTCAGCAGAGCAGGGTTGAAAGTTTAAAATATTTTTTTTATATTGTTAAGGGGTTCGTAGAAACTAGCACTCTCGCGTTTATCATAGGTCCTTATAAGCCCTATAACCTACAAATTGAATCACGTCTGGAACTCACGCAAAACGTTCAGCAGAGCAGGGTTGAAAGTTTAAAATATTTTTTTATAGTGTTAAGGGCAAATTGAAAGGTAAAAATGCAACCATTCCATCAGTATTTTCTTATGACGTTATCACGTTCAACTATTGTCAGTAAACCGACTTTACAGACAACCGATTTTTTTTTATATTGTTAAGGGGTTCGTAGAAACTAGCACTCTCGAGTTTATCATAGGTCCTTATAAGCCCTATAACCTTATTTTTGAATCAAGTCTGGAACTCACGCAAAAAAACCAGCTGAGCAGGGTTGAAAGTTTAAAATATTTTTTTTTATAGTGTTAAGGGGTTCGTAAGAACTAGCACTGTCGCGTTTATCATAGGTCCTTATAAGCCCTATAACCTACAAATTGAATCAAATCTGGAACTCACGCAAAAAAACCAGCAGAGCAGGGTTGAATGTTTAAAATATTTTTTTTATAGTGTTAAGGGCTTCGTAAAAACTAGCACTCTCGCGTTTATCATAGGTCTTTATAAGACCTATTACCTCATTTTTTAATCAAGTCTGGAACTCACGTAAAACGTTCAGCAGAGCAGGGTTGAAAGTTTAAAATATTTTTTTTATATTGTTAAGGGGTTCGTAGAAACTAGCACTCTCGCGTTTATCATAGGTCCTTATAAGCCCTATAACCTACAAATTGAATCACGTCTGGAACTCACGCAAAACGTTCAGCAGAGCAGGGTTGAAAGTTAAAAATATTTTTTTTATAGTGTTAAGGGCAAATTGAAAGGTAAAAATGCAACCTGTCCATCAGTATTTTCTTATGACGTTATCACGTTCAACTATTGTCAGTAAACCGACTTTACAGACAACCGATTTTTTTTTATATTGTTAAGGGGTTCGTAGAAACTAGCACTCTCGAGTTTATCATAGGTCCTTATAAGCCCTATAACCTTATTTTTGAATCAAGTCTGGAACTCACGCAAAAAAACCAGCTGAGCAGGGTTGAAAGTTTAAAATATTTTTTTTTATAGTGTTAAGGGGTTCGTAAGAACTAGCACTGTCGCGTTTATCATAGGTCCTTATAAGCCCTATAACCTACAAATTGAATCAAATCTGGAACTCACGCAAAAAAACCAGCAGAGCAGGGTTGAATGTTTAAAATATTTTTTTTTATAGTGTTAAGGGGTTCGTAAAAACTAGCACTCTCGCGTTTATCATAGGTCTTTATAAGACCTATTACCTCATTTTTGAATCAAGTCTGGAACTCACGTAAAACGTTCAGCAGAGCAGGGTTGAAAGTTTAAAATATTTTTTTTATAGTGTTAAAGGGTTCGTAGAAACTAGCACTCACGCGTTTATCATAGGTCCTTATAAGCCCTATAACCTACAAATTGAATCACGTCTGGAACTCACGCAAAACGTTCAGCAGAGCAGGGTTGAAAGCCCTATAGGGCTTATAAGAACCTATGATAAACGCGAGAGTGCTAGTTTCTACGAACCCCTTAACACTATAAAAAAAATATTTTAAACTTTCAACCCTGCTCTGCTGGTTTTTTTGCGTGAGTTCCAGACTTAATTCAATTTGTAGGTTATAGGGCTTATAAGGACCTATGATAAACGCGAGAGTGCTAGTTTTTACGAACCCCTTAACACTATAAAAAAAATATTTTAAACTTTCAACCCTGCTCTGCTGAACGTTTTGCGTGAGTTCCAGACGTAATTCAATTTGTAAGTTATAGGGCTTATAAGGACCTATGATAAACGCGAGAGTGCTAGTTTCTACGAACCCCTTTACATTATAAAAAAAATATTTTAAACTTTCAACCCTGCTCTGCTGAACGTTTTGCGTGAGTTCCAGACGTGATTCAATTTGTAGGGTATAGGGCTTATAAGGACCTATGATAAACGCGAGAGTGCTAGTTTCTACGAACCCCTTATCACTATAAAAAAAATATTTTAAACTTTCAACCCTGCTCTGCTGGTCGTTTTGCGTGAGTTCCAGATTTGATTCAATTTGTGGGTTATAGGGCTTTTAGGGACCTATGATAAACGCGAGAGTGCTAGTTTCTACAAACCCCTTAACACTATAAAAAAAATATTTTTAACTTTCAACCCTGCTCTGCTGAACGTTTTGCGTGAGTTCCAGACGTGATTCAATTTGTAGGTTATAGGGCTTATAAGGACCTATGATAAACGCGAGAGTGCTAGTTGCTACGAACCCCTTATCACTATAAAAAAAATATTTTAAACTTTCAACCCTGCTCTGCTGGTCGTTTTGCGTGAGTTCCAGATTTGATTCAATTTGTGGGTTATAGGGCTTTTAAGGACCTATGATAAACGCGAGAGTGCTAGTTTCTACAAACCCCTTAACACTATAAAAAAAATATTTTAAACTTTCAACCCTGCTCTGCTGGTTTTTTTGCGTGAGTTCCAGACTTAATTCAATTTGTAGATTATAGGGCTTATAAGGACCTATGATAAACGCGAGAGTGCTAGTTTTAACGAACCCCTTAACACTATAAAAAAAATGTTTTAAACTTTCAACCCTGCTCTGCTGGTTTTTTTGCGTGAGTTCCAGACTTAATTCAATTTGTAGGTTATAGGGCTTATAAGGATTTATGATAAACGCGAGAGTGCTAGTTTTTACGAACCCCTTAACACTATAAAAAAAATATTTTAAACTTTCAACCCTGCTCTGCTGGTCGTTTTGCGTGAGTTCCAGATTTGATTCAATTTGTAGGTTATAGGGCTTATAAGGACCTATGATAAACGCGAGAGTGCTAGTTTCTACGAACCCCTTAACACTATAAAAAAAATATTTTAAACTTTCAACCCTGCTCTGCTGAACGGTTTGCGTGAGTTCCAGATTTGATTCAATTTGTAGGTTATAGGGCTTTTAAGGACCTATTATAAACGTGAGAGTGCTAGTTTTTACGAACCCCTTAACACTATAAAAAAAATATTTTAAACTTTCAACCCTGCTCTGCTGAACGGTTTGCGTGAGTTCCAGATTTGATTCAATTTGTAGGTTATAGGGCTTTTAAGGACCTATTATAAACGTGAGAGTGCTAGTTTTTACGAACCCCTTAACACTATAAAAAAAATATTTTAAACTTTCAACCCTGCTCTGCTGAACGTTTTGCGTGAGTTCCAGACGTGATTCAATTTGTAGGTTATAGGGCTTATAAGGACCTATGATAAACGCGAGAGTGCTAGTTTTAACGAACCCCTTAACACTATAAAAAAAATGTTTTAAACTTTCAACCCTGCTCTGCTGGTTTTTTTGCGTGAGTTCCAGACTTAATTCAATTTGTAGGTTATAGGGCTTATAAGGATTTATGATAAACGCGAGAGTGCTAGTTTTTACGAACCCCTTAACACTATAAAAAAAATATTTTAAACTTTCAACCCTGCTCTGCTGGTCGTTTTGCGTGAGTTCCAGATTTGATTCAATTTGTAGGTTATAGGGCTTATAAGGACCTATGATAAACGCGAGAGTGCTAGTTTCTACGAACCCCTTAACACTATAAAAAAAATATTTTAAACTTTCAACCCTGCTCTGCTGAACGGTTTGCGTGAGTTCCAGATTTGATTCAATTTGTAGGTTATAGGGCTTTTAAGGACCTATTATAAACGTGAGAGTGCTAGTTTTTACGAACCCCTTAACACTATAAAAAAAATATTTTAAACTTTCAACCCTGCTCTGCTGAACGTTTTGCGTGAGTTCCAGACGTGATTCAATTTGTAGGTTATAGGGCTTATAAGGACCTATGATAAACGCGAGAGTGCTAGTTTATACGAACCCCTTAACACTATAAAAAAAATATTTTAAACTTTCAACCCTGCTCTGCTGAACGTTTTGCGTGAGTTCCAGACGTGATTCAATTTGTAGGTTATAGGGCTTATAAGGACCTATGATAAACGCGAGAGTGCTAGTTTCTACAAACCCCTAACAGTATAAAAAAAATATTTTTAACTTTCAACCCTGCTCTGCTGGTCGTTTTGCGTGAGTTCCAGATTTGATTCAATTTGTAGGTTATAGGGCTTTTAAGGACCTATTATAAACGTGAGAGTGCTTGTTTTTACGAACCTCTTAACACTATAAAAAAAATATTTTAAACTTTCAACCCTGCTCTGCTGAACGTTTTGCGTGAGTCCCAGACTTGATTCAATTTGTAGGTTATAGGGCTTATAAGGACCTATGATAAACGCGAGAGTGCTAGTTTCTACGAACCCTTTAACATTATAAAAAAAATATTTTAAACTTTCAACCCTGCTCTGCTGAACGTTTTACGTGAGTTCCAGACTTGATTCAAAAATGAGGTAATAGGTCTTATAAAGACCTATGATAAACGCGAGAGTGCTAGTTTTTACGAACCCCTTAACACTATAAAAAAAATATTTTAAACTTTCAACCCTGCTCTGCTGAACGGTTTGCGTGAGTTCCAGACGTAATTCAATTTGTAAGTTATAGGGCTTATAAGGACCTATGATAAACTTGAGAGTGCTAGTTTCTACGAACCCCTTAACAATATAAAAAAAATATTTTAAACTTTCAACCCTGCTCTGCTGAACGTTTTGCGTGAGTTCCAGACGTGATTCAATTTGTAGGTTATAGGGCTTATAAGGACCTATGATAAACGCGAGAGTGCTAGTTTCTACGAACCCCTTAACTCTATAAAAAAAATTTTTTTAAACTTTCAACCCTGCTCTGCTGAACGTTTTGCGTGAGTTCCAGACGTGATTCAATTTGTAGGTTATAGGGCTTATAAGGACCTATGATAAACGCGAGAGTGCTAGTTTCTACGAACCCCTTAACACTATAAAAAAAATATTTTAAACTTTCAACCCTGCTCTGCTGGTCGTTTTGCGTGAGTTCCAGATTTGATTCAATTTGTAGGTTATAGGGCTTTTAAGGACCTATTATAAACGCGAGAGTGCTAGTTTTTACGAACCCCTTAACACTATAAAAAAAATATTTTAAACTTTCAACCCTGCTCTGCTGAACGTTTTGCGTGAGTTCCAGACTTGATTCAATTTGTAGGTTATAGGGCTTATAAGGACCTATGATAAACGCGAGAGTGCTAGTTTCTACAAACCCCTTAACACTATAAAAAAAATATTTTAAACTTTCAACCCTGCTCTGCTGGTTTTTTTGCGTGAGTTCCAGACTTGATTCAATTTGTAGGTAATAGGTCTTATAAGGACCTATGATAAACGCGAGAGTGCTAGTTTTTACGAACCCCTTAACACTATAAAAAAAATATTTTAAATTTTCAACCCTGCTCTGCTGGTTTTTTTGCGTGAGTTCTAGACTTGATTCAATTTGTAGGTAATAGGTCTTATAAGGACCTATGATAAACGCGAGAGTGCTAGTTTTTACGAACCCCTTAACACTATAAAAAAAATATTTTAAACTTTCAACCCTGCTCTGCTGGTTTTTTTGCGTGAGTTCCAGACTTGATTCAAGTTCTAGGTAGTAGCTCTAGTATGGATCTATGAGAGACGAAAGAGTTCTAGCTCTTGCAAACTGTTTAAAACCATAAAAAAATATTAATATTTTTTGTTCAAATCACTTTTTTCAGGTTTTCAGGCCAGAACTATTTCTGAAAAGTATCAGGAACTGTAGAGCAGAGCTTTAGGCACATGAAAATATTTTTTTTTATTTTATTGGTGAAAAATGATCTGCTACGGGAAGTTGGCAGAGCATATTTTCAATTGTTTTTTTTCAGGTTTTCAGGCCAGAACTATTCCTGAAAAGTATCAGGAACTGTAGAACTATGCTGCATGCGAATAGAACTCACTTTTTTTTTTGATCTGCTGGACAATGATCTGCTAAGTTCACACGCATAGGAATTTTGTAATATTCGCCTAATAGTTAGGTGGTTACTCAGGTACCTACTTCAGCTTGTGAAAAAAACTTGTTACCTATTTTAATCGCTCAAAAGTATTCCTTGATAGGTAAGTTACTCGTACTTTGAACTTGATTAAATCTAACAAGAACGGTGTTTAGAACAGAATTCAAATCTAGTACTTTACATGCCTAAATGTAAGTACCAGGTACGTACATTTAAACACAGTAGATATACAGTCAACGACAATAGAATTATAATAGCAGCGTTTTACCTGAAATAAAACGCACATTATATACTTACCTCAATAAAAGCTTTATATTGAGAAGGCGACATCCTTTTCCGGCGAATTTCTACCAGTTTTCATACTTTTATACAGTCAACATCCGGTCAAGTGGCGCCACCTGGCAGCCGCGCGCAGTTTTACTTCGTTAAACATGCAGCGCCATATTGAACTCATTGGCTTTTTTATTTCACCAGGCAGCAATTAAAGTGAAAGCTTTTATTGAGGTAAGTATATAATGTGCGTTTTATTTCAGGTAAAACGCTGCTATTATATCCTGAACGCTCAATAAAAGCTTTATATTGAGACCTGTTTGTTATCGCCTGGTGACGCCACTTGTAAGATCTGGGTTACTCTAGCGCCAATGTGATATTATATTTTTTACTCAATAATGTAGGTAAGTTTGCCTACAATAGTAAATAAAACCGTATTTTAATCAATTGTGCACAAAATAGTGCCTGACTATATTATATTATTAATAATAACATGATTATTTTAATTCTATCAGACATTGCTATAATCTTAAATTATCTAAGAGACTGTAAGTAATCTTAAAAAATCTGCTAAGCATGGTAACAGACAAACCACCCCAAGTTCCTGGCTTAAGTTCAGCTATGAACTTCTTTAGGCTGATCATAATGATGAAGTTATCATAATGCCATGTTAATTGAATGCATTCAAACAAGCCGCGCGATAGGCCTGGTTAAACTCTATACCTAATAGTGTGTACTGGTCTCGTAACTTTGTCAGATGCTATGTAGCTAGTGTAAAGAGATGATAGATGGCGGCAATCAAACTCAACAATTGTTTACTTCCTGTAGATATCGTCAAGATCTTTTTAAAACAATGCTTAGAACAGTAAATCGTAGCTCAAGTGCTACCTCGCAGTGCTGTAATAACAGCCTCCTTAATAAATATTTAGATCTTCTGCTATGACGTTGCGCAAAACGAGTTTAGCTTAATATTTTACTGTTTATTGCATAAATAATAACTGCAATCAGTTTCTAACTATACTTGGATAAAATAATTACTACTTAGTATCTAGATCTAACCCAGAATAAAATCAAATGCCAATAAGATCTGTGGTGAATAAGGACTTATCCTGTAAGGACCTTTATGAGCTAAGAATATTACTGCAATGTAAGTACTATCAGCAGTACCTATACCTATCAATAGTAGTATATAATAAAGCTTTTTCTTTATTCTTATACTTATTCTAGCAGTATCTTAGTGAATTACTTTTGCTAACGTCCCATCGGAAACTCTGATTTGTCAAAAGTCTAAACCATCATCATTAACTCAAGAATATTCAGAACTTAGAACATAACAGACAAGACAGTGTCTGCGTTATAACGTAGGAAGTACAGATTCATGCGTTAGTGTCGTATTGTATAGAATATACCAAAAGTAAAACATGAAAGACAAAAAGACAGTGTCTGCGTCATAGGAAGTACGGATTTATATGAGTGTTAAGATAAGATAAGAAAATTATTTATTGGGCAATAAAATTGTATTGAGTAAAATACAAAAAGTCGAGCATAAAAAACACAAAGACAGTGTTTGCTTCATAACATAGGAAATATGGCTTCATGTGATAGCTCTAATCAAGTGTAAATCACATAGAAAATGTGGTCATCATTATTAGTTGTGACCCCAAAAGCAGCTTTTAGTGCTACACTAAAGATGGTTACAAACCACACGTTATTACACACTTAAGCAAATTTTGATCAAGCAACGGCAAAAATTATCAACGCAACGTACCTATTAAGCATCGGTATTGATCCGTATTCCATTTGTTTATATAAAGAAATTATTTCGGCAAACTACAGTTTTTCGCTAGGAAACAATAGCATACACGCTTTGGGGAGTGTGTACTTAGGATGGTAGATACATTACATCCACGAGCATGTGTGGGTAGTTTCATAGTATAGTGACCGCGTTGTAAACCTTGACGGTTCCTTACTAAAATATTTGCAGGAAGACCGCATCTCAAAAAAAAAAATAAAAATATTTACTTGACTAAAGACTGCACGTGCGATTTCAGAGACAAACAACCGAAGTTACTTTACAAGCATTATAGTAGCATAAGTTGGCCGCCACTCAGGAGGGTGGTAATGACGTAAACACATCGACATACCAACACCTGGGCCGTTATTCGCTATTGCCAACCCACGCGCGTTACGTGAACACGTTAAGACATCGGCTTAGCAATAGTCGGATTTTGAACGAATCATGTGAAACAACCAAAAGATCAAACGTGGGGCATAGACAACTAGTCTTGTGGCATACAGAATACCTTTTTTCGATTCCACACAAAGGCGCGTTTGCGTTTAGATCACGTTGTAAAGTCACACGTTTTGGGCACGGAATCTCCAATGTAATCGCGAATAAGGCCCCTGCTCGCGCAGATAGACCGGCAATAATGCGTTTTTTGTGCGTGTACCACACGCCACTAATGAACGGTTTATTAGTGTCAAAAACCAAACGGCAAAGTATAAATAAGGTACAAATTGGTACGACTTTGTCAAATACTGAAACGTCAAAAGACTCTGTCTTGCTAGGAAAAACATGGTCCTCCTTGGTATCTTTTCTCAATGCGTAAAAATAATCGCATGAAATTGCTTTTCATAAAACATTCATTTCATTTTAATTGTTCCTGAACCCTGATAACTTAGTGATGTGTTTTAAGGCATCCTTAGGTAGGGTAGGTCTTTGCTAGTTTTAATAAATGTATAAACATTAATTTAGCACCATGATGAACTACAAGGTTGGCAAAGTCTAAAAGTCTGATGCTTTTAAGAGGGTAGTCTTGAATTTCTTACGTAATTTTAAATGTTCGCAAAGAATGTCTTTGTTTTGTCCCATTCAAGACAAATGATCATAAAGATTCACAACAAATATTTGTTTAAAAAGCTTGCTTAGCCTGAATGAGGTTATGTGAAACGCACCTATGTGTGCGACTTGCAAAAACACAGTACAGTGTAAATCTAAGAGTTAGGTTCGGTTTAGGTTAACTCGGAAATTAAGAAATTCCTATCTTTGGCAAATACTTTAAGGGTTGCACTTTTAGGTTCGGGTCCAAAAGCAGACAAGGGTCTACTTACACTATGACAAGCATTTCAGTGGATTTAAAAGAGCCATTTTTCATTAGATCAAACAAGACTAGGCTCTTGATGTAAAACACTTTATTGGATGGAAGTGTGTAACTGGCTTTCCTTACCTTGAGTATTATTTCTTTTATTTAAGTATCTATGTACTATATCAGCTATCTGGTTCCCATCGTACAAGCTCTGCTTAGTTTGGGGCTAGATAGTGTTGTATTTATTTTTATTTTATATATGCCTAAGCCAGCACTTACACCATAATGAACTTCTCGAGGTCATTATAATCTTCACTTTCGAGTCGCGACTCGTTACTTACCTTTCTCATTGTAAAAACACAGTTCGTATATTGCACATTCGAGTGTTGACCCCTGTGCGAGTTTAAATGTGGCTTAAATTTCCAACCCGCGAGGCTGTACTTGATACAGGCACATTTACTAAATTTGTATCAAATCTGTATGATGGAACACAGTTAAAACACTTAACCCCCGCGAGAGGCAGTTGTAAGATTAATTTTTTTCTTGTGAGAACCACTACATTTCAGAGACTAGATTCACTTACCAATAGTTCACAGAGTTCCACGCGATGGAACACAAATTCGCTTTACGCCTAACCCCCGCGAGAGGTGGCTGTTAAGTTGATCGAGGTTCTCTTGCGAGAATCCATTCGATTTAGCGAGACAGTTTCACTGGAAGTTTAGAGAGTTCAACTCGATAGAACACACTTTACAAACGCCTAACCCCCGCGAGGGCGGTTGTTAGGTTGATTGAGTTTCTCTTTTCAGACTTAACAGGAACAGGCCAGTTTCACTGGAGGTCTATAGAGTTCCATTCCATAGAACGCAGCTAGTTCACAAACGCCTTACCCCCGCGAGGGGTGGCTGGTAGGTTCTCAAGACCAAAAATACCTTGCTGCTAATAAAGTAAGCCTTTTTACTTGAAAACTTTATAGTAAACCTTCGAGTCGGTGACCAGTAAACTGATTGAAAGCGATGGTGTGATGAACATAGTTTTAAAATAATAAAGTGGGTATTAAGAAAAAAGTTTCTTAAGATTTTTCTAGAAGTAAACGTATTCGTATAATAAACCCAAGAGAGAATATAAGTAATATTATTTCTGCTTTGGGAAGGTAGGCATAAATTTTATCAAAAACAAAATAAAAATTTAATATTATTTTAACAATGCTTAACCGTATAGGTAGGTATGGCCCGATGACGTCAGGTATCATACGTTTTACCCCTCTTTGTTTGTTTCCAAGTCTATGAAACCTGGAGTATGTTAGGGTATAAGACTTTAAGCAAAACGCACTGGATATCAAAATAGCAGTTAACATGAAGCAATGAACGAATGATAATATTCAATAAAAAACTATTCCTTCTACGATTTTGATTTAACCTCCTCGGAAAAACATTGTAACCTCAGAACAAAGACCCATGTTCATCACACGTATTTCGGTGGGGATCGAACCCACGATCACACAGAAGGCAGAAGTACTATGAAAAATAAATATTAGCAAATTGTTTGGAAAACAATTCTAAAAATACGTTCAAACGACGCCATGCCTATTTGTTCATTTTATAGCTATGACAGCGGTTCCGGCTTTTGCCTCAAAGAACGGCACGTATACCAACCACAGCTTATGTGCACAATAAAATGTACTACTGAAAATGAAACTAAACTATATAAATAAACTGGATTTTTTAAAACTATAAGAACGTGATCCAAACGAAAAAATCGTTAAAAAAATTAATCACGTTCATTTTTTATTATTATGAGGGTACTCACGGTTTTCCCTCCTTGCACTGCTCAAAGAAGAACACTTCACAAAATAAAATTAATTATTTATTCACTTTTGTAAGAACAAAGATTTAAAATATTATTAGCAACCACGGTCGTCGCAGAGCTAGCTGCTGGACACATGTTGCTTCGACGGAAAACAAAACGCCAATGAGTTCAATATGGCGCTGCATGTTTAACGAAGTAAAACTGCGCGCGGCTGCCAGGTGGCGCCACTTGACCGGATGTTGACTGTATAAAAGTATGAAAACTGGTAGAAATTCGCCGGAAAAGGATGTCGCCTTCTCAATATAAAGCTTTTATTGAGCGTTCAGGATATAATGAATTTGGCCATCAGACGCATACATAAAGTAGTTAATAATACAAGGTTTTCAGTAGCGTTATTTGTACGTGAGCTTTCCTGAATTCCAGTTGAAATTGTATTATAGGGAAGGTAGGTAAGTAAGTGTCTGTAGGTACCTATTGACTTAATTATCTTTTTTCAAACGATGATCACTTTCTAAAATCAGAAAGCAGAAACTAGGGTGACTACAATTTGAAACAGTTTCACTAAATAAGTAATTGGCGTGAAAATTTCGACAGCAGTTTTCAATCGGACACCGCTGATTTCATAGCTGAACAGTTCTGAAAGTATCAAAACTGTATAAATTATTTGCTAACAGTTATGAAGCAAACATCTTTAACGCATCACAGGATTCCATAATTAGACGTTTGCGATGCGCGTGCGTCGTTCGCCATTTCAGTGACTGATACTTTAATCATAAAAATTAGACTCACAAGCATTCATTTAATAGGTGCCCGTTCTCATGTCCACATCGGACGCATCGTATCAAAAATTTTATGAACAATCAAGTAATCGTATATAAGGATCAGAAGACGCACTTGAGTGACACATATATTATAACTCTTCTGGCCAGCTATATTGTTTATCCTGTGATAGGATATTTAAGACCAAGTTTGGGTTTGCGAGTCGTATTCGCTCAAATATGAAAAGTAATCCAACTTCGCAGTATGGTTTGCAATCGACGGATACGTCGCGGAGGACATCATTCAAAGAATACTATATACAGTCAGTTTGATGCAATGCGTCCGATACTTACGATGCGGACGGACATTATACACTACTCAACAAAGTCTAGGGAACAAGGATATAATTAGTGTATAATTTTAACTCAACTTGTTTTTGTCCCAGATGTAATACATCAAAAGAAGCAAAAATTATTCTTGATTTCAGTTATGCAATTAAATAAATAGCGTTTATGTAAAAAAATAAAGTTTAATAAAAAAAAAACAAAAATAGTGCTTAAACAAAAAAAAAAATCTTCAAATTACAAAAACATAAAATATGACGCATGCGTAGAAATTAAATGAAAAAACATTATTTGCAGCTGTTTAATAATCCGTTGGCCCTCCCATCAGGGCATAAGCCCTTACTCTATGCAAACCCCTTACTCTGCGACCAACTTCGGTTTTTCCTTGAAATGAAATGAAAATGCTTTTTTTTTCGAACACGTGATTTATTCCTCTTCCAGCCTTAATTTATAAACTTTAGTGACCAGTACTTTTTTTACGGGCTTTCACAATAAAAGTTGGTACTATTGCTTATTCCCTAAATTTTGTTGAGTAGTGTATTATGGATGGTCGTCTTTAGTCTTCTTGTTATTGATTACAGTTATACATAACAGTTAGTGATGATTTCTTTGTCAGTCACGATAGAATGATGCTTCTAATTGCCAGAGGGCATTTTAAATGCGCGCATTCATCATCAGCCTGAAGAAGTCCACTGCTGGACATAGGCCTCCCCTACACATTTCCAGGAAGAACGATTCTGAGCCCTTTCCATCCATCGACTTCCCGCGATCTTAACAATGTCGTCGGTCCATCTGGTGGGTGGGCGCCCTACGCTTCGTCTTCCGGTTCGTGGTCGCCATTCGAGAACCTTTATTCCCCAACGGTTGTCGGTCCTTCGAGCTATATGGCCTGCCCATTGCCACTTCAACTTACTAACTCTACGAGCTATGTCGGTGACCTTGGTTCTTCTACGGATATCCTCATTCCTGATTCTATCATGTAGTGAAACTCCCAGCATAGCTCTCTCCATAGCTCGTTGCGCGACTTTGAGCTTGTGCACGAGGCCAATAGTTAGCGACCACGTCTCAGTTCCATAAGTCATCACTGGCAACACGCACTGATTAAAGACTTTCGTCTTGAGGCTTTGCGGTATCTGCGACGAGAAGATGTGGCGCAGTTTCCCGAACGCTGCCCATCCGAGTTGGATTCGTCGGCTTCGACGTCGTGCGAGCGAGCATTTTAATAATGCGCGCATTAAATTATTAAAATGCTCGCTCGCACGCGCTGGCATTTTATGACGAGTACGCAGTCTCACATTTTTACGTTCGAAACCAGTAAAATAAGCCAATTAAATCATCGGGCACTATTCAACATAATGCAGGATTTTTAGACTTGGGGATTTTCACCTTGCCGTCGTAAATCAAACTATCGCTTAGAAGTTTGTTTTTGTCTGGAACACAGATTTTAGCAGCACCACGTAGTAAACAAGAATACGCATCAGCTAGCTCTTATGTCCTTGCAATAAGCGTAGTTTTCCTTTTTTTTTACGTAACTTGAACTGTATCTTACTGTATACATAAATAAGGTGGTTATTGTAGGTTAGATAGGGTACCGAGTTGTTGATGTTAGATCCTTATTGATTTTATTGATTTTGCAAAACGATATTTAGTGCCGACTTCCTAAAGCGAGTACTGACTTTAAGAAATTTCTATTCAAATAATCGCCTACGTTTATCGCGACTTTTGCATAAGTAGGTACTGTCGACTTTTTAATCTTTATGCAATCATCAGCGTGTTCACGATCCATGATCTACTAGTTCAAACCAGAATATTTTGACACTAACTTTAAAGTTAATTCCATTCATTATGATGACGCAAATAGGCGCAACAATAAAGTTAGTCCTGCGCATCGCCACAATAGAGCAATAGGCATGTCGGACGCGATTTCATTTCCTGCGCGCGCGCCGATCCGTGCACTGGCCTAATATCCGGTGGCATGGCGCTGTGTGCGGTGCTGTACCAGATACAACTGGTTTACAATTGTTATAAAAATGTGGCATTGGTCATCATCATCAGCCTGAAGAAGTCCACTGCTGGACATAGGCCTCCCCTATACATTTCCAGGAAGAATGCACTACTGGGCCCTTTACATCCTTACCCCTTTATATCTTAACAATATCACCGGTCCATCAGGTGGGTCGGTGTCCTACGTTTCGACTTCCGGTTCGTGGTCGCCATTCGAGAACCTTTATTCTCCGACGTTTGTCGGTTCTTCGAGCTATTTGATGATGATTATTTGTATCATAATTGATAAAATCAGGAATAAAATCTGAAATTATGCTGTATTTTTTTTGCTGTTACACCAAATATTTATGTAATATAATCAGATCTGCTCAGATCAGCTCTTAGCAATCTTCACTCTTCACCGACTTTTAGATTACAAGATCATAATAACTTATCTCACCTTTTGGGTTCTCATCTATTTGCTTCTAGCACGTTCTAACTAAGCTCTCTTTCAGTAGAAACACTTTTCTGTAAGTGTATTTTATTAAACGCTGCTACAGCTCTACCATTACGAATAGGTACTTCCACTTATTAAATAAAACAAAGGTAATATTTTATGACCATAAACTAAATCTGATATTATTTTTGTTGCGTGAACAATGAACAGTAAAAATGACAGATTTTAAGTTTTTGCGTGCGACACGCATTAACCAACGCAGTAGGTACTTTGATAAACGACGGAGGTAGAAAAATCGGTCTCACACATGCAACATTTATTATTACGGGCTCATTATTATTATAAACATGTAGAAATATATTTTTTCTGAATTATACTTTATTATAATTTTGCAATTTATCATTATAGCCAAATAATATAGCACTAAACTGGAACTTCATTGCTATATTTATTTTTGTTTTATAAAAGGATCATACAAAAAAGTCAGGGACTTAACCGTAGTTTGTTGCCTGTTGTTCTAGGCGTAGTCGCGCGGAACTGGCACCTAGACTAACCTTGCTTTAGGACGCTAAGTGATACAAGTATCACAAGGATAAATATGTATGTACTTGTGCATAAATATTTTTTGAATTTGAATCAAAGTACCTTGTACCTTTTTAATGAGAGAGATACATGTACAAGAGTCAAATCGCTGGGCATAAATGGTATCATCATCCATTGTTGTAATACAACCTGATGGATTACCATATTTGAGGTAAAAAGTGTTGGCAGATATAGAATACATTTGGCAATTTATTTTTATTCGGCCATTTGTTACTTTTGTAAACGTTTCGTTGGTTGTTATCTAAAAAAACAAAGTCGTAACTCTTTTGGACGTCACAACGATGTTCTGCATCAAATTTGCAATTGACTGCAGTTTTACCTTTTAAACAAAAAATAATGGTAAGATTGGAATTTGCAGCAAATACGTTATTTTTCTTTCTTTTATTTTGTTACTTTTCACTTCTTTGGAGTCTTCAAATACGTTGACTGGCCACTCAGCTCAGTTGGTACCTCTGCTTTCTGTACCGTAGGTCGTGGGTTCGATACCCACCGATAATAAATATTTGTGTGGTGAATGAAATGTTTGTTCATTGTCTCGGTGTTACATTGTATTCTAAGTATGCAATTATAAATTATAAAAAAAAATAAGTATTGTAGAACATGTTCTATCTGGCTCCCATAGTACAAGTTCTGCTTAATTTGGGGCTTTATAGTGTTGTGTGGACTGTCCACAATATATTGTGGACAATATTATATTGAAACAATATTTATTTATTTACGTATACAAAGTGTTAAATTATTTTTTTCTCAAAATTATAAGAGGTTTCTCTTCAGACCTTACAGTAGTCTCTCAACGTAAGTATAATACCAACATTTAACACACAAGTTTTTTGCTTTTCGATTTACCACTTTATTTAAAAAATACCCTTATAAACTCTATTTACTGATAGCAAACAGCTATTGCGTAGGTACATATTTCTAAGCTACAACAATACCAACCTTTTCTATGTTACCCAGAATAGATTTCGTTTCCTTGGAAAGAAAAACCGTGCCTATAGCAGTTAGTGCCTACATTTTACCGTAATTGCTATTCAGAGGTCGTAACAATGTCAATACATTAAGCCTATCGCTCGTTCAACAAACTAGTTATTAGGTACGAAGCGATTCTGTTGACTTTAGCGAAATGACGCGGAAATTACTTAGTTGAACCACCCGCCACTGCTAGGTATTTTTCATTTATGAATTCGGGCTTTCAAAGATCCTAATGATTTTATTGAAGAGAATAGTTAGAATAATAGACCGTTTGGTTTTTAGTTTGGCAATGCAAAGTAATTTGTATTCTTTAGATCAAAATGTGAAAAACCTTATAAACGATTGGACCCAAACAGTGTCCAACATAAGTCCACTGAAAAAAATATACTTGCAGTTAGAAAATCATTAGAGAATGATTTATGTTGTTTTTTCAAGAAATAGTACATAATATATTTTTTATTGTGAAATCAAATAATACGTTTGTAATTTTTTTTAATACCAACTCATGAGAGTGAATGGTGAGTATGAGCTCATAAGCACTTACTCATATTATTTTAGTGGCCGTGGTTGTGCCGGTCTCATATATTTTTTTCTTTCTTTTCTCCCTGCGTCCTATGTTTGGAAAAGTAAGTTTATATTTCAATCCTGCGGTCAGTGCTTACCACACAGAATTAATTATAATGTTTCGGCAAACTACCTTTCATGGCAACAGTTAGTGCCTTTACTACCCCAACTCGCCTCTAAAAATCTAATGAAGGTTTTCTTGTGTATTTGAAAATGCTATACTACATGTAGTGTTTTGCCCCAAACTGTGATCTCGTTATGCACACGAGCTGGTATAACATTTATACCAGCTCGCGCACATCACGAGTATTTTTTTTGCACGGTGCGTAAAAAAATCCACTCTGGAAAACTTCAGAGGGGGTTAAAGTACCCATCAATGTAAATAACTTTATGTAAGTGAAAATTTCCCTTTAGTGCTTGTACGTATCTTTAGGCAAGTATGAGCATTTTTAGAGGCGGGAAAAAACCAGAGAACTCGTCACCGTCACGCACCTCGTGACACCTCTTCGGGAAAGATCGACAAACTTCGCCAAAAGAGGTGGGAGAAGGTTCAGCATTCCCGGAGTGCACCAATTTTTTTAAAAGAACCAACACTGTGTATGTTAGAAAAAACCGCAGTCCCATGCAAAAGTTTAATACCTCAAATGCTTCAAGAAGGTATTGAACTAGTAGTTTGGCAAATCTGTATAAAAAAAGATGCTAAGAGTCACCTAGTCATTGAATCAGTACCATTATAAAAATTATATGTGGTAAAAGTTGAAGAAATAATATCAAAAGTATATTAAATATCAGAACTCGTAAAAGCTCGTTACAATGAACGCAAAAACCAGCGTAACAAAAGCTCCCAATAAAACTCGCATATTAAGGTCATAAGCTTGAACTAAATACAAAGTAAGGTACCTATTTAAAATTTAATTAAGTATATGAAAATAATTTTTAAATTTCAGAGTTTTTTTTATACAACAAGCAAAAGGAGCAAGCATATGGCCCGCCTGATGCATGTAAAGTGGTAACCATCGCCTATAACACCGCATTGCCTCGTTGGTAACGCACGTCAAGAATGTGCCCTACGATGCAGTGTCCTGCATCCATCAACTTGATGCGTATACAAAATTCAGTTCAGTTCAGCCTCATGTGCCAGTCATTTCACGGGCACCAACATCCTTCAAACTTATGGAGCTATGGACGCAATGCAATGCTACTAGGAGAACGTGCCATTGTTATACGCACAAGTGGTAACTTCTGCCACCAAATGACGATGATGATGATGGTCCACTAGATGTTGAGTTACATCATGAACTCTTATTGTTTTTTTTTATAATTCGATAAATTTGTATCCCATGTCATGTCCCATTTCTTATGTAATCTGTGTAACTTTCCTTTCCTATCTTACGACAAACCCAACCTTTTCATCCCTAAAATAAATTATCGTAACTTAAATCACATGATAACTTACTAAACAGAGGTTACTTAGGCCGTGGCGCTGTGGCCATTGATATTCGATGCGTGTACGGTACAGACCTATCTATACTGCCTACCGATATACCCACTGGTGGAATTAGCTAAATTAGAACTGGATACTAGTTAGGCATCCGTTGTTGGAGTGTCTGTTTCGGATTACGGATCGCGGATTGAATACACAAAAGGAAATGCGAATTAATTGATCCTTGTAAGGACGAGTAGGTAAGATAGGTATCACCGGGTCGTCTACTGAAATGCAAACCCTACTGAAGCTTGAAGAACTTTCATTCCGTTTCTTGCTTTGGGAAATGAACGTTTGAAACAAAAGGTTTGTAGGTAGTTAGAGTCAGTATCTGAAGTTTTTATTCGAATTTCTGGAAAATACCATGCGTCTGTTAAGGAAAAACACTTTTTGAATATTTCACCCGTCAAACTTTTGAGATTGACTGTAAGTTTTTTAATACATTTGTATTCCATCATAATATTATGGTCTCGGTAGCAAACAATGTTTTTATGCGACTAATAACTAGGTTAATTTTAATTTTCAATAATGGTTTTACAAAATTCTGCACTTCAGAAGCCCTCGCTGTGCGAGATGGAACTCACGTTTGACCGGTTTAATAATTTTACTTGCAGCTACAAAGTAAAAATGCCATCGAGCGACCTTCTTATGTATCGGTAAGCTCTAATCGTTGTTTAAACATCCTGTAAATGTTGGCAGCACCATCCCAGCGTATTATTTCCTTATGGTACTTAAGGCGGTGATTTTACACGAAAAACCACAGTTGAACCAAAAGTCTCTCCATTTTGGTTGCTGAAAGAAACATAGGGGCAAAGTCGTTTAATGTAACTAAGTATTTTTGGTTGAAAAAAAGTTTTTTGAAGTGAAAACTTCTTTAGCGGCGTTGAGCACTTTTTCTGTAATGGGTATAAAATCTTAAACTCGCGTCAGCGCGTCAGGACACGTGACCTGATCGAAAAAGCGTAAGACGGATGGAGAGTAGACAGCTATCCCCTCTCTACGGCGCGGCGAAAATGTATGCCTGGGCCTACTGTTTCGTTTAGGCAGCGCAGGGCGCTTGCGCGAATGTTCGTGTATGTTACAGCGTGCCAAATAACAAACAAGCCCCCCCTAACCATTCCAAAATATCAAACATGCTCAACGTTAATAATCAAGTTTTCACTTCTGCCGGCACTCCCGGAGTGCAACCCGTATTTTTTCAATGGGCTACTAATACTAAATTAGTCACCAGTATTTCGGACTTATTTCTGTTGTAAGATCTACAACAGTGACTTTTAAAATGTTTAAACACCTTAGTTTTCATTTTAATTCACTATTGTATGAAAATAGCTCAGTTTTTTCAATGAGCTACTACTAGATTAGTCATCCATATTTTTGGACTTACATACTTTTGTTGTAAGATCCGAGTGTTCATTTTAAGTCGACACACGTTCTTTATTTATTTCTCGTCAAGGCTCAATCTAACTGATTGTCTAACTTAAACGCCTTAAGCACTTACGCCTGTCTTGCCTAGCATGTGGATATTGAAGTAAGTGGGCGCCTCCTTGGCGCGAGCGTGGGTTCAAACTCAGGTGTGCACTAATCAGCCTGACGAGTTAATAGCACGCCTCACTAATAATTGGCGGAAAATTATGAGGCGAGACTGTATGAATCCTGAAATAGCTTGGGATGCTTCCTAATTTGTGTTTATCCTGATAACATGGTGCGAATTACGGATTAAACCAAAAACCTGTTTTCTTTATATACCTGTAGGTATGTTTGTAAATTAGATTTTTATCATTCACTAGCTACCCGCGGCTTTGCTCGCCCCGTTCCCGTATCTCATTACTTTTTCGAGATAAAAAGTATTCTATGTCCGTCTTCTGGTTCTAGGCCCCCCACCAATTTTCAGCCAAATCGGTTCAGCTTTCTTGAGTTATACATCACTATGTATAACTCAAGAAAGCTGAACCGATTTGGCTGAAAATTGGTGGGGGGCCTAGAACCAGACATTATCCATACAAGAAAGTCGCGTTAGTAACACCTTGTTTTCCATAGTCTTTGGTAACACTTTACTAACGCGACTTTCTTGTATGGATAATGTATACATATAGATTATATTTTGCTGTCCTATACCTAGATAAAATCGCGAGAAGTCGGTGGATAGAGATGGTTAGAAATTTCATTTATCATTTTTCCTGAAAATATGTATGAAGTTATAACAAGCAGTGAGCATGAAAAACAGCGGAATTTTTCAGGCCGACGATAAAATACTAATGATTATTTCTCGGGTATCTTGAATGGTAATGTTGACCCTCTTTATTTTGTATCAGGGTGAGTTAGTAGTCCTAGTATTTTGTTTTAAAAAACCTCGCTCTACTAAAATGGTCAAGTCTCTAACAAAGCAATAGGCACAAAGTAACTTCATCAATAAATACAAAGTATTGATTCTCTCATGGCCGCAATTCAAAATAACATAGCGGAGGTATAGGGTTGTCACTCGGAAAATTATTAAAACCTGAAAATCGATCCGA
Source organism: Thera britannica (assembly GCA_939531255.2). Taxonomy (NCBI): domain Eukaryota; kingdom Metazoa; phylum Arthropoda; class Insecta; order Lepidoptera; family Geometridae; genus Thera; species Thera britannica. The sequence continues at coordinate 20,768,873 of OW618034.2, forward strand.
ATTCAAAAGGTCGATTGTTACCTATGCAACTCAAATAAATTCAGCTACTTTCTTTCTTTTGTTTAAGAAAGAAAAGCAGAAGCTTTCGTCAAAGTTTGTGCCAGGTGCACAGCTGTGATCGGAATCTCTTCCTTAACATTATTTGGTTTTCACTATAATAAAAGTTGAAAAACAACCAGAGCATTGGATAAGTTCTGACTGATCTATAATCAGTTCATTATTATTTGCCATGCCCGCTCAGGTGTTTGACCGCCCGGCTTAAAACTTGTACTGGCAACCCTATACCTACACGTGTATATACGCTTTTAAATATTAAAACGTGCTACATTTCCCATGCGCATATTATATTTCGACGGCATAAACAGGGTGTTTTGCTAAGGCCGCTATAAGCATCACCTATTTACAAAAATCGTTTTACTTCATGCCAAGTTTTTGAAGTATTTTCAAAAACCAAAAACAGGGAAAGTCTCAAATTCTACAGTCTCGCTTGTATATAAATAAATTTATTTCTAGATCAAAAATTTGTCCAAATTAAAAAAAAGGGTTGAAATTAATGGTTTAAGTTATAGGAGACCAGAAAACTACCCTGAGATGATAGCGCGGAAGGGACAGCTTATAACAACTCCTGCAGTCATTTAAGCAAGGATTTTTTTTCTTGACAATAGCGTAGATGGCATAGATAAACAGATTCCCCCACAGACCTACCTACCCCATGCAATTCAGGTAACAACCAACAACGTAAAACAGCCATAAAAGGTTTGTTAGTACAGTACGTACTGGTGGCGCCGCCGCGGCGTGTTGTGGGGCGCGGTTGCCATGCCAACGGGGGTTCCCCCCACACACCCCTGGGTTTCGACTGACCCGTCGACCTCTAGTGACGACTTCTTACACTGTCAGTGTTTTAGGGAGGTAACAAAACTTATAGTTACACTGGTTTATTCCTTAGCAAAATACAATAAATAAAAAAAAGAAGATGGAAAAACAATAAAAAAAAACGTTTTGTTACATTGACACTAAAGCACATAGCGGTTGCTCGGGATACACGAGGCTATATAGTTTTTCAAGCCACGATCAACTAAGTTCTTAGTTCATGTAAACAGAACTAGCTTTATTTTTCCACTAACAGATCTGTTTACACGAAGCTAAAACTGCTAGCTTGCCAGCTTACTGTTGTCTTGCTAGCCTCGTGTATTCCGGGCTTATGGGATCCATACAAGTAAGGAGTAGCTTCCGTAGATAAGTACTTGTAAACGCTACAATATCCATACTAATATTATAAATGCGTTTGTAACTCTGTCTGTCTGTCTGTCTTCCTGTCTGGCTTTCACGCCAAAACTACTGAACCGATTGAAATGAAATTTGGTACACAGATAGTTGAGGGCCTGGGGAAGGACATAGGCTACTTTTTATTGCGAAAAAGGGGTTGTAAGGGGTTGAAAATAGGGGTTGAAAGTTGTATGGAAGTATCGTCATTTTTAGAGCTAGAAACTTAAAACTTATTTTTTAGTCTGTTGATTTGATATAAAAAAATATGACATTCAAAGTTTGTGCTGGGGGGGGTAGAGGGAGGGGAGTACAGAGGAGAGTGTGGAGGGGAGTACAGGGGGAGTGTGGAGGGGAGGTGCGGGGGGAGTACAGGGGGATTGTGGAGGGGAGTCTGGGGGGAGTGCGGGGGGAATGTGGGGGGGTGTTGAGGAGAGTGGGGGGAGTTCGGAGAGGAATGCGGGGGGGATGAAAGCGTGGCGTAGTACGACGCCATATGTCTAAGTTTAGTAAGAGGGCAGACGACTGTGTCACGTGCACGCGAATATGACGTTGTTATTTAATTACTGTTTTCTTCCGCTGCAAATTAAAAATGCTACCTATAGACACTATACCACGCGGACGAAGTCGCGGGCACAGCTAGTTTTAAATATAAACGTTACATAGAATTTAAAATGTGTCCCTTCACTGTTTTGCCGTAAGAGATAGTACAAGAAGTATAAGGTACCTAATTTCTAACCAAATTTTTTTTAACCCTTTCGAGCGGACTTGTCCCATCTCTAGATGTCACCAGGTCTAGTCTAGTTCTTGACGTCCTCAGCTTTATGAATACTTCACGTTTTAGGTGGCCGTATTCCGTACACCGCAGGCCACAGTAACGGTTCGACTTTCTTACCACTGGGAGTTGTAGGTAATTTAAAAATGGAATAACTCAGATGGACAAGTAGAATGTCACGCTCAAATGTCACGCGATACGTAACGCAGGCACGTGATGTAGAGCAAATATTTTAGTTGGTACCGTGAGTTAAGTTCGTTTAATTAGTTCAGCTAGTTTTCCCAAAGGTATTAAGCACCAAGGTACTAAAACACAAGTTCAATGGCTCGGTAGGCCATTATTTTAAATTTAAAATTCCAAGAAATAAAATTATCCTCCGTATTAATAAACCTTACTTAAAAACAATAAAATTAGGCCTGTCACGATTTGTGACAGGAATGGTAAGCTTATCTATTTATAAATGTTTATGAGTGAGGCTATAAAAGTCATGAAATATATCAGAATGTTTTGATTAATTAGTTATTTTAGGATCTATTACGCCATATATTTTTAGAGCACTTTTTGCAAGAAAATTATGACTTCATATTTCCATTGCACTGATTTGTACAATGTGTTTCAAAGTGGCCGTCGTTTTTTTGAGCAATATTTTAAAAAAGTATTAGGTAAAAAAAACATTGAACCCAATAAGTATTATTTTAATCTCGCTAATCTTAATCGTAGTAGGAAATGAAATACTGCTTAAAATGTACCCTGTCTCTATTCACCGTTCGGCAATGATTTTTAGTGAAATATTTTTACAAGCATATTTAGAATTTTCTACTTGCGTGCCACGTTGAAAAGTCGTCGAACTTTTGAAGAACAAAGATAAGCATGGGTTTTAAAGAATCAAAGCGTGTGGCACGCACATCATGAAAAGCAGTTTTTTCTTTGTCCATGATTTGATAGTCAATGTATCATTGAAATTATAGGCACATAAGGCTGTATATGCTTATTTGAGGGACTCAAAGCTCGTCCCTATCGTGCGTGGCTTGCGAGACAGTGTTTAATATTTATAATTGCCACTTAACATCTGGTGGCTATCTGTGTAACATACCATCAATAAATCAGCATAATATAAAAAAATCTAAGTGATGTTGTTGCAAGTGCTGGGAATGAGTGGATGAGACTCGCGAGGGACCGGAAAGAATGGCGCAATAAAGAGGAGGCCTATACTCAGCAGTGGGTGCAAACGGACTGATGATGATGATTATCTATAAATAACCTATAATCTGATATTTTGGAAATTACTGGCAGATCAGGCTGAACATCTGTATGCCTCAAGTTGATGGACGCAGGGCAGCGCATCGTAGGGCACGTTCCTAACTTGAGCGGCCTACGAAGTAATGCTTTGTTATAAGTAATGGCTACTACCACCCATCGATCAGGTAGTTGTAAGAAAAAAAAGCATCAATTAAAACAAAAGACATTGTTTCTCAATGGTATGGTAACTATCGCAATCGTTGGGCTACATAAAAAGTAAAAAAATGCGGCCTATACAAAGGATTTTTCATATACAAAAGCAAAATAAATTTATACATAGTGTGAGTGGGACTCTGGCTCATAGGGTTCTCGCAGTTGTTTTGCTAAAAATTCATACCATGACCACTGTAGAATGTGTCGCCACACAAATGATACAGTAACAGTAAAACAGCGGATATTTTTCACTTTTAGTATTCTTCTCACATAGCATAAAAATAGGTACAGGATTTTCAGTGAGACGAGGTACATGAAATTGAGTGGCAATATAGTCTAAGATCCTATACTAATACAAATGATACGAAATGTGAAGTTTAAAAAACTGAAAACCAGCTTCATGGCAAAATAATTCAACCGATTTTGGTGAAATTTCTATGGGACTTATCTGAAAATATAAACTTTTACATAAAAAAAAAAAAAAAAAAGACTTATCAACAAAATTAATAAAAACAACTGAATGTAGAACCTCCGCCTTTTATTTTCATCGCTTTCGTAATTTTGTGAGGACATTTTTATATGAACCGTTATAACTGTAATGAAAATTAGGCCATTACCTAATACAAAAAAAATACAATATCCACTCAAGTGAATAGTTTTTTAAAGAGATAATGACTATTTTTGATTTATTGTCATGTGATAGGAGTGTGGTAGACTATAATGTAAAAGTTAAAACTCACTCCCCTTGGCTTGTGCATCACAAAGTCCGAGCAATGCTCAATTTTAAAGTTTTAATAAATTATAATACAGCTGTTTCATTGAAAGTTCCGTCTTCACAGACTTCTTTTTTAGCTGCTCAGGCAACTTTTCTTATTAGAAACGGAACCCTAAAAGTTGTCGAACAAAAGGATAATTTTCCTGTAGTTCGCTATTATGGTCGGGCTTTTGTTGTCCGGTGCCATAGTTTAAACACGGCAATTTGCAAATGCGACGATTTCCACTTTAGTTAAAATTGACGATGATGCTCAAAATATGCATAATGTAAATGTCAAACATGTAGTTAGTTATTTAGTGGATATCTACCTAGGTTTGGTAAGTAGATATAGGTTCAATATACAAACAAGTCTGGCTCTGATTAAAATTTGTTTAATTTGGGTCGGTTTAGGTTAATTCTTTTCATTGTTCCTGAAGATGGTTTAAATATTTATGTCTCTATTATATATACGCAATTTATAACTCAAAACGGTGGATTTAGCTGAAAATTGGTGGAAAGCTTAAAACCAGGAGACGGACATAGGATACTTTTTATCCCGAAAAAGTGACGAAAACGGGGCGTGCGAAGCCTTGGGCGGCAGCTTGTATAAAATTCGGCGTAGTCTTAACCGTGAACACGACGAATATAGATAAAGCTTTGTTGGCACATCATGGAATGGCCTGCATTGCAGTGCTTTTTTGACATTTATCATACTGTAGCCCGAACTACCACCGCTTGTGGCCTTAATAGGCTTTCTGGAGCATTACCAGGTTACAGTTGTTGGAAGCCAGATATAAACGTATCAAAATTCTGGGATTATCTGTATAATGCTTATTCAAAGTTTGCAGTGCGAATTATTTGGCGCACTGTTATTTTTTAAATTAGCTCGTTGCGTCTGCTTGAAAGAAACAAGAAGAGGACAACCGGCTGACGCTTGGTAGTAAACTTAATTAAAAAGTTTAACCACGTGTTAATATAGCTACTTAAGAAGCTTTTTTACCTTGCGGTAGATCATAGATTGTTATCGGTCTAACTATCCCGACTTACCTACTCATAGTAAAACATGGATAATAAGTTAATTAATTGATTCAGGCGTGATTTTGGGGAATTCCATTTTTAAACATACCTAAATTAAAAAGTTATCCGCTAATCTAATCGACGAATCCTGTAAAGTGAAATCAGGTGTATTAGACACAACAAAAATAAAATTTAACAAGATTTCGACACGTGTTTCGACTCTTTTATTATAGCTCAGTTGGAGTTGTTCCTGTATGAATTAATCAAACTGACCTGGACCGGGCTTTTTGATTTTAATTTTACTTTTGGCATAATATTTCAAAATAATATTACTCGCTTAAATGCCCACCTTTCATCAAATACAAAATTAAACTTAGTTGTAACAATAACGGACACCGAGCAGCGATGTTGCCAACATTAATAAAATTCCTTAGACGAGAAACACGAAACTTTTTTTTGTATTAAGCTTTTCCTTGCAAGTCGGGGAATTTCACTCCAAGCTAATAAACGTAAGAATTTAATAAGAGCGTCATTTTAGAGGAGGTATCAGTATTTCTTTTAATGACAGAAAAGGCATTTTCCTTTTCTGTATTCTGAGATCCTATTTAATTTGCATTGTGATCTCAGCGGCTTTTCCTTTAAAAGGTTTTTAAAATGAACGCCCCTATAAAATACAATAGCGGATTTTCTTATTTTTATTGATACAAACAAATAGAAGACGGAAGACTCTCCAACCCGTTGGACTGACGACATTGTAAAGATCGCGGGTAATCTTTCTTTATGGAAATGAGTAGCGCCCTAGTACGTTATACACTTATACCATAGTAAAATAGTGCTGAATAATCAAAAACAGCCATCGTATTTGCCGTCGTGTTTCAATTATTTTAGATACAAATTGAAAAACGGTGAATAAATAAAGGCAATTTAGACAATGCCTGTGACAAATTGTTCGCATGCTCCAATTCCGAGATAAATGTCGCTTTCGCCTGTCTGCGAGGAATCAAACCGGAAAAACTTTTGAAAGCCGGTAAGCCCAGCTCGCTCGGAACGGAATCACAGCCAGCTAAAGTATATTTCACCCTTTTGACGACACATTATGTACATTTGCAGCGCGTAACGACACGGGCTCGGCTCACAATTTCCATTAAGGCTCGTCGTAATAGGAGCGGCCCAAATTTTAATCGACACACTCAAATTTCAACTCTAACTTGCAACAAATAGCGCAGAAGCAGCTAAAGAGTTTGGGCTCATTTGTGTCTGAGACACGTCGTTTTTCAGCCGCGCCCCGTGTTACACATATCGTATTAGCAAAGGATGGAATCTTAGTGCAATTAGCCTCAACGTTTTAGGAGTGCCCCTGCCCAGTTTGCGGGTTGTGATACGTTGTTTTAAGCCAGTTTAGCACATTCACTTAGGGGGCTCAGACAACTCGGCATTAACAAATGCAAAACCAGCGATAGCACGCTTATGACTACTTAGGATGAAGTGAGAAGGAGTGGAAGAAACTCCGGAATTATTAAAGGGGCGGGTAGTGTCTTATGTACATAATATACTTTTTGGCACTCTTAAACTACTTAGTAGGAACAACTAGTTTAAAAAAAAATTGCTCAATTTTAATCTAATTATTTTGTTATCCAATTTTGGAAAACTATATAGGGGGATTTTGGCCCAGCAGCGTAGTGTGGCATAGAACAAAAGATGTGGCATCCCCCTTCCAGCATCTTCTATAAGTAAAACAGGCATTCTTGGGATGCAATTGAATAAATATTAACTTTGGCTTTAAATATGGATAGGTAGGTCAGTGAAGGTGAATACAAAATAAAATATGGTTTGCAATTTTAGCTCAAGCGCAGTACAAAACATAATTATAGCATTGAAAATTCAAAGCTGTATCAAGCTTAAACGGGTGTGCTAGTAGAGAATTAGCTCAGTATCTGCTTATCCGGGCGAAGCACCGAGGAGGATAATTATTTATTAAAACCGTTGCCATCCCCTCTGCCATCCCAACCGGTATGAGAACTCGTCCCCAGATTACGTAACTCGAGACATGTTTGCAAGAGCAGACTCGCGACTACGAAGTAAATATGACTCAAAAAAAAGGCATTTTACATAAATACTATGATTCAATAATAATAATCAATAACAATTTATTTGGAAAGCATTTTTACAAATCAAGGATATGACATAGGTTTTGCATACATTACAACCAACGTTGAAATAATAGTAATAATTCTAATAGTCAAACTATCGATAATCAAAATACTCTATTGTTAGCGTAAGTTACCTTTATACGTCCTCGTGAGAGGCGTAAATTAGCCCCCACCTTTCAAGTTTAGTTTCATTATTGGCGCGGCTAATGACGCGCATTTTTGAATTTGAAGATTGTATTTTGCAGATAGGTATCGAGCTAAATAAATTTTTGGTACTAATATTAAGTACTGTCGAACATCACTTTGCTAATAAGTTTCAGTATCGTTGGAAAGCAATGATTTAAAATGCATGCTTGTCGCATACTTGTCGCGGGATACGTAATCAGGAGTTAGGGTGGAACCCCCTTATCGGGAAACCGAAATGGGCACGGAGATCAAAACTTTGGTGATAATTTTTACAATCTTAGCAGTACCTAAATTCTAAATTAATTAAGAGGTAATTTATAATTGGATGTTTTAAAGTTACTGAAACGTTTCAACTTAAGTTTACTCTAACTTATTTTTTCTTCAACTTTGCCAAGTTGAAACATCTCGAATCATAGTGGCTCAACTGATTTTGAAGCTTGAGTTTTTCCCTTATTCTTATCGTATCACTGGTTCTTTCGAAACAAGTGTGGTACATTTTTAAGTGCGCCTCATAGAGGCTTCAGTCGTGCACGTCACACATTTTCGAAATTTTGTGTTTATACGACTGGATTTGAACCCACGACTTAGGATCTGCCCACGACCTTAGGTGGGGCCGCTACCGCTAAGCCACCAGCGCTCATGTGAGAGATGAGAGTTATTCCCTGACAATTTTTTTAACGATATTTTTCAATTCTAGTGCAATGCACTATGCACGCATCTTCTTATCTATACTGGTTCTTTCAATCCAGTGTGGTGAAAGAAACAGTAGTACTCTCATCAATATGTCAGTTGTACCCTTCGTAATTGAGCTCAAGGAGCTCAAGCCCCTTGTGAAACCCGCGTCAATAACTGCTTGGCAGCCAAAGCCTCACCAATCATGTTCGCCGCAAGCCATTGGAAAGGCGATTGCTGGGTATCATTCTTCGCAGATCTCAATCTGACATCACTATAATACATCATCATTAAAAACAATTCTAATATGCCGACAGACGGATATTATCTTTATGAGAATAGAGATCTTAATATAAAAATGTTTTAAGTAGGTACAAAATCCTACTACGTACCTATACTACTAAGTATTATAAACGCAAAAGTTTGTAAGTATGGATGGATGAATGTTTGTTACTCTTTCACGTAAAAGCTTCTAAACTTTACAATAATATAGCTTAAGCATCAGAATAACACATAGGCTACCATTTATAAAGATATTGTAAGGGAGAACGGATGTAAGTAACGGGAACGGAGCGAGCGAAGCAGCGGGCGGCTGCTAGTGGTATCATAAAAATCACGGCACATAATAATATACAAAGAATGAAAAGTAATCAAAAAAACTCCATGACATAGGTACATAAAAGGGATAGAATGGATACCCACTTCAAAATATCGGCGGAAATATTGATAAAAGTTTGAGAGCCAAATAGTTTTTCACATCGACTTATAAATATTTCAGGGTAAAGAAACTTACGGAAATACAATCCTCAGAGTTTCAAAGCTGATCCATCACGTATTCTATTGGTTCACAAAATACTAAAAACAATTACATGAGTGGAAATGTAAGTAGCGATTCCTCGCGTCGATTCCTTTCCCTTGTCTAATTTTTCTTCGTCGGCCATTTTCCTGTACAAGAGAACTTTGAAGACTGCATGTAACTTTCTCTACTGAGATGTAGCGTAAACTGAAGAGCTAATGAAACAACTTCACATTACGAGTAGCTCTTTGTAAGTTTGATCTTAGAGCTTGTGGTTCATTACAGTGAATCTTTCATTAATCTTATTTTGGCAAAAAAGTTACATAGCACACAACACGATTGCCTAATATCCAGGATGCAATAATTCCGAAACGATATTGTGTTATTGAGCGAGTGCCTATGTACTCATATACTAACCTATTTGAAATCAATTACGTGCTAAAAATTTTAGTAGTTAAACTGTACCATAAACTATGGTTAGTCACTTGTCAATTTTGCAACGCTTAGTAGGTTCGAAATTAGTTGTAGTAAAATTAATGAACCCTACAGTAAAAAGTTGAATCTGGCAACTCCACACCACGCAAAGTGACCGCATCATATTCGCGTTGACACGTTGTTTTCGACGGTATATTTCAACGACTTTATTATCACTCGCAGTGGTTCAAATGTTCGTTTGCAGCATGTGTGTATGCAAGCGATGACATGTTTACTGGGCATTTGGTAGGAACTTTGATCTAGTTGTGATAGAAGGTCGGGCTTGGGCGACAATGACGTCATCAAAAGAGCCGTAAGTTTTATAGGTCATTGCCTGAACTATTTGTCATTCGATTGAAGTTATGAGTTAATATTATTAGACGCTGGACAAAAACAAATAAGTCACTAAAAAGATAGAGGTAGATAACTAAGTAGATGCATATAAAATGAAAACTCTTTATTTATTTTCATGGCACTGCAGAATTACTTAGTGCAGTGGCCTACAGGTAGGTAAAGAGTAAATGTGTGAGTAAAAGTGTACAGTGTAGAGTGCTGCCTTAGATTTAATCTCTTAGCTTCGCGTAAACAGGAAAGAAAGTAAAAGGCCTTAAATAAGAGAATGAAAAACGAGCAAGAAACACACACGATAAGCGTTTTAATCTGTATAAGTGTTGGTACGGGCTAGGGCATGTAAACCGATTAACCGATTAATCGAAAAACCGATTAACCGACTGATTTTAGGTCGGTTTTTAATCGGGTTTTTCCATCCAAAATAACCGATTTTCGGTTATTTTTTTCTATGAGTAAAATATGCCAATTTATTTAAAACTACACCTTGCAAACTTTATTTAGAACGCCTATAGTAATCCACCTAATTATAATACAACATAATACATTAAAATTGCAAAAAATGCCCCATTATTGGACAAAGACCGCCCCCCGATCCCGCCACTCTACACTATCTTGTGTCATCAATTGCCAGTCTCTCTCAAAAGCGTCCAGTTTGTCCCACCATCACCTGCGTAGTCTACCGCAACGCCTCCTCGCTGTTTCAGGGCTCCACAATGTGGAGATTTAGGCCCACAGTGCGTCAGGCATGCGGCAGACGTGGCCGGCCCAGTCCCACTTCAGCCTTGCGGCTTTTTCCTCTACGTCAGCGGTTTTAGTCTTGGAGCGCAGTGTGGTATTGCGAATGCGGTCAATGAATTTTACCCAAAGAATGCTGCGCTCCATCGCCTGCTGGCAAACCTTGAGTTTGGACTTCAAAGACCAAGTCTGCGAGCCATAAGTAATAATTTTGTGTATGTGTATTAGTTTGTAAAATAACACGAATTGTCTGTTACGTGTTCTAGGCTTATTGCTCGGCAAATCGTGCTCGTCTTCCAGTTTTTTCTAAATTGGAGTTAGGGCCATTGGTTACAAGCGCTTCCTTCATAAAATATAAAACTGGGACTTTAATGGATCCCGTAACGTTCTGTGTTGCAACTGGCCTACGGTTGGGTTCACTGTGTTACGCACCTCATCAGTGCCAGTGCGTTACTCGCCACAGTTTATCGTGTTATAAGGCCGCCACGCCAGTCGGATACCTCGTCATGCCAGCTTTAACGACATCATCCACCTTTACCACCGTCAACGTACCAGCCGTTCTCGAACCGAATGGTCCGTTGCGTGACGATGGTATGACGCTTGCTCCTTGGGAGTTGGAGAGGCCCATTGTGTGGGACGCTACGTGTTTCAACACACTTGCGCCTTCTTATTTGGCGAGGATATCCGTTGTGGCTGGCACGGCGGCAGATCTGGCCGAGGATCTCAAGAAGCTTAAATATGCAGGCCTCGACAGAGCCTACTTATTTGCTCCTCTTGAGATTGAGACTCTGGGTCCATGGAGAACCAAGGCCTTGCGGGTCTTCAAAATGTTGCCTAGGTGTCTGATCGAAGCGATGCGTGACCCAAGGGCTGGTGGGTATTTGGTGCAGCGCATTAGCATTAGCTATTCAGCGTGGCAATGCCACTGGCATCTTGGAGATTCTTCCGTCTGGCACTGACTTGGACCGGTTGGACCAGTTTAGCTATCTCTAGATCGTTTGTAACGGTCTGCAGATAGCTCAGCTGTTTCTTGTGTATTTTGCAAGTTTCTTTGTGATAATAAAAAATGGGTAACTATTAGGACTAATAATTATCAACTATTATCATGTTGTTGAATTTTACAACTTTATGAGTGAGTTCTGTACATTAAAATATTTTAAAATTTAACAAGCTAATTTTATTGGTGCTTGCCTATTCAAATAATAAGTTCATTTTTATAAAAAAAATATGGTTTTATTTAATCCTAAGACACCCATATGAAAAACTGGAAAAAATAACCGATTAACCGATTAATCGGTTATTTTAAATTAAAAACCGAGATAACCGGTTTTTTTAAACAACCCGGTTTTTACACGCCCTAGTACGGGCTTAGGACGGCTTACAGGTAGCTATTCACGTGACGTTTTGTAAAGTCTTCAATTTTATAAATCTTGGCTGGAAGTAGGTAAATATTATAATGGTAAATTTGGTTGATGCACCATTGTGTAATTCAGGTTTCTACAAGACAGGATTTTGTGAAATCGAGTTGGCTACTAAATATGGATGACCGTCCAAAGCTTTGAAAGTGTTTTATGAATACTACTAATACACTTTAAATATACTATACTAGTGAATATACATGTGGTATGTGAAGCCTGCGTACATTTATATGACAGCGATATTTGACAGCGTTTCACTGACCACCACCGCAGTACGCTTAGATGTGCGCAAGGCTTTACATTGGTGTCTGTTCGCAGTATTTAGAATAATTAGCTGAGCTCAGACACGTGTTCATTTAATATTCAATTATAAAATTCGGTAGCCTGACCCGCTCTGCTGTGAAATTTGCTGAATGCCTACAATTTGGCTTCGTAACCAAGGTGCATTACATTAATTTCTAGCTGAAAGCTAGGGCATTAATTTGCGTCTGCCTCCGCAGGGAAACCGCAAAATACTAGTTCCGCTGCTATTCATAATAAAACGCAAGCCGCTAAGTGCTTCAACATCTGCCCGTAACGAAATACTATTATGAACTATTCCACCACTGGACCAACTGAACTGGATATGGTAGCAAAAAGTTTTAACAAGCTTTTGAGCAATTATTGAAACAGCTGGTTCGGGCGCATCTGTATTGTCCAGTATTATCTACGTTTATCTAAGAATTAATCTATGTATTTTTATGATTTTTATTAAACTATCTGATAGAACTAAATATTACCCACCTAATGTTAAGCGGTAACCATCGCCTATCACAAAGCATTGCCTGGTAGGTAACCTATGTCAGAAACGTGCCCTACGATGCACTGCCCTGCGTCTATCAACTTGAGGCATACAGATGTTCAGCCAGTTATTATTTAGTGTCATCGTCCCACTACAAGACAAAAGTCTCCCTTCCCTGTTTCCACTCTTTTCACAAGGTTTTACCACTTAAAATTCAGATAGGTTCATTAATCAGACCTAGCGAAACGGCGATATTTTGCGTCCCGATGTTGAATTCCCCGGACGATTGTCATGACAAAGTCTCTTGAATCGCGAAACAGTCTTGTACTATAGCCGGTTAGCTAAATGTACAGTCAAGGACACGTCTGCTCTATTGTGGTAGTTGGGAAACACGCTGGAGTGGATAACTTAGTTGATAAAACCTTTTAAATCTAGAAAATTTTTGAGCAGACAAAAGGCGTAAAGAAAATAAAAAAAACATTTTTACCAGGAACAGTATATTCAAAATTCTTTTGATGATGTCTAATCGGCTAGCCTTTTTTTGTACACAACTAGTTAATGGCACAAGCATATGGCCCACCTGATGTTAAGTGGCAACCATCGCTTATAACAAAGCATTGCTTCGTAGGTCACGCGTCAGGAATGTGCCCCATAATGCACTGCTCTGCGTCCATCAATTTGAGCCTCATGTGCCAGTAATTTCACCGGCACCCACACCCTTCAAACCGAAACACAGCAATGCTGGTTCACGGTAGAAATAGGCATGGTGGTCTTACTTCCCCAGACGAGCCCTTCGCAAAGCTCTACTACTAGGTACTACTAGCCTTGAGTGATACCTGAAAATACCAACTCTGTATTCCTGTTCGTCCTTCATTGTACGTGCCACCAGCAACAAAAATTGATGATGCCCAAGAATGTAAAACACTTATATTAAAATGTCTGTATCAGAATAAGTCCTTGAAATTAGCGCGATCCGATCGTTGTGTTTATACTTAAATGAATTAAACGGGTGTTTATCGCAATTACTAAAGAATTAGAGGAAGGCCAGGTCAAGAGTACCATAAACCGACGAGCATGTATGAAGCATAGATCGTTGCAAGTGGAAATCCGTGATCTTTGCCTACCTCCTTGGGAAAGAGGCGAGATTTTATGTATGTTTTTATTAACGCGGTTACTTTTTATATTTCCCGACATTTTGACCGTTTTACAACCGCCATGGCAGGCATATAATTAGTCTTTAAAACAACGAGATTGTCAAAATCAAGCACCCAAAAAAGTACAACGACTAAGGGTCTTTGAAACGTGTTATGCATGTAAATATTTATATTCAGCGGTCACAAGCTGTAATCAGTTTTGAACTATACCAGCTACAATAAAATTATGGCATATTATGTTTGGTTTGAACCAGCTGGCGGGTTTGCTTACGTTGGCAGAGTGCGAACACCTTGTTGTTGAAATGCATTACACTGTTTGGATGACTTGAGAATGTTGGAATTAGGATAACAGATTGTCAACTGAATTATCAAAATACCTACAAAGCTGAATCATCCGATACTAAGTGGTAACACATTCAACGTTTAGATTGGCAGGAATGCCAAAGGGCATTTTGAAATATTGAAAATGACCTTTTAGAATAAAATTATGCATAGGTTCTTATTCATTGTTCTCTGTAGTTTACGGCATATAGACTATATGACCTATGTTTTCATAAACCGTTTTCTAGCTTTATTTCGTAAAGCTGTCACCTTTCGGTTCAAAGTTTATTTACCTCGCTAGAATAAACTGAAAACGGGAAATTAGTTATTTGTTTAAGCTTGACTAAACAAATATAACAAATAACCCTTTAATTTTTGACAACAATAAACCAAACCATTAATAGTATCACGGGTTTAGACTTCCTTGTTTCCTGTAGGTTCCACAATCTAGCAATACTGGATTGCCTTCGCAGCTCAGTTGGTAGTAGCTCTGATTTCTGCGCTGGAGGGCTTGGGTTCGATCCCAGAACAAATATTTATGTAGTGAACACATTTGTTTGTTCTATGTCTGGGTGTTATATTGTATTCTAAGAATGTATTTTCAAAAAAAATGTGTACAATTATTATATCAGCTATCTATCTGGTTCCCATAGTACAAGCTCTGCTTAGTTGGGGCTAGAAAGTGTTGTGTAAATTGTTGGCATTATTTATTTATACGTGTCACCAATATTGCAACACTCAGTCAGTTTGATCAAGCACCTAATATTAGCGATATATTAGTAGCGTAATATTTAGGAATACCTACATAACATGCAAACTAAGCTTTTACATGAAATTAAAATGTACATTATGTGTAATATATAATCTACCTATACGTATATTTCCATTAAAACATGCCTGACAATAATAGACGTGGCTACAAAAGCAATATAGTTTAGAGGTAATCCTTCGGCTTGGTCACTATTATCGACAGGCTGATTCAGAAGAGGAGAGTAACTCGCCTTTCTTCGGATGAAGAAGAATTACTGGGGAAAACCATCGAGCCAGAAGCCAGAACCAGAAGAGCTCAGAATAAGTTAAAAAAAATATTTTGCTGTTCATAGGCTCAGTCTTTATATTTACAAGAGAAATAAAAACGTAAAGTTATAAAAAAATAAAAAGTAAAAAGTCGTAGCATATTTTATTGCGTCAAGTACAATGTTATTAATAAGAAAATAAGATAATCAAGCTACATCGCAAGCTAAAGCGTTGCGCACATTCTCAGCGTTCTACGGCGGCAATCAGTGAAACGCTGTCAAATATGACAGCGATATTTGATAGCGTTTTACTGATCAGATTGACAGAGCGCTTAGATGTGCACAAGGCTTACGCGTGCTAGTCGCCAGTGACTATCTACGTGTGAATCGGGCTCGACAATAACTAAGCTGGACTTTACATGGTTTCTGCTAGTTCGCTGCGGTTAGATAATGAAATTGTTTCTTCTTTATGCGGCTGGATTTCTTTTGGTCACTTTAGTACGAAAATAAATATTCATTTTTGATTCAAATTTCAATTCAATATTCTGATTTGGATCAGCCGTTTGTAACGGTTTTCAGATAGCTCAACTGTTTCTTGTATATTTTGTACATTTTGTAAATCTTTGTTTAATTGTAAGTTTATTTTGGGTAAATTATCTCATTAGTTAAAAAAAATCTGACTAATATTGACAAACAAAGTGTTTTTAAATCTGTTTTTGTTTGACATGACATGAAAACGACAATGCAGACGATGGCTTTTAAACGGTTTTATAATTTACTTTGGACTAAAATCTGTGGCTTGGCCGCGTGGAACTGGCACCTAGACTCACCTAGCTTTAAGACGTTTCAATTATCCTTGTTATACTATTGTATAAATACATATTTGACTACTTTGGTACTCGAATTAAAAGTAGGTACGCATACAAAACAAATTCGTTAATAAATACAAAATAGCTTTATTGACATAAACATGGTACAGTATACATGATTGAATCCATAGGTTTAATGTTACAGTTTGAGTCACAAAATTGAACCTTTCATAGTAAAGTCATTAAACTGCTGCTAAAAGCTAAACATTGTTCCGTTAAAGGCACTAATCCCATCGTCATGCAATCCCGACATCAATTTACCCCATTTCCCTTGTATCAGCATAAACCTTTGCGTTTGTGGCTCGTACGCAATGGTCACTGGCGTTGCTTTGAAACTCACCTTGCTCACTTTGTGCTGACCCGTTTATTCTAGCACCACGTACCGACTAGTACGTACTAGGTATTAAGCGCTGTCTGGTGAATACTAAGCTGCTTGCAAGTTCAGAGTTTATCCGGATGAAGCTTTTCGCTGTTTTAGGTATAACTCAAGAGAAGAATCAGTTTTTGAATCATTATTTAAATTAATGAAAAATAAAAAATATAAAATAATAAATATAATATTTGCATTATATTTATTTTTAAATATTTAAGGTAAGTATAGCTTCTAAGTTGTAGAACTTTTCGAGTATTACTAGGACTAAGTCAGAATTGTTTGTCTTTTGTAAAAATAATTTTATAGTTAGCTTGGCTTATATTCAAATGCGCCTTTTTTATAAGCGTTGAGCTTAAATGCTTCGGTATCTCGTGACCTTTGAATGCCGCCCTTTAAAGTCACTGTTATTCATAATTTAATTTGGGGTATTTCGTAGCGCTGCGTAGCACGCGTAGCACTCTGGTACAAGCTAAGCTTTATACCGCTACATAAACTTGGTTTGACGGGTGCGATGCTTCATGCTAAACTCGGTTTGTACTATTGAGAGTGGAACGGCTTTTGTACCATAGTTTGGTTTAGGAATTGTCTAATTTCCTTAAATGAATCAAAGTAGAATACTATAAAATACATGTTTATTATAAATAAATAAATAAATATTCTGGACAATTCACACAACACTACCCAGCCCCAAACTAAGCAGAGCTTGTAATATGGGAACCAGAAGGCTGATATAATACTTGAATACATTTTTTTTTTTGTAAATACATACTTAGAATACAATATAACACCCAGACAGAGAACAAACATTTATGTTCACCACACAAATATTTGTTCTCGGTGGGGATCGAACCCACGACCTACGGCGCAGAAGGCAGAGCTACTACCAACTGAGCTAGAGGCCAGTCAATATGCAACAGTCAATTATGCAACTCTAAACCCCTATTCTTCGTGTGTGATAAAACCTTATTAATACGAGGCATAAAAAGTTTTTGGAATAAGACATCTTATATTGCTTGTTCCACCGGATTTATTTATACAAAAAACTTTAAAACTAGAAGCCCATTGAGCTCGCATCTCAAGCACACTAAAAGTGAGCAATTTACTGCATTTTGAGGAACTTCTCTCTCATTATATTAAAGAGCCTTATTAGATCTTCGTGAAATTATATTTGAGACCAATTAAAAGTTACTATCATCCAAATAAAAAAATCATAAAATCGGCTCTCATGCGGCGGAGATATATTTCAGAAAACAGGGCAAAAGCATTTTTTGAAATTCGTAGCTTAGACGCTTTTACGGTAAATTACTCTAGTTACTACAGTACATTATTTGCCAGCTACAAGTCCTTTCAATAAAATCTTAGCTCTTCGAAAAAGGTAGCATTCTCTTTCTTTGAATAGTAAAATATTAGTACAGTCGTGAAACAGACGTGGCGTAGCCTTTTTCGTTATTTCTAGCAGTCGGACTTTAGGGATTATGAGGGAAGCCTTAGTCCTGCCTAATAACTATTACACTTAATTTGGTTATTAGCTCAAGCAAATTATTACGAATGATTGTGTTTCTTGCTAACATATCACAATGGTCAAACTTAAAAATCCTTTTACCACACTAGTTTGAAAGAAGCAGTGACACAAAAAGAAGAAATGGTCAAACCATTTGTTAAGCGCCATCTATCGTCTAACATTAAAACTACCGATTAGCATCGCTAATTTATTAGTTTCCGTACATATCCGCGTGCGACACCAGCGCACGTATTAGATCAGGGTAACTTTATATTAAAAAGAAAATATAGAATAGTAAGTAAATGGTTTAATTACATCAATGTCTTTACAATTTACACTTTATTTAACTAAATTATAGCTTTAGACACGTTATTCAACACAAAACTACCTTACAGTAAAAGTATATCAACTACAAAGAGAACTAGGTACTTATCTTAACAATCAAGGGGTGTACTCAGAGCCGAATTACATCGACAGTACACAGAACGAAACGATAACCTCCTCCTTCGAGTCTCAAGCCCAGAATAATAATCCACCGCCTCGCCTAGCCTCAGTCAGGCGACCACCATGACAGTTCATAGACAGCGCCCCCTATCGGCAATATCGTCATCCGTTCTGCGTAGCTTCTGACTACCATTAACAATTTATTGATATAATAAATTGTTAATAATTTCGAACAAATAATAATAAAATATAACATTATTTATCAAATCGTTTTAAAGCAACTACATTGTTCTTAAATTAAATAAACTAAACTATCTTTTTATTTTAAACATTATAGACTATCCTTCTTTCTTACTTCAATAATCAGTATTATTTTAATACAGATTTCTAAAAGCATTTAAATATCAAATTGAATAAATTTTAGCCCCTATTATCTACTAGATACGACACGGCCATTCTGCAAAATACTTCGTCCCCGAAGTATCTCTAAGTATTTTCCATACTCACTGGCTCTCCTGCGAGTCAGGGTGCCAGTGTGTCCGAAATCCTGGTATCACATAGGCCAATAAAGTACTAAATAACCAGATATGAAATCTGAAAGCACAAGAATAATGTTAACATAAAAACTATTAAACAATCCTTACAAAATAATACAGTACCATAGGTCAGGCTGTCATGCTAAGTTCCATTGCGAGTTGGCGTCGCGATGTCTAAACAAAGGATCAGGCCAACTAGGTCTACCAACATTTATACAAATTTTATCATCAAGCTTTGGCTGTCGACTGTCGTGCTCCGTTCCATCGCATAATCGCAACTACTACAATGTCCAAACGTCACACCAGTCCAACCGTACATTTAGAAGAATCCCCCAATATTTTAACGTTTGTCTGTCGTGTTCAGTTCCATCACGTAATCGCAACTATCGCGATGTCCAAACTTGACACCAGCCCAACCGTAAAATTAAACAACCCATTTAGAAGAATTCCCCAATAATTTAACATTTGTCTGTAGTGTAGTAAAGAACAATTAGCTTGGCCATTCTGCCCCAGTACTACTTACAAAATTGTATTGAAAAAAATATGGCACGAGCAATAAAAATGCGGGTACTCTCACAAAAGAAAATAAAATTAAATCTTGGCTATCAAGATTCAAACCAAATCAAAGCAGAGCCTACGGCCTTACCTTACTTTTACATCACTTGAAGTCCACTACGTTTAATTCCAGATACATAAACAGCTTTGTATTGTACTTCGAATAACGTTGGAACTGCAACTTCATTTGTCAGTCGATAATCTCTCCAGTTTACGATATGGCACTTCACATTCTGGAATAAGAATAAATTTTAGTTTTCTGTGAGCAAAAGTTCTATCCCACGCTCTGATATTAGATCAGGGTAACTTTATATTAAAAAGAAAATATAGAATAGTAAGTAAATGGTTTAATTACATCAATGTCTTTACAATTTACACTTTATTTAACTAAATTATAGCTTTAGACACGTTATTCAACACAAAACTACCTTACAGTAAAAGTATATCAACTACAAAGAGAACTAGGTACTTATCTTAACAATCAAGGGGTGTACTCAGAGCCGAATTACATCGACAGTACACAGAACGAAACGATAACCTCCTCCTTCGAGTCTCAAGCCCAGAATAATAATCCACCGCCTCGCCTAGCCTCAGTCAGGCGACCACCATGACAGTTCATAGACAGCGCCCCCTATCGGCAATATCGTCATCCGTTCTGCGTAGCTTCTGACTACCATTAACAATTTATTGATATAATAAATTGTTAATAATTTCGAACAAATAATAATAAAATATAACATTATTTATCAAATCGTTTTAAAGCAACTACATTGTTCTTAAATTAAATAAACTAAACTATCTTTTTATTTTAAACATTATAGACTATCCTTCTTTCTTACTTCAATAATCAGTATTATTTTAATACAGATTTCTAAAAGCATTTAAATATCAAATTGAATAAATTTTAGCCCCTATTATCTACTAGATACGACACACGCGAGATAAAAAGGTTTTCCTGAAGGCTCCCCGCCTCATTCGCTCGGCACCACCGAACGACACACATTGTCACTCCTAATACCTAATAAACCTCTGAATACTATTTCCAGATCGCATAATTTTACAATTGGTGACCCCCGACTTGCTTTTTTTATATTTTTTTTATATTAAAATGTTTATCATTTTCAAGGCTCAGCTAATTTTATGCTAACGAAACGTATACATGTTTATCATTTAAGAACTTGACCTTTCTAAAAAATATAGGCAAACCACGTGTAAAGTATGGTAATTATTTCAAACTCACATAATATATTATTAGACAAAAACTAGATTTCTACCTGTTCTTTACCAAGAAAAGGCATTACATGAAACAGTTTAAAACCTATACTTATATGTTAGTTGGTTAATTTTGATTTATAATTATGTAATTCATAAACATTTTTTTTTTCACAGAACTGTTTAAACGAACTTCAAGTAATGATTAGTAACATTAGCCCTATCAAAACAGCCCATGACGAAAAACGAGCTTCAAATTATAATGTTTCGTGTTTGTAACCCTGCGTCAACGATGAAATATTTTCTTACTATGCAATATATTGGGTCCAGTTTGTCGTATGGTTTTCCAGTAAATCCGCTTTGAAAGATTTATAGCAAAGAACCCAGAGATTTTCATAGAGGCGCAGTCGTTAGTGTACACACGTCTTTTGTTGCGGAACAGATTAGTTTCGTGTGTCCTACTAAGTTATTACGGGTTGCCTGCATAGGTATATGCCATATACCTATACATATCCATATACTATATGGATATTGATATTCCTTACTTGGTTGCTTGTGCGTAGTATTATTAGCAATGCATGAATTCTTTACCATACTAGTTATTTTACAAAGTTTTGCGTATGGTATCAAAGATATAAACTGAAAAGAGAAGCTTTTTCTTCTTAGAATACTTTTTTAACATCCAAGCATTCTGCAGTGGCAATCAGTAAAACGCTGTCAAATATCTCTGTCACCGCGTCTTTTTTTTCTACATAGCCGGTTACGTAGAAACTCTAGGCTAATAGGCTTTTACATGCATTTTACCAATTAATTTAATTCATATTTTTTATTTCGCAAGCAAGGTGTGATTTAAAAACAAAATGCTGTCTTTAAAACCTTGATTGATTATCATAATTTTAATGGTGATTGCAGGTACGAAGTTATGTATAAGTACTAAAATATTAATAAAGTAATATAGTACTAAAATAGGACAAGTTATTCAATGTGATATCCGATCTAATGTAGGTAATGTAGAAAATTTTGACATATTATTTACAAATTATTACAAAACAATCCGTCTTATAATAATAGGGCAGAGACGGTAGAGTAGGCATTGTTATGGAATAAAATAGAAGCAGTTGCTTGTTAGGTAACGATAACTTTTATTGTCATAATATTTATCGTCTCCCGCCGTCTTGTCTCCTAGCAGTCTACATATTTTGCTTTTATGAGGCTTACGTCGTCGTCGTCTTCTAGCTTTTTATGAAAGACGTTGCCGTTTAGTTTGAGCGATCTTGATAACGACCTTATGTAAGTGTGCTTTAAATAATTATAGTGTGCGCTATAAGCTAGGGTCGAAAGTTTGCGTGTGGATCGATACGCGCTTACTCATCCACGGACGCACGGCCGGACACGTCGCGTGCCACCTGCCATACAAAAATATCGATCTTTTCCACAAAGCCGCGTCACCGCAATCAATATACCTTTCCGACTCATGCCTAATTACGACGCTCGTCTACCCCGTAAAAAGCTCCCTAATCGCGATCACCGCTGATACTAAACCAACCCAAAAAATAGCGCACACTGAATCATTGAAAGCGCACAGGAAAACGCTTCATTGTAAACGTTTTATTTAATTTTCCCTCCATTTACTTTTTTATAATTTCTGCCGGCAATAAAAAACGATCCGCCGCCGTCGCAGGAAGCGTGCACACACGGATAGCCGATGTTCCGGACGCACACAGAGACAGGAACACCTGTCTTGGGAAGGAAAGGTGTGCTGGAGCGTGCGAGGGAGAGACAGCGATATGTATGTTGCGAAGGGTAGGAGAGAGAGGTAGCATGCGCGCGCAGAGTGTCGGCACGCCCGCCGCGCGTCCCGCTCGCGCGCGACGCTGCCCGAAAGCCGTCAGTCTATCGCGCGCAGAGGCAGCGCTTGTATGTGCCGCCCTTTGCTCTGACGCGACCGACGCAGTGTCCGTAACCGGTGTTCGGAAAATTGTGCATGTGCGTTTTCCGACGAGAGCAGTGTGTGTGTCTGTGAGATGTGCTATTGTTTTCTAGGTAACGAAGACCATTGTTTAGAAAAAAAGGCAGCCGGATTCGACGTATTAGTCGATGCACTTGTTCGCACGTTTTAATTTCACTTTTATTACGTTTCCCACGAAGGCACTACCGGAAAAGCTAGTTGTTAACTTACTCGAGAAGCACAAGTTCAAAACAATTATTTAAGAATGGTAATGTCTATTTACAAAGTTTTAAAAACGAAATGCTCCTATAGCAGCGTGACACAAGTTTGTGATCCGTTTATTGTTTGTGTCGCCTAACAAAATGTGAATATTAGGCATTAATAAGCAAATAAAAAAAAAAACTTAAAAGATCTCATTAATTTGAGAAATTGTTTAAATATTTTTTAAATTAGATAATTTATTAGTAGAATACTGATATTTAGCTTATCAAATAAATCAATAAATTACACTAGCCAAAATGAGGATTTCAAGTAAACCTTCTATCATTCTCTTGGTTAAGATAATTGCAAACGAAACAAAAATAGTGAAAAGCCGCACAACCATACGTAAAAGTAACAAAAGCGAACTCTGAACGACAATGCCATCCATTGAAAATACGTCCAAGTATTGACAGCGAGCCTAACTTTGAAACCTGCACCGATTCTCAATAATAAAAAAACAATGATTCGAGTGCATTCGTCGGAAAGTCTAGCTAAGAAGTAAAAAGTAAAAAATTACGGGCGATATCACCGCGAAACAAAACTAATTAACCTGCTCGAGTTGAAACAGGCAACAAAAACCGTATCAAATGGCCACCGGCACCAGTTTCACGACAAGAGAAAGCTGATGAATTGTGCAACGATCATTGAACAAGTTACTTCGCTACTGTCTTACTTGATGTCGCCTGTTTGCGTGACCGGCGAGGTGGAAAAAAATGTAATAAATCGTCTGGAACTGACTGGTCGCTAGCTGCTGCTCAAATTTGGCACAAAAGAGTCATTACAAAATGAATTACTGCAAACGCTGCACAAGAATCAGCTGCTTTGCAAAATATGTGCATAAAACTTGTCATTCAATTTGGTAATATTCATTAAAACGATAACTATATGCCATAGAATAATAACTATTGGGGTTAATAACTAGTTTAATGACCAAGACATAAAGTACTTCGTATAACATTAATCCGTTATCGATGTGACTTTTTCTTGAAAACTAGCTATAATTTACGTGCACGATGCACTGAAAAAAATAACATTTTCAAACTAAAAGAGCAGCTATGATGTCAGATCTAGTTAAAACTTTAAACAAATGACTGCCTTCTACACTGTTTGAAGCTTGATGTATATAGATGACTTTTTTCACGGTTGGTGGTTGCGCAAAATGTAGACAGGCAGATGGTTGAACGACTGGCTCGTTATGCTCCAATCGCCACCATTATGGACGATGGTTTGACTAAAACTTTTAAAACAGAGTTAAATTGCTAACTACGAGTAAAATCAAGATTCACACCACAAAACTCATGTGGGCTTTTATTTCTTTAAAACCGTCAAACATGGAGATTTCATATAGTAAAATTAATGTAACCTTCACGTGTAGTGCTCAAAAATTTTAAAGAACTTATGACAATCATGACAGGAAGAAGAGGGATTCTTATTGATAGAGTTTGATGTAATTCCCTTGCCAAGGCAGCTATCGACACCAAACAAATGATTTATGAACATACAAGCGACCCTCCAATGCCCTAGCTAATTGATCTCAATAAATGAGAATGGCCTCTAGGATGAAGTGACCATTAGACGAACGAAAGAAATTACGAGGTTAATTAAATTAATGAAAGAAGTTCAACGAAATCGTAGTCAAATTGAAGTTAATCGCGATGACAATGGAGGAAGTACTGAGCATAATTTGATATCAATTGGAGCCTCTATATCACCATGTTCTGTCTAAATAGGTACTTAGAAAAATTTATGTACACTATGCCAGTGCTCTCAAACGGTGAAGGAAAACATCGTGAGGAAACCGGCATATCGTAGAACCTAAAAAGTTCGAAAATATGTGTCAAGTGCACGAAAGGAGCCTCTTCGAGGCGCACTTAAAATCCTTTCACCACACTTGGTTCGAAAGAATCAGTGACACGATAAGAAGAAGAAGAAGAAGAAGATAGGTACTTATTGTGAATACGGTTGAAATTATTATGAATTAAGTAATCTAATTTCTCTTGGATGACAATCGAAGTATAAGCTGACCAAAATGCTGGTGGAGCCAATATTGACATTATTCAGGTTAAAGACATTTATTTCTCAGAAGAAAATACATTTTCACTTATATGAGAAATTTAAAACTAAAAGTAAATCTATATTGTTGAGCGCGTAGGCACAGAATAGTATATAATATTAGGTAGGTACGTAGGTAATAACTATGTAAACAAAGGGTTTCCGCCACGGGCCATAGAAAAAAACCCCAGTCCCGGCGCAAAAGAATTGTATCTCAGATTTTAGATAATTATAAGTAGAAACAATATCAGGTGTCACTATTTCCTGATTTCGTGGCTAACATGGTTATTTTGCCCAGAGAAGTTTCATAGGCGCCACATGTAAACATGACACTTTGTAGGAAAAACTACTTGTTACTGTACTAATTTACATTGAATTGGCAAAAAATGAATAAAACACACACATATACCCTAGTACATAATGTTGTTATTGAGGAACAAGGACGACATAAGTTTATTCATACATGTTTCAAGTGTGCATTAAGAACTCAATACTCAGTCATTTAAAGCGCGCTCAATGCGTTATTTTACTTAAACAGTAATTATTAGCATATATCTATGCATATATTCATTGTGTTAAAATAAATACTTTGTTTAAATGGAATAGTTTTTTAAACATACCTCTTGGGGCGGTTCAATAGCACGTACAATATGTACCACGAATTCTCGACGTGATTGAAGAAAATGTTCAAATAGAACATGTCTTCGAAGTCGCCGAAGTGACCGTGTACACAAAACACAATTGTCTGCCATATCACAAGAAAAATCAAAAGTCCAGAGATTAATGCCAAGTCGCCGTAAAAACAAAATAAATCAGGAGGAACCAACCACGAGTCGTATCAGTGTGTACGTATTATATTCATTTTTTGCAACTACCCGCACGTTTGTGTTGTTAATGAGTGAATTAATACAGTAAAATGAAGTTTTTAAAAAAATGACATAGGTCAGGTACATTATATTACATATGTGATAATGTGTTTATATGGTGTGTTTTATTAGTTTTTTGCCAATTCAATGTCAATTACACACAGTAACATGAAGTTTTTCCTAAAAAGTGTCATTTTTGCATGTAGCGCCTATGAAACTTCTCTGGGTAAAAAAAACATGTTAGCCACGAAATCAGGAAATAGCGACACCTGATATTGTTTCTACTAATAAGTATCTAAAATCTGAGATACAATTCTTTTGCGCCGGGACTGGGGCAATTTTGGCGGAAACCCTTTAGATAGGTATAAAATAAGTAGGTAGCTAGGTAGGTAACTAAACATGCGACGTTAATAAGAACTAAAATATTCTGTTACAATATCAAAAATGTGGGTAGTTTGAGAAGATTCAAGCACTAATAGAACACATTCTTTCAATAATACAAATCAGTGAATGCATACACAGACCAAACGTAACTGGAAGTGGCATATCTTGTGTAGGTAGTTGTGCAGATGTTGGTTGAGGCATGGTTTTTGTTAATTTAAGTATGTATGTAGAATGGATGTAAGTATTATGTAAATATGCATAAATTTAAATGATATAAGTATGTGAGTTTCTATTTTAATGATTTTTTGTAAGTTTATTTTATCGTATTAATATAAAATAATATATAAGTACCTATATAATTAGAAGTAAGTTATAAAAAATAATATATTACCTATGAATTTTTTCAATTTTATAGTATACCGTTATGGTAGCACATGGTTGTTAATACTAATAGATTTTGCATGGTTCTCTGTTATTTTGGGCACACCTTTTATATATTTTATGGTAAGATTCTTTTCACCGTTCTCTGTGCGGAGGCTTAAGTTTTGTTTTAGAATCCTTAGATGTTCCTGCTGCTTCGGTGTTTGGTCTGAATATATTTTTATGGTATCACTAACTAGTTTGGTTTTATTGCGTAGTATATTCTTGACAGTCTCATGAGTCTTAAAGAAAACCTTGATGGGACGGGTCTTGTTGGGGCCAAGTATTCCAAGGCGAAAAATCTTCACGGGCTCAGGACAATCAGCATCAAATATTTTTGTAATTTTTATAATTTCGTTCTTGTCAGATATAATCATTTCGTCTGGTTTTTTTAATGCAGGTTCAGGTATTCCAACCACAATAATATTTTTGCTGCGTTGTTCGCGATCGTTTATTTCTGCCATAATGTCCTCATAAGCATCTGGGGACGATGATGATGATGATGGAGCTGTTTTCAGTTGGTTGAGCTCAAAGTCCAGCGCTTCAAATTTTTTCACGGTGACTTCATTTTGGTTTGTCAACATTTTAATGTCTTAGATCCCATTGAATTTTTGATTGCAACAAAATTAGATAATCGCCCAGCTGAATATCTACCACAAAATAACAGTAATATCCACCAGAATACCAGTAATATAACCCGCACGAGTATTCTAGTGTGTTCAGTTCTGCCAAGCGACATGACCAATCATGAGGGCAACTAATAGTTGCCCATTAAATTAATTGCTGCAGATTCCAAATAACATACCAACTATGGGTTTTAAATCAATAAAGTACTGAGTCTTATTATTTCCTTGCATCTCATTTACCTAACTCATTACAAAATAGAGCATGATAAGGTTCTAAACGAAAGTAAACAGTTGAATTTATTACTGTCACCAATAGAGAAGTTGAAAAGGGTCTACTTACCATGCAAAACTAGGTTACCATACACAAGCAAGGGTAAAACGCTACCAGACACTAAAAACTGGTGACATTAACATCAAAATGCCGGAAAAAGCAAAGGGTCTGTAATCCGATACGTAAAAAAGTAACATTTTTATCCGTATGCAAAAGGTTAAAGGTAGGTAATGAATACTTGGCAACACCCAGTGAAATGTCGCATGGCTGGCGTGGCGCAAAGCATAGGTATAAAGTGGTATAAAATAGCTAGGATTTTTGCCGTCTAGCAATTTGTTTTGTGTGTTCGGGAAAACGATCGGATGGCATTGATTTGCAATAAAAAATATTGCTTTGTCACGCTTTCAGTGGTGCGGCCTCTTTCACAACGGGCGCCGGCGGACCGTGCGGCTTAGCGCGTCCAGCAGCGTTGTAAATAAATAACCATTTGAGTTTTATCACATTTTTCGGCGTAGCTTGAGCCGATATCACGCCAAATTTAGTACATTCAGATGCTTGCCTTTAAAATGTTATTGAGTGTTATTGTTCAATAAAACTGGCGATAACCGTAATGGCAATTGTTCCTAACTACACCTTATGCTCGTTTCAATTTGAAATTATTGGTAGGTGTGCTTTGAGAATTTAGATAACCTTATTAGAAAGTAAAATCTATTTGAAAAATTCTGTCATTAAACTATATTTTTTCAAAAGTTTTTAACATTTCATTTTACAGCTTAAGTAAGTACCCCGGACTTACATTCATGAGGTTTATCTAAGAAACATTTAAATAACTGTAGGCTTACCTAATGTTTTTTATTTTGTCTACGTTACATAGTTTATCAATGTTATCATAGATCGAGACACATTTTTCTATTTTTCAGTTAGGTTGAATGGTCTAGTTATAGTAAGTTGGATCATAGTTTCAGTCATCATCACGAAGCAAGCTGCAGTAACTTTGCTCATCCCATTCGGGCTGAACATTTCAGCGGTTATCTTACAAGATGGCTGCCTTTATAACAGCTGATGTCACTCGCGAACGTAGCTTCGTAAATGTTCTTAAACAGGTGGTCTGTGGGTGTTCAGAAATTCTGATCCTAAGTGGGTAAATAGGCGCAATTTGGGCCACCGCGCCGGCTTCGCTGGCCTGATTCAACACTTCGTTGCGGCAATTAGATTCAATTTGCGGGACTCTCGGCTATGAATATGGCTCGCTTGTAACAAAGCTTCGTTACTCGTGGAATTACTCCGAATTCGCTGCGCAGAGATACTAATTTTCTTTGCTAATTCTGCTAATTAGACAGCGTTCAGAGAAAGTTTTACGTTTCACATTCACAATGCTGGCGAAACTCTAATAAAGATTGAAAACACGTAAAGTCAATGTCTATTGAGTATTGATATACCTACTGTACATACTCGTAGCTTAGTTATATTTCAGTCCAATTTCATTAGGGGAATAGGTCCACCGTTCGTCATCAACGAACGGTGTTAATTGAACGACGGCATGTTTTGTGTTCCATTTTGATGAAATAGGACATCGCGCAATTCTGTTTTTTGTTGTAAGGTTAGATTGCCTGACCATTGGCAGTTAAGGTAATATGCGAAGGGCATTTTCATATGTAGCATTCTGGGGAGCGTAGTTTCGATTCATTTTTATATCTTCTTCATCTTTCTTTTTCCCATATTCACTTCAGTAATATAAAAGTATGAGTAGGTACTTATAACTAACTAATAAGTAATTTATAGCTGTGGTCTTTGCTTTTTTGATGTTACTATTCCTTTTGGTGCCCTATTAGAAGAGTTGTTTCAAAAAAATAATTAATCAAATGAACTCCCTGAACACGCATCCTAGATAGAGAAGAGGTACCTACCTGCAACCTACAAAACGTAAAAAGCGAGATTGAGGAAGTTCCAGCCAAGCAAGACTCAACTTGGAATATACTCGTAAACTCGTGTTTTCGACAGTTTTACAAGTTTGCACGGTATTCACCTCAAGTTCTTCATACCCTTTCAGACTCATCCAACTATTTCTTGGTGCCCGTCTTCATAGTTTTCAAATTAAACTAAGACCAGTGCAATCCTCGACTCCGCCATCAGCAGTTATTTGAAAATAAATGACAAACAAGTTTCTAATCTAATAAGTAGTGGTGGGTGGGTTACTATCGGTAATCATGTTATTCGTTATATTTCAATGGCTTCCGCACGTTTTTAAATATACAGATTTGCTGTTATTATTAGATTTGTAGTTTGGGCATAGTTTTGTTTTGGAGTAGGTACCCAGTTATTTGATTAACCTACTTGTAGAATATTAAAGAAAAAATCATTTTTGATCCAACCATTATATACCATTACCTAAAAAATTACTACGTTTGATTCCCACTTAATGTATCAGTGAAACTGTTTTATTTTTATTTTTACATATTTTAGGCTTGCGTTTGACCGCAGTCTCACCTGCTGTTAATGTTGATGCGGTCGAGCATCGGTGTAGCACGCTTACTTCTACGCTCTTTGCTTATATAAAATACTATGCGATCATAATTATAATAGCTCAGATAGTATTCTAGTAAGGGTATTTCCTGTTGGGTATAACATTATCGACAATACCTATTTCTTTAGTATCTCCATCCCGTATTCGTTATTTCTTCGTTATTCCTTAGTTGAAAGTGTACGAAGCAGAAAGAGGATGTCATTGACGTCAGATTGCGTAGAGAGGTGGCAGAGAAGCGTAAAAAGATAAGAACCCTTGTAAAAAACTCAAGGAAATATAAGCATTTTTTATTTCCCTGTTACATGTATTTTGGAGATTGTTATCGATGGGACTACAATTTGCGAAGTATGAGAATACTACATCAGTACATAATAAATAATAACTTTAAAAAAATAATTGAAGTGCCGAAAAAACTGAAAATAATAAACCTGTTTTAATTCATTTAATAACTAAATTCTTAAAGTCTTGTAAGTAAATTTGAGTCGGCGCCATCGCCAGTCACTTTTGAGTAGTATTCTAGAATCTATTAACTAACCTAATACGTACCTAATGTTCAAATATATTTCATAACATTTTTCATTAATATGGTATATCCAAATTATTTGAATTCACACGACTTATTTACTTAAATTCGATTTTATATAATTAAACTCGGTAACAGCCGGACTGGACAATGTAAATGGCCACTGATTAAATAAAATGGTACTCCGATAAGAATATTTTTATTTTTATCAGTTCCAGTTTTATCTAAACTCAATCAAAGGTTGACTGGTTTTAATACAAAGCCCTATTGTTTACCATATTAATGGCTTTTTCAAGTGTCAGATCAATATACAATAAACTTGTACTTACGAGTATTAGTTTGAAGAAAGTTATACATCGCTCAAGTCCCGTCGAAGTCCTCGATCTCCCGGGACTTAGTAGTTATAACAAATGGAGCCCACCTGGAAGAGTTTGCTGGGACTTATTTACCCGCAACACGGCCGCATAAATATACGACGGGATTACAGTATTCAACGAAGTAGGAAATATAGCTACTTTTGCGCGCTTTCTAAGCGCAAAACTTTTTAGTACTGATGTTTTATGGGTAATAGGCGAGCGGGAGATATAGATCGAGTTCAAAACGCCCGCTAGCAGACTTCTACATTTTTAATTCGATGGTCGAGTTATTAACCCAAAAATGCAGCGATTACATTTAAATGTAGCTCTCATAATTTTCCCAAGAACTTCACATAATCTGAAGTTGATATTGAGTATTACAGGCCTATTTTTCTGTTGTTTAACATTATGATTCACCTAAGTGGGTACTTCTACCACCAAATAAACCTGACGAACGTGAAAAGGTCTCGGTGAAGATGTTTCAAAATGACAACTATGTTTAACTTCCTATTTACTGTGCAATTAAAAGTTTCAGTCCTGCTCCGAGATTGTATACCTGTCTTTACGGTTTTCAGTTTTACTTTTGCCAGAGTTGAGAGAGTTGAGTGTTTCAAAACCGTTACTAAGCTCCATTGCTAGGTTTTTGCAGTGAATTGAAACGGTGGCAATGTTATAATCTCATTGTGATGATGAAATAACATTGTAGTTTAAATACAATAGAACGCGGTTTTTGTACGTTAGCAGTTTAAATTATTGCGAAATTCGATGATGTAAGCCAAACTTTACAACGCAATAATGAACAGATTTACTTTTGTTAGTTCAATTTTCGTAGTCTATAGTTTCATTTGGATCTTGTTGAAATCCCTTAAAACTTACTGGCGTCATTTTTAATTCGGCAAAGTGCTTCAGCGCTCTACATTCTTTAGTCTGTCGTGTTTCTTAGTTACAAAAGGTCGTAAGATTTTTGTAATAGAGTGTAGAGTCGTGAATTTTTTCACAGAATGAGGCAGTGCTTAGATTGGAGGTCATTTATAAACTAACGCGTACATCGGAATGAGAGCACGTGCGTTATAAAAAGCAAAAAGATTGTACAATTTGCTTTGATTTATTATAAACTAGCGCGTGTTGTGACTCGTGGTTTCTTCACAAGAACACATTAAGGCCACATTTTGATGATGTGCTAGCATTAAACACGTTAACTGTGATATGAAACAGAGCCGTAATAACTTATCTACTTTCACAATCTGATCAATAAACTTGTTATTTAAAGCCCATTGCCTAGCAATAGCCTATCTCGTACTACTTTACAAGAGTTCAGAGAATATTTTTTGCACAAGAGTTAATTATTTATTTTATCCGGTTTCTTAGGAATTTACTTCATAAAATGAATAACCATCAATTTTGCTAACATACCTGTAATATACTCTTAGCAAAAACAGATGAACAGATTAGTGTACCAAGTGTATTTGAGTTATTTTTTTTAGAGTGCGTCTTTACAATAGCTGTGTCTGCAGTCTGTGTACAAGAAGAGCGGTCACTTTGCAAGCTAGATACAATTACCAGGAATATATTAAAATAATGTAATCTTTATGTCAGTGGCATTAGATTTTATGAGGTGTACATTTTTTGCGTTGGTCTCATACTTAGTCACGGATTGTAGAGGCAAAAAGCTAACCTTGGAGCGCCTAATAGCTCCACGTGATTGTTACACATTAAACCTTCGCGTCCGGCTATAGTTTTATGTCGTTTGTATTGTACTTGTGCTTATAATTTGTTATGTTCAATTGTGTTTTTTTCTCGGACAAATTATTCTGACCTAGAGCTTGATGTTGGTACTCAGGGAACTTTAGACCAGTTTAGACGTACATAATACCTATAGGTATTCTTATAAAATAATTCTCAATCAAATAAAGGTAGGTTTAGGTAGTCATTGTGGTAAAACTTATTTTCATTTGCCAATCACTTAATTACTTACCTATCTATTTTACTAATGAGCGTGTCTAATTAATGTTTGCATCAATATTTCAATTTGATGAGCTTGATGTCTTGTACCTACAAGTTTTTATCTGAACTAAGATACTCTGATGACTTCTTATAAATCCTCCGAAATTAGCACTTAACGAGGAACAAACACAGTTACACTAGTCTGATATCTGCTGAGGAGTTCTTAAGATCTATCGATAGGCTTCTTGGCGTTGTGTCAAAAACTCAACTCCATGCATGTTGCTTCTTATTTGTCACATAATATCTAAGATATCTTGTGGATAGTTTTAAATCGTTTATAATATTCATAAATTACATTTGTCTACAGATATTAAAGAAATAATAATGGTAAGCAATATTGATAGCTGTTTGTAGACTTTTATTGCAATAATAGACATGTCTGTTGTTATAAAAATTTAAATTTATAAAATGTAAGTCGCGCATAAAAATAATAAATTTAAGCTACATATCTGTATGAGCAAAACATTCTAATTATAGATCTCTAGTGACTCATCATCAAAGTTCTATTTAAATGTTGATATCATCTGCTGGCTGTTTAATTTAGGAGATCATGAATAGAGTAGAATTAACGTAAAGAGGATCTTTGCCATATAAGCTGTCTCCATATAATGAGCAATTACCTACTACCAGCTTCATATCTTTATAATTATCTTCTCTTGTTTCTATGCCTGTCGACTAATATTGCCATGGCTAATCATAAACGCTGGGACGACTACCCACACAGAACGAAATCGGCACTTTTTGATAATATAAAATATTTTTTTAGACGTTATTAAAATTATGCCTTATCTTACAAAACATAAGGCTGGTTTTTCTGTGTCAACTAGATGGTTTAATTATTATTTGCAACTTCTTCGGTTACTACGTGTGTTTTAGTAAAATCACAGAGTCTAAGTATGTACTGTCAAACTCATCCTACCTTATACCTTTAAACGAGAAAATCTTGTATGTATATATATATATATATATACAAGATTTTCTCGATATTTTCTCGTTATATATATATATATATATATTTAGGATCTCGGAAATGGCACCAACGATTTTCATAAAATTTAGTATACAGGGGTTTTCGGGGACGATAAATCGATCTAGCTAGGATTTATTTTTAGAAAATATCGGCGTTCAGAGTTAAGAACAAACAACTTTTTCATAATATCATTACTCCTAGCGCCATCTGTTGCTCAGAAGCAAAAACTTAGCTCTGTGAGAACCTGAGAACTCAAGGGTTATGTTTCACAGAGAACGCCATCTATTGTCGAGTTTTGGAACTAAAGGACTACGTAAACACAAGTTCCGGATATTTCTATCAAACTCAACTCTAACGGTAACTCAAGTAGTTATAGTTACCCACCTATTCCTCGAAATATTGTATAATGATCTCCGCAGATCTTGTTTTTATACCAAAATAAATAAA
Organism: Thera britannica; assembly: GCA_939531255.2. NCBI lineage: Eukaryota > Metazoa > Arthropoda > Insecta > Lepidoptera > Geometridae > Thera > Thera britannica. The sequence continues at coordinate 20,803,330 of OW618034.2, forward strand.
TAAAACCTACTAAGTGTGATGGAAACATCCCCCGAGGGTTCCGTATCGATTTATTAGTAAAGGGCGTTATAAGAGGATTCTCTCCCTAATTGGGACGAACGGAACTTGGAATGGTTTGAATTACTTTCACCTATATACCGAAAAAACCTTTGAATAAAAATCCTACTACTTATTTTGAAGTATTCGATGTATCCGGCTGCCTTATTTTCTTTTTACACTGTTTTTATTTATTTTTGAGTGAGCGCATAAAACCGTCATTTGAATAACGTATTTTTCTTTTCTTTTCAGGAGTGGTTTTCATCTGAGAGGCCGACCCGAATGAAAGCAAGAGTGCTAACTCGCTGACCAGCAATACACCTTCGTTATTCAGAACAAATATTTAAAGACAAGTCGATATAATAATCCAAGTATCGCGAACCACTAGGAGCTAGGCGAGGTAGGTTGCCGATAGTTATCGAGAACGCGCGTCGCGCGGTCGGCTCATCGTCGCTGCTGACTCGTCAGTGCTGCCGGAGTCCCGCGACTCGGCCGGCACGCCCCGCCATAGCCGTGGATAACCTCGGCCAGAGCCCCCTTCCGGTGAAGAGGCTGCACGAAGCGCTGCAGAGTGCGCAGGTGAAGCGGCAGCGGCTCTCCCCTCCGTACCCCCCTCCCCACCCGATCCACCAGCTCGCCGTGCACCAGCACATCAAAGTGCAGCAGAGCATAGTGCAACAGAGCATCGTGCAGCAGCACCAGTTGAACCTGGCCCACCAGTCGTTGCAGAATCTGCAAGCGCAGCAAACCCTGCAGGCTCAGCAGAACTTGCAAGTGCAACAGAACCTTCAGGCAGCGCAGAGCCTCCAGGTAGCGCACAGTCCGGTGGGTGCTGGTGCTCCGCCGCCGGGAACTCAAGGCACGCTGGTGCCGCCGCAGCAGCCGTCGCCGCGGGCCGCGTCCCCACACCACAAGAACATGGAGCTCGCGCTCTGCCAAAGCATGGACTCGGTCAACACCGCCACCACGGAGGAAGAGGTGAGTCTCTTCATAAATTTGAAACTAGGCTAAATTGTTACATTTAACCCTGTTACTAATCCCTATCTTCAAGGGTTTTGACCCGGATCCAGCACGTATATCAGCACCTTTTGTTACCATGATAGCAAATATCTTAACAATAGAATAGCACGCTACAAATTTCCCTTTCGAACAGGAATTAATGTATCGTTTTAGCTATTTGTCATCGTACAATTGTAAGTAATACCGAAGCGCGGCTTCGTAACTGTTACAATGGGGAAAACGCTTGGATATACAATAAGCATTCGCTAACACAATAAAAGGAAATTTTCCTCGCGACGAAGGCAGCTGTGGATCGAAAGATTATCGTTATATTTTAGGCCTTATTTCTATACAGGGAAGTTTATATTTGGAAATACCTATCGATGTGTCAGGAACAGCGGAAGAAGCCATACAGCGCAGGAACTTCTGGGCAGATCACGAGTTGTTTTCTGAAAACGTTCCGATATTTGAATTTACTGTCGGAATAAATAACTTCAGGGGCACATTTTGTGACTTTATTGTGTCGTACATTATTTATGTGTCTCTTGTTTTGAAAGAGGCACTGGCAGTCGGCAGTAGGATGAATTCAGCATTTATTATTTTATAAAGTACGTATAAACTCTTCTATTTCTCACAATTTTAACTGAGGTCAGTTTATCCAGAAAGATATTGCATAGTAGAAAGCAAAAATGTTGCATGTTGAGTAAGCCAAACCCACGTTCACCTGTTAAACGACAACAAAGCGAGCACATCTCTAGAAAAAGCGATAAAATCCTTAGCGCAAACTAGGTGGAGGCGACGAGAAGTGGCCAGTTGTCGCACGGCTGAGACAAATAGAGTGGATGCCGCTCCAGCGATCCTCGTCGCTTTCTTCTACGGACAGCTTTATAAATAGCGAGTTTTCTTTGTGCATTTTGCACTATCTATTGTTGGTATTTTATTTTATTGCTAGTGGATATGAGTGATGACTATTGTCTATATACGCACGGGTTAAGTTCTCTGTGAAAATAAAACAAAAATGAAGAAAACTATTTTGCAACTCACTTAGGGCTTTTTGGAAATTATGATTGATAAAATAAACTTTATTTCGTGAGGATTATACTTACTTCTGTCCTGTTTTATCTTAAAGTATATAAATACATAAATTGATATGGAATACGGTACAGGCTATGTACTATGTTCATTTTCATGAATCACTACAGAATTTGTGGTTTTACGATTTTGTGAAACAATCGTTTTTTTGTGTGGATGTTTGCGCTCCATAAAATAAGTGATGGATAACAAGTTAATAGGTATTGCACATTGTGTATGTATGTATATTAGGTAACTATTTGTGCACCAAGAGAACAATAATAATTGCATGAGAATGAAGCCTTTGAAACAAATTTTATCAAGGTTTGATGGGAAAAATAACCATTAAAAACTACGCATGTAACTAAATATTTATTCAAAACACACAAGATATACCTAAGGCTGAGTAGAGTTCTGATTAAGTAATTCTCACGAAACAAGGGATTAATATATTGGGTTATCTGTAGATTGAACAATAAGCCTTAGTAAATTGTTCCGTCAGGTAGCGGATTGCCCATGCAAAATGGAAATGCAAAGAAAAAGCAGTTCAATGCGGCGCCGGTGCGTGCTACTTGCACCGGTTTATTCCATGATATTATTTTAAGATGACATCAGAAATAGCATCGACATGTTTCTAATAACATTCTTACGCTATGAGTCTAATATAATTTCTGTTTTCTTGTGCCGGGCGACTCGTAATAATAAAGTTTGTGATCGTTTATTTTATTTGAAACTTTTAGTCATCGCCTTCTGCGAGGGACGGGACGATGCATTAATTAAAACTTTTGGGCCGTCTTGTCGCGAGGTTACCATCCGTTTGGGTGGTTCAATTTGCAGAAGCACAACTCAATAATCGTTTTTTCTACATACCAAGTTTTTGTGAGCAGCACCGACATCCCAATAATTACGAGCGTGTTTTCACATATTCTTTCTAAAATATACAAACTGTAAACTTTCAAATAAAAACAAATGAGCTTTATATTTTACTAGCCGTGCCCGCAGAGTTATCCGCGATTAAAAATAGGTACTTTTCCTCTGTCCTTTTCTGCACGCAAAATTTCATGAAGATCGATTGGGTAATTAGGGCGTGAAGGCGTTACAAACAAATAATTCAAAGCCTACGTAGCCTATGTGCTATTCCAAACTATAATCTATCTCTGTGTCGAATTTCATACAGATCCGCTCAGCTGTTCTGGCGTTAATAAGTAGCAAATATACATCCAAACTTCCGCATTTATATAAAAGTTGGATTTCAAAAGTTGTACACACCTGAAACAATTTACAGTTCCGACAAAACGTTCTTTCATCTAAAATGAAAAGCGACAGATATGTCTATAGAACAGACTACCTCTAGTGCTGAGTCCCGTGTCCAGTTTACTATTGTTTGGCAAGTTAATGTTGAATTCCCGCTTCCCTTTGATGTGCCTGTGTGGGTGGATGGGAAGGCTTATACTCGTAGACAGGGTCCTTTGCTCGCATAACGTGGGTGCAGCCATTCATCCGGTACTATATTGCTTACGTACACCTCAACAAGGGGCGCCTTGCCTACCTATTGGGCTATTGCACTGATGTGCAGTCATTGGCGAAGCAACACGTGTCGTATTACACGGGAATATCAAACGATCGCCCTAATTGAACACCGGAGTGTAGCAAGACAATGCGGAGAGAAATTCTTGCTACTAACCGTAGTAGGAGTGATGATTATTATAAATAACACTGTCTCCCTTATTTTTGTGAAAAACACTGAATACATCGTTAAGTATTTTTAGAAAGAAATATTTTTTTAATTATTTAAATACTTTTGGATAGTCCACGCGACACTATAAGCCCTAATCTAAGCAGAGCTTGTACTATGGGAACCAGATAGCTGATATAATACTCATACATTTTTTTATAATACATACTTAGAATACAATATAACACCTAGACAGAGAACATTTGTGTTCACCACACAAACATTCGTTGTCGGTGGGGATCGAACCCACGGCCAACGGCGCAAAAGACAGAGCTACTACCAATTGAGCTGAAAGGCCAGAAATGACATGACAACTGTACACGATCAGACACCATGGCATAAATAGGATAATATGTTGAATTGATACCGAGTGTCGTCAAATAACTAATATGTCCGAAGTATTGGCTAACGAAATATAATTGTACAAGAAACACATTTCAACCGAATCCCGATGGGGGTTATGAAACAAGAAATGGTATAACAAAGATACAATAGCCCCGAGAGGCGGTGATACGTTTAGTTATTCAGCCTGTCGGCTCTACCGCAGCCTAACTCTACTTAGAAGGTTTCGCAAAAGTTACTCTGCATTGCGTGAAGAATTCAATGCAGTCGGTATTCCTATGAGAAAACACATTATTTACTCATGTATTTCCTTTCACAATTTTGAAAGTAGTCAAAGCCTTCTGCGGTTACATATTTAATCGAAATATGTAAAAAAAACCGGTACAAAACAGTCCAATTACACGTTCTTCCATTAACCAGTCATAGAAAGGTAAACAATTTGAATCAACGGATCAATAAAACCTTAACAAAGCTTCCAGACGGGTGGCGCTCTGTGAGACGATTTCCCTACAAAAATAGAGAATCGCCGATTATTTCCCACTAAAATAGAAAAGGCGAGCAGCGGGTAGACGAGACGGCGCCACGCCACCGGGCTGTCTCGACCCATGGAACTGAAATTATGAGGGAGCGCATAGAACCAAAACTCCAATCCCACTTATTTTTCTTCTACGTATCAATGGTTTCCTTTTTGATTTGATGCATAGCCTGTTTATGTAAATTTTGCTCAAAATTGGGCCAACGTCAATGGCGTTTTCCGTAGCGCCACAAAGGTCTTTCAAAGTGCAGGTGTTGGTAGGTATACTCTGAGCAAAAATATACATGTAGATGAGGCATAGCCTGTGGAGCCCTCCAGTTATATTTGACTTAATTATACGCTATGCTCTGTACCGGTCGCATTTAAAAACAATTTCATAACTTGATGTTTGTTTTTTAAAGGCGTAAAATAAAAATTTAAATATCAACAGCGGACGTTGAAATAATAGAAAGCTTTGTTAATATAAAATAAATGGCAGTTTTCATGCTGTTTGTTTACTGGTGGGAGCTATAATCAAAATTGAAATATGCAGTTGCAGTTCTATGCAGTTTTAGCTGTTATTGCGGCGCTGTTTCGACTATCGGGAACCCGAAGCCCCGGAGATTACTATAAACGACACATCGAAATTGGATTGCCATTGAACACTGCGATCAAAACGAATTAGCAATCGAAACATAGGACTCTAACTGTGCTGAAACGAATCTTTGAACAGATGTCATTACTTTCTGGTTTAATAATATAGAAAGCGTAATGTGAACCATATTCGAAGTTCTACAACTTTACTGTTTCGAATTATTTGAAACTAAGCCATATGACTGAGTTTTTTATGGTCACCGATTGTATTTTGACCCTGCATAGGTTTACATACGTACCCTAAGTTTTATCATTAATCAAAGACTACAGTAAATATTAATTATACTTAGTTTGGTCCTAGAAAAGACGTATATTTTTCACACAGCAAGGCTATTAGCGGTTCTGGAATGGAGTTTTTCAGCAGGCTTTTTAACTTGTATTGTAGGTAACATAATGTTCATAAATTAAAGTCTCAAAGAAAATCACAGTAAACCGAGCCGTTATTATTTTCCCCTCTCGTTAAGTGAATGACGAAGTGTAACCGTCCAGGTAGCGTAACTCATAAAGCCTGATAAATGTATCAATCGATCGTCTCACATCCGGATTGTCTGACAAGTTGGGGGCAAAGCGACACGAGCTACTCTGAAGCTAGGGATTTGGTATCGCTATCGTCACATTCATCACTTGCAGAGTGACTTTCTCGAGCCCACGCTGACGACGTTTTGTCACAAATTATGGGAACCATTTTTTGATGTGTACACTTTGGATTTTTTCATAACTTTATTTTGGTAAATTAGAAATGGATGGTTAGGAAAGAGAAATCTTTTGGGATAAAAAAAATGCAATTTAAAAACCTCGTTGTCATCATTTAAATGAAAGGTCTAATAGGTCTTGGTAAACGAGGATTTTTAATTAATTCGTCTATGGAACCACTTTGTTTAATTTATTTTAATCTAATTAAATAATCAATGCCACTGTTTCTCGAAGTTTCGGAGTAATCCTCATGGCTCGGGTGGCAGACAGACAACACTGATATGGCTTCCTGAAACCTGTAACTACTTTTGTTTCAGAGTTTGTTCGCATTCTGCACATAAAAAACTTTTGTGGCATAACTTTTGATACGACTTCATGCTAGCTGATTTTTCTGAAGGATTTTTCTGATTCCGAGATCGCAAAATCTTTAAGTAGATAACTGATAAACCTAACTAAACAAGAAAAAAATCGCTGCTCAAATTAATAACCTGTAGATATTTTGATTTTAAACAAAGCATCAGCTTTGTTGCTGCGTTGTGTCGCACTCTACTGGTATCAGGGAAGACCAGTGTTATGTCATAAACTAATACATTTTAATTTGTTTTGTTGATGTATTTGTATCTTTAGCTATCATATTATAGTCCATGTTCGTCCTGTTACTAAGTAGACTCCGTTAATTATCATAAGAGTTGAATTCTCAATTAAAATAGTTTTATTTTCAAGTAGCAAATACCTTCTAATTTCTTCAGAATGCTTTTATATAAAAGATTCGCAAGATTAAGGACTTTTAAACACAGCAACTTAATACGCGGATTGTAGATTTTCGTACGCTCTCTACATTGTCCATTATTTTCTTTTTTCTCCTCCAACAATAGAATAATGGAAGCCTGCTCTGTTTAAGATGTCGTTTTATTTTTCCGAGGGACATTTCAAACAATACAATGAATACGTATTTTATTCACAAAGTATCTTTCATCAGTGGTGGTCAACACAAGGGCGCTTTTTCACAGAATTGGATAATTTCGATCCCGTAGTGCCAATTCGGCCGTCCGTTATGAAACTGCTGAAATATCTTTTGTTTAAATTCTAAATAAGCAATTCATTTTTGGGTCGTTGGTTTTGAGATAACAATCCAGAGCGTGTTCGGTCAGATACTGATTTTTATTTGGCAAGATTTTTTGTTTATTTTTTTAAAAGATTTTTTTACTAATATTGAAACAGCTTTTTGACTATTCCAGGAGCCAAGTTAACTCTTATTTCCTACAATATTATCTTCTTACTTCCAAGTTTAATTAATTAAATGGTAAATTTCTCATTTTGATTTGAAATATTTTACTCATTAGGAAATCATAAAAGCTCATTCATGAATTTGCTTAGTTAATAGAATTTAATACATTTTGCCAAGAAATTTGATTCCTATCACTGTTTCAATTACATGCCAGTGCGGGTATTGTTCAAATTTACATAGAGTTGGGTGTGTTCGGACGGAAAATGTTAATCGAGACAGGCTGGAAAGGTACATTTCAATATGTGCTAGGAAATATGTTAATTTCTCTTGGAAACTAACATACTTTCTAGTTCCAGTTAACCTTTTCAGTAGCTCCCGATCTCTAAAAATGCTTAGTCAGATTTTTATGCATGTTAAAGTCCCTCTCAAACTTGTTTAAAACGCTTCGCTTATTGTGGGTAGGTTAGATGTTTTTTTTGTTTATTTAATTAAGAACAAAATTATGGATAGAGGTTGACTTTGATAGTCTTCGGGCTCTCTCAGTAATATATCCATTGTACTAATGGCACGATAGTTGGTTAACCCAAAAAGGAGGGCGAGCTTATTTGTCGTTAGCTTTCACAAATATGTAATTTAGAATACAACTACCTATTCACAAAACCGTACCCGTAATGGTATTTCAAATTAGACTAAACGGCCTCAAACAACGAGTGAAACCCTCTTCCCCTTGTGTTCAACAAAGGCTGAACAACTTAAGTAAATTTAGCACAAATTGCTTTAGGTCACTCACCAAAGATAGGCTTTTTGTTTGAAGTTTATAATGAAAATCTAGTTGATTGTGGTTTTTCTCTATCAAATTATATTCGAGGCTTTATTGTAAATCTGAATTGAATCAAGCTCCAAACCTATCTAGCAAAACTTCGCGCGCTTTCATAAAAAGTGATATCAATTCCGTTCTCGAAAATCCTCTAAGGTGTCTGCCAATAATACGCAGATCGAACGAATATCTCCGTGGGGCGAAGAGAAAATTATTACCTAGCTCCGGCCCAATTGCGGAGACATTCTTCCTTGAACAGTTTTAACAGAGGAATTTCCGCAGAGTGGAATAAAGACACCTCGACCGTTCCAACAGTTTGTCCACCTAATTTGTTCGACGGCGCTCGACCGTAAGAACAAATAGCTCTCCCGCATTTCCCCTTACAAAACGATAAGGACAGATATATTCCGACTAAACGAGGAAAGAGGAGAGATAGCTTCCCGAGCTCCGTTCACGGGTCGCCTGAATGAGCGATTGATGTTTACGCTCGTACTTTTGTCTAGTTCAGTTTGAATCTTGTTTGTCGACTACTAGGAAGAGGTCCTTTTGTCCATTAACACAGAAATAATTAATTGAGCTTGATCTAATGTTACTTGGTTTGAGTTTGCCGTAGGTAACTTTTAATTAAAAAAACCATTATAAAAATTTTGGCTTATGGTAATTTTACTTGCGTTTTGTGTGCCTACATGCGTCAAACTTTTGAAATTCAGTTAAGGGTTTTAGGGTTGCGGAGATTCTAAAGTGGGTAGAATTTCATCGCTCTGCCTGATACTTCCCGAACGCTTATAATTTAATTAAACTTTTAACCCAACATAATATGTGAAGCTTTACCATCAAAAGTTATTATTAATATTTGAATATTTACAAAGTTTCGAGTTCCGACTGCTCATTACAGGAACGAACACATCGAATATTGTGCAAAAGCAAACGAACCCAAATATATTTAAAATAGGTATTAATTAACACGGCGACGTGACTTTTCATTAAATGCTCTTTAATTTGCACTTTTACGCCACAGAGTGGAGTGCAAAGACGTTAATTTACGCTAACGTTAATCCTAATGTGCTCAAAAGGCTCGGGTGGATAAATCGAGTAACAAAACACACGAGTTACCTTCCCGAGTGCAGCGGGGTGGTCACGCAAACAGAGACGATGTACATCGACATCCAATAACTGTTTTCCAATGCACTGAACATCGCTTCCCGCGCCGCTGCCGCCGCTTTGCACCTCGGATTACAGCGTACGAGTAGGTCCCGCCGCCCGTCGCCGATCCCCACTTTGCCTCGCTAATAACGCAAAAAACCTACGTTTGATGTTGGTAAACGGCAAAAAGAACCCTAAAATAAGAGATAGAAGATGGGGTTTATCAGGCATTGTAGCTCAATAATAGTATTGAGGGTTATTGCACTTTCAACTGACTCTGAATGCACAACACGGTTTAACTTCATTTGAATGCTTTATCCTTGCATAAATTAACGATTGATATAGATTCAAATCAGCACGTGAAATGAATTATGATAATAAAATTTTAAAAACAACTTGGTAGAGCTTTTTAAAAATGCGAAAGAAAATAGAAGTGCAAAATAACGGCGGTAGGTAAGTGCACTTAATGGGAGTGAAGTAATTAAGTGTAGTCGTAGAACTAGGTATTTATTGTGCATTGTGCGAGCACATTGGCGGCGCGCCAACATGGGTGTAGATACGCTAAAGTATTATGAATCCTAGCGATGCATTAATCCTGTATTGCTATGTTAAGCATGATAGATGACGTCACTTTGTGGAAATAAGTTTTACTTTCGGAAGGTGGAGCCGCGAGTATCAAAGGCGCAAACCGAATGAACCGTGGCCATAATCCAGAATGCAAGGCGACAATCGCCGTTCGCATTGTGAGCGGAAAATCGAACTCGAATGTCGCAAGACGAAAGGCTCTTTGTGCGCAATCAATGGCCCCTCGATTGCTGATAACTTTCTTTACACTAGGAAGTTTGAGTTCAGAACTGCTGGTGAAGCGTCTATTTCAATACCGTGAAAGGACGTCGCCTGATTGGGCCCACTTTGGAATGCTTCCAGACAATGTTTTGGTCACCATAAATCCCACAAAAGGTTTTTTTCTCTCAAATTAAAACATTTTTAGGGTTCCGTAGCCAAATGGCAAAAACGGAACCCTTATAGATTCGTCATGTCTGTCTGTCTGTCTGTCTGTCTGTCTGTCTGTCTGTCTGTCTGTCTGTCTGTCCGTCCGTCCGTATGTCACAGCCATTTTTCTCTGAAACCGTAAGAGCTAGACTGATGAAACTTGGCGAGTAGATGTATTCTGTGAACCGCATTAAGATTTTTACATAAAAATAAAAAAAAAACAATAAATTTCGGGGGTCCCCATACTTGAAACTGAAACTCAAAAATTTTTTTTTCATCAAACCCATACGTGTGGGGTATCTATGGATAGGTCTTCAAAAATGATGTTGAGGTTTCTAATATTGTTTTTTTCTAAACTGAATAGTTTGCGCGAGAGACACTTCCAAAGTGGAAAAAAGTTGGTCCCCCCCCCTCTAACTTCTAAAGTAAGAGAATGATAATACTAAAAAAAATATATGTTGTACATTACTATGTAAACTTCCAACGATTTTTGGTTTGAACGAGATCTAGTCAGTAGTTTTTTTTTTATACGTCATAAACCGTAAACCGCAATTTACCTTTCGACGAACTACAAGAACCTTATTATGTTACATCAAGTAACATAATATACAGGTTCTTGTAGTTCGTCGTGCTACGGAACCCTTCATGGGCGAGTCCGACTCGCACTTGGCTGCTTTTTTTACGGGACGAATTAATATTCTTGAGAGATGTCATTGAACAGATCAAAATTAGTAGAATGAAGAAACACAATTTGCTACCATTTAAAATGTTAATCACGTTTACAATCCGAAGTTTGTAGAACAATGTTGAATTGAAATGGAGAGTGATATTTTTGTTTGAGACATTTACCGCACATTTATTTGCTTGTTTGAAAATTGTGGGCAACCAGTTCTTTGAGTGAATTCCTCGGTTTGTATGATTGACTTTGAAAGAGCTTTTGTTTGAGTCGATGAAACTTTACGATGCCAACGATGAAATTAATTGTAAAACTCTTGTCAGCGCCTTTTATGTTTTACTCCAAGTTCTGTACCTATATGTTTATGAGGGATGTCTTCTATACCTACCCAGCCGGTACCCAGTTGCTTTGTTATAATATAATTAGTTGTAGTAATAGTGCATTAAAATATAGACAAGTGTCTTGGAAAGTTGAATTTTAAAATAACTTCGTAGTGGTCTATTAAAATTTAGTTATAGTATAGATAGAGGGTTTATGACGAACACGTGCGGGATTTTGAATTCGATTGTTATTCCGTAGCGTAAAGTTCAGAATTGAAGACTTTTTTGCGACAACAAAGCGAAATACTGATGGCCATGCATATCCGATAAGGCAAAATAAGAAGAGGAAAGGTCCTATCTGCTACATTTGCGATTCGTCATGCTGTAGGCCTACCACAAGTTCTGTCTGGCTCTGTCTCTGGCTCTGGTTTTGAGTCTTATGTGAGTGCTCACCAGTGTATTATACTGTGTGTGTGACATTTCGACGTAAGATTTATTTAGTCAACACTCACAGACTCAAAATTAAAGCCAGAACCAGACAGAGCTTGTGGTAGGCCAAGAGTTGTCTTTCAGAGTTTAGAAGTCATGTTCCGTATCAAAACAAGCCCCAATCATTGTAAATATTCTAGTTACTGCACAAATTAAGACCTACCCTCGCGGTCACGTACCAGGTCGCCTTGTTTGAAATACGAAGGAGCTCATCGGTCTGGCTCGTTAAGCGTCGGAGCGTGCTTTTATTACATCGAGGCGTGCACCGCGGTCGCGCGACTCTTGAATATTAAAACGTTCGACACTGGGTCATGCATATTGTCCCGCACCATTATTGGGATACCCAAAGTGCGGAAATCAACGCATCATTACTTTTGGATCTGAGTGATGACGATGTTCCTTCATTTTCGCATCGGAAAACCAGGGAACCACAAACGTAATGAGTTTTCCATCGCATTTTTTAATTAAGTTCGAGCTAACCTCTTATATGTTACTTCCAACTGAAACTAAACTCTAGACAAGAAACTAAAGTCCAGAAGGTAAACACAAGACCCACATCAAAGATCATCCATGCTTGTTATGTGCATCGAATGCCATTTATTCTGATCACTGAAGTACCTTCTGAATGGAGGTCGGAATTAATTGAACCATGACTGTATTACAATCAGACCGATCCCTCGAGTTTTTCCAGCTGACCGGTCACCGGTGTTGTTCGTCGGATGGCTCTATCCACACCCATCCACTCCGCACCCTGCGTCCAGTGGACCGAGAGGATTCATATAGCATTCCATTACTTAGTGTGTGGCCGGGAAAAATGTAATTGCCCTACACTGTTACATAAAGTTCATACACTGCGAAAAACCAACTACTGTAGGCAAAAGGTTCTCGAATGGTGACTACTTGTCCTAAGATGGAAGATGAAGCATCCAATGGACCGATGTCATAAAAGATAAAAGCTGCTGTTCAAAAGGCTTTGACGTCAAGTTTGAAGAGTATTTTCTCTAGAAATTATTTATTTAACTTAGAGATAAAACTTTAGTATTTAACTCTAAATGCAAATAAATATACATAAATAATATTATTTGATACGAGTACGCTATCTTGATTCTTTGTAGCAGTAAAAACAAGAACTGAGTAAAACTGCTTTAATTGCTTTGTATAATGCTAAGCATGCAAATGAAAAAAATGTAGGGCTCAGCCATGTTTTGGCCTCGCCTCAAAAGTATGTCGTGTCTATTCTACAAGGTATTCTTGAACATTTTAAAACGTCATCAAATTATTATTATTAACCTATGTGTTATTATTTGTAATTATCATCCTTTCGCGCATTTTTTTTCCGGATTCATTGCTGCGCAAGAGAAGCCTGCTGGGCATAGACTTCTCTTTGCTCTTGCCATTCACCACGATATTGGGCTACCCTCATCCATCTGCGGCCCACCACGCTGACAATGTCGTCAACCCATCGTGCTAATAGACGTCCAACGCCTCTCTTTCCAGTCCTCGGCCATTACTCCGTCAATCTTTTGCACCACCTGTCGTCACCACGCCTTGCCAGGTGTCTTGCCCAACTCCATTTGAGCTCAATCATTCGTATTCCGACGTGTTGGACCTCGGCACGCCTTCGGATCTCGACATTAGGAACTCGGTCTAAAAGCTTGATTAAGACTTAGCCTACCAATATAAATTACTAAGTAGGTACTTTTTAATTCATACTTCCATATTCCAGTAAAGTATTATTTTTTTCATATGCGTGTTTGACCGCAATCTCAACTGCTGTTGGGTGATGATGCGGTGTAGCACGCTTACCTAGAAGATACCTAATCACTCTACTCTTAAAAAAATTCAAGTTATACGAAAAATTAATATGTAACAGTGAAGTATAAATTATGATAACTGTTACTAAGAATAGTTGACGCAACAGTTTATGAATTATAGATGCGCGATGCATCGTGTCCGATCTACAAGCGATGATTGCAATGAGGTCATACCGCCTATTGTGATTATTTATTGTTTTGTACTATTACGGCAGCTATAATAGACGTATAGAACCTACCTATATACGGATGTGTAAACGTGATGCTATTCTTAATTAAACAATTGACCGCGTATATTGAAACGAAGCAATTTTTAGCTAGCTAACCCCCGAATACTGAAACGCAACTCAGATTTAAGCACGTCTCAAGCGACAAATATTTGACAGTTTTCAAAAACTGTCAAATATTCGGCGCTTGAGACGTGCTTAAATCTGAGTTGCGTTTCAGTATTCTGTCAAATATTCGTCGCTTGAGACGTGCTTAAATCTGAGTTGCGTTTCAGTATTCGGGGGTAAATCTCTAGAATGCTAATATGAGGAAAGCAAGGAGGCCGCATTCGAAAGACGTAATTGGAGAAAACTTCATCAAACCCCCGACAAGAGCTAAGCTCTTAAATTTATTAGTGCACGAAAGGAGCTTTTTTGAGGCGCACTTAAAATCCTTTCACTTACACTTGGTTTGAAAAAATCAGTGACGCTATAAGAAGAAGAAGTACAATTAAAAAAGAAATTGCAGTATACAAGACAGCTTAACATAAATTGAGAAATTCAAAAAAAGCTAAACGAATCAATCGCATTAATTCATCCCACGATCCGTACAAAATGTCCCTATCAGAATTGATAGGTCCCTGCAGTTAACGATTCCTGATGTATTATGGTGGGAGTAGGCAGCGGGTGCGATCCCCCGCATGAGGCCGGCCTCACGTATTCGATACCTGGTAACTTGAATACCGATATTACACTGGCTGTGAGCCGGTACGTGACAATCATAAGCATTGTAGATTGCTATGCGTTTTTCTATGTTCTGTTGTGATTTGGACACGCGCGTTTTTGTATACCAACAACAAAAATAAAAAACTCTATAAAAGTCGAATTTATTCCGTTTATATTTTTAATAAAGCTTATAAATGACGAATTTATGCGAATATTATGTACAAAATGTACAAAATACACAAGAAGCAGTTGGGCTACCTGCAGACCGTTACAAACGATCTAGAGATAGCTCAACTGATCCAAATCAGTACCAGACGTAAGCGTCTCCATATCATTATTATCATTTGCTTATATTTTTATTTCGCTCTAAAACTTGTTATGATCATCTAAATATTTATCAATTTTCATTATTCTGTACAATAATAATTAAGTTTCGAGCAAAACACTTTCAGAAATCTACAAACTGAATTAATAAGCCAAACCGCAAACAGAATAACCAAGAAAAATATTGATATTTTCTGCGATAAAATCGAGGAGTTTCCAATATCCCGTCTGGCTACAGAAAAAATATTATTCCGCGAGGAAAATATCTAATCTCTAGGAGGAAATTTGTTACTCGTCTTCTAAAGGCCAAATCAATGTAACTCTATTTCCATGCATGTGTGGGCCCGACAAGAGTTACGGGACCTACTAAGAAGTGTGCAAACTGGTAAAAACGTTTTTACAAGGTTCCAACATTTTGTTCGGCCCCGCTGTATTATGGAGAAGGCTTTTAGCTTATTAGGTTTGCTCATGCAGCATAAAAGATCAACTTGTTTATTAGATAATGCCACTTTTTTATAAACAGATAAGGTTAATATGCTTTGTTGCAAAATTCTGGTGATTAAATATTCTATATAACAAAGTCTTGAGAATTCCGCTATGCTTGGTTGCTTTAATACTGGATATAACCAAATTCATGTGAAATTGATTGACATCGCCTAATACGTAAACATGTTTCTTAGTGACAAGTATATATTCCTAAAAAACAAATTCTTGTACGCTACGCACGTAGCACGTCTCGCTACGAAACGACTTTCATCTCGAAAAGGTTCTAGTAGTCTTACAAATAGGTCACACTCATTACGCACACGACTCAAGTTTGGTAAAAGCATGGTAACACCTTTGTGCCATTATATACACGAGTAGCATAATGTTCGGCGGACGTGTGTGGACACGGACCGCAAAAGGTACTATGATTTATGGCTCAGCCATGTAATCTTGGAAAGGGAACCGAGTCCTGATATAATACGCCGAAGCCGAATTTGAATTCTTGAGGATCTGTACGAACCTAACGTAGGTATTATGAATGTTTTTACAAAAAAAAAACCTTCTATTGAGACTTTTTGTAATATTTTTTCAACATTGAAATTAATGACCCTTAAAATGGCATACAGTGACACTCAATGATCACCAGTTATAAAAAATATAAAAAAGCTGGAAATAAAAATTAGATGTTTGGTAGTACTAGCACTTTTCTAAAAAACGCGTGAGGGAAGGCAACTGCGACTGCCTCCGCATCTCGACGGTCACTCGAATTAACTCCAGTCTGCCCGCGACCACGGCTGTTGTAACACGGTCGAAACGTCAAGAAATAATATAATTAATCGCGATAAATACCCGTTTCATCCATATAGCTGGTGGTACTTTTGGGTGCTCATAGTAGGTAATACTTTTTCGGCTTTATAAAAGTGCCGAAGGTCGGCAAAAGTAGCCGAAACCGAACCTCAGCCAACCCGGCATACGCATTCATAAAACGTGACTACAAATGCGTTCAGTGCCTTGCTCTGTGACTCAGACGTCGTGATCCGATTATGGCGCGATTTGTTCCTGTCTGTAGAACTTTGCGAATTTTGATTTCCTATGACTTATTTTTTAATCATCTAAGTTTCTCTACCCTGCATGTATTGTATCAACTTGAGGCATACCTATATTTAATCTTATGTGCCTGTAATTTCACCGGAGGCCACACTTTCAAACCGAAACAGCAACGCTGCTTAACGGCAGAAATAGGCATGGTGGTAGTGGTATTCCTTGGTAGTGGTTGTGTACTACCTATTTTTTTAACACAAATTAGTGAAGCTAGAAAATCCGAAGTTATCGGCTAGCGGGGTATTGACATGTTATGAGGAGATAATGTCATGCGACGAAAAGAGTGTTAGGCATGAATGTAGATTGATATAAAGGTAGAGGTACGCCTAAGATGGATGTTTGTGAGAGATGATATGTCCAAGAAAGGAGGGATTAACGAGATGACGTATGAAAAGGGAGAACGGAAGAAAAATACATGTTGTCCCGACCTAGTGGGATAAGGGCAGGAAGAAGAAGAAATTAGTGAAGCGGTTTAAGCTCAACGGATATAACACCAGAACCAATTCTAAATTTTAAGACGTTAGTGGGATTTTGTAATTATAAAGCGGAAAGCCAATATTACCGTTAACCATTACCCAAATCTTAAAATCGCCGCCTAAATAAACGTATTTTAATGGGCACTTACAAAATCAGCAGGCTTAGGTAAATCCTGATTGATGTTTATTACTTTCACCTATTTCCATTCCAGCGTGGAGTATAGGCCATGCCAAGTGTCGCGACGTGTATGTAGCTGCTATTTCTCGTGGCAAATGTCAATTGGTTTAAACGGAGCTTGATTATAAATGGATCCGCCACTTCGATTACTTGTGGCATAGAGTTGCATTTCCCTTCTAGAGCAGAAATATAGGTTTACATTACTTCTTGGGTGCCTTTACATAAAATTAGTAGGTAAACAAAAGCAAACTAATTGAAATTGCTGGAAGATGAGGGTAGGCTTACGCCCGAAAATGGAATTTCAATGTTATTAGTTTTTATAAAATCGGTGTGAGTAGTTTCTCTTAGAACTCCGTTATTTCAAGAAAGTAGATAAGTCTGGGGTTTTAACCGACTTCAAATAAAACAGAGGAAGTTCTTAGTCATGTGACGATTAAGAGTGCTAGGCATGAATAGGCCAATACAGTACTGGTAATTTTGCTACAGGTGACAGAAGAGTGCTCTAAAGCTCTATGATCGCGCTCCAGGATGCCTTGTCGGCTCATGAGCGTTGTCGCATCGAGTGCGATATTGCCCAGTGGATGTCCCGCGACACTTGGCTGTGTACCAACGCTGTGTCGGTGCTTCTCGCTGACCGTTTGTTTTTATTTTATGTTTTCATCAGGATCTTTACGGGCCAAACTACTGACATAGAGCAACGCCCTTAATTGCAAAGTCTGGCGTCATCTGCTTCTACAATTTATTTGGTATGCAGTGTTTTGGACAGCCTCTCTTATTTCCCGCTTGGCAAATAGCTAAGCGTTGGAGCATTAAACCATTAAAAACACTATTATTTCTTCACAATCATGTTTGACTAAACTTATAAGATAACTAGTTAAATCAAGAATAAGCAATTTGATTTGAAATGGGAGCTTTTCCGATGATACCATACTTTTGACTTAGTGGAATGACGACATTTTGGTAGGAGGTAAAGCAAATTTACGAATATCGCGTTCCAGGAACCCAAAAATACAGCAATCTTTTGAATATGTTTGTTTTAAAAACAACTTAAACTTCACACTCATTCCTAAATGCAGTTTTATATGCTCCGTTCGTTTTTAGCTCTAATTACATAAATCAGCGTCTATTCTTTTTAGAGGTTGTCTCATGCATTGCCATGCATTACCACGAGCTTACGAGAGGATCAGGCAGCGTGTCTGCTTTACTAGCACCAGCAGTCATTATCACATGCTGGCGTCTATATGTGTTTGTGTCTTTTGACTGGCAATAATGTACATGAATAGCCCATTCATTTAATAAATGACCCGCCACACATCAACAGCCTTCATACACATAACTGCTCAATAGCCGTGCAGTCGAATACGTATCATCATACATCTAAAATTTCCCACATTGCGTAATCGAACCTGAATAAGCAATATGAGCGTACTAATTGCTTATTTGCTTCATTTCGAATTCATTCGCCAATCGTGAATTTCGTAGCCATTGGATGGACGTAGGCGACGTGGGTTCGGGTACGGGTACGGGTAACACTTATATCGTTACGTTTACGGACGCTGTCCAATTTCGAGCTGAAAATGTAATCTCATTTTTGTACGCAGATTCTTCGCCTAAAAAGATTTGAACCTATTTTAAGGGTCGTTGCGTGCGGTATATGAATTCTTTGATCGTGCCATTTGTTAGAATTTCTCGGCGATAAATATTTCCCAGTGGGGTTGTATCATGTCTAGATAAAATTTTATGCAGTGATCTCAATTTCGTTTTTGCTGTCATTCTTATGTATTTTAATCGTAATCTGTTTTTTTTTTCAGGTAAGTCGAAGCGTTTTTCATCACTTATCGACACTAATAATGGTAAGGTTTGAAGCTAACTAACCCAAATCTAGACAAACCCTTTATGCAAATAGACGATATATATACGACGAGTTATTTTCTATTTAAAATCGCAGCAAGTATTTTTTTGCGATATTTATTTAATTCAATAGAGAACTGAAAAGATGTGTTTCGTTTTCTGGGGACTACAGTCGCGAGTCAATTTCTTTGTTTTTCAAATAAAGTTAAGCATTTAACTAAATGATTTCGAAAACTAGTTTCTATAGTTTATACATTATATATACAATGGGACAATATAAAAAGAAAAGTAGACAGTAAAATAATACAAAACAAAGGATCCATCGCGCTTTCGGACGACCCAGAAATAATTCAGTACAAAAACAAAGATGAAATTGCGTGTTAAAAATTAATTAAAAGCTACTCATAAGATAAACATACGAGAACCGACCCAACTAGCAAACAGTATGCAAATGAATAATGAGTACTTAGCAGAAGTCATACGGAATAGCCACAAAGTAAAATAACAGGAACAGTTCAAACAATATGACGTTTGTTTGCTTGTCGGCTTAAATGTTTGCGATGTTTATGAAAACTCGTAACATATATTGCTTTGTCTATGGGAATGGGTACTTATGGTACCTACTTGTCTTACGAATCACTTATTTTTGAAAGCTCAAACCAGTAAGCATAATGGCAATATAGCATTTAATGATTATTACTCTATCCTGGCTTCGCACGGCCTAAACCTCCGCTTTATTCATAATGCCGGTGAGTTTTTAGCGGCTCGCTAAGTAACTCTAAGTGTCACTTTTTTGTCAACAAATAGAGATGGTAACAGACTAATGGCCTGCGCACACCTAGTTCGCTGGCGCTAGCGAACAGTGAAACGCTGTCAAATATCGCTGTCAGATTTGACAGCGTTTCACTGATCGCTACCGCCAGCGAACTAGGTGTGCGCAGGCCTTTATCGGTCTGCTAAATTAAATTATTGTTAGAAGACCATTATGAATATACATTTTATGACTGTTAAAATGAAAGATCACTAGCAAAGATAAAGTTTCGCGAGGAAAGAGTTTCTAAAAGCTTAAGATTTATGAAAATACTTTAGAGGCAAAAAGTAGCAAGTTGTATAAGCAAAAAAAAATGGAGATTACATATCATAATGAACCATCTTTTCAAAATGTATTTCAAACAATAAATATAGGTACATAATTATATTTTAATATTCTTAGTGCCGAACCTCATCTAGATAAGTTTAGTGAATAGCTGTGAAAACAACATTGCAGACATACTGTCACCACCTAATAAATTTATATTGATATGGAGGTATAGATTTCTTTAACTTTTTACAAACTTCAATTCGACAACGACAAAGTGCTTTTTACCAGTCATAAAAGCGTCTTTGATGATTGACGTTGATACATACCTTTGATGTGCATTATGAATATTTAAAGTAACCTAACCTTACCGAAAATCACTATATTTTTCGGAAATGTGACTCAGTTACTTTACCCAACACGACGTGAACCGGTGCATTACCGCTTATGAATTCCTCTGTGTGTGACAATACTGACAATTTTGCTAAATATGCACAAACAGACGGATGGACGTGTCCATACAAAATGTTTCGCAATCGGTGCGAATTCAGCAGTGTTGCGCAAGAAACAACATTGTGGAAACAATGCCTTGGGAATCTCAACTAACCCGTGAAGTAGGTACGGACGTTTTGTTCAGTGCATTACGTCTAGTTAGTTAGTATGTTGTATGCTAGTTTTTTGCTTTTTATTTTTAAACAGCAACATGCAATTTTAGCTTCTAGATTTGTAATCGTAACTTTTACACAGGAGTTCCAATGTTTTGCTGGAAATGCTCCGACTGCAAAAACTAGGACTAAAACGTGTTTTCATTATAAAATGATTCATAGTGGGTATGGTTTTACAAATCCGAAGATACGAGCATAAAAATATAATTCTGGATTCATATTATTTACTTTCGGACCACATAATATATTATATTGGCGGCATTTCAAATGTTGTATAACCGCTATGCTTGTGTGTCCCGCCCATATTATCGGTCAATGAATAAAATTGACACAATAGTGAGAAAAACTGTAATTGAATTTAGATTTCAATCTTTACGACCTTAGTGTTGCATGCAACGTTATTAACGCTATTTGTAAAACTCCTTAACAGCAAAAGATAGTCATTTATTGGGCAAGCGTGAGACGTTTTATCACGACCCAAAGAATTTTTCATATAATTTATGATTGTTATTTTTTCACACAAGTTTAGTGTTTTGATGATGAACATGTGGTGTCCTTGATTTAAATGATCAAACCTGATTTTCGTTTGTATTAACCGAGAGATTCTAGAATATGAGAATAGATTTGAACGCGCGTTTATTTTTGGTTCAACTGCATAAGTACTCATGGAGAACTGAATACAATAGCCAATTAATAGGTACTTTTGCATGACCGCAGTAGTTTGTAACATCATTTTTCGAATGGATCAAATGCTGTTCGTCTGATGATTCTTACAGTGCTATCGGACAATTTCAGCGCTACCGAACAATATTTGTGACGTAATCTGTTTTAATTTTCAATTCACGTCAATATAGATCAAGGTGGGGCTATACGATGAGCAAGCACCAACACAACAACACAGGGCCGGTAAAGGCGCGCCCGCACGCAAACACACCATTAGCTAGCTTTACCATCAGTCCATCACCAATATTTCATGCACTCATATAATATGTAGGTGACGTGTTCACATTTATGTTATGGCACGATGACGCCTGACATACAAAAATGTGATGCGTGACGGAATTATTTAACGCTAAATGTGTCCGAGCTAATAATATTTTGAGTGTTTCAATGTTATGAATTTTATGACATACTTCCCTATTTTCTCGTACATTGAAATGGTCTCGCGTAAACAGAAATAGCTATGTCGATATTGTGTGTTTATAATTTACATGTTAGCACATAATTTTTCAACACAAATTTATTGATTATAGTTTGCAACATATCACGTGAAATACTAACTAGAACTACTGCAAAATCTGATCCCATAATAATTATGGTACCTCTGCATACCCCTTATAGACTCAAAGAATTTTGAGCTGGTACTTGGAACCAAGATACCTACCTAACCCTCCCTAACGTAGGGATCAAAGTCGTGAAACTGTTGTTTTTCTATGAGTGGAATACCTCCTGGCAAAGTTCTTGAATATTCTTGCAGCCGGAGAGGGAGAAAAATGCCCGCATATTAGTTTAATGCGGCGGAACCCGCAGTGACAGGGGTCTGATAATCGCGGTGACGCTCGTTTTCCTATTACCCCTTAGGGTCCTCCTTATTAATTGGGTACTATATTAGAACACCTTAATTGAATGGTCACAGTAAACGTGCTTTATATTTTATACGAGATATATATTTTTTAATGCAGATTGGATATTTTTTCTGTTTTAGAGCATCATATTTTTAATGCAATCAATACGAATATCAAATACCTACAAGACACTTAGCCACCATGTCTCCTAAGAGCTATATTTTACAGCAACAAAGCACAGTTGTGTCCAAAAATTTTAAATTCATTCCAACGACAAGTAAAGTTTAAAAACTTGAGAAACTCACTTCTAAGCTGCTGCCACGATTTTCTTTCATTTAATAAAGGATTTTTCAGATCAGCTTATAATAAATGACGAAGTTATGCGATAAAAAACATTAAAAGGAAAAAGTAATACCTACAGCCGAATTGAGAACCTTATTTTTTATTTGAAGCCTGTTAAAAAGCATCCTTATTGCTCAACACACAACCATTATGCCACTTTACTCCTTGATTTCACAGCAATACCTACACATGAGATTATAATTACTATAAACAGAAAACAGACAGACACTGCATGTTTTGAGTCCGCCATCATAATGCCTTGTGGCATTACCTTCTCAAATAATATGCAGGCATTATGAATGCATCCTGTATAGCAATTTACCCAAACTACACATTATCGTGGTACATAATCTAGCACTAGTGCTTAAAGTAAGACCTACTTTCGACTAAAGCACTTAAATAAATGTCAATGCACATTTTACACTATCATCATCACCATCATTATCAGCCTATTGCAGTCCACTGCTGGACATAGGTCTCTCCCATGGCGCTCCACTGAGCCCGGTCTTTGGCTCTTCCCATCCAGTTGCTGCCCGCCACCCTGCGCAAGTCGTCACTCCATCTAGCCGGAGGGCGTCCTACACTACGTTTGCTAAAAAAAAATCGGTTGTCTGTAAAGTCGGTTTACTGACGATAGTTGAACGTGATAACGTCATAAGAAAATACTGATGGAATGGTTGCATTTTTCAAAAGAATTTTAATTAATATTTGTTTGATAGATATTTTGTATGGATATATAATATAGATAAGGAGGTAAATGGAAATCACAATTGAATCGATCAAGTTACATTTATTTGTATTATAAGACGTTGTTTTATAATAATAAGTACATTTTGTATTGACCGCGGACTCGCGGACTCGCGGACTCGGACTCGGACTCGGACTCGGACTCGAACTCTCGGACCCGGACCCGGAACCCGACCGAACCCTTACCCTTACCCTTACCCTCATTTACCCTTACCCTCATTTACCCTTACCCATTACACGACCCGGGCTCGGGCTCAGGTAAATGGAACGACGAAACGACGTAACGACGCATGAGTCATGTTTTTTCGTGCGTGCAGCCGGCTCCATCGATTTATAAGACGTTATCACGTCAAAAACTTAGAACACCTACATTATAAGCCCAAAAGAACCGATCAAACATCTATGATCTGTTCATCACAAAAACTTTTGTCCTGGTAGGGAATCGAATTAACAACCTGCAATATCAGCAGATAGTACCAACTAAGCTTTGAAGACAGTTTGTAGGTAATGCGTATTCGTGGCTATTTCACCAAAAACGCCACTTTTGCTGTCGACTCGTAATGTAAATTCACGGAAAGCTAGATACTAAGCTTATGTTTGTAGTTCACGTTGATACACAGACGCTTTAGCATGCAGTGTACTTTGGACAAACAGTAATCCCACATTACTAGAAATTGCTATTGCAACATCCGCCCAAAAGTGCTATTTCTAAAACCCACGTTTGAACCGTGCTGAGCCATAACCGGTGTTTTGTAATACTATTTATTGATCCGTCCGATAGGAGTCAAGTGTGTTATCTCTCTTATCTTATCTGTGCTTTGTATTCTTTACATCTGCCTATTGCGGTGAAACAATGTACTGTATTTTAATGCCTATTTCTGCCGTGAAGCAGCATTACTGCATGTGTTTCGGTTTGAAGGGTGTGGGTGCCGGTGAAATAACTGGCACGTGAGGCTGAATATCTGTATGCCTCAAGTTGATGGACGCAGGGCGGTGCATCGTAGGGCACGTTCCTGACGTGCGTGACCTACTAGGCGATGCCTTGTTATAGGCGATGTTTACCACTCAACATCAGGTGGGTCATATGCTAGTTCCATCAACTAGTTGTATATAAAAATATTACGACATTACACTTTATCAAGCTTTTTTATTGAAATCGGATTTTATTTTAATATTATTATAATTTGTTTTGGTTAATATAAAAATAGGTTGAGAATGCTTGACAAAACCAATTTGTATTGTATCATGATAATAGTATTATGTTCTAAGCAAACATAAAATTAAATGTAAAGAGCTTTTGTAACATAACCTACATCGCACGCGTAGGCTGTTGCGTGGAACTGGAACAAGGAACAACGGCAGTAGAGCCATGTTGAATAGATTTTTTTACGTATGACTTTCCTCCTAGGAAGTTCTAGCCACTGGATATGAAATAAAACTCTTTCCCATTTATATGCCGGACCTCTTTTAGCGGCTCGCTAAAAGTCTCTGTCATTTGTATGTCAACAAATAGAGATGGCTATAGGACCATTATGAAAATACCCGTTTGCGTTTACAGTGTGATAAGGGGCCTGTTCAACCCATGACTCTGAATTCAAGCGTTAGTCATACAGCCGTCGCGAATCCAAGGTCGCATCCACGACACACAAAACTAGTTTGCACTGGCTAGTCTTATGCAAATCAGATAGTTCGCCTTCAGGCAGCCATCAGCACGGCTGATTAATAGATTCCCATAAGCGCCGTCATTGATCACCATAACGCAACTGTTGTGCTGCACTATCTACCCTCCAAAAAACCAAACACGAAAAAGTAACGGTATCGAGCGAGATGGGAGATTTTACAGTTGTGTGGGTGGGAAAGAGAAGAAGTGTTTTGTTCTACACCTGCCTGACGTCACCTGGCAAGGGTCTCGTCCATATTTGATTAGGTTTTTTAGGGGTAGCAGGCAGTCCACAGTTATTAAAAGTTGTAACTGGTGGTGCCATTTGTGTGGGTGGGCAACAATTGTGCGTATCCAAGAGATTTGTACCATGTAAAATGTCTAGATATCCCTATTCAATTCCTTTTGATAGAAAGCAAATTAATGGTTTTGTGCTTGTGGAAGTTTGATTTTTGCACAGTGCTAGATATTAAACTTAACGTAAACTTAACGTCAAGTGTGTCACTTGACAGTATAAGTTAAATAAAAATAAAAATTGTAGACAATCCACACAACACTATCTAGCCCCAAATTATGCCGAGCATGTGCGATGAGAACCAGATGGCTGATGAAATACTTGAATATTTTTTTTTTGTAAATACATACTTAGAATACAATACACCCAGACAGAGAACAAAAAATATTTATTCTTGGTGGGGATCGAACCCACGACCTACGGCGTAGAAGGCAGAGCAACTACCAACTGAGCTGAGAGGCCAGTCAAAGTTATTTCGTAATACGCTCTATTCATGTTGGGTCTTTTGTCTATTATCTACCAACGAATAAGATCATGAACGCATTGAATCTTTACAAATAAGAGTCCATTAGCAGAGAGCTTTTTTATAAAGTAACTGATTGTTTTCCAACTTGTATTGTTTAGAAGCTAATGTTTCATGTATTATATTCACTTGTAATTTAGCAGAGATATTCTTATCAGCAGTTGTTAACCTTTAAAGGTCTCGTAGTTTAATTGTTGCATTCAATTATTATGTCATTGTATCTAGGTTATCGATCGTTGTAAGTTATAAAGTTATGATGAAGTGGTTTGTTTGAACAAGAATATGTAATTTTAAAATAGCACAACACAATGTGATTCGCTATAATATGCAAAATCACGTATAATAACTATACTAGCAGTTGGTGCCCGAGCTTCGCTCGGTATTTTTTTTTTGGTAAACTGTTGTTGTGAATACGAATTACTTACATAGGTACTGATTAAATACTATAATTTTTTGATCTTACCGACATAATAATAAACTCCACTACTCGTCAATAGATGGCGTTCTCTGTCCCACTAACTCATGACTTAATCAACAGATGTCGCTAGGAGTTATGATTTTATGATAAAGTTGATTATTTACTTTACGATTAGGGGGACATTTTCTAAAAATGAATCCTAGCTAGATCGTTTTATCGTCCCCGAAAACCCCTGTATACTTAATTTCATGAAAATCGTTGGCTCAGTTTCCGAGATCCTAAATATATATATATATACAAGATTTTCTCGTTTAAAGGTATAAGATAATAATAACCTAGCAAAAAGACCTATGAAAAGCGAAAGAATTATTGAAATCAGAAAAGTAGTTTTTGAGTTTATTCATACACACAAAAATACAAATCTTTCTTCTTTATAATATTAGTATAGCAGTTAGATAACACTACCAGCGGTTATTCAAAACACACTGTAAGGCGAAGTATGTTCTCTTGCTGGTTCAATGTTTCACCCGCTGACGGATAAACGGCAGCTTATGTACTCCTTCTGTCTTGTTGCCTGAAATTTCCGTAATCCCCACCAACTGGGGTCGGTGGTGGACCGCGGACGCTTACGAACTTTGCCCACTGTCCACTTGGATCCAGGACTTTGTGTAGCTTATTGTGGTCACCGTTTTCAGCTTGCTCTTTACTACTTCAATTCGAAAAGTGAGCGCTCATGTGAAAATTTAGACTTTGTTGTTTTTAAAGGTCTTGGAGAAAAAACTTCATTGATATGGTGTAGTTCTAAAAACTCTATTTCTTAAAATACCTGCGGCCAGTAAAAACCAAATTCCTACACGTTCAAAACTTCAATGGTCACGCTCGGATTCGATTTCTGATGTGAACCAGCAGCTAAAAAGACAGCTCAATAAAAAAATAAAGACAGCTCAATAAAAAAAATTACATTTAACAAAATGTCATCGCAGTTTTCACAAGTTTTTTCTCTGTTTTTAGCACTTTTATCGCCATCCGTCTCGTCAACGTCGAATTTTATTTGTTAAAAGCTGTTAAATGGTGTATAATTAACCTGCTTAGCTGAGTTATTCTGTCGAGGACGTCTGGCGGTTGATAAATTTTATGGTCCAAAAATAAGAAGACGTCCGTCTATTGACTGGAAAAAGATGTTTACTATACGCCGGAGCTTTTCGTGTGTATAAATAAAAATAAGCGCTCGCTAGTTTTATCAGCTGTTCTGCAAAAAAAAATTAAAGGCTAGAGACAAGACAACTTCTCCTTTTTCTTATCGTGTCATTGGTTCTTTCAAACCCAGCGTAGTGAAAGGATTTAACAAGTCAAAAATGACTACAATATCATCGTGTGTAATGTGGTGCAGACTTTAAACCATTTCCAATAAGTTTTATATTTTTCTTCCACTCTACGACTGATTGCAATAAGCAAAAACCTCCCTTTGTTATAATTAAAATGTCTCAGCAATATTCAGCTCTTTGGTAGACACACATATGTCTGCGACCAATTCTCCGATCTGAAATAAAAAAGTGATGAATGTAAATAAGGGGTGGTAGAAGTATTTACCTTCGGGCAGATTTTCTTTTTGTGATTGCGTGAGGGGTAATTTGGAGTCCCACGAGACACATTCGCTGTGATTTTTTTGCAAAGTCAAATTTTATCCTGAGTGTGAAAATTTTATCCTAAGTTGTACTTTACTAGTCAATTACAACGCTTATTATGGTATTTTTCTTGTCGTGTCACAAGATCTTTAGAACCAGTGTGGTGAAAGGCTCCTTTCCTGCACTTGACACATGCTTTTGAACTCTTTAGGTTCTAAGACATGACGGTTTCCCCACGATGTATTCCTTCACCATTTGAGAGTACCTAATGGCATTTTGGTGACTAACTAGATTATATTACATTTCAATCAAAGCTTAGTTATATCATATTTTGATGTGGGATGCCACTTATAATAAACATTATGATAATACAATGTCTAAAACAATATGTTATGAATAGGATCGAAAGCACCCATTGTTAGGGTTCCGTAGCCAAATGGCAAAAACGGAACCCTTATAGATTCGTCATGTCTGTCTGTCTGTCTGTCCGTCCGTATGTCACAGCCATTTTTCTCCGAAACCGTAAGAGCTAGACTGATGAAACTTGGAGAGTAGATGTATTCTGTGAACCGCATTAAGATTTGTACACAAAAAAAGAAAAAAAACTATAAATTTTGGGGGTCCCCATACTTGAAACTGAAACACAAAAAATTTTTTTTCATCGAACCCATACGTGTGGGGTATCTATGAATAGGTCTTTAAAAATGATGTTGAGGTTTCTAATATCGTTTTTTTCTAAACTTAATAGTTTGCGCGAGAGACACTTCCAAAGTGGAAAAAAGTTGGTCCCCCCCCCCCTCTAACTTCTAAAATAAGAGAAAGATAAAACTAAAAAAAATATATGTTGTACATTACTATGCAAACTTTCAACGATATTTGGTTTGAACGAGATCTAGTCAGTAGTTTTTTTTTTATACGTCATAGATCGTACACTGCAATTTACCTTCCGACGAACTACAAGAACCTTTATATTATGCTTTTTTTTACTTGTTGCTACGGAACCTTTCATGGGCGAGTCCGACTCACACTTGGCTGCTTTTTTAATTTGAACATTACACATAAACAAAACACTGTAGATGTTCATACGGTGTCTTTTGACCTTCAAAAATCTATATCTTATCTACTTATATAAAAAAGTCGCGTTGGTTACACTATTTAAAACTCAAGAACGGCTGAACCGATTTGACTGGAACTGGAAGAAGGACATAGGATACTTTTTATCCCTAAAAGGTAACGGAAACGGTGCGAGCGCAGCCGCGGGTGGCCGTTAGTATGTAATGTAATATCCAACGTTGAGCCTAGAAGTGTTTTAGATATTTGCTTATTTGTGGGCACATTTAAAAAAAAATTTACATCAATAATGCCTAATTTTCTCCCTATTTTACAGTATTTGCCTAAACGGGTAGACGTAATCCATGCTTCAGCTTTATTTGTAAACTCGGCTCGGAGTTTCGCTGACCGGAAGTGCTTGCGGGGGAAGCGCGGGATTTGACCGGAAGTTTTGCTGCCCCAGGGTTGATGTGTTAAGCTTTAGTACTGAGGCTTAACTGAGTTATTAATTAATGACCACGGCATCCGGCTCCCATCAAGCCTGATAACTTTTCAGCCTTTTTGTGGTTGAGGTTTGAGGGATTTTTAGGCACAGATTTCAACCCCATGTTATGTAAGCTGCTTCCTTCTAATTTAGATAACTTATACACGAGTCTCTCATATAGAGAGTTATTTTATCATTGTTAGCTAGAAAGCTTTTACCCATGGCGAAACTCACATATTTAACATTTAATATGCACTCGAAGTAGAAGTAATTTTTATTTCAACTGGAAATCAAAGAGATTTCTTCTATTTGCAAATGTGAAAAAGAAAATACCGTCTCGGAGCAGTTTATTACTGTAGACTTTGAAATCCACTGTTCTTTTTCTCATACGCTTTAAAAAAGCTCATTTCGTGTACTTGACACAATGTTTTTCGAACGTATTAGGTTCTACAATATGCCGGTTCTCGCGATGGTTTCTTTCGTCGTTTGAGAGTACTGGCATAGTGTCCATAATTTTTAGGATAGAAAAATACATTGGTGCACGACTGGATTTGAACCCGCAATCTTAGGGTCGGAAGGCGGGGCTGCTACCACTAGGCCACCAGTGCTCTACTTGAAAATCCACTGCTTTAAAAGCATCTTCTTACTTAAGCAGGGTAGGCAACGCAACGACAACACCCTTGGTGTTGTTGCTGTCTATGGGCGACGGTGACCGCTTATCATCAGGCGGGCTGTTAGCTCGTTTGTCTATCTATTACATAAAAAAAAACTAGTGATTGATGATTCAATTCAAGAGATGTATTTAAAACTAGAGATCAAAACTAAATTTTTAGTTCAAGGAGTTCCGATGCCGACACAAAATGTTTATTAGGTATATAATACTTTGTATACTTCTGTTATATTCCCTTCAACAGCTAGAGGTAATTTAAATACACACTTTAAATTTGCTGCCTTTATGTAAACACAATGTTTGGTCTGGCCCTAGGAGTCTCCGCACATGCTTTGATTATCTTTATTATAAACGTTTTTTGTAAACAATCCGTCCGAAACACATACTCAAATACAAGATGTAGTACAAGTAAATAAAACTGTTTCTAAACTAAAGGCATGTCTGGTTCAGAAGGGCAAGTTCCACTTCATTAAAACATTTCGTCTACGAAATGTTCTTTTTGTTTCGCCTATTTGTCTCTCTCTCTATTGTATGGAGAAAAGATAAGACAGCAAAATTACGTTACGTAGAAACGATCGAAACGATTTGCTGTCTTCTCAATTTTCCATACAAAAGACAGAGACAGGTGCTCACACAAAAACTACATTTGGTAGATGACATGTGGTAGCAAAACTCCGACTTCGGGTACAGTTCCACCTTTTCAAAACCATTAAAGATCATACTGCACATTAAATCATCAGCCTCACTTCACCAGTCACTGGTTTTTTCTAACCAAGTGTGGTGAAAGGATTTCAAGTGCGCCTCAAGGAGGCTCTTTTCGTGACAACATCAGCCTAAAAGTTCGACTACAGTGTGGCCTGTAGACAGGCAATTTTTCAGAAAGCATTTGAGGGGATTGCCATGTAGCTCTTATGTTAGAGTATGGTATGTCTAGGTTGGTAGCAACATAGTATTGACTCACCTAAACGAAATTATGTTTTACGTACTCGAGTATTGCAATAACGTTTCATTTATAGCGTGAAGTACTAGATCTTGTCTGCAATTATCCCACTTCCCACTATAATTACTAAACACTGACTAACACTATAATGTGAAATATGTTTATGCATGAATGGATGGATGTTTGTTACTCAATAACGCCAAACGGCTAAACGGATGAGGCTAAAGTTGGCACAGAGGTAGATTAGAGTCTGGTCTGGAATAACTTTTTATAATACCGAATTTTACCCTGCAAATTTGAAATGCTACTAGAAGACACTATTCCACGCGGACAAAGTCGCGGGCGCAGCTAGTAGAAAATATAATATTCACCAAGAAGGAAGCAAAACGACCTCAAGAGTGAATTCTGAACATAATACGACATGTTGTAATTGAAATCTGAGCTCTACCTTATTGACTACCTCCTATCATTTTACATAAGTTTTATCATTATAATCATCATCAGTCTGAAGAAGTCCACATACGCTCCTTAGATAACTATTTTCCTTCAGGAAGAACGGGTTTGAGTCGTCAGTCTATCGGGTAGATAGGTCATCAAACACTTCGTATTTTGATTCATGGTCGCCATTTAGGACTCGTATATTCGCTTCGTGGTTTTTGGTTTTAAGAGTTTGGTCTGCTGTTTGCTAATCTTGTAATCTATACCAGTGACCTTGGAGGCTGTTGAGTAGCCACAGCCGGTTCTTCTATTGGATTTTCATGATCTTAGATTTTATTACGTAGTAAAAAACGTATCACCCTATTAGTATAGTTTAATGCAAGTACCTTAATGTTGGTACTATAACATTTTACTTAAATGTTTGTTTTAATATTTATGCGACTTACATAAAAATTTAAAGCTGGCAAGGGGGTGCAATAAAACCGGTTTAGAGGGCACGTCCCTACCAAGTGGTATTAAAAGATCAGCTGTTGAGATACCAATAAATGTGTGTTATGTTCGGGGTCATTGGCACTCGTGGAGGCATATGCGGGACACCTGCCAACCCCCTTAACCCGCCCCTCAAGGTGGAAATATTAAATGTTATACTTGTATACTGAGCTATGTGGGCTCACCTTTACAAGAATACCTGCGTTATTATTTTAAATGTTTGAGATATTTAAATGTTTCACAAAAGTAATATCTCTCATCATCATTATCATCGTCATCAACCTATATCAGGCCACTGCCGATCGTAGGTTTCTCCCAAGACGCGACCCTGAGCCCGGTCTTCAGCTCCTCACCTCCAGTACTTGCCACTTACATTTCGCAGAACGTCGCCCCACCTTGCCATTTTGCTCTATGTCTTTAAACTGGAACAGTTTTATTATTCTTGCATATTTTGTGTAATATACACACGTAGCTCATTCTAGAAAGGGTGATAACAACTTTGTGCAACCATTTTACCGCCTTCACAGCTCAGTTGCTCAGCTCTGCCTTCTACGTTGAAGGGCGTTGATTCGATCTCCACTAAGAACAATTAATATTCTTCCTCGTAGATCACGCACATCAGGAACGTGCCCTACGATACACTTCCCTGCGTCCATCAAATTGAGGGCATACAGATGTACAGCCTGACGTGCCAGTAATTTAGGTAGGAATAAAACTTAGACTATTATAAAAACAAATTACACACCTCACCTAACTCAATGCATGATGAAATAGGCAAAACATTTCCAGCCGCGTGTGTAGTAATTGAACGTATTTCTCGTATCTGCAGCTCGATTAGCCTCTAGCTAGGAATGAATCATTGCTAATCCTTACCACAGATAGAATAATACTTAAAAATAAAGTAATTCACTGCGATGAGTTTATGCAAGCGATATTCAATTCTAACTCTGTAACCTACAATTCATTGTTCTTTACTAAGCCAGACTATCAGCGAGTTGTCGGCGTGAGTTTAGACTGCATCAACTATTACCTACGCTTAATGGCAACGAATAATTATTACATAAGATAAATTGTATATTATCTGTAAATTCTTTTGAGAATTTAAATGTTTAAACCAAACCGAGTTTAATCTGACCTAGACCATATCAAATTTGACGTTCATAAAGCTTATTTTACGTATAAATACAGGAAGGCAAATACTCTGTTAGTTACTATGGATCCATTGATAAATTCTTTTGAGATTAAAAATGTTTAAACCAAACCAAGTTTAATTTGACCCAAACCATATAAAAATTGACGTTCATAAAGATTTTTTTACGTATAAATGATACAGGGAGGCAAATACTCTGTTAGTTACTATGGATCCATTGATAAATTCTTTTGATCTGTTAATTCTTTTGAGATTAAAAATGTTTAAACCAAACAAAATTTAATATGACCCAGACCAAAATTGACGTTCATAAAGCTTATTTTACGTATAAATGATACAGAGAGGCAGGTACTCTGCAACTTACTATGGATCCATTGATAAATTACAACCTTACAACCTATGTAGGTAGTACCCTATGGATTTGAATAACGATGTCTTCCTACGAGGCCGAGGCATTGTTGGCATTCTTCCATTGTTTGTGTAGGTTGATTGGCTATCAAGTATCGGGTACTGTAATGTTGTGTAGGTTCCTTTTACGAAGCAATTGGTACTCATTGTAGTCTAGAGACTTTAATACATAAGAGAATTAAAATATTAAACATATAATGTGGACAATCCACACAACACTATCTAGCCCCAAGCTAAGCAGAGCTTGTACAAGAGAACCAGATAACAGATTAATACATGTATATTTTTTATGTAAATACATAGGTTATAATATATTATTAACAGCCAGACACAGAACTACCTAACCACCATTTAAACCATTGTTGCATTGATTTTATAGGCATTTTTATCTAAGATGACCGGGATTTTTTATTATAAACTCCTAACGTTATATACTAACTAATCTATAAAAAAGTATAGTCGTTTGAAATAATAAAACACAAATACTTGTACAAAACTCTGAATACCAGTAAGGTACATTTTTCAATGCCAATCAGATCTCAACTAATCGAGCTTCATGCTAGTCATTGATGCTTAGCATCTGCTCGGTGTTTATAAAATCAACCTACGGGCACGTACAGTCAGCAGCAAAAGCAAATGAACATTTTATAATTTGCAAAATATAAATGTTTTACTTTTCATCGGAGCTAAACTTAGTCTGAAAAACCGACGTAACCCTTATACAATATCTGCAAACAAGAATGATTTGCTGCGAAAAAAAGTTAAAAATGAGTAAAAATAGGTATCTTCAATGGTTAGTATACTTCTGAACTACCACAGAAGTTACATAATAAACTGTTATAAGATATTATTGATTTCCTTAGGTGTAGGTTTACACTATAAAAACTGTACTTTTTGCCGCTAACTGTGCGTAGGTATATTTATATCTACGTCTAATCTAGATAGGTATGGCCGACTGCTTGTGGCGACCAAGGTCGACTGGTGTGCTTAAGCATATCTCATTATATCTAAGAATGCAATGAAGGTACCATTTAGTAATTTTTTTATACATCTAGCTGATGGAACAAGCATATGCCCCACCTGATGTTAATTGGTAACCGTCGCCTATTACAAAGCCATGCCTCGTAGGTCACGCACGTCAGGAACGTGCCCTACGATCCAGTTTATTTTCTAATCCAGTTTATCCTACGATGCACTGCCCTGCGTTCATCAACTGGAGGCATACAGATATTCAGCCTCACGTGCCAGTAATTACATACCGGCACCCATACCCTTCAAACCGAAACACAGCAATGCTGCTTCACGGCAGAAATAGGCATGGTGGTAGTACTTCCCCGGGCGAGCCCTTCACAAAGCTCTACTACTACTAAGCATTGTTGTTGAACCAAAACAAATATAATGAATTGATTATTAATAATTTATTTGTAAGAAAAAAGATTTAAAAGAAACTTTTTAACGAGACGGGTGAGTAATTTGAAATTTCACGCGTCGACATACAAATCTGGGCGCCTCGCAATAACAGCCTCTATAAAAACAGAAAATTAAAAACGAAGCGCCTCTTCTTCAATTATTATCGTTTGATGAAACTGTGTTCGTCTTTAAGACGCGTGAAAGTATACCCTATGATTTAATTGAATAAATGACTTTTGACTTTAACAACGTGAAATAACAGCTGCGTTAACACCAAACCTTCGATATCAATAATAATAATTAAATATTATGGACAATCCACACACACAACACTATCTGGCCCCAAACTAAGCAGAGCATGTACTATGGTAACCAGATAGTTGATATAATACTGTTATATTTTTTTTGTTGTAAATACGAACATACTTAGCAATATAATTAGGTTATTTATTAGCAATATACTTACCAATATAACACCCAGACAGAGAACAAAAATATCTGTGTTCACCACACAAATATTTATTCTCGGTGGAGATCGTACCCACGGTCTCCGGCGCAGAAGGCAGGCTACTACCAACTGAGCTGAGAGGCCAGTCAGAAATAGTGACGCTTGATCGCAACAATTTGGTACTAACTACGCATAACCTTGCCCGTTTGATTAAATCTGTTGACTTGAAACCCACTAGCTCCATATAGAGACAATAATATTAGAAGTTTTATTGCGCTTGGTTCCATATACAGTCTAGCATAATATAATTTTTATTGTTTGTCTGAGTTCCTGTTGGGCATCGATATCAAGTGTAATTATTTATATTTTTTTGTACAACTTGTTGATGGAACAAGCCATATATATGCCCACCTGATGTTAAGTGGCAACCATTGCCTATAACAAAGCATTGCTCCGTAGGTCACGCGCGTCAGGAATGCTGCTCTGCGTCCATCAACTTGAGGCATACAGATGTTCAGCCTTACGTGACAGTAATTTCACCGGCACCCACACCCTTTAAACAGAAACACAGCAATGCTTCACGGCAGAAATAGGAATTTGACTAATTTAAAGCTTATGTTTAAATGCGGGTTCAAATCCCGCTCGGCTCTTAACTTTTGTGACATTATAAAAATCTCAAGGCTGTTTGTTTACGTACTCTCTAAACGAGTATCCCAAAATCGAGTTAGCTCTGAGTTTGAGGCTCGAGAGACGTGATTTCATCTCGTTAACGCACGTTACACGCCTTTTAGTAAATTGGTGATACCCACCTATTAGTTGGTAATAACATTTTCATCTATCTATATCTCGAATATAAGTTTATACGATCAGTTATGATAAATATCTAACCAAAGCTACGCGCCTTTTTGGTACAAAAATAGAATGTGATTCGCAACCTTATTTAAGCGAACGGGTTCGTCACACTTTTTAATTGGATTTGTTTTTTTCAAACAGGAACCCCCACTCGTGTTTATTAATGGGGCTTTTTTCGGTAGACGGTACTTAGTTAATTTGGCTATAAATAAACCGTTATTCTTTTTCATAATTCGTTAAAATGTTAGCTTATAACCTGATTACGCAAAAGATTTAATGAGCAGGTATACTTAAAGGTACTGTTTCAAATTAAAAAACATGTAATCGCAAGCGTGATTCAGATCAAATAGGTAATCATTTGGTTAATCTCTGTGATAAGAATCAGTAAATGACTATCATCAGTATGATATAGCCACCACTGACAAACCTAAAAATTTGCTATCATCCCAACATTTCAAAAAGAAATTAACTGCGGTAATATCAGATTTTTTTATGCCATAGCTGGCAGACGAAATATAATAGTAGCATTAAATAGTAGTGGTAGTAGTATTAGTATGCATGAACTAGTAGTCAAGGAATCGATCACATAATCTCCAAAGTTTTAGCTTCAACATTAAACACCATGGTGACATCAGTTTCCACCATGGAGACTACGATTGATGCTGCGATCTTATCGTTGACCCATTTGTCAAGCGTAGCATCAGTATCTCACAGTAGCTTGATAACTTCATACCGCATTTGCATAAAAAATAAAGCGAGGCCTCCTATAATTGATGAAAGCCGATTTTTTTCTTTTCTCAACCCTCCATCCTCAACGAGCTGTCTAATATCGTGATTTATCGACTTAAACTTATGAGGCGTGGGATGTTTTCACTCGAATGAAAATAATTTCGAAATAAATTTTCTTCCTGTAGTCGATCCTTCATAGTCTCGGCAGATCGTGAGTTTGAAACTGATTTGACGGGCTCTTTATCAAGGATTTATTTATAGGTGGAGCTACATGGTTTTTATTTGCAATAGAATTTTACTTGCGTCATAAGTATTCAGAAAAATACTGTAACAATCTCAATTTTATTTATTTACACAAAGCAATGCAAGTATTTACATAATACACAAGAAACAGTTGAGCTATCGGCAGACCGCTACAAACTATCTAGAGATAGATCAACTGATCCAAATCTGTACCAGACGAAAGACGCTGGCAGCATTGCTCCGCTGAATAGCAATGGTATGCGGTGCGCCAGATACCCTCCAGGCCTTGGGTCACATACATTGCAAAAAAATGCATTATCCCAAAACCTATCAACAGATTGATGAGCTTGGTATTTCCATACAAATAATCTTCTAAATCTATATAAATAATGTTGATAACTAGTAAGTAGTCACTATAAAAACGAATAAACATAAAACACATCACTCTGTGGATACTTTGTCTCTCCTTTTTCCATCAAAGTAATATGAAAAGTTTTAAAATGCAACCATAAATTTCACATAGCAACACTCTATCTTCTTCATAATATTTAAAATATCGTTTGCAACACTTTGTGCTAGCCGTGGTATGCAGCGGATGTTTGCTCATTTTATATGTTTGCTCTCATAAAAATCTATAGCGTTTGTTAAAGTTCAGAAACCACTAGTTTGCTTAGCAAAACCCAATTAAAAAGATTTTGGTTACTTGTTCTAACAGAAACACCACAATCAATGTCAGCTCTCATTGTCTAAGGATGTATGGTAAGGGTTCTTCTCTCTCTTTTCCTTTCATGTCACTGGTTCTTTCAAACCAGTGTGGTGAAAGAGTTTTAAGCGCGCCACAGAGTGGCTCCTTTCGTGCCTCGCCACATGTTTTCGAACTTTTTTTGAACCCACGACTTTAGATCGGAAGGCCGGGCCGCTAGCACTAGACCACCAGTGCTCATGGTATGGAATAACTGAGAGTATTATTTTTATGCATAAATCTGAGCCCTCTCTCTATATCCCAACTATATCTCTTAGGTACGGCGGTACTTGAGACGTTCTAAGATCTTGGCCCCAAATTGGTGTCTAGCTTATACGAACTGATGTGCAGCAAAAAGGGGTTTTCGCTCATCATTCAACAGTACAGGTAGATCTTCAAACGGTGCCAAGCGCTGTGGTTACTTACGTTATTGTGATAGATAGGTATACTCATGTCATCTATTTGAGAATAGAAATGAGGTTGCGTTAGGTTGTAAAAGTCCTTGTTATTGGCTGTTGAGACTTCTTATTACTAAGATCTTATCGCACCCGGTTTTCAGCATCAGATTGCGATAAGGCACTCGTCAGACTAGTTCACCTGAGACATTTTGAGCTTTTATTATTATACGTGCCAGTTTTATAGCTGTGCACAAAATCCCGCAAGGCATGTGTGCATTATGAATGTTACCACATGTATACTTAGTAACTTCCTAAATATTTTCTTATGAAATTTCTAGCTAGGGTATCTCTCACTATGAACAGAATATCTTTTACTGTATGCTAATTCATAAATAAAAAAAAATATTAAGATAATTATTTTGTTTTTTTTTTTCTAAACAGCGTACAAATGCAAGTTTCCCCTCGTGCGTGACACCCTTTACAGTGCAAAGGAGATTCAGTGCACCGGCGCCGGCGTAGTCTCCTTTGAGCCACATTTTGTGTGTTTTGCCGTGTTTGCTATATCACATACGGCTTTTAATTATGACGTTTATGCATCTATTTTATTTTATTTTGTAGCACTTTAAGGTACCTATTTTCTAAACATATAGCCAGTAATGAATTAACACTTTAGGTTTATATAAATTTATATTATCCTCCACTGAGAAAAAAAATAGGTTAAATTTCAACCTATTAATAGGTTATCATCGGTCTACCTACAGAATTAGGTAAAAACAACCAAGTGTGTTGGGTACTGCAAAATCCTCAATAAAACCGAGTAAAATAGGTAAATGTATCAGACTAGGTTAATGCTAACCGTAACCTATTTTAGTAGGTAAAGCACCATAACCTATTAATAGGTTAAATATTCATCATCATCATCATCATTATAGCACAGTGTTTTAACCAAGCATTAGGTAACAGTAGCCTTTTGTGTGCGTTGTAATAACCTACTAAATAGGTATATGTTACCTAGTTAGTAGGTCTCTGCAACCTAGGCAGTAGGTAATGGTGACCTACTTAGTGCGTTTTAGTAACCTACTTAAAAGGTATCGGGTACCTAGCTAGTAGTTCATTGAAACCTAGGTTATAGGTAACGGTTACCTATTTTGTGCGTTATTATAAACTACATGATAGGTTTCGGGTACCTAGCTAGTAGGTAATTGATACCTAGGCAAAAGGTAACGGTTACCTATTTTGTGCGTTATTATAGCCTACATGATAGGTTTCGGGTACCTGGCTAGTAGGTCATTGATACCTAAGCAATAGGTAACGGTGACCTATTTTGGGCGTTATTATAACCTACATGATAGGTTTCTGGTACCTAGCTAGTAGGTCATTGATACCTAGGCAATAGGTAACGGTTACCTATTTTGTGCGTTATTATAGCCTACATGATAGGTTTCGGGTACCTAGCTAGTAGGTCATCGATACCTAAGCAATAGGTAACGGTGACCTATTTTGGGCGTTATTATAACCTACATGATAGGTTTCTGGTACCTAGCTAGTAGGTCATTGATACCTAGGCAATAGGTAACGGTTACCTATTTTGTGCGTTATTATAGCCTACATGATAGGTTTCGGGTACCTAGTTAGTAGGTCATTGATACCTAGGCAATAGGTAACGGTGACCTATTTAGTGCGTTTTAGTAACCTACTTAATAGGTTTCGGGTACCTAGCTAGTAGGTCATTAATACCTAAGCAAAAGGTAACGGTGACCTATTTTGGGCGTTATTATAACCTGCATGATAGGTTTCGGGTACCTAGCTAGTAGGTCATTGATACCTAGGCAATAGGTAACGGTAACCTATTTAGTGCGTTTTAATAACCTACATGATAGGTTTCGGGTACCTAGCTAGTAGGTCATTGATACCTAGGCAATAGGTATCGGTTACCTATTTTGTGCGTTATTATAGCCTACATGATAGGTTTCGGTTACCTAGCTAGTAGGTCATTGATACCTAGGCAATAGGTAACGGTGACCTATTTAGAACGTTTTAGTAACCTACTCAATAGGTTTCGGGTACCTAGCTAGTAGGTCATTGATACCTAGGCAATAGGTAATTGTGACCTATTTTATGCGTTGTTATAACCTACATGATAGGTTTCGGTTACCTAGCTAGTAGGTCATTGATACCTAGGCAATAGGTAACGGTAACCTATTTAGTGCGTTTTAGTAACCTACTTAATAGGTTTCAGCTACCTAGTTAGTAGGTCACCGATACCTCGCCAATAGGTAATTGTGACCTATTTTATGCGTTGTTATAACCTACATGATAGGTTTCGGTTACCTAGCTAGTAGGTCATTGATACCTAGGCAATAGGTAACGGTAACCTATTTAGTGCGTTTTAGTAACCTTTTTAATAGGTTTCAGCTACCTAGTTAGTAGGTCACCGATACCTCGCCAATAGGTAATTGTGACCTAT
This sequence comes from Thera britannica, assembly GCA_939531255.2. Taxonomy (NCBI): domain Eukaryota; kingdom Metazoa; phylum Arthropoda; class Insecta; order Lepidoptera; family Geometridae; genus Thera; species Thera britannica. Next base: position 20,844,038 of record OW618034.2, read on the forward strand.
TTTATGCGTTGTTATAACCTACATGATAGGTTTCGGTTACCTAGCTAGTAGGTCATTGATACCTAGGCAATAGGTAACGGTAACCTATTTAGTGCGTTTTAGTAACCTACTTAATAGGTTTCAGGTACCTAGTTAGTAGGTCACCGATACCTCGCCAATAGGTAATTGTGACCTATTTTATGCGTTGTTATAACCTACAAGATAGGTTTCGGGTACCTAGTTAGTAGGTCATTGGTACCTAGACGGTAGGTAACGGTTACCTCTATTGTGCGTTGAGATTACCTACTTAATAGGTATCGGGTACCTAGCTATTAGGTAATTGATACCTATACAGTAGGTAATGGTAACATCCTATGTAGGTAACTTCAACCATATTTAAGTATTGTAATTACTAGTAATTAAGTTTCAATTATAGGCTATAGAAAAAGGATACCTTGGCCTTGTTCCAATAGTATGCTGACTGGTATCCGTGCCGTTGCCCTACTACGGTTCGTAGGTCGTTGTTAAATTCGTCATCTTATTGGCTAATTAAATATGACAATCTGAAATTAGCCAATCAGATGAGATTTTTGGCGAACAACGAACCGTAGGCTACGTATGCCAATCGGTATATATTTGAACTGGCCATTAGTCACCAGTATCCACTTTCTACAGGTTGAAACATAATTACTAGTAATAACAACACACAAATAAAGTTAACGTTATCTACATAGAATGTCACCATTATCAACTGTATAGGTATCAATGACCTAATTGTTAGGTACCCAACACCGATTAAGTAGGTTATCTTTACGCACAGTAGAGGTTACCGTTACCTACTGCCTAAGTATCAATATCCTACTAGATAGGTTAGGCACCCGACACGCAACATGTAGGTTACAATACAATGCACAAAACAGTTCACCCTTACCTATTGGCTAAGTATCAATGCTTACTAACTAGATTCTATAAACAACTTATATATTATATTAAGTAGGTTATTACAGCGTTAACTTTCGGCTACCGTTACACACAGAATGGGAAACTAGCTCTGTAGGACATCTTATTCATTTACTACATCACTATAGCCTTTTCAATTAACAAAAAAAACAAGTTTTGAATTATATTATTTTATTAGACACAATTTTAAATTTAATATTTAAGTACCTATGTATATTGGATGACTTAAACATTAATGGCTAACATTAGCTCTGTAGGACATCTTATTTATTTAGTAAGGTTGAGGTTGAGGTTCGATTCCCATACAAACTGAATTTACACAACTATGGGCGAATAAAGTATAAAATGTACACTGAAATAGCTGTAATAGGCTTTTATAACACATTTGCTCGTAAAAGGTCTCTTATTTCACCAATTTCAATATCGTAATGTATGTCATTACGTACTAGCGCGGTAATGTAATGTAAAACGCACGGGTTGTTTTTTTAATAAGGTAAAATGTACGGTTAATCGAGATGCTAAATTTATGAAATGAAACTGAATGAAACGGAATGAAACAGAATGAAACTGAATGATACAGAATGAAACTGAATGAATATGAATGAAACTGAATAAAAATGTATGAAAGTGAATGAAACCGAATAAAACTGAATGAAACTGAATGAAGTTGAATGAAACTGTATGAAACAGAATGAAACTGAATGAAACTTTATAAAAATTTATGAAACTGAATGAAAAGGAATGAAACTGAATGAAGCTGAATGAAACCGAATGAAACTGAATTAAACTGAATGAAAATTAATGAAACCGAATGAAACTGAATAAAACGGGATGAATTGGAATGAAATTAAATGAAATGACATTTACAATCTGTTAATGTCATTTCATTTCAAATTCTCTTAACTGCTTTTTGAACAAGTGATAAAAGATTTATTCGTTTAATTTTTATTTATTTCCTCGCAAATGTGTTATAAAACGTCGTATGACATACGTGCGCTTTGATAATTACAGCCTCTGCTTTCTTGTAGACCTCGCCTACGGCTCGGGCTTGCAATAACGCCTCGGCTGTAATTTTCAATAATATTCATTAACCATTATTTTATAAAGTCACGATTTTAACTTAATATTTAAGTACCTAGGTATATTGGATGACTTTATATGCAGACACCAAGCTGTATAGGCCGACTTGAAATCTTCCCTTTAGGGGGGTATCGAAAACAAAGATTGATTACAATATTAAGGGTAATTATCTATCCCTCTAGTCTGCAATAATTAATAACGCACAACCTGGTACTAGAGATCAAAACAATATCCAGATAATTTAAAAATACATACCCTATTACTAACAAGGGTCACACTCCGACCAAACTTATATAATTATGTGCGGACTCCAAGCTGTATGGGCCGACTTGAAATCTTCCCTTTATGAGAGAATCGAAAACAAAGATTCATTACAATATTAAGGGTAATTATCTATCCCTCTAGTCTGCAATAATTAATAACGCACAACCTGGTACTAGAGATCAAAACAATATCCAGATAATTTAAAAATACATACCCTATTACTAACAAGGGTCACACTCCGACCAAACTTATATAATTATGTGCGGACACCAAGCTGTATGGGCCGACTTGAAATCTTCCCTTTATGAGAGAATCGAAAACAAAGATTCATTACAATATTAAGGGTAATTATCTATCCCTCTAGTCTGCAATAATTAATAACGCACAGCCTGGTACTAGAGATCAAAACAATATCCAGATATAAAACAATACATACCCTATTATTACTAACAAGGGTCACACCCCGACCGAACTTATATAATTATGTGCGGACACCAAGCTGTATGGGCCGACTTGAAATCTTCCCTTTATGAGAGAATCGAAAACAAAGATTCATTACAATATTAAGGGTAATTATCTATCCCTCTAGTCTGCAATAATTAATAACGCACAGCCTGGTACTAGAGATCAAAATAATATCCAGTTATGAAATAAAAGGTATAAACGTTTAGTTTAGTATATGAAATTGAATAATGTATTATACAGGGTGTATAAAGACTACTTCCAAAAACTGGAGGCAAACTGAAGTACTCTTACTGTGAGTATGGACTGTTACTGTGAGTCTCACAGTTTTGGTGCCATAATAACAGGTGTACTTTAACTCTCCGAAGTTTTTAGAAGTAGTCATTATACACCCTGTATATATGCTTTACACAAAAATGAAAACACAGATCATCTAAATTAGAATCGTGTGGAGAAACGTACACAAGGTATTGTTCCAAGAATTATTCTACTAAGCAATAGAATTCCTCATAGTGACATATAGGACGTTGTTGGACAAATATGAAAGAGTATTTGGGCAATGAAAGGGTAGGTCAGTTAATTTAAAATAGAACAAATCGTCAGTTGCTTCAACTGCATACGCTTGAAAATGTGAATCAAAGTAATCTGTATTAAACTTTAAACATTTCAAATATACTCCGCTGGTATTTTGATGGAGATAAATTGCAAAGACTAACAAAAACTGGATAACAAGAAGAAGAAAATACTACCTCTCCTTTGACTCGGATCAATCCGAGTATAGTAGTATTTTGACGTAGTTGACTACGTCATGCGTCACCGAAAAACTTGACGATGATTTTGTGAACAAACTAAACAGAAACAATTCGCTGTACACGCTTATTGAAGCTAATAAATCGTTAAGACATTTACTGTCTGCTAAGAAACTGTCGAAATTTGAACGGTGAATTCTGAAGAACTAAATTCTGGTATGTTTGTTAATTTAACTCTATTTTGCCTATTTAGGAAAAATAATTCTATTAACTGCAACCGAAGAAAACAATCTACGAGTGGTTCATCGGAAATTTGTTCAGAATTGGTGAATTCTGAAGAACTAAATTCTGGTATGTTTGTTAATGTAACTCCTTAATTTCACACCTGCTTTGTTTGTGCTAAAGTCAAACTTTTTTTCAGATCCTGTGCCAGAACCCGACCATAATGACATCTTGAAAATTGTTGAGGGTTTCCAAGGGTCTGATATAACTGAGTATTTGATGGGTGCCTGGCTTAAAAGCAGTTTTGTTTTTTTTTCCAAGGGCAATACCGCTGAATATATAAAAAAAAACCCGTTTTGAAAAATCAAAACATAGCTCTGAAGTTGGTAAGTGCCTAACTACATACTATTACCCACCTTTTGCCTTGATTGCTATCTTCTACCAACTGCATAAAATCTTTTTCAATTGAAACTTAAGGTCATCACTTGATCTTTTATTTATGTTATGTAGAATTATTTTAATTGTATTTTTTTTTTCTGATCGACGCAGACTATAGTTCCTGTATACCACCGGAGGCTGACTCAACAGTCTCTCTGGCGCATGAGCTATTAAAATATAAAGAAAATATTATCAAATCTGCCAGAGAGAAAGCTGCCAAATTTCGAGATCAATTGCAAAAAAATAGCGTAGATCAAATTTTTGGACTCTTAGATTCAGATACTTAGAACATTTACTATGTAACTCTAAGACTTAAGAAGAGGTCTATATGAAAATTCTCGTGTCCGGTGTTTGTTCCCGAACTCCTCCAAATGGCTGAATCGATTTTGATAAAATTTTGTGTATCGGGTAGGTCTGAGAATCGGCCAACATCTAAATACAAAATAATTCAATTTTGTATTCCGTGAAATATATAACGTTCCACAATTACACTTATCGACTTATCGTCCAAACGACATCCTATGCACAGGCTTGAATAATCATGATTTCATCTATCCAGTTTTTGTTAAAGTCTTGGCAGTTTATCTCCATCAAAATACCAGCGGGTATCTTAAATCGAAAGCAAAAAATGCTTTGAAGCACAAGTGCACGGCATCTAAAATATTATTAAGGCGATATAGAGGTTCGTCAATATAAACATAGGCACTGGTAACATCGATCCAAGTATTTCCAATAGCTACTACTAAGCTAATGATGGAACAAGTAAGACGAACGCCCGAGACGCTTCAGCTCGCGATGCTCTATCTCCTTTACTATTTATTTTGCCACCGCTCGAAAATAAATATGGCAGTAGAAGAATTGCGGCCGTCAGTCCATTGCTTTGTTCGCCATCTGTAATAATAATTTATTTTAGGCAACAGTAATTAAATAAAAACAGGGCCCATATAATATATGCCTTATAAGTAAAATACATATTTATAAACGCTTAAAACTAGGCGACGTCGTCGATATAATAAGAAGTTGCAATAAAAAATATTGTAAATTTGGGCTGGACCACCCAGGTTAACATTTAGGGGTATGGAAAATAGATGTTGGCCGATTCTCAGACCTACCCGATACACAAAATTTTATCAAAATCGGTTCAGCCATTTCGGAGAAGTTCGGGAACAAACACCGGACACGATAACTATCATATAGACCTTTTTTTAAGTCGAGTTACATAGTAAATGTTCTAAGTACCTGAATCATAGAGTCCAAAAATTTGATCTACGCAAATTTTTTGCAATTGATCTCGAAATTTGGCAGCTTTCTCAGATTTGATAATATTTTCTTTATATTTTTATAGCTCATGCGCCAGAGAGACTGTTGAGTCAGCCTCCGGTGGTTTACAGCAACTATAGTCTGCGTCGATCTGAAAAAAAAAATACAATTAAAATATTTCTACATAACATAAATAAAAGATCAAGTGATGACCTTAAGTTTCAATTGAAAAAGGTGTTATGCAGTTGGTAGAAGATAGCAATCAAGGCAAAAGGTATATAGTATGTAATAGTATGTAGGTAGGTACTTACCAACTTCAGAGCTATGTTTTGATTTTTCAAAACGGGGATTTTTTTTATATATTCAGCGGTATTGCCCTTCGTTTCTGCTTTTAAGCCAGGCATCCATCAAATACTCAGTTATGTCAGACCCTTGGAAACCTTCAACAATTTTCAAGATGTCATTATGGTCGGGTTCTGGCACAGGATCTGAAAAAAAGTTTGACTTTAGCACAAACAAAGCAGGTGTCAAATTAAGGAGTTACATTAACAAACATACCAGAATTTAGTTCTTCAGAATTCACCAATTCTGAACAAATTTCCGATGAACCACTCGTATATTGTTTTCTTCGGTTGCAGTTAATAGAATTATTTTGCCTCAACACTTTTCGATAGTTGTTCCATCGGTCCCAAAAACAGCCATAATATCGTCTGGACTTTGAGGGGAGCTGTCTCGTACCACACGCTTGATTTGTAGAACATTTGTCACTGTCAGTCGGTGAAACAGTGTAGAAGTACAAGGAAATTTCGTCTTCTGGGAAAATTTCAATTGCGTATTCTGCCCACTTTTTTATTTGAACAGGCGTCAATATACCCCCTGGAGTTTCATTGACGAGGTGCGGGATGACTACTCTAGCCAGCTTACTGCGTTCAAATTTCGACAGTTTCTTAGCAGACAGTAAATGTCTTAACGATTTATTGGCTTCAATAAGCGTGTACAGCGAATTGTTTCTGTTTAGTTTGTTCACAAAATCATCGTCAAGTTTTTCGGTGACGCATGACGTAGTTGATCGAGTCAAAGGAGAGGTAGTATTATCTTCTTCTTGTTGCGTAGGCGAGGCTCTTCCGCTTTTCTGAAAGTGTAGTTTCATTTTACTATTAAGTTTACCCTTGTCCAGTCAACAGTCCTTGTCTGACAAAAATAAATGAAAACTAGTTAGTTTGTATGTTCCCTAATTTTCTTATTTATGGACAACTTTTTTGTTTTAAGATGAAAAACTATAATGATTTTAAATAACAGATAAACAGTTTTGAAATTCTGTCTTCAACTTTTGATGCTAACTGTACCTACTTTATAAAGAATTATTGAAACCAAACATCTGTTGCAACAATGTAACGCAATGGATAAGCAACTAATGAGTCAAGCGTAACAAGTTCGTGGGTTTGAATCCTGTAGTGTTTTTCTTTTTAAATAGATGCGCACAGCTTTTGCTCTCAATCGGTGAAGGAAAACACATAAACAGTGTACAATAATATCATCTCGAGTTCTTTTTATGTTATTAGTTATTATAAAATATTTTCAAGTAGGTAGTGTAGTCCTCTGATTATAATTATCAAATAGACACAAGCAATCTTACATTTACGTTTTTATTTTCATTTAGTGTTTGTTTCCACTCGTTCCATTTTGTGCGAAATTTGGCCCGGATTCCAATGCCAGGAATAAGTGATTTAAGATCGTCTTCAATGAGGTATTCTAGAGCCTCAATGTCTATTTTTTCATCTGCAAACCGAAATATAAAAATGTATTTGTTATCTTGGTTCTTTATCAAAATGAACGTCAGATTTACAACCAGCGTCCTCGAAAACATGCAACCCATATTAATTATTTGAGAAAAAAATACATGCGCTATTTTTTTTTTCAAAATAAATGTCAGATTCGGAACTGACATGGTCGAAAACCGGCAAAAGTTTCTTACAAACAAGAAAAAAAATATACTAAAAAAAAATACACCAATCAAAATTTGTAGTAGTAGTCAGTAAATTTTGAGTCCGTACATTGATACTCCATGACAAACGATTTTGAACAAGGGGTCAATAAATAACACAATAGATGAGTATAGCCCAAGATCGTGGTGAATGGCAAGAGCAAAGTGAGGCCTATGGTAGGCCACACTGGAACTTCACTGCTACGTTTAATTTTGTTTTGTAAAAGGATTACACAAAAAAACGCTAGGAACCAAGCCAAGTAGTTTGTTGCCTGTTCTTCTAGGTTGCATGAAACTGGGCACCTAGACAGGCGTTAGACTAGCTTTAAGACGTGTAATACTTATTAATATTTATTTATTTAAGGTTGTTCGATTCCGATACAAACTGAATTTACACAACTATGGGCAAACAAAGTATAAATGTACACTGAAATAGCTGTAATAGAATTTTACAGTGGTCTTTATTGCCGGCCAGTTATATAAAGTTGGAGAAAACTGTAGGATAACAGAAATATTAATAAAAAACCAAAAAAGTAATTTTTTCGTCATTCTTTCTAACGGGTACTAGCTTTTAGCATAGAGTCAATTTTGTACATCACTGTTTCAAAATAGACGTAAAAGTCTGTTAGTTTTTTTTCTGAAGCCCCGACTGCCACGACCAACGGCTGACACTCCAACTTTATATAACTGGCCGGTAATAAGGACCACTGTAAAAGCCTATTACAGCTATTTCAGTGTACATTAATACTTTATTCGGCCATAGTTGTGTAAATTAAGTTTGTATGGAAATCGTACCCCCTTAAAACAAACTATGTAAGTAGTAAGTCAGCACTGGACTGAGAAAAAACCACCATATCTACACCAAGTAGAAAAATAGCATAGTTTATGCCTCAATTCAATTGAGTTGATTGAAACTGTTATTATAATTATGTCTAAAACGGGGTTAGCCAGTGCCACATACAGGAAACCATGCTATGCCACTAAAATATACCACCATATATTACCATACCAGTGAGTAAGCTACTTGTTTCTTATAAACAATTCACCGACCCGTGGATGCCAGTTTATTAAGCGAATTTGACACCAATCGGTGTCAAATCTACGGTTAGGTTTGTTAGCTTTTGCTACACTTTTACTGGAACACTAAGCACACAAAATTGTTTGCAGGAAGATACATACTGTAAGAATTTTCTCTCTATAAACAGTGGCTTCATATTTCTGGATGTCATAAATGGCACTCGTTCGTTCTATAATGGTTTCATAATATCAAGGTTAAACAATACAGAACTTCTGAAGAAGCATTATCTTACCCAAAAACCTCAAAATAGTTTCTGATGGAACTTGCCATTTTTCTAAAAGTAATGTTAGATCTGATTCAGGTTCCATAAGTCTTGTTACTCGTAACTAAAACAAAAAAAATAGTCTGAGACATGACGATTACGCCTTAGGTATCCTAATCATTTAAATATAACTAAAAACAAAACCATTTATTTCGGACGCCATTGAGCGTCTATGAGGGATGCGAATATTGCCTCTTCAAAAGAAATAACAGGTTCCTATTACGTAGGGTCATACATTTAGTTTATTTTGTACCTTTTACCTAGGAGAACAAACCTTTTAGTGCCACAATTCACTGAGAGTTCACACAACACAAAGGAAACGAAAACTCAAAACTGCAACGCGGTCGCGAATTCGTCACACTGATGCCACGCGAGACGGAGGCGGAAATGGCGATGCAATCGATTCAACGACTCATACGCAAGCAGGGTTGCCAACTTTATTTTTAAAAACCCACCAGAAATCAACTGAAGTTAAAGATATCTCAAACCACCAGAAAACCACTAAAATAATTATATACGTACCTTTGCATTTTGCGAGTGCTTTTTGGATAATCCATGATTCTTTAAATCTACGTAATGAGTCCGTGTGGTGAACGTAGATGTTTGTTCTCTGACTGGGTGTTATATTGTATTCTAAGTGTGTATTTACAAAAAAAAAATATTTAAGTATTATATATATCAGTTATTTGGTTTCCATCGTACAAGCTCTGCTCTGCTTAGTTTGGGCCTAAATAGTGCTGTGTGTATTGCCCGGAATATTTATTTGGTTAGTATCAGCATTACATCCGTTAGTCGATTGTTGAAAATAAACGAGATATTCAATAACAAAAATTTACCCATAGAATCAAGATGGCAGATAAAGCAACGGATCGATTACCACACAAAACTAAATTTTTTGCTAATAATTTATCAAAATCCGAAGGAAGAAGGAAAATTTCTATTTATGATTTTTTCCGGGTGAATTACTGACTCGACTGGTTTACGTAGCATTGGCTGGCAACACTTTCGTACAAATGTTTATCAACTGAGTAACTGCATTCGATTATCCTTGTCTTTATTATCATATTTAATAGGACATACTAGGACATGGTTTTTCATTCCAAATAACAGCTCATTTTGTATGCCAGTTAAAAACGACACTGACGTTGTGAAGTATATCGTAAAAATAGAAATGGTTTTGACCCACTGACGTCATAGCATAGGCACAGCACCGCACCAAAAGGGAGAAATCTAAAGGTCGATTTACATCAAACGAGCGAATGCTCATTCAGGGGATAGCCCCACTACAGCTAATTCTTCTAGTGTAAACAGGCGTAGAGCATTCCTTCGTTGTTCTTAGTGCGTTCGCAAAGATTCTATGGAATATTCTAAGAATGCTCGCTCGCTTGATGTAAACGGCGCAAGAGCGCGCGAACAGTTGCTTAGAGCGTTCTAGCGTGTTCGGACGTGCTCGCGCCACTGAGCGGTCTCTTCAAAGCGTTCTTGTGTTCTAGCTCTGCTCTTTGTTCGTTTGGTGTAAACGCTGAATACAAGTTTTCGTTTACACTAAAAGACCACGAACGAATGCTTTTGTTCTAGCTCTAGCTCTGTGTTCGTTTGATGTAAATCCACCTTAAATCAAAAGTTATTGGTTTCATGTCACATTAGAATAGTACAAACAAAGTTCATAGTTTTTAATCCTTTTTCGCTTCATCATCATCATCATCATAAGCCTGAGGAAGTCCGCTGCTGGACATAGGCCTCCCCTACACGTTTCCAGGAAGAACGATCCCTTTCCATCCATTGAGTTCCCGCGATCTTAACAATGTCGTCGGTCCATCTGGTGGGTGGGCGCCCTACGCACGTTTGTCGCTTAAATCTTTCTTTTTCTCAAAGTCATTGTATAAAGTATAGTACCTATGCAACTCTTGAATAAAACGGATTTGTATCGAGGGCCATGAATTACTCTCGTCGTTTAGCATTCTAACACTTGAATCACGAGCGTAGCGAGTGATTCATTCGTTAGAACCCTTCACTTGTTCGTGATTTATCTATGACCCTCGATTTAAACCCGTCTTTTATTAAACAGTGATTAAAAAGCCCTTTTAATCACTGTTTTGGTGTTTGAATTTGGAACACACCAATAAGGTCAACGTCCATCTTAATACCTTACAACCTCCTTGAATAAAACGGATTTATATCGAGGGCCATGAATCACTCGCGTCGTTTAGGATTCTAACACTTGAATCACTCGCTACGCTCGTGATTCGATCATTATAAATCACTCTATACGGTAGTGATTCATTCGTTAGAATCCTTCACTTGCTTGTAATTCATCTATGACCCTCGATTTAAATCCGTCTTTTATTCAATAGTTGCATAATATACTATTTTACTTATCTGTGCGCAATGCAATCGTATTGCACACAAAGTATATGTACCTAGGTAGGTACTTAGGTAGGTACAGTCAAAAATTAAATAATAAATAAATATTATAGACAATCCACACAACACTATCTAGCCCCAAACTAAGCAGAGCTTGTACTATGTAAATACACACTTATTAGAATACATACAATATAACACCCAGACAGAGAACAAACATCTGTTTTCACCACACAAATATTTGTTCTCGGTGGTGATCGAACCCACGACCTACGGCTCAGAAGGCAGAGCTACTACCAACTGAGCTGAGAGGCCAGTAATTATTTCACCATTATAAAGCTAGGTACATTATCCGTGAGTAACATAGGCTATAGTTTTTAGGGTTCCGTAGCCAAATGGCAAAAACGGAACCCTTATAGATTCGTCATGTCTGTCTGTCTGTCTGTCTGTCTGTCTGTCCGGCCGTGTCACAGCCATTTTTCTCCGAAACCATTAGAGCTAGACTGATTAAACTTGGTGAGTAGATGTATTCTGTGAACCGCATTAAGATTTTTACACAAAAATAGAAAAAAAACTATAAATTTTGGGGGTCCCCATACTTCAAACTGCAACTCAAAAAAAATTTTTTCGTCGAACCCATACGTGTAGTATCTATGAATAGGTCTTCAAAAATGATGTTGAGGTTTCTAATATCGTTTTTTTCTAAACTGAATAGTTTGCGCGAGAGACACTTCCAAAGTTGAAAAAAGTTGGTCCCCCCCCCTCTAACTTCTAAAATAAGGGAATGATAAAACTAAAAAAAATATATGTTGTACATTACTATGCAAACTTTCAACGATATTTGGTTTGAACGAGATCTAGCCAGTAGTTTTTTTTTTATACGTCATAAATCGTAAACCGCAATTTACCTTTCGACGAACTACAAGAACTTGTTTCCTGTTTATTTTCTGTATATTATGTTACTTGATGCTACGGAACCCTTCATGGGCGAGTCCGACTCGCACTTGTCTGCTTTATTATTAACTAGCGACGACACCCAACACAGTGCCCGGCGCGGCGCGCGAGGGGATTTCATAGTAACTGCACTGTAATCTGTATTCTGTGATTACAAAACTATTGATATCTTTGTGAAATATGCATAGATTTTTATCAAACGTTTTTTAATGAATAAAGTTTTGTTTGCTGCTGTACTGTAGGTAGGTACTAAACTAAAGTACCTACCTAACTAAGTACGTAGGTACTAAACTAAACTGCGCTCGCTCACCTAAATCCAATGATATTTTTTTTTTTTTTTTGTAGGTATATAGATACTACCTAGGTACCTATCTACTATCTATCGAACAAACTCGAAAACTAATAAACCGATTTCAAAATCTTTCACCTCAATAATTAGGTAATGTTTATGTTAATTAGGAGAGTTATCGCGGGTGGCCTTTCCCATACAAAAATATGCTGTTTTAGATGGCGATATATAAACTTATTCCTATGGTAATATAGCTGTAATCATTATTATTATTGTAGCTTTGTACGTTTTCATTTTGCAACACAAATCACAATCAAATATGCACTTAATCTGCTAACAAATAGAGCGCTTCCCACCCGCCGAGACCCAGCGACGCCGGCGCCGGCGGCGCGCGGCGGCGAGGCGATTTCATAGTAACTACACTGTAATCTGTATTCTGTGATTACAAAACTATTGATATCTTTGTGAAATATGCATAGATTTTTATCAAACGTTTTTTAATGAATAGTGTTTTGTTTGCTGCTAAACTAAAACTAATAAACCGATTTCAAAATCTTTCACCTTTAGCACAGAAGAAATAAATACTTAGGCCATTAACAGGCCATAATCCCTGAGTATAACATAACCGACGAGAACCGACAACCGTTGGGGATTAAGGTTCTCGAATGGTGACCACGAACCAGAAGACGAAACGTAGAGCACCCACCAACCCGATGCGATGGACCGATGACATTGTTTAAGATCGCGGGGAGTCGGTGGATGGAAAGGGTGAAAGGGGTCGGTTACATACAAACTTACAAACTTACATACAGGTGAAGCTAATAAAAGCGTTATAAAAACATGATCATACTAGTAGTTCGCCCCGAACTGAGATCTCGTGATGCGATCCCAAAAGCTCCGAAAAGTTAAGTATATAGGTACTACCTACTGTTAACCAGTTTTCTCGAGTGGTGGAAAAAAAGGAACTCACTAACTTTGTATGGTTAACTCAATTGGCCAATTGATTGAAGAGTTCCGTTGGACAGACCTTGGCTCCATCATCAGACCAGGTCGCTTTCACCATTTTATGACAACTAAGTACCTACCTCCTTAATTTATTTCAAGAAAAAAAAATATTAAGAAAGAGCCGACCAGTAGAAAAACCTTGATGTCAACGAAATGCTTAGAGATGGGGGCTCTCGGATCGTTGGTTATCTTAATTTAACCTTTTATTTTGTATAGCAAAAACTGAGCGTCCTAAAAAAAAGTATACCTAAACTGTTTTGAAATGTCCAAACAAAGTTCTTTCATATGACATGTAACTTGATTTTTTTGTGTCACTTTTTTTATTTTTGCACCCCTAAAAAATCCCATATTATCTTAATAACCTCTCATCCGATTTTACTCTTAAACTTACCAGTAAATTTCTCAAGTACCTACAAGCTATCGACTTATCAAATTTCATGCAGATCGGATAAACGGTTCGAAAGTTATCGTCGGACAAACATAGGTACCTACATAAATAGGTACATACATCATCATCATCATTATCAGCCTGAAGAAGTCCACTGCTGGACATAGGCCTCCCCTACACATTTCCAGGAAGAACGGTTCTGAGCCCTTTCCATCCATCGACTTCCCGCGATCTTAACAATGTCGTCGGTCCATCTGGTGGGTGGGCGCCCTACGCTTCGTCTTCCGGTTGGTACATACATACGCACATAAAATGCAAAATCGCCCTAGTTGTTTGTAAGATCTTCGTTCGCTTCACTCACTCGATCAATTATCGCGGCGTGTTTGTTTCCGCAATTAGTGTGCCTGTGTGCCAAATTTCATCCAGATCGATAAAAAATGCGTCTTGCGGCCAGCACAGACAGGCAGAGCGAGACATACCTACCTACCCCAAGCATTGATAGCTAATTTGATTTCGAAACTTAGACGCTTCGCTTGCTTGGTCAATTATTTTTCAAGTCTAACGAAACGAAACGATGTGTGGTTTCTAGCAAGTCCTGACAAGTCCAGACAAGTCCTGAAAAATAATGCTAGTGTAACCTATGTAAACATTGTAGAAAACCAGGTAGGTAGGTATGGAATGGCATCCCGCGAGGGTACGCGGGGCGAGGGGGGAGGGGATTCAGCCCGAATTGGTGGCTGGTTACAGTGTCCGGTCTATGCGTAGTAGTAACCCCTAGGTATTATTATTATACTTTTCTCTGTAGCAACTAGGCAGGCAAGTAGGTACCTAGGTACCTACTTAAATTACAAAGATTTTTAGGATAGGTAGGTATATTATAAAATATCGCCATCTAGGTTTTAACAGCTAAACTAATTTGCTAGTCGGAGCATTTTTGAATCGAACCCTGATTGACGGTACCGAAACCGATTCACTGGGTATTCGTAACCTACAAAGTAGGTTACAACAACGCTCAGAATAGATGAATTTTACCTAACTAAAAGGTTACCGAAACCGATTCACTGGGTATTCGTAACCTACAAAGTAGGTTACAACAACGCTCAGAATAGATGAATTTTACCTAACTAAAAGGTTACCGAAACCGATTCACTGGGTATTCGTAACCTACAAAGTACCTAGGTACCTACTTAAATTACAAAGATTTTTAGGATAGGTAGGTATATTATATAATATCGCCATCTAGGTTTTAACAGCTAAACTAATTTGCTAGTCGGAGCATTTTTGAATCGAACCCTGATTGACGGTACCGAAACCGATTCACTGGGTATTCGTAACCTACAAAGTAGGTTACAACAACGCTCAGAATAGATGAATTTTACCTAACTAAAAGGTTACCGAAACCGATTCACTGGGTATTCGTAACCTACAAAGTAGGTTACAACAACGCTCAGAATAGATGAATTTTACCTAACTAAAAGGTTACCGAAACCGATTCACTGGGTATTCGTAACCTACAAAGTAGGTTACACCAACGCTCAGAATAGATGAATTTTACCTAACTAAAAGGTTACCGAAACCGATTCACTGGGTATTTGTAACCTACAAAGTAGGTTACACCAACGCTCAGAATAGATGAATTTTACCTAACTAAAAGGTTACCGAAACCGATTCACTGGGTATTCGTAACCTACAAAGTAGGTTACAATAACGCTCAGAAAAGATGAATTTCACCTAACTAAAAGGTTACCGAAACCGATTCACTGGGTATTCGTAACCTACAAAGTAGGTTACACCAACGCTCAGAATAGATGAATTTTACCTAACTAAAAGGTTACCGAAACCGATTCACTGGGTATTCGTAACCTACAAAGTAGGTTACACCAACGCTCAGAATAGATGAATTTTACCTAACTAAAAGGTTACCGAAACCGATTCACTGGGTTACACCAACGCTCAAAATAGATTGACATTACATATTTAATAGGTCCACAAAACCGATTCACTGGGTATTCGTAACCTACAAAGTAGGTTATACCAACGCTCAAAATAGATAAACGTTACCTAATTAAAAGGTTACTGAAACCTATTCACTGGGTATTCGTAACCTTTTTTCCAATTCTCAAAATAGATTAACGTTACCTAATTAATAGGTCCCTGATACCGATTCACTAGGTATTTGTAACCTACAAAGTGGGTTATACCAACGCTCAGAATAGACGAACTTTACCTAATTAAAAGGTTACCGAACCGATTCACTTGGGATTCGTAACCTACAAAATAGGTTATACCAACGCTCAAAATAGATGAACGTTACCTAATTAAAAGGTTCCTGATACCGATTTACTGGGTATTTGTAACCTACAAAACAGGTTATACTAACGCTCAGAATAGATGAACTTTACCTAATTAAAAGGTTACCGAAACCAATTCACTTGGTATTCGTAACCAACAAAGTAGGTTATACCTACGCTCAAAATAGATTAACATTACCTATTTAATAGGTCCACAAAACCGATTTACTGGGTATTCGTAACCTACAAAGTAGGTTATACCAACGCTCAAAATAGATGAACGTTACCTAATTAAACGGTTACTGAAACCTATTCACTGGGTATTCGTAACCTTTTTTCCTATTCTCAAAATAGATTAACGTTACCTAATTAATAGGTTCCTGATACCGATTCACTAGGTATTTGTAACCTACAAAGTAGGTTATACCAACGCTCAGAATAGATGAACTTTACCTAATTAAAAGGTAACCGAAACCGATTCACTTGGTATTCGTAACCAACAAAGTAGGTTATACCTACGCTCAAAATATGTTAACGTTACCTAATTAATAGATTACCGAAACCAATTCACTGGGTATTTGTAACCTTCGAAGTAGGTTACACCTATGCTCAAAATAGATTAACATTACCTATTTAATAGGTCCACAAAACCGATTTACTGGGTATTCGTAACCTACAAAGTAGGTTATACCAACGCTCAAAAGAGATGAACGTTACCTAATTAAAAAGTTACTGAAACCTATTCACTGGGTATTCGTAACTTATAAAATAGGTTTTTCCTATTCTCAAAATAGATTAACGTTACCTAATTAATAGGTTACTGATACCGATTCACGATTCAGAGTATTGACCTAAATTAACGCTCAAAATAGATTAATATTACCTAAACGAAGAAGGTTACAGCAACCAACTAACTGGGTAAAGGTAACCCAATAAATAGGTCATCGAGACCAAATATGTTGGTTACGCCATTACACAAAATATTACTAACGCTTACCTTCTGGCAAGGTATTTTTTACGTTATGGATATGTTTGTGTTACCCTATTACACGGTTAATTTAACACCAATATTAGGTTTATATTGTTTTCATAATGAACTAGGTAAATTTAACACAATAATTAGGTTTTTATGTGTTAACTTTAACCTTATGGTACGTTACGGTGCGCAATATGTTGTGTTTAACCTACAGCTCAATATTGACTAGGTAGTATTAACCGAATTCTTATTATTATATCAGGTTTATCACCCAGTTAAAAATTGCACTTTACCTATTTTGTAGGTTAATCAAAAAAATACCTACTAGATTACTTGTTTTTACCTATTATGTAGGTTCCGTTGTGCCATTTACGGAAACCTTTACAATAATTTAGTTGATTTTTACCAAAGATTAGGTAGTTTTGACCGATCTGTAGGTAAAGATGCGGATACATGACACATGCTATAACATAACCTCCTCCTTTTTTTGAAGTCGGTTAACAATTTAACAAATCCAGGGTTGTATTTCATTTTTATTAGGTTTTTATAACCGTTTTACAAACCTAAAATCGGTCGTTTTTACCCAAGATTAGGTAATGATGATATAGTTATATAAATATTCGATTTTAGTTGGTAAAATACTGGGTAAATAGTAAAATTTTATTGGGTTTATTTTCGTAAACCTAATAATATTGGGTAGTTTTAACCTTTATTAGGTCAAAAATACCTAATTTCATGTACTACCTAACGCTGTAGGTTGTATTTACCAAGTCCGTTTTAAAAAAGTTGGTAATATCTACCTAATATAGGTTAAAACTACCTAATTTTTGCATTTACCGTTACCTGTAGGTTAACATTAACCTAGTTTTTTTCTCAGTGTCGTTATAATGACTTACTCTCATTGCCCATAAATGGTAAAATCGATTTGTAGGAAAATTTAACCACCTTAATTACTATAAAAACAATAATAAAGATAAAATAAATAATAGTAAAGATAGAAGAAGAAAGAGGATAGAATTAGGTAGTTTTACTATACCTTTATTTGATCAAAGTTCTAAGAGATATCTGGTTTCGATTTTTCTCAATGAACACAATGAAATAATCTACTTTCTTGGAGACGTAAATGTCACTGAAGCGAAATCGAATTTACTAAAGGTCAAACCAGCCAAAACTGAAATAAATGTTAAAAGAATATAAATAAAACTCCGAAGAAAATTCCGGAACATTTGCCGTTCGATAAAATAAATTGTCTGAGAATCGGTCAAGCTGTGACCCAGCCATTAAAAATCAGTTCTTTCAATCCTAATTTAAACAGTGTTATCTACTAAACCACGGTTCGTGAGCTAATTTGTTTCAGTATAGAATTGCCTCACAGAGATTATACCCCCAGGCATTGCCATAATGTGTTTCAAATGCTTTACTTATCTGTATATTACGAAGTTTTTTATGTAGGTAAAGTACATACCTACTGGTTATTTCTATAAGGTAGAAAAAGTCCGTCTGAAATTCTATGCTAATCATGTTGAATTTGCCTTATCTATTAATGAAACCTTTTGCCCAAGCATCTAGCATAAAATAAATATTATGGACAATCAACGCAACACTATCAAGTCCTAAACTAAGCAGAGCTTGCACGATGGGAACCAGATAGCTGATATAAGTATATAAGTATGTTGTGTAGTTGATTGTTACTAGTTAACTACTGAGAAAAATGGGTTAAAAATGCGTACTATGCCAGAAATAAGTGCTTCAAACCCAATAAAAAAAAAAAAAAAAAAAAAAAGAAGAACCCTGGCCAAATGGACCTGATAAAGGAAGGCTATGATGTTTCCATGTTGCAAAATGGCTGCCTCAAATTAGTTTACTTGCTAAGCCCGTTAACTCTCTTTGACCATTAAATTGTAGCCAGTTAACGTTTTGGTTGCGTTAGTTAGATTAAAAAGCAGCAACGTTGCTAGAGATGTTTTTTTCATCTTTTTTTAACGTTATCGAGTCGAGGTAAACGTAATTTGCAATTTCTTAACGCGCAACCCATCGTCGATAAACCGTGTCGGGACGCTCTAGCCAAGTTTTTTGACTTCGGTCTGCCAATTGGTATAGGTTTTATTACCAGGCCATAATGTTTGTTTTGACATGGCAAAACTTTGCAGCACTGATCATTTACGGAGGGTTACAGGTTGTCACGTTCGATAATGTTCCGTTTCAGAAAACAGTTTCGTATCTACTGGTTTTTTTCATGTAAAAACAACCTGGTTGGACGTGAGATTTTATCTAGGTTTTATTTATCAATTCGTGTTTTGCTGCCTTTTAACTTAAATGTAAGGCGTTCGCAATTATTTACACGTTCTCGTAAGCGTTTGATCTGACGCAAATTGGTGCAAAAAGACGCATACGCGTCTTGACAGTTTTATGAAAAAGTGTTTCATAACGCGCGATGAATATGAAACGTGGGCGTCCCCTCCCCATCTCATGAATTGTTTCTCGTGTTTGTTTATGTTTGTTCTCGGTTGCTTGTTTTCCTATCAAGATATCTGTCTTTGATGGTTGTGTGTTTGGTTAGCGGTGGCGATTGCTTTGGAACTTGTGGCTCCGATGCCAAATTTTCACTTTGAAGACCCTTCGCTTGTATAGGCCTCTTCGTACTTATTGAATCTTCGATTCGCGATGTAAAAATAATACAAAACCTATTTGTAATGGTGTTTTTTTAAGCTCATGAATATTCGAAGCGTTTTATTTTAATGGAGTTTTACATCGAATTGTAGTTGGGGTGATAAAATAATTAAAAATAATTTCAGCCAAGTAAGTTTCACCGATAACACTGTGCAGACCTGCTGGTGCAGTTTAATAAATTTTAAAAGAAATAATTGTTAGAGAAATACATTATAGTGGAGTCAATGACCGGAGCAGCCAATCGCGACGGCGGCGGGCGCGGCGACAGCGCTCCAGTGCTCGTCATCCGAGACAAATGGATGTTATTTTCCATTTTTTTTTCTCGTCACGACTTTTGCTATCGGTACAAAAAAATAATTAAGGCAAACACGTTTCAGTCGTAAAAACTAATATCAATGTAGCAATTTTGTGGAGCAGCTCGGTGAATGGGTGGCAATTGAGCAGTCGAATTTTTGGTGGTGCTTCAGACTTTTTCGAGTCTACATTGGATCCTCATAAGTTGATAGTGGGTAATCTTAGTAACAGAGCTACCCTTAATACCTACAAATAACAATTGAGTAAAAATGTTAATTGCAAAAAAAAGAAGTGCAACGGTATTCAAAGCAAGCGAGTGTACACATCACTCTTGACTCTCTTGAGATACCAAACAAGCTGTCCTAAAGCCTGCGCACACCTAGTTCGCTGGCGGTAGCGATCAGTGAAACGCTGTCAAATATTCGCTGTCAAATCTCAAATCTGACAGCGATATTTGACAGCGTTTCACTGATCGCTACCGCCAGCGAACTAGGTGTGTTCGGGCCATTAGTTCAACATGACATCTCGTATACATCGTGTTTATGTAATGTGCTTGGAGTAATCACATGTTCATAATAACGCGCTAACTGTAATACAAGTGACTGCCACAGACGTTCCGCTTCGAGTTCACTGAACACCAGTGTGCAACAAGCATTACACTGCAGAGGTGAGTGTACACTGGAGATAAACAACGCGATGTCTATCATATTAAGCTAATTTAATATGGCTATGGTTGCGTTCGACAAAGCAACCATAGCCATCGGTCACCAGGGAGTTATGGGGGATCCTGCTGACAATACTAGGACTTCTCAATGACTCTAGTATCCTCGTGTGTTGTAACTGACTTGTCCTGTAAAACGTAATAAAGATAAAGTTAATAATCCGGTTCTTCGTTTTAAGGCCTGAGCCTATCCAGGTGATGGCGATGGGTGACAGCGTTTCAGCTGATCGCCATCGCCTAGATGACGCAGGTCTTGAAAGAAACATGCAACATTTTTGTAAAGTAACGTGGCCGCCTAAAGCGAGTGCAAAACTAAAGGGTTGAGTCCGGAGTCCACGACGACTGATCTGTACAAAGACTTTGCAAGAGCTAGTTCACACCGGTGCGTCCTTTCCTGCCCTAAAAGTTGATATAGTGGGGGTTGATATAGAGGGTAATCAGCCCCGTTATCCGCAAATAAAAATCCCAGCTATGCACGCCACTGCGGGTGCAGCATGAACGCATTGCTTTGGCATTTACTGAAGGGAATTGCATATAAGTTGTATGAGATTGTCCACACAAGAGTGACAACTAAGCTCGTTTTACTGCACTTATCGTACTCTTTTACTTTCTAGTACTTGACACAGCTTCAGTGGTCAAACTAAGAGTACGTAGTACATACGTACTATGTCTTAATTGCTATGAGCAGCGTATATAGCTCATAACGATCACAGCTGAGGTTTAAATGGCATGTTTGCACACGCTATTTCAACCGGAACATACCATTAAGGTGGTATAGAGCCTTCGTAGATGTAGGCACACGATCAGGGGACAGCCTAGTTAATTACTATGCAACCAGTACCACAGGCATTTACTGAAACTGCCTTTTTTTACCGACTTTAAATATAAGAGGTTCTCAATTCGGTTGTATATTTTTTGTAGAAGAACTATTCTTTGACTAAATACATAAAACGCAAAGAATGCTCTCGCAGCTTTCATTGTATGCTTAGCTTTATAATAATAATAGACAAAAGGTGATTGTCTCCTCAATTAATATCTAAAGCTATAAATACAGAATGGATTAACGATTCTAGACAAGACTTGCAGTATGCATTCTGTGGACTGTAGCCAACGGCTAAGAGAACCCGACATAAGCAATTTGGTAAGCGTACAATTTGCTCCCCATGTCTGATGGGAGCATTTATTATTAACAAAGCAACACTTAGGCCTGACATGGAGATATCAGCCGAAGGATCTGTGAGGTTCAAACGTATAGTACGACTGTCAAAATATTTAGGTTGGTGAATGTGATCAACATACCATACGTACTTCTGCCGCCGTACTGCTACGCCGGCAGCACATTACGGTATTTAAGCCGCATAATATGATATTTAAAGCAAATGGGAAAATTAAAAGCAGGGCTTGGTTTTAATATGGTTATTTAGTATTAATCACTATTTTTATGGACAACGGGATATTAACCATGATGTCCCGTTGTGAGTTGGATTCCTGAGATTTCGGCATGAACGGCATCACGGGTTGAAAAAAACATTGTATTAATCATAATAAAACCTAGCATAATCTGATTCGAATCGTCGTGAAATGTCATCAAACGTCTGGAGCAAAAGAAACATCGATAAATCGAAGAGGGTTTTCCAGCAATTTGTTCAGATTTGTGTGTTTTTTGTTTGCTCTTTCCTCGAGTGCACTTTTCCGGTTTTCTTCTCGCCGAGGAGATAGAATCCATCAAAGGATTAAGGGGTTGCCGCCCGATTGGTCTATCTTTATTTCCACAGCGTGGAATAAATTATCCAGCACTTAACGGGAGATTTCATGCTACTTTATTGAATTTGCAAGTTTTTATTAAGGAACTTACTTGAAATACGTAATTTTAGTTGGAACTCAATGCTAATGGATATTTTGTAGGCATTAAAATTAATGTGAAAAATTTCACCCAGCGGTTTATTGAAGCGCGCTTTCGATTTTCCTTTCACATGGCAGAAAGGAGATCTTATTACAAGCTAACGTCTCAATCGTGTTGCGTACACGCGGAAGCCTACCTCGTACCTACCTCATTACACGGATGTCTTTATCTTGTGAATGAAGCTGTTACACAAATGTGTTAATGTCTAGGTAAACGATGTTCAAAGTTGTGAACTGGCTTCGAAAGCTAGAAACAGTTCTGATTGACTAGTTTCCGCTACCAATCGAGTTTGAAATTCTAAAAGGTGTTCAAACTTCCTAAGGTCTAAAAACATTATTAGGTAAAACAATGTCACTCATAATATCTTAATAAAAGGTATTGGCTTATGTTCTAAAAATATTCGATAGGTCCCACAAATGATAACCAAAACGCATGGCAAGCACCGCGTTTCAATCAGCGTAGATTGAGGTTACTCCACTCTGAGGGGGGGATCGGGGATTATAGAACGCATGACTCGGCAACATTAGACGTGGCAGTCATTTTATACCGATGGAAATTGGATGTGGCTTTAATAGCGACCGACCGGGACGTTTTTGTAAGTAATTGGTGGGCTATATTAGAGTGCTCGACAGCCTTGGCTCGACTGTCTCAGTGTGTGGTTTAAAACGAAATTTGTCAGCGGCTCGTAGACAGAGTTAGTGCTTATGAAATGTTCGATTTTATTGCCAATGGTATATATAATAACCACAGAGTTCTGACTGCACAAAGATAAGAATCATTGTTTGCTTTGGAGCCAATTTTAATATCCTCTATTAAACTGCCAGTATTGTTATTTACGTGAAGGCAATTGATTCTTAATATTAACAAAATGTTGGCAATTTTTAAGAGTTCGTAATCTTTAAAAATAGATATCACTTTATTGTACACTCCAAGAATAGGAAATTACACATTTAACGAAAACACTAAAACTAGTGCGAACAGTGGGTAGACGGTCTAATCACTATGAGCGATGTCTGGAAGACCAGACAACCTTATTTAAGCCTATAACTTGTAAAGGTATAATGTCTCAGGAGTTATCAGTTCCATAAAGTAGCACTTTCAGCTCAATCAACACAACAAAGCGTGCCAACAGCAACAAACTGCATAATTAAATAGTTTTCTCGTTAGTGTTGTACTAGGTAGGGTAGGGATCTGTGGCGAATGAGAATTATTGATCAACGTCCCCCGTATTTCCTCTGTAAGCATGTCGATGTCACAATCGCTCGCTGATTGCGACCTTGCCGCGTTCAAAGTGATTTGGAATACAAAGGGTTAGAAAAGTGCTGCGTTGATGCGGCGGGGGATGGGGATGGTTTCAACCTGCCGATTAATTGTGCTGAGGTTAGTGATTGACGGGTTCAATCGGTTTGTTTATTTCATAGTTCTGTTTGTTATTGTGGATTTTGCGCGATTGCTCGCTTGGGATTTCATTGTTTTTTTTTGTGTTGGCTCTGCGAAATATTGCACATTTTGTTTTAGAAATGTATTTTTGGAGTAGGTAGTTTGAAATGCGTTAGAATAACACAATTTGTCTATTTTATCGAAGAGATACAAAAATACGTAGCCATTAGGAACCGCAATCCTATTACCCGTTCGGCCGATTCAAACGCACGTTATTATCGATTAACTTGCAATAATCGTAACACTCGAGCCTGTAATTTGCTTAATGATGGTACATCTCTAGCGTAGTCTGGTACACAGACACAGGTACAGAATCGGTATCTAAATAATTTGGTCAGTGATCGATAGAATGTAATAACATCGAGATATTGTCCATGCTGGTTTGTGATTTGATGTATTGTTTGTTATTCAGTAGTTTGCGAAATTGCAGGATGTGTAGAAATATAGACAGTGAATTATGCTTGTTTATCAGTTACGATAACATCAAAATTTTACGTCATTTCATTGGGTAATAAATAGTGAATGAACATTTTTATTACTCATTTGTATGGATATGGCATTCGTGGGACTAACCCTGTTGCTATACCAAATGCATGCTATAAATTAATGTATTGGAATAACCAAGGGCATTTTTTGATATTTTTTATTATACTTACAAATTTTGCTTCCTTCGGCATATTTTTCTAAACTAGAGTGTGTGTGTGTAAAAATAGAATAGAAAATTGTACATATTGCAAACATGGATAGATTTTGAACTAGATTTATTTATTAAGGTTTATTTTAAATGAAATATGAGAACACATATTTTATTTTAAATTCGGACAGTCCTGTATGTGTGCAACATTGTGGGTAACATAATTAAGTCAGTGCGCAAGCGCAGGAAAGTGAGTGGACAGTGCGTATATGGCATATGGAACGCAACCGGTACGTATTAGGTTTAGGGTTGTGTTTTTTATATAAATATACAGCAAAAACTCAAGTTACACTCTCCTTTTGCCCCTAAAACTTGCAGCTTACAAAGTTTAGGACCTCATTATGATGATCAAAACTTTTGGATCTTAGTTTATTAAAAAATTCTTTAATTCACCCACAATAACAGGTATAATTTTTACTTTCAAGGAAGCTATCTAATTAACAAATGAAAGAAACACTACGATATTTATCCTTTAGTTTTTAGACCTTCATGATCAGGAGTGGGTAATTAACCATAGATAGAATGTGTGGTACATCAAACTTGAAGCTTAATTAATTAACAATCTCTCTTTACAAAATTATCTTTGGCATGAGTGGCAACCCCAAGTTTTAGCTACGCTACACACGTAGCACGCGCCTTCTCTTTTTGTACGTCCACTGCCAATGATGCACTGAGAATGCATTCATTTATCGCTTTGTATGTCAACAGCAATTATTTCAAGTTATTTATTGAGGCTAGCGATTAACCTTTCGAAGCTGAATAAATAATTGAGATATAGGTGCTTGTCTGATTTGTATATGTAAATTTTATTATTAGATATAATCGCTTTACATCACATAGATCAAACTCAAACTCAAACTCAATAATTTTTTATTCATTACGATGCAAGAATGACTTTGAAACGTCTTATAGCTAGGTGAGTCTAGGTGCCAGTTCCACGCGACCAAGCGTAGAAGAACAGGCAACAAACTACGTCTTGGTTCCTACTGTTTTTTTATATGATCCTTTTACAAATCAAAAATAGTCTAAAATAATAGCAGTGAAGTTCCAGTGTGGTGCCACTTCACTTAGTCAGACGTATGCAATGCAATAATACAAAAGCAAAAGTTTCAAAGACAGCACACGCTACGCTTCAAAGTTATACTATAGTATCTACACAGCTTATATAAAAATAAGATACGAAATAGTAGGTACAGACATTGCAAATCGACATGTTAGCTTTCTATGGGTAGAGTGACCGGGACATTGGGCCACGCAGTTTTATCATTCATATAGCTATCTAGAGTATAGTACGCTTTCTTTATTAAATTATTCTTAACATAGGCTTTAAACTTCCGAATAGGAAGCTTAGTTGCATTTTCCGGAAGTTTATTATAAAAGCGTACAGTGTTCCCCATAAAAGACCCATTTACCTTCTGCAGGCGAAATTTGGGAATATAAAGTTTATTTTTATTTCTAGTGTTAATATTATGTGAATCACAATTTTTCTGAAAGCTACAGATGTGTTTGTGAGTGTACAATAAGTTTTCATATATATATTGTGAAATTACTGTGAGGATATTAATTTCCTTAAATCGCTCTCTCAATGAGTCTCGAGATTTCATTTTATATATGGCACGTATGGCCCTTTTTTGTAAAACAAATATAGTTTGAATATCAGCTGCTTTCCCCCAGAGAAGGATACCGTAAGACATAACACTATGGAAGTAGCTGAAATAAACTAGCCTAGCTGTAGCTTCATCAGTAAGCCATCTTATAGTCCGAACTGCATATGCAGCCGAACTTAGTCTAGCTGCAAGTGCTTTGATTTGTGGCCCCCACTGCAATTTTTTGTCAATATTAAGTCCTAAGAAAATAGTAGAATCTACAAGGTTAAGTGACTCTCCATTAAGTATAATATTAGTTGGCCGGAGAGTCACATTTGGTAAGATAAATTTAATACACTTGGTTTTCTTGGCATTCAGTAAAAGATTATTAACGTTAAACCAGTTAAGTATTTGCGACAGAGATGCGTTAACGTCATCGTAATTAGTCTTCAATCTATTGACTTTAAAAATTAATGAGGTATCGTCAGCAAATAGTACTATTTCACATAGTTTTTTAACCAAAAAAGGGAGGTCATTTACGTACACTAGAAACAAGAAAGGACCTAATATCGAACCTTGTGGCACCCCCATGTCAATAATAGACCCAGAAGATCTCTCACCGCCCACATCAACTTTAAGGACTCTATCAGTCAAGTATGATTGTATTTGGTCAATAGAGCGATTTAGAATGCCGTAATGTTTAAGTTTAGATATTAATGTAGCATGATTTACACAGTCAAAAGCTTTGGAAAGATCGCAGAATACCCCAATCGCGTCTTGCGAGTTTTCCCAGGCATCATATATGTGCTTTAAGAGTAGAATACCGGCATCAGTCGTTGATCGACCTTTCGTAAATCCAAACTGGTGGCTATGAAGTATCCCATTTAGGTTAAAATGTGATAACAACTAAGTAAGAATAACTTTCTCAAAGATTTTACTTAGCGTGGGCAATACTGAGATAGGTCTATAGTTAGCAGGGTCACTTGCATTTCCAGATTTGAACAGGGGAATGAGCTTACTAGGTTTCATTAAATCAGGAAAAACACCCTCATCAACACACCTATTAAAAATATACGCTAGGCATGGTGCAATATCAGTTATAATAGCGCTGAGTAATTTTGTAGACATTCCCCATAAATCTTCAGTATTTTTAATGTTTAATGATTTAAATGTCTTCACGATTTTGTCAGCATTAATGTATTTAAAACTAAAGATATTATTACATTTTTTAACACTAGACTCTAACAATGCCATCGCACCAGATGCCGAGGAATTTAAAGATGATGTCACTACTTTAGGGATACTGGAAAAGAAACTATCAAACGCGTTGGCTACTTCAAAATTATTTGTCAAAAGATTATTGTTTACTTTCAAATGAATTTTTTTATTACGGAGTTTTGATTTGCCAGTCTCATTATTGACTATTTTCCAGGTAGCTTTAATTTTATTTGTGGATTTTTCAATTTTTCTTTTGATATGCAATGATTTTGCTGCGTGACAAGCTCTTTTAAATGCTTTAGAGTAGTTTTTAATATGTAAAATAAATGCTGGGTCATTAAGCATTGATTCCCTAGCAGCATATAGCTCATATAATGCATACGATATAAAGATACGCTGCATTGCACACGAAATAACGCTGATTCGGCACAGAAGTTTTTGAACATTACAAATATACAAAACTTTACTCTTTATAATACTAGTATAGATTACGATCTTAGAATAAGATCTACATGTACTTAATAAGTGTTAATCATACTTTGCACAGCAATTAAACCAAAACGAATGACTAGCTAATGTGATGATAATTGATTACTTAAGCTCCGTCACACTCAAATGAGTAAATTATATCGATTAAAACATTAGTACCCGCATCATGTCACCGATCCATTCGCTCGTTTATTGATTACTCACATCAAAGTGCTAAGTTAGTTTACGAACTATGCCTACCCGTTGAAATTTGCTAGCAAGTGGAAACTCATATAACTGCCGTTAACGAAACATATTAGAAATTAGTTGCGTTACTAACCCTAATCGACCTGAGAGGGAAGTTTGGCTATCACTTTGATGGTTGTACGCAGGAACTTTGGTCATATATTCCTCGCATTTAAAGAGCGCTGAAACTTGCTTATAATTCCCTAAACTATAAAGTCGAAGCATTGTATCTAGCCTGGTAGACTCGTAATTCCTACTTTTGTGTCTCATCATAATTTTACCCGTTCACTGCTGGATATGTATCCCACATTTGCAGGCCAATTAATTTGTGCAGTCTACCTTGCTCTCAACAGCTCCCGGCAAGCAACCTAAACTCTAGACTAGATATACCTATATTTTTTCCAACTTGTGAAATCAAAAAAACCCCTTGTTACTTAAGCCTGGAAGCCTTGAACTGGAAAAGTCATCTAGAAACGTCTCTTGCCTGTTGGTTATTTGTATATCTTCTTTCTAACCTTTTGCCATTTTTTTTATATACGACGTTCAATGAAAACGAACAAAATACGTTCTGACGACACAATTTGAAATTGTAATTGGATGATATGTTTTTTTCCTTTCATAAGATGGCATATGATGTGGCGTATTCACATATGAATAACCCTTAAAAGAATTCTCTCTTATTTCCTGGGACAAACACGTAATAATTTATTGAGTTTCCCGATACATTAGCATGTGACATTGAGTGAATGTATGATTGATCACCCCGCAAAATTTCAAAGTTATAAAAGTATGGAAATGGTCTGTCATGGTAATAGGTGATTTTATTACTGAATTTTGACTTTTTATGGCTGAGTTTTCCGCTTTTGGGGATATTACTTCTTTATTTATAGTTACTCGGTTCCACAGTAAATGTTATCAAGTACTTCCCAGTCGTTAAATGCGTATACATATCGCGTACGATTTGCAATCTAGTTTGGGGGTTTAAGCCAAATGAATTGCTCCATTCGCTGCCTGAAGTCAAACACCTACCTATTTCAATTTGAGAACGTCATTTACACAATTGTAGCTTTGAACGTTTGCACAGGCATCACTCGAATGTTAATACTGAAATTGAATTGGAAACGTTCATTTGTTACTCTGTACGGTACGTATTAGAGTGATGTATTCACATAAACAATGGGTGATGATAGTGGGAGTGCTTTAATGTAACCTCGTAGAACATCAAAGGGGTTTCCACCTGCTTGTTTGCTTTTGAACGAACCCCACAACAAATTAGGCTTACTTGTCGTCCCATTTCAAATGCGTACAGAGTACAAACAATGCACTAAAAACATAATACATAATTATAAGTTTAAAAAACTTGAGAAACCGACTTCATTGTCAAACGGCTAAACCGATTTTAATCAAATTTGTTTGGGACAATCTGGACGTAAGAATAACCTTCCAAATAAAAAAATAATTTTCTAAATCGGTTTATAAATGACGGAGGCATGCAGTTACAAACATTAAAAAAATTATTTAAAAAAAAATGGCAACGCCGATTTTGATAAAATTAAAATGAGACCAATCTGGAAGCAGTACCTTTCAGATGAAAAAATAATTTTTCAAATCGGCTCACAAATGACGAAGTTATGCGGTAACAAACATTAAAAATAAAAAAAATACAACCGAATTGAGAACCTCCTCCTTTTTGATTGGAAGTCGGTTAAAAAATAGGATCGTGTATATTGTTGCGAAGTCTCATGTTTGTGGAAAAACTTTAGGTGTTTGAACCTTGTTAGGTAAATGATATGAAACAAAGCTCTCCCACAAAGCACCGGAAGAGCCTAGCAAACTGAGGTGAAGTAAGTAGCATCGGCAAAGATTGCGTGTGTCTCTTGCACGCCTTTTTGTTCGTAATCCAATAGTGGGGAAAGATAAAAGCGAAAAAGATAAAAGGGGTGGTTTAATGGAATTAAACAACGGCTAGAGTGATCCCCCCTTCACCGCAGTGGGAGGGGGTGTAAGCCGGACTTGTGGAATGTCTTTGTTGGGATCGCTTTATTGTAATATATTTGGCTAGAGACTTATTTATTTTTGTTTTTGTCGTTGTGATTACATTGAGGCTTTCATGGTTGAGGAACCGACGATTGTGGTTTGTGGGTTGGGTTAAGACGTTGGGTTTCTCTTTGCTTGACAAAACAACACAAAGATTTTTTTTATTTTCTTATCTTAATATTTAATTTACACATTATTATGTCGTTCAAAATTTAAGAATTATTTTGAAATGAAATGAAATTTTATAAGTTACAACTTTTTAATTGGAGTTTGATTTTTAAGCATGTGTGTAAGTTAAGGACGTGTGTATTATTACGACAATTTTTGTATTGATTATCAAAAATACATAGTCCTTAAAAAAACTCGTAACCTATAAATAAACATACCTTTCAAAAAGTTTTCAAAACTGTATTAAAAGATTATTCACAATAAAAAATACCACCTGCATAATACGGTGTTAAATTAATTTCGAGTGGATGGTGGACTAACGAGTCGGCGCGCGACGACGATTAGTGGGTCGATTAGCACGGGCCAAGATGTCGATATTCCGATTCGTATAGGGTTGTCTCGTCAACTGGAAATATGTATTATCTGCTCTTAGAATTTATTGTGGATGCTTGACTGACGAGAAGGCAATGTTGGGTCTTCTTCTTCCTACTCTTATCCCACTAGGTAGGGTCGGCACAACATTTTTTTTTTCCATTCTCCCATTATTAAATTTCTCGCTATCTGTTTTATTTCAGAAGGCAATGTTGGGTACGTATTTAAATCGCCGGTTAAAGATAAACACTACTAAGCTCTAATGCATTGGTTGTCGCCTTACTTGCAGTGGGCGTACGGTTATAATGTACTTTATGGGTAACTATTTGCGTTCTGTTTTGCAAAAGCCAATCAAACCGATCTCCAACCACCCGTGTAAATTATGTAGTAATTTTCGCCCTAATTTCTTTATTCTCATGTAGGTTACTACAATTCCCGGGTAAGTGGTCGTATCATTTTCGTTTACGGTTATGTTGAACCGTATCAATTAGGACTGTGCACTCTAGCGGATAACAATCAATAGCGTAATTATATTGTTCATAGCTCATTAGTCCGATAGTACTTATGCGGATTCTGTAACGCGTCATTTACACAAATTGCTGAAACTACTACGGGATACCTACGTTTAGTGCTAATTGCGGATTGGCTATGTTGTTGTTGCCTGAGCCTTCATAGGTCTTGAACTACAGACGAAGGTGTCAAGAATCTCTTGAACCAGTACTTTGTTTTTTTAATAAAAATCTACTATTATTTGTAGTTTTACTTAATACAAAACAAAGTATAAAAGTCACACTTATTCGGGTTTTTTGTTTTGATAAATAAATATGTATATTATTATTCATGTTCATTAAATATTAATTTGCAATTTATTTAGCTTAGATTTCTATTTTCCTTTTTGTTCTAAATATATTTAATTCCATCCATTACCATTTAAGGCTATTAAATAACGCTCGTGGCATTAATAAACTTTAAAGAGAGTAATTTTAGCAAACAAATTTCAATAACGGACGTAATAAAATACCCATCAGCCTATTTTGGTGAATTTTCAATAATCTATTTTTCATTCCATATAATGTAAGAAATACCAATTATTTTTTAATAAACAGAGATACCTAATATAAAAATTAAACAAATTAGTTAAAAACAGAGAAAATATAGAACAAAGTAAAGTAGAATATCGCTTAGTCTGGGTGTTGTGGCAGCCCTATACAAGATGCACCTGTTCTGATCCTTCAGCGCCGTTGCGCCAACATCTGCCGGTTGCACTTTTTGTTTTATTTTATTTTTTGCTCTTTGCGTAACTGCCTGGCAACTGTCGAAGAGTATGAGTTATGGTATTTTGATACTTACGTACTTTATTTAGTTTGCGCTCGTAAATAATTTTTATCGATAATTGTGTATTTTTAACCGACTCCACACAAAAAAGAGGAGATTCTCAATTAGGGTATATCTTTCTTTTATCTTTGTTATCGCATAACTTGTTATCGCATAACTTCACCATTTATAAACCAATTCAAAAAAAAACTTTTTAACGATTTGAAAAAAAAAACAACAAAATCCGCTCAGCAATTTAGCCATGAAGTCGGTTTCTCAAGTTTTAAAAACTTTACTTGTCTTTGATGATCTCGATATTTTGAGAAAATTCCTTCAATCAGATCCCTAAGTATCACGTTTTCGTTTTCGTTATCATTTAGTGTGGCGTTTCTGCTTCCTTATCTTATATTATAACATGATCTCAAAATATAAGCATGTGTAAACATTGGACACAACCCAGACATACTAAGATTTGGATATAAAGGCTTATCCGCACAGTTTTGGTAGCATGCGATGCGATGCCAAGTATCTTTTCACTCGTGCAATGTAAATCCGCTAATCCAAAAATGCCTCGAATTACAGACATTACGTTTGACATCTTTCAATTCAATTTCAATGCGGAATGCCTTTAGTTTTGAATTGGCATGTCGGTATTCTAATAAATCCATGGTTCAGTCACTTGGAGAGCGTCCATATTTTATGTCGTTAAATTCCTCGGATTCAGTCCACTCTACTATTTTGTCACTACATTATAGGATAAAGAGGAGTTTAACGAGTATACGCCTTGTAAACGGGATCAGATGCTCGCGTTTGAAAATGGAATGCGTGTTTAAAATAGGAATTGCGCAAACAGACTCGCGAAACCTGCTTAGTTTTTTTCTATAACTTATTATTGTGCAGGTTGCCAGTAGTATTCAAAGCAAAGAATTCAAATTATGAGTAATGGCTAAGTTTATTTTTTGAAAATCGACTTATTTACCTACGTGTTGTTTAATAAATCAGTAACACTTGTCTTTGTTTTATTTTCAGGTAAGTCATCTAAAATCGAGATAAGCAATGAATTGGTGCAGTGCCATTACTTAGTGGTAAGCTATTATTGCATATGTTAAAAAGATTGGTAAGTAGGTAAGTATTACAAAAAAAAACTGAAATAGTATATTTCATTACAAGTGCGGGAAGGCTGTCATTGCAAAGAGTTCCGACAAATGTCTACCCGAGCCGAAGGCGAGGGTTGACAGTCGGAACAAGTTGCAATGACGGTTCCGCACGTGTACTGAACGACTATTTTTAATACAGTTGCGAAAAAATTAAGCAATTTAATAAAATAATAAAATACCATTTGCTTTTTTCTCTTCTCTCCACGCAATAAGTTCGACTTATGTATGCATGTAGCGACTTTTTGACTTTTCCGGTAAAATGTTCTCCGAAGCATTTTGTGCAATTATACTGAGTTCCGGTGGTGTTAATTTAAAAAAAAGCAGCCAAGTGCGAGTCGGACTCGCCCATGAAGGGTTCCGTAACATCAATTAACATAATATAAAGGTTTTTGTAGTTCGTCGAAAGGTAAATTGCGGTTTACGATTTATGACGTATAAAAAAAAAACTACTGAGTAGATCTCGTTCAAACCAAATATCGTTGGAAGTTTGCATAGTAATGTACAACATATATTTTTTTTGGATTTATCATTCTCTTATTTTAGAAGTTAGAGGGGGGGGGACCAACTTTTTTCCACTTTGGAAGTGTCTCTCGCGCAAACTATTCAGTTTAGAAAAAAACTATATTAGAAACCTCAACATCATTTTTGAAGACCTATCCATAGATACCCCACACGTATGGGTTAGATGAAAAAAAAATTTTTGAGTTTCAGTTTCAAGTATGGGGACCCCCAAAATTTATAGTTTTAGAAAAAAACGATATTAGAAACCTCAACATAACTTTTAAAGACCTATCCATAGATACCCCACACGTATGGGTTCGATGAAAAAAACATTTTTGAGTTTCAGTTTCAAGTATGGGGACCCCCAAAATTTATAGTTTTTTTTCTATTTTTGTGTAAAAACCTAAATGCGGTTCACAGAATACATCTACTCACCAAGTTTCATCAGTCTAGCTCTTATGGTTTCGGAGAAAAATGGCTGTGACTCGGCCGGACAGACAGACAGACAGACAGACAGACAGACAGACAGACAGACAGACAGACAGACATGACGAATCTATAAGGGTTCCGTTTTTGCCATTTGGCTACGGAACCCTAAAAACTAGGGTCGAAATTACTCATTTTGTGCAACAAACAAATAAAATCGCAAAGAAAATTTCTGAAAAATGGCGCCAACCGTAAAATATAAGCAGAGATTTTTTTTTTTCTTCACCCATTCTGGAAGGCAAAGGGAACTATAGCCATACAGCCAAGATTTTTTTTATTGATATGAATTGAAAATGAAATTTAATGAGATGAAATGAAATGAAACCTAACATAACTCATTCAATCAAATCATTAAATCTGTTAATGAAACAAATTAGTAGCTTCTTTTTAGAAATAATACGTATTTGCATGAATCATAAAAACTTCGATGAATTTTTTTAGTAAAAACTTCATGGTTGGTTTTTCTTTTTAGACATTATTTTGACAGTTGGGAAAGAAAAAGCACTAGTGCGGGAATGGTAAAAAAAAAGCACGCGTGTGTAATAGCCCACATCCTGAACGCTATACGTCCCTGCAATACGCCACTTTTTGAGCAACTGTATTAAAAATACTTATTCGCTTTGGACTTGAAATGTTACTCAGTGCAGCATGCAAAATGTTACTCAGTGTAACTCTTCAAGACACCACAAAATTCCCGAAGTAGGTTTAGATTTCATAATAACTTTTATATTTGAAAGGTCAGGCCCATCCGAAAGAAAAGTCACAATATTACGAAATGCCGTCTCTCACTGATGGAGCAAATTTAATATTCGTCCAAGATGACTGCCGTGGAGGTGAAATGGGGTGTACGAGAAAACTCCGAATTCACCCAGCAACGCGTATCAATCATCGTCTTTTTTCATTTTTTCCCTTTTAAATTATATTTTTTCGCAGCTGCTTCCTTTTTACTATTGGATTCTATCATTTTTAACTTAAATTTGTTGGTATAGGTATTAGGCAGTGGTACCTACATCGATTTCATTGCCGTGTACAATTTGTTTGAAAATACTTGATTCCTGCTAAAAATGGTTCATTCATTGATGGAGACAGATTTGTCATAGCTTTTGTGTTGATCATCTATTCTTTTGTGTTTCTTATGTTTGTTAGTGCTCAACAGGTAGTAGTATACCTTCGTTACGCCCCTGAATTTTAATCGCAACACCTGTATATTTCCATAATTGCGTAATTCACGATCCCGGCATAAGGTTTCATTTAATTTCGGACCAAGCTTTTTAATACTTCAATGTAAAGTATCATTAATTAAAAATACTGGCAGTCTGCAAGGGAAACTCAACTTCATTTAATTTAAAAGAAAACAATAAATTACTTACTATTTGAAATTGGAATCGTGGAATAACCGATATCAGGAAATTGAATAAAGAACAAAGTGACATTCGGAAATTAGCTCCGAGAGCTATGAATTCGGAGCGGAGCTAGAGATCCACGACCGGAATTGCGTCAGCCGACTGAGTTTCTCAGAAGTTTGTGTAAACTGAACGCAAGGCTGTCCCGTATTTAGGATTAACACTCAAATCTGTACAGGTACGAGCCAGTGCGGCGTGATTACTCACGCCATGCTTGCGTAATTACGGCTTTCCTAGAATACACAAAATTCTGAAATGTATTTAACCGTGCCCAGTTTTAATCCGAAACTTCTGTTTTTACTTCGGTGTGGTATTTTTTTGATCTTGTCGGATATAATATTAGTATTCGAGACATTCCCAATCGATACGTCAATCGCAACTCGTTTTTCGTACGCCATGTGAGCGGGATTGCCCTCCATAACGTCTTGATGTCCGACATCTGCCGCTCGTTTCAAGTGATCGAACCAGATGGTTTTATAAGTTTTTTATCAATCGCATGCCTGGATATCAATATTACTTTGTTTGATCTTTATCTTTTCGTCTTTTTTTTTTAATCTGCCGTTGCGTTTCTTTTGGGATTTTGTAGACCTACTAATATGATTCCACTTACCAGAGAATCCTTTTTAAACCCAAAAAAACATTATTTAGCCATGCATCTAGACCAATATAACTTGAAAGTTGGTGCAAAAGTTAACATTTGATTATGGAGTTTGATGAACGAGCTTGGAGTCAAACGATGCGTAAAGTTACGGCGCAAAGTTGCCGGTGACCGAGCAACAGCTTTTAAAAGCTTTCGCGTTTTCCACAGGATAATTTATTTACATAAAACTTTTTATGTAAAACAAACAGCGTTGTTGGAGAATTAAGTGTGTATTTTTTACTTGCAAATACCACGAATGAAGGTGCGTTTTAACTTGACATGGGTTTACACTTCACATAATAATAATTATTAGGTCATGCTACTGTTCTGCATGAAGATGAGGCTTACGTAAAAAAACATTTGCCTACCTGCTTTAGTTTTATTGTTACTTAAGTAAGTAGGTACTACTGCAGGGTTAGTAAGTCGGTAGATGTTTAGCATATTGTAAATTAAAACAAATAGTTTCAAATTGGTTTTCAACCAGTTTAAGTCACGTGCTCACTCCTACGTGCTAAAGTTTTTACCACAGCCCCGTAGGCAGTGAATTTTATTATAGAACTTTGTTATTGTGACGCTCCGTTACCTCTAAAATATGATTATACATTCACCACGTTGACCTTACAATATTATTTTCTCATTTTGTGCACAATAACAGTTTTGTTAGCAGTACCTATATTAAGTTTGAATGTGATGAGCCAGCAATGGAAAGAAAATATTGCAAATTGGTAAAATATCACGTTCGTGCTTTGGAAGACGTCCAAACTATATTATCAGGTGTGAGAAAAAGCATTTTAATGTTATTTATTATAGCTTTTAAACAATTTGAGGGAAAATAATAATAATTAATTGGTTGCATAATATGTTGGCTCAGAATAATCTTTATATTCAACTAGCTGCTGCCCACGGCTTCGCTCGCCCCGTTTCCGTTATTTTTTGGAGATAAAAAGTATCCTTGTCCGTTTCCTGGTTTTAAGTTAGCTCCCCACCAATTTTCAGCCAAATCGAATAGCCGTTTCCGAGATCGGCAGGTTTCCCGTTGTTGAATTATGAATAGTGTAACTAACACGACTTTCTTTTATATACATACATAGATAAATTACTGATTCTTGTGGTATTTACATAAACCTAGATTTTCTTTTCAATCTTATAAATTGTTACTATACCAATTTTTATTCGACTTTGTTGAACCCGCTTGTGGAAAAAGTTTCAGTAATAATGATGTTTTCTATGCTTACGAATTTCAATTTGAACGTAAGCCCTGTTTGTAAACTTTGATTAAAACCGAGTTCAAGTTAATCCTTTGTTAAAATTCAATTTAAATTTGGGGCTTAGTTGAGCTCGAGCCCTTATTGGTTAAAGGTTAACAAGTTTCACCTATACAATCAATTCAAATTCTTTTATTTTTTTACCAACATTCATTTTGCAACAAGTATAAATCATTTAACAGGTTCTAAAACAATAGCTAAAAACTTTTCTTTGATATTATGGAATGCATAAAAACCCGTCATACATAAAAACGGCTTGAATTTTAAGGAGTAAATTTTTATAATAAACTTTGAATACATTAAATCAGTTAGTTCATTAGTACGTAGAGACCATATTTTAAAGAATTTTAATATTTAGAATAGCTTTCGCCTTTACATTTTCGCTGTGGAAACGAACCTTTTCAAACGCTACAAGGCACGCTGTGCCACGCTCCAAGTTGTTCAAATATACCCGCAAGGAACCGCGATATTTGTGAAGGTGATTACTGTAGTGTTATAATAACATGTCATCACCATACCAAGACTGTATCTCCTATTACGCTTAATGGCAACGAAAAATCATTATTAAATAGATAAATTGTTTTTTTTCTGTAAGTGAATTTGAAAATTCTTTTGAGAAAATTAATGGTTAAACCAAACCAATTTTATTATGGCTAACATAACTTAAGATCCGACAAAAAACGAGCTCGGTAGAGTAACCGAGCCTATAAAAAGTTAGTTCAAAACTTCAAGCAGGATTAAATTTCTGCGTAATGTCACTTACCGGCATAGGCTTCCGCGGTAACTTGCAACGAGTGAGACAGATTCACTGTAGATAATGTGTCCAAACTTTTAAACAACCTCCAATTTTGTCTCAATTAGGATAATGCCTAAACTGATGAGGCTAAAATTGTCTGCCTGAATATTTAGAAGGTCACCATTTTTTTCGATTGAACTATCCATAACAAAGATGTTTTTGTTATTTTAAAAGCCAAACAAATTTAAGTACAAAATATGGAAAATAGATTTTTCCATTTTCATCCTCTTGAGTGGATATTACTGACACTGGCTAATAAAAGATAATAAATAAAAAAAAACTATTTGTATCTTGATGTGGTTTCTAATAGTATTTTTCATAAATGTACAAACCCTTCCTAATACGTTTAAAGGAAGCTTCATCATTTGCAGCCCGCCTGTAACCAACTGCTGGGCAAAGGTCTCTCTTTGCCCTTGCCGTTCACACGATGGTGGGCTACCCTCATCCATCTACGACCCACGACGCTGACAATGTCGTCAACCCATAAAAAAAGCTTAGGATAGAGTAATCCAAAAATATCTTGTCTTGATTTAACATTGAGTCGGTATTATGCTCGTATTTCTCACATTCCCGTATATCTAAGAAGTGTATTCTCGGAGTGTTCGTTTGCATTCAGTCGTTCGCAGCCGCTGTTTGTAAACCCTGCTGCAATCAAGTCAGTGCTGGTTTGTTATCGATTGTTACACATATCGATATTATACTTTCGTAATTTTACCTATTTGTGAACATTAAAATCAAAATTCTTTCTGTTTTGTAATCGGTTTCTTTTTATATATTTTCTACCTTTTCCTTATTATATTTAGATTCATAAATTGTAAGCTATCAAAACAAAAACACCAGAATAAAGTTTATTACAATGATTTGAACCGAAAAAATGTAGGCGTCCTACTTATTTGTTTGTTATTTTATTAGCCACCGAGTCGTAAATTACTTTTTTAGTTTTCTGTGCAAAATATTTTATTTACCTGAGTACTGGGTTAGCTTTGCTTTTATATTTCAAATCTATTTACTTTATTCTATTTAAACTGGTCTGTATCCTAACCTAATTAGCGTATCCGGTTCGTTGGTTATATTTATTTTCTAAATGCTTTTCTACTATTCTATTCAAATTGAATTGAAAATATTACGTTATCGATGAAAATACTAGAGATCTGGACCTCCCTATGTGG
The DNA here is from genome assembly GCA_939531255.2 of Thera britannica. Taxonomy (NCBI): domain Eukaryota; kingdom Metazoa; phylum Arthropoda; class Insecta; order Lepidoptera; family Geometridae; genus Thera; species Thera britannica. The sequence continues at coordinate 20,883,591 of OW618034.2, forward strand.
TACTCTGTAGCTGTTTCCCACGGCCCGGTTCTAATGAGGCGTGTTGTGTTGAGTAACACGAGAGGGGAGGAGGGGACACAGACTTTTTGAATAAGTAACTATTTGCCTCCGTGAAATAGGTAATTAGACGTTATTTCTTCCGTACCAGCCGCCGCCGTTTTCTGAACTTTTGGGCATCATCATTTGGGGAACCGTTTTAGAACTGCTAAATTGACTTCAAATGGGCAGAACATTACGTTTTTTTTCTAAGTTACTTATTGAGTACTTAACTGTTACTAAGTACGTTATTAAACAAGTCCAAATATTGTCTGAAAAATCGCTTTCAACCGCCATTGTACTTGTTATAACATTTATACCTACGCATGTTTTATTTTGTGTTCAAGAATATGTTTAGCAAGTATTTTCTTACTTAACAGAACTCATTTTGTCCAATATCGTTTGTCTACCTAGGTATCCTAGTTCAATGTTCATACACAACGCCCCTAGGTTTATTGTTTCATCCATTACCGCCGCTTCCTCTGCAAACGTTTTCACCAGCCAGAGCTTCGGGCACAGAGCTCTACAAACGTCGTAATACAATTCATAGTTTAATATTGCGAACCGGAAAAGCGTCCATAAAAGTGGCACATTGCGAAATAAAGCAAAACAAGTGCGTCCTTTGTTTGACCGCGTGTTGACTGTTCCTTATCCACTATCGCTTGAACTAGAACTTTGCAATGCCGCGGTGCAACGACCGTGCCGCTACGACGCAAACTCGAACCTTCAAAGAACTTATCTCGATTGCTTAAAAATTGCTTCAGATTTGTCTTTTATCGCCTATCCTGCAGGGAGTTTTTCTTCTAAAATACCTTCTCAACATTCGGGTCGAGTTGCATAATAAATTGAAGTATTTATGTTAGAAAACTCAAAGTAGTTTATTCCATGAGAAAGCCTTTGTTGAGCAGTGAATCTTTTAAAGAAAAATATGTAGCTTGCTATTTATGATGTAAAATGTTGATACATTCGACTGGGCCTCTAAATGAAGATCAAAGTTTCAAACAACAAAACATTATTTCATTGCCAATGAAGACGTTAATTAAATTCATTCACACGATATTGTAAACAGACCTAGATACAACAAAGCATTTTAGGAACATTATTAGTAGCGTGTGAAACTCCGGTGGTAGCGTCTAAACTTTCTCGGGCATTGTTTTGTCTTCTTGTGGCTTGTAGTTGAAGCGATTACACGCGTACAGTTTTATTTTCTTTGTTTTATCTGCTAGGGTTGCCCGTTCTACTTTGGTTTTAATGTCCTGATGATAATGATAAACTGTACTCCATTTTTTTTTTTAACCAAATAATATAAAAATATCAGCTTATTTGGCTATTAGCTTTGGTTAGGTTAGGTTATTAAGCTTATGTGTTTAAATGCTCAACTGATGGTTTTGTTGTTATTACATATTTGTGGGTGTTAGGTACCTCACAGAGGTGGTCCAGTGAGTCTGTGCTGTGCTCATACGTGCTGCGCTTTTTTATTTATATCGTCGTTTATGAGCCGATTTAAACAATTATTTTTTATATGAAAGGTTTACCTTTAGATTGGTCCCATAGAAATCTCATCAAAATCGCTTCAGCAATTTCGTCATGAAGTCGGTTTTTGAAGTTTTTTACATTTATATTGTAACTATAACTTATCCTGTGGTATCACAGAACATCGTTACAATACCAACAATGAGTTAGAAAGTGCTCTAATGATTGATGCATTCGCCTTTTTTTGATCTCACGATGTTGAAACTTGCTCTGCCACCTCTCTGCCACTCTTTGTCGAGTGGATTGCGCCTTGGGCTGCTTCGTAGAGATCGTTGCACTGTAGTTAGGTAACTTGAAGTTGGATCAGACCACCCACACTTACTAGTAAGAAATAAAGAAAATACATTTATTTTGGATTTAGTAAGGAAAACAAAATTAAAGACTCAGATCTTTTTCAAAGTAACTGGTAATTTTTTCAGTATTTAGAGGTATATGCCCAAATTTTACATTTAGCACATGCTCATTAGGTAGTGCAGTTAGCGTCTAAAGTAGATTTCAGTTATCAAATATCTATTTTGTGTGAATTTGTCAAAGATATGGCAACTTAGGTTTGCAATTGTGGCTCAAAGCAGATTTTCAAATGAAGTTCAAAACTGTAATCGAAAATGGGCTGGTTTTAGAAATATTCGAACTTTACAAACCAGAATTCCAATCAAATTTTGACGCTGAAAAAATATACCTACTGGTAGCTTCCAACCAACTGACTTAAGGCTTGCGCATATCTAGGCAATGGCAATGGCGATGGCGATCAGCTGAAACGCTGTCAAATATGACAGTGTTTCAGCCATCGCCATCGCCATCGCCCAGATGGGCGCAGGCCTTTAATGCTGTGACTTTTTGAAACGCTATTCACTATAGAAACGTACATGATTTAGTATTCCTCACATTTAAATACACCATGCACTGCTATTTCTCTACCAAGAACACAGCACTTGTGTTACAAGTATAGTTACGCAAAGTTAAACGCATCTAGTTCAGAGTCAGCAATTACTGCGACAGACGATCTAGTCACGAAAATCTCTTACCGTAACGGTTCACGCATATTCTATGCCGATGTCAGCATCTACATCCACACTCCTACAGTCATTTGCTCTAATGGCCGCGTCTGCTGCGTCTATCAAAAAACATCCTAGCAACCCACACGAGTTCGAGAAACATGTGCCTTATTTACACGTAATAAAACTTATATTTTCAACGCCTTGTTTATAGCAATACGACCTTTTTGAAATAGGTTTGAAGAACATGAAGGTACGCTAGTTAAGGTAAGATGCCTTCACGTCGCACACGCGTTTTCATATTCAGAAACTATTCAGCTTGCTAAATTGGCGCAGTTTATGAAACCGCAGAGGCAGGCATCTGATAAAAAGGCTTTGATCTGTTTAATAGAGTATTTAACTTAGTGATCGGAGAATGGCAACAGATTTAAATTTTACAGTTATACCTATTATAAACAGGGTTATGATTATAGAAAGATATTTTGATGGAAATCCATCAGAATCAAACAAATCATGGTGGCACGACACCACAATGTATCCACCATCTGATTTCATAATATAAACTGGGGGAGAAACATTTATTCAAAACAACAATTTTCATTTTTTATTAACTTTTTTTAATAGAATCTTCGTCTCGAAAACACATTATTTTGTTACATTTCGCATTCCAAAATGTAATTCTGTTAATTAAATAGAGCTAAAAGTTTTTCAAAGGCTTCTGAACATAGCGAACAGTTTGGGTGTGACTTTGTTCGTGTTTCTGCCACATAAAAGTTTGTTGTGTGGCGTGCTTCCTAGAAAATCGCACATCCACACGCCACAACCACGCCTTAAACCCCGCGCCCTATTTGTTGATATATCTACTTAGGGTTGGGGTTTTATAAGCATGCCCGACTAACCGTTCACGTACTAATTGTTGTAATAACTAATTACAAACTAAGCGAAAAGCCGTGACTGTACAGATTCGTCTGAAATTCCTGGCAAACCTTAACCAAGTATTTCGGGGGTTGCGGTCTGACTTCCTTCATTGTAAGGTAAATTCGGTTAACGACCATGACTCGCCGTTTTATTGTTCTTTCTCCTGATAATGACTGATGGCTTCCTCCCGGTGTCTTTGTTTGGCGGTGACAGTGACGCGAAAACGTAATCAGTGCCCCGCGAAGCTGGAACAATGAAAAAGTTATTGAATAAATATTAACGTACCTAGGTATTCGTCGCAATTATTATCGCATCGCTTTAAAAGCGCCTGCAGCGATCATCAACATGTTTGGATCTGTTTGCGCTCGTTGTGAACTGTGATTGCTGGCAATGCATTTGTAAAAGCTCATAAAATATTAGTCGACAGCGATTGATTTCATGTTCAACTACAGGTTTATTTTACTCATAGCACCGAACTTAAAAGTAAATAACTTTCGACGAATTGATTTTCGTCAGGCTAAAAAAGCTTGTGAATCTGAAGCAAACAATTTCATACCACATTGAAAACATGAATTTGGATGTGCTACGCGCTATCGTAGAGAATCACAGTGGTTATGGAAATCAGTATAATTTGCGGCTAGATGCTTCGCAAGTGGGTACCGTTTTGATGCGTGCCTCTTTATTTACGCTCCGCGTACAATGCGCCTGCGCAAACAGCATGGCCTCTTAAGATTTATCTGACTTGGTAAACTCATGTTTACTGTTACTATCGGAAAGTGAGCATTATACTTTTCAGCGTTCTAGTGCATGGCACTTGGAAGATGCCAGAATAAAAAAACACTTTGGTGCATTTAAAATTGGTTTCTTTATTGATTGTAACGTCTCGGTCTCTCTCTACGGTAGTCTCAACTTGTAAATAGCAGATGTCAAACTAAGTTAGTTTACTCCAAAAAGGTGTAAAAAAACAAGCGAGACATCTTGTCATCGCGCTTGAATTGATTGTAAAGTTAAAACCGACTTTCTAAAAAAAAGGAAAACCTTATTCTATTTTATTACAATTTTATTCATCAGTACAAAGTAGGTAGAAACTTTTCAATCGCGGCCAGCGCTGATTAGTTCGTGAAAAGAAACTATGTGAAGAAACGGAAGTGTTAAAAAACAGTATCAATTACCTACGTTTTTTCTTCAGCTCGCCGAGATGCAAGTATTCCAAGTATTCCAGCGTCGAGAATTTCGTGCGAGTGAACATCTTTAGTCGTACGATTTCTTCTCAATCGGATAGAGATCAATTCGCTTTGCTCGTTTTATAACGATTTAAATTGTATCGATGCCGAGGGCGATTAAGGCTTCCGTGTTTGCACCAGATGCAGTGGAAAAGAGAATAAGTTGCGCGAATAATCGAATCGGTAAACGATCAAAACCTTGATGCTTGATCTCTCTTATTACACTCAATTATTTACAAATAGTTGTTATTGGATTTAGTTTTTCTACGGATCAGTTAATTCGTGACAAATTTTTAAAGTCTGTGTAGTCTGATTTCTACTATTGGCACATAATTAAGTTAAGTAGTAAAGTAGTTGCTATAAGAATCGAATGAAAAACGATTTTAATTTTAGAAAGGTAAATTCATTATTTTAGAATGTTTCGTTTTTTTTTTTAAAAAAATACATTTCATCTGTTTAATTTGGTACTGCTCAGTATCTCAAACATCCTCTTCTTTCCTTCTCATGTTAAAACAAACATGTTTTTATCATAGATTAGAATGAAAGTGTAAACTCAGTAGCTTCCCCACAATTCCCATTGATACTGGCAGCCACTTCCTGTATGTTTTTGTAAGGTATACATTTCAATCGTTAGCTTACTCTGAATAAACAAACCTGGCTCCCTTCGTTATAAATTAAAATAAATGGTGTAAGTATGTTAAGACAACCACAATTCGGTACCACATGACCTCTGGTATTCGATATTTATGTAACATATATATCGAATACCAGAGATATATACACCCCTATTTTATATCACCAGAAAAATAAATGACTGTTTAGCAGAAGCACCGTCACGATTTTTAATCTCTCTCTATACCAACTACAGAGAACTGTTTCTAGCCAAAAAACGGGACTAATTTAGCATACTTAACTATGAGCTTTTTTGTGAAGTATTTTGGGACCAAAGTAAAACTCCTCGAAAGCCTTCACAAGGATAACTTAAGTGTTTCTTAGTACTGTGTCCACGGAACCACAGGTACATTATTTATAAAAAGTTACTAGTTAGATTGAGCAAAACAAAATGCGAATAAAATAAAAATAAATATTTCAAATCATTTTATGTTTATCACCTCGAGAGTTCAATTGTGACTACGTTCAAACAAAGTCTACGCGGACGAAGTCGCGTTCAAACACTAATAGTCTGATAATAAAGCTATAAACCTATTTACAACGTCATTCGTCAACGAACAATGTCGACGAGTCCACCGTGGATTGTTTAAAAAGAATCAACAGTTAACAGCATCGTAAAAAGATCCATTGTGAATATCTCCCGTTGGAAACACCTTGTTTTCTTTATTTACTTCAGTTTCTGTTTAAATTCTCTTCTGGACGCCGGAGAAACATTTTAAAAGTTATTATTGTCGCTAGTATACTTTTAATATTACTCTTTTATTTATCAACGCTTATTAAAGTATTTTATAAGGCCATAACAGACCTCAGTCTTTTGCAATAGCGCATTGTTTGCCATCTCATACCTTAGACAATATAAAAAGTAAAAAGTACCGAACAAGAACAAGATAGCTACTCTCTATCATAATTTCAGTTTACTAGCTTCATCGGTCGGTTCGGCGTTGATAGATCAGTCAGTCAGCCAGTCACCACAAGTTCTTTTATTAGTATAGATATACAGGGTTATTCATTATTAGCTGCAAATACTCAGGAATTAGGTTCAACAAATAAAATAAAAAATATATATGTAATTATTTTTTTTTAATTTTGATTTAAGTTTTTGTATCAAAATTTTATTTTTATTAATTTTTTTACGGCTATTGCATAATGATTGCCATGGAGAACAGGATGATGACCCACCCAGGTGGTGACTGAACGCAGAGTGTCGCTCACGGCGCGCGGGCGCGGATCAAAGGTCAAAATAGGTCAGGCGCCAATGATTCCAAAGGATCGATTTTCTCGGGATTTTCATAACAAAACTTAAAAAAAATCATTTCATAAATATTTTTTATTTTATTTGTTGAACCTAATTCCTGAGTATTTGCAGCTAATTATGAATAACCCTGTATTATACTACTTTATAGTAGTGACTAATATAGTTACCAGTCGAGCTGTGAAGCTGTGAAACCCACTCACGAATAAATCTGTCACCGATGACGGCATGATGCGCGCTTAACGTTGATTTTAGTGTTCATACACGAGGGCTCGGCAATCAATTCCTATCAAAATGCTTCATAATTATTAATAATAACCAATTGAAACTAAATTCAGAAAGCATATTGTATTTACTTATTGCAACGTCAAAACAACTGTAGCCAAGGTTCTAATTAATTAAAGCTATACGAACGATTTGTTAAAACGTTTTGACTGAGTTACTTGGCAGTGTTTATACGAAAGCACATTCTAGCTAGGTCGAAATTATTAGTTACTCATACAAATAGGTGTTCATAAAATATCACCTCGTTGCATAGCTATCTTGGATCACAAACCTATATTTATTACATTATATTTGGCTTTTATAACAAAATATAAATTTTTATAATGTCCCAAAAGTTAAGAGCCGAGCGGGATTTGAACCCGCGACCTTCCCAACGCAAGGTGACATCTCTCGTCGATTCAACTGAATGCAACTTCGGTTATCGAGCAGGTTAGTTGACTATAACGTCAAAACTGTAGATGGAGCGACGGTCGCGTTAGTGCCGAACAGTCCCTAAGAGTTATTCGTCGAGTGTGATTAGGATCCGATGGCGCAGTGGTCAGCGCAGCCCCGTACCAAGGCGCTGGCGGCTTATGTTTTATTAATATTATTATTTATTTATACGGCTTTTAATGTACTTATATTTGATGTTTTAATTAAAATGGTAATGTTTCTGTTTCAGGTAAATAATGATACATCAAACTTTAATTAAGAGGTTGTTGAGAGCCCTATACACCACGTGTGGCAATGGTGGGTAAGTAAACTTTAATAATCAGCCATTTTTGAACTTTGACCGCCCTGCTATTAAAACACTCACGATTTTCTGAGATTCTGCAACCTTTTACTTTGATAATACTATTATTACGCTCCTATAAATTAAAAATATGGTATGGTGCGCTCGCATAATAACTATACTTTCTACGCGGCAACGTATCTTTTAGTGGTCTAAGAAAACTTATTTGTTCCGAATATAACCATAGATAACAACTTCACCTTATCCAAGTACGTAAACAATCTTCGATAAAGTTAAGAAATTTCTATGAGAAACTTTGCCAATTACGAAAGCAATAGTTTCATTGAAAACATATCCCAAACAAGAACTCCCAAAAGTGATATTCACCCGCATCGTTCTCTGCGCGGAAAGTTTTGACCTTGTTTTGACATATCCACATATTGATTTTCCTTGCGACGATGCAAGTCCCCTATATCATTTTTATCGTTCCCTGGAGATGTTGAAGCGTGTCTTCAGTCTAAGTCCGGTCATGCAGGTCCTACTACGTATGATATTTTCCTAAGAATTTTCGACTTCATTGTTCTCATATATTTCCCTGCGGTAAATACTAGTAAATGGATGCGCTAATACTTCATCGAACTTATAATGCGGCATAGCTTGCGCATAGCTATTTGACAAAGATTTTTTACAGAACAGTTTTATCAATAATTAATTAATTCACAAAATTTCACTTTCACTCACAAAATAAAACATGGTAAGAAATTTAAAAAAATGATCACAACCAATATCCACGACAGTTTTCATATCTCTTAAAATGTGAATTTTTTGACGTGTTCTAGCAAACTGTACCAAAGCATAAGAATAGGACTTGTAGTTAGGTACGGTTTCGTACTCTGCGACCAGACTAATCTCTCTCCGAGCTCGTCTTGCAAACTAAAGAAAATATGTTGCGTATATTTATTTTATGGGGTGTACATTAACTTCAATAGAGGAATCTTTAAGAGCTTCACTTTATTTCCAAGTATCTGAGGGTTGGAATCGTTTGTTGAATATTTTATTACATTGTTTACACACTTTTCCCTTTCCCACACTCACAACTGAGATTCATGACAGAATGTTTTTTATTGTAGTACTGTTATTGAAGGAAATATCAGACTGTTTAAATATGAGGCTTAGGTATATGTTAAATCGGTACTGTAAAATAACTTTCTGTTGACCAGTATTAAAACACGGTGTAGAATTTAGCCATTTGGTGGCACTGGCTTACCGACGGTAAAAACAAGTAAATATTGATAATGCAAACGTGATATTGATAATGTAATTGTAGATGGATGTGTTCGTAGAGTTAGGCCAAAGAAAAGATGTAGAAATTGTGTGGAAAGGAGTGAATACAGAAATATCGGCTGATAGAGTGGAATGGAAGAAAAAAACATGTCAAAGCTGAAATTAAGTTGAATAAGGGCAGGAAGATGATGATGCATACAAACGGTAGATTATACATAATACGAGTTAATTTAGTGACGCCCCGGCAGAATCGGACGGACGCGAGCGACCACAGCGGGGCATGCCGCGGTCCGGTATCCGCCGTCATCGGATATCTAACAACATTATGTGGACGGAAGTTGCATAGTGTACGGTTTCACTTACATGCTATTATTGTGGAGTATGTGGTCTCGATTTCAACAGCGCTAGCGTAGTAGAGCTTGAAACGAGTAGCGCAACCCTAGCACGCAACAGAAGCATTTGTTGGATGGAAAAAGCTCACGATCGTGCATTGTAGATCTTGAATTGCTCAAATTTCTTTGTTGTGTGGGGTCATGTTATTGTGGTTCATGTTTAGTAATCACCGTAGATGTTGTGGTGTAGCAAGTTCGGCAACTAAGAAAAAGTTTGTTCAATCACTTTAGAACCAGTCTAGGTTTATCACATACTCTAAAACCACGCAATTAAATCTAATATTAATTAGGTACCTATATCACACCAAAACTCTGAATCCAGTATTATCTAAATTGACAGTTTTTTCAACTATTTGGACCAAACTGATAAAGGAAAAATAAAATCTATAAATTCCTTTCTTTTCAATTTGTTTAAAATTATGTCACATCGTTAGTGTGTTTCGAAATAAAACACTGATTTGAATTATTTACAGTGGTGCAGGGTATGCGTTGGTCCATTTCCATTTTGTGAGCCCGTTGATTGAGTTTCAGATTAAGCTCTTGTGTGTTGGATCATTCTTTTGACTTGTGAAACTATGTTGCTGGCTTTCAATCAGGCTTGTGTGTTTCTGTCAGTTGGCATGTTGTGCCAATTTACAACATTGGGCTCTTTACTTTAGTGAGTGCATAGCCCAATTTCATGTATGATATTCCTCAATAGCAATTTTAGAACAATCTAAATAACAATTTATTAAAGGGTACCTATGTGTCCAATTGAAAAGTTTGTTCAGGGCTGAAGGCGTCTTTTGATAATACAGCTAAATTTTTTTTTTTTTTTTTTTTTATTTTTCCCTTTTGCTTTGAGTTCTTGCAGCTAAAATTTTAATTTAAATGAAGCTACTGAAAACCAGGGCTGCAAGGGCTACCTAGCCCTTGTAGCAAATGCTGAGTGGTTTACCTTTTTTGCCGTCATCTCATTTAAATTTAACTGTACTTATTAATTTTTTATAGACGCAAAATAAAATATTTTTTTTTAATTCTAAAATAAAAAATATAGTAGAAGTGTTATTCTTAGTATCAAATTAATAAAACTTCACAGGTGATCTAAATGTACCTAAGGCTTTGAGTGTACTTACCCATTTCCATCAACAATTTACTGCTGTAACATGCCGAAATGAGGTCCTTTACGATCAAAGTTGGTTTATTACTGACTAATTCACTACAAGCTCTTGATGACAGTATGAATATAAATGAAGTTCTTAACTCTAGGATCCCACTACACCACAATTAATGTTTCCATCTGTCGCAAATTGTTTAACCTTGGACCAGGATTTCATTCGAAGCCCTCAGTTTTTCGCCGTGGGCGTCACATGAACAGAATATCATCATCGCTAAAGGTTTCGACTAGAGTCACGTAAAATTTTCAAAAGTCGCCTAAAATGGTGCCAAAATAACCAAGACCAGCTTAAAATGGATATTTTGGCGAACCATAGATCGGCGAAAAATTTTACTGCATTCTGGAAGGCGACTGGAAAGCAAGAGGCTAGGCCTGGTCTTCCGGTGAGTGTGGGTGGGATGAATGAGCCTTCGGACATCTCCAATGCTTTCAGGGAGCACTTCAAAGTGCACTCCTCACTTGGTCCCTCAGCCGCGTTATCTGCCGATGGATCGGGGGGTGTAGGGGAGGAGCCACTTGTCCGCTTTACTTCGAAACAGGTGAAAGAAGTCTTGCGGAGAATGAGTGGTGGCAAATCTCCTGGGCACGACGGGCTGAGCGTTGAGCATCTGAGGCATGCCGGAGTTCACTTGCCAAGGGTACTGTCTCTGTTCTTCACACTGTGTACTAGTCACTCGTATTTACCACCTGACTTAACTAAAACCATCGTAGTACCCATTGTGAAGAACAGGACTGGAGATGTCTCGGACCTGGCGAACTATCGGCCGATATCTCTGGCAACGACTATTGCCAAGATACTGGACAGTTTGCTTGATTCGTGTCTCGATAAATATCTGAATCCTCATGACGCCCAGTTCGGGTTTCGGCCTGGACTGTCCACGGAAAGTGCGATCATAAGTCTCAAGCATACTGTCCAGTATTACACTGACCACAGGACGCCGGTGTACGCTTGTTTTCTTGATCTCTCTAAGGCATTTGATCTTGTATCATACGATGTGCTCTGGAGAAAATTGAGGGACAGGGGTGTACCGGCGGAAGTCCTTAAGCTGTTCCAGTGCTGGTATGCCACTCAGACCAACCTTGTCAGATGGGCCAATTCTCTCTCGGGAGCATATAGGTTGGAGAGCGGGGTAAGACAGGGGGGATTAACATCTCCCAAGCTCTTCAATCTATATGTGAACGATCTCATCGTTGAGCTGAGCAGCATGCGTGTCGGTTGTCGATTGGATGGTGTTAGCATTAACAACATCAGCTACGCCGATGACATGGTGCTGCTGAGCCCAACGGTGGGCGGTATGAGAGAAGAGTGCGGGGCAGTAGCAACAGCATTCTGAGGACTGTTGCAGACAGCTGGACATCTCCACTATGGAAGTGCCTTGTGCTGAGGACGATAAATGGAGGAATTTATTTCTCCCATTGATCGTCCACAGCACGATGCCTCCGTCATGATTAGTTTCTAAGTCAACTGTTTATTTATCTTTTAAAATGTGTTTTTTGTATAATTTTGTGTGCTATGGATTTTTTGTGGTCCGAAATAAACAATTTTTACTTATTTTATTTAGAGCCAATAAATGTAATAAAATTTGACTTGGCTACGATGCACATTGTAAAGTTGTTGATTTATTTCCCAAAAAACACACATTGTTGAACATTTTTTTGAAAAGCCACTTGAAACTATTATATTTGTCATCTGTTTGAGTACCACGGTACATATACCTAGTTTTCGATACCCTGATACAGAAATTTGAATAGGGCGTCATCATACTATGATTCATTACTCTGACCTGTAGGTCTACCACAAGCTCTGACTGGCTCTGTCTCTGGCTCTGGTTTTGAGTCTGACGTTGGTGTGACGTTTCGACATAGGATTTATTTAGTCAATACTCACACAGACTTAAAACCAGAGCCTGAGACAGAGCCAGATAGAGCTTGTGGTAGGCCAGCTGGTGGTTTATTAATTTACGGATACCATTATACAAATTAAAATTATGGATACCTACTACAGTCACGGTGCGAGTCGTTCATGAATACCGAACGAATACTGGAATATGTTACATTTTATAACACAGTTTCGGTTAAGTGATTTGAAAACGTAAGGAAACTGGCATGTCGTAGAAGCTAAATAGTTCGAAAAGATGTATCAAGTGCACGAAAGGAGCTAGTCTCTTCGATGCGCACTTTAAATCCTTCACTACACTGGCACTGGTTGGAAATAAAAGATTGAGTATAGAAAGATAAGAAGAAGAGTAAAATTTTGGATTAGCATTTATTTTTGATGAATAAAAACTGTTCAGGAACCTAGATAAATACTATACAAATACAATTACAATAATATAGTGTAAATCTGCTTAAATTAGTAATAATTTTGGTATTTTGTTAGTATGAAAATTCGCAATTCCGCTGGCCTCATAATTGCACCGAAGTTTCCGGTCATAGCGGAACAATAAAATATCTTATTTTTAAAACCATACAGTCTTTCCGTCATGTTATTTAGGTATCAAATTGTCCAATCCAATTAGACCGACTGTTTGTACTAACTACTGTAGAATTCTTGCATCATGACGCTAATAACGGATGTGGTAATTACGCCAATCTCCTGCTGTGTTCAACCACATAAATACGTTAAATGACTTATTTTTAGGTGTTTTTCTTTTTAGTAAATAGAAAAGTCAAAGCCGCGGGGCGGAAATGGGTTAGGCTGGCACAGGATCGAGGTAGATGGCACAAACTAAGGGCCTGTACCTAGCAGTGGGTGTAGTCAGGCTGTGGATGATGATGACGATGAAATAGAAAAACGGAAACCGACATCGCGATGGATTTAATGGAAAGAACGGTCCTCACACAAAATAAAGACGACTGGAGAGAAGGAAGGGAGGCCTTTGCCCTACAGTAGGACACCACAGGCTCATAATAAATAGTAATCATATATAATAGATTAAAAGTACGTCTAAAAATACATATAACTCAAATAGTCGTACATCAAGACAGAAATGTTAGACTTTGTAGACAAAACTATGAATGCATTCATATTTTACGCGAGTTAGTCTAGACTTAGCTTTAAGATGCTTCAAAGTCATCTTTGTGATTCAAGTGAATAAATTAATTTTGATTTGAACTTTCTGACCCATCATGGAATGAGTGACTTCTTCTTATAGTATCACTGGTTTTTTCGAGCCAGTGCAGTGTGTTGAAATTGTTATACTCGTAAGTGCGCTTTGGTGCGCTTCAAAGAGGCTTCTTTCGTGCACTAAGAATAAGTAAATATCGCATCTTAGAGATTAAATTACAAATTCATTACCAACCTATTAGCAAAACGATCGAATCGTGTCGTTATCGTGTCTTACCGCCGGATCTCAGCGATCGTCAGTAAGATTAGTGCGTGATTAATCTGTGAACTAGTTCAGTCGCCTTGCCTTGCCCAACCGCGGTTCTCACGACATTGGATAAAATTACTGTTATTTACCGCACTTTGTGGTAGTACCTACCCGTCACGTAATACTGCATGCTAGAAAACATGGTTGACATGGAATTACAGTAATAATGTCACAACACAGTTGGTAATAACTATACTTGTCTAAGCTTGTTGTGGGTTCGATTCCCACGAAGGTTTAACTTTGTATGAAAGAAAGAAAGAATGAAACACACCAGCATCACAAAAACAATATTATAAGAATAGGTATGTAACAAAATTGCACTCGGCTAGGTCCCTGGCTCAGTATTTTGTCACTTTTGTCAGTAGTTTGTATGCGATGAATGAAGGTGTTCGGTGTTTGTTAGGGTATCTTTTTCAACATCTCAAAGTAGTATCCGTCAGGTAAAAAATATTTCCATCTACTTTGTGGAACTATCAAAAAGATAATGCTTGTAGTACTTTAAATTAGAAAAAACTAACTTTAAACTAGAAAAAGCAATGAAATAAATTATAATTAAAAGATCAAATAAATTGTTCAAAGAAGTGTCAAATAGTTTTTTCAAACTTTTAATTAGAACGGGCGTTTTAAAATATTGAAAGGATCAGCAACGCGCGAGTGATGCCTCTGGTATTGCAAGCGTCCAGAGGCTACGGTGACCACTTTCTATCAGGTGGGCCGTATGCTTGTTTGCTTAATTAGTTGTATAAAAAAAAGACAGACTCAAGGATCACAAGAGGATACGTAGTGCCTGAGAATTATAGTCGTGAACCTAACCTATTTTCGTTTCAAAGCTCTAAAACTTGCCAAGGCTCTGTCTACTTGGCAGCTTACACTGTTCCACGTCCTGTAAACAGACTATCTGGTCGTAGTTATCCAGTTTGGTGCATTGTGCTCGTAGTTTGAGCCTGATTACTACGCCTAGCCTGAAGGCCGACCGTTGTTCTACGTCGGATTCTTGCACGCAATCCGACTCCTACTTTAGTGAGCTATTCATTTTTTTCCTTTTGTTTATTCGTGACTACCGACCGCCCGCGGCATCGTTCGCGTGCTAGCATGATTGTCAATTATGGGGTTCGCCCCTTTTTAGACTTCAAAATATCCAAGTATTTTCTTCATAGAACAATTGTTCTGTTTAATAACTAAACCACAGTTGCGTTCGTTTAAAGAATGAAAATAGAATTCCAACGAACAATGCTTGATCTGTACATTATTTTAATGAATTAATCAACTTAAGTGTGTAGCTTACTTTGAGCTCCATCTATCTTATTGTACGAGAGCTGAATTTAACGTAAATTAATTTACCAAGTGTCTTCATCCACTCAAGTTAAACAGGCACTAATTTATTAAGAGGATAGGTTCTCATAAAAAAGAAAGAACTTTTTTCACAGGCGATTACCGCTACGTCACGGCACAATAGTCTCGAGTTCGCTTACCCGCTCTGCCATAGAGTTAAATAGAGCGGATAATATCCGTGGAGCCAACAAAGATATAAAAGTTACTAAAATGCATTCACTCTGGTAAACACTAACTTTACACAAATCTGTGGCACACACGCGAGCTATATTGAAACCTAAGCTCAGTAATAGACGGTTTAAGTTCCTCTATTTAAATTTCTTGGGCCAATTGATTGCTTATATTCTGTCAAAACTAAATAACCCGTCGGCTCTATGACATCCTTGTCTATGGTCTTACAATTATTGATAGTATATTTGTTGATACTTCCTGTTATCCTTAAGGGGTACTACAGTTACTCTACGTCCTTTTCTAATATAAATTACAATTTAATGTTAAGATGGCCTGATTGTACTGACAGGTATACCGTAAAGAGCAATAATAGCGAATAAAAAATTCACTACGACTATGGCGAACGGTTACACAACAGCTGCGGAAGCAGGCTGACGTGACAGCCCGATCCGGCGTCAACCCGAGGTTATCCGACCCGAATATTTGATGTGATAAGCTGTGTCATGGTATGGCCCATAGGCCAGACCTGGCGACCAAAACATGGCGCTCCGGGAATGGCGACCAAAATGAAACTTGACCAATTACCCCTTCCCGCCTTTTTAGGGTTCCGTATTTTCACTAGAAGAAATCTTTATTTACACAAAGAAACTTACAATTTAACAAATATTTACAAAATGAACAGAATACACAAGAAACAGTTGAGCTATCTGCAGACCGTTACTTAAACGTCACTTAAAAATTATATTCACGACTCAGACGACACAGTGCCAGTTAGCACCAAAATAAATAAAATTGAAAAATTATGCTTAGAAAAGGTAATAAAGCACGCGACAGTTTTATTAGTACGACGATGTGACGATTTCCAACCACTCATAGATCTGGCTTCAATACGTAGGTAAGTGTTTGAAAAAATCCAGACACGGTATTATTATATTTACTAGTGATGACAACGAAGCAAGAAAGCAAGCGTTTTAAAAGCTTTAATATCAATAGGGCAACACTCCCATTAGAGTCAACACATCACGTATCGTTGTGCTTATCAATGTATACCTCTGTCGGGTATCCATCGACAGTGTTGGATATGGTTGACAAGAGCCAGTCACGGTGACGTAGGCTTAGGAAGTGAGCAGTTCCGAGGCGGGACCCTACTTCCGGTGGTCGCGCTGCGCTGCATGCAAACGAATGTCCCTCCGCTAGTGGTGGAAGAACGTTTGTTTAAATTTGAGGTTTTTGCCGCGTACGAAGAGGCGCGCGTGTATTTTAGAATGTAATTTTTTTTTTTTCAATTTTTTTTTAAATATTTTTGATAATTTAACATGTCGGCTTGTAGTTGAGTTCAATATTTTATTTGGCTTAACCTTTGAAAAACATCTTGTAGACCCTAAAAAAACAAGGCCTGTGCATGTAATATTAAATGATTTATACAGCGCCAGAGGCAACTCCCCCATGCCTCTGTTTACGGGACGCTATATTGCCTGAGACGTGATTTTAGATGGATTCGGTAAGTAGAGCATAAATATACCAGCACATTTTAATTACAACCACTAGCATAGAAATGCGGATAGATGTCTTGATTAATTAATTCTTTGACACGATTTTACCGGTTGATACTTTGTCTAACTCTCGTTATAAACTCAGCGATCCAGAGTACTTAATGTCAATGATGACAGCGATTAAAATGGAGATTATTAATAATTGGTTAAGGCGAAATCTTGCGATGCAAAGTAAGCGCGGCGAGTTAAGCCGGGTACACACGCGCTCGCCTGTTGCGCAAGATGACATCCGAGCGGCTGATTAGCATAACTATAGTGCTGTGACACACACAGGATATTTTTATCGATGATGATACTTTTTGTGATAAATAAAAACACTTGAGACATACAAACTTACAAATTGCTCCAATATAATTATGATGACTTATCCTTTAATTGTAATGTAGGTGTTGTAATTTGGGAACAAAACTAAAATACCGAGTTTACCGATTTATGCAACCTTTTCTGCGTACATGAGCACTAATGAACGTAATTTATTACTGAATATTAAATTAGCTTTATAAAAGCGCTATTTAAATGCAGTCCTCATAAAGCATAAATAATAATAAAAACGATTGCTTCCATTGTAGGACGCGGCACCGTCGACGCTTACTATTTGCTATATTTTAATGGTACAATAAAACTGTTTAAACTATGCGCGTTGAATTTAATTTATTGACTTACGCGTTCCTAACTGCAAGTACGCTAGTAAAATGTTGTTTTATCTGTACTCAACCAACAATTTGAAGTTAACAGTTAACACCACTTGTATTCATGAGCGAGGGTTTCACAGTCTATTTGCAAAAATCTGTGTATCTAATCTACGAGTAGGCATTCAACACAATATCATGTACATAAGAAAGTAAGAAATAAGACACTCATTTGGCTAGTTTCTCACTTGTTTTTGACTACATCACTATGTCATTCGAGGTCGTCATAACATGTCATGACGAAGTATGTATATGATTCACCAGCACACGTCTCGGTGCGCGTGCGACATGTTTTGAATCCCTAGATCGAAACGTGTATTAATAATAGATTTTTATAAAATAAAATTAGTTCTAGTCATTATAATTAGCAATAAAATATGATTCAAACGTTAGAAAATGTATGTAATTAAATCGTCTTTAGTCCTTTAGTTAGCACTCAACTGTTCAAAACCTTGCTCTCAAGTCTAAATATTAGGTATTATATCATCAGGAGAGATTATTATCATTACCTGAAAATGTTGAAAACTGTGTCAGTGTGACCAGTTGTGCGCCAGTTTAATTTTATGATGAAAGTAAGTATTTTTAGACTTTTAATATCAAACATTATTTTTATAGTTATTCGGATTTTTGGTCGCGCTAATAGCGACACGGGAAGTCGTAAAATGCTTCACTACGGTACGCACTCGTGGTTGGAACGGACTTATGTACAAAATAAAATATAATCTGCGGGCTTGTTCTAGCAAGAATCAAAGGAGTGGCCGTCGCCAAATTAGTTGTTAGCAACCAATTTGAATGCTTGTTCACAAAAAACTATATTTTTATGAATAATTTGAAGTTGTAATATGGTGTGTTTTGAAAGATTTATTTCTAAAACACATAATATTTTAAATACTCTTAATTTTTTTAGATTACGTGCGTGTGTAAAGTTTATAAGCTATAAATAAACGTAGCGTAGATGTAGAACCTATAGTAGGTAATCAAAAAAATAACAAGTGAAGCATTTTATCGCGTTATCTCTTTCCTTTCTTTTTTCTATGCAAGAGAATTCTGTACATTCTGTACTAGACGATCTTCCAAACATAAATATTTATAGTAAAAAAAAAGAATAATAAAGAATTGGTATTCCTCACGCGTCTAATCGTTTGTCCCGCCTGAAAGAATTGTTTGGTCTTGTGAATAGTGACAAATCAGAATTATACTTTTCGAGAGAAAATATCGGATACAATTCTGTCATTTGTATTCTTCAAAGATCGGAAAAGTCAAGGTCGTATGTGGCAGGACTGGTGTTTGTAGTTTGTGTTGCATTCTATGATCTGTAAACTTTTTGTGATGTTTATGTTTATTATGATAAATTACCTCATAAAACCTTGTGATTTATAACTAATTTCACAAGAAGCGACTACTTCCTACTAGGTTTTATTCCGAGTGACGATTTACCATCTAATATTACTTGACAATGTTGTAATGCAGTTTGAAATGATAAAGTGCTGGGTAATGTCAAGTTGATTGGTAGACATGAGTGTAGCTACAGATAACTGTTTTCGCCGCTTTTCTATAAATAATTCATACACAAACAAGTCGGCCTACTTTACTAAAAATATCGTGTAATTAATTTTGAGTAGTTACTCATTAACGGGTATCCTGACTGATATATTATTTTACCTGGCAATACTAGTGCAAATTAAACCGAATACTCGTTTCAATGATTTACTCGATACTCATCTTTTGATCTCGCTTCCAAATTTCGGAATGGACAGGTAGAAATGGATATTAATTTAATAATGTGGCTTTTGTGGTTTTAGCGGGGCACATAATATACTCCGCACCTCTTTCATAATTATTGCAATAGTTTTCAGTTCGTTGAACCAAAATCTTTAATTTTAGCGCGTAACACGTATGTTTTATGATATTAATTAAGTTTATAGTCACGCATTATGTACGCATACAATAATTATTTTAAAACTACGAAGTATGACCAGAATAGGTATATTTCTTTCCCACACAAAGTGGGTTAAAGACAGGGAGAAGAAGAAGTATACACTAAAATTTTATTAATAGAAAATAATACTGGTATAACGTTTAAATGAAACTGAACCTTATTTGTATTTTAAAATGATTGAATTTTTGTAACCATGGTTTCAATCAATCTGTTCCAGATTCTGACAATTTTTCCATTTTGTACAGTAGTTTTTTAGTGTAAGTAATGGTGTCACTTTAAATCGTCTATTTTATTGAATCGATCTGTCGTCGACTAGTTGACCCACTCTAGTTAATTTATTAGACAACGTTGTATAACAGCGTTTGAGCAATATAAACAGGAAGATCTATTACTTATACATTCTATTTTACAGTGATTTCTGGAAGGATATTCTGATTAGATATCCAAAAGACTCCAAAGATATGTAAGTTACGAAAATGTCTCTTAGAGTTCAGATTCCAAATGTAAAAATATGCGCTATTATTTCTAAACATAATGAATATTATAATGATCAATATACTTTGAACTTTATTATCATAACAAAAAAGACATACAAATACAAACTCATTCATAGACTTCCTGAACTATTGAACCTTAAAAAAAATTAACATTAACACACTAACCAAACAATAAATTAATAAATAATCTGAACAATTCACACAGCACTATCCAGCCCCAAACTAAGCAGAGCTTGTACGATGGTAACCAGATAGCTGATATAATACTTATTTTCTTTTTTTTTTGTAAATACATACTTAGAATACAATATAACACCCAGACAGAGAACAAACATCTGTGTTCACCACACAAATATAATATATTCTCGGTGGGGATGGAACCCATGACCTTCGGCGCAGAAGGTAGAGCCACTACCAACTGAGAAAAAAGGCCAGTCAGCAGGGTATCCGGCTTGAAACTTAAAAGTAGCTTACTTTAAACGAAACACCGTTATTCCAAGCAGTGAAATGCGGTGACAACTGCCATCAGGGGCCAATTCACGGGAACAGAACGCCGCATATGTAATACCGGAGCAGGGAAATTGGAAAAGGGTGAAAAAGTAACAGTATTCGAGATTAAAGTTACCGGTGCTGTGGGCATGCCGACGATATCAAAAAACACAGATATGCCTTTTTGATTTATTTCCCAAACCCTGTTTCTACTTTGGAAACGTAAATTAGGTATCAAAGGTACCTACGAGGAGGAGTTAATATGGAGTAAAATAAATCAAAGCACGGTTGTAGGCAATAAATATTGCACATCTGCTTTCGTAGAGCGCTATCTCTTTCTGACGCACACTACGCTCTATGAAGCCGAAATTAGCCGATGTGCAATTTCTTCAATTGTTGCCTACTATTATAGGTACCTACTCTATTTTCTTAAAATCATTTATAAGGCGTAAAGCAAACAGGCCTTTGCATCTTTTGCAGAAGATTTATAAAGAGTCAGGGGCAACTGGTGTTTGCTCAAATTAATTCGCTGTGTTTTATAACATACTTACTCGTACTTACGTTCCAGCAGGTATGTTAATAAAATGTATCAAATACTATTCTATTGTGAAATGTATTTCTGTGAAGACAGCATGCACGACTGGTGGTCACAGTCTGGTGGCCCGTTTTGCAAACACAAGCCTTCGTATACGATACGATATGTAATCGAAACGGATTTTGTTGCTGGTATGTGAATGTGACATACTTTCAAACGTTTCCTAAGAGGCAATTTATAAATTGGACCGGCAAAATCAAGCTACTGCTAGCTCTTAAATCGTAAATATCGTGTATCTATTCATTACTGCAACTATTCTTGGCGTAATTTACAACTGATCAATAATAAAGCCAATTACTGATTTATATTTGACAAGATACATGCTTACGTAGCTATAGTATTTATATTTGTTCAAATATATATTACTAGCGGCTGGTCCCGGCTTCGCACGGGTGGAAATTTATTTTTTGAACACATAAATATAGCCTATGCTACGCAGGGTGAATGTAGCTTTCCAATGGTGAAAAAGTTTTTGAAATCGGCACTGTTGTTTTTGAGTTTAATCATTACAAACATACACACAAAAATACAAATATTTCTTCTTTGTAATATTAGTATAGATATACATTAGTATAGGTATAGTAGATTAGTGTTGACATGTTGTGTATACCAGCCTAGTGTACAGTTTCATCCGTTCTCCAAGGAATGATAAAACCACTGGTGTAACTGGTTGCCTTTACTACACACCAGTGCGTGGATTGCTTATCTTTTGTTGCAATCAAAACCTAGTCGCATCTGTCAGTTTTGACATTAGTTTGAGCTTCGATTGCAATCAAAAACGAATTGAAACAAAACTTATCTTTGACAAGGAACGATTGCAACAAGACTAAATGCTGACGTAATAAAGATGAGATAGCAAATAGGAACTTCGCTTTGTAAAACCAGTATGGCAACAGATGGATAGGTAGGCAAAATGAATGCAACAAGAGATAGGTGATCGCTGTTCCTTGTTAGTATCATTTATTTAATTACGTTAGTATCAAACTTTTGATTGCAACAAAATTATACAATTACCCAGTTAATAACCATTTTCGTCTTTTACTTTGATTTCATAATATATTTAAACAAAGTACATTTACAAAGTGTTCAATATATTATTTCAATTGAATGGGCCCGAAAAGTAACCCACATGTTCGTCGTCACGCGGAAAACGATCCGGAAAATTGTGTGCATATCTCTTAGCGATCGGCTTGCGGAAGCTTTGAGGACGGGTGGAACGGAAATTATTTTTTTCTGTTTTACTACCGTCAGTCAACCGAAATAGCACACACACTTGAGATTGCTTTTTTTTATTGTGCCTACAATTTTTATTTGAGGTCAATTTGTTGTCCCCTTTTACTTCACATGCCCAATCTTGTCGTATATAATATTATGTATCATATTATTGTCATATTATTTTGTATAGATTTGTTTATTAGTCCCTGACGTTTTTCATTCCACATCGGGAAATATATCCTATACCTATTCTAAGCTTGATCCAGTATACAGTATACACATTCAGTAGCTATATAGGTACCTTTGTTTATTCTGCCTAGCGAATTAGGTTTTAAGGCATTGATAATGATTATTTTAACCGACTTCAAATAAAAAAGGTGGAGGTTCTCAATTCGATTGTATTTTTTTATGTTTGTTATACGAGTAGCATAACTTCGTCAATTTTATGAACCGATTTGATTTTTTTTATCTGAAAATTCATATTTTCAGATTGGTCCTATAGAAATTTCATCAAAATTGGTTTAGCCGTTTTGTTTTAATGTTTGGTTCTGCCTACCTCTGTAATTTATGAACTTTATTCAATTATTTTATATCTGATTGGTAATACTTTCAGATTGGTCCCATTCAAATTTCATAAAAATTGGATTAATAGTTTGGTCCTGAAATCGGTTCCTCAAGTTTACTTATACTCGTATTAAAGATTGTCAACTGACATTGCTCACATGCTGAATTGTATGTATACACAGTTGTGCCCCTGTATACAAGCGCATGATGCATCGTTGACATGCTTTCGATGGGATTCACTCGCGTGGCAGTTTTACGCTCACTGATTTATTTCCACCCGCATTTCATTGCACACTGCAAACATTTTATGGTTTCATCGACAGTTTTTGGCAGCCATTTTTGCTAAAATCTTCATAATACATAAAATCAAAAGTGTATTCATTCAGTAGAATAACATGGATAACTTTGAAACGTCTTAAAGCTATGGTGAGTCTTAGGTGCCTGTTCCGTATAGCCGATGTTGTTTTTTTTGTAATTAACATTTTTAAACCAACTGCAAATTAAGTTTCTCTAAGAATTTTTTATAGACCGCAAATAAAATTAAATTTATAAATGCATTTTAACTTGCAAACCGAATCCGCCCGAATAACAAGCGCCATAGTTTAGTTCAAGATCGTAACAAAATTCGCAACTCTTTGTTTAAGCCGTAGTAATTTTTAGCTAATCACTTTTGGGAATAATGCTATAACTTTGAACAAACAAATGGGCCCTTGTCATTTACAACGACCAAACTCACCCCACCGGTTCTAGCATAAAGACAGCCCTAGATTGATTATATCATCCCCTTCCTGCCTGTCGGTCCTTCCACCCCTTTTTGCGTATCACTGTTGAAGTAAAAAGGGCTCGGTTCAATGGATCCGCGGAAACGAACATTTATCATGACTGTAATGAATTATCGGGTATTTTCCAATAAGCCTTTATGGCGGTAAGCTTTGAAACCTCTGAAAGGTACGTAGGTACTCGGAAATTCAGAGTACATAATATATTTTTGCTGTAAGCTCATATTAGATACTTACGATAAAAGTTTATGTTTTTATATTCTGAATTCTTTTTGAATACAACTCTGCTATTGGTACTTAGCAAAAATAAAATAGCTTTTTAATATTGTTGCATTTAGGTTGTATGAGCATTACTAAACATTTTTACGTAATTTATGATTAATGAGAGTCTACAAAAAAAACTAGGTATCTACTGTAAAATAAATACTTAGAACTAGCTTTGATCGTCGTTGTAACAAAAAACTTTTTGATTTACAACTTCACTAAGTATTTATTAAAAGCCCTGCTGTCCTGGTGATTCTGGTGAGCTGTTCTGGCGAACGTAAAATTTGTACGTAAATCATAAACTGTGATAAAATTTAAAGCTATTAAATTTGCTGCGTAAACGCTCACAGTTCATAACACAGGTGTTTAGTAGTGCATTATTATATGAGACGTTTTAATATTTTGTGCAGAATATATTTCACTTTACTTCTTGGGGGCGGGTCCCAAGTTCCTATAGATCTTGATTACTGAATCGCTAAATAGAGTATCTCCGGGTATTCAAAATTATTTCTGGGTATCAACGCTTGACCCTTGAGTTCCTGTGGGGCTCAGCGCTGGTAGTCTCTTTTGGAAAGATGAGTAGATTATAATCCGGGTGCTTCCATGCTTCCGAGAACAAGTAATCCTAACCGTTCCCGGCTCTAGCTCCCGCTAAGCCATGACGGGAGCTCTAAGGCGTTCTAGAATGTTCATGTTACCTGTTATAATAATTGATGACCACTAATACTGTTATTGCCTTATCTGACAGACGAGCAGATGGGCCACCTGGTGGAAAGTTGACTCGTAGGCATTTTTTATACAACTCTTTCATGGAACAAACATTTAGCCCACCTGATTAAGCAGTAACCAACGCCTATAACAAAGCATTACCTCGTAGGTCACACACGTTAGGAACGTGCCATATGACGCACTGCCCTGCGTCCATCAACTTGAGGCTTACAGATGTTCAGCCTCACGTGCCAGTAATTAAACCAGCACCCACACCAAAAACACAACTATGTTACTTCACGGAAGAAATAGTTAGGTATGGGAGTAGTAGTTCCCCGGACGGTCCCTTGACAAAGAGCTCTACTACTAACTATAATTTATTTTAGTAATTACAATGATAGTGCATTTCTCGATTTAATACGAAAATATATACGAGAGTAGCTGTTCCGTTTTAAAATGCTGCATCATCCTAGTAATTATGCAGTATAAGGACATGTTTTGCTTTAACCTGGACATATACAAATGGATATTCAACCCAATTAAGAATTACCATACAGAATACAGCAAAAGACCATGAGTTTATAATTGTAGTGTTGCCATAGCACTAGAAAAATACAGAATATGTTTTATTCTCGGCGCGTACGTTGAGTCAGTTTTGTAATGCTCATTTTTTGTCGCAGCCATAATATTAGATATCAAGTCGTCATACGTGAGCTGAGTGCTGAGAGCGACCTCTGACGGTGAAGAAAATCTGCTTTATTCTCGCAGTATACTCGCACAAACGTGAGGTTTTAAAATATATGAAATGTATCTCCATATTTATTGCTTCTCAAATGCTCCATCATATGGGCAACCTTCGGCATTTTTATTTCTAATGTAACTGAATCATAAAATTGTTAATCAAAAACTTCGTTTTTTTTACGATGAACAAAAACATTCTTGAAACTTAGAAATTATTTAAGGGTGCTTGCTCATCCTTGAAATATTTTGGCTTTATAAATATCTTAGTGAAAAGTTCAGATAACATTATTTGAAGATGTTGGATAATTTCGCCTGAACGCATTCTTATGGACTTTAAGAAGGAGCCCATAGCACGAGTTTCTAACATATGCATGGCGAGAGAGCCTTACACACAACCTTCAAAATAATATATTTCATCAGCGAGTCTTTTTGAGTTTCTCTCACTGGTTTTATAACATAGTATATTTATTTCTAATTTAAAAACATGAACACACTATTATTGCAACGGGTACCTACATAAGAAATTCGCAAGGTAAAAAATTACGTTACATGAAATTGTTTGCTTTAGTCTCTACTACTTTGACATAAGGAAGATATCTTGGTAAAATGCCTGGAGCAGAATTATTCAGCCGAACGTCTTACGAGCTAACGAGAAAAACATGAAACGACGTCTTTGAAAGAATATTTCATAGATATCTGTAAACTTCAACTGAAAACCTACTCGAATGGAAGGAGAGCAAGGGGGCTAGCACTTTTGCGTTATTAATTAATGAAAATATGATTCTTGCTACTTTACTCTGTCTTGTCAGGAGAATTATAAAAAAATCGTAATGCAGTTTTATTTTTAGCTGCAAATTCTTTAATAGGTAAACATTAGTTCTTTCGTCACTTGCAATGCAATAGGGCTGATCAACTTTGATTTTCCAAACTGACCACTAAAATCTGGGCCTTTTCAAGGCAAGAGTGAATAGGTGTCTTCTAGACCATCCGAGGTGAGATTGTAGCCAAAGAATGGTCCACATAATGTAAAAAAAAACTGAATAGGTAAACTCTTTACACTGTGACACATCGAGTACCTTGCCTATCATTATGTGCGGTACAGTGAAGCGATACGGCAAGATGTCATCTCTACTGTCCTCGCGGCGACAAAGCGTGGAGCAGGTCAAAGGGCCCAAGAGCGAGCGCATTGTTAACTCACGAGTCACGCTCGAGGGCTTTTGATGACGACACTCTTGCTCCAGTGCGAAGAATGCGGGAGCATGGTAAGGAAGAAAATATATTTCAACAGGTTTTACAATAAAAAAAATAATTTAAGAAATGTTTGGCGTTCCATCAATAATCGTAAAAACGAATCAGCTTTGAACGATCTAAACAGTAAAATCTCATAAATGCCAATCTAAAATAATTGGTGTGTCTCAACATACATAGGTATTTGCAGAATGATCATGGACAAATCAAATTAATTTCTCGTATAATGTCAGTAATTAAATATAATTAATCAAAATAAAGGAACGCAATATTTTCAGCCCTCAATACAAACCCTACACCAAAACTGATGACTTCCGAACCCTTTTGTACGAAAACCCAACATGCCTTTAGCTATCGCTCTAAAGAGGCAGGCCACGTTCTGAAGGTGCTATTTTTCACTTTATCAAAGGACGACGCCCTTCCTTCCTGCGCCTTATAAAGATCGAAAGGTATAAAACATTTTTGCTTGTACCAACGGAGAATTTGAAAAATAATTTTACAAGCGTTTGGATTAAAAATATGAAGTGGCTTACTTCAAATTAGTCAGTCTTTGTTCTTAGACAGCAGTTTTATTATTTTTGTTTGAGGCCAAACTGGATATAAGTTTCTAAGGTTTAATTACCTCATGTATCGCAAACCCCTTTCAGTACAGGCAAGGTGATCCACGTATCATTAGACACTTGTTATAAAACCTGTTTGACTGAATATTGATCTGATAAGGACACAAGCTTAAACTGCAACTCTTATGTACTACCTTGCTACCATCTTCACTTCAAACAGTGGTGGTAACAACTTACAAAGCCAGCCCAGCTCTAAACGTCTCATTAACTTTCTCAGTTTGAGTGCTCGATGGGAATTCAGCCGCAAATCTCTTGTCAAACTGTATCCCATCTCGAATTTCAATTGGAACTTAGTCTGAACTAAAGTAGTATTCTTGCGAGCGCTGAAATACTCGAAGCGGCTGCGACAGACGGATCTTGACTCGGTAAAATTAATCCATCTTCGCTCTCAATAGGAGCAGGAAATGTATTAATGCTGTGTAAGAGAAACGTTGAGCCTCGTTGCGTCCTTTTAAGTTCCGTCATAGGTACTGGCTATAGAGCTGTAGACGTACCTATTTGGTTTAGCCTACCGGGAAAAGCGTTTATATTGAATTAACTTTCATATTTATCGGTTTCTACGGTACAACTTCATTGACGCCGCTATATTCTCTAATTTCTTTTGAACAACCAAGAAAGCTCTTTTACATCTGTACTTAGGTACACATAGTAGGTACCTACTTTATGAGGTCACCAATAAATATGCCTAGAAGAGAGATACCTAGCTATCTCTAGTGAATAGGTCTACTTCGTTAAATGAACAAGTACTTAGCTCTTAGAAGTTAATGCCATTAAGTCACTACTTAAAAGTTAGCCGTCGAAATCCTTTTAAAATTATTAAAGAAACTCCAATCCGACGACTGCAGCACTTTGGGGATTTTGATACTTCTACACTTTACAGTCACCTTGTTATGTTTTACTTAAAAATTAAGAAAAATTAAACATGATGAAAACACCTGATTTTTGTCTAAGAATGGTAACGCCAGCGGTTATTGCTCGATGCAATGTTGTAGGCGCCTGCTTAGGTGATAGTCATTATTTTCTAGCGATTTAAATAAAAAAGAAAATAAAGAAGTTAAAGCAAGATAAATTAGTTTCATTAACTTCATAGTATACTCTTTATATACTACACAATACCTAGGATGTGTTCGCAAAAAGTTTTGAGGTTTGCGTAAGGACTCACGTAAGTAAGTAGGTAATCCAAACATTGGGTTGAGCCAATTTATGTCTAGCCACGTACGTGGAATGAAAGAGGAATGAAAAAATTCATGGTGTGTCGAGTGAAAGAGGAACCTAAGTACTTGTGTTTAAACAGCAATTAGTAATTAAGTCGTGTCCAAAGCAAATTTTCCACCTTTTCTCCCATTTTAATCAGCTAGTGTTCAAGCTCTAAGGGGGTTCCCCTAATTTCCGTGACACCCTGCTAACCGAGCGCTGAGTTATTTACTCAAGGATCACATCCCCGTCGTCATGGCAACGGAACGTTGCTGGTGTGCAAACACGTATTCACTGTTTATGTGTTGGCGTAAAGTTGTAGTCTGCGGTTTCAAGAACTTGTATGTTCTTATCTCTATCGGTTTTTCACGTGTGGAGTCTTTGATTTTGATACTTGAAACTGCCGGCGAAAACCGAAAGTGAAAGTTAGTAAGATTTGTTCCAGTGATACGATCTTAGTTAAAATTTGAAAACTAGCTATCTCGTTATCAACAAGCTCTTTTTACAAATCTCAACTAACTCGTTAATGTTGTCGTGAGGTCTAAAAATATACGAACGTGTGATAAACGTAACCCTCAGGCACATGGGCAATAAAGCAGAGACGAGCTCTCCCAG
Organism: Thera britannica; assembly: GCA_939531255.2. Classification (NCBI taxonomy): domain Eukaryota; kingdom Metazoa; phylum Arthropoda; class Insecta; order Lepidoptera; family Geometridae; genus Thera; species Thera britannica. The sequence goes on from OW618034.2 coordinate 20,912,636, forward strand.
TGGGTTATAGCCATTTCAAATACTGCAACATATGTTCTGAAAGGATCAAAACGGCTCGGCCCGGACGGGTGCGGGTACTAGCAAGCAATAGGGCGGTCTCGAGGGGCCCGGGATGTATCGCAAGTGTCCTGACGAGCAGTTCCGTGTCCTCGCACTTCCAGAATATGTGTTCCCGATAGATTGGGATCCGTTTCAGCTTTATTTAGAAGTTTTGTCCCGTCCTTTGTGACGAAATCTACACATCGGTACCGTTTGGGTGTCTAATAAAATGGACCTTTGTCGGACAGTTTGCGGGTAAGTGGCTTGTCTTAATTTTGCGGTATATTATGGGGGTTACACCTTTTAATCTGTTTAGTAGCTATCCTGATTCAGGGGTTAATTTGCCTTGGTATTAAAACTAGACCAGTCAAAAGGGTATGAAAACAATAAACTTTTAACATGTTGGCAAAACAATCCTAATACAATCCCCTACGTTTAGCTGATGAAATATGATACATACCTGGAAATTAATTTCCGCTCCAAAATACTCTCACATTACTTTCATCATGTGCCACAATTTCGTGCCACGATTATTTCCACCTTGTTTCGTTGGTGAGGGAGACAACATTCCTACCGTAGATTAAACAATAGTAGGTGCTCATATTTCACTCCACCCGGATCAACAAAAGTCAATGACTGAAAATGATTACGGCTGACTACTTAGTCATGGAATATGCGCTCAATCATGCAAGTTCCTATGTCATTCGTATGGCAATCGCTTTGCTTTCTTACGTTAATTACTCCTTTACTCGGCATGTACCCCACCTTGTGAGCATAAGAATTTCGTTTGGCATGACAAGGACTAGGCCTCAGCACGAACCATATTTTCTAATTGGCCAAGGCGTAATTTTGTCGTGCAGAGCCTGAAGATGGAAGTCTACTTGCGAGTATAATAAGGAGGCCTTGCCAGTGATGACTTGAATCAGAAGGCCTTTGTCTAGCAGTGGCAGGCGGATTTTCAGGCTGATTTTTGCTATTCAAGTCCATTTAGAGTGACACAAGCTTAAAAATTCTCCTCCATCAACCTAAATTAAAATTGAGGCGGCTCGTTCTCTCGGATTTGACAATTAGGACCCCTGGAATACCGACCCATAACATTCTCTGTGTCCATTAAAACAACGATCCTAAATAAACAGAGCGTGTGTGGTCACCCCGATAAGTGCTGCTAGGGTGACAATGTTTTTTAATTAGGATAAAATGTTCGTGAAAACCTGCGAGGCTTGTGGGGGAACAGAGCTCATGCAATATAGGACTGTTCACTGTAGCTAATTAGTGCGAGATTTGATTTTCATTAGATAAAGTATATCAATCAGATGTGATAGCTTGATGGTAGGAATGGAATGCTTAGCTGCCATCATCAGCTTTTAGAAGTTCACTGCTGAACAGTAAACACTCTTGTAATGTGACCAATCAAATCTTGCAGCACAATTCATAAGTACTCGTATGTACCTTAAGAAAAGTTAATAAACATTGATTATGTTAGAAACTTCAGATTCTAAAAAAGACTTCTGACCGAAGACTTGAATTGTAATAATAATACTACGAAAGAGAAGTTCAGATCTTCTCTAGCGAACCAACCTTGATACCAATCAAAAATATAAAACCAACATTCTGCTTGAAATCACTGGAATCGTTTTATAAGCAAGCTCATAACTGATGTGACGGCTCATTACTTCCGTGTGGCGTCTATTTTTGAATATTTCTCGCGAAAAATGTGGCTTTCATACTATCCGAGTTCAAAGGTGCCTCTCACACTGCGTGCGGTAACCAATAAACACGACATTGGCAGGATATTATTGATTTTATTCGAGACTGTTAGTCCATGAAACATATTCAATCTCTTACGAAATTTAATGAAATATCTTTATGGTAAGTACTGTAATTCATGGTCTTAAAGTAGGAAGAACAAAATGAATGTCTATGTCTATGTCTAAGAACATCTGACCCACATACTTCGTTAAAGCGGGAAATGTCGAAAAAGTATATTGGTATTTTTATTAAACTTATTTTAAAATAACCTTTACGAAAGGTTAAAGTTTACTTTTACAACGCATTCTCTTTTTATATATAGTACGCAGTATAGGTAAATACCCCTTAAAGGTACCCCAAAGTATGATACATTTGTTGACCTTTCCTTTTCAAGGAAATGTCACGGCGACTATTAATGGCCACCCGAGCTTGCCCGACATTCAGGCGCCTGTATAGAACCTCCGTCGACTGCAAATATTTTTCATAGAGTCTCGACGCTGTCGTCATTGCACACAAGTTGCTGCTATGGGTACATAGGATACGTAGGTACAACACACAGGGTGAACTTTTACAGTAAAATCTCACACATTTCATTTCGTAGCATGCAGCAGACGCTACGAAATGAAATATTTCAGATTTTACTGTATAAATTCTTAGTCACTATGTTTTATCGTTATTTTTAAAGCTTTGTTATTTTTCTTAACACAACTAGATGATTAAAAAAAGCATTTGGGACACCTGATGTTAAGTAGTAACCATCATCTATAAAGGCCTGCGCACACCTAGTTCGCTGGCGGTAGCGATCAGTGAAACGCTGTCAAATATTCGCTGTCAAATCTCAAATCTGACAGCGATATTTGACAGCGTTTCACTGATCGCTACCGCCAGCGAACTAGGTGTGTTCGGGCCATAATAAAGCGTTGCCTCGTAAGTCACGCACGTTAGGAACGTGCCCTACAATGCACTACCCTGTGTCCATCCATTTGAGGAATACAGATGTGCAGCTTCAAGTGTCCGTAATTTCAAATAATGGTTTAATAAACTCCTCACATATTGGACATGTATTTCCTGAGGATAAAGCCGACTAGGCAGAGAGGATGGTGTAAGTGCTGGTCAAGCTTACTCAATCTAAATAATCTACCAAGCACTACAGCGTTCAGTAAATAGGGGCATGAGTGAAACAGTTGCCCGTGATACTGTGTAATTAAATCATCTCGAGCGGACACAAAAGGTACCTATTATCTTTACTCATTTTACTTCATATTTTGAATATTCAGTGACCAAAAACGAAACTTAGTTTAGAAGTTTGCGCATTTGTGTATATTTAAAAAAGAAAATTTATTTATTTAACACAACATACACAAAACGGCTTCATTGACAAACCTAATACTAAGATAGGCACAAAAAAAAACAAAACAAATAAAAAAGAAGGTACCTATCCTAGCAAAAAACTAACAACTGCCTCGTGACAAATGCTGTGCCAAATAGGCCCTGATTCAGCTTTGGCTGCTTAGCAGGGTACGAACCTACCACGCCAAGCAGCGCTGGTTTTCAGGCAGAGCCTAGGTGATTTAACGCATGTATGTGGCTTTTTTAAACCTTTCAGGACTAAATAAAACATGGGTAAGTATTAAAAAAAAACATGCGACGATAACGGTACATCTCGCCAAGTTAAAAACGAAAGAATTTATGGACGTACTAGTGATGCCATTCTACAAATGATTCGATGTAAGTACGTCACTCTTTGATACACGACCCGATTTGGGCCCAGGTGACACGCCTGATGGAATTAAATTGTTATTCTCTGGATGAGAGTTTTTGTCTAAATATAGCTCGAATCCCTTGTTATATATAGGTTGCTTTGCTACTATTTACTAACACAAAATACCTTTTAAATCATATATTGAAACTTGTATATGTACGTAATTATTGTGTCTTTCAAAGTGAATTTCCAAATAATGTTATTTAAAGTTTACTGCAGTGCAGACCACTTTAAATAACGGGTTGCAAAAACGTAAATAAAATAGATCAATTTGAGTCGCGACGAAATTGAGTTGTATTGTTTTGCTGCCTTCAAAGCCCTTTGTTCGTTTCCCTCTCAATGTTTATTGTTTATTATTATTTTCAATTTAAATAGTTTTGCTTGGATGTCATTTCTTTAAAATACCGGCGACGCATTTCTAGCTTGATTGAATTTCAAAGTCAAGTAATTTATCAACAATGTTATACAAATAATATATCACTGTTGATAATAACTTGACTTATTTTCTATTTTTCAATATTTTGCAATTTTATTTATCAGCTATCTGGTTCCGATGGCTTCCCGCAGATTGTACTTACAATCTGTGTTTAGTTTAGGGCTAGATAGTGGTATAAGAATTGACCACAATATTTAATTAGTGAGCTAATGTTTTTAATGCATTGTTCCACTGAAATCAATTTACCAAGTTGTGAAACATTTTCCTCGTCTGCCTTGAGAGGATTGCGATGCGCATGAAATATTCAAAAATAATTTGGCGATTGGATAGCTCCTCGCCCGGGAATTATGATCGACCATCTAATGTAATTACCACGAGCCGTCACAGGAGTTATATTTTGCCCACGGAAATAATTACTGAAGTGGGTCAATAAACTGCGAAGATAGTTTTGGTAATAACATTTCATTGTGGAATTCGCGGAACAGGGGAAGGGGAACAAAATCAATCCACTCTCGCGAGATCCGTTGTCCAATCAACTGGGACATGCTGTTCACTAGGGATCAACGGCTCACGAACATAGCGCGATGTACGAAAAATACTAGTCATTTTTATTTATCTCGTGTCGCCTTTCTAGATGATTATGAGTTGCGCAGCTTAATTATGTAATACGCCTTCATGATAAAGCCAAATAGTTTGTGTTTTACCGTTGTGTATACCTATACCTTGATTGACTTCTTTCTAATCTTTTTTTATTTGTTTTCAGGTAAGAAAACGATTTCAACTAATCGGAATAGAAGAAAACGCAGTGGTGAGATTAGAACTACCCGTATCAAAAACATCAATTCGTTTTTCAATTTAACAACAACACGTCAGACTCCTAAAATATAAAAAAAGGTTAAAAACAAGCTTCGATCCATTTTACAACTCTAGTTTGCTTTGCTACCGCATGTAACGAGTACCTAGACTAGCCGACACGTGACATACTGTCGGGAGTGACGGACAAGCGAGTAGAACTCGCCTGCGACAGCGACCCACAAAACAATTAAGTGACCCAAACACAACAGGTGTACAAAAACCACAATTTTATTTTAACATTAATAATATAATTGTGTGATGTTAACCTAGTCGAATGCATCATTCTTGACGGACGATGGCCTCGTGGTCGACCGAGAAAGCGTTGGCGAGACGATCTTCGAAAGGAGATGGTGGAAGGAGGCTCGGATAGGGAAAGTAGTTAGGGGGAGGCTTTTGTCCAGCAGTGGGACGACACAGGCTTGGAATAAAAAACCTATAGTCGAGATAAAAGCACCAGAAAGAAAAATGTTCAGCAAAATAAAGCATTTTCAAATTTGATAGTGTCGATGTGTACTATAAAAGGATATTTATGAATATCTCGACCTACGATAAGCACCGTAACATTTATTACCCTGCCTAAACGGCTTATCACACGTCGTCTTCAAACCCCATTCAAGATACCCTGAACCCAAACACGCTACCGATATTCAATTTCGCATCAATACAGAGTCAAGTGTTGTTTGTACACAATAAGGCAAAGTAAACTGGCTATGTCGCCGTTACACAATTCTGTCAGTTGACCGGATGACAGGTCATATCCGGGGGGCGCGCGGTCAGCCACCGCCTCTATCGATTCTATTACACTGTACAAGACAGATTGAGGTGGCTGTTTGCGGAGTGACGCCGATTTGTCTTGCCTTTAATAAGGGAAAATTCATTTGAGAAAAACTCAATTTGCGCTGTTGTTTTAAGAGAAAAAAGGCACCCATTTTCAAGGGTTGGGTAATGGAAATAACATTGCTTAGTTTATTTAAAAATCTGATATCGGTAACAAGTAGAATATTCCACCGAAAACTTTACTAATATTATATTTTGTAGTAAAGCCTAAATAAATGATTGAATGACAAAGAAATATACGTGTTCATTCAATTTATATTGGGGCGGTCAATTAATCTTGTATCTCAGATATAAAGAACAACACCATTTTCTTCACTTTATTCCAACGTTAAAATGATTGCTTTTCATAACAATATTAAAACCTTGTCCTTTTACCTAATTTACCTTCTGTTTTGTCGTTTAAAAGTAAATGAACTTTACTGTAGGTACGAAAACTAATTTTATTTCGCCATTATTTCCCGCAACAACGGTTCGATAACACCCGAACTAACAAGGTGCAATACATTTACAAGTTTAACAAGGTGACATCACAGAATACGTATTAGTAACAGCATGTAGAAGTTTTACTACATTTTTTTTTGTGAGTCACTACTACCTACTACTATTAGCCCGAATCATCCCATTGTTGGGCAAAGGTCAGTCGTCAGTTCCTCTCAAAGGCGTCCAGCTCATCCCGCTATCGCCTGCGTGATCAACTATACTCTTTGGTGTGATCTACCGCGACGCCTCCTCGCTGTCTCAGGGCTCCACAATGTGGAAATTTTGGCCCACAGTGCGTCAGGCATGCGGCAAACGTGGCCAGCCCAGTCCCACTTGTTAGTCACTTATTTCCTTTAATTATTTCATGCTCATTAAATTATGTTCCCATGGTAGATGAGTTTTCAATTTCAATTGATTTATTCAAGAACAATGATATTTAATCGTGTCTTTAAAAGTGCCCAAGATAAAGGAAAACAACAAGACAACATGATAAACACAGTTGAGCTTTAGTACGTAAGCTCCCAAAAGCTTACGGTAGGCATAGATACCCTTCCAAAGATCCGAACAATTACATTTGCTATGAATGCTTAAGTTATTAATAAAGGGTCTTATTGATTATCGATTCGGAGTGATACAGCCCGGTATGGTGATAAATTCCGCCCTGTTGCCTGGCGTCGTTGCCTGATAAGAAAAATAAAGTGCTTAACTGTTTTTACTGAGGTGCCATTTGCGTAGATAAGGAGTTATTGATAAAGGTATTTGTACACGTTTTACTTTCCCTGCTGCAATAAAATTGAGCTCAATTAGACAGGTTTAATGTTATATCAAAATTATGGTTATTTTAATTTAAATTGGCTAGTGAAACAATGAAAATTAAACAGTGTTTGTTCCGTAGTTTCAATTGTTTTAAAGCTAAATTACAAGGTGAAGTACTCAGACTTAACCAGCTTTTGCGCTAGCTTTGTTCCTCCTCGTGTTTCGCTGAACCCTAAAAGAGAACAATAAAAACATGTGAAATAAGGCGGCGAGGCGAGCAGAATGGAAGTAATAAAGAAATAGCTCCGAGGGAACACGATCTACGTGAATAATTCGTAGATTTCGACGCTCGCGCCGGCTTTCCGAACGCACTCATACTTATACTTTATAGCTTCGAAATGGAGCTATTATGAAAAAGTTATAACAATTCTGAGACATGTACTCGATTGTATGACGCTCGGGTGGAGTGAACGGTAAACGCTTGTTGGGCTCTCTCAAGTCGCATTGAATTTCTTTTATTATGGTTTGAATAGATTTCGGAACGCTCTATCTTCTATATTTTTTATAACTCAAGAACGGCAGAACCGATTTGACTCAAAATTGTTGGGGAGGTAGATTAGAACCGGGAGAAGGACATAGGATACTTTTTAACGGGAACAGGGCGAGCGAAGCCGCGGGCGGCCGCTAGTATTGCCATGAAAAAAGTGACCCGAGACTGACTTATACCCAGTGAAAGAACTTTTTTTTTTGTTTTTGCATATTGCTTTCTGTATGCCAAGCCCGGGTTTTGCATGTAGACGCGATAAGCATCCTATATCTTGCGAGCGGCTTGCTGAACATAACAAAAAATTTATATAAACACTTAAAGCTCATTGTACCTATATTTGTAATGTTTCTTTTAAATGTATTCTTCTGTGTACAATAAGTATTAATCTATCTATCTAAAGTAGGTACTGCACGGCAGACAATTTTAGTAGGTACTTATGTCGTACTTAATACCTACAGAACAACTCTTGACGACTAATAAGTAAAGAAAAGAAAAAACACAAAGCAGCTTGCTGTAGGTAAACAGAGAAAAAATCTAGGAAAAATCTTAAGTAATAAAATAATGTAAATAATTATAAAGCAATATTGAGATGTTTTTCTTTACTTCAAGATAGAAAAGCCGCTTGGCATAGATACCTACAGTTCGTGGAAAATTCTATAAACCAAAATTATATTTTCATAAACAGAGTATTTTGTCTAATAGCTATACAAGTTTGAAAAAAAAGACTGGTAAGCATAAAGTAGAATATTATTCCTCGAATATTTCTCGTTTCTTTCGTAATGTCGGATCGTAATCCATTACAGAAATCGGAATTGTTGTCACTCCTGAAGTTACTACGTTTGGAAGGCAATTAATTACGTACACCCGGTACGCTTTTGAGTAACTTATACCTATTTTAGTTTTTAGTACTTTGGTGATTCAATGTCTGGAGGATTAGAATCCTCCAGACATTGAATCACCAAAATATACCTTGAATAAATATCTTTATACTCATTAATTTATATTTGCAACAAAATTACCTCTGACTTACATCTCACTCATATACACCTTTGTTGGAAGTTAGATATGTACCTTTTAGCCGTACTTTTAGGCGTGGTACGGATGTCCGTACCATGAGGAATTCCGTGGTCATGAGGAGGGATGAAAGTGACTAAGAGAATGACTCTACTTCCTCCTGTATGTATGAAGAATGTAGATGGATATGTGGGTAGAGGTAGGCCAAAGAAAAGATGGATGAACAGTGTGAAAGATTACATGGATAAGAAAGAAGTGAATACAGAGATGACGGCTGATAGAAGAGAATGGAAGAAGAGAACATGTTGTGCCGAACTCGTATAAAGTGGGATAAGGGCAGGAAGCAAAATACCTATTAGCCGAACTCTTGAAAAGGTACATACATACAGCATACAATCATACACATAGCATTCCTCTAGTTATAGTTTCTGCAAATTAAATATTAAATAGCATTTCGGCAGTTACCAATGATTATTGAAGCTACGCAGCGAAGCTTGACTGCAAAGCATTCCGGTCCTTAATATGAAGCTAATTAACGCTGTGCCACGATCGAAATGCCATGTATGTTTGTGGCTGATTAATTCAACGGTTTCGATCTACATAAATATGTAAATGCCTGCAGATTTTGAATAATTATTATTCTTAGGCCCGTGTCAACGACAACCCTATAGCATTAAAGGCCTGGGCACATCTAAGTCATGGCGATGGCGATCAGATGAAACGTTGTCAAATTATGTCAATAAAAAAAAAATTTTTTTTTTTATTGACAGAATTTGTCACAGCGTTTCAGCTGATCGTCATCGCCATCGACTAGGTGTGCGCAGGCTTAGAGTACTTTTCTGTGCGTCTACGGCATAAACTGTAAAGGCTACGCAGTATCTGCTTTAAAAAAAAAACCAACCAGCAAATTGACATCTGTTTTCAGTAAAATGAAAAAAATATTCCGACATTTATAAGCTGAATGAAATTTCTCATATCAATAGCCTGGGTCGACGATATTATGTCGAAATACAGGTGATGAAAATAGAAATCTCAATAAATTATACTTCTTTGATCTAATGAAGCTTTATACCAATTCTTAACAAAAACAGTTTTGAGTTTCATGGAAACCTAATGTCTGCTATTTAATAAGTTTCCGTGAATTCAAATGACACAATGTTTACACAATAACTTCTGGTTACTAGAAATAATTGCAGATCAATAATTGCACAGGTCAGGAGTACCCTAATCCGACGTGCTTACATCCGTTCTCCGTTACAATATGTTTATAAATTACTAGCTGATACCCGCGACTTCGTCCGCGTGGATATTTGAGTTCGTTTTTTTAGTTTGATATGACCAACTGCTAGTTACCATTGTTTTGAGCTTGTAATTTAGAGTGTATTTGAATTTGAAGGTAAGTGCTGCTGTAGCCGATTTTTTCGCAGCAGTGTTTAGTTTAAGTATTATAGATGTTTCCCGCGATTTTGTCTTAGTTGTTATCATCAGTTTTTTTGTGAACCTCTGTGTGTAATCGAACCTGGTGCCAGATGCTGCGGTAGTTGAAATTTTTTTAATGTTTTTTTTTGCATATTTTGTAAAGCTCTTTTTCGTGATTTTGTTGAAGTGGCTAATTTGGGCTATCGTATTCGTCGTTGGTGTATAATCGAATCTGTTTTTTTTATTTGACATGACTTCAGCAGTGTTTAGTTTAAGTATGATAGATGTTTCCCGCAATTTTGTCGTAGTGGTAATCATCGGTATGTTTGTGAACCTTTGTGTGTAATCGAACCTGGTTCCAGATGCTGCGGTAGCTGAATTTTTTTTAATGTTTTTTTTTTTCTTATTTTGTAAAGCTACTTTTTGTGATTTTATGTTATAATTAGTGGCTAATTTGGGGTTTCGTATGCGTGTTGGTGTATAATCGTATCAGATTTTTTTAATTTGACATGACCAATTGCTGGTTACTATAGTTTGAGCTTGTACTTTAGAGTGTATTTGAATTTGAAGGCGAGTGCTGTTGGAGCCGATTTTTTTCAGCAGTGTTTAGTTTAAGTATGATAGATGTTTCCCGCGATTTTGTCTTAGTGGTTATCATCTGTTTTTTTGTAAACATTTGTGTGTATTGTACCTGGTAACAAATGCTGCGGTAGCTGAAATTTTTTTAATGTTTTTTTTTTCTTATTTTGTAAAGCTACTTTTTGTGATTTTAAGTTATATTAGTGGCTATTTTGGGGTTTCGTATGCGTGTTGGGGTATAATCGAATCAGATTTTTTTATTTGACATGACCAATTGCTGGTTACTATAGTTTTGAGCTTGTACTTTAGAGTGTATTTGAATTTGAAGGCGAGTGCTGTTGGAGCCGATTTTTTTCAGCAGTGTTTAGTTAAAGTATGATAGATGTTTCCCGCGATTTTGTCTTAGTGGTTACCATCGGTTTTTTTGTGAACCTTTGTGTGAATTTGAACCTGGTGCCAGATGCTGCGGTAGCTGAATTTTTTCATGTTTTTTTTGCGTATTTTGTAAAGCTATTTTTTTGTGATTTTTGTTTAAATCATTTTCCTTTTTTTCTTCTTTTAGGCGAAGAATTTTCCTATTTTCTTCCTTAGTGCACCTCTGCTCTATTAGAGGAACACACCTTCTAAGTTTCATGTTTCTAGGGCTAACGGTTTCGGCTATGCGTTGATTTTTCTTCAAACCATTTTTCCCCTTTTTCTCCTCTTCGGAAAATAATTTTCCATTTTCCTTTCTTAGCGGATGTCTACGTCATAACATCTACCTGTATGCCAAATTTCAGCCCGATTTGTCCAGTGGTTTGGGCTGTGCGTTGATAGATCACTATGTCAGTCAGTCACCTTTGAGTTATATATATTTAGATTAGTGGCTTATTTGGGGTTTCGTATGCATGTTGGTGTATAATCGAATCTGAATTTTTAATTTGACATGACCAACTGCTGGTTACCATAGTTTTGAGCATGAACTTTAGAGTGTCTTTGAATTTGAAGGCGAGTCCTGTTGTAGCCGATTTCTTTCAGAGGTGTTTAGTTTAAGTTTGATAGATAATTCCCGCAATTTTGTCTAAGTGGTTATCTTTGGTTTTATTGTTAACCTTTGTGTGTATTCAAACCTGGTGACAGATGCTGCGGTAGCAGAATTTTTTTTAATGTTTTTTTTTGCTTTTTTTTGTAAAGCTATTTTTTGTGATTTTTTGTTATATTAGTGGCTTATTTGGGGTTTCGTATGCATGTTGGTGTATAATCGAATCTGAAATTTTAATTTGACATGACCAACTGCTGGTTACCATAGTTTTGAGCATGTACTTTAAGAGTGTATTTGAATTTGAAGGCGAGTTCTGTTGTAGCTGTTTTTTTTCAGCGGTGTTTAGTTTAAGTATGATAGATGATTCCCGCAATTTTGTCTTGGTGGTTATCATCAGTTTTTTTTGTAAACATTAGTGTGTATTAAAACCTGGTGACAAATGCTGCGGTAGCAGAAACATTTTTAACGTTTTTTTTTGCGTATTTTGTAAAGCTATTTTTTGTGATTTTATGTTATATTAGTGGCTAATTTTGGGTTTCGTATGCGTGTTGGTGTATAATCGAATCAATTTTTTTAATTTGACTTGACCAACTGCTGGTTACCATAGTTTTGAGCATGTACTTTAGAGTGTATTTGAATTTGAAGGCGAGTGCTGTTGTAGCCAATTTTTTTCAGCGGTGTTTAGTTTAAGTATGATAGATGATTCCCGCGATTTGTCTTGGTGGTAATCATCAGTTTTTTTGTAAACATTTGTGTGTATTAAAACCTGGTGACAAATGCTGCGGGAGCTGAAATTTTTTTAATGTTTTTTTTTTGCGTATTTTGTAAAGCTATTTTTTGTGATTTTATGTTATATTAGTGGCTAATTTGGGGTTTCGTATGCGTGTTGGTGTATAATCGAATCAGATTTTTAATTTGACATGACCAACTGCTGGTTACCATAGTTTTGAGCATGTACTTTAGAGTGTATTTGAATTTGAAGACAGGTGCTGTTGTACCCGATTTTTTTCAGCGGTGTTTAGTTTAAGTATGATAGATGATTCCCGCAATTTTGTCTAAGTGGTTATCATTGGTTTTTTTGTAAACCTTTGTGTGTATTCAAACCTGGTGACAGATGCTGCGGTAGCTGAAAAATGTTTAATGGTTTTTTTTGCGTATTTTGTAAAGCAATTTCTTGTGATTTTATGTTATATTAGTGGCTTATTTAGGGTTTCGTCTGCGTGTTGGTGTATAATCGAATCAGATTTTTTTAATTTGACATGACCAGCTGGTTACCATAGTTTTGAGCATGTACTTTAGCCGTTTTTTGAAGCGGTGCGGTGTTTAGTTTCGGTATGATAGGTGTTTTCCGCGATTTTGTCTTAGTGGTTACGGTGGGGTAAACTTTTGTGTGTATTCAAATTTGGTGACAGATGCTGCGGTAGCAGATTTTTTTTTACTGTTTTTTTTCGTATTTTGTAAAGCAATTTTTTGTGAATTTTCATGAAACTTTTTTCCTTTTTTTCTTCTTTTAGGAAAATAATTTTCCGATTTTCTTTCTTAATGCACCTTTGCTCTATAAGAGCAATACATCTTCCAAGTTTCATGCTTCTAGGACTAATGGTTTAGGCTGTGCGTTGATTTTTCTTTAAACCATTTTTCCCCTTTTTCTCCTCTTCGGGAAATAGTTTTCCAATTTCCTTTCTTAGTACACCTCTACGTTATAAGAGGAACATACCCTCCAAGTTTCATGCTTCTAGGACTAACGGTTTAGGCTGTGCGTTGATTGTCAGTCAGTCAGTCAGTCAGTCAGTCAGTCAGTCAGTAACGAAAGAGTTTTATATAATTGTTTTTTAATTTTATAGTGTTTACTACACTTAAGGAAATCACAAAGATTTTTATAATGTCCCAAAAGTTAAGAGCCGAGCGGGATTTGAACCCGCGACCTTCCCCTCGGTATAGTGTATAAAATTAAAAAACAATTATGAAAAACGCAAGGTGACATCTCTCGTCGATTCAACTGAATGAAACTTCGGTTATCGAGCAGGTTAGTTGACTATAACGTCAAAACTGTAGATGGAGCCACGGTCGCGTTAGTGCCGAACAGTCCCTAAGAGTTATTCGTCGAGTGTGATTAGGATCCGATGGCGCAGTGGTCAGCGCAGCCCCGTACCGAGGGGAAGGTCGCGGGTTCAAATCCCGCTCGGCTCTTAACTTTTGGGACATTATAAAAATCTTTGTGATTTCCTTAAGTGTAGTAAACACTATAAAATTAAAAAACAATTATGAAAAACGCAAGGTGACATCTCTCGTCGATTCAACTGAATGAAACTTCGGTTATCGAGCAGGTTAGTTGACTATAACGTCAAAACTGTAGATGGAGCCACGGTCGCGTTAGTGCCGAACAGTCCCTAAGAGTTATTCGTCGAGTGTGATTAGGATCCGATGGCGCAGTGGTCAGCGCAGCCCCGTACCGAGGGGAAGGTCGCGGGTTCAAATCCCGCTCGGCTCTTAACTTTTGGGACATTATAAAAATCTTTGAGTTTTATATATTTAGATTAGTGGCTAATTTGGGGTTTCGTATGCGTGTTGGTGTTGGTTTGTTTGTGAACCTTTGTGTGTAATCGAACCTGGTGCCAGATGCTGCGGTAGCTGTTTTTTTTAAATGTTTTTATGCGTATTTTGTAAAGCTATTTTTTGTGATTTTTCTTAAAATCATTTTCCGTTTTTTCTTCTTTTAGGGAAATAATTTTCCTATTTTCTTTTTTAGTACACCTTTGCTCTATTAGAGGAATACACCTTCTAAGTTTCATGTTTCTAGGGCTAACGGTTTCGGCTGTGCGTTGATTTTTCTTCAAACCATATTTCCCCTTTTTCTCCTCTTCGGAAAATAATTTTCCATTTTCCTTTCTTAGCGGATGTCTACGTCATAACATCTACCTGTATGCCAAATTTCAGCCCGATTTGTCCAGTGGTTTGGGCTGTGCGTTGATAGATCACTATGTCAGTCAGTCACCTTTGAGTTATATATATTTAGATAGCCTCTTTGTTATTCTGATATACAGGGTGTCCCATAAGTCAACGTCTAGCCGAAAACGGGCGATGCGCCAAATCATAGCAGTTATCAGAAAAATATAAAAAAAAATATTTGTTATGTAACTTTCGAGTTATGAGTATTTAAAAAAAACAGAAAAAACTGACACCCTGTGATGATCTTTTAAGTCCTGTGACTACAAATATTAACTATTCATGAAATTTTTTTCTGCAACGTAAGCATGAATAACCCTTCTGTAAATTACAATTCGAAATTAAGCCATAACTGCCTCAGTTTTCAATGAAATCGTGGAGTTTTGGCCAACGTTTCATTTCAGATAATTACATCACCCAACTTTAACCGCCTGTACTGCAAAAAAAATGTACTACACTATCATGGCATGTAACTTTAAAAATTGGCGCATTTACCCAGGATTCCAAAATGGTATAATACTTGCTAGAGTACTCCTTAGTTTTGGAAATAAAAAATGTTTTTTCAACTAAACCGGATTTCCAATCAATTTTATTTCAATAGATAAAATGTTTCCTACGCTGTGACTCACAATTCACAGGTACAAGTAAATACCATTTCGACAACGCAAGTAAACAGATATATCCACCATCTTGTCGAAAGAGTAATAACCATGAGTTTTAAGTAATTTGTTAGTTTTAGGTAAAAGTTTGAAATAAAATTCAATCATCCTCTTTCGACAAGATGGTGGATCTATCTGTTTACTTGCGTTGTCAAAATGGTATTTACTTGTACCTGTGAATTGTGAGTCACTTAAAAACACAGCGTAGGCATTTTAAGTCCATAATTTAAAGGGTACAAACATTTTATCTATTGAAATAAAATTGATTGGAAATCCGGTTTAGTTGAAAAAACATTTTTATTTCCAAAACTAAGGAGTACTCTAGCAAGTATTATACCATTTTGGAATCCTGGATAAATGCGCCAATTTTTAAAGTTACATGCCATGATAGTGTAGTAAATTTTTTTTGCGGTAAAGACGGTTAAAGTTGGGTGATGTATTTATCTGAAATGAAACGTTGGCCAAAACTCCACAATTTCATTAAAAACTGAGGCAGTTATGGCTTAATTTTGAATTGTAATTTACAGAAGGGTTATTCATGCTTACGTTGCAGAAAAAAGTTTCATGAAAAGTTGATATTTGTAGTCACAGGACTTAAAAGATCATCACAGGGTGTCAGTTTTTCCTGGTTTTTTAAAATACTCATGACTAGAAAGTTACTTAGCAAATATTTTTTCTTATATTTTTCTGATAACTGTCATGACATGGCGCATCACCCGTTTTTGGCTGGACGTTGACTTATGGGACAACCTGTATAAGCCATAAATAATTATTGTAAAGTTTCATTAAAATCCGTTTAATAGTTTTTACGTGAAAGAGTAACAAACATCCATCCATCCATCCATACTTACAAACTTTCGCGTTTATAATAATAATAGGATGTATGCATATGAAAACGTACCTAAAAGGATCAATGAAAGGAAAAGAGCAACCATCCTGAGCTTATTTAAACAACATCAATTAGTGTCCTAGTACGGAGCGCAACTGATGGATGTAAGATCTCCTCAGTGAATAATAGGTGTCGCTTAATAATGGCTTGTAATTATGTTATCTGGGCGCCTAGTGGGCGGGCAAGCCTCCTTCATAACCCGCTTCAAATAATAATTGTCACTCACAGTACCACGACTGTAGACTCATGACTAATGGGCATACATACATTATTATTTTACAGGTAACCAAGGTATGATTAAATGATCATCGTTCAAAAATTGTTTAAAAAAAATTGCTTCTGGTCGCCTCTTCAGTGGATGTGTCTTGTGGAGGTAATGTTGTTGTTATAACGATAAGAACTCAAGAAACTTTAACGATCTCTTTTCTTCTCATAAAAAATATCTCCTCATTACGAGGTAAGTGATTTATTTTATTTATTTATTTATTTATTAGGACATCCAACAAAGGAAACACTTGAATAACAAATAATACTTACAAAACGTCTTAAAACTATGTGTCCCTCCAGTTATAGGATGCCACAGCATGCACAAAATTATCATCTCAACTAAACTAAACAGACAATAAGTACTAGGCAAGTAAGTTACTTATAAACATATAAAACTAAAAACAACCTCAATTACAAAACACAATCTTCGAGAAAAAAAAAAACAATATTATAGTCGCTTGCGACCCAGTGATACAACGTAATAATAAGTAAAGTAAACAAACTGGCGTACTGAAAATAAGTTAGTACATAATTATTATTATCCATGTGAAATGAGACAGCCATATTTGTAATTGAAAGAGAAAAAGAGATGAAGTTAAGAACTGCCAAAGAACGCAATTGATCACGCTAATTCCCCAGCTTTGGGGAAAAAATGTCGTCAATTTGTCACTTTATAACGAGCAGCGGGTTCTTAGCACGATGTTTTGTTTGAAACGGCGGCGGCTGTGCCCTCTCGTGTCTTTATCTTAATTTCCACAACATACAAATTACATTAAAATATTTTAACGATGCTTGCGCTAGTGCTTGAAACGTTTTTAATTTCTATGTAAATTCGCGGCTTCTTTTTTTAAAGCAGGAATTTTTTTATACAACTTGCTGATGGAACAAGCATATGGCTCACCTGATGTTAAGTGATAGCAATCGCCTATGACAGAGCATTGCCACGTAGGTCACGCACGTCAGGGACATGCCCTACGATGCACTGCCCTGCGTGCATCAACTTGAGGCATACCTACAGGTGTTCAGCCTCAAGTTCCAGTAATTTCACCAGCACCCACACCCTTCAAACCGAAACACAGCGTTGCTGCTTCACGGCAGGAATAGGCAAGATGGCAATGCTTTCCTGGTCGAGCCCTACACAAAGCCCACTAATACTAAAGTTGAAAAAGCTTTGGCTTATCTCACCAGATGCAGAGCTCAAAATTAAACAACGAATATTCTGAAGTTAAAAACCGAGCTCAGTCTGTTAAACAATAAGTAATCCGAGCTTGTAGCAAATTCAGTTATCTCAAATTTATCATCAACTATACAGCATTTTGAGCTGAACCGAATATCCTAAAAGCAAATTTTACCGTGTGCAGCGACAGAACATTGTATTAACTGGCTGTATTTTCACCCTCCTGCCAAGTGAAACTGGACTGTAATTTGTTATACGTTACGGTAGATTATAATCTGTTTCCAAGAGATATTACACGTTGTCCAGAAATGGATGTAGGTGCGTGAAATATGAAGGCACAAAGGAAGAATTGCATTTGGTTTGTGCCCCGAGCTTTGTTGTAGGAGCAAAACGAAAGGTTGTTCAACATTTGAATGGAGTTGTGGAAAGTAAATGATGTAGCTTCAAAGTGAAACTGGAGCATCGTTGTTTAAATACTATTTTGGTACATCGTTAACATTAAATTACATAAGGTGGTGGGTACACCATTGCATACCGAATTCACTTTGTTTTTCGCCAGCATTTTGTAAAGATTCCCATGCATATAAAATTACTTTACGATCCAGTACTAGACCTCTCCCAATCTGTTAGCCATACAGCGTCCCAGCATGTAAAATAAAGCAACCGGATTACACCAATACTTTTTACGGCCCAATAAAGAAACAGCAGTTGAAAGTGAATCGTAAAACATCGTAAAAACAGCACTAATCCCAATATGTCTCGGAAAGGCCATAGTTGAGGCACAGAGTATAATAATACACTTAGAACACACGTTTCACTCTGACAACCGTGACGTTACTTAACGGTTGGAATCTGTGCCATAACTTAAAGCTTAGTAGTAACATGTAACAATCTTAAGCTGTAGTAATTCCCGTTGTCTCCTGGCCATCCTGTATCTTAACTCAACGTAATAAGGATCAGTTTCCATGTAAGCCAGTTCGCAGTGGCACAGTATACTGAAAGTGCCCGGCACGGGTAGTGAAAATATCTTTCTGCTTTGATTTATGTGCAAAAAGACCCCTGCGTAGCGCTTCGTAGCGTTGCGTAGCGCTACTCGTAGGCAGCAAGTTATTGTCATTTTTCTTATATGAAAATGATAAGCCTAAACCTAGACGTTGTTATAATATATTATATTATTATAGGTAGAAGGGTGGTAAGTATAAGTAGATGTTTTCAACGCTATCTTTGAGTGACCACACACGCAGCTATAACTTTATATTATAGCACAGTACATTGTTCATTTTATAGCCAAGTCTGTAATGGTTTTTAGGTGGATCGGTGAGAGCATTGTCTGCTTAAGATTCTGGTAAATACGCCCTAAGTTTTCAGCTTTTGTAAGACCGAAGCTTTGATGAGTAAGTTCAAGTTTGGAAACAATTTCCCCCGCGCATGTGGCTTTTATTAAATCGGGCGACATATTGAACGAGCTCAACGAAACTCCACCAACTAGCTATAAACATATTTTATTGACAATACCGTCGCTTCATAAATAACAATAATAATCCTTTTAAATAATAACTGTAGCTGCATCTATCTGTGCAATAAAATATATCCTAAATCTATATAAAAGAAGGAGGTGTTAGTTTTGAACTCAAGAACGGCTGAATAGATTTGGCTGAAAATTGGTGGGGAGGTAGTTTAGAACCAGGAGATGGACATAGTATAACGTATAAAAATACATTAAAAGTAACGGGAACGAGGCGAGTGAAGCCACGGGTTTGTAATAAATATCAGAAATTTATATTAGTAGGGAAAATAGAAAGGTTCAAAATTCAAACCAATAAATTTTGGTTTTTCAATAATGCTAGTAAGTAAGTAATTCTGTGAAAAATCTTTACCTCAATAGTATGATATGGTAGTATAATGTTATTTCAATTATTCCACATGGGCTAAAATAATTATGGCTCGATTAACTAATTGCTACTTCTCAGGCTTTACACTGTAAACAGCTCGTAAGTTATACGAAAGGTGAGTGCATTCCTCACATTCCTCTCATTCATAAAGTAAAATGGGGCACTCGACAACTTGGTTTTGGTCCAACCCTTTTTGGCTTCGCACACCAGAATAATTGGGTCTTTTGTGGTTTCCGGCAACGTGTGCTCCGTAATGGGCCAGGCTTTTTGCTTCTTTTCAACGCGCCTGTCTCTATTGGGCTCTTTAGGACCAACATTGGTCACGTTTCTCTATTTATTATACCTCCTCACTAATTTATACTTACCTATATCTATTGCGTCATTTTCTAAAATGATGGAATGCCAAATTTGTTTTCTGTTTATCGAATAGAAGACTAATTTGGTTATATCCTATTTATTTTCGGAAATATCTTATTAAAACGGCTGCTTTTGTGCCGTTCGATAAAACTTTAGTACCCGCCACGTCGTTAGGCCGTCAATCATTTCGGCTGACATTAATGACCCCACTTTGGGGACAATAAAAAATCCATCAAAATTAGTCCGTAAAAGCAGGTTGGGAAAAGTTCATTATTATCATAACATTTTCGTTTCCCTCCCTTCCCGACAAGGCGTTTGTTATTTAGGTTTGTATAGATAAGCGTACGATGCCTTCTATACCCGCAGGGCTAAATGGTAATTGGCTTTGGGCTTTGATAAATGTTTTAGGTATTGTTATCAATAATGTTTACTTCAAGCATTCAGAATGTCATGTTATGCCGTAATGATTGTCATAATAGTCATTTATTGATATTGATAATTTTAAGCTATATTGCTGCTTGATTTAATGTGAAGCGTCTGTAGCGAAAGATGTAGTTAGATTTTTTTTGTTACAGTGATACCGATATTTAAATGTTATAAAACTGGTTGGTAGATGTCTTTTGCTATGGAACTCATAGCAAAAGTTTTTTGATGGAAAGCAAATTTAGGAACGTAAAAGTTAATAATTATAACCCCGAAGGTTGATTCCCGAAAAATAAAATTGTGTAACTTTGAAGTACGAGTCGGTACCTATACCTAGGCACGAGACATCGCGTGCCCTCATGTAACTCCGCCGGTAATAACATCAGGTTACCTACGTCAACCAAGCAACAGAGGGCAATAACAGTAACTGTAACCCATTACTCTGAGCTTGTAACGAAAACGCGCAAGTTAACGTTAAAACCCCTTAAAGATATAAAATCGTTGACGGCTTTAATTAGGCTTTTAAGTGCCAGCTTCTTGACGTAAAAGACGTGAAATTTTAAGGAGACGCAATAACGAGCTTAGTGGCTTTCGCGTTGTTTAGCAGATTTAGCATGTTATGTGGCTTCGTCTGGTAAGTAAATGTGACCTAAAATGGATTATAATCCTGTAAGTATCTATTCCATACTTATTACATACATATTATACGTATTACATGCCATAGTTTTACTCAAATAAGGCTTTCAAACTCAGTAGGCATGCGGTAAATAGATACCTCCTATTACAATGTATACCTAAGTAATTTCAGTTGAGCGTCTATTTCCGAGTCGTCAAGTATTCCTTAGATTTATTATTGACTAGATGTCGCCGGCTACCATAAATATTGAACCATTTTCGGGGCAGTTTCTTTTTTCTTCCCGAGTTTCAGTTTCCGATTGTCGGGATAAAAAATAACCTATATTCCTGGTTATATGGCTGATTTATAACCGGTGACATTACAGCTTGATTTAGTCAGTGCAGCCAAAAACATTAAGTCATCATAAAATCCTCAAGGCGATTGCTGAAAAACAAAATTGTCCTCTGGTATGGAAACTCATCCAGAGGACTAAATTGTTACAAGTTATAAGTTGATAACCTACTATTTCTGTTTTTGTTACTATAACACCATGGACCTCATAGTTGTCTGAATAAAGAATGTAATTATTATTATTATACGAGTAGTCTGACAAAATACTAGTACAGTCTACAGCTAATCGGAAAGAAATGTTATACTTGGTATAGTCGCCAGATTATCAAAACAAATTTTGGACAGTTGATGGTGCGCAGATAATACTCGTGTATAAATTCACTGACTTTAGCTTAATTGAAAGCCTCAGTAATTTGGTCGATGTTTGTGCAGGGGTTGCCAGGCGACTACGACAGGTGGGCTCACTCGCGTGCTGTATCGATCGCGAACGACACTCCATGTCGCTGTTCTACCCTCGACAGCCTGATTGTTTTTTATTTATAACTTTACGTACAGGATGACTTTTGCACAGAGAGGGCAACGTGGAAAGTGTACTGGACAAGGTCATAGAGACCGTGCTACGTGTATACGTTGAAATTCTAAGTTGGAGAGAGATCAAAGACATTGAGAAAATCGTTTATCGGAACTTAAATAGAGCTAAGCATACCCTCTGGCAAAGTGATGGCAAAAATGTCTGGAGGCTGATGCAAATTGTAACGATTTCATCACAATTGCAATGTTGAATACACTGTTGTAAGTAAAGAAAGGTTCAAAAAGTAGTACTGATAAAATAGTTTTATTAATAACCTTATTTCTGCTATCGGAGAATAATATATAAAGTTGTACCTTCATAAAACAAAAATAGAGGGCAATCTTTGAAGGACCTTTCCTAGATGACCTCCCCAAAACAAGCTTCCGAACGAAAACAATACTTACAGTTCATTTGCCGTGAAAGAGTATTAGTTCACAACCGTCCACTTGCGGGCACAAAAACGTTATAGTTCTAGACACAAATCTAAACATGGTTTATTTGTACAAGAATTTACCTGAGATTATGCATTAGGTATGCATACTCATAGCAGAAAAGCCCTGATGTATATTAAATACAGGGCCCGTAAAAAAAGGCAAGCTTGTGGAATGCATGTAAAAACGCTGCCCGTTCCAAAAGCTGGTAGAAGCAAATTACAATATCTTCTGTCACATGGGATCTTATCAATTTCGTCACGTGTTTTTCCGCCGTGTATACTTTCATGTCACGCGTTGTACCATAGCGAAATAAAGTCTGCGTAGGGATCAAAGTTCTCAAGTTTCACTAAGCTGGGCCAGCGAGGGTCGTAGGGGAATAACCTTCGAATATTTTGTAATGGCCGTTACAAAATATACCCTCATTTTTATACTTTCCGCTATTGGTACGCAATAATGGAGAATTATTGATGTTCATTTTTGTGTGAAACATAAAGTACACTACTTCAATTTAGTTATTTAAGCTATATTCTTTTTAAATGATTGAAACATTTTTATTATAGGTAGAATAATGACCGCCCACGTCTTTGACTGCGCGGTGTTTTTTTTACGTTCAGGTAATTTTTGGGATTACTTTTGTAAATCCAGGTTATAAACTATATTTATTTTTTATTTTTTTGTATACGATTTGGACTCTCATCCAAATCGGTCCACTAGTTAGGACGTGATTGAGCGACAGACATCCAAACATCGTAACTTTTGCATTTATAATAATTGTAGGATAGAATAATTTTAAGATTCAATAGTTTATATAAATCACAAGATGTCAAAGTGGTAAGTCCGACTAATACCTACGATTTCACAGTAATCGATCGTGTAAATCCGGCTCAGCCACTCTTGTGGGTCTTTAGGGTAGCAAGTACGAGGGGGCGAATAACCAGCAACGCACCACTTGACTAACAAAAGGATTTCCTATATGTACCTGCGGGTGAATCCTTAATCACAATCTTGCTTTGTGGAGTTTTGCTTACGGCTAGGGATACAAAAGCGTGACCTTTTCACGAATCAAGGAAGGAGATACGGAGTAATATAGACAGCTTCTAAATTCCTTCGTTTCTCTTTCCTCTCCCATAAATCTAACAACCTCACTTAAAGCCCGTCATACACGTAGCTGTAATATATATATTAATATGCCGTGCGATAATATAAATTACGGTATAAGTTGGTGACGTCATAGGGATATTATAACTGTGTGTGCGGTAACTTCTTGAATATTTGTTTATAAAATGTATAGTAATATGCGTTGCTATAATTTATATTAATATATTTTATAGCTACGTGTGTGACGGGCTTAATAATTCTGCGAACATTATAGACCTCGCGAGCGCACAAACTTTCAGTAGATGGAGAAGCTTAAAGCTTCAAGCAAATAATGTAATTTTGGACCTTCTTTGATAAATTAAGTATTTTATATGATACCAGTTTTGCGATCAATATAAAACAGCCCTAATAATCGCAGGAATTAGATTTAGAACAAAAAGCAATAGCTTCATAATTCCCTTCCCACTTATTCAAATTACATTTCTACATTCCTAAATTCCGTATTAATGCGGCAAAATGGCGTAATACAAAAGTGAACCACTTCACGCTCAGCGGGACTTGAGACGCTCGTGATGCTCTTTTAATACCAGGTGCTTTATACGAAACTAATCGTAAATGATTACAGTACTTAAAGTTATATGCACACTTAGTGCAATGCCTATAAAATGGAAACGTGAGCGCATTGTGGATTAATGAAATTTTATCGAAACGAAGAACTTAAAATGCAAATCTAAAGCAGGTAGCAAATTGCTTTTTCCAAAGAAAATGGAAGGAATAAAAGCACGTAAGTATTTTTAAGCTGTAGAATGCATCTTAGACATTGCTCATGATCCAGAGAACGTGAAGGACAGCCGATGCACCGACGACATTGCGAAGTTCACGAGGTGTTAGGGGATGGACAAGACACAAAATTGTATTTCATAATATTTGTGAGGGAAGCCTATGTCTAGCAGTGAAGATTCTCCGTCTTATGATGAATTAAAACCATCTTATTTTCATTCAGAATAATTTAACCCAACTCTTGTGACGGCATTATAATAAAAAATAACAGACCTTCGCTCATAATATGATAAATAAAAAGTATATGCTGCTATAACTTGATCCTTTGAATAGAGAAGTATATCAAAGTATTCCTTGAGCTCTTTTGTTTGGCAAAGTATTGTTGCTCGCCCTACGATCTGTTGTGTGCAAAGTTTGCGCAGAGTCGGTCGATTGCGGCAAGTTTCTCTGAAATCAGACAAGTTACATCGTATTCCTGGCGGCTTTTCACTTCGAGTTGGCTGATGCGTGACGTCACCCCGACCCCAAGTTTGTTCTTTATTCTCTGAGAGTTTAATTATAAACGGGAGAGAAATCAGGGCGCCTCGAAACCCCTATAGAGCCGGCGAACTGCTAAGTTGCTTGTGAATTGCGTGTACTGTTTTGGGTTTAGTGAAACCCTCTCTAGTTTTATTGGGCTAATCTGAATATAATTGTAAACTACTGATAGGGGTTTGATATTTTGACTAGAGAATCTTCCCGCAGTTTTGTCTGTGCGTATTCGTTTACCTAAGAAAACTTATAATTTTGACTGAAGTTTGTTCTCATTGACACGGGCAGTTTTATTTGCATTTTTAATTTTTGCATAATTTCAATTTTGTAGACTTGCCTCAGATTTAGTAATCTCTACTTTTCCTAGAATAGTTTGATCATACTGAAACATCCCAGAAGAAAACATTAACTTTGTTTAGTCTCTTTTGCGATGTCGCATCGTCGTCTCGTATTCCTCATTAAGTTGAAGTACGATTGTACACTTGCGTCCCACTGCTCACTGCTTCTCTGTTACAAAAGTGTAATTGCATTTCAGCCTGTATTTTATTCTTGCATGTATACCTTACCTTGCTGTGTACATTTATATTTTTTTTAAATTATAAATACATTTTATAATTTAAAAAAAACACAAATAAATTTTATTTGTATTTTTTATTAACACAAATAAACTTACAATAGAAGATAGAAATGTTTTATTCAGAACAATTAAACAAATATTAACAAAATGTACAAAATACACATGAAACAGTTGAGCTATCTGCAGACCGTTACGAACGATCTAGAGATAGCTCAACTGATCAAATCAGTACTAGACGGAAGCGTCCCCAAAACGCTGGTAGCATTAATCTTCTTGGAAGGAACATATCAAGCCATTCTTGAGCACCAAAATTGGTAATATATGGTAAAAATTTATGGAACTGTCGTGGCGACACTGGATCGAAATAATTAATAGTAAAAAGGAGTGACACAGGTACACCGATCTTATTATAGCAGAGACCTTGTATTATTGACTAACAACATCAGCAATAGGTGCTGGCAGAACAAACAACAATCAACTAAATTAACATGAGCATATTGACCATGTTACTAATCATTATTAGAGATACTCGTATAACTGGGCTTACAAGGACTGTTAGCGGCGTAATTGACAATACAATAGTAGAATACAAGTACACTTAATCAAGGATATATTTCATAGGCTTGGGACCTGGATGTTTCTTGTGGATATTTGTTACATTCGCCATAAAAAACATCCAAGCTTAATTATTAAATTTTGATTGTTTAATCGCCAATAATGTTAAATGGTTCTATTCTAATACTTAGTGTTGTTTTATCGTCGTTTATCAATATAATATTTATTGTTGGCTAAGTTGGTCTGTAATCGGCATTTAACCGGGGGTTAGCGATAAATCGCGATATGAAACCACGACGGTTGACAATAAATAAACGCCGCCGCCCACTAAATTATTTTAGCCCATTAGAACGACAGGTCGACACAAATTAATCACTTGAGTGACAGTAAAAGTGTTAAACACTTTCCTGCAATAAAATGTCGAGAAAAGCTTCCTCCCTGTTGACGTGGTTTAATACTTATTGCATTGCGTCGCGTAATGAAATTTTGTATATTTTCACACAATATTGGCCGGCGTCTGGGCTCACGGCTGTCCTGGTAAATACACTGGAAACTGAAACTTTTGTACACCATATTTATGAAATGGTTATATTAATTTATTTATTTTAAACTTCAATCAAGGTTCAAAACTATTATTTTACTAAGCCTTATACAATCGGTTGCTTTGTGCGGATAGTTGCTCGTGATTTTCGATAGATAAGTTCATTCATTTTATATATTTTAAAAGGTCATAGTGTGCGATGATGAGCTAATCGACAGCGGTTTGGCTCTTAACAGAATGGATTTAACAATGGTCTACGTATACGGGAACGTTGCAAACAACGGTCTTTAGTTTAAAGTTGAAGACAAATATGGCACCCGGCACGCCGATATGGCGCCAAGCATCATCTGTCACTATCGGAACTGTCAAACTAGCTTGCTAAATCGATCACGCGTGAACTAATATCGAAGTTTGCCCACGTTGGGCCAACAAGTCGTAGGAACGGTCGCCGAACTTGTTGTAAGCGGCAAAGCGTCCAACTTTTTACGTGCATCTCGGTACTACCAGCGCACTTCGTTTTATTGGATGTTTCCTTGAAAACTTTACTTTGTCGTCTTTTTGCACTCCTTAAGAAATCGAGGACGTGATCTTTCAACAATGTTTCACCGATGTACACTGCATTTATACGGAACTTTGTACACGGCAGAATGAAGCTGATATCAAAACGTTTCGGGAAAAGTTAATATCTAACGAACATTCGTGGCATGGCTACTAAGTTTATTTTCAATTTCATAAATAAAAGAACAGAAAAAGTTGTATATCGAAGGAGTATCGGCCTTACGTTACGTTCCCAAAACAATAGGTACACTGCTTTCGTAAAGCTGAAGCTTTCATGAAAAAAAAGCAAAGTTTTATTTATATTTTGATATCCTTCAGCGGCTGAAAGCACTCGTGTAAAGGTCCACTGAATCTCGGGTCTCGTCGGTGTTTGCAGAAGGATATCCCGGGACAAACGAGCCCGACCGAGATCCCTGGATCATGGGCACGTTTAGGACAACAATAGCGATGAAGGCTCCCTGATAGGACGATATATTATTATCTTTGTTTGACACCGCATCGTGTACCTCATTTTTTGTCGTCAATTTTCACATTGTTGCTGTAAAGTAAACTCGGGCGGGGGATAGATGTTGCGCTCAGATTGCTTAATCTAATGGAATCTGGGAGAAAAGGTTACGTTTTTGGATCAAAACATGTCGCTTCAGTTACTCCTATGTTAAAATCAATAAAGAAGCAGAAATACCTCCTCAAATTTCTCACAAAAAATAATTATTTAGTAAACGTACTCATTAATGACAAAGCTTGGAATGGGATACACAATACCCCAGTGCGTGTTAGAACATCACCTAATATTAACACATGCTTGAGATTTCTAACACTTTCTCGAAAGATGTCATGTCACCGCTACAATAAAAAACACGTTTCACGTATCGTCAGGCAATCAAACAGCAACAAAATTGTAGGGTTTCAAGATAAAGATAAATTGGATGGTTTAAATTGTATTCAAGTATTATATCAGCTATCTGGTTCCCATATAATAAGCTCTGCTTAGTTTGGGGCTGGGTAGTGTTGTGTGAATTGTCCACAATATTTATTTATTTATTATTTATAAAAGTGTTTTTTTCTACAGATTTTTTTATCTATATTTGCCCAATATTTCCGTCAACCCGTTCTTAGAACTCGGTTACCTACTCTGATCCGATCAGTTGGTGTTTGTCGTGAGAGAGATTTGTAAACATCCTTTGTATCGGGCGAGGTAAAAATGTATATTGCCGTTTTCAGGTCTTTACGTCGTAGCCTCTATACAATACAGTAGATAAGATTCCATGTCATTCGATTTTGAATAGACTCCAGATTCTTGCTGCTCGATTGCGTGATGTTGTTTTGGAAGTACAAGTATCCAGTACCTTGTGTCACAAGTGCCTTGTGAACTTTGCCGGCTTAAGTGTTCTTTCAGACAATACTTATTATTAGAGACAGGCACATGTACAGGCAAATACGGCTTTTTGGCCCCAGCTCAAACCGTCAAATCAACAGTCTGCGGCTTACACCATCAGCTAGATAATTGACTGAAACCACTTCAGCACATCTAGTTCTAGCTCGTTTGACAATTATTTGCTGTTCTCTCTTTCAAACAACGTTACCAAAATGTTACTTTTGTAACATTTTACGTTACTTTTGATCCTCTAATGTTACACGACCCAATATAATTAAACTCTAAAATTATTTTCAGGCAATCAAAAAATATTGTGAAACGGAACGCGTCCAAGAATAGTTTTGGTGTAATAAAGTGCCTTCTTAAGGTATTGTGTCGTACACAATATTTTTAGCATAATTTTTAATAATAATGTTTAGTAATGTTACTTTAATAATACATAATTTTTAGTAATGTTACTTTTTGAGCTGTCTCATGTTATATTTGACTATCTGCCACTGGCAACACTGCTTTGAAACTGGTATCGACCAACCACTCAATATAGTGTTAATATGGCAGGCTCTCATGACCACAGACAATTAAGGCACTTGACCTGACGATGGTAACGTGCTCTCTACACGTGCGGGTCAATGAAGTAAGGAGGGTCAAGACGTTTCGAGACTACCTATTAGACGCTTGTTTGATGCGGTGCCAGTGCCTTAATTGGGTTCAAATGTAGTGATAACTATGATACTATCTAAGACCTCTTAGATAGGAGAATATTATTCTGAACACTGTCACTGAATATTGCATTAAATAAATAAATATTATAAACAATCCACACAACACTACCGAGCCCCAAATTAAGCAGAGCCCTTTCGTGCACTAAACTAAAAATACATACTTAGAATACAAATATAATACCAGACAGAGACCAGACATCTGTGGTCAGCACACAAATACTTGTTCTCGGTGGGGATCGATCCTACGACCTACGGAGCAGAAGGTAGAGCTACTACCAACTGAGCTGATAAGCCTGTAAACTGCTTAAACATATTGTCCGAACATTGATTTTAAAGACTATTGTTCTAGCGGAAACAAAATCGTCTGCCACCTATGGCATAAAAAAAACTAACATTGGAAAGACAACTTGAACAAAAAATCGATATAAAAATTTGAATACACGTACAGAATATAAACATTCAAGTTAAGTTTTTATTTGGAAGCTTTAAGAGTTTTGAAGAGTTGAAAAGTTGTTGGTTCTTTGATAATGTTCGAGTTCGATGTCCAGAGATTTCTGAGCACTTTTAGTTGAAAATTTAAGTTAAACTTAAAATGTGGTACTTGTGCATTATCTGAAACTCCGGTACCATATAACCCTATTTTTTGTTAGAACTATGCTTTAGTTGTTTAATAAAAAAAAACAGACACTTTACTAAAATCTAATTTGTGTATTTTTTTTGTTACAGGTAAATCACCAATAAGTTATACCAAATATAAAGGTTTTTAATTAGTTGGTAAGTCGTAAAAACAAACCTCACTTAAAGAACATAGAAATAAACTCAAGATAGAAATGGAGACTCTCACAATATTCATAAAGAGAAAGGAATTAATGAAAGTATAAATACACAGTGAAACATCGATATACTCTGCGTGAGCTTACCTAAAACCATTGTTTGTTCTTTATTAAGACCGAAACATCTTCTCGCACTTTGACCTTTTGAAAGATTTATATCCGATCCAAGCAATCAAATTGCACACAAAATAATTTATCCCACAATGTAATTTTTCATAAATAAGTTCAGCGATTTTATATCTTGTCAAAGTGTGCGAAAGATAAGTTCATCGACCGCGTTCTGCCCCTTGATTAAATAAAATGAATATTGCAGGCAATCGACATAACACTATCTAGCCCCAAACTAAGCAGAGCTTGAACTCTGGGAACCAGATAGTTAATAATATAATGTAATTAAAGTAAATTATTGGCACGATGCTTTCAGTAGGTATCAGTGTTTTCACCATTTTGTATTTTTTTTGGGACAAAAACACAATGTCTGAAGAGACAGCCCCATTTTACCGATTCGATGTCCTCAATTCGTTTTCTGAATTCCTAATAGCGCCTCAGGGTCGGTTGGGTATCGTAATCTGAACAGTTCGTATTTAATCCGCGTTCTGGTACACCCTCGAGTGTGCAACTGGGAACAAGAATTTAATTGGTAACCCGCAGAATATGTACTTTTTTTAATTAATTTAATTAAATACGAGACGATCGACTGAGCAGAAGGATACTTTCTAATTAGCAATGCAGAGACGTAAGCATTCAATTAATTCCCCAAAAAGGTAAAACATAATATGTCACTGAATGGTACCGCAAGCTTAGCTCAGTTTGATAAGCTAATAAGCTTAACTTAATCAATTAATTAGCTTTGATTATAATTAAAAGATTTTAGTAGTTGGCTCTGATTTTCAAATGTACAGTCAGCAACAAGAGTAAATTGGTCATATCAGTTAATTAATTAATAAATTCACTTTTTTTCGATTTGACAAAGGTATGGCAATTTCGGTTTGCAAATAGTGGTGGCTCAAAGCAGAACTTCAAATTTCAAGTTCAATATTTCAATCTAAAGTGAGTTGATGTAAGAAATACTCTATGTACTACTCTAATATGTAACTTTAGAAACCAGAAATACCAATCTACTGACACTGACTGTACGTAAGTAGGTACTGTTAAATTTATATATTATAATATCAGCATTGAATTGTAAATTTATGGCATCAGAGTTTATCTTTTATTGAGCCCGATTTCCGGAACATTCATTTATGATTACCATTATTGAAATGAGTTAAAAGTGAAATATTTGCAACAAGTGTTGTGGCAAAGCCTGAATTTAATGAAACATAGTTGAATTTGGATTAAATCTGTTCAGGGTTGAAGGATTTATTGCTATTGACGAACGCATGTATATCGCGCTTGGTCAAGCAATGTTGTGCTCTGTTGAATTATAGTCATCCAATGTGGGTTGTGTGGAAGTGGCAATAGTTATATCAGTCATATAGCTCGTAAAACTCATTGGTGGACAAAGGTTTTCGAATGGCGACAATGAATTGTAAGAAGATCTTTAGAATTTAAAATAAATTACTAAACTTACTAACAATCTCATATCATATTACAACGAGCTGGTATGACAGAGCTTCGCTCGGGGTTAAAAAAATATTATTATTATTCGCCAATATAGATGTCAGGAAGAGTCGTATCTTTACTGGCTTATTTTTAATTAACAACGCCATCTGCTGGAATAGCTTACAGTTAGTTGCTCACAATCGCCAATAGATGGCAGGAACAGTCGTTTATTGAGCTTATGTTTGATTATTGCAAAACACCAACTTCTGGTCATTTTCTAAAAATGAATCCTATCTTCTCGATTTATCGCCCCCAAAAACCTTTGTATACTAAATTTCGTGAAAATCGTCAGCGCCGTTTCCAAGATTCTGATTATATATATATACAACATGTCCCAAAATTCAACGATAAGCCGACACCAGAGGATGGACCTACTAATGACTACTCGAGAAAAAAAAAGAAAAAAAAATACCTCTACTTTTTTTTAAATTACTTAAAAAAATTGGAAATTCTTCGAAAATGTATACCCCTTATGACACTTTTAACTACCATGACCACAATTTTTCAAATATTTCAGTTTTTTTGTTTGTATCGGCAACCGAAGTAGTACTACTATTCACCATAATCTTTGAAAATTACAGAATTTTTGTAGTTTTATACAAAAAAACAACCAAAAAAAAATATTTCCCTAACATTTTGAAAGGTTTTAACGTTCAGTAAACTTTAACTCATCGTAGTGTAAAAAAAAAATATAGACACTATTATGGCAAGTTTTTTAAAAAATTAGCGCAACTAACCTAGATTTTAAAATGGTATATTACTTTAGGAAAACTAGCCACAAAAAAAAAATAATGACACTTTTTCTAATCAAGAACCAAATTTCATAAGTTGTTGTTAATAGTAATAACTTCTACTATGTGCCCAAAATAGATTTCTTTCGCAAATTCTTAGAATTTGGAAGGGACATATGCGTGGTCAGTGAAGTTCAGAAGTCAGAAAGAGATAGATAGTATACGTTAGAGAGAGATAGATAGTGATAATAATAGTTATTTGAACTTTTTACAAAATGACTTGCCAGTATTATTAGAAGACATGCCCACATTAGTGATCCACAAAACAAATGGTTTCAAAATGATGGTTGCCCAGCTCACTATGCCCGTCCTGTGCGAGAATACATAAACCAAGAGTATCCAGGGCGTTGGATAGGGCGACTTGGTCCTATTTTATGGCCACCCCGTTCACCCGATCTAAACCCCCTGGACTTCTTCTATTGGGGTTGTCTCAAAGACAGAGTCTACTCGAAACCCATTGCAACACTAAACGACCTTCGCCAAAAAATCACTCAGGCTGCGGATCATATCAATAGTAGAAGATATGCACGACGAATAGAACGATCTTTTTTAAGGCGATGTCGTGCCTGTATTAATGTCGGTGGTAAACAAATCGAACATTTATTATAATATTATTAATAATGCAATAAATTTACATTTATTGTCACCATTTGTTTCATTCATTCAACATTTTCCAACAACAAAAATTTATTTTGGGCACATGGTAGAAGTGATTACTATTAACAACAACTTATGAAATTTGGTTCTTGATTAGAAAAAGTGTCATTATTTTTTTTTGTGGCTAGTTTTCCTAAAGTAATATACCATTTTAAAATCTAGGTTAGATGCGCTAATTTTTTAAAAAACTTGCCATAGTAGTGTCCATATTTTTTTTTTACACTACGATGAGTTAAAGTGTACTGAACGTTAAAATCTTTCAAAATTTTAGGGAAATAATTTTTTTTGGTTGTTTTTTTGTATAAAACTACGAAAAGTCTGTAATTTTCAAAGATTATGGTGAATAGAAGTACTACTTAGGTTGCCGATCAAACAAAAAAACTGAAATATTTGAAAAATTGTGGTCATGGTAGTTAAAAGTGTCATAAGGGGTATACATTTTCGAAGAATATCCATTTTTTTTAAGTAATTTAAAAAAAAGTAGAGGTATTTTTTTTTTCTTTTTTTTTCTCGAGTAGTCATTAGTAGGTCCATCCTCTGGTGCCAGCTTATCGTTGAATTTTGGGACATGTATACAAGATTTTCTAAAAGGTGTATAAGATTCTATTTTTATGCAACAAAGTAGTATTAACAATTTCATGTCATATTACAACTATTTTTTTATACTACAAAGTAGATAACAAGCATACGGCCCACCTGATGGGAAGCGGTTACCATAGCCTATGGACACCTGCAATACCAGAGGCATCACAAGCGCGTTGCCGACCCTTTATAACTATTATAATTCTAATTAGCCGCTTTATCAAAAGGTAGTAAGGTTATCAAGGGGAATGGTAACCAATTGAACTGTAAGTGAATAATTAATGAATTCTAGTTAAAATCCAAGAAATTTAGTGTTTAAATTCAAAACAATAGGATCGTTGTGTGGCTTAAATTCGCAGTCATTAAACTATTTCAATTGACTTCCTTCACAACGTGAATACTGCCTACATAACAATATGTGTGAACAGTTTACACATGGATTAAGTGAACAAATAGAAGCGATATAACATTTGAAACGATTGTGGTTTTTAACACTATTTTTATGAAAAACAGAATAATAATTATTTTCATCGAGTAAGTCTTGCGCACTTCTAGGCAATCTGCGATGGCGATGGTGACCAATTTCTACATCTCAGCATAGGGTTTTTCATACATTCGCACACACTGCTGCGAACTTTGATAGTGATACGCGACAGTGTGCGCCAGGCTTGATGTATAAATAATCTGCTTAGTAAAACATATTAATTAAACCGTATTCAAAGTTCAGAGTCTGATAAATTTAAACAAAATTAAATGTTAGGTAATAAATTGTATAGAAAATTTATTTAAAAAAATTACCTTACATTTTAAGAACTGAATTTGCTAATTTATAATAGTCATACACTAATAGCCGCTTCCATTTCTTTCGTGTTCCATGGGGTACCTACTGGGAACACAATTAGTATTTCATTTGGAACTACGCGGAGATTACAAGACGGGTGGGAGTTAGTACTTAGCGAAATATATTGCTTGTGTGAGAAGATTTATTTCGCCACGTGTGTAATACGTTCCGACATTTTCTACTTATGCTAGATAGAACAAAATGATCGTTTCGCGTGACTGTGGATTGTATAAAACCTAAACACATTAGTCTTTAAACTGTTCGCTTCTAAGAAAGTATCATAATCTACTACATTTTTAAATTACTAGATGTAAAGTGGAAGGGCTAGGGACGACGAAGCAGTTTTAAAAACAGAGGTTGAGTATTAAAGCGGCAAACGAAATGACTCTCACTGTACAGACTCCTCGCCTAATTGGTCTTACGATTACCACCACTATGTTTTACGCAAAAGGCGATTTAAAATAAAATAAGATAGGGTTGGTATTGCAATACTCGGTTTGGAATAAAGGCGTCACTGGGCCGTCTGCCCTTTTTTCCACGTGCTCGTTGTCAGTGTAATTGATCGTCGCTACCGCTGTGAGATAATTCTACTGTAACGTGATCAGCATTGTTGTTGAGAGTTTTTATAGCACCTCCATTTCTTCCGGGAAATGAAATGCAAAACGAACACAGGTTAATTGGACGTGGTAATATTGTTGGTGGTGCTGGTGGCTAAAAATTAAGTTAACCTCTTTGAGGTGCACTTAAAATCCTTTCACCACACTTGGTTCGAAAGAATTAGTGACATGATAAGACGAAGAAGAATCGACTGTAGTGTAGGCTTATTTTCTCGTATTATTTTACACAAGACATAAATTACGGCTTAAAAAAGACCAATTATCTTATCACTGTCATTTCACGAGTTTAATTTTACTTCACATTCCAAGTTTCACTTTACAGATGGCTTATAAACCATAATATCTCTACACTTACAAACGACAGTTCTCTAATTGCTTTGGCGAATTTCCGGCTTCCGTAATAATTCAAGTACTCACAATACAACACAATTACAATGCATCAGAACTGAAAACAATATCAAATCCTATTGCATGGGTATGTATAGCTCCGAGTGATCACTGTGAAGTTAATAATTGGTACAAAACATAGTTATCTAGTGCATTGAATTGAGCGCGATTGTAAACGAGCTATTGAATCCACCAGGCTCATTGACTAAGCTCTTTGAGGCTAACCTTACTTTGGCAGTATGAATTGAAGCAATTGTCTTTCAGTTTGAATACAAAGTTGTGTCGATTGAATTAATTCTATTGCTCTGTTTTACCTCCCGCTACAAATGTTAAGTTTAACATTTTGGTTGCGAGTCTCCTCCTCTCGGATTTTGTTACCTTGATAGTCGTAAAATGTGTTCTTAAGTATGCGAGTTTTCCCTCTGACTTGTTCTGTCGTGAATGCCTGAGTGCTGGCGCCACTTGAGTGAGAAGCTTTATGTGAGTGCCTGCTGGTATTTCTGATAACAACTGTACAAGATTGGCTGTGTGCTACCACCTTTTAATTTATGTAAAACTGTTGGAAATATAAGCTTTACTGACATTGTTCTAGTTAAAGTTTTTTGATTTGGTTGATGCATTTTTTATGTATTTTTATTATCTTTGCTGTTTATTAGTTTTCTTCACCCTATGTACATAGTTATTTCAGTGTACTCTAATAGCCCATCAATGGTAAAAATCAATTCGTATGGAAATTACGTTGATAGTGCCATAACTTGTCTTATTTGCGTAAAGCGATACTGGTAAATTGGTTCATTGGTTCGGATTTTATTTGTATGAATGTGTTTCCGGGAACATTTCCTGATGCTCTCCACCGGGCCAGTGGTTTCCATGAATTATTACCACAAAGGGCTTATCCCAGATAAAATTAAATTCACCAAACGCCCGGTCGAAATTACTCTCGCGCTAAATTACCGGTCATCGTGGAACTCATCCTATTGTTGTAATTTCGATAATACCGCCAAATATTGATTTGCTCTTCAATCTACGCAATTTATTTCGGCCATCACCGTCGTTCCATCTCACATTCCAAATAGAAAACTGTGGGCCGTAACAGAAAATCTATACACGTAGGCATGGGCAATCGGAAACATGACGCGTTTTTTTAAAAGGGAGCGTTCGACGTATTTTTTTTTATCATTTATTTTCTATTGGTTGAATTTTATCCCCGGGTTACCTTTTTTCTTCCAACTTCTAATCAAATCAAAACGACAGCGTGTTATCGACCTAACACTACATTGTCAACTTAAAATGGTTAGTTTATGTAAAATAACTTAATATTTTAAGTAAATTAAAATAAAAGTACAGTACGAGTTAATCTTTCGCAGTTCGATAATTTCAAAATTATTTTGAAGCTCAAAGATCAAGCTCATAATTCTCTCGGCGGGGTGAGTCGAGCCTAGTTCGCATTGGTTTCATTCCGGTTACCAACTTTGGAACTGTGCAGCAATTATAATAATGGGTAACACGTAAAGTAAATTGGGTGGAAGTTCATTCGATTGTTAGTACGAATATGTTCTACGCAGTCTGCTGTGGCTTTTGGAGTAATTTTTCAACCTTTTTGAGCTACCTAATGCTAACATTTTCAATCACTTAGCTGTATTTTCTCAAAATATTTCAGTTCCAGCTTTTTGTTTTTTCCCCGAAATAATTTCGTAAATGTAGGTTTCAATAAAGAATTGAGAAGTTTTTGGAGTCCGTAATAAATAATGTTTTCAAAAGTGTCAATCTTTGTAATATAATCCAAGCACTTCACAACAATCCCTACAGAACTCGGCGTAATAAAATCAATTTGGCACCGTCCTGCATTAAGAAGTCACCTTAATCTACTCGGCGTTTCAATTTTGATATTCTGACTTGGAAGTTTTCATCTGAAGTTTCCAATGTGCGACATCCGCCGAGGGAATTATTATTTATTACTATTACACCTGCGGCACCACGTGAAAAGTTTCCTTAAAAGTCTCGCTAGGGGTCGCTGGGTCTCGGCTTAATGGGGGGGATAAGTCTGCGTTCCTTGCGCCTAATTTGGCAACCCGAAGCGCGGAATTTATGGGGTTGGGGTACGTTGGGGTCCTACAGCCTGAAATATTCGAAGGCTCCACTCGCCCGTGAGTTATGAATGAATCCCGTTAAAGAACCCGGAAAATTTCAAACGACCCGACACGATGCTTTAAACGCATTACGGGTTCGGTCAACTTGACTTTTATAATTTTATTGTTCTGACTGCTGTGGTGGTAAATTTTTAACGCCTTTTCATTTCAGGAGATTAAAATTTATACGTTTAAGCCAATAAAGGTATTATTCTAAGGGCTAGAAATGGCCTGGCATTCATACCCAGACTAAACGAAGCGTGTACCAACAAACAAGTTTCAACCAGGAAGAGCAATCTGCAAAGGCTGCTTCGGCCAATAAGAATAAAAATGCAAAGTTTTGTTTATCGAAAGAAAACAATTAATTGTTTCTTTCATGCAAGCGGAAACGAGAGCATCCAAGTAAAACAATTAAAGCGTCGGATGGTAAAAATAAAACAGCGATATTTAATGGGTAGCACATCGCCGTAGGAGCGGGCACTACGGACAAGGCTCCGCATTCAAATCTGTTTGATTTATGCGAAGTTATCGTTTGCCGCTCGTGCCTACTCTCCTCCATTTCTCTTAATGGCCTCGTCGAGAGGAAAATATGAACTCTAAATTTACAAACAGCATTTCATTGAATTTTCAAGACAAAAGCTGACGAAGGAGTAACTTTGTACACAGTTAGTGTCAAGTTAATAACAAAAGTTGACTGAAAATATTGCTTCAGTTATTGTAATAGAGGGCTTTAAGTACTAAACTACCTTAATACTTTCAACGGAGAACTTTAAATTGAATTTTCACTGTAGTGAATATTTTATGGGACCGCTTGTTCTGTTGGCTTAAAAGTGCGGTTTCATTCGCCCTCTCATAACATTGAAATGAAAATACTCCCTTGTGATTTTAAGGACGTCAAAATGGGTCAATTTATGGGCATTAAACATTATTTTAGGGCATTAATAACACACCGATTAGCACGTCTTATAAGTTAAATGTGTCGTGTTTCAAGACAAATGAACTGACATTCATCGAACATTATTTTCTTGAGTAAAACATCCATAGAAATTGCTAAGTTCCACTAGTAGATATAATTTATTAGGAAAGTATGAGGAGTTACATATTATGTTCTAGGCAGCAGTATTTTACACCCAAATGAACCAGCACCCAACCGATAAGTACAACTAATTTGGATAACCACCAAGTGACATAATTAATTAGTGAACATCCAACAACTGGGTTTTAAGGATTAGTAAGGTTTAGTTCATAAGGGCGCTTGTACACGCTAAGAAAATTTGCCGTTCCTGCGGCAGACAAGACAAATTCTTCGTGTAGACGACAAGAATTTTGTCTTTTCCACACACGAAAACGCAACAACGTTCGCCGCGTCGTGTCTTGCGCAGATAAGATTTTTTTCGTGCACCGCTGCGAGCAGTGTACACAGTTATTTTCTAGTTACGACACGAATTCTTGGGTAGACCCGGCGTTTTTTCTTAGCGTGTACAAGCGCCCTGATTCAACAAAGACATTTCAAATATTCTTGCTAAAGCTTAACATATCAACGCCTATACACATTACTAACAACGTTTGTAAACATGAGCGAGTCTACTTCTATACTTGGGAGTTGAACTATGGCTAAGCCTGTTTTTGGTTTTCAACGTGCTTTAAACAAAGTGGTTTACTAAGGCAGGGCGCAAACGTGGACACTTTGTGTCAGATACAAGCTTCCGATGAATGTTTGAATTTTGTAGAACCAATATGAAAACATCCACTCCCTGCGCATACGTCAACTGTGTCCGATCCCCGCTATACAGGCCACAGCAACTACTGTTTCCCGTGATGGTGTGCCGTGGCGGAAACAAAAAGTGTCTACGTTTGCGCAGTGACTTAAAAGTTTGTCATACACTGACAACTCTTGGCTTATAATACAAAAATATGTGGGAAACTATTTAAATAAAGTCTTAGTAATTAAATTAAATAAATAATCGCTGATAAGTCTTAGTCAATTGCTCTAGCTGATATCTATCAATGGCGTCCGAATGTAAAAGGTGTTTGTTTTTGGTAGTTTTCCTTCAGTACTGTATGGCAAAATGTATAAAATATGGACAGACACATTGTGAAAAGGCAAAGTATAATTCCTCAAAAACCGTCAGTAATAAAGTAGGAATGCGTCAGGGAAGCACAAAGCGTGCCACACATTGTTTTTCGGCACCTGCAATGGCAGAGTTTGTCACGTCAACGACCAATTTAGCTTGACTCCGTCAGGCATTAATTACCCAAACAACGACCGATAGAGGCGTCGTCTATGCGACGCAATAGAGGAGTGGCCAAAATAACTTGAGTCTATCAGACTATCAAGTTATTTTGGTTTACATACAGATTTTCTTACATGTCTGTTGGATACATAAATATGTAGTAAGATGAGCTAAAGCCACAATCACCGGTTACGTCATGATAGTCTATACCGAACAAATGTCATGAACAAACGGTTTTCCTCATATAGAAAAAGCTAAATTGACCGTGTATTTTCTGTAAATACCTACGAGCTGAATGAATTTCGTACGGTCATCGCATTCTACTAATACGAACATACTTGCGTAGTCATTATTATTTATTTGGGGCTTCGGTGTACCCATTTCTTTTTTCATTAACCCCTACATGCCCTCACGTAACAGGTCGAAATTCCGAGACATCCTGCCCGCTGAAACCCGTCCTTAGTCCCATCAATAAAGCAAGCCACATAGTGCACGGGGCCACTACTCGCCAGCTAATTTTCATACTAAACGAGCTGGTGCATTATTAAAATGTGCTCTGACGTGACAACTCTCTAGTGTAGTCTCGAGCGCCGAACATTTAAACTTGACTCGGTAACTGAGCTGTTAAGTATTTAAGGTGTTTGCTACACTGGGCTACTGGTTTACGAGGCTGTTCCAGATTTATAACCATAGGAACATACCTACAGTCCCACAGTGTTCACATTAAGCTGCTAATAATAAATTGTCATACGATGCAATATAAAGTTTGAGATTTGATCCGCTCTAGATTAAGTAGGAAGCTGCAGCTACTTTGAAATAGATGTCATCATGTGTTTTAGCACACTGATATTAAATACATATTTTCTACGTGAAGACCTTCGCATCTTATAAGCTTTATAAGCTTTAACCACACACACACCCCATCGTTACTGTGTATAGACATTACTTTCAGGGGTGGAATTATTAAAGCATGGGTAAAATATGTTTATTTTTCATTAAAGAAAGCCCCCAGTTAATTATACCAAATTCATATCAAAAGAAAATACTGCAAATATTATAAAGGTTGGTATTGTTGTTCGCGGCGCCTGGTAAGACGTTTCCTCATTCGACGTCTGTTATTCCAACAGTACCCAAAGTTTCATCATAACCCTGTCATTCGGAACCATATTCCCGTTTTTGTGTTACACAAAATGATACTTTGAAACAGCCATTTAACACTTAGTTACTTAAAAAGCTTTCCAAGTCAAACTCTCGAGTGAAACAATACATTTCTCTCGCGCGATATTCTTGACAAGTTCCCAAGTTTGCAACAACTGCCTTTAGTCTTGACATGTTTGTGCCATCCATCTACTGGCTTGGTATTTTCATAGTGGGGAGGCGAGAGCAGGTGTCAAAACTAAGAGACGTTAGGCTAATGTATGCAGATTGCATCCTTCGCTACTCCATTGCACCGTGACTCCAGGGTGCTTCGTGTGCCCACTGCATTACGCCATTAGCTTTACTTTGTTTAATGGTTGCTTACAGCGAGAGAGCTTTTAATATTTTATTATAATTACTTGGTGTTGTTTTGTAGTTCTTGTGATGTACCTCGTGCAGATCCTCTCTCTTTGTGAATGTGCAACACTGATGTTTTGATCTCTCTTTGTTAATGCTTTAAAGCTTGAAGCAAACTTGAAGCTTGAACGAGGAAAGCTTTTGAAAAAAGTTCAGTACTGTAAAGTTGCTCCAACTTGAAGGCATTTCAATGATTCTGATATATTTTATTCGTCACTAGTGGAATCCCACACGACTTCGTTCTTATTTAGTTTTTTTAATACAAACTTCAACATCCGGTTCAACCTTTTTGGGGTTGAATTTTCAATAATCCTAACTTAGTGTTGGCTAACCCACCAAATTTGAAGCCGCTACGACCAACGGCTTAGGCTGTACATTGTATGTCAGTCACTCACACCACTCTATATTTTGTATTGTGATTGCGATGTAATATAAGCTCAAAGCGAAATGATACCGATATGTCTTCATTGTGAAATTAATTGTCGTTGTTCAATATTGCTACGACGCAAACATTATCAGAGGTAATTGTAAAATTGACACGCC
This sequence comes from Thera britannica, assembly GCA_939531255.2. Lineage (NCBI taxonomy): Eukaryota > Metazoa > Arthropoda > Insecta > Lepidoptera > Geometridae > Thera > Thera britannica. The sequence continues at coordinate 20,954,222 of OW618034.2, forward strand.
GTCAGCGGTAATTATAGCTTGTAGATCCAATTGATTTAAAATTATTTAAAAATATGCTTTATGCACTTGCCGTAATATGACGTTGAAAAATTCTTATATTAGCTAAATAAAATAATTTCACAACTAATTTCAATTGTCAACTTCTCAGTTCCACTACAGGTTCATATCCTAAAAAATTAGCCTATATAGGTACATGAAAACGGTTCGCACCGTTACAAAACTACGTCACAATTGGCGGGTGATTAAATATTAATATCAACTTCAAGGCACTTTTGCGACACTTGCCGAAGAGTGGAGACGGTCCAATGCATATTTAAAACAAAGGGGAGATAGTAAAAACCTCTTGAAGTTTGTACGCAAACACATTAAAAATCAATAATCAATACATTTATTGCATAAACATATTGGGTGCTATTAATAATCCTGGCGTAGCGTTGGACTAGTTAATCCGTGTTTTGTCTCTTGCATTGACATGCAATTGTCAACTCGAACAAATGTGACAAAACACGGATTAACTAGTCCAACGCTACGCCAGGATTATTAATAAGGCCCATTAGGTTTAGTTAATATATTAGGTTTAGTTTAGGTACATACATAGTTCTTAGGTGTAAGTCAGTATCACATGGACCCTGTGTATAGGGTAAAGCAACACGGAGGTAGGCCGAGGCTTATACACAGTAGTTGGTACGTCAGGATCAGGATATCCCAATGACCTTTTGATTTGATTGCATTGTACGCCAGATCGTTTGAATTAGGTGCGTGTACTACGTAAGAGTATTTTTTTATATCTATTCCATTTGAGAATTTGTACAGCATTGAATACTTTCCACTCTTGTGTCGTTTGTGTTAGTATAATACTGAGTTTGATTCTACTTTTGGAGTTCTCCACACGTACTTTATAACTGAACTTCGCAATTTTATTCCAACTTGAATCCAAGCGTGGAATCCATCGTCAACATTATTTGAAAACGCATGCATAATTTATACCGAAATTTAATATAAGCCGTACCTGTTTAGCACATGTCTAATTAAGCATCGGATTTAATTATTTAAACTGGTGGCATTATAAATCAGAGAGGGGTACATCCACGGTCGCAATCACAAATTTAGTAAGAACTCGCAAATTATTCTCAGTATATTATATGCAACCACGCGTGAGGCACCTGTCAGGCAACGAGACAAGTGCCATATTCTCTCATTTGGGACTCGCAGCTTACTGAAAGACGACTAGAGCGCTATCATTTTGCAATATAATAGTTTTGGTTATGTATCGTTAGTGTTTTTTGTAAATACTCACCTACCTACCTATAATACAGTTTAACACCCAGACAAAGAAATAACATCTGCAATCACCACACAAATATTTTGTTCTCGGTGGGGATCGAACCCACGATCTACGGCGCAGAAGGCAGAGCTACTGCCAACTGACTAGAGGCCAGTTGAAAAAATCCTTGTTTCCTTCGCGAATAGACTCGCTTCATGGAGAAACAAAGACTCATAGTTTAATTTCCTTGATCTTTCAAGCGCATTGACTTGAATAAAATGAGCCAGCTCTTCTATTATCCTGTGTTTTGAAGCAACTTGGTTATAAGCTTGGGTAAACTAGAATATTCGAACGTAAATAAGCGACAATTAGCGTTTACACAAGCTGGGGTGAAGGCATGAATATTGACAACTTATCATCTTGGTCATCTCGAACCCCAAATGGATCAACAAAATTTACCACTATTAGCTGTTTTCCATAAATCTTTCATAATATTATACGTCATCGCGAATGAGGAAGTCAAATGAATTTAGTATGCTTTTTAGTTTGAATTATATACTTTTTTTCTTTCAATTTTTTGATCTAATGATTAGATTGTTTGCTTTATTGTACCATATAGCTCAACTGTTCAATGTGTATTTTGTACTGAATCTGTTTTGTAATAATTGTAATTTTCTTGGTAAATAACTCCTTATAACGATTGGGCTCGGCAAACTCCCGTCAAATAATCGAGTTTACCTACAAGTGCTATAACCCAACGCAACGCTGCGAATAATTGTAATCGAGCGTGGGCCCTGCGAGGGAGTATTCCAATCTCAGACGGTGGCGGTATTAATTTGGCGAAACAATTTTCGGCATTGTTGCGTGTCTCATTTGCACAAAGGATGGCGAGACGCCTAGGGCTGCTCAATCTAAAGATGTACCGAACCGGCTTTAAGGCGTACAAACTTGATGTCTGTAACATCTATGATGAGCTTTTGCTCGAAATTTAACAACATTATTACTACATTCAAGTAAATTCGTAAGTAGACAATACTATACTTAAGGGGCCTTATTAATAATCCTGGCGTAGCGTTGGACTAGTTAATCCGTGTTTTGTCTCTTGCATTGCAATTGTCAACTCGAGCAAATGTGACAAAACACGGATTAAGACCAAGACTCTCAGAATCGACCTATTTTTGATTCAACATTAAACAATCAAATATTATTTGTTTTGATCTGATAAAAATATATGTTGTAGTTTAATAAATATTCTTGATTATTCTATGGTTCAAAACACGATATTGTCAACTTTGCTCGATCAAAAAAAATCGCGAAAACTCCCTATTTCGCGAATTTTTGATCGTTTTTTTAAGTCGTACTTGAAGTAGACCCAACGTTTACTCCCGAAAAACATGTCAAAAAATAGGCAATGAAATTACGAAGAATATTCTACGGTTCATTTTTCTCAAAACAGTTTTTTATTGTTTTAACAAGATATTATATAATAATGCGGCCCGCGCGCTTCGTTTCAGTAGCCGGCCAGGCGTCTTTGAGGTAGGACCTGTGTCGCTGTTGCTAGCTCGCTACGTTCCCCGCAAAATATACGATAAATTATTATTGTTGTTTGCCGTCACAGTATAAAATTGTAACAGTAAGTACAATTAACTTTGTTTTACGGAAATATAAGTAAGCAACACAATTTATTTTATTTTACCACTCACTCATTGACATGATTGTTCTCCTTGATGGTGGAGGGGAAGGTATGGTTTTTTTTATGGAAACGTGTAGAGGGGGTAAAGGTGACTTGGGGAAAATTCCGACTTTTTGAGATTTGTCCCCCCTTAACCCCCCCCCCCTCAGGGGGGCTCTGCAACCGAGAGGTCCTGCATATTTTTTTAATGGGGAACGTAAAAAGGGTCACGAGTGATTTCGATTGTACAAAAAATTTTGCCCCCCTTGCCCCCCAGGACCCCCCCTTTTGAGAGTGCTACCGGATGCCGTCGAGATAGAGGGCTATCGATTGGGGTTTCGTATAGAGGGTTTTTTCCTAAATTGAAAGAACAAAAAAAACTTCCCCCCTCCTACCACTTTTTTTTCCCCCCCTTTCGTATCTTCCAAGCGGAGTGACTTGCGAGACTTTTTTTTTTGGGTCATGTAGGGAAGGTGAGATTGTTTTGAAAGCAAAATAAATTTTGCCCCCTTCCCCCCTTTAGACCCCTTTATTATTTAAAAAACCTAAAAATGGCCTATTTTTGACCTTTTATTTTCGTGCGGAGCATTGCGGCGAGCGAAGCGAGCCGCCATGCGACCACGGGGAACAGCGCGGCGAGCGAAGCGAGCCGTGCTGTGACCCCCCCGGAATTTGCCCCCCCGGAACTCCCCCCTCAGGGGGGCTCTGCAACGGAGAGGTCCTGCATAATTTTTTAATGGGCAACGTAAAGAGGGTCTAGAGTGATTTTGATTGTACAAAAAATTTTGCCCCCCTTGCTCCCCAGGACCCCCCTTTTTGAGAGTGCTACCGGATGCCGTCGAGATAGGAAGGTTTCGATTGGGGTTTCGTATAGAGGGTTTCTTCCTGAATTGAAGGAACAAAAAAAACTTCCCCCCTCCTACCCCTTTTTTTCCCCCCCCTTTCGTATCTTCCAAGCGGAGTGACTTGTGAGACTTTTTTTTTGGGTCATGTAGGGAAGGTGAGATTGTTTTGAAAGCAAAATAAATTTTGCCCCCTTCCCCCCTTTAGACCCCTTTATTATTTAAAAAACCTAAAAATGGCCTATTTTTGACCTTTTATTTTCGTGCGGAGCATTGCGGCGAGCGAAGCAAGCCGCCATGCGACCACGGGGAACAGCGCGGCGAGCGAAGCGAGCCGTGCTGTGACCTCCCTACGCCCCCCAGAACCCCCCTACCTGAATCAGGGGAGAGCGTTGCGGCGAGCGAAGCGAGCCGCCACGCGACTACGAAGAACAGCGCGGCGAGCGAAGCGAGCCGTGCTGTGACCCCCCTTAGCCCCCCAGAACCCTTTCCTCCTATGTTTGCCGTTTTACTTCATTTTGGACCTGCTTGTAGGTCGCGCGACAAGGTCCCTTCTAGCGGTTCCGACCCGTTGAGGATTCGGCTTTACGTAAAATTTAGGGTTCCGAATAGGGTTTTGATTGGGGTTTACTACATTGAGGAATTTGATTAAGTGGTCGACTTTTAGGGTTCCTTAGGACTTTGATTGGAGTTTCAACTACACTTAGGAGCTTGATAATGTTTTCATCGAACCCATACGTGTGGGGTATCTATGAATAGGTCTTCAAAAATGATGTTGAGGTTTCTAATATTGTTTTTATCTAAACTGAATAGTTTGCGCGAGAGACACTTCCAAAGTGGAAAAAAGTTGGTCCCCCCCCCTCTAACTTCTAAAATAAGAGAATGATAAAACTAAAAAAAATATATGTTGTACATTACTATGCAAACTTTCAACGATATTTGGTTTGAACGAGATCTAGCCAGTAGTTTTTTTTTAAACGTTATAAATCGTAAACCGCAATTTACCTTTCGACGAACTACAAGAACCTTTATATTATGTTACTTGATGCTACGGAACCCTTCATGGGCGAGTCCGACTCGCACTTGGCTGCATTTTTTTTAATGTCACTAACACTGTCTCCTTTTCTTTCATGGCTGTTACAGCGCTTCCGCACTACGCTTACCGATGCGGTTTTTGTAATTTTTGTTTGATTAGAAAACTACTGGAGGGATTTGGATGAGAATTTCAGTATTCTGTAGCTTAAGTTTTCACCTATCACATAGTTTATGTTTTATAACTAGGTAATAGTCCACGCGTACGAAGTCGCGGGGCTAGTTATTTATTATTACTTATATAAGGTGACTGGTAATTAGTGTTACAAAGGGATTGCAGTGAGTGGATGGAAATTAGAAAAAGCCTTATAACGGCCTCAAATTTTGGCGCAATCTGTAAAAGGAAATTGTCCAAAAGCACAGCGAATACAGTAAAAAATTTACTGTATAAAAAAAATATAGGCCACGTAATGTCAGTAGCTCATGGTGTAGAAAATGAAAAGCAAGCGCTACAACAAATGGAGAGACAAGAAAACATTGTCATCGAACCATGTGGACTTTTCATAGATAAACAATACCCATTGGGGCTACACCCGACGGTTTAGTTGACCACGATAAAATTATAGAAGTAAAGTGTCCAATAACGGCATTTAAGACCGGAATAGAAACTGCTATAAAAGAAAACAAAATACAAATATATAAATATGACAAAAAAAACAGTACGCGAATCATTAATAAAAGGAGCAATTGGTATTACCAAGTGCAGGGTCAACTCCATGTTACCGAGAGAAACCAATGCATTTTTGGAATTTGGTCCGGCGAAAATCATCCACTCATAATCGAATACATTCCTAGAGATGACGAATTTTGGAAGGTGGAAATAGAAAAAAAAGTTATTGATTTTTACATGAAATGCCTTTTGCCAGAGATTGTAGACCCGCGACAAATTCGCGGTATGCCAATACGTGATATAATTTTAAAAGAAAATGACGAAAATAATGACGTACCTATGCAGCCAGGTCCAAGTAAGCAATTGGATATAATTCAAAGTCCAATCCAACCTCGTGGTCAGTTTGGTCCATGCAAACCTAGGCAGCTACAATTTGATGAATTTTAGTAGGTAGGTATACCTACCTACCTACTAAAATTCATCAAATTGTAGAAATGTACAATTTCGTAAACTTTGTGCATCTATGGGTACCCCCATAGATGCACAAAGCCCCCATATTTTTTTCGCAAATCTATGTTATTTCAAAGAAATAGTTGAAGCTAAATAATAATAAAGTCATTTAGAAAATATATTCTTTATTTAATACCCACTATCTTTGTTATATTATTTAAATTTTACATCGCGGACTAATTAGACTTTTTAAACTTCTAATCGTTGTAATGAGTTTCCAACCTCCTTGCTGAATAAAACGTTAGAATTTAGTTCAATAACCTCCTTGCAGTTAGAAATAGCTTTAGAAAGTTGGAACATGGTTGAATAAAATAGAACTTGTTTTTTTATAATTTGACAGCTGTCAGTAGAAAGCAATTCTCTCTAGGGCTGAAAGTATTACTTTCAATTAGGCCCCTCAGGCAACTTCAGACCTACTTTCCGAGTATGTGCAATGAAAAAGTGATATGTGCCATACGAAATAAAAATATTTTTTATATAATATAGTATAAAAATAACATTTTCAAAATTTACGTATTGTAGGCAGAAGTATGTGTCGTTTTACAAAATAAATATAATTGTTACTTGTACTAGTTGTATTTTTTACCTCTATGTTCTCGTTGCTGGATCGAATAGTTGTATGTGCCACACGAAACCAAAGTACTTTTTAGTTGGACTAATTCTATTTTTTTTTATTACTTAGCTTTGTGACTGTACCTATATCTACACACAATATGTAACAAAAATACTGGTAATATGTTATCAATACTATCTACAATACTACCTAACTGAAGTTAGTAAGTAAATATCATACCTAACTACTGCTTGGTTTTCTATACTGTGGCACTAAGTTATCGTACGCGGTCAGTGGCGCACGGCCTGCCGGGCGCGTAAATAATTACGTCGCGCGCTTAGCATGGGGGGGCTGAGGTAGCGCTAAATGCCTACTGCGCTCGAATATCCTGGCCTTAACTAGTCCAACGCTACGCCAGGATTATTAATAACACCCAAGGGGTCTTATTAATAATCCTGGCGTAGCGTTGGACTAGTTAATCCGTGTTTTGTCTCTTGCATTGACATGCAATTGTCAACTCGAGCAAAAGTGACAAGCTGTTAGCCGTATGCAGGGTGTAAAAAGTAATTTGAACATTCGATCAGTTCATTCTTGATGGTTGATGTTCATCATCAAATTTAGGCATTCAATCAATTTCCACCAAAAATTTAAATCCTTTTAACATTTTTGGTTTAAATTATTTTCGAAAAAAATATTTTAAAAGTAAAAAACATTAGCATCGATCACACAAAAAATATGTTTAAGCGGGTTCAAAGACTAAACACTTTATAGTCCGGCTTTTCTCAGATTTTCTTATCCCTAGCTCGGCTCGAGCCATGCAATTTGTCTCGAGATAAATCCGACCGCGGACAGATGTCGTCGCTGGCACGTTACTACGCCATGGTTAGTAAACCTCTCGCTTTTTATTAGCATAAGGCCACTGCTCACTAGAATAGTAAGCTTGTGAGCTGATCTAGAGCTACGTTCGCGCAACATTGAATTGATGACGGCAAGTGGTATTTATTGAGCACTTCTGTGCTATTGAATAACATAGCTTTAAGACCATTTGTAAGTGATGTTGTGTTATTTCTGTGTTTCCTTTGTTGGATGTCTTACTAGCATTAAATAACCATAAATCTAATATTAAAAACAACTGACTCTTATTTATCAGCGTTCCAATATGAAAGCCATATAGATAGGCGTATGAAATTGCAATGTGTTTGTGTGTGTATAATTTAAACCTGGCGCACGTCTAAGCGCCTTGCAGTGGTAATCAGTGAAACACCTTCAAATATCGCTGTCATATTCAGCAGCATTTCATGATTACGATTACGCAGCCTCACACACACATCGAATCGAATCTATTTTTTTTTCAGAATCTTTTATAAGCATTACTTAAACGTTATTTTGTATCTTTCCAGGTAATTGTAACGGCTACATATTCTTTCCCGACATCGTTTTGCGGTATGTTATTGAAACATCAAGTGTAACGTCTGGCGCGCAGGCGGCCTCAGGAATAGCTTTACGATCATTTTCCCCACATCAAAGGGTAGCGAAATGTCAAGAAACATTCATATAAATTCCCATTTCCGAGTACAGCTACCGGCTGTTGGTATGGCAAGTTGTAGAGATTACTTTTGTCGAGATTGGATCACTTATGATGTGGATAGCATGACAAGTGTTTGATCGACACTCTAATATGTATGACCTGGCAGTTTAACAAAACTATTCCAACTTGCTCTTAAATGTACAATTGCTACAGCCAAGAGCTGTAACTGTTTACTGCCAAACGTGAAACAGAGCGCCACCTGGTTTCTGTCAACGGTAACTGCCAATTCGAATTTGGAATATTCGGAATTTACCTAATTGGTTGACAGCTCGTCCCCAATATTTTGACGTGGCGCTGACAGCGAGCGGTTTCATAACGATGGCCAAGTACGAGTTAGACTGAGCTTATCAAAAAGCTAAAGTTTATAAATTTTCATACATTGACTGTAAATATGCATAAATATGTACAGACGCAAAGTTATGATTTCCCAGAAGTTAGGAATATATTACATACGCAAATAAAAGTCCTTTATTGCTATTTTGATATTCATGAGCTGCCTTTTGTAAACATCAATTTCCCAGTAACATCTACGTTTGATAACAAATTCGATAAACTTAAGGATGTTCTACACAGGCGTTAATTGCCGATATACTGTTACTGAATAATTTATACTTACCTACTCATGACATGTTGTGCCGACCGCACTTAGTGGGACTCCACCTAGTGGGATAAGGGCAGGAAGAAGAAGAAGAAGAAGAATCCTACTAATGTTTTTTTATTATTATTAACAAGTCTGTCAGCTTCCAAATATACCTATTAAAAAAAATGAGAAGAAAAATAATGCATTAAGAAATTTTAAGAACCTCTTAGGCCCGTATTCAGAAACAGTTCTTGAGTCTAAGTCCAGTTTCATGCATAGATTTTTAGGCAGTTCTTCATTGAAAAATGACTAAAATATATGCTTGAGGCTCTAATACTCAGACTCAAGCACTGTTTCTGAATACGGGCTTAAGTCCGATATAAATAAATTGTACAAATTAAATAGCTTCAAAATTTTAATCCCCAGACACGATAAACGTTCTAACCTTAAATCTTTTTGGTACCAAGTATTTGATCTCTCAAGATTTTAAGGGAATCAATGAAGTCTCAAAACAGAACTTTCTACAACCTTGCCAGTATAGGTATCTTCATGCCTACCTTACGGTAGCATGATATTTAAGAGTTGGCTGGTTGAGGTTCGAATACGTAGGTCCGATTCAGTGCGACCACCGCTCGTAAAATAAGGGGTATTCTCCAAGTCATGAATACGTTAGTTCTGAGGGGCGGACCAGTTAAATAGTTAAATAGCAGCGCTAGAAAGGGTTAGAGTTCAACCACCCTTGCTGGTGCAAAACAAAAACACCAACAGCAACCCTTTCGGTACCTTTTATACTAATTAGTTTTGTGCTGTTTAATGTGTATAGTTTTCCATAATTATTTATCACATACTCGTATATTCGATTTAAGCTTCTTTATCAGTTAAGTCGTCGTTAATAATGAAATGACAAAACAATAAACTAAAAAAAAAACATTTTTTGTTGTATTTTGCTGTTCTTTGAAATAACATATTGATACATTTAGGTGTCCCAGCTTAGCGTAAGTGACAATGTTATTGAAAGTCGTTCATACATAAAAATAATACATCCTTGCTCAAGCTAGCTATCTAATCAAAACTTATCGATATCAAAGTGTTTGCAAATATAAATAGCCCTCGAATCAAAATGCGTGAACGGTAATCGCAAACATACCCTTCGCACAGATAAGCTGCCAGTTAGTACGAGTTTGGGGCGGTTCTGTATAGAATCTATTTGCGAAGGCACACAAAACCGGCACCATATGAAGATTTGCTCGCAAATATTATATGCTAAAGCAGCTATTTGAATGCTTCGAGTACCATAAGTGCAGATGCGGGTGGTGGGATCGACGTCTTGGGAAAACCCTTACTCGGTTTAGGTGTTGGGAAACAGCTGACTCACGCGGTTTTTTCTGAAAAGGCAATGTCATTGAAATTATTTCTATATATAAAGGCTAGGTTAAAGTGTACCAAGTTACTAACGTGGACGTGCAATGCTAGAGGAGATGTGTTAACGTGTCACATTTTCTGATAAAAACTGTTATTACAACCTAGGTCTAGGTAAGTGGTTGACTGTAACGTCAAACTCGTAGATGGAGCCACGGTCGCATTAGTGCCGAACAGTCCATAAGAGTTATATGATTAGGATAGTAGGACGATGGCGCAGCGGTCGGCGCCACCCCGCACCTAGGGGAAGGTCACGGGTTCCAATCCCGCTCGGCTCTTAACTTTTGGGACCTTATATAAATCTTTGTGATTTCCTTAAGTGTAGTAAGCACCATAAAATGAATTAAAAAAACCTAGGTCTAGTTAGTCTATTATCCCTACACTTGTAACTAACAAATTTTTTTACATTGAACCGTCTGTTCTCCATGTGTCAGAGATCCTGTACTTAACTAGGTATGTACAAGGTATGATTCCTGTTGCGTTCAAGACCAGCCCAGTTTGGCTCAAGTATTAATACTAAATAAAATTCTTATACTATGAACCCATTTTCCTGTTACGCTATCGGCTCTCGTATTTATTACGCTGGGGATAAAGTTTAAAATTGTTTTATAGAAAAGAAAAGGCATAAAATTTAAGGCGTTCTGCAGTATTTTGACTTTTAGTGGTTATTAAGGTTGCATGCCTTATTAAGCTTTCACCGTCGTCCGTAGGACGTTTCAAAGTGATCCTTGTGATTATCATGTATAAATACCATTTTTAACCGACTTCCAATCAAAAAGGAGGAGGTTCTCAATTCGGTTGTATGTTTTTTTTTTTTTTTTATTTTTTTTTTTATTTTTTTTTTTTATGTTTGTTACCGCATAACTTCGTCATTTGTGAGCCGATTTGAAAAAATATTTTTTTATCTGAAAGGTACTGCTTCGAGATTGGTCCCATTTTAATTTTATTAAAATCGGTGTTGCCATTTTTTTTTTAAATATTTTTTTTAATGTTTGTAACTGCATGCCTCCGTCATTTATGAACCGATTTAGAAAATTATTTTTTTATTTGGAAGGTTATTCTTACGTCCAGATTGTCCCAAACAAATTTGATTAAAATCGGTTTAGCCGTTTGACAATGAAGTCGGTTTCTCAAGTTTTTTAAACTTATAATTATTATTTAAATACTTCTATGTTCGTTTAATCACAGACTTATATACTCGTATTTCTAGTTTTGTTAAAATTGTCTCAAAATAATAATGGTCTCTATAGCGGCAAAAAATATTTAAATTCATAATTAAGACTCATGAGTAGATACGTAAGACCTTTGATAACCTCCACAGATAATCAGAGCGTTAAAAATAGGTTTACTATTAATTTACTCCTACAAGCATAATGTTCTAATTTCTAAGTAGCTTATTTTATACTCGTGGGAGTCAGTGGAGAGGGAATTGTGGATAAATAAAATTACTTTCAAAGTATAAATGTTTAACACAATGGGATCTGGTCTGGGGTAGTACCTAGCTGGAGGAGCAGCGTTTTAGTGCGAAGTGCACCGCAAAGTGCTACATGCACGGGTACGAAACAACCTTAATTTCATTTAAGGTTTTCATTCTTAATTTTCTACGAGAACTGTGCGATTTTGCACATGTATTTTTATTTTAAAGTCTGGATAAGTACCTCCCTTGTATCAAGTTCCTAATCCTACTTGATAATTTTCTTAAGCAATTATTATCATTATAAACGTCACCTCTCTCTAGCCTCAAAGTTTTGCTGTAAGAAAGCTCTACTCAGGGTTAAGCTCGCCTTTGTTCATGTCCTCTATTTCTGTTCTTTTCCTATGTTTTGTATTGTGTGTAATTAAAGTAAAATAAGAAACGTTTATATGTGTTATCAAAATCGTAGATATTTCACCAATTTGTTTGAAATCAGGTTTTATGTTAAAAACAGTCCTTTGCATCTAGTAGATGATTTATAATAACATCAAGGGCAACTGGTGTTTTCTCATGCCCCTACTTACGGGACGCTATGTTCATGACTTTATGTTTGTATAACCCTCATTATTATCAATGAAATCTGTCAAAAGTAACATAATATTAAACTGTTATTAATTTACGGATGATTAACTGATGAATATTCCAATAATATGATTGATTATTTATTTCAATCAATGCATGGACACTACCGACCGCGATATTGCCTGGTTTATTATTTGATAGGGCAAAACAAATTATTGGCAGCATTAAAATATCACAACGTCATCAAACCTCAAACTAATAAGCAAGACGTGTACCAAGGGGAACTAATACACTTTAGAAATGCTGAGCGGTGTCCATTATATAATTATAATTAGTTTACCTATTTTAACCTATTCTTGAAAGAGTATATTTTTCATAAAATTATAATTTCCTAAAGACAACCTGAATTGAAATACCAACTTATTTCTACTTTAAACTAGTATTATTGAAATAGATATAAATAATAATTCTGGACAATCCACGCAACACTATCTAGCCCAAATATTAAGTAGAGCTTATACTATGAGAACCAGATAGCTGATATAGTACATAGATATTTTTTTTTGTATTAGATACACATTTAGGATATAATATAAAACCTTGACAGAGAACAAAATCTGTGTTCACCACACAAATATTTGTTCTGGGCGAGGATTGTACTCACGACCTTATGTCGCAGAAAACAGAGCTACTAACAACTGAGCCAACCATAATTTTCTGGCACATAAAACTAACCTCAAAAACTTTTAAGCTCACCACAAATTATGAAACGGGGGCTGAATAAGAGTACGTACTATACATTCTCTAAAGACGGTATTACACTTCCAACCCACCCTTGCCCCTACGTGACATCTCATGAGCTCAATGTCAACAGTTATAGAGGTTTTTTTCTTAGTACAATGAGCCTCCGAAACAAGATGTGTAGTGCACTAGGTTAGTGCGAGCTCTCAATGAAAAAAACCTACCAGACATAGTAATTAAATTCTACGTTATTTAAAAATTTAGAATTATAGGAAGTTTAATTTTCTGTCTTTATACACTCGTATTAACTAACCTATTTAAAAAGCTCTATTAATACCAACTACTACTTCTTCTTTCTTAAAAATTATAAAGGTTTTTGTTCGCTTAAAAATACCTAGAAGCAACAAGTAACCCAATACAAGTCCAAGGGAAGATAAAAAATTAGAGAAGAGAAAAAATGGATTGACAGGTATAAAAACCAAATAAAAGATAGATGGACTGTGTCAAGGATGACATGTGCAAGAAAGAAGTGAGCACTGAGATGACGAATGATAGAGGTGAGTGGAAGAAGAAAACCTGTTGTACCAAACCAGTTAGCGTGGGATAAGGAAAAGATGATGAGGTATAAAAACCAGTGGTTCAACAATACAAACCTGCCGATGGTCCGGTAGTGCTGTAAGAATCGTCAGACGATCACCAGCAATTAGTCCATTCGAAAAAAAAAATTACCAAACCTGTCCAGGAAACATTTAGCAGCGGCAGCTTACACTAATATCGCGTAGCGTAGGGTGGGTCTCCCTGTCTCTTCTACGTAGAGCACAATTAGCGAGCGCGACTCAACACGACTTGAGTTTTAACAACGCAGGCCGGAACACTCGGCATCATTCACATGATGGCAACTCCACCTTGTGGCTCTCTTGTCCCACACACCGACGTGTTCTCTTTTCCTACACACCGACGTGTTAAAGGATTCGTGTCACTGTTTCGTAAGGCTAATTATTAGTTTTTTTTTTGAATGGACTAAATGCTGGTGATCGTCTGACGATGCTTACAGCGCTATTGGACAATACAGCGCTACCGGACAATAGTTAATTATGTGAGATGCTCTGGGGGGCTTGTTTAACGAATTACCGACATTAAAATAATTGTTTTTGTCTATTTTATAATTTTTGACGAACTTTTATTCAATTTTCTTCGCCCTTATAAAGAGTTGCTTTAGTTTGTATGTCTTGTGCGAAAAAACCAGCCTGGAAAATACAGGAAAAACGTAAGTTACCTGTCGCTTTTTTTTCTGGCACAATAATGAAGTAAGATTGCAATCAAAAACAAAACTTCGGACTTTTACTTTTCGTGGTCATTGTTTGAATAAAGTAATTTATAAAACTTTATCTTTCGCAGCTGTCATCAAGCTTGTGGATTAATAAAATAATACTCAACATAGCTCGTTTAGATAGCGCAGTAATAGTCAAAGCAATTAGGGAGATAGCTGAGAATGCTAACCTCCTTGAAAGCTCTAAATCTTACTTTGTAATTACCACTAGCAGTGCAAACAGTCCGGTTAAACGAATTACTGCTTACTGAAATGCTACTGTAACTGTGCGTTTTATCTTATCAACTGACAGCCTGCACTATGTAAATTAATGTACTAAAAAGAACCGCAATTATATATTTTATGGCCCAATTAGTTGAGTTTGTCCATTGTTAGTATTTAAAACAAGATAGGTAACAGATATTTTTATCTTGCAGCATTATCAGCACGGCTACAGCTAACCAATATTACCTAAATTCCACCCACTCAATACTCTGGAATCGTTTCCAGTAAAAACTAATAAACGCCGAACAAGTATTGCCAGTTTAATCGCAGCTGCACAAAACGCTGGCGACAAAACCAACCTCGGATTCGAACCACAACCGTGCCGAAGTTTAATTCAATCGGCGTGCCCCACTGAGTGGGCGGGGGTGAGAGAGGAGGGTGGGGTGCAGAGGGGCACGACACCCGCGAGGCAGTGTTAATTACTACTCATGTGGCATACCACATATCGCGAAGTTTGGCGCCCGAACGTGGTACAAACGCGACACTGTTTATCTTTTCGTGTCTGCTGCGGTATGTGTAATCTCAAATATTGAGAGATGCTTAAACGGTTTTAGATGATCTTACTAAATGGAACTAAAAATGTTACAGTAATTTAGTTCGCAGAATTTCCACATGTCTAGAGATGTAGGACGAATTTTGTACAGTTTTCTGTCATGTTCTCTAAAATTAATCTTTATTACGAGGTTTTTGAGAGTCAAAAATACACAGCACTTTTAAAATTTTTTTTAGTTTATTTTCTTAATATCCACTGTAGATAATAATTATGGGAAGTTATATTATATTATAATACCACTTTCAGGAAATTAGTTGTATCGAACCTAAATTCTCCGAAGTGTTGCAATATTGCTTGTCGTATAGAACATTACATAATTATTCTAACTTTGGCGCCCAACGTGGTGCATGACAACATTGTTAAACTTTCCTATTAAAGTGAAATTGAATCACTCATAACTTTGACCTTATTTGCACACTGACAGCAACAGAAGTTTCCGAGATTTCTTCGTTCCACATTTCGGATATAACGCCATGCTACTTAAAAATTTAATATCAAACACGTCCATGTTCAATCAAATATTCCGGGTGTATTCCGCGTGCTTGCGTCAGATGCCCCGCACATTCCTGTCCCTTGTTAGAAGACGATTCCCGAGACACAGTGGGTTGGAACGCGGGAGCGCTCTCCGCGCGGCTTTCTCATGTAAATCGTCGGGATTTCCTCAACAAACTCGATATAAAACTTAAACGGTGTCTGTGAGTTGCGCGGTTGTTTGCCGACGAAGTCTGGAGGAGGACCAATGTATTCGAACGCTTGTAAAACATGAAATCAATTCCATGACGCTTTGATTCTATTCTTGTCCCGATTTAGTCACTATATTACTTCTTTTAGACACGACGCTCCGTTGGATAAGTAAGATATCTACGCGGTTCAAGATGGTTTTACCTCAAATGAAAGAAACATCATGTGTTTCACGGCATTATTTTCAGCACAAAATGAAGTGATACCTACCATCAACAAAGTTAAAGGGCGCAAAATAAAGAGCCAATAACTTCGGCATCGTCTCGACCCCCGCTACCTTTATGGCGTATATAAATTTTCAGCAGCTTCTTTCTTCTCGCTCATGAAGTGATATAAAATATATCATGGTTAACATAAAATGGGTGGTTTGTAAATTGAAACATTTATAGGCTGTATCGGATCGATAGCGGTTCCGTGGGTCCATCGACATAAATTCGTATTAGTGCCAACTCAGGTCGACTTTACGATGCCTCAAGCGTACTTATTGCCCGCTCGCGGTATTTACTCGAAGAACGTTCACTTATTGCAAATAAAATTATCTGCGATGTTGAGTACACTTGTAAAACGTGGTACCTAACTAACAGTACAGGATAACTATTAGATCATTATTTCAATCCAAATGTTCTGTTCTAGACCTTCTTAAAGAAACTTCATATAATAAGGTGACAAAGTTTATTGAGCCCTCGACAAAGTTTATAGAAGACATCGTTAGAAGTGTTGCGAACTTTCTAAATTATTTTGTTAGGTACATTATAATGTTACCATATAATGTGTGTGTACCTAGATAGGTCGTTAACATTTGAATAATTAAAAAAAAAAAAAAAAAAAAAAATTAAAAACTGTTAATTATCTGATCGCAGTAGCATAATGTATATAACTTATGTAGCTTAAAACTTTCTAAACCTATACGTTAGGTAGTATTGTAGGATTGGTAGATTTATCATCAATTATGTGTGTCTTCTACAGATCTACTTGCTCAAGTATAGTTTGTATAGGGAATCCATTAGAATATCGTATAGCACACTACTTGGTTTGAAATACGTTGGATATTAATGCACTTTCCGCCGCGCGCTCGCATGCATCCATATTGTAATAACAAAGAGCTACTTCCAACTACTTGCAAGCTCCAATCCACTTATAGAAGACTGGTGTAATGGATTCGCTCAATCGTAGTTCTATAGCTACTCCACAGAGCGCTTATGAGTAGATCGATTGGAAACTTAGATTCTCTCTAAAATTGTAGTTTATCATTTATAGTTACGTCCCAAAAAAATGTATGAGACTGTGTATTATATAGACGCTGGAGACAAACTCTGAAATGTTCACGTTGTGAAAGAGAAACATGGCAATGAACAACTTTGCAAGAACCCTAACAAGCCGTTATTGTAAGTTCAAAATAACTTTGGGGGTCTAGATAATGTTCCTGTCAAATCCGGCGCAGCGTTCGCCGACAAATATGTCAAGACATCAGTCAGTGCGAAATTAAGTGAGTTTGTTGAGTGTAAACAGGGATAATCCTTGGCTTGACTATGATTAGCATATCGCGGGTGTCTGCGTTCGTTCCCGGAGGGCCATCTGCAATTTAAATCAGGGACTTGGCCGGGACGGGACGACTCCTTAGCTTGCGTACTCAGAATTTGAGATTTACTACGATTGGATGATTTGGGGCTTGGAGTTCGATTTTCTGCTTGTTTGGACTGATTGAATTCCCAATTTAAATAGACTTTTGCAAACAGTTTTATCATTTTATATTCTGCCTGTTTTGGGCTTCACTCGGGGTGACAAGAGAAGGGTTCCTACTTTAAAGGTTTTTACTTTCTATTGTGTAAACTAAAGCAAACACGATTTCTTGAAAATTCCATCTGTTTTATCTGTTTTGATAAATACATCGTCGTTTATGTACTCAAGTATGTTTAATGACCATCACTGAGTCTCTATATTTCTCGTGCAAATATAAGACGTAAGCCCCGGTATCCACGGGCTATCTGTCTTGTGCGAGTTCTATAGTTGTGGAGATTACTGCCATCAATCAGAAGGTCTGAAGCAGTTGTGGAGATGCCTCTATCAAGGCGCAAGTTACGAGCGATTTGGGAAGGCGTGTGCTTAATGGCACATCAGGATGTACTGTTTGAAGATTGTGCAATGGTGTATCTGTATCTGGCCTATATATCTACTTTCATACTATATACCTGTATACACCTCTTACTTCGGGAGTCCCATTGAGTAAAATAATGAATGATCAAAATCTTTTTTTAATTCGAGTTAAATATCAGCAATTACAACCCTATCCGAGTGAATTTTTTTTTTGACTTAGGTTTTATCAAAAAGATTCTGCTAGTCGAAACAAATTGTTCAACTATGTACCTTGAAACGCCTTATAGCTGAAAAAGTTTTTCACTGCTAAAAAGAAATAACGCGTTGCAGTGGATTTTTGTAGCGTCGACATTGCGAAGCACTTATTAAAGTGTATCACGAAAGAGTCGTGACCCAATGCTACCTGCACTGAATCTCAGAAAACCTGCAACATCGGCTCAGTTATTGCGCCAAAACGTACGGAACACTGTCTGAAAAATTGCTTTGGATGTAGACGTCGAGTGGAGGAATGCTCCCTTCGCCTCCAGAGTAAAGAATTTAATCGTCCTTATGGAGACGTTATTTATGACTGCATAGTATACTTTATTCACTACTGCCAAATAATTCAGACGACTACGGTTTCCGTTCTGTTTGTGGGAACTGTGGACATAGGAATCTTGGATTTGTAGACAATGGCTGCGGGCCTTATTTGTACCGTTATGTTGAACAAGCAAGGTTGAGATCAAGCTTAATGTTTCATAATATTATTATTGTTGGAACATTAAGAATTCAACACGGGCGATAAACATCTAAGCTACCTAATAAAACATTATCCCGTAGATTAATCTGTCGATTATGATAAAATTTCAAAAGAAAGTTTACGGAATTTACGATAAGCTTGGTGTGAGTAAGTGGAATCATGTTATCAATCTTTGCGGGACGTGATTTTCTAGTAACTAAGCGCCAAGTGAAAACTTCTCGAGCGATAGTATCTTATACCCACTTTCGAACCACACGGATCTCATAAGCCACTTTGCAAACTGTATGGGCACGGAGTTTCGCTGGATTCAATTGTGGCCAGTAAATCTAAACCGTACAGGAAGTTTCTCTCAATCGCGTCTCCACCTGCAGGTGAATTTGAATTTCAGATAAGGCGAGACAAACCCGGTTCCCTTGTAACCCTGTATCTGTGCCAGTAGTGGAACATTTGGAAGCTAGAACGCGTATTTTTAACGGAAAGGAAGTTACTCCTACCTCAAACACGATTGTCAATCTTAGTATTATGTGAATCTGTATGATGTAGATACATTGGGTCATTAAAGTTTAGGTGTATACAGAATGATTTTGTTTGATTAAAAGCTAAGTCGAGGACTCACTCGACGCACTTTCCTCTGCTCGTTAATTTAATAAAATGGAAAAATTTAATTGCGACCACCCTCCCTTTGGGCTTCAATTAAAACAACACTGTAAAACTCAAGGATCTATGTTCTTTTTCACACAGAAATTGTGAGGAAATCAAAGTGTGGACGTCCTAGATATAGTCACTTTAATCAAATTATAATCTGTAATGATACTCTTAATTAATTAAATAAATATACAGAGCCATCCAAGCTCCAATACTTTGATACAAAGGGCTATAACAAAAAAATATCCTCTAATTTACTAATTTGAAATACAGCTTCCTTATATCAAACAACAAAAATTCAAAGAACTTTGATAGTTATAACATAAAAAATAAACAATCAGTTAGTCCTTGTTATCACACAAAATAACCGCTCATTAGAGTGTTCGTTAAATATATCTGCGGTGTGGTTTTATAATGATCTCGATATCGCTGGCATTGTTATCGAACTGAACAAGGACGATTAATTATCCATTGTACATAATTTGGGCGGGACACTGAGCCCTCCTGTGCCCGACTGCCGCCTGATTTGGAATTGATGTCCGCTTGTTGTCTCATTACGTGCCTATTATTTAATATCATCCCAAAATTATTTTTTAAGAACACTAATGTGCAGAATGTTATTCAATTCAAAAACTTTTTATCGTATATAATATGGCTATGAATCTGAAATATTATGAATCTTTGAGCGAACTTAAAAAAAAGAGCTAATGCCGAAAGTCATGAACCGAGCCAAATTCAAAATTTCGAACACGCACGAGCTCTCCTATTATTCATTGTAAAAATACTTATCAGGATAATTATAACGATTTTTTTGTGTAAACCTATAAACAAACTTAAGAAATGCTTAGTCTATCCACTTGTTCTGTTAATTTTCCTACGTTCAGTATGTTCTGCTCAGCAAAAAGGGTTCCCGGAAAAACTAGCGTAAATCTTCAGCTGTTTAATTAGAACAAAAGTTCGTCAGCATTTTTAAATTAGCAAAATTCCTTTATAAGGATTGTAGAGGCTATCAAAGGAAATAATAAATTGTTTTCCACCCGCCACCCGGCAAGTTTTGTCTGCTTTCAAGACGAAAGGCATCTTTATCGCTGAAAAACTTTTTCTTCCTTGTGTAGAGACTCGCAGAACCCCTTATAATGAAACTTAAACGGACCCGTCTTCTGCAATTTAGATAAGTATCCTACTTGCTATTTAATTAAATACAGCGTTTGCTGTAAAATATGACTGCTGCCTTGTTGACCTCTGAACGAATACCTAGTTGTCAATCAGTTTGACTTCAAGAAAGATAAATAAAGGAACCTTTTATAAATTCATTTATTTATCTCCCTTCCCCTTTGAATTTCCAACAAACTCCAAAAGAAACTTCTCAAAATGTTTAACTTAATGCATCCTGTTCGGGCAGGATAATTTTTTTTTTGACAATATTTTAAAAGCGCGAATACACGCAACACAAAGTTTGGAACTCGCAACTTTTGTATTTACTAGAATGTTTTCACTCGCGGACTCTCCCTCGAGTTGTTTCCGAGATATTTATAATCAGCAACTTTCCCCGACTTAGTGTCGGCGACGAAATATCCTTTGAATGGCCGTCGGAGTGTTGGGTCGTCTGCAATTTAGATTAGTCCTTTAATTAAATTAACATTATGATCCCTATCTCTGCGGAGCAGGTGGTCGACATTATTGCCCCGTTGGAACTCTTTTCTTTGCCATCCTTTTGAGATTTTAATTGTTCTCTCTGAATTCTTTATTACTTTTGTACAATTGCGTTCAGTTGGGATTTGCATTGTCGTATCTCACATCAGTTGTCTGCGTAACTTTTGCGAAGATTTCAACATTTTCATTTCATTGGGTACTTCTCTGTCGTTTCGAACTCTGAAATTAATTAATAAAATAAATAAATAAAATCTTTTTAATTTGGACCCTGATCCATACTGGTTAGTAACGTATTAAAATAAATTAGAACTACAATTATGTTATTAAGTAATCGTCCCAAGCACAGCCATACACATAAGACAACGTTATACTATGATTCTCTCTCGTATTATTGCATTAAAGTCATCTGTGTCATTTATGTATAGGACAATTGTTTTTCTTGAATATTAATTTATTGTTGCCAAACTTGCAAGTAAGTGCCATGTTATTAATGATAGCGGCTGAATAGACGTGTTCCCGGAATGAAAAGGGGCTTTCGTAAGAAGTCTCTGGCTTACCGAGAACAGTGGCATTAATAAAGTCATTAATATAAGTACAAATACTGGAAAGCTTGAAGATTTTTAAGTTAAACAAGAGTCGGTAAAGGTAATTATAAAAGTTGACGGTTTGAGTCAGCACCAGTTCGATAATTCGATCAGAAGTCTGAAATAGTATGAGCTTAAGGGCGCTTGTACACGCTAAGAAAAAACGCCGGGTCTACCCAAGAATTCGTGTCGTAACTAGAAAATAACTGTGTACACTGCTCGCAGCGGTGCACGAAAAAAATCTTATCTGCGCAAGACACGACGCGGCGAACGTTGTTGCGTTTTCGTGTGTGGAAAAGACAAAATTCTTGTCGTCTACACGAAGAATTTGTCTTGTCTGCCGCAGGAACGGCAAATTTTCTTAGCGTGTACAAGCGCCCTAAGAGTTTTAAGTCAAATATTGGAAGTGAAGCCAGTGATTTCAATTAGCTCCGTTTACTTGCCTCCGACGAGTTTACCCTTTTTTCTGTTTCCAGTCTGTTTGCGTCCATTTTATCTATTTTCCTTCCTAGTGTAGTCTTCCAACGAGCGCAGGTCAACCGAAAAATTAGAAATATCTCTATCTGAGCTGATCGGTTTCCGTTACCGAACGATTGTTTGGAAATAAAAGGAATCGCCTTTAAGTTTGGATAAACAATATCGTTGCCTTTGTTTCTTCCGCTTTTACTTGATTTGATTGACATATCAATCGATGGGCTCAAACGTGAAGGTGATTTGAAATTGTTTCATCTTGGTATTGTTTGGAGCCTCTTTTATTTCCTTTGCCTTTGACATGAAGAATACATTGAATAAGATATGGAATTTGATTCAATCATTCCATGCGCATTGAGGTCACAACACACATTAATGTACGTCAGCATACTTTCTTATAAAGAAAATTTTACAATTCAATAATACAGATGGCAAGTGCCTTGACGTTTTTTGATGCTTATTATTTTATGGGCCAAATTGGGCTAGCTAAGATTTCATGTCAGAACAAGTTTGACAGACGACATAGCTCCGCAAGTTCCTCAACTACTCCGACCAAATAACTACAGCCCGCAACTTTTTACCGTATCGAACTAAAATGCGTCTGCTCAGTTCCTTTTACTTTTAGGGCAACTGCCGGGATTTATACTTTCTCTCGATCGCTCTGGTCGACGGGAAACTCGTGAATTATTACCATTGACATTGATGTCCGGAGAAAAATTGCCCTCGCCAAGTTTCGCTGGCTCACTTTCAAAGTTTCAAACTTTTTATTTGACAGCGACAAGTTAAGGTTGCAACGTAAAAGTTTGCACACTAAACATTTTAGTTTCTGAGCAATAAAAAGTCTATAAAATAATATAAATAAAAATATAAACTTACTCATACATTTATAAGGTTGACTTCGTAAAAATATGTACAAATTAAAGTGGCAAAGCCAACACACCATCATCCCCTCGCTCGGCCAAAACACAAAACTCGCGTAGGTAACCAGAATAATAAAGACCGAGGCATATTTTTCTTTTTAGAACGTCGGACATAGAAAATGTAGAAAACAAAATGAATTACCAAAGTCCAGGTTAAAATGGTCAGTTGGAAAGTTAACCACCGATTTTCTATTCAGCGGACCCGATGCGAGTTGTTTCAATCAAGAAAAGAAATAAGAATAGAACAATACACTTTGCTGTTCAAATGTGTAAGGGAGTATCGGATTTTGTAACAAAAGCTCTTTCTATCTTTGCTTCGAATTCGTTGATTGAAATACGACACACATGGGTAATCCAACTCTTAACAAGTATTCGTTGGTAATGTTATAGGTACAAAATATATTTTTTAGATTACAAAAAGGGTTCTGTAAACTTGCGTAAAAATATTGTCAAATAAGTCGCGTTAATCATATTGTCATAATTTGGAGATCAGAAGTAATACATGTGTTAGATTTCAACTTCGAAATACAAATTACTAGGTCTTAGACCTTTGTTAAAAATATCAAAACTTCATGTTTTTCGGCTACCGAGAAGCAACTAACTGATCAAAATGAACAAAAAATGGACACAGATTTTTTTTTGAATAAAGCTGAAAGTGTACTTATCTTATTTGTCTTACTTTCGTTTATCGAGTCTTGCTAAATTATTTACTTTTCTTCAAGCTCAGATAAATCTATCAACCTTTCAATTTCAACGTTCTTTATCGTGTTCCGGGGAAAGTCACCGCAAAAGGGGGATCAAAAAAGAAATAAACAAAGTAAAGCAAAGCGGAATGCTCGTTTACCTATTTCAATCAGGCAGGCAGGTGGAACAAAATAACTCCTGTTTTTTATTGGAAACTGGCAACAAAGAGAAGCAATAAAAAAATCGGTTGTCTGTAAAGTCGGTTTACTGACGATAGTTGAACGTGATAACGTCATAAGAAAATACTGATGAAATGGTTGCATTTTTCAAAAGAATTTTAATTAATATTTGTTTGATAGATATTTTGTATGGATATAATATAGATAAGGACTCGCGGACTCGCGGACTCGGACTCGGACCCGGAACCCGACCGAACCCTTACCCTTACCCTCATTTACCCCTACCCATTACCCGACCCGGGCTCGGGCTCAGGTAAATGGAACGACGAAACGACGTAACGACGCATGAGTCATGTTTTTACGTGCGTGCAGCCGGTTCCATCGATTTATAAGACGTTATCACGTCAAAAATACAAATACAGGTTTTAAGTTGGTTGTGTCAGTCATAGAGTGCGCGCAAGATAACTCTGCGCGTGAAAGATGGCGCAAAATGTAAAAAAATAGACTTGAACGAATCTCTACATCACAAATATGAATATGTTCGATATTTCCATCCATGTTTGTGATCGGAAGATATATTTCGAGTTCATTTTTTCATGTTTTCCACGCATACTTATCTCTAGCATAGACAAAGGAAAACTTGTTTTCCTTTGTCTATGTCTCTAGTAACATTTTAAATGTATGGAGACTGTAGGTACTACTGATTTTAAAATATACCTAATTAACTATACTTTTTTTATCAATAAATTTATGAACTGCCTGAAAACGTTTTACCATAACGGACTGGCGAGAGTTCAAAGTTCATAATGCAAACAGTTATTAATCAGTGCAGTTCCGTACCACAAACATAAAATGCATTCCGTATTACATATGAGATTGCACGTTGAATGTTAGGTATTTACACACGGTATGATAAATTCGTAGTGCTCCCGCCTCAGGCACTTCCGCTTCTATCGGCTCGAATGCACGCGCGCACTGCCCGACCGATCGATCGTATGAACTCACCTTTACACTTTTTTAAAATATTTTTACCCCTGACTGAAAAAAGAGGTGTGGTGTTATAATATGGAAGCCTTAATGTGTTTGTTTGTCTGTTTGTGGCCTGGTAGCCCTTGTACCTACCTCTGTACTTTGATATTTTGCAAAATAACCTTTTACTTTACCTATAGTGTATGCTAGGTACTTAGGTATAATAAGACATGTCAGTATTTCAGTCGACCTAATCGTATGTACGCACATACGATTGGTCGACTGCAACACTGACATGTCTAGACTATGTGTATGTACTAGGGTTATTTTAAATAGGTAGATGACGCCATCTACCTATTTAAACAATCCTTAGTATACACGCAGCAAAGTCATACCAAATTAATTTTACCAACACAATATTCGGACCTCGCTCATCCGGTAAAAGATTGATTTATTTTTTATTGTTACTTATCAATCAAGTGCGACACAATTCAGCGCTGCCGGAGCGTGTGTTTACATTATCACGTATCGGCCAGTCGTCGGTATTCAATTAATTTTACCCACACGAGTGGGTATAATCTACTCGTTCGTATATTCACGTGTATTTTATGAGGCAGTTTGTCAGAATTTTGCAGTTTTTAACAGCATCAGTAGAGCGACCGAATCTTGATTGTTGAATTATTATAAATATCGGACGGACTACTACGCACACTGCCAGTGCGTAGTAGTCCGTTTCTTTTCAGAATCATTATTTGAATTTTCAAAAAGTTATTTGAGGTTTTTCTATGATAATGCTAATGTATGTTTACTAATAGTTGGTCATTTGACTACAGACCTATTCAGACAGATCTACCAAGGTTGCCCGGTAGAGATCGCTGTTAGCGATAAGGTGTTTATTTTTAAGCTAAATATTGTATCCTATTTATCTAGTGTGCCATGGTAATCAATAAAGAGTTATAAAGAAAAAATTAATGCAGAATAATCCACTACCATAAGGTCACACTACACTATAGATACGGGTTTTTGCTACAATTTAGACGTATTTTCCCGATATGTGGGTATTAACTATTATCAAGTGTCGGGCAGTCGTCGACATTAAATTAATTTCGGAACGAGTGAACCAGTCGAGCGCATCGATCGCACTGATAGCCAATACAGTTAACGCAGTAAGTTGATGATACTCACACATTTTACTTCGTTTGTTCAGAGATAAATAAATTATAATTTAACTCCAACCCATGGCTATAACAAATTGTAACTTATCCTCGAAACTCCGGCAAATACAAGACGTTGCATATTTTCTAATGAGTTTCGCAGAGATCAAGGGTTTAAAAAACTATATTGCTAAACATTATTACCTAAATTTTATTACTAACACCATAAAAACTTTACACTCAAGAGCCTCAATGTTACCAACAAAAAATAAAAATGTGTTTATATAATTGCTTTTTAAACTCTCCTGAACATATATTTCAAAGAGTTTTTATACAGTTCAATGTTCACCACTTACCATATACTTTTTATCCATAGCCATAAAAGCAGTAAGACATTGAAAATTAGTTTTATGTGGAGTAGGCTTGCCCATAGAACGATATTATCTTTTTGGCCTAGTCGGCTTTCCACTAATCTACCCAAATACAATAAAATCTTGCGAAAATAAATTTGTTTAGTTCAGCTATTAGCTTTTGCCACCAACTGTACATAATTGAAGGCTTGTTTACGCCTCCTCGATTGTCACTCAGTCGGACAACGCGACCTAACAGAGGGGTTCGATTAAATCAGCCGACCCTAGTGACAAGAGGATAGTAGACATTGATAGGCAAGAATTGAATTTATCATCAGCTGAACGATTGTATCATTTTGTTGCAATCAAAAATTTGATACCAACAAGAAACCGCGGTCACATCTTGTTGCCATCATTTCTCGACCACCATCTTTTGTCTGTCATCGTTGCCATGCTAGTTTTACAAAGTTAAGTTCCTATTCGCTAACTCCTGTTTATTACGGCAACATTTAGCAATCGTTCCTTGTCAAAGATAAGTTATGTTTCAATTCTTTTTTTTATTCGAAGCTCAAAATAATGTCAAAACTGACAGATATGACTAGGTTTTGGTTGCAACAAAGGATACGCAATCACCCTACAGGTAGCAAGCTTTTGTCATTTTTTGTAAATGTACCTCTGTATTTAGTTGTAAAAGTTGTCAATAAAATATAAAACCGAGTACTCAACGTTTTTTTTCTATTAGAACGATAGATTAGATTATTTAATTTAATAATAAGTTAAATAAATCTGCATTTGTCATAACAATAACTTATTTAAGATATTATCATCATCATAGTGTTGAAATGCAATAATTCAACAAATACGATGTACACTAAAACAACTTTCCTTCTCCTTAAGAAAGAAGTAGAATAATGGAAGTAGATAAAGCATTTTATTTGTCTTCCAGTTTCCCAGCCACATTAATGTCAACGAGAGATAATACCATCCACTCCGGACAGATCAGATGTTCATCTCGCTTACACAGTTGAAGAGGCGTAAAATTGAGATGAGCTTGGCTCGAATATCTCTTGTTTTTGTTGCGGGGAGTAAATTCTGGCATGACTACAAAACCTGAAGCTTTAAGTAACACGTCCTGAAATGTTTTTTTTATTTTTTATCTGAAGGTCTCTTTAATTATCCCTCTTATACATCAAAAAGGACAACCACTTGTATGAAAAACTTCGGTTTCTCGTTATATTATTATAATAGAAGCAATTACGGAGCAAAATAAATATTTTAGATTGTAAAATCAAATGGTGTAGACACAAATGTCTGGCTTTAGTAACGTTAACAAAACATTCTATAACAGAGAAAAAACCCGAGCGTAACATTTTTATCGGCAAAAGCTAACATTCCCGCAGAGTGTTGCCAGCTATTCGCTTTCTCTCATCTCGCATGAGTATGAAACATAACTCAATAGTGAAACGTAGGGATTCGAGGGCAACCGACCGGAAAATGGTGGACATGGTGGGGCATTTTCAAACTGACCGGACGCGCCCTGGCCTCGGTGAAATATGCGAGGTGGGCTCCACTTTGACACTTATATCTCGGTCCGAGTTTTGTAGGTCTCTTTTTCTGAATATTTTTTAGATTATTTTCTTAGATTCAATTCAGATTTTTATATAATATTAGTATCAAAATCCAAAACAATCACAAATTACTATCAGCCTATAGAAGTTTGACGAGTTATAAATAATACTTATATATTTGCAAAAACTCAAAAACAAGCTACATATTTTAGTATTTAATAAGTACTACACCTACATATGTCGGTGACTATTCTTGACTGCAAATTGGGAAGAGTACTAAATATACGATAGAATTCGGTAAGAAAATTTTATTAAAAATGATGCTGTAAAAATGTTGCGATATCTATGAAACTTGGAATTCCCGTGCACTCGACCGGAAAATAGTCGTCATAAAGGTCCGACATTCTAGCACTGACCAGAGTACGGGCACCGCGATAAAATATAATATTTATAGTGGGGAGGGAGAAATACAAACTGGGATATAGATACAAAGAAAAACTGTAGCTTATATTTTTAACCTTGCAATTGTTTTTAACACTTTTTACTGGTGTGTGACTAGGTGATGTATATCAACGAATCTAAATTTCTTAATTTTTTAGACCTTATATACTATACATGGTAGCTAACTTAATTTAACGCTTAGGTAATTACGTGAAAGAGAATCCCAATCCTCACACCCTGATTTAATAGTCTCGTAAAAAAACAATAAATTATTCAGCAGTGCAAATTAAAAAGTACAGTAGAAAGAACTCAGACGCATAAATTAGGCACGCAACAAGATGGCGTTGTCTAATGCCAGTGTTGCCAGCTATCAATCTCCATTTTCCGTACTTGCCAAATCGTGCTTCCATTACCGACTCTGTTTTATTTTACTAAATAGACCCGACGAATTAATGCGCCGCCCCGGCTCGTTTCAAACAAAAAGAATCGGAAAGATTTTTGCACGCCATTTTGCCAGCCTGTGAAGAATAAGTATCCGAAGTTTTATTGTTCGAGGGCGGGAAAATAGCCGGCGGGAGCATTAAGTCATCAATTGAGTGTTTGCTGGAGATTTTTTGCAAGATACTTCAGTGAAAAACTGTTTTTAATAATGGAAAACATGAAATATAGTCTGTTTGAGCAAATATTTAGTCGGACACGTTTATCGGTTCATTCATAATAATGTTATTTAGGCAATAGCTATATTTAGAACTATGAGATGTACAATTTCACTGACCAGAACTTGCTTTGTTGTTTCAGGTGCGAACACTATTCGTGAGTGGGCTGCCGATGGATGCGAAGCCACGAGAACTATATCTTCTATTTCGAGCTTATGAGGTAATGTACCTGTACTGTTACATTCGTACTCTTTAATTATTTTATTTCTAACCACATTATAAATAATACGAGTTTAATGTTGAGTTATGTTTGTACGAAACCTATTATTTATAACAACATCGCTTTCAACACGCAAGAAAACTAGAAGATATACAGATTACAACCCCGTAAATATTAAATGTCATGCTCCGATTCGTAATATTCGGATTGAATCGATTCCGTCTGTCGATAAGGCGGATTACACTTGAACCTCGGCTGGTACGGACAGGGACGGCACCGCAAACATAAAGGTTATATAGAGGGTTAGCCATAGGCATCGCGTGCGGCTGGCGCAGCAGTGCCAGGCACCACCGCGAACCATTTCTCAGTACGTCTTCGTCCAAACTGAATTTCACTATGACACGGATGACACTAACAGCTGGGGCAATTCCCTCTGGCCAATAGCCCTTAAACTTCCCCTAAATGTATACGAGAAGTAGGCTGGAACGGATTGTTTAGATAACAAAGTTAAATAAGCATTATAATTTTGTTCGCAGGGCTACGAAGGCTCCCTGCTGAAGGTTACCAGTAAGAACGGGAAAACGGCTTCGGTAAGTTCATGCATACATTATAACTGAATGTGTTCTCAGTATTTCGCTACTGAAATGATGTTATATAAGCATTGAATTGTTTGCAGCCGGTCGGTTTTGTAACGTTCCACACTCGCGCTGGCGCGGAGGCGGCCAAACAAGATCTTCAGGTTGGTATCGCTATTCTATCACATAAACTCACGATAACCTAGCTTTAGACATCTACTTGTTCTATTGTTGAATTTGATCCAATATTTTTAAACATACGCTCGCGTTTATTATGGTTCACTGAATTGGAACAAATTCAACCAAATAAAATGATACGTAGACAGTAACATTGAATTAATAAAATACAATGTTCGATTATTGAAAATACTTCCTACAGTGCGGAATATGACACAGTATCTAACAATATAAACAGATATCACTTACACATTATTGCCTAATCAACATGACTAGCTTCGAAACACAGTATGTTGGGGTACAACAGTGCAATCCAATATCTCAATCAACTGAGATACTCCTGTCGGCTGGACAAGCTATTGTAAATACTAAACATGTAAACGCACGGTGTTACTAAACCTCTTCTCATCACATGCCTCAACACAGCCAACGAGCACTATATAGTAATATTCTCATTGTAGACTTGGAATAACATTTCCTGACTCGAGTAACCGCATCGTAAGTTATGCTAAACCCATGCACATATCGAACGGACCGAGTCGGCTCGCTAAGTCGCCGACTCCTCTGACACGCGACTGTGATCAATAATACGGTGTAAATAAGCAACTGCATGTCACTGTTTGACAGATTTTCGATGTCACAACCCGTGCACTGTGTTCCGTCACCTTAGCAGGCGCAGGCGCGGACCTAAGACATGAAATGAAATACAATCCTGTCCAACCAGACTCAAAACACAGAATTTGCAAAGTTAATTTTCCGTCTCGGGTTTCAGTTCAATTAATTTTTACGTATGTTTAATCTCTTGAAACGCGTTTTGCGGTCGCGACCTCAGCGGTCGGAGTCTCGCCGCCGCCGCCTGAGTGTTGTTGTGTCCGACCTTTCCATCGTCATTATATCGGAGCGCCGCACCGCTCGCGGCTGTTCACAGCAGGGCGTCCGGTTCGACCCCGACATGCCGCAAACGATTCGGCTGGAGTTCGCTAAAAGCAACACGAAGGTCAGCAAGCCGAAGCCGGCAGTTGCCACAGCTGCGCCAGCTGCACACCCCGCATTGATGCACCCACTCACTGGACGTAAGTACCGCCAACGCACACACAGCCCCGGCGCGCGCTCGACTGCCCCTCTCAGTACCTGCCCTGCCCAGTGCCCACACATTACTAATACCTCACGACCATCCGAAATGACTTGAAGCGTGCTGTAGAAAATTGGATTTACTACGTCCAATTTTTAGTCTTAAAAAAATAACTTACCGAAGTCCCCGTAACGCTAGTGTGCATATTTCTACAGGTTAATCTTTCGTGTCACAAAATTTCAAGTCCACAAAAAAAAAAAAATATCGACACACTGTTGCATCGTTTATCATGCAGGACGCTTTACACAGAAATGCCTTCTCTCTTCGCCACCAAGCACTTTGTAGTAAATGAAAAAAAGGGTGGGTAGAAAATTTGAGATTGGATCGTCGAGCAAACGCGCGGGGCCAGTATCTGTGATCGCTTACACGTACCCACGCAAGGCCTAGCTCCGCGAAGCTATCGACTGATCTGTCGGGTTCTCTACCACTGTTGTCTATTACATGTTTTCATGGTAACACATTCATCATGGGTGTACAATTTTATGGAACTTAAAAACTCAAAGCTCTAAAAAAAACACTGGTTGAAAGAAAAGGGTTTGAATCCCTTTGCACGTGGCTACACCTGTAGCTTTTGTACGAGTTATTAAGTTAGTGTGAATAAAACTTGATCGTGAGCGTGAAAACATGTCAGCAGCACTTTGTAAATAATGATTTTTCCATAGCAATCTATTAGCTTCAGACTGACACACTGATGCGGCTAGCGAGTGTTCAGCTATAAGTACAGTTTGCTCGTTTGTTCAGACCTAGCGAGTCCTTTCTTCCCGGGAGGGGGAGCTGAGCTTTGGCATCACCCGCTGGCGTACGGCGGCGAGCTGCCGACGCTGTCGCACGGGCTGGTGCACCCCGCCATCCACCCTCAGATGGCACCGGTCCGTTCGTATCTCTGACTAGCTGCCGCCGATAGGCCACACCACGTAAGTTCCATAATTCTCGCCAAGGCCATTGTCGAACCTTTTATTTAATAGGTGTTTGTTTCAAATTATTGAGTAGATAATTGAAAAATATAGACAAAACTGTGCTGGTAAGGTGACAACAAATGAAATTTGCGTATTGTTGATGCGGCTACAACCACATCAGGAGATTTTAAGGAGGATAATTTTTGTGTCCCAAAAATTATGAACCGTTCACCAATATCATCATTATTACTGTCAGCCCGAATAAGTCCCTTGTTGGGCAAAGAGAGAATTCTTAGCCCTCCATTAATTGGATTCTCAATAATTCATGATTATATTTTTGTTTATTGCCGTTACGTCTTTTACCTCTGTGGGTCAAAACGCGTCTTGAGTTCTGAGAAAACGCTGTTAAGACGACCTAGGATCTTTCAACACCGAGTGGCTTAAGTAGACCGAAGATCAAGGCGAGTGGATATCTCGGGGGAGACCTTAGCCCAGCAGTGCGCCCGTATAAGTTAGAAATAAAATGTTTGAACATGGTAACACAGTGATATTTGTTTCGCGCAGTTCTCCTACCAGTCTCCGCTGACGCTGGGCGCATGCGTGCTGCCGGCGCCGGCGCTGGGCTCGCCGGGCGCGGCACACGCCCCGCCCCCCGCGCCGCACGCCGGACACCCGCACCCCGCGCCGCCCTGCTCCACGCTCTTTGTCGCAAACCTCGGACAGTTCGTCTCCGAGCATGAGCTCAAAGAGATATTCAGCAGGTAACTTTTAAGTTGTTCTACTCGTATTGTAGGGGTGCTCAAACCTGCAATGTTAGCCATAATTATCACAAAAAAAACGTTCTCACATATGGAATTTGGGACGAGCTTCGAATCGCTAGTTTTTTGTAATCTCAAACGAAAAGTAATAACCTGAATATTGATTATATAAAAATGCATTAATCAGCAGTTTAAGCACCCCTTACCTTAGTCAACTGAGGAAATAACCATACACAAAAAAGAAGTGAGACGACGCATTGCAAAGAATTGCGACGAATTTTGAATGACGTCTTCTTTTGGCGTCTACGTGGGCAATGCCTTTTGTGATGCGTTGTCACTCGTTTATGTTGTACACTGACCTCGAGTATAGAAAAGTAAACTTATTCTGATCTTAAACATATAATTTAATTCTTTATTTATTAAAATCACTAAAAAATAAACCAGAGTATGCACTGCGAAACGAATGAGAAAATGATGCGTCTACGCCGTAGTGACGTAGCAACTTTGCTACGGCGTAGCCACTCCCTACATCCTGTCAACTATAAACGATCTGAATAAGTTTGCTGGTTCGATAAAGTGCAGACTGCTTTGTTCCTCGATTGAGAATACTGTTAATCAGCAAGTATTCTCAGTTTAAAACCTACACAATGTAATGAAGCATGTACGGCGCACAACAAACAAACGATTCAAGTATCAAAAAGGAGAAACTAAAAATGCTCACAGTGCATGTAGCACAAAAAATCACAGTGTCGTCCGCTCAAAAATGTTTGAACGAGTTTACAATTTGTGTTTTACTTTTATTTATTTCGTCTCTCCCACAAACGACAACTTTAATTGGATTTATGATTGGTGTTTGTGAGAGAGGCTGCCTGCATCCGTACCACCAAAAGCATGACATATTACACACGTCACGAATAGTCGTACTGAGCACTTTAACACCACGCAGTAACGAACGTGATCACTCTTTATGTATTGTCCACGCCTGCCAGTGACGGTCAATGTTGCACTTTTTATCATTTGGTTCAACTGTTTTTGCACAAAATAATTATAATAAATAAATAATCTCCAGAAATTAAAAGAAAAATTAAAAAAAAACTGATTTATGCGCTCATGAAAAACAGAACAGATCTTGATAAAAAAACATTTTGAAAAACCAAGTTCTACCTTAATTATACATTTACAAGAAAATCACAAAGTATGTTTGATTGGTTTACGAAAACACGCAGTAGATAATGAAATGTAATAATGATAGCTTCTACAAAATGATGATACCGATACACGCGATACGAACATTACATTTTACGAATCTATGTCAAACAATAAACAGCATTAGCAAAATGCTATGAAGCTTAGTAAAATATTGTGGAACAATAACTAGTATCTGTGCCATTACTTCAAGAATAAAAGCTTGTATAGTTTCAAGGCAATTGGTTGCTAAAACGATCAGCTTTAAAAACCATAATTACCCACAGGTGCTCTATGCCCGTATAGGGCATAGTTAAACTCATTTCATGTACCTACTAGCTAAGTATTCTAGTGCTATCTAAAAAACAATAAGTTGAAAACGATCACAAAATTCGGACATAAAGCATTTACAGTTAAACTGATTTTACATCTTTTTGCGTTTTTTAAATAATACCTAATCTCATAGCAAAGGCAAAACTTTAAGGTTTTGGGCAAAGGTCTTTAAAAAAAAAAAAAAAGAGCAATCAGCAAAATTAATACCTACTCAAAATGTTGTTTCTAGTCTAACAAAACTTTTAGTACGAAAACGAGATATAATAAGGTATCAGAAAGAAAAACCAAAAATAGCTCACAAAAATACACCTTGGGGTACGAGTGCGGGAAAAATGGAGTATAATCGCGCAGTTGCCCGGGGTTCGCACGGCTGCGCTTGCTGGCCGGCGGCGCTGGCAGCAGCGGCGGGCCCGTCGCCTTCGTGGAGTTTGCCTCCGCCGCCGACGCGACCGCCGCGCTGGCGCGTCTGCAAGGCGCCTTGCTGCTCAGCTCCGAGGGCGCCATACACCTCGAATACGCGAGGCATGGCAAGGTGGCCCACAACGGATGGATTCTCGCACATGAAGTATGCACGCGCACTTTTTTTGTTTGGTTTTGGGATGGTGACTTGCGATGTTATGAAACGTTTACGGTATGAATTCGGCTGTCAAGATCTAGTTTGGGTTTTTATGCTTCTTTTCTATCCCTTTATTAGTATTGCATTTACAGCGATTCAAATACGTTCCAAAATATTCTTTTTCTACTTCTTTTTGTTAAAAAATAGAAAGAGACATAGAATACTGGGCATTCTCGTACCTAAAATATACACACGCATAAGGTATTCTATTCTGGATATGAGCGCTAAGTCTTGAAATTGCAAGTCTTCATCTGATATTTACTATTTTTGTTTTTTATTGACAGCATTAATACTATCGCGACCAACTGAATTCTAGTTTTGTCTAAACTAATTATTTACCATTAATTTCTTACTAAACTAAGTATTATTGACTCACTATGCACCTTGCACAATATAGTCTTCAATGCTTGTATATTGTAAGATGGTGAAA
Source organism: Thera britannica (assembly GCA_939531255.2). NCBI lineage: Eukaryota > Metazoa > Arthropoda > Insecta > Lepidoptera > Geometridae > Thera > Thera britannica. The sequence continues at coordinate 20,989,406 of OW618034.2, forward strand.
TGAGTATGTAGCATTATATTAATATTGTTTTTTTTCCAACAGGGAGCCAAAAACGGAGAAGAGGGCGAACAACATTAGTTCGTTCGTGGCTCTCGGCACTTGACGACCAGCTAACTGAGGAACGCGCAATCTTGATCCTTTGTATCGCATCGGGACGCAACCACCAGGAGACGGAGTATACGGTCAGTGTGATGCATGACATCACTTCTAAAGGATCAAGATTTTAGATTATTATCTAATAAAACGAAAAACATTGGCCTTAAATCGTACGGAATACTCTGTCTCCCAGTTTGTTTAGTTGTCCGATAGTGGATGAAGTGGGGTGTTAACCTTATACCAAATCTAGCAAGCGTTACTGTATTATTAACATTCCAAGTTTAATGTTACGTTGGTAATTCTTACATATATTAATTGACCTATTTAATGTAAACATTGTTTATTTAATAACATTATTTTTTGTGTATAAGATTTATTTACAACTAACTTATATTTCGAAATTAAATTTGTGTAATTATTTTTAAGGCCGGTGAACACGGAGGCGATTCGCTATGAATTTAATTTAAATATTTGAAGAAAATACATTTAGAATAATATCTCATTCGAGTAAGCTAAAAACCAAAGGTGCCCTTCATAGAAAGATTACGTTTTGTTGATCAAATTTTTCAAGTTGAATGTTTCAATGAAGTTGTATGTAATAATGACACTTTTGTTTTAGCTACGGTAATGTTAGCGAATTAAATGAATTTCATAACTATTTCAAATTATATTTACATACTTAGTTGTTTTATAGTATTCTGTCACTTGTTAAAGCTGGCACACTAGTGTTGGACTTGAGGTATTGTTTCGTTGTTGGTAATATAGAGTACTGCAAACATGTGGTACAACGCATGAGGTGTCCTTACAATCCGCTGTGGAGTGCGATACAACACTGAACGTTCGTCACTAATTCGCATCGTATTTACATGTATTATTTAATTTCTATCTTCTAATCTATTAGGTGTTACACCAAAATTTCTTGTGCCTTGTGAAAAGTTTTCCTAAAATTTTCTATAACTATTCCAAAGTTTGTGATTACATGTTTATCCGGCATTCTTTCGATTGTTTTGATAGTAAGTTAGCGGCGGGTGAAGCGCCCAGAATGCGATGCGACCTCGAGATAATCTGTTCAGTCTTGTTGCGAGAATTTAGCCTTGGCCTTATGAGAGTTAAATAATTTAATGTAATCATTGTATTAATTATTATGTATAGTGATTAATAAGTCGGCGATCCCTGCGCTGAGACGCTAAATAGAAACAATTATTGTACTACCTATCTGCATGCTTTGACGAGCTTTTTGGTAATAATCTAATTTAAACTTAGTAGTTACTTTTATTGTGGAATACTTAGGCAAATAATAATACTAGATAAGGGTATTTATTGTAGTGAATGAGCATAGTTACATTACTTTAAATGAAAATTATTCATACATAATAATGAACAATGTAATTTAAATTTACTGAAAAATTAGGATAATCAGAAGAAAGATTAATATATTTTTTATTTTTAGCTAGTTGACTATCGCATACAGACTAACTTGGTTGCCCACGCGTTTACCGCGAGGCGAAGAGAAGTACAGCGGAGTGCGACAGAGCAATAAACCAAAAATGAAAACTTAGCGTTATTGATAGGTATTTAGTGACGTATTCTGCTGATGTAAACATGTAAAAATTATACAAAAAAAGTAAAAAAAAAATCCCTGCTTAGGCTATAAAGATAAGGTTTTGGATATTTGAGTTATAACGTTGAGGCGATAGAATCTGTTGAGGTACTCGCGCGACCATTGTTAACGGTGGCCGATGATATCGCATGTGAATTCTTATGAAAATCTCTTAGTCAATATTTAATAGAAATTTCGTCAATTTTTGACTTAGCAAAATTTTATACGTTGTTTATAGTGATTGTAATTATCAGAGTGACCCGAGCGCTTCTGTGGCGCGTAGACCAAAGATAAATGAAATATACATAATTTTAAATACTAACCTCGAACCGTACCAAACTTTATATTTTGTAGGACATAATTTGTTTGGTGGTATCAATTCAATAGTTTATTAAAGTTTGTTATTTATTTACAAATCCGGGTTAATAATTTGGTGTCTGATATCTTTAAGGCATCGAGTTACACGGTAATGTTAAATAGATCAATTCTTACTTTAAAACACTCATTTTATTCATTATTTTTTCAGTAGTTATGATCACACAACTTATTCACAATATATTATTGTATGTTGATATCTTAATAACTTCATTTATACATTTTAAATTGCAAATTGCACACAAGTTGAACGACACTTCAAAATTCCAATTATTATAATCTGTTAAATATACAATTGTTTATTCGTAATTAATTGACAGTTTTATCTAATAATTAAGCTAAGTCAATGTTTACTTATTTAATTCGATAATAATGCTAATTTATAATGTAAGTAATTGTATAATGTGTAGTAGTGATCTCCCATATACCCTCGGCGTGCGGCGTCTCGATCGCATCACAACATATACAACGAAAAGTTTTATTTTTCTTTTCTGTTGCTAATTAGAGTTATCCGGTGTCTTGAAAGATATTCGACGAACAATTTAAAGCTCTCTTCTCAAACGCAAATAATTTATTTTGAAGACACCGGTCAATTTTAATCGTTTTGATTTGCGCGAATAGTTATCACCCGCCACATCGTGGCACGCCGTGCATCGTGACATGACAGCACGTGCACGAGGTGGCAGGACGTCGCGTTGCGAGAGACGCCGATGCCGCCATGATTCCGTCCAACAACCGTAGATAGCGAGTAAGAGACGTCCAGTGGCTGCGGACACGGCTACGTCACTTTTTGCGGGACTACTCGATACATATCATCGTGTAATATTTAATGTGTAATTAGGAGTAAAGAGCGGTTTCATAGAGACGTTATTTCTGTATTCTCGTCTATTACTATACTTAACCTACAATTGGCTATTTTGTGTCACGCTAATTGCATTTCCGTATTTTTGTTCCTTACAGTTTTGCTTAGCTGTTGCTGCGTCCTGTGTCTTTTGAGTATTTTTGCTTAGAATTTTGATAACATCTAAAAATACGGACTTATGTAATAATAATGAGATGTCGAAACCTAAAAGCGATATTTTGATAACGTTTACTGTGAAATCGTGTAGATGGCTGGATTGGTGTCGCATGTAGAGAGACGCGTGAAGTCGGCCCGCATGTGATAGGGTAGTGTAGGCTAGGGGTGTAGCGTCGCCTTGCAAGTTAGGTTAAGTGAAGCGGTATCACACAAACGCCGTGCATCGGAAACATATCAATTCTGTGCCCCTAATAAATTTAATTAAAATAAATATTCTAAGAGATACAATATGAATATAAATAATGAAGACAAAATAATCGTTCGGAGTATAAAATACGTCGTAATATTAACGACGAGAGTCGGTTAGATTGTGTTGCGTGGATCCGCACCACCAGCGACCACATCGCGTAGTGCCCGAATAGTGTCGCGCAAGTTTCCATTTGTTTATTCTCGCTCTAGTGGTTAAACGTTCATTTTATTGTTATCTTTATCTAGACTAATTATTATTTTAATATATGGCTTGACTACCAAATTTATTTTTAACATTTCGCTTCTGTTTCAGTATTAAATGACATTGTTTTAATTTTGTGGCAAAGTTAGTGCATTGATAAAAACTTATTTGTATATGAAGCAAAATATTAAAACATACAAAACTATATAGCTAGTAATTAATTGTTAGATTTGTGTGACTTGGATTATTTAATGCTTTTAGAGCAAAGGTAAAGTGTTATTGTGGTTTAAGAAAAAACATAATGACATTGTAAAAATAGTGATAATATTAGCTTAATTATATCATTATTACAACTTTTATAGATGTTCATTACTTTTCTTTTCTTACTTCATTGAGTATTGTGGCATTGGAGACGTCATTGTTAATTCAAATAAAATTGAGCTCATCCTCAAAATGTGAAGTTTTCTTTATTTAATCTGCCCTAGTTCCCTTTATTTGAATACCTTACGGCATCGTAAATACACCCTACGCAAATGGCGAATTGAACTATTCATATAATGAAGCCTAAGGGCGCTTGTACACGCTAAGAAAATTTGCCGTTCCTGCGACAGACGACAAGAATTTTGTCTGTTCCACACACGAAAACTTTTCGTGTCTTCCGCAGACAAGACTAATCGAAATGTGTACACGACACGATTTTTTTCGTGCAGTCGTCAGTCGGGCGCCCTACGCCTAGCGCCCTACAAAAACTACCTGGCTGGGCTGGCTCAACCCTATATAATACACCGCCCCCCGCCGCTCCGCAACAACGTTCGCCGCGTCGTTTCTTGCGCAGATAAGATTTTTTTCGTGCACCGCTGCGAGCAGTCTACACAGTTATTTTCTAGTTACGACACGAATTCTTGGGTAGGCCCGGCGTTTTTTCTTAGCGTGTACAAGCGCCCTAACAAAGTACTAACGCTATTATGACTCATAATCATAAAAGCGTATCGTACTAGGTCGGATTATAATATGTATAGCTTTCAGTTTACTATTTCCCAAAAGGAAAATAATTTGTTTAACAATGGCCTAGTTTCTCGGCCTCGAATAATTTGATTCATACCATTTGTATAATTAGTTAGCGATCTAAGCTGTATTCAAAACTAGGAGTAATTACTTCAGACTTAGGTTCAGGTTAGCAAATTCTAAAATTCGGTTACTGGAGCAGTAATACTCCACTGGACCGACGATAGTAAAGATCGCGGGACGTCTGCGGATGGAAAGGGGTCAGAATCGTTCTTTCTGGAAACTTATAGGAAAGTATGTATTCAGCAGTGGTTTTGTTCAGGTTGTTTATGATGAAGAGAAACAATGACTTGAGGAAAAAATTGTTATCAAGATTGAAGTAGCAAAAAGTTATAGAGGGAATCACAAGGATCAGTTTCATCTTTCTTGCCGTGGAATCACCAAGGCATTTGCAGAGGTAAGTACGAGGCTTTGGTAAGTACAAACCTTAATACTATCAACAGAAAACCTATAAAATAGTTTAAACAGCATATACGCAGAAATAGATTGAGAATATTCATGAAAGAAATTTCTGAAATGGCGCTTGATTAGCCTCAACGCCCGTTTCCCATATTAATAGATCAAATAAATATTTGACCATTGTTATACTAAAATTTACATTACTATTGCATACTTTAGATATACATAATTAATATGATGAAGGCGCAATAAAAGTTATGCTAAAATTGTGATCGCTCTAAAACTTCAGGCAACACGACACGAGTGGTGAATATACATGTATGTAACTACATACCTACTAGTGTCTACTATTATTCACAATAATCATCGTTTAGATTACACGCTAGAATCAGGTACTTGCTCTTAAAGAAGAAACGGCCGGTTATCACTAAACTTGTTGAACTGTGAATCTTCCACATAAATTCCTACTTCCTAAGACAGCGAGCAACATCTTAATGAAAAAGTATAAAACTACAATTTTCTGCTCACCAACCTTCTTTAACATAGCGTAAGTTGTACCACTTAGGTAGTAAAATCCTCAGTTATTTTACACCAGAGGCTTAACTTTAAAGAACTTTGTAGTTCTGAATCGTCTAGTTTACTTTTGTTTAACCGCCAGGATGCGCTAGAACTACTGAATAAAACTTTAAAATTAACTCTCTAAAGCTGGAATACGTGTTTTCTCAATTCAAAAAAATAAGCTTGTTCGTGTATATCGCATAGTTCTTATAGAACCAATGATCACAGAATCAGCCAAGATTTTCCGTAATTTAAAAATCACAATTTTAATTAGATTTTTATGAGGTCAAAGTACTTTCTTGTTTAATTAATGCCAGTATTTTTTCCTTATAATAATTACAAGTGAAGATCAAAAAACTTGAGAAACCGATTTCATTGCCAAACTGCTGAACTGATTTAGATATATTCATATTTATTTATTCCAAAATAACCAAATACATTTGTGTGCAGAATTTTAACAAAAACTAAAATTTAAATTAAAAAAGTATCACAAATTGAGATACTACCTCTTTTTTTGAAGTCGGTTAAAAAGGCCATCTATTTATTATATACTCACATTTTAAACAATCTTAACAAATCATATACCAATCCTATCAATAACAACCAAAGAATGTTATTAATTAAAGCAGCTATACCTCGCCTCGCCTTCAAAGGTATCGTTTAATTTCGACACAAAGCTGTATTGATTGGACACAATTAATTGTTTTGCCAATCTTAAGAAACAGGGTGCTAAAATAATATGAACGATATACTTTATAAGGCTTAGCTTTGAAATTGAGGAACGTCAATTTATGTAACTTAGTATAGATTATCAGTAGGATATTGGATACCTACCTTGCAAAGGATACTATTGTGATTGGAACGTATAATAAATGCTTAACTAGCTACCGAGTCGTACTTACTGCTGTCATACTATTTTAGAATATTATGGACATACACATTACATATTTCATAATACAAGTAAGGCTACCCTTCATAAGAGGGTACAACACAGGCGACTCTCCATACAAACGTAGTCCCCTATTTCCTCCCTGGATAATGCCTCTAGAGTAAATGAATTGGAGGTGATATTTTCTTTATCAATAAGTTTCTGAAAAAAAAGGAAAACATACGAGCACGTATATAGCAGATCTGGATTTTATGAGACAAAATGGTTACTCTAGAGGCATTATCCAGGGAGGAAATGGGCGACTACGTTTGTATGGAGAGTCGCCTGTGTGATTCCCTCTTAAAGATTATTCAAATCCAAATAGCAACATCCAAAAAATAAAACCAACATCGAGGATGATACATACCGTGCTTTTATGAAAACAGGAAGAAACTGCAAGCAATATCAAACATTTTATTGCAAAACTTCTGGTCGCATATGGCACGAGGCTGTAAAAGCTTTATACAAATTAACCGCAATGTATGCTTGTAGTCATGCTGCCTAATATTAACTTGGTTTTTTACGGCATAAGCCTGACAGACATTCTGTTGGCACTGCTACAAAAAAGTTTAAAATCTGCCTGTAGGCCTACCATGAGCTCTGTCTGGCTCTGTCTCTGGTTCTGGTTTTCAGTCAGTGTGATCGCTCACCATTATATTATACTGTGTGTGTGACGTTTTGACGTAGGATTTATTTATTTAACACTCACACAGACTCAAAACCAGAACTAGAGACCGAGCCAGACAGAGCTCATGGTAGGCCTACTGTTTTTAATCAATATGTAATGTATGTCTTATCGAGTGAGTGATTAAAATGTAGATGACTTGGAAATTGGGACACCGTGAAAGACATCAAGACATTGTGGTCAGACACCCGATTAACCATGAGTTTGTTATTGCACAGATCTTTAGCTCTCAATTTTTAGCTGATTTTGCTTTAAAATATGCACTCGTTTATAACGAGATGTCTACTTCACTGTCTACGGGGTAACTTTACTTTATAGGTACGTGAAGATATAAATGTAGGTATGCATTGTCTTGTTATTTGCTTATTCAGCTCCGCACGTATTGACCATGTCTTTCCTGTGGATTAGGCCGACTAAGCTGTCAGGATGGTATAGGTGATGGGCAAGCCTATTCCATCTAAAGTCCTGTCCCAGGCACTAAAGCGTCCTGTAACTGTAAGTAGGGGCATGAGTAATCACCAATTGCCCCTGACGCTATTTATATCATCTACAATAGATGCAAAGGCCTGTTCACTTTTTAACCGACTTCCAATCAAAAAGGAGGAGGTTCTCAATTCGTTTGTATGTTTTTTTTTTTTTATTTTTTTTTTATGTTTGTTACCGCATAACTTCGTCATTTGTGAGCCGATTTGAAAAAATATTTTTTTATCTGAAAGGTACTGCTTCCAGATTGGTCCCATTTTAATTTTATTAAAATCGGTGTTGCTATTTTTTTTTAATAATTTTTTTAATGTTTGTAACTGCATGCCTCCGTCATTTATGAACCGCCTTAGAATTTTTTTTTTTATTTGGAAGGTTATTCTTACGTCCAGATTGTCCCAAACAAATTTGATTAAAATCGGTTTAGCCGTTTGACAATGAAGTCGGTTTCTCAAGTTTTTTAAACTTATAATTATTTTTTTATGCATTGTCTATTATATTTACTATTGAACTCGTGACCCAAGGGCTGGTGGGTATTTAGCGCAGTCGAGCTATAGAGATCGCTCAACTGATCCATTTCAGTACCAGACGGAAGCTATCTGAAGACCGTTACAAATGATCTAGAGAGATCAGTCTGCAGATAGCTCAACAGTTTCTTGTGTATTTGGTAAATATTTGTTTAAAAATTTCTAAGTGTAAATAAATGTGTACAATAGATTTTCTACGGTGCGTACTATCCAATTGCGTTGTTTATTTATCTCCACAATATTTCGAGAAGTGCAAACAGGCACACTGAGCCGGTAAATCGTATCATTTCAGTCAATTCGACACGTGAGAGACATATCCCAGATGGTTCAAGTGTTGCCACACAGTTCACATTGCTCTGGATCATTTTAGAATTTGTATAAAAAACAGCATTAACTAGGGTAACTTGTTTTTAAGTATTTGCCCTGGAATCAATTAAAAAAAATTACAACGGCCCAAAATAATAATAATATATTCTAGTACAGCGCACAAACTTTTACCCTCATATCATATTATTTCTCAGTAGCTGTGAACGCACTTCTTCTTTTTCTTATCGTGTCACTGTTTCTTTTGAACCAAGTGTGGTGAAATAATTTTAAGTGCGCCTCAAAGAGGCTCCTTTCGTGCACTTGACACATATTTTCGAAGTTTTTAGGTTCTACGATATGCGGGTTTTCTCCGTTTGAGAGCACTGGCATAGTGTACATAATTTTTGGCTATATAAACTCATTGGTAGTCGACTGTATTTGAACCCACAACCTAAGGATCGGAAGGCTAGGCCGCTACTTCTAGGCCACCAGCGCTCTCTCGCTATACAGGCTCGATAGAGACCTAGGCGGGGAACAGTTTTCTTATCCAGGTAGACCATTACCTATAACTGTGTCCTATAATTGTGTAAATTGATTTGGTTACTAATACCTACCTCATGTGCTTGTTATTTACTTGTTTTTCTTCTCACATTTTTATTATGCAACTTTTTTGTGAGCAATTATAATCCCGCTTATAGGTTAGTAAATTAAAGTTGCATAAGCTTCGCAGCCTATATCGACGGGCGACCTGCTTATGAAAAAACTACCCCATTAATAGTCAACGCAACGTAAAAAGGGTCAGGGTGACTGAGAAACAGAATCGAGATCGTGTTGAATATTTTATAACTCGTATCTTGTAAAGCGTGTGTTTTAAGAGGCCTTAGGTTGCCCTAAAGCGTTGGTTAGATTAGTTTTTTACCTACTATTATTATTTCTCTTATACAGTAGTATTGGACATGTGGGGATGGATATGTGAAAAGTTGGTGCCTGAGTTGTTTGTTCATCTTTTAGTTAAGGTGTAGTATAATTTAGCTAAGACTCTTCTAAATTCTTGTCTGCAATTTATAAAAATAACCTACCAACCTACTATCCTATAACACACATCAACTTTATGCTAAAAGAACGATTAATCCATAGTAACAGGAATTAATCCCTAGAAACAGTGATTAATCCATTCCATTACCTGATATACTTTTTTAACGACACAGTTTTTTAACTTCTGCAGACATCATCGTATTTCCGCAAACTTATGATGTACAAACTGGTTTTTTGTTCATAATAAAGCATTATTATTATTATTATTATTATTATACTAAGACCAATCCTCGAACAGTTTGAAATGATTTCATGATGATACAACATCAGAAAAAAATATCCATTGGCTCTTGATCTGTAAAAACGCCTGACATTTATAACATAACGAATTGTACGCGAAGGAGATTGCTCCTACTAAATATAGAGACGTTTAGGCGAACAGTTTCAAGTTCGTAAATCTTTATTTGCGTGTTGAGACAACAATTTGGAGAATGTCGGTAAAGTTAGGGTGCCATTTAGATCGCCTTTACGACCAACTTCTTCAAGGGTGATATCTGTTTCATATGCGTAACCTACCAAAGTATTTTACGAGATTATTATTATAACCTATGTCTTTGAATCAGCTTTTGAATCAGTCTTTCATCATTCTTTCTGGAAATGTGTAAGAGAGGTAATAGTGGACTTCTCAGGCTGATGATGATGGCCTTGTCTTTGCTATAAATAGCAAAACAAAGGCTAAATATCAGAGCTCACCGGTGCATTATACTGTGTGGTGACGTTTTGACGTATAGGATTTATTTAGTCAACACCCACACAGACTCAAAACCAGAACTAGAGACAGAGCCAGACAGAACTCATGGTAGGCCTACAGTTACTATAAACCTAACCACACTGACTACAAAGCTATCATAAAAACTGAATGCTTAGAAATAATTACGTCTAAAATGTAGCTTTTAGACAAGGCAGCCTAATTTATAAAGGTTTGCAAAACACACTTGTCTACAAGCCGCAATAAATCATAGTAGCGAGCTACAAAGCACCGACTACATCAAAAGGGACGTCTGGCAACACGTCATAAAGCCAAACTACGACCCAATTACACCCACTAATTACGAGTTACTGTGTGAATACGGCCACCTGTGGGTGCAGAGCTTCGAAATCCGCACAGCTATTGGATGTTTGACGACATAAATACATCGACTAAGGGTCGAAAAGAAAGATAAAGAAGAAGAAAGGGGAAGGGGGTAAGAGGTTTATGAAAAAGCTGAGGTGACATCTTTCGTCGTTTCAACTGAATGCAACTTTGGTTATCGAGCAGGTAAGTAGTTGACTGTAACCTGTAGATGGAGCCACGGTCACGTTAATGCCGAACAGTTCTTGAGTCATTCGTCGAGTGTGATTGGGATCCGATGGCGTAGCGGTCAGCGCAGCCCCGTACCAAGGGGAAGGTCACGGGTTCAAATCTTGCTCGGCTCGAGTCAGCCGTTGGCAAAACTTTTTTAGGGACATTTTAAATATCAAATAAGAGTCTACTTACTTCCATTATAAAGCTTTATTTATAGAATGAAACCAATAAAACTTCTTTGTAAAAACGAGGACATAAAAAATTCCACCTACAAAAAATACTTGCGGTGTGGAAAATCTTTTTTTACACCTAAAAATAGTTTTCATTTGGGAGGACACGAATATCGTTCGGGCAAATAAATTTACTGTATTTAATTGCCATCATGATTATTGTCAGATAGAATCATATCGTATCCTTAAATCAAATTCAATTTAAAATACCATCCTACTGAAAAAATTACATGCGAAGATGCTTGGATGTTTGTAGCTCAACCATGAGTGTACTGTACCGATTTGGATGAAATTTGGAACAACTTATTTCGTAGCCTAGATTTTACCCCGAAAAAAAACAGCTGAAAATCTTGAATAAACAGGAAAATACTGCTACCATGCAAGCAACGCCGGAGGAGGCATGTTTTTTTATATATTTTTAACTAGCGGGCTTCCGCTGCTTCGCTCACCACCATTCTCGTTTTCGGGTTATAAAGTGTAATTTGTCTGACTCCTGGTTCTAAGCTACCTCCCCACCAAATATCAGCCAAATCGGTTAAGCCGTTCTTGAGTAATAAATAGTTTAACTAGCACGGTTTTCTTTTATATACATAGAGTAAGTGGTTACGTAATAGCCAGTTCTCTAATGATTTGTAAAACCCAGCTTGGGATGCACTCGTCAGCTGAAACTCACCAAACGTGTAAACAACGCTCCCAGTTAACCCCGATTTTGCCGACCGCATCCGTTGTGTTTTTTTAGTTTCTACTTGATTTGTGTAGCTGCTGCTGACTCGGCTGGCTATGAATTTCAAAATATACAGGGTGTGACCAGACTACTACCGAAACTTCAGGCGGTTAAAGTACCCATCAATTTTGAATAACTTTTTCTAAGGAAGCTACACTGTTTATCAACACATTTTAGTCAAGTAGGTATTCCACTTTTGTTTGAAATTGCTGTTTTACTTTTCGCGCTCAATCGGTTCCATAGAAAAAGTTGTACGTGTTGATAGGTAATGACTATACCCCCTGAGGTTTTCGGTAGTAGACTGGTAGCACCCTGTTTATAGTGGTGTTCGGGGGAGTTCGGTCTGTTTGACTTTCGGTATTTTTTTTTGGTTGATTCGGAATCAGCATCACTTAGCGGCCCTGCTGCCATATGTTTCATATTTGTATCCAGCCTTCCTTCTTTCCAGTCCTTACTTTAAACTGACAGATATATTACCGTACAGATGCCATTAGGGTGCAGTAAAGTTCTAGTAAAATCTAAATGGTAGGTAGGTATAAAAACTAGTAATAAAAATGTTATATGATATTCAACACAATTCTGTAGATTACATTCTGTACAAGGAATACTTACAAAAGTTAGTCTCTCACCATATTTTATTAGCGTAACCACCATTTATTAGCGCGAGTGGTAACAACTGCGTTGAGATTAAAATATTAAAATTCTACTGCATCGCCAGGAGTGTTGCCAGGGGAAGAAAAAGGTGCCGTGAAATAACAAAGTTCAAGATCCCGAGACCAGCCGGCGCTGTGCTCCGTGCTTGGGTGAAATGTGGTAGGGTAAGCGTACGAATATCAAGTAGCATGTGTAGTAGTACTGCCACGTAATGGCGGGCGTGACGTCACGTTCGGACACGCCACACCGCGGCCTCGCTTTGTATCATGAATTACATTACACCTTCCATATACTGAATAACGCTTACCCTTTAATTTTGTACGAGCATGCTTGGAAATACAAGCCAAGTTACAATGGCGCACTGTAAAATGGGAATAAAACTTACCCACTTATTCATAAAACCCAATTAAGCGTTTGCATACTTTAGCATGGTTTTATACTATCTTTGGCTCGTTCTCTTTCTCATGGATTTTTGGAGGAGAGAGGGAAAACCCGTTCTAATAAGTGTGTGTAGTGTATTACACTTATTAGAACTTATAAATATCGTTTTAGGTAGGTACCTAAAACGATATTTATAATATAAGCAATGAGTTTAGCGTAGGTTACATTGATAAATAAAACTGTTTATAAATATCACGAAGGTTCTAAGAAAACATTTTTATTAACGTTCCAGTTCACTTCGTAACCTTTGTAAAAATCTACATTTTATAACTTCTCACGCAATCTAGCCATTAGCAGTTCAGACAATCTACATAGTTCCCGGGTATTGCTCTGGCACATAAGTGTACGTCCCATGTGGTTTTTTTATTACTCCACTCCTAATATCCAGAAGAGATCATAACTTGGTGTAGGCCAAAACAAAAACAAAAAATCGAACCACAGCAAACAAACTTTATTAAAATGGCTTGTACCTATGAGTATTGACTGGCCTCTAGCTCAGTTGGTAGTAGCTCTGCCTTCTGCGCCGTAGGTCGTGGGTTCGATCCCCACCGAGAACAAATATTTGTGTGGTGAACATAAATGTTTGTTCTCTGTCTGGGTGTTAATATGTATTCTAAGTATGTATTTACAAAAAAAAAATGTATTCAAGTATTATATCAGCTATCCGGTTCCCATATTACAAGCTCTGCTTAGTTTGGGGCTGGGTAGTGTTGTGTGAATTGTCCACAATATTTATTTATTTATTTATTTATATAATATCGATGGAGTAAAATCTGGGAGTAAGTTCTTGCTCATTCCGATTCGCATGTGACGATGACGGGAACTTTTATTTTTGGTACTTTCCTGTTTCCTAAGTAGAGCTAAGAAGGTTTTAGTCCGTCAATGTCTATTAGATATTGGTCTCTATTAACAAAAAACTTTTTATTAATGCAAAATGAACAAAATACACAAGAAACAGTTGAGAGTTATCTGCAGACCGTTACAAACGATCTAGATCAGTGCCAATTAGCAATTTATACAAGTGTTCACCAAATGCAGATTATTTGGCGTACCTCAACATATTCTTATATTTTGTCCATATTGCCAAACACAAGCGCTCGGTCAAACAATTACCGTGAGAAATGGTAGTTCTAATAGAATGACTTCTTTCGCAAGGGATTCAGTCGTCCGAGCCAAAAACACGAAACACTGATCACCATTACTGAAAGAGCTACTAAAACAAATCGTGCTGCCATTTTGGTGGTTCTTATTTCGCTACGGGTTTCCAAAGGGGAAATAGGCATTTTTGTTGTCGAAATAGTGACAAAAATATTTAGTGGTTTAAGCTTTTGGGTGGAGTTAATTATTCATATGAGCTGTGAATTAGAATAATTAAAATGCCATCTCTAAACATTCTATACGCACTTCCGGCTAGGAAGCGAGTTGTGCGCAATCGGCCCTTCCTAATTACCGCCAGTAAAAACTAATTGCAAGCGACTAAAGTCCTATTTTACATAAAACAGGCGACCGCCATTCTATTGGCGTAATAAAGCGTTGCTAGTAGTCACTGACATAGTTTTTTAGTACTATTCTTGGTCTCGTTCGATTTTGACTCAAGATTCTTTTGAGGATGTCTAAGGGGAATATAGCTACTGTGTTTGCTTTGAAAATGCCCGTGGGTATCTCAAAAATAGGTAACGGCCACCTTTTCTTGGGCATCCAAAGCTTTAGCCGGCCACAGGCAAACACTCGCCGTGGCTTGGCTCGCAAATATCGCTATAATATTAATGCACTGTTTGCGCGGACTTTTTCAATGAGCAGATTTGTATTCAACCTTATAGAAACTACTAGTAGGCACTTGTTTTTATTTAAATGAAAGAAGATTAATACCTCGGGGTAATACCACGGGTAAGTACTTTACCTGAGGTATTATTACCCTTTTGATATTTCTAAAATTAGGTTCTAGAGTCTATAGCTTGTACTTAAATTCTCGAGAAAAAGATTATATATTTTTTTTAATCTCCTCAGCTTAGATATTTAGATAGACAATATAAAGAGATAGAAATTTATTTAATTTGTAATTTTTATTTTTATTTGTAAAGCTTACAAATTATACAAAATATACATGCAGTTGAGCTATCTGCAGACCATTACCAACGATCTATAGATACTCGTTATTTGGAAGGTGTGCTTCTCATCACACGGGTAATTTACCTCTGCGGTACATAAAGTGGACATCGTAACTCATAACCAGGTGGTTGGGTTTACGTCTAGACAATATGTTGTAAAAATCCCAGCCAGCTTTATTACTGTCCTGATAGAGCTGGATTTTACAACTGAGGATTATGGTAGGCCCCTAAAATGTGACATGAATATCATATTTAGAAATTTTGTAAAACATTTCTTGGATCAAATCGTTTCGGCAGATATGGCAATTTTTTTTTATGCCATATCTGGCAAGTTGTCGGGCCACCTGATGGAAAGCAGTTCTTCTTCTTATCGTGTCACTGATTCTTTCGAACCAAGTGTGGTGAAAGAAGAGTGCGCCTTTCGTGCATTTGACACATATTTTCAAACTTTTTAGGTTCTACAATATGCCGAAACGCACGAAAAACTAATTGGTACACATCTGGATATGAACCCGCGACTTAATATTGGAAGGCGGGCAGGCCACCAGCGCTCTCATCATTCAAACAGCTAGGCTAGAGTAACTGTCGCTTTAGCTAAAGTTTTACTACGGCGACACGATAATGTTTTAAATTCACACGAGCCTTAAGCTTAAGTATAAAACTTCCATAAGCCCTGAAACTATAGTACTTGCAAACCATCTTATAAATTTAATTTCTCTCATGGTACACCTGTTAACGACTTGGTCGTAGAGCCGTAGCACCGCGTAGCACTTCGTAGCACTAAGCCTACATAGCACATGCAAGGCAAGTTCGTAACTCGGTTCGTGTTTATCTTGGCTGTGTAGCTAATAGTTGGCCGTGCCGGGCAAATGTGGAAAGGGTGCTCACACAAAGAGTTATGTACTCGTATTATGTAGCTCGCGATAGGTTTGCGACAGGAGAAAATGGGCAGGCATTGCTGTCAAACATCACTTTTTGCCAGGGACCCTGCTTTTTGTTTTCAGAAAGCAGCGATTGACAGATAGCATTGAAGGCAGCAGTCTTGCTCGGTAGTGCCTTCATTCTAAATTAATTACCAAAGTATTTTTGTACAACTATATAATAACAGAAAGAATACATCGTAAAATTTCATTTGAAAATAAAATGATAATATACTAGGTAGTGGTCAAAATTCAAATCGAAAAACGCAGTGAGATCAGTTGTTTATTTATGCAAGGTAGCTTTCTTTCTTTGATTAGCTTAATAATAGCTCTCATCCAAAATATACAGAACTAAGCCTGACAAATTTCCTATCATTCATACAGCCACCTGTTTTGAATTATGTATAGCACCGGGTGCCCGCAGTCCGGATTACCGCACAAATTAAATTACCGACGACACGACAAGGGTACAAATAGGTTTTGTTTTGCAAATAACCTGTATTGTTTTAATATTTATAATTCTGTAATTCCTTACAACCCATAAGATGAAAATTCTAAAGTGAATAACACCTCTTCACACCTGTAGGCCTATCACAAGCTCTGTCTGGCTCTGTCTCTGGCTCTGGTTTTGAGTCTGTGTGAGTGTTGACTAAATAAATTGAAATCCTACGTTTAAGCGTCACACACACAGTATAATACACTGGTGAGCACTCACACAGACTCAAAACCAGAGCCGGACAGAGCTTGTGGTAGGCCTACAGTTTTTGATGGTCCACACTCGTATTATAAAAAAAAATTGTTTCATCCGATGTCACAAGATATTATAGTTCATTTATTTATTTATTGAAAACATCTTTTCGCTTATGTCCCTATACACTGTTGTAGTGACTGAGACAAGATTTTAGGTGGGGTTTCACAATCTTCTGTCTAATAATAATCAGAACTTATAATAAAACCTACAGTATCGCCAACTACATAATGTTATGTGTGTTTTGCATCTATTGGTACTCCACACTTTGTGCAGTAAAAACAGGACTCGCAAATCAATAAAATACAAACTTGCAAACAAATACATGACGGTTTCATTGCATCATTGCCGTGCACGACTTTCCACGGTTTTTTAGGTTTTTACGAATAACGGGTCAGGAAAGGTAGGGGGGAGAAAGGGGTGACACGCAACTTTAACAAAACCACCCGGTTCATATTGTGTCAAACAGAATCTCTGTATCAAAAAATGGTTTAAAATTTTAGTCTTATTTTTTTAGTAATAGTTTACGCTATGTTCTATAACCTATTCTAATAATATTATAATTTATTCATAATTGAAGCTTATAAGTAATTTGCTACTGACCTAAATATATAAAGTAAACAACAACCAAGAATGTGTCCAAAAACACTTTTCTTACGTATTATTCTCTGTTAAAAATATGTTTTCTTATTACTTTAACTTTTTAGTGGATAAAATATATATGGCGCCATTTCATTTTATTTTCACTTGCGAGTCTTGCGACTGTAATAAAATAAGTAATTAAAAGTTTTTACTAGCTCAAAGTAAAGTAAGTTCAGCATGCCAAGTACTTCATCCGATGAAGAATTATTGAACATTTAATTTCTATCATCTCGAAGCAGAAGATGTCGTAAAAAAAAGGTTTATCTACCTCGCATGAAATGATGTAATAGTACATTGTTACCTGAGTGTTGAAAGTCACGTTTTTTGAGTCCCGAGACGGGTTTGGCGCCAGAGCGTAGCGAGGGTGCCAATGGAGCTTGAGGGACTTAAAAGACTTTCACCCGAGGTAAACACTGTGCTTTTCATTACGAATACAAGGAAAGTAAAAATAAAAACATGAAAGAAAAATTTGTGAAAATGAAGATTGAATTGCCGCCTTCGCGGTTTTTTTTTTCTTTTTCTCTGGCGGGCCTTCGGCTTCGGTTCGCCAGCATTATTCAGCCATTATTTTCATTCTCATAATTTAAAAAATGTTAAATTGTTTGCTCAAATCTATGTTATTTTAAATAAATAGTTGAAGCTATATATTAATCAAGTAATTTAGAAGATATATTATTTATTTAATACTATCTTTATGTTATTTAAATTTTACATTGCGCTCTAATTAGACTTTTTAAACTTCTTACCGTTGTAATGGGTTTCCAACCTACTTGCTGAATAAAAAGTTGGTTCAACGACCTCCTTGCAGTTAGAAAGACTTTAGAAAGTTGGAACATGGTTGAATAAAATAGAACTTGTTTTTTTTTATAATTTGACAGCTGTCAGTAGAAAGCGATTCTCCCTAGGGCTGAAAGTTTTACTTTCAATTAGGCCCCTCAGGCAACTTCAGACCTACTTTCAGAGTATGAGTAATGAAAAGTTTAATGCTTACCTCGGTTGTAATAGTAGATTGTTATACAAGGGCAGTAAGTGAGCTTTTGCAGAACAAGATCCTTTTTGGCGCCCGTGCGAGCGCAGCTCGCAAAGGGCGCTAATGGATCGAGTATACCCGAGATATTTAGATGCCAGAGCGAGCAAAGCGAGCGAGGGCAAATATAGTTCGAGGGTGCAATAGCTACTTATGACCGAGGTAAGCATTCTACTTTACATCATTCATGCGAGGTAAATTTTTAACTAGCTGATGGAACAAGCATATGGCCCACCTGATGTTAAGTGGTAACCATTGCCTATAGCAAAGCATTGCCTCGTAGGTCAAGCACGTCAGGAACGTGCCCTACAATGCACTGCCCTACGACCATCAACTTGAGGCATACGGATGTTCAGCCTCACGTGTCAGTGATTTCACCGGCACCCATACCCATCAACTCGAAACACAGCAATGCTGCTTTTCGGCAGAAATAGGCTTACAATACAACAATAACACAACATTTATACATATGAGAAAATGTAATTTTAATTTGAAAAATAAAATTACAATAATAATATACCTAAGTATTATTATAATTACACTATTAATTTTATTAAAATTAATAGAAAAATATTTGTACCGGTAGTAGGTATCTGCTAAAACAGTCGTAGACGCACACTTATGCACACATCTGTGAGCTACTATATCTTTTCAGTAAAAAGTTTTCATATCATTTTGTAAGAAAAGAGATTGTTTCACCAAGAAGGTTTGCATAGCTCTTGAACTGTAATGAACCATCACCAAGGAGGTTTGCATAGCTCTTGAACTGTAATGAACCATTACGTATCAAGCATAGTGTGACGGTAAAAGTGATTTGAAAATGGAACGCATTTACAATGCACTGGGCTGCACACGCCTACTTACACAGCCTCTTTGCGCTAAAGAAAATCCTATTTACTGAGCATGTATGATGTAAACAGCTATTACACCCTTGAACTATATTCGCCTCTCGTCTCGGGTGCACTTGATCCATTAGCGCCCTTTGCAAGCTGCGTTCGCACGGGCGCGAAAATCGATTTTGTTCTGTAATAGCTTATTTACCTCCCTTGTGTAACAAGTCTACATTATTTAAATAGATCATAAAGAATGAGGTGCCATTTTCAATGATATTGGCTGTGTAACTGGGGCTCTAAATCTTGCACACCTTGATACTAAATAACGCCTCAGCGGGAGGTGACCGGCGTAAATTTAAATTCATTATCATCGAATATTAAACGGTAGAATGACAACACCGAACAAGTAGAGACTTAAAATTACGAGCTGTTAGTTAAAATTATAACTAGATTAGATTTAGATTATTTTTTTCTATTTCTATAAAAATCCAATTGTTAAAAATAACTTGATCCACAGTCTCTAATAAACTTAACTGTTTTTTTATACAACTAGCTGACGGAACAAGCTTAAGGTTCATCTGATGTTGAGTGGTAACCATCGCCTATAGCAAAGCATTGCCACGTAAGTCAAGAACGTGCTCTACGATGCACTGCCCTGCATCCATCAACTTGAGGCATACAGATGGTCAACCTCACATGCCAACAATTTCACCGGCACCCACACCCTTTCCAACCGAAACACAGCAATGCTGCTTCACGGCAGAAATAGGTATGGTGTTAGTACTTCCCCAGACGAGCCCTTCACAAAGAGCTCCACTACGACTAAATATAATTATGATCTTATTTTATTTTTAGTACTACAAACGTAAAAAAACGTAAAAAAATACGTTCGAGTTAAAAAGGCATACCCATTACCTATGTTCGAAAATAATGAAATCGCGTGACTTTTGTATCAAATTCGATGTGAACGATATTTGCCAGTGCACATAAAAACCCTTTTAACGATAAATACCTGTATTGCGTGTACTGCGTTTCGTGATCGGTAAAATTAGTATTATATTAGGATTTTTTTAATAATCACCTAGTAGAAAAAACATTTTACGACCGGCATTAACTAAATGGTTTCCTGAACCCTGAATATAAATTCAAAATGTATAGTTACAGTATTAAATTATATGCGTGGGCTAAATACAGGGTAAACTATAACAGTACCTACAATTTAACGACTAACATCAATATTATATTGTTTGGGGGCAGTCTTATGCCTATCACGTGCTCTGTCTGGCTTTGTCTCTGGCTCTGGTTTTGAGTTTTTGTGAATGTTGACTAAATAAACCCTACTTCAAAACGTCACACACAGTATAATAATCTGGTGAGCACTCATGCACACAGACTCAAAACCAGAGCCAAACAGAGCTTGCGGTAGGCTTACAGGATAGAATTTAAATTACTATAATACTCTGGTGAGCACTAACACAGACTCACAACCAGAGCCAGAGACAGAGCCAGACAGACCTTTCGGTAGGCCTACAGGATAGAAGTTAACTTGATTGCGTGAAGATATGCCAGCACGCACAACGAGACGCACGCTTACAACGAGAAACGAAACCGTATTTTTTAACTTAAATATCCAAACAAATCAAACTCAAACTATACCGTGAAGCACCTAAATCGAAATATAAACAAAAAATAAATAAATTTAAGAAGTGATAGAACTTACGTACCTAATAGTATTTAGATAACAAGAATAAATAAAATAAACTAAAAAATCAAACGAGAATAGATATTACTCAATTATACTAACAAAGAGATCATTCAGTCGAAAATATTATTTATTTCTACAATGCAGGGCTTATACAAATCCAGTTGTGCCAGCACCTTACTCGAGCCTAAAAAATGTAAGCCCATAGTCACGTTTCCACCATAAAAATAAGGAAAAATATTATTTACGGCTTGCTTTTCCGACTTAATTTTTTTGTTCGAGCACTAGGTAATCCTCTTTCGTACATGGAACAAAGATTTAAAGTGCAGTGCCGTTTCGGCTTTAACTTATAAACATAGTTTCATGACCGTAGCGTAATGTTATTTTGATTAGCGGTCAGACTCGTAATATTTTCACAAATGTGTGTGAAAATATTGACGATGTAGTAATGTAGTATGTCCATTTTGAGTCTTCGTTCCAGCGGTTTCCTAGTTCATTAGCATCTGATTTCTATAGCTGATACAGAAGTGCTACCAACGAAACCGGTCATATCTTTTAAACGAAAAAAAAATAAGATGAGGTTCTAAAGGCTTTATTTTTTTATTATGGTTATGAGGCTCTATAATGAAACCTCAATAGGTTAAACTAATATAACCGTACCACGTACCTATGTTAGAGGTCAAATGTACTCTAGCTGCCTATTTGTAGGACCAGACCAAAACATGGTAAAGTATTATGTAAATTTACCTATACTAAATTTGTTTAAGGTTTGATAAAGTGCCTGCAGAACTTAATCGCTGAGCTATTGAAAGGTTAACAAACACATTCGCCAATCGATAGTCCGCTAGCCCAACCAAATCAATTTGAACCAATTTACATAATTTATTAGTAATCTCTGCTTAGGGTTTCATTATTTTGGTGATGGTAAAAGGGTTCATCAAACTCGGAATAAATTAGTGCCGCCACCCAATTCTAATAATAATAAACTACCATTTTATCAGGTGTGCTATTGTCAAGCAGCTTACGACTTATTGACATAAACGGCTGCCAAATATTTGAATGGTCGATCCGGTCGAGCAGTCGTCCCGTACCCTTACGAGCTTCCCATGTCACTAGCTATTCTTGTTTATGGTTCAAATTAAATAAAATATGCATCAGTACGGCAGATTCCTATCAAACCAGAGCCTATGTGAATACAAAAAACCAGTGAAAACACATTGTACGTCGAAATACACCTGCAGAAGCCCAACGTGACGAGTCTACATTACGAAGAGTCGACTGCTGAATTTTATAAGGCAAATATTGCCTGAACGTGACTTCAGCACACCATAATAGAGCAAAAGCGTGCAGAGAACGCGCCTATGCACTGAAAATTGTTGATGGAAATGAAAACTCTTTGCCGCAAGGATAAAAGCATCTTGCACATAAAAAGGTTGGTATACCTTGTGATGTTTATCCATGTTTAGGCTTACCTTTTTCGTGTTCCACGTTATACTACCAGCGCAAATCGTTAGGTATACATTCTAGTGTAGAGTCAACGTTTATTTCAGAGAATTCATTAGTGCCAGGTTTTTACTTTGAAAAAATCAAACCCGGTAATTTAAAATAACGTAAAACCCCGCTATAAATTAGAATACCTTACTTCTGTTTTGTTTTTTCTCTCTTTTTATTCATGAGTGACCCCCACTGGATGGTTTTACGAGCTTCGATTTGCAAGTGTCTGGTTCGATTCCCGATGCAAATGCTTGGGTTTACTGCCACACAATAAAACCGTTCGGTTTCATAATATATTTTCTTATAACCTGACCGCGTTTGCCAAGTTTATGTCTGTTGCGCAATTGTTATCAGATGCCACGCTACTGCGGCCATAACAGACCATGAACTTAAACATAAAACATGAAAACTTCCATTGGGTACGTAGGTACTGCTAAAGTAACCGGGTGTGCACAAATAATTTCACAAGTGGTAAGATATAGATTTAAGGGGGTACGATTTCCATACAAACTTAATTTACACAACTATGGGCGAGTAAAGTATTAATGTACACTGAAATAGCTGTAATAGGCTTTTACCGGCCAGTTATATAAAGTTAGAGTGGTAGCCGTGGGTCGTGGCAGTCGGGGCTCCAGAAAAAAAACTGACAGACTTTTACGACTATTTTGTGACATATGTTTTAAGCTCATTCACGTATTCAATGCCGAGTACCCGTTAGAAATAATGACGAAAAAAATATTTTTTTGGTTTTTTATTAATATTTCTGTTATCCTACAGTTTTCTCCAACTTTATATAACTGGCCGGCTATAAAGACCACTGTAAATTCTATTACAGCTATTTCAGTGTACATTTATACTTTGTTTGCCCATAGTTGTGTAAATTCAGTTTGTATCGGAATCGAACCACCTTAACCATTCTATACAACAATACGATGTCAAACTTTGCCTTGCGCTGCCGAAGGAATCAGTATAAAAGTTGAAACAGTAGGCTCTGTCTCTAGCCCTTGTTTTGAGTCTGTGAGTGTTGACTAAATAAATCCCACGCCGAAACGTCACACACACAGTATAATACACTGGTGAGCACTCACACAGACTCAAAACCAGAGCCAGACAGAGCTTGGTAGGCCTACAGGATACGGTTGCTAATAGCTGCTGCATGTAGAGAGTTTTCGAGACCACAGTATGACGCACGTTAGTTCATATGAAAATAATTCTGCTACTACTCTTAATAAAACTTTTCGTAGCTAGAAGCTTTTTATGAACGCCCTTATATGGCCCACTTAACATCAGGCGGGCGGTATGCGTGTTCCATCAGCTAGCTGTATAAAAAATGTTAAACTAAAATGTTAAGCTACTTCTAGCATTAATTAAGAGTGGCAGTATTGTGGTATGTTTTAAAATAGTTCCATAAAAAATAATATTGGTTCCGAAATTAAATAGGATGTATTTTTATTCACGAGGCACCACGCCAGCGAGGCTATCAGACATGTCCAAACTTCTGTGAGTGCAGCTTGCTTTATTTCCGTTTGACCTGTCCCGTTCGACTCTATTCCAGGAATAGCACGACCCCAGACATGTTCATTTCGCCGACAAGCCGAATGCAAGTCCTGACAGCGACGGCCGAGCGAGCTGCGCCGACACGGCTCTGCACTCACAAATTTGAATATTTAATTGCGATTATTTTAGCGCAACGCAGACTAATTAATAAAGCAAATTGACAGTTCTAGTGTTTCCCGCGCCACGGTTAATGGAAAAGGTTTACTCTCCGATATTTCCGTAGCAAAATGAATCAATTGCATTTTAAATTCGAGGTATTTGCATATAGCATGGCAGTGGGCTACTTTACGATTGCAGTTCGGTTTCGTATTCTTTGTTTAGCGTTTTATTTTGTGCATTTTGTAGCGGGGGCCGCACGTGATACAACCTGGCACCGACTCCTTTCATAAAATATTTTAGAGTTGACGTCGCGTTGTGGACTTGCGCTATTTCAATCATGTACGAGAATACTTTTCGAAAACGTGGGTAGATAAAACAGAAGCTATTCATTCGAATATTGTTATTGAATAGGTAATAATAACATCCACTGTGTGTTTTTTCATAAATGTAAAAAAAATAACTGCAATGAAAATAAAAACATAATATTTTCTTCTATTTATCTTCCAGTTAAACAATAAAGTGAATATATTATTTCTGACAAGAGTCAATTTGCATAACGAGATATCAGACCGCGTTCCTAATTCAAGAGTCACTATTTACTCTGGAGTGGAGGACATTTTGTCCAAAAATTCGTTCTTGGATGTGCCACAAGAGGGACATATAAAACGAGGGAGCCAGCTCTAACTTAAACCTAACTTAGATGTAGAGCCTCCTGGGAATCGCGCTGAAAACCCAGGGTTGACATTAAGTTGTGGAAACAAGTCTATTGCGCAAAATATGTGCTGAAATCATTTTGCAAAGTGTTTACCACAATATTTATTATTTAATGAGGTTTTATGTTAAAACTCGAACCAAATCTCGAAGGGGATTTTGTGTTGTAGCCTTTACCGGCTGAAGGCCGGTTTTGAAAATAAGGAGAAGAAGTAAGTTTGTAAAATAAGGAATTTATCTACCTATGGCATTAAGAAGGCAGTAATTAAGTAAAGCGACAATACCTACTGTGGCTATAAATAAATGATTACCGAATTGTTCAAAACACTTCGAAATTGCCGTCGTATCTTCCAAATGTCACTCAGATGTCTCAAGTTCTGCGAAGTACTTGTCGAGATAAAGTCAGAAGTAGGTATTCTACGTAGTTTGATTGGCAGACAGATTCAACTTTCATCTTTACCTGTGTTTCAAGTTTATGGAGAGAATAATGGAGTTATTATCAAATGAAAATTTAAGAAAATGGCAAAGAAATAATTGCAGGAATTTTAATACTACAAAATCCTGGCTTCCAATAAATTTCACATTTGGTTCGCATGTTTGTTTAAAATGAAAACTTCTGAAACTCTGAAAAATATATCTAGCAGTTTTTGGTTAGGTAAAACGAAAACACGCTCAAAATGCTCTATTGATTATTCGCATTTCGACAAGGTTTTACATATGGCCACGCAAGGGCTTACCAAATCGCCGTGTTTTCCATAGTAACTCACATCGACATGAACCATTGTGTTTGGATAACATTTCAATCGAAAGGTTTCATTCGCGCTGGTCATTCGACCGAGGCTGCACATTCAACTCTTTTTCACACACCACTGACTCTCGATGAATGGACTGTGGTTATTTTAGAGCTCAGATGATGTGTACCTGTATTTATATACCTAAACAGGGCAACGCAGGATGTAGGTAGTTTAACCACACGCAAAATCAATGGCCTAGAATACTCGAATATCTCGAGTTCAAATTCAATGACCAACTGTTCGAGTACATACACAAATCATTAAAACGATTGAATTTAAACTACACCTACGAATGTAGTTAAAATACAATCTTATAAATCGTTATTATGAACGTTTCTTCGAATAATTTAATATACTATAAGGCACTGTAAATTACATTACATATTCGTAAAAAAATTGGTAAAAGTACTCAATTTTTTATTTTTTATTATAGGTTATACTTGCAGTGAGCATTTTTTTACTTAGGTATAAGGCATAGTTATATTTAAACTACCAAACCCTAAAAAGTGGTAAAATTGATTATCAGTATTCAAATGGAAAATGAAAAATATTAGATACCACTAATTAGTAGGAATTTACTTAGTGTTATTAAGTTTTATATTTATTATTATGAGTCGTCCACCTCGTATCTAATAACAAATTCTGTTCTTCGATACCAAGTTATTACCCTCTAAAAATAGTAGCACGATCTTGTTAGCTATTAATTAGTAATACACCGGGATCTCAATAATTAACGAGCTAATAACAAAGCCACCTAACAGAAATAAATAGAGAAAAATTCAACAAACGGCTACTAATGAAAAGCAAAGTTAGGTAGTGTTCGTACTTCCGGTCAATAAGTGCTCACTCCGCTCTCCGGCACACTTAATTTCCTCGTTCTTCCGGTTTGCGACTTCTTTTGTAATTGAGTAACTGGCTCTTGATAGTTTAATAGGAACTTTTTTGTTTTCATTTTCATATCACATTTTTACTTCTTTTACTTTTCGAATTTAGGTTTATGGAATAAGTTTAGGTACGGTAAGAAAAATATTTTCCTTGTTAATATTGGGGCCTAATCTCCTCTAGGAAAGTAGGTGGCTACGTATTATATTTTTTAAGTTATATCTTAGTAATTTATTAATTACCTTAATACTTTAAAACCCTTAAAATTTTAACATTACAGCCTCTTTACATACTTGAAGCTGTCTTGATTGCTTAAAATAGTATTCACCTCTTTGATGCGTTTAAAAGCACACGCCATAAAAATCAACTTCAGTGCACGAAAAAAAACAGCTAAAAAATTACAGTATATTTTGTATAGCAAGACTTTATAATATATTATGTATGTGTGCACCTTACTTGTGCTACAGCATCGCCCTCTATCAATTTGTTTAAAAATAAAAGGGTAAAACGGCTGCATGAAAAGATTTATTACAGTGTGAATTAATACCTCGGTGACCATTTAGAATAATGCGTTATTTCGGTTTTTATACATATTATTTTTTACTTTGGTTAACTATTGTTCTTTTTTTATTTTAATTGTGTAAGTATTCTCTTTTTTTTATGTTTACATTTTTATTTAATCTTTATTGTCTTGCACCTTTTTGTGGAAGTGAGCGAGCATAGTGACATCAAAAAGTTTGTTTTTTATGATCTATTCGGTACATAATGTCAACCAATATTAAAACTAAAGATGATTAATCATTATTCATAATCGTACACATCAATGACTAATTCATTTCCAAGAACTATTTTTTTCCAAGATCAATAATCCTCGATTTGTTATCATATCAAACTTTGTATAACTATCAAAAGATAGTATGTATTATTTATTTATTCCATCAATATAAGATTACACTGTTATTACCAAAAGCCGAATACTATTGGTAGTTACGTAAAAATACTTTTCATAATATGTAGTAGATTCATATCGTTCAGCTAGTGTAATTATTACTTCTTGCTACGCAGTGCTACGACGGGCTACGAGCCGTTGCCATGGCAACCAATTTCAAAATACCAACGACCTTCCACGAGTACATACACACATGTTTTATAATCCACACGAATCAATAGAAACGTCCTTCGACTATTCTTATTATTAATAAAGGCTGGTTTACACTTTGATTAGTGTGAGTGCAGGTGATTAGTGCGTGTACAGGTGTGTAGTGTCCAATTCACTGCGAGTGTCTTCATTCCACTTTACCAATTTTTTCAACAACAAGCGTCCGACGCTATACACTAAACGCTAAACACTCCTGTCCAGACGTGTTTAGTGGCAGGCACGCTGTGAGTGAGGGAGAAGGGAGGGTGCGCGGGATGGCTACTCGCAGTCCACTCGCAAAAAAATAGAACACGCTTCTATTCACTTTACTACACAGCCCACTAATCACTTGCACTAATCAGTCGCTGTCCACACCTAGTCACTAAGCACCTGCACTAATCACCTGCACTCGCACTAATCAAAGTGTAAACCAGCCTTTAGGTTAAGCAATAGTTGGTGGTTAGTGGTTCTTACAACCGATTTGGATAAAAACTGACTGAAGTTATCAAATAAAATAGGTATGATTTTTCTGTTGAGATTACATAAAATCTCATGAATTAGCACTGAAATAAGCTCAAGAGCTTATTTCAATATTTTTTATACGCTAGTTTAAGAACAACGGTAACTTAAACATTAAATTGGACTTCTTTAAAATAAGAGCTTACTTTTTTGAGTATTAATTACTAATACGATAGATTAGTTAGATTATTAAGAACTAATATGATCGACGTGCATTCAAAAATTGTTAATATTTGTGTCTAGTATTAAAAACCTCTACACCTGCTAAGCCCTTAAAAAGTATCGGTCCTACCAATTTTGGAAATAATATCACCAAAGCCTTATTTGTAACTGTCCTATCCCCTACCCTCATTTAAACATAATATTTAAAACACCCTTACAAGCTGCCCACGTAATCTTCTTAAACAATAAAACGACGAACATTAAAACATTGAACAAAATAACCAGAAAGTACCCTAAAACAAAATATCTATCACAAAGGTTCTTCGAATTCAATTGGGAATTCTACCTACCCTTTGTCCCAACAGGAAAATTCCATTTTCCAAACACAAACCAGACGGCACAAACCTAAATACCTTGTAAGTAAACGAAGCGCAATAAGTAAAATAAAATATCGTCTTCCGCTTTGAGGATATTTCTAAACAAACGACCTGTGAAAAATTCGCAAACACTTTTAAAGGATTGTGGTACCATTTCACACGGTTTTATAAAACAGAGGATGATAAACAAACTCAGCCAGAGCCAGAGACCGAGCTAGACAGAGCTTATGGTAGGCCTACTGTTTTATTCAATATTTGTAGTAGATCATAAACTGTCGATAGATCCAAGGTACGAGGGCTCAATTTCGATTTAACAGTTTTTTATTTTTATTAAATAAATAAACATTGTGAACAATACACTTGGAAATCAATCGAAAAAATATATTTTTTTGTAAATAAAAACTAAGGATACAATATTATAACACATGTCATAGAATATCTGCGTTCACCACACATATTTGTTCTCGGTGGGGATCAAACCCATGACTTACGGCGCAGAAGGCTGACTTAGCTCAGCTCAGGTGAGTCAACAATTATTTCTGTAAATGAATTATAGTTGTGCGTAACAGTTATTTCAGTGTAAAATAATACGCTCGTTGCTCAAAAATCCAATTTGTATGGAAATCAAACCATCTTAAGTAAGCCAAGCAAAAAAAACTTTATTTTATATAAAACATTGGAATAATAACATTATGTTAACTTATTAAAATAATGATAATGTGTTTCTTATTTTATGGGTTAAAATAATTTAACCGATCAACAACCGATTGGAATTGCAGCCTGCCCTCCTTCCATTTAGAATGGGGGTGGATGGTGTGGCTGGTGGTGCGGTGGCGGTGGTGGGGGGTGGTGTGGCGGGTGGTGTGGCGGGTGGTGCGGTGGTGGCGGTGGGTGGTACGGCGGGTGGTGTATTGGCGGAGGATGGCCATGAGGTCCGGGGGGTCCGTGGGGTCCTGGAGGGCCATGGGGGCCCGGTTGGTGGTGCGGAGGCCCATGTGGTGGTGGTGGCATATCTAAAAAATACGAGAACATCTATAAAAGAGATGGCTAGAAATGGTATTAAAAATGGTAGCAATTTTAATTAAAATTGTATTTAATATGAAAGTTTTTTTTGTGTTAACGCTGAAGCCAAGATTAGCTAAAGTAAGCATATCACCTCAGGCTGACATTCTTAAAATTTGTGTTTTTCAACAGCTACGTACATATTTATCTCAAAGTAAAAATATTTTATAATAAGTAATAACAAACATAATTTAGGCATCACTAAATAGTATTTTCAGCAGAGTTTTTGTTCGAAAATAGTACATAATATAATAGTTCTATAGTAGCGTTTTACTGATCGCCACCGTCACAGAACAAAAAGGCCACGGTACACAAATGACACATAAATAAATTAATAAATAAATATTGTAGACAATCCACACAACACCATCTAGCCCCAAATAAAGCCGAGCTTGTACTATGGGAACCAAATGGCGTCGAGTTGCAGGTAATGGAAAAAAGCGCTCTTTAGTAAATCCTATATGTACCAAACAAGGATATACTAAATTGAACGATGCGCCCTAAATTTAAAACAGGGTGATTAATCTTAAATTGGTATAGTCTTTACTGCTCACCTGCGGTTTATAAAGTTTTGGTTTTAACAATACAATAGCAGTCCTCTTTAGTCAGTTATTGCGACGTTAAAACTGAAGGTTCAATATTTATGGAAATCTTTTTATTGGTTATCCTTATCAAAATAAAGATTACCGCTGATAATATTTTGTGCGTTTCAATGGCTGTGCGCTGCGTGGTTTGGATAATATTTTGATGGTCGTGTATAACAAATGCTATTAGGCTATTACGTATACTTATATGCATAAATCGATTAAAACTAGTTAATAGCAACAAGTTGTCGATTTATGCATATAAGTCTAATCTATACGAATAGTCGTAGATTGGACACTGCATTTATTATTTTTTATGTAGCTGATAATACAAACCTTTTATTTTTATTGGGGTTAAGGCTGGTTTACACTTTGATTAGTGCGAGTGCAGGTGATTAGTGCAGGTGCTTAGTGACTAGGTGTGGACAGCGACTGATTAGTGCAAGTGATTAGTGGGCTGTGTAGTAAAGTGAATAGAAGCATGTTCTATTTTTTTGCGAGTGGACTGCGAGTAGCCGTTCCGCGCGCCCTCCCTTCCCCCTCACTCGTAGCGTGCCTGCCACTAAACACGTCTGGACAGGAGTGTTTAGCGTTTAGTGTGTAGCGTCGGACGCTTGTTGTTGTAAAAATTGGTAAAGTGGACCGAAGACACTCGCAGTGAATTGGACACTACTCGCACTATACACTTGTACTCGCACTAATCACCTGCACTCACACGAATCAAAGTGTAAACTAGCCTTTAGTCCGATTAAATTTACCTACTTATCGGCGAACTACCAGGTTTTTTAATTAGATTTTTCAAACTATGATTAGCTTTAGAGAGCCAATTACTAATTAAACGTACACTAATGAAGCTACTGTGTAGTTAGGTCATATGTTTTTTTTTCCCAGTGTTCACAAGTTTCTCATCGAGAATTACTTAACTACACTATAAATAAGGTAGATATAACAAATATTTTTATAATATCCCAAAAGGTAAGAGCCGAGCGGGATCCTGTAGATGGAGCCACGGTCGCGTTAGTGCCGTATTAACAATACCTAAGAGTTATTCGTCAAGTGTGAGTAGATCCGATGGCGCAGCAGTCACCACAGCCCCGTACCAAAGAGGCAGGTCGCGGGTTCAAATCCCTCACGGCTCTTTTGGGACGTTATAAAAAATGTATATTATAGCTGTTTCGGCACTTTTTACATGCCTTACAAAATAAATATAAACAAACAAGTATTTAAATATTTTCTTCATTTAATAAAATCATTTATTCGATTATAATCGATTTAAATTTCAGCAATCACCATCGTTATCCATTTAAAATAGGGATAATCGTTAGTGTGGCGGCGGAGGATGGTGCGGTGGCGGAGGTTGGTCGTGGGGGCCCGGGGGTCCTCCTGGTCCAGGGGGGCCTGGTGGGTTGTGCGGAGGCCCATGTGGTGGTGGTGGTGGCATATCTAAAAATTAAATTTTAATTATAAAAACATTATAGTAATTAGTAGTAGAGCTTTTTGGGAAGGGCTCGGCCGGGGAACTACCATGCTTATTTCTGCCGTGAAGCAGCATCGCTATGTTTCGGTTTGAAGTGTGTGGGTGCCGGTGAAATTACTGGCACGTTAGGCTTAACATTTTTGTAAAATTCATAAATAAATAATAAATAAATATATGTGGCATATGGCCCACCTACAGGACTACCACAAGCTCTGTCTGGCTCTGTCTCTGGCTCTGCTTTTGAGCCTGTGTGAGTGCTGACGAAATAAATCTTACGTCGATGTGTCACACACACAGTATTAATACACTGGTGAGCACTCACACAGGCTCAAAACCAGAGCCAGAGACAGAGCCAGACAGAGCATGTGGTAGGCCTACTAATTTTTAGCAGTAACCATCACCTATAACAAAACACATCACTAACAACCAGAGTTATTAGAACACTTTTCTGTACAGTGTAATAACTCGCGCAAATCTAAGCGTTCTGCGCTGGCGAACAGTTAAACGCTGTTAAATATCGCTAACATATTTGACAGCGTTTCACAGATCGCCGCCGCAGAACGCTTAATTGTATGCAGGGCAGTTAAATCTTATTAACTACATAATGCTCACCTATTATTTTTGAAGTTTTCGGTTCTTACTCAAACACCAGTCGACTTTCATCTGCTATTGCAGCCTTACAACTAGAAGTTCAATATTTATGGAAACCATTTTATTGGTTGGCTTTATCGAAAAGTAGATTATCTATACTAATATTACACTACTAATATACAGAGGAAAGATTTGTCTTTTTGTTTGTTTGTAATGAATAAACTCAAAAATGACAGTGCCGATTTCAAAAATTCTTTCACCATTGAAAGCTACATTCACCCTTGAGTAGCTTAGGTTATATTTATGTGCTTAAAAAGAAATGTCCACCCATGCGAAGCCAGGACAGGTTGCTAGTCACTGATTAAATTCGTGTTATAATGCGTGGGTTGGGAAGGAAAGGTTACTGATGATACTCCCACATAACACACGAAATTATGTCTAAACAATACTCTACGGGTGTCACTTACGTTTTTTGAGATTATATTTTTTGCGCCTCTTTACTTAACCTTTTTTTGTATCTGCACTCGTGTTTATTATTTCTTTAGCTGGTAAATGCTTTTTGTAATTTCTTTCTTTCTATAAAGCCTTGCGCACACAATCTAGGCAAAAGCGATCAGTTTCAGCATTGAATTAATTATTTTTTTTCAATTATTTTCATTTTTAGAATTACATAGTTGCTGATTGCAATCGCAGGTGATCTAGCTGTGCGCAAGGCTTAGAGGTGTGTTTTTTGTGGCTTGTTCTGTCGCCGTCAATTTAAATCTAACAAGCGGACGCCGTCCGTCGTGTCCGTCTCCTGGTTTTAAGCTGTCCACTAATTTTCAGGCAAATCTGTTCAGCCGTTATTTAGTTATAATATAAACACGACTTTTTCAGATATATATGATTCAAAACAAATCTATCTCAGGAGAACCATACATTTTATCGGGATAAAAAATAGCATTAGTGCTATTCCAGACTATTTCATTAAAATCCGCTTGGTCATTCTAGCGATATTGAGTAACAAACATACATCTATCCATCCATACTTACTACATAGTAGGATAGTAGGATTTACATGCATACCTAATATATTTATTACACTTACTCATCTTGTGAGCAATAAAAATATAATTGTAAAATATCATTCATTCATGTAGGTCATTTATGTAGGTAGGTCTTATCTTTTCATCGAACAAAAAAGTAACCGATGATTCGTTTTTTCTTATCATCATTACTATCACTTTTGTGAATTGGCTGATAAACTAAGAATCGAAATAAAATGTAGGTAAGTTGCTAGTAATGTGTAATATTGGTGTATTAACAGAGGCAAGGCAATGTCATATGACATGTCTTTTTAATAAATATAGAATACATAAAATGATCGAAATTTATGGAATTAATTTAAAAAAGTGAACATTCTAGAAATTTTATTATTGAATCTAATTTTAGAATTATAAAACTATTTTCGAATTATATTTACCTCGGTTAGCAACTAACCAAAAAAAATATTAAGGAATATTTTCGAGTAGTGAATTTAGTGAAATTCCGTGCAGGCTCGGTCAGGCAAAATTTATACTAGATGAATACGACCTTTTTGAGGCATCTTGTATAAGCTTCGCTAAGCTAAGCTACATACTGTTAGTAAAATATTCAAAGTGTTTATTCAACGCTTGATTCATAAAATGACAAACACAAACAACCGATAGAAGAAACAGAAATTGGTGAGGGATCGATTATTCACTCGCACAATCACGTGTTTAACTGTTTATCCTTATCAATAATGCGACAGATTAAAATTATCAACGATATAGATAGATAACGAAGCCTCTGATAAATAGTAATAACTGCCTGACCACTTTTATTTGATATATTTACAACGAGGAAATACAGACATAGTGTGCTAGTCTATCATAGATATATTAATTCAAGTATTGAAGACAAATAAGGTGAGTCTTTGATATTTTATTTACTTCGTCATTTCAAATACATGCATACATTTATTTACAAAGACAATTAATATAAATACAAGTATTTCGAAAGAAAAGTTCAGCTATCTGTAGACCATAATATCAAAATGTGAATTACATATTATACATGAATAACCATATTCACCGTATAATAACCGTATTCATTGTTTTCATGTAGTCAACACAACAATATCGTTTTTATATACTTAGCTTGTATTTTTCACCTTCTTTGGCACATAATGAGAATAAGTTACCCAAGGTTTATGAGTAAATGACACAGCAATTAAAACTAAAAGCAGTCAGTGAAATGAATATATTATAATAATGTGATTGTTGCATTAGCTAGTTGTATAAAAAAAAGTTTTAGTACTTTGTAGTGATGTGATGTAGAATATTTGATTGTAATTACAGACGTGAGTCATGAGAGTAAACAGAGAATGTAACAGAGTGTCGCACGCAGTGCAACACCATGTAGGCAGCGTCATAGGCGGTATTGCAGCTGCAATTCGCAGCCCTCATCATCGACTCTATATTACAACAACAGGTAGGTAGATTTTAACAAAAAACAGTTACCAGCCAGGCCTACCATGAGCTCTGCCTGGCTCTGGCTTTGAGTCCGTGGCTCACCAGTGCATTATACTGTGTGTGTGACGTTTGGACGTAGGATTTAATTAGTCAACACTCACACTGACTCAAAACCAGTACCAGAGCCTACAGAGCTCATGGTAAAATCAAAAAATTTCGTAAATATGCTGCAGTATAGGTACAAACATAAGCAGAAAAGCCATCACTTGGTAGACCGAAGAGTGGTACCAAAGGTGACTACAAATAACACGTAGCAGGCCAAAGGTTGTAAACTAATTACTTAGGTATTCCTGAAGTTTATTCCTAAAAGATTTATTCCGAAAGGAACGTAGTCACAGACATTCCACTCGCATAAAAAGAAGACTCTATTCCACGGTACTATTTCAAAACATACTATGGCTCGTATTCCGAAACAGTGTTTGAGTCTGAGTCGAACCTCAAGCCTTCTCAAGCATAAATTTTTTGTCAGTTCTCCATTATAAATATAAAAAACTAAAAAATAAATTGAAAGTGACAAAAACCTATGCTTGAGGTTCGACTCAGACTCAAGCACTGTGTCTGAATACGGGCCTAAGATATCTTTAGCCAATAGCAATCATTTCTTCTTTGTAAAATTACCTACTTATTTTTGTTTCAGTGATCATGCCGCCCCCGCATGCTCTGCCTTGCGGTCCTCATTGCGGCACCGGGTACTGCGCCCCACACTGCTACTACCGTGGAAATGCATACCCGCCACCGCCACAACACCACCCGCCACCACCCCCGCATCACCACCACCCGCCGCCACCGCCGCATCACTACCCACCACCGCCTCCGCATCACCACCACCCTCCGCCGCCCCCGCATCACCACCACCCTCCGCCGCCGCCGCATCATCACCACCCCCATGGTCCGCCGCACCATATGCGCTAAACTCAAGCGGTCTTGAAATGAGATTATTTTTATAGTCCTAGACAAAGCCTCGTTTTTGATGAAGGCCAAAAACCAACAAAATCAAAGTCATGCTCAAATTCAGCGGTCGATGTTTGAAAGGGCATAAAAAATGTTAACAGAAAAAAGTCCCTGCTCCCCCACATTTCCTAATATGGATATTAATTTATAGAGATCTTTTGAAAACTGTGATGGAAGAAATGCTGAAATATCGAGACCTGTGCACAACATTTAATTAAAAAATAAGTTTTTTATCTAATCGAATAGAATTAAACTGATATTGTTAATCGGTGTTTGATAGAAAAAATTTAGATAATAAATAATATTTTATTTTTACTTCTTAGAGCCTGTGTTATTACTTTTTTATCTTTTACTTTATCTAGCTCCAAGCTAAGCCAGGTTTGTACTATGGGACCCAATCCATTGGCTGAGAGAGCACTGGTGGTCTAGCGGTAGTGGACCCGCTTTCCGATCCTAAGGTCATGTGATCAAATGCAGTCGTTTACCAATGAGTTTTTCTATCGAAAAATGTATGTGCACTATGCCAGTACTCTCAAACGGTGAAGGAAAGCATCGTGAGGAAATCAGCATGTCGTAGAACCTAAAAAAAGTTCAAGCAACACGGTTCAAGCGTCACGCAAAAAAGGCCCGCCAGCAGCTCTTGCGGAAACCAGTCCGACCAAGTGCAGATGATAAATTTGGCAATTTTGCCCAATCCACCTATATAATACAAACTTGTACATATGTATTTTTCAATACATACCTTATTAATGTAAACCAGAAATAGTAGACATTATTTACACGAAAATATAAATATTTCAGGAACAAAGTATAGGTACCTACGGCCAACACAACGGAAATATCGGTAATTATTTTCGTATTTCCCATTCAGGCCGTAGAGGGCAATGCGAAACCAAACGGCGCTCTTATTAAGAAAGTTTTTCTTCATAACAAGATTACGTACGCCAGATGTGTTGGGTAGTGTTTGGTACAAACATTGGAAATCAGCGTGATTTTTTGTGACTTGG
Organism: Thera britannica; assembly: GCA_939531255.2. Classification (NCBI taxonomy): domain Eukaryota; kingdom Metazoa; phylum Arthropoda; class Insecta; order Lepidoptera; family Geometridae; genus Thera; species Thera britannica. The sequence goes on from OW618034.2 coordinate 21,026,242, forward strand.
TGATTTCGTATTTAATTTTATCCGACTTGGTTTTTGACAAGTCTGAGGATATGCCACATGGAGGAAAAGTACCTTGAATATTGTAGATGGAACATTTTACTGAAAGAAGACATTAATTGAATTTAAAAAAAAAACAAACTGCATTATAATAGTTTCTCAAGGATTTGATTTCAAGGATCTCTCTTGCTTTCTCTATATAGGGGAAAAAGTTTTAGTTTAGAATAACACGCAGACAGAGAACAAACACCTACACAGGTGTTTGTTCACCACACAAATATTTGTTCTCTGTGGCGATCGAACCCACGGCCTATGGCGCCAAAGGCTAGGCGTCTGTAGTTTAACCTTAAACTTTATGATTTTTTCTACAGTTATATTCTATAAGCCCATGCATACCTTCTTCTACAATCTAATAGAGCACTCTGATAAATTGCTCACCTATTATTGTTCTTTAATTATCTTTCATTCTTCTAGACATTTTGCTGTAACAGCAAAACTGTTTATAAGAAAAACATTGGTCTCAAAAATTATTCCTAGAGGTTTTCTCCCGAGCAATATATTTTAGTAAAAAGTGTGACGAAAAAGACCGTAAACATCGCATTCGCACAGTTCGAAGTCTTAACTCACAGCTCCGACGTACATTCACGTCAATACTGAGTAAATAGCAGGCTGGGTGGCGACGCTTACTTATTGACTCCATACCTGCTAGAGAAGTAAAGTGCCTCTACGTTCACGTACGTACAGTGACGGAATGGGTTCGTCAGTTTTAAACTTGATTTGTTCAACGTATCACAGGCACATATTATTTACCTTTTGAAACTGACATGTTAACGCCACAACTGTCAAAAATGTGTTCGTGATCAAGGAGCTACTGGTGCAAGCGAAAACACACTCGAAGGTGACGAACCTTTTCTTTAGGTGCATTTCCCTAAGATTTCCATACGTAAAATTGAGGAGAAAGAAGAAAAAAAATAAGGAACAGAAAGGTTATTTCGGGTTCCAGAATCATTTCAGAATTTAAAAACGATGATGACAAAGCTATTTTTTCCAAATGCAACAGATTTGAGATTAATATCTACCATGCCTGTCATATGCCTATTTCATGATTTTACTATTGGTATTTTTGTCAAAGTCGTGGCCATGGGTGAAGAAACTGTGACCGGATTGTGGTTTATGGAAAAACTAAGGGAGGCCTTTATTATATACCCAGCAGTGGCTGAAGTTGGACTGATGATGATGATTGGTATTAACATATATTAATGAACTTGAATAATATCAACTATATCAAGTACCTACTCGTGTTACTTTCTTTTAGATCTCTGAGTGCAGTTATAAATTAGGTAAAGAGGGTGTTTAATGTTTATTTGATAGAACTATCGCCATCAATCTACCAGGGCCGCATAAATAGTTAAAACGTAGCATGGCTTTTGAACATGGCGGTACAGTGAGTTATGGTTATAGCGTCAGTCCGTTCGGTTTCCGGTGGCGCTGCGATCGGCTTTTCTGTATTGGCTGATACGTCGGTGTTTTTCGAGGAAATCATGTTTTTTAAATGAATATTATTCGCCAGCAATATTTGGTTACCTCAGCTAAATGTTCACAAAGGCAAGTTATTTCTACGTATTATAAAGGTAGCAAGTAATATGCCTATTCCACCTAAAAATCCAGTCCCAGGCACTGTAGCGTCCCGTAAATAGGGGCATGAGTAATCACCAGTTACCCCTGACGTTATATAAATAATCTACAATAGATGCAAAGACCAGTGAAACGCTGTCAAATAAAGCGTTTCACTGATAGTCACCGCAAAACGCGGGAAAAAATTGAGAACAGTGTTGTGCTATTAAAAAAATAACAAGTCAGCTATATAATTATTTTCTACAATTTCAACGATATACTTTTAGTTGGGCCTTCTTCCGTAAAGGTGGATATGTAAAAATGCTTTGTCATGCATACATTTCACTTTGATGAGCTCCCGACGCCCACCCTTTAAATAATAAAATACTGCCCCTGGCTTGGAAAGACTTGTTAATATTTTATTTTTGTTTTGAAAGAAGAACACGAATAAACAAGGGTAATTATTGATGTAGGGATCATGACGTGTACATAAACTTTCCACCACCCGTGTAGTAGGTACTACTCTATTTTGTAATATAATAGGTTGTTTTATCATCTGTTTGATATTGATATTTTATTGTTTTTTAGGGCTGATTTTTCCATCTACAGGATAATGCTTGTAAAACACAAGGACTAACATATATAATATTTTTATTCGATGAATATGCTTCTCGAAAATCATCCTTTATGTAAAAAAATACAAAACAAGTCGTCTCACAGTCTGATTACATGAAAATATTTTTGAATTTCCAGTCAATAGAGTAGATCATTGTTCATTGATAACACTTAAATCTATAAAAGCATCATTTATCGAATGTTTTAAAATGGTACTTAGAGCTGATAGACTAAAGAAGTAACTAACTAACGCTGTAGGAGAGTACGCTCAGTGAAATACAATTTAAAAAAGCAAAAAGTATACCTAGTGCACGTTTTTCTTCGTGCACAATTCCGCACTTAATTAAAAACTCAACAACAGGTTGCATCCCACTGCATTCGAGGCAAAGAAAACAAGCAACTCTTAGTGGTAAACTCAACAATACCCATTCAGAGCAACATAATACAAAGCTGAGCCAAGCTGAGGCACATTTTTATAAGGTAAGTAAGGACATTAATTTACTTTTCTACAAATCTGCGATATTATTTGTGATTTTAGTAAGTAGTGTACTTACGTATTTTATTTTGAAATGTAGTTTTTGATTCTAAACATTTGTTGTTTTATAATAATAGTTCTTGTAAATGATGTATGTGTTGTAAATAATAAATTTATTCAAAGTTAAATTTTTGTAGTGGTTTTACTTATCTTATTTACTGATTTAATATGTCTTTACCTGGTTAAAGTCTCGCTTCGGCAGCTCCACACATAGATACTGACCATGTCTTTCATGTAGATTAAGCCAAATAAGCTGTGAGGGTGGTGTAGGTGCTAGGAAAGCCTATTCCATCTAAAACCTCGTAAGTAGGGGCATGACTAATCACCAGTTGCCCTGACGTTATATAAAACATCTTCTATAGCTGCAAAGGCCTATTTAGTCTGTAACTAGTTAAAATAATAACCCTTATTTCCAGTTTATACGTAACATAGAAGCAGTTCATCATACAAAATGTGAAGTAATAGCGTCAACCGAGCAGCCATTCCAAAAAAGCTTCGTTTCAATTTGTGAATCAAACACATAAACGAAATTAAAATAGCGGAACCGCAACGAGTAGGAAATTTATTAAGCTTGTAAGTAATAACAAAGGGAATCCTGTGCGTTATTGCGGCTCGTTTCAATGCAAAATGGCCGCTTGTTGAAATATGCGACACGAAATGAAATCATAAATTTAGGTAAATACGAAGCAAGCCAAGCCACGCGCCTTGCAATAGTGTCTTCTGCTTCCATCTGGGTGAAAGTATAGTCGCAATACTTGCTTTCATTAGAGCTAAACATGTTGGTGGTATGGCTTTAGGGACTACGATCTCGTAAGCTTCATTTGTAGCTTACGCAGGAAATGTTTCCTAGTGGTTCGTAATTTGTTAAATGCAAAAGTAATTTTATCTAGGTTCTTTACTATTTAAAGTTTCATATGTACAGTGGCGGTATGAAAATGTTCGTCACTTTTCAACTTGATTCACTCAACGTATCGCGAGCACATAATTATTACCTTGAATAGACGCAATACACCGATAAGTTAACGTCACAAATTATGTCAAAATATGTTCATGATCAAGGCACTGGTGCAAGCGAAAAATGACTCTAAGGCGACGAAATTTTCATACTGCGACTGTACTATTTAGCTCTGATATTAATATATATGCGGCCAGAGTGACGTTCTATGATATTGGAGCTAGTGGTTTGAGTCGGCGACCGCATTCTAGCGGTCTCCTACGCCGATGCGACACGGTGCGGTGGTCGGGAATTCCGAGTATCCTACGTAGTTAGTTAATCAAAGTATTTAGGGACTGCTTTGATATACCTACCTTACAATTTGAGGGAGAATTTCAATATAGAGGTTTTAATTACGTTCTGTAGGCTTACCACAAGCTCTGTCTGGCTCTGTCTCTGGCTCTGGTTTTGAGTTTGTGTGAGTGCTCACCAGTGTTTACACTGTGTGTGTGACATTTCGAAGTAGGATTTATTTAAACAAAACTCACACAAACTCAAACCCAGAGCCAGAGACAGAGCCAGACAGAGCTTGTGGTAGGCCTACTGGATAACCTTTTGCCATGCAATGACAATCGCGTCTATATATTTTCTTTTTTCCTATAAATCGAATCCATGCACAAATAACAGTTTATTTTGCTGGAATTTTCTTATTCACGGAACATATATGTGATAGTTTGAGTTCAAAAGGTGAAAGAAAACATCGTATATCTTGAAGCAGCTAAAAATACGAGACAAGTTGCCACTCTCTTTTATAGGTTACTCGCTCGTATTGTGGTTTGTTACGTAAACAAATAAAGCAGTCAATAAAACTCTGGATTATCCTAAACATATTCATATGAGCAGCAGCGCAAGTTCTGCCCGAAGCCTTGGGCTCATTTAGAACGCCTGCGATGGCGAACAGGGTATCGCTATTAAATATCGCATAGTCAAAGTTCGCGGCAGTGTGTAAAAATGTACAAAAGCTGAAAATAATCTCCATCGACATCGCAGATCGCCTAGATGTGCGTGAGGCCCTACTTTTTGGCTACCAACCTCAAAATTTTCAGCCCCACAAATCTCATAAATGTTATTAAATTTTCCAGTCCAAAGACTTTCACTCTACTTTTCTCACTTTCGGACCCACTTCGAGAGATAGCTTGAAAATGCAAAAGTTGTGAATAATTGTCATCCTTTTATTGTGTTTTATAAATTCAACTTTAGTTTGAATAAAAAAGTAATATTTGTAACGCAAAAATGTATCAAAATCAAAAGTATTTATTTAGAAGAATCGCAAGGATCACTTTGAAACGTCTTAAAGCTAGGTGAGTCTAGTGCCAGTTCCACGCTACCAAGCGAAGTAGTAGAAGAACAGGAAACACCTTGCCTTGATTCCTAGCGTTTTTTTTATATGATCCTTTTACAAAAAAAAATATCTAAAATAATAGCAGTGAAGTTCCAGTGTGGTGCCACTTCACTAAGTGAGACGTATGCAATAATACAAATCCTAATGGTGAAGTAATCTGTTGTAGCTTATCCTTGTAACATTAATATTATGCAAGACGGCAGCGGTCTACACGTCCGGCGCCATTGGTGTGCTCGGCTACAAATGCGTATCTAATGCCTCTATAAATCGTTTCCCCCTCTCTTGCGCATAAACCCCCCCTTTCCAGCTCCTTCGCCCCGTGAGTAGCTGAACGTACTGCGAATTAGTATCGATTAGGAAATGGAAATTTCAGTGGAATCGATTTGATATCCGTTCTAACAACCTGGGTTCGATATTTTTATTTGATTACGTATCTTTGGAATGGGACTGTTGTAGCCAAATGCAATTCTATATTGATTCTCTTTTGAGATCGTACCAGGTTTTATAGAACAGGATGTATTCATAGTAATTATATTATATAGTATATTCTATTTTACCTACTACGCAGTTCCAATAAGACAACAAGCTCCACCTTTTTAATACTAAAACGTATTTAAAACAAATCTTAGCAAACAAATTAAAAATATTGCGTATAGATCAGGATCATAAAGAAACCTATTTTACCTACTAGGCAATTCCAACAAGACAACAAGATTCACCTTTTTAATTCTAAAACATATTTGAGATGAATCTTAGTATCAAATCGTCACAATTAAAAAGCTTTTTTCATTACTAAAAATAAAAGCTCTTCATAGTTCCATACGTTAGAATTTCGCTCCTTTTTAGTTAGCGCAGTCGGGTAAAAATGGTAAGGCTTTTCAGTGTAGGGGTCTCGTTACGGAGACCAACTACTACCCTCGTACTCCGCATACACATTACTCAGGGACAGGAGTGCGCTTTCTACGAAATTAAATTTTGATGGCTCCTCGGATTGCGCGGGTAAGCACATTTTTCGTCATTTTTTTATAAAACTCGCTCTGAAAATTGGATTCCATAACACAGACATTCGTCAACGTAATGCAGATTTAAATAGAGTTTGTTGTTGTGCGTTGATTAGATTTTCATAACAAGGTCCGATGTTCTATCGTTTTTAGGTTATTTATTCTTCTTCTTATCGTGTCACAGGCTCTTTCGAATCAAGTGTGGTGAAAGGATTTTAAGTGCGCCTCAAAGAGGCGTGCACTTGACACATTTTTTCGAGATTTTTAGGTTCTACGACATACCGGTTTCCTCACGATGTTTTCCCTCTAGGTTTATTCATTAAAAGCTATAGACGACATTATGTGCATTATTTGCATGTAGTCTTGACTGGAATCAAAATCTCAGTCCAAGCTCCTCACGATCATAATCGGAAATTCAGGTACAAATCTGCTGATAATTTACGGACGTTAACAAAGTTATCAATTGAAGTCTCCGACAGACGCAGTTCTCAAATTATATCTTCGTTTTAAATTAATCTATGTGCTAAATGACATTTAAGATTTCACTCCGAGATTAAAATGAAGTTACCGTCTGTTTATTTCAAGTTAAGACAGTGAGCCAGGCTGCAGGGACTGCGTCGAGCCAGAACTAACAAGTTTTGCAGGAATTACTACGTCGCTAAGACTACAGCAGATTGGGTAAGAAACTAGGAAGATTTCGACCTCTAGACTCGAAAAATAGCTACTACTATACCTCATTGCAAAACTCGTTATGCTACTGCTGCAAAGTTTTATTTTAAGTTTATTACAAAAGGACACAACATTTTTAATTTCACTTATACATTAATAATGTCTATGCATTTTTAACCGACTTCAAATAAAAAAGGCGGAGCTTGGTTGAATTATTTTTTTTGTTTTTATTAATGTATTTTATCGATTCGAAAAATTTGATGTTTTTTATCTGAAACATAACTACGAGATTGGCCCCTTAGAAATTTTATAAAAATTGGTTCTGCAGTTTGGTCATGAAGTCGGTTTCTCAAGTTTTTTAAACTTCCTTTGTTTGATTTACCTAGTCGTTGCATAAAGGGAAAACTTAAATTCTGATAATGAAGGGCTGCGGTATCGTATTAGAGACTCGTGTAAAGATAGGGGGCAATAGTTATAAATAAATAAATATTTTTATGTCGCCAAATTTACATCACTCGTAAGCTGTCAGCTTATTCTAGCTGTGATAACTGCAGTAGTGGTATGGTACCTATGTCTACACGACTATGTAACTAGCGTCCCAAAGCTAAATTGCTCTATGCTCAAAACACATTGCAGTGCGACATTGCACCCTAAACAGCCCCGAATTGCCCGAGCAAGTGCAGTTTACGTAGTGGTTGTTATTGAGCCTGTGTAGCACGATATTCTCTAATGAGCCAATAATTTTTACCTAAACTTCAAAAAATTTTTATTAACTTGTAACAATATGTGTAAAAAAATAGGTAGGCTCTTTTGAATATATTTTTTGATAGATTTAAATTTCAAACTGACAGATATTCGACGCATTCCAAAACTAGCCAAGGTTTCACTATGGAAACCAATATTTGAACACCCAAAAGAATCTGTAGCCCAGACAGAAAAACTAACTATGTTCATCACACAAATGATCACCTCTAAGTAATTGAACCCAGAACGAGAGTTCCGAGGTCAGCAATAAAACTCAATTTAGGCGTAGGGACCTATTGAGAGCAAGAACCCAATTGAAATTACTCAATTCTTAGGTCTGACGAATGAACCAACTTTAAACTTCCACATTCACTTGCGAATTGATATTTCAGAATGAGGTATTTTCTCAGGGTTTTTCAGAATCTGGGATTTTTTTAGGTTCACAGGGCAGAACTATTCCTGAAATGTATCAGGAACTAGAGAAGTAGGTATGCTGCATGCGAATAGAACACTCAATTTTTTATATGCTAGACAATGATCTACAAAATTTACGCACATCTTATGGCAAGCCTGTAAACTAACACGACATAAGTATGCATATTTTTTTTTATTTAAACCAGCAAGCTGAAAGCGATGGAATTATTATAGTCTTTTTTTAAACAACACAAACTATAGTATCTATATGAAATACTGGTAAGTATATACGAGTACCTAATACCATTTTTATACAATTCAGCCAAGTAAGCTGTTGCTACCGACTAAATAAATTGTCGGATTTTTAAAGGCTTTTCGCGTTACCGTGATCAATGGGTAGGCTTTGCAGTTTGTAATGGGGATTTTCTTCTCTCGTTCCCACTTGAATGTGGAGCATCGCGCCATCTCTATCTGCAAGTCAAGGCGCTATTTTTGATAGCGCCCTAAGCTTCGGTTGTCAATTCTTGTTAGCAATGGTTACGGAGCTGTTCTCAAGTTACGAGTGAGGGTAATTTGATTGATTTTGACACACCTGTACTTATAGGCTTATACAAGGATCCAAAGTATTTTTTGAATCAACTTGTTTTGAATATATTCGACCTAGTAAGTTTTTTATCCATTAACAGCTACAATTTTTTATTATTATTAGTAATAAAATAAATTAAACTTTATTATTCAGATGTCAAATGCATGGTTTTTAAATGCATAGGTACAATCCAACAAGTTATACCTAAAAGACCTAATTTAAAACCTAATTTAGGCCCATTTCTCTTTTTTGCAATAGGTTGGCCTTTTGTAAAATATTACCCATAGGTTATGCATTTTTGTCAAATGAAAAAAATCTAAACTAAAAATTTTAGTTTTGAAAAAAATTGAGTTAGACGATTTTCATTCATTCATACTGTTAAAACCAAACACGTATATTTCCCTATACAAATTATTCCAGCCAATGCATTTATATTCTAAAACAGTACCAAACAAACAGTGCTAATTTAATTAGCAAGTTAGTACGGAAATACTATTCTATTAAAAATTCAGATGGCAAAGTGCAAATCGTTGTCGTTTCAGTCACTGCATTTAACCTGTCGTGCTGGACAGGCCTGCACACTTGCACGGCCTGTCTGCTCCTCAAATAGACCAGAGCGAGGGTAGTACGAGAGCTGACAGGGAGAATAAAGAGGAAAGAAAAATGGGTGTAAAAGGACCAACTCCCCTGCCGATTGTTGGTAGTTTCGGTAAGTTTATGATGATGCAGCAATCCATAGGTGAACTCGCTAGAAAAGCTTATGTACAGTATCCGAAAGAAAAACTAGTCGGTCTTTTACTGTGGACTAAGAAAAGTGCTTCTGATAAGAGACCCATGTACAATCAAACATATTCTTGTAACCAATTTGAAGTGTTTTATGAACAGAGGATAACGAACCAATGAGGAAGGATTCTGTAATAACCTACTCATCTCGGAGGGAGATATCTGGAAAATTGTAAGGCAAAAACTAACTCCTGCATTCACAAACAAAAAGCTAAAGCAAATGAATCCTCTTATAAAAGAATGCGTTGATAAATTAATAACTGAAACCGAAGAAAGAATGGATCGCGGTAACCCTTGCAATATTAAAGATCTGTGTGAAAAATATTCTCTTGATATAATCTGCTCTTGTATTTTCGGTCTCTCCTTGGACGTTTACTCTAGTGAAATCAAACATTTTGGAGAGGTTTCAAAAGTAGGTAGCCATCCACCTATCTCTTTCTGGTTTTGGTATGTAGCAGAAATGGTTTGTCCCGGAATCCAGTGCAAATTCGTTAAAATAAACTCTGGTGCATATTTGCGAAGTTTTTTCACGAAACTCGTGACTAGATGAGAGAGAAAGTAAAGGAATAAAGAGAGTGATATGATGAATATTATGATAGATCTTAAAGCACAAGACAAATTAAAAGTTGGTAGTTCACCGTTGGAAATAAAGATGGATATTAATATGATAGCCAGTCAAGCGTTTGCGTTCTACGTTGCAGGACAAGAAACATCCATGCACATACGTCCTATCCTGTTTATTGTATGAGCTATCCTTACATCAAGAAGTTCAAGATAAAGTTTTTAGAGAGATTTGCATTGTTTGTGATAAGTATAACGGAGATCTAACCTACGATTCTCTCAAAGATATGAGTTACTTGTACATGGTGTTTCGAGAAACTATGAGAAGACATCCTCTTGTGGGTGTCTTACTCCGCCAGGGTGATTCAGATTATATAATTCCTGAGAGTAAGTCAACCATAGAAACTCGAACTTTGCTGTTGATTTCATTAGCTGGGTTGCATAATGATGTCAAATATTTCGAGAATCCAGAGACTTTTAATCCGGATAATGTCTCGGAAGAGAATATGGATAAGATGCCACAGTATGTCTATATGCCTTTTGGAGCTGGACCACGTAATTGTATTGGTATGAATAATATGTATCATTGATTTCTACTAATTTTAAATTAAAATAAAGTGTTCTGTTTGAGAAACTGGACTGGAATAATAAAACATATTTTCTAGGATTTCGTCTCGCGGAAATGCTTGTTTTGATGGCGGTGGTTACTTTTCTGAAGAATTTCATAGTGAAACCTTGCAACAATGAAAAACATAAAATACAGTTCAATACTTCTAACAGCATTTCTTTAGCCTCCATCGGTGGAATCTGGGCAAACGTGTCTCGGCGAGTACCTAATGAAGAAAATAGCAAGAAGGCATAAATATACAAACATGTAAAAAAAAGCGCAATTAACTGTTTCGTTTTGAAATGAAAAGAAAATTTGTAAAGTTTTCGCCACAATTTCCTCGACTATAAACGATAGAATCCAGACTAAACTGAAAATAGCGACCTGTGAATGTGAAAATTGATTTTGACACAAGGCTCTATATCCGAACTGAAATCTAGAGTGCCTGCTGTATAATTCACAACCTATATCCGGATGCTGTCTAGCTTCTTAAAATATGACAGTGTAGGAATCTGGGGTTGGATATTGCTTTTGCTGGAAGAGCTAGTATGGTTTTATGATCTATCTTTTGAGGATATTAATATACAGTTTCAAATATATTTGTGAATGTTTTGTTCTTTAAGCAAGTATTTATTCTTGAAGTCTACAAATAAATCCAGTTTATCATTGTAAGAAACCAATTTTATATTGTAACAAAAAAGCGTTTTTATTCATAGTTTTCTTGAAGAACACACAACAAGGAGGTTTCAATTGGATTCCTAACTTCCGTCCAAGACAAGTCTTTCTTTCATTGGTTTGTTGTAGCGGCTGTCGTGCCTTTACAAACTATTCCGTCGAGTTATGCTCGATGCACTGTCGAATTTATGGCTAACTTTGCCTTTTATTAGAGAAAATGGTTTGTTTTGCGAAAAATACTTTGTAAACAGATATCAAATGAAAGTGCAGAATAGGAATAACTTAACTTATAAAAATATGACAAAAGACAAACAGCAGTTAGTAGTATATAGTGCTATTACCAGCTCTTACGACTGGGTCAGGTCTAACTAAGCAACTATTAAATTTAAAATGCGTTAGTAAAGTATGGCTGTAAAAAATGAAAGGATGCAATAATTTGAGGCAGGTAGGTAGGACCTTTAATAATGATAATAAATAATCTGCCGAGTCATGCATTATTTTTTTAAACGTAAAAAAACACAAACTAGTGTCATTCCATACACAACACTGTCACTGGTTTTTTCGAACCAGAGTGTGGTGAAAGGATTTTAAGTGCGCCTTAAAGAGGCTCCTCTCTTGCACTTGACAAAATGTCGAACTTTTTAGGTTCTACGACATACTGGTTTCCTCACTTTGTTTTCTTACACCTATCTTGAAAGTTGTACTTGTTATCTTTTCTTTCTTATACTACTATCTTCTTATACTTGTTATCTTTCTACTTTAGCCAAAGAACAAAATGTATAAATGCCTTATAAAACCTGTAAAGCCCTTTAATGTGCCTGCCAAACTTTATGGCCCAATTCCATTGTCCAGCTAAGCTTCAATCGAAGCCAGTAAATCCAGACAGGGGTTGTGAATTTATATAATTAATTACTACCCCATAATGCTTTGGCCGTGTTATAGTGCCCCAGAGCATCGTAAGCGTCCCTTCAGTAGACCCCATTGATCCAGGGTAGTAAGTTTGAATGACATTTCCTAGGATATAATAGAGGGACTGGCTGGTCCCTGGTTGATAGGTAGGATGAATTGATTGATGAATGAATTGTATGCAGGTGTGCGTAATTACACGTAGTATAGGGTTGGTGGACAACAATATCTTATATCTATCAAGACTAATATTATAAAGAGGAAACATTTCTATTTTTGTGTATATGTTTGTAATGAATAAACTCAAACTACTGTGCCGATTTCAAAAATTCTTTCACCATTGGAAAGCTACATTCACCCTGAGTAACTTAGGCTAAATTCATGTGTTTAAATAATAAATATCCACCCGTGCGAAGCCGGGACAGTCCGCTAGAATAATATATAAAAGAAAGTCCTGTTACTTACACTATTTATAACTCAAGAATGGCTGAACCGATTTGGCTGAAAACTGGTGGGGAGATCGTTTAGAACCAGGAGAAGAACATAGACTATTTTTATCCCGAAAACGTAACGGGAACGAGGCGAGCTAAGCCACGGGCGTCCGCTTGTAGTTTATAACCTTTGAAAAGACGTAGTTTTGGGCACAAGTTACCACGATTACACTAAGTCTCACTTGGTATATCTTACTTACCTTACAATTTGCGGCGATTAAAGTATAAATGTGTAAAATCCAATAAACAAACAGCCCTATCTCAAAAAATTCAAAGAGCTTAAACTTGAGCAGATTTTGCGTATAATATTTCTCAAATTAATGTCTAATCGATCAATCAGTGTCGAAAGAGAGGATTGGGTCGAGTGCCGTCTTTATTGAAAACCTTCCCCTCTAATATTGAAATAATTCAATACCAATTTATTTATTTAGTGAACACAAAATAGATGACAAAATTGTAAGTGAATAATTAAAACGGCATAAGTAAAAGCTGTGCCGCTGCTTTTAGCACCCAACCGCCTAAATTAGATAAGTACTACCAAAGAGGGGAACTTTATTAGGTTCTTTAAATAATATTAGGTAGTATTCAATTATTTATTTGTGTACTTATTTTTTATTGTTTTTACAATATACCTACATAATTATTTAAAAAACATATTATTGTAAAAAACTTAGTTGAAGCAAGAGTGAGAAGCCCAAATACTCAAGAACTAAGCTATAAACAAATTTTTATACACGTGTTCGTTATAGGCCTACATCAAAGAGACTACATTTGAGCGACATAATACCATCACAAGAGTTCATCAAAAAAACGTCACATCATAAAAAATGTACCTAGGTATCATTTTCTCTATAGATCTCCAAACCACAAGCAAACAAAAAACGTAACGTGACTTTATTTTATTACGTTGCAAAGAGAAATGTTCCCTTTTAACATAAAAAAACTCAAATATTTACATTATGCGCACATTTAAACAGAAATTAAAAGGTGGGAACAGAAAACGAGCCTGAGGCAACGGACGACGTGCTCTATCTACATCGCAACGAAATTAACTGCGCGACTGTACTCTACCTAAATTCTAACACAGAATAGCTTAAATTTACTACCAGCCGAGTTGCTTAGCTGTCATGTCATAAGCGAAACTAGCTCCTTAGGTGGGTAAGGTAGTTTGTTTATTCTAACTTTATTCAGCTCTTCACAAATTCAAGACTATAATAGGTACTACTACTACTATACTTAGCTAATAGTAACTAATAGTAACTCTCCTGAAAGCGGTGAGAGACAGACAGACAAAAACCAAAGACTCTTACACAATAATAGTCGTTCTTCGAAAATATATTTTTTATTTAGTGATATTTCAGTTGGCTTTAAAAAAAGCCCAAAGGGGAAAGAAGATATATCACTTGTACTTAGTTTGAAATTTACAACGCGTTGTCCAAATACATCAATGTCTCGACAGAGAGGGATTAGGTTGAAAATCAATAGCTTAGGGAATGATATCAACTATCAACCGGACTAATTGATCGAGTGGGCGCGGAACCCTAATTTGCAGCAAATGTAAATCCTTTATACTGATAATCCCTACGAATGACCTACGAATGTAGAATTCAAATAAGCTCTAGCAGAAGTAGTTATAGAAAGCTAATACATATTATATTTGTAAATACCTACCTTGTATTTCATAGAGATTTGAAAGTAGCCGAAATTATTGCTATTAATATTAAGAAGTTGAACGAACGCACTTTTCATGTGTTACCTATTTAAGCATAGGGCTTGGTTTCACGGATGACTGACTAACGGAAACCGGGCCCAAAGAGTGTCGCCAAACTGATATGTAGCCGATGTCTATAAAACTTACGGCGCATATTGTATAACTAATTTTTTTGGAACTCAAGCAAATATATTTTCAAAGTTTTTTGAGCTTAAAAAAGTTTATATGAACTAGAATGTTCTCTGAATACGAGAATAAAAAAATAAGTACTTGCTTAAAAACACTAAAATAAAACCGAGAAACATGATTCTATTGATCGCCTAAAACGGTTCTTAGCGTGTCAAACACAACTTTACAAAACTTAAATACAACATTATAACTCCGTAGTAAAACCGCAACACGAAAGTTCCGCATTATACAAATATTAAATTCATAAGTTGAGTTTTGTGCGTGATTACGGTAAATGTTTAATCAAGTAGAGTGCAACTAATGATATTCTAGCGGGGGTATTGACATGTCTGTAGGGAAATCATACGAGCTAACCTAACTTTGTACACCTATGGAGCGTAGGTACTCGGTGGTGTTCATAGCGGAACATCAAATATTTGCATTGTCGCCACGCTTTTATAAAAACTTGAGATTTGATTTTACTTTAGTACTACAGTACACTAGGTATTTAGTACTACATGTTATATGTTTATCACAACTTTGCTTATTGAAAAATAGTGCTGGGCGAAATTACCACCATTTATTTCCATTGCCATTATTTATTAAAGATTTAAATAAAACTTCAACTTACTTCTTTGACACTCGTTCTGAAATATGACTTGAGATAAAAAAAGTATTTTGATGTACTAACCAACTAAAAACACCTTGGCTCTCCGTAGCACCAAGCTACGTACTCGCTACGTAGATTTCGTAGCTCAGTGCTACACTAGCCACGTAGGATCCTTGGGACTAACTGATTTGGGATTAGAACAAATTGTTCGTTTAGATTGAACAATCTAACCTGATGGACAGTTCGGTTTAAGTTGAACCGTTTGGACGCACACAATTAACTATTTATTTCAGTATGCGTTATTATCTTTCAAGCTCCAGATTGCGTAGTTGTAGCCAAACAATAGAAATTTACCAAACATTGGTCAGTTTCTCCTAATAACATTAATTTGTTTGAACTTTTCACTTAACAACACTCGTCACCTGCGATCCAAGGTGGCGATGGCGATCAGTTATGTATACTCGAACTTTGACAGTGCGATATTTGACAGGAATACACTGATCGCTATTGCAGGCGACCTAGAAGTATACTCAAAAGGCCTGCGCACAACTAGGCGATGGCGATGGCGATCAGTGAAACGCTGACAAATATCGCTGTCATATTTGGCAGAGTTTCACTGATCGCCACAGCAGAACACTTAGTGTGCGCAAGGTTTTAAAGTATATATTTCGTATTCTTTCCACTTGACACCGTCTCGCTCTCCATAATACCTCAGAGGATTGTACTAAGAGCTCCTGAAATACAAAACCTACGAACATTAGGTTAAAAACCAACTGGAGCTGCCGTCTTTTAAGTTTATTATAATAGATTATTAAATTTTTAAAAAGCCATGGTTAGTTTTCAACTTATATTTGACTATAAAAGGCTAAACTACACTTTGAGTGCTCTCCGAAATGGGTAAAAAATTGCTTGCATTTTTTATGTGGGCTTTTGCGTCGTCCAGCTTTGCGCACATCTAGGCGATCAGCTGCGATCTGCGATGGCGATCAGTTTCAGGATAGGGTTTTGCATACATCCCCACACACTGTCGTGAATTATGACAGTGCGATATATGGCAGCGATACACTGATCGCCGTTGTAGGCGATCTATAGATATGCGCAAAATTTGATACGTAGTGTTACGGCGAAAACTCTTCATTGATTACAGCTACAACTCCGTTTTACTTTATTACACGGCCAACAATACAACCACACGTAACGACGCCATATTCTCCTTCTTCCGCTTCTTTTTCTTCACTAGAGACGTAACTTCTTGCTTGATCCGAATAGGGAGGTCCTATTCCCAAAACTGGTTAACATTAGCTACTAAAGAAACGTTACCAAAACATTAGAATCCGGTAAAAAGGTTGGCATCTAATCTAATTATAATGATGCGTGAAAATAAACAGCTTATTCTTCGAATTCTTAATTAGCGAATACATTATTTCTGTGCATAAACAACGGGGACGGTCAAGTTAAACTAGGTCCCTCCAGTCCCACGCCAGGGTCCCATAGGGTAATTAACGCAGCTATTGCTCCCGCCGAGGTAATTTTGGACCGAATTGACCGCAGATGAGCACAATCTACATACAGCGGGAAAGATATATCAGATGACCAACTTTCGACCTTAGCCCTGAGTGAGAGAGGTTAAAGTTGAACGGCTTGTTGGTTTGGCACCAGATTTCATGTTTTAAAATGTATTGTGCTTTTAAGTTTGACAATTATTATTGCACGTTTTGTTAAAGAAGCATAATATAATATTACTGGTTTATGTTACTAGCTAATTGCATACCTTTTATGTAATTTAATGAATAGATAACATGATGGAACAAGTAATATTTTAACAAAATCCTCTATTTTCCCCATAAATTATCATAAATTTTATCAATTTTTCCGTATGTGACTACACCGCCTTTAAATACGTTATTCTTTCTATGCCAAGGTTGCCTGGAAGAGATCGCTCTCAGCGATAAGGTCGCCCATTGTTTTACGTAATTGTTTAATTTTATGTCCTGTTCTGTATTTTTGTGTGGTGAACAATAAAGAATTATCTATCTATCTATCTATCTATAAAGGTAAATGGCATGCGTCTGAATGAATGGTTGAACATGATAAGCAAACCTTTTGAACCTAAACTGAATGGTGCATTAATTAAGTTCGTGTCCCGGGGGTCAACAGCAACCAAAACAAAATCGCACGCTTGCCCGACGCCGGGTTTCAATTTGGAATCCATCAGGCTCCACATAAACCGACGCTGGGATTTCCAATAACAGTTTACGAGGACTCGACACAATGACTCATCAGTTACACAAAGCCGGTAATTCAACCAGGACGTCGCCATGTTATCCGGATATAGCCGGTTTGCCCGATAGCTATGTAGGTGCTAGACTTTACCTACTAATACCAACATCAAGGGTTCGCTCTCTTGGAGATTGAGATCACGCCGCTCTCCTATCACACGTCGTCAGCGGCAGAGTAAAACATTTTCAGAGCGTGAAAATTCGAAAATCTAAGCCTCAAAGAAATCTAAAAATTATTATGTTTAGCCTGTTTAAATACATACAAAGAATCAAGCGCTGTCTCGCATCCGCTAGATCTACATAAAGCCTTAGGTGCAATGTGGATGCGATCGTGGATCTACTTCACATCGCATAAGCTTTGAAACCGTCTCGTGTCAAGAGCTTATCTCCAGTGAGTCAATGCAACCCCGACCACATCACACCTATAGCATAATGACGTTCGTCATTAAGATAGGATTACCGACGTCCTGTATGTTGTATTAATAGCTAGCAATTATACACGGATTGTCAATTAAATCAAGAGAAAGCTGTATAATCCCGGTCGTCTGGACACAATTATTCATCAGTAAAACAAAGCCCGTAATCCGCTGTATTGACCAGTTTGGTGCCATCGACGCACCCCGCTCGTGTCGTATGTCTCCTTATTTGCTATTCAATAACCCTAATGACAGAGGCATTTGGGAAATTGCCCTGTGACCCACCTAATTTATTATCCGCTCAGTGTTAATTAATAAAAAATTCTCTACCACGGTGTGGTAAGGGTACTACTATAAATGTTTATGGACACCTATAAAAAGTACACCTATTGTCCGTATACTTTTCACACTTACTTTGCTTGTACTTTTTTACTTTTGCAGACAGGTTATACCTAATAAGCTCTCTATAGGTACCTACTCTCCCTAACAATACGGTTTAGTATCAGGCAGAGACAAAACCAACTGAAAAAAAAAACTCGTAGGACGTTTTTCTTCGCTCCTACGTGATATTATGACTGGGCATGTTTGCTCTACAACTGTGAATCCCGCACAAGTCTATCATGGTACGATGAACAAGCCACTTCCTCATCCAATCCCACTGAAGCATTTTTCACGATCCACGTGCTAGCAATTCCATTTCTGTATAATCCATCTCGAAACGTATAAATAAAAAATAAGTCTAGCAGTTTGAAAGGCTTTCTAGGAAATGGCCTTAAAAATATTTCATTTCTGGAATTGTTTCGAGTTTCGAGTCAGGAATAGCGCCAAGTGACAGTTAAACTGATGTGTTCTGCTCCGGAGGTTGGAGGGTACATTTATTAAAACGTCCGAGTTTAAACGGGACCAGACGGATTCATTCACATAATGATAACGCTTTTGAACATCGCCTAACATGAGCCAAAGCTCTCGAATAACTAAGGCCCGTATTCCGAAACAGCGCTTGAGTCTGAGTCGAGCCTCAAGCATAGATTTTATGACAGTTCTCCTTTGAAAAGTGTCAAAAATCTGTGCTTGAGGCTCGACTCAGACCTAAGCACTGTTTCAGAATACGGGCCGTATCCTAAGTTTCTAAGTAGGTTGTGTACTTATGATGCTAAGTTCTAGGTAGAAGCTAGAGTTTATTGATTTCAAGTTAATTACTAAAGATAGCTCGATAGATAATATTCATATAACGGATGTCCGTATCAATACCTGAACATGAGCGTCCGCCCGGATACCGTACGGTAGGTACGAACGGTACGGTACGGTATTGTTTGTTACCAAACAATATTAGGATATTATTTGGTGACGTTTGTGTAGTATATAGTACGTAGATATACCAAATGACATACACCATACACACATCCTACATACGTAAACACATCGAACAGACAGATGGTATATTTGTCAACACAATTTAAACATCAAATAATAACAGTTTTCTACTACCAACATCCAAAGTAAACCGTCTAGTGATTATTTCCATGTTTTCCGAAACGACACTTTAAATTAATTGAGGAAACAAATTACTTATGAATGAACAAAATTAAATGCAAACCTACAAATTGGAATAGCTAATTTTAGAAAAGGGTTTTTATCATGAAGTTTATAATGTATTTGATAACATAAGATTTTGTTTTAGTTTTCCATTAAAAAATATGTTAGGTTGAGGTTTTATTTCAGCATTGTAAAGCAGAAGGTAGGAACGGATAGAGTCTAGCTGAAAGTATTGGATTCTAAAACGCAAACTAAAACTATGCACATGTGGTGGATAGTCTGTAAACTACGTCTGATAGTATGTACCCTCACCTTGCCGGTACGTGACTAGACTACCGGCTTGGGAAGAAATTCGATTGCTTGCGCGGCTACCCCGTCTGATCATCTAGAATCAATTTGAGATTAGATCTAAATTTCATATAAAATTGTTGTTTTACGGAAAATGTCGAACTTAAATTAGCTTAGCTTTACGTAAACATTACTATATTATGTGGAATCATGGTAAGTAGGTATATATAATGTACTAATGTTTTTAACTTTTTTTGAAAACCTTTACCTACTGCTGGGCGAAGGTCTCACCCTAACGAAAAACATAAAAAATATGCATATAACGAGTAGGCCTACCATGAACTCTGTCTGGCTGTCTCTGGTTCTGGTTTTGAGTCTGCACCCTACTGTTGTGTCCCACTGCTGGGAAAAGGTGAAAATCATTCACTCATATCAGTCTTTATCGGTCTCCGGGATATAATTGTTATGATTGTTGCCTAACAAAAATATCCCCCAAGAATAATAAGACGAAAATATGATGTCCTTTATTAGGAGCGAATATAATCCAGTGCGAGAAAAAAATTATAGTAACCCGTGCGTCAGCGAGTTAGTCTTATTGCTTTACTCTATTGTACTGTAGTTATAATATCAAATTTGATCAAATTAGATTGATGATAGACAATTTGACGCAAGTTATCATAACCGACATCACAGCAACCCGCGTCGGCCGACAATATAACTTACTATTAATTTAACAAAGGGTCTAAATATGCATTATTATCTGAGGCAGCTGTTCCAAATTAACCCTATAACTGTTTAATTAATTTTCGACCTTAGATACCGACAAGATGTAGATAGAGAATTATGCTCAACTTAATAGGTACCTACCTGCTAATAACTTAAAGGTTAAATTCCTGAATTTAGAATACGGTATAAAAAATAATATCAGCACGACTGCAATCTTATTAGATAAGCTCTTTCAGATCATAACGTAGGAGCCCAGGCATTATTAGGTATACCACCGTGTTTTTGTCCTTAGCATGGAAGAGATAGGTTTACCATGCCCTGAAGTGAAAAGAATCCAGTAATAATCTGAGTATGTCCTCATAAGTACAAAAAACCTCAAACAAAAGAGTTAATTCCTAACATTATTGTTGACATTCTACGATAGCGAACCGCAATAAAGCTTACCTGTGCTACAATCCCTTTTTCCACCAAAGTTTTTATTTTTTCCCTCAAAAAGTATTTTTTGTAGCCGCGAAAATTAGTCATCCCAAGAGCCACGGGCGTGGCGTGAACGCAAATCCGATTTGAGTAATGAAACAAGACTAATTAAAAAGTCAGAGAGAAAAATTGCGGGAAAACAGTGTCTTGTCAAGGAGCCGTTTATTTACTTGCACAGATTTATATCTTTGCAAATGGAAAGAAAGTTTTTCATTTATGCTAATGGAATGTAATTAATGATACTTTCAATGGAAGTACCTACCTACTGTTTACGAATATTTCTTACTAGCAGCGAAGCCCGGCGTTGCCCAGGCGTTTCAGAATTTTAAAGCACATTCTAGAACGTTTAGGAGCATTCTATTCTAGAACATTTTGACGAAATCTAGAATTTATAGAAAAGTTCTAACGTGATATAAAAGGATGGACATAGAACAGTCCTTACGTGTAAGAAAAATAGATTTTTTGCAATATTTTGCATTGATGCTGTTCCAATTAGTCGCAGTGTGATGTTAAACATAATTAGCCTCTATTACTCGATAAATTGACTATACAACACAAAAATAGTTCTTCAATTCGGACCCGTAATTACCGCGTTCAACCAATTAATGATATTAATAGTATTAGGTAAAGATAAATTAATAACTGCAATCAGAATTTCAGGTTTCGCAGGCTAGAGAATAAATCCTTTGAGTAGGTAATACCTACCAAGATTAATTATATGATTTTGTAGTGCCCCAAAATGGCTCTATAACACTATTTTAAATCATAGTACCTTATTTCAAACGCTTTTTTCATTTGTGTCCATTACGGGATCTCCGTAACCGAAAACCAGAGAGATTCGGTTTTTAGGGTTCCGTAGCCAAATGGCAAAAACGGAACCCTTATATATTCGTCATGTCTGTCTGTCCGTCCGTATGTCACAGCCATTTTTCTCCGAAACCGTAAGAGCTAGACTAATGAAACTTGGCGAGTAGATGTATTCTGTGAACCGCATTAAGATTTTTACACAAAAATAGAAAAAAAAACTATACATTTTGGGGGTAATACCCCCCCCCATACTTGAAACTGAAACTCAACAATTTTTTTTTCATCGAACCCATACGTGTGGGGTATCTATGAATAGGTCTTCAAAAATGATGTTGAGGTTTCTAATATCGTTTTTTTCTTAACTGAATTGTTTGCGCGAGAGACACTTCCAAAGTGGAAAAAAGTTGGTCCCCCCCTCTACTTGATGCTACGGAACCCTTCATGGGCGAGTCCGACTCGCACTTGGCTGCTTTTTTTAGTTATGTTGTTTTATAGCGGGCTCCTATTAATGTTTGTAATGGGCTCCTGTTCGAAATATTGTGTTGTATCAATATTACATCAGGGGCATTTTTATCCAAATGTATAGCTTCTTAGCTAGGAGCTGTAGAGACCACCAATATATGGTATTCAAAGCTTTATCCGATGTTCATTACGAACTTCATTTATTTGAGCTTACCGTACCGCTTACCTATGCTATAGTGCGACGAAACCGTCGACTACCTATAAACTCAATTCCATACCAAGTACCTACCTAGGTATAGCCAAGTCATGTCTGGAAGGCAGACTACAAAGCGAATAGACATATCTATTACCTACATGTAGATACTACATCTTCCGAACTAGAATGTCCCGCAATACCCTTTGTTTGAATCATCTAATCTAGAGGAAAGTGTCTACTTTCTGGCAGCCCACCATGGGACCTAAAAATATTTTATCTGACGGATTTCGTTACATAGAAACAGTGAAATACGCATCTAACTTCGTAATTTCGTACCTGGTATCGGATGGTTTTAAATTGTAAGGGATCAATAAAACATAGATTGTGATCGGAAAAGACTTTATTGTTTTAACTAAATAATTGATTTTATAGAAACTTGTGCTTGTTATTGGTTTTTTCTTAATTTTTATTTTATTTAAAGGAATAAATCTATTTATAGTCAAACTTCTGCTCAAAAACACATCACAAAAAGAAAAACGGAAAAATATAGCATAATAATACTTCCACAATTCAATTCTTTGATTCCAAAACACTTTTTCTTGATTTATACATATCATACGCATAATCACATAAAAATGTCACGTCTCACGAATATTTATACACAGTTATATAAAAATAAGGCTTATTATTTATATAAATAAATATCATTTTGCTTTACAAGAAATCGTCATTTGACCTCACCATAAATAAATGGATATATTTAAGCCAACTTTAACTAAAGTACCTACTGTAAAATATCAAGACATAAATTATTTATTTCTATAGGACATACATATCTTCAAAGTTAGTTAGTTATATGAATACACTAAATACTTATCGATGAAAATTAAGCATATTTATATAAAATTGGACACCTATGAACTATGTGATAAAATTAACGTAAACACGAATGATGAAAAGAAAACGTATTAAATGGAATAAAGTCGTCATTTCTATATCTCCCAAAAACTAGGCCGCGAACTATACCAATACTAAATTCGTAAATTACTTAGACCACCAATAATAAACAAATTATTTGTTAGTTTTTTCTTGGCAATTTTAGAATTTAATGTCAAAAATATCATAAAATATCACCTCGGACTTTCCAAAAAATATCCACTTGCGTTTAAATCAACTTAACTGTCAAAAGTCGACAAAAACGATTAAATAATTAAACCAAGATTAAATAAGTTACAGAACGTAACTTGAGGGTAGTTTTCACATGGAAGTGGGGGACCAAAAGTTCATTTCTCGTAGCTCTGACGGTTTGGGGCGAATCGTCGGCTTGGCTGTTCTGATTGGCTGGGCAGCTACCTCATGTATTGTGGACTTGGGTTCCTTACCTTTGGGCGCTGGGCCAAGGTTCTCAACTGATTGGGTTAGAATGCCACCTGCAAAAGGAAATAAAAATAATTATTGTGGACAATCCACACATCACTATCTAGCTTTAAACTAAGCAGAGCTTGTACGATGGGAACCACATAGCTGATATAGTGAATACGTTTTTATTGTAATTACATACTTAGAATACAATATAACACCCAGACAGAGAAAAAATATACCACACAAATATTTGTTCTCGGTGGGGATCAAACCCACACCCTCCAGCGCAGAAGCCAGAGCTACTACCAACCGAGCTGTGAGGGCTGTCACAAATAGCCATGTTCAAATGTTTTTATATTTGCGAAAGAACGCGTGATAGAGCGATAGGATTCTAGAAAAAACTTCGGTTGAAGTCAGGACAGATTAACATATTAGTGGTATGTTTTTGAATTGTGAACCATTTTATTCTAATGTTAATTGTAAATTGATATATTTACCTACGATAATACTTGGAAGGATGATATTGTATGAGCAATTAATATAAGCAATCAATAATAAATGTGTTTCTCGTATTACAAGCTTTTCTTTGTTATTAGATGATGCTGTATCAAATGTTTTACAATATTTATACCTTCAATATAAATAATGTATTATTCTGTTATGTAATGTACTATCATAATATTTATGTATTACTAATCCCACATGTTTATAGATTACTTTGTTATTGTTTTCGTTTATTATGATCTCTTGGTCATCGATTCGCTAATACTATAACAAAACCAAACCGTGCGCACAAGTAAATACATAACATGTTTGTTGAACTAAGTTTTCAGAAATTTACAAATAAGAATAGAATAGAAAGTATTACTACAAAAGCAAGTCATATAGCTAGTAAAACGGACAACCGTTGGGGAATAAAGGTCCTCGAATGGCGGCCACGAATCGGAAGACACAACGTATGACACCCACCCACGCGATGGGCCGACGACATGTTAAGATTGCGGGAAGTCGGTGGATGGAAAGGGCTCAGAATAGGAAATGTATAAGGAGGCCTATTGTCCAGCAGTGGACTTCTTCAGGCTGATGATGATCATGACCTCAAAAGGTAGGTTGTGCCAAATGCTGCATTAATCATTATAAAGTATACTAAATGTTATTTACTTACCTTCATTTTAACAAAATTTTCCTATCGTTTGAAATTTGCCCTATCACTGTTTGTTAGAGATAAAAAATATTGTTTCAGCGCTTTACTTTTGGATAGATTGATTAGTTAGGGCTTTTAAATCCAAACGGTGAAGCAAAACATCGTGAGGAAACCGGCGGGTTGTAGAACCTAAAAAAGTTCGAGCAACACGTGTCAAGGGTCACGCAAAAAGGGCCCGCCAGCGGCCTACTTGCGGAAAAACCAGCCCGCACATCAAGTGCGGATGATAAAATTTGCCGAATTTTAGATGCAAAGGCCTGTTTACTTTTTTTTGTTACAGTACACTGACCTTGCAATCTGGCTTCCAAAGCGTCTTCCTCGTGTAATGTGGAGGTAGATGTGGTGAGATCTTTCTTGTATCCGAGCAGCGCTATCGACAGCCAAGAGCGGTTGTGAGCCGACGCTTCTATCGGCTCGAACGGAGATGTGAAGAAACTGTAATACACAAAATAATGGTTCAATAATTAAAATGTAGGACACAGTATTCGTATCTAATGTGCCTTAGTTCATTTTTACAACGCCTGGGTCCATTTTTGATTGAAAAAGGATGAGGAATCTATAGGTACTTGAACCACGACCTAAGGATCAGAACACGCAAAGTACGCAACATAATCTTTCCCCTGCTTTGTCACAATTTATAGAGTACGAGTTTGCTTTCAATTATGGAATATCTCCTATCTATATCTATACTAATATTATAAAGAGGAAAGATTTGTATTTTTGTGTGTACATTTGTAATGAATAAACTCAAAAACTGTACCGATTTTATAAAATCTTTCACCATTGGAAAGCTACATTCACCCTGAGTAACAAAGGCTATATTTATGTGTTTAAAAAATAAATGTCCAACCGTGCGAAGCCAGGACAGGCCGCTAGTAAATAAATAAAGATCGAGAATGTAAAAGATACGGCGTAAAAGAAACGCTATCAAGGTTCTTCTTGAAAGAAAAACACAATTGAAATGTCAAGGGGATTCAAGTAGCATATCGTTGAGCAACCAGTCCAATGTCATGATCAAGTATGAAACACTTTGTTTATTCATCGTGGGTACTTCGAATTGGAATGTGAACTGGTGAAACCGGTCAATAACCGCCAATTCTTATTTAGGTTTTAAATAGTATTTCTATTATTGTCCTGATAATATTTAATCTTATTTGGAGCTATACAATCTTTTATATTATAACTAATCTTTTGAAAACAAAACTAATATTGCAATTATAATGATGATTCAAACATTTTTATTTTTCTTCTGATTTTTTATTACTTTGACTTTTGACTTTGACCTCTAATCTGAATTTTGCACACAAACGTTCTAACCCGTTTTTGAACAGGTTTTGCATGGAGTCACGAGACTTTTACATTCCCATTATCGCGAAACTTATAGTGAAGTTTTTTTAATACCGTGAGAACCTCTAATTGGCTCTCTAAATCTAATTTGTTGTGTATGCTTTTGTTATAAAGCTGTTGGTTTCCAATTAATATAAATAAAATAAAATTAAATACAACTAGCTGATTGAACATGCATTTATGGCCCACCTGGTGTTAAGCGGCCTTTGCCTATAAAAAGGCGTTCCCTCACAGGTCTCAAGTTAAATTACTAAGCGAATGTTATGTCTATGGTTGGCCCCACTCGAGTGACATTTAATTTCCCAGCAGATATTAATTCATTTATTTTCATAGGCATGAATACAATGCACTTACATTATGCCTGTTCGCTTGTTTGGTTGAAAAAAAGCTTTAAAACTAACCGGTTAGAATTCATTTTCCTGCGGCTAGTGGGGCTGGATTGCGGCGATGCGGGTAGACTCTTGGAGCCGCGACGGGCGGAGTGACTGCGATGGTAGGCCTCCAAAGTAGCAGCGTCCTCTTCAGGTGAAGCGACTGTGAAACCGCGCGGGGAACGATTTGACGATATCATCTGGTGCGCCACCTGGAATTTAAACGTTCTGTTAATTCATGGAGTTTCAGTCATTTTATGATCGACAAACAAACAGCAAATTTTTTAAAGATCATTGTGTACGCGGATTCTATTTACAATTTTGATTTTCAAAGGGAGAATGAAAAAGGACTGTGAATGTATAATTTTTTTATATGTGTGATCCCTGATATACAGTGCAGGCAACAAATATTGCACATTGCATTGGCTAATTTCAGCTTCATAGAGCGTGTGGGTGAGAAAGAGATAGCGCTCTACGAAAGCAGAAAAGCAGATGTGCAATATTTATTGCCTACGACCGTACCTACCTGTCTAAGTCGATAATACACTTTTGTATATTTTCTCTCGGTCAGTTGTTTGTTGCCATTATTTTCACAATGTTGTTGTGACATACAGAAAAATATTAAGTCAATATAAAACACCCAGATACGTCGCAAAACCGATGATTTCGCCTCAAAAGTGCCAACATTATGAAATCTTATCACCCAGCCGTCAATGTCAAATGTCGCCTCCTTAGTGATCTCGTAGGTACCTGATCCTAAACGACACTGAAACGACTTCCTACAGTGATAATGAACATGGTCTGATCGAATGCACAGCAATGACTCATTTGCGGTTCATTAGTGGTTTGCACAACTAATTGGACTGAACCTGTTAACTGGACTAGGAAACTGGGGTAGATAATTTGCAATATGATAGTAGGAAAATAGTTACCAACTGGCCAACAGACGACTGCCAGGTACAGTCAGTGTCAAAAGTGCATCATTGGCATTTCTGGTTTGTAAAGTTGAAATATTTCTAAAACAGCATACTTGAGATTGAACTTTATTTGTAGATCCGCTTTGAGTCACAACTATTTGCAAACCGGAGTTTCTATATCTTTGACAAATCCAGAGAAAAGGACAAACTGAAATTGCCAATCTACTTTTTATGCGATTAAACTACTATTATTTCGGCCGCATCATCACTTAACAGCAAGTGAGATTACGGTCAAATGCAAATATAATTGTAAAAAACAACGCAGAAAAAACAAGCTACCCACAAAAAATTACTTTTTAATATATTCATTTGTAGCAAAACAGCAACGGCCACATACAAGTATAATGTCCAAACCACACTGGACTATTAATAATTTTATTTGATTGCATTTCAAATTAGCTTCTTTAAGAGCAAGTCCTACCTACCTACTACCAATCACTATTAGCTCACAACCTCTGTACTTTATAGAACCAGTTTTAGTAGAACGTTGCCATTCGACTACATTGAGCTTTTAGAAATATCTATACTAATATTATAAAGCTGAAGATATTGTTTGTTTTTTCTTTGGTTGAACGCGCTAATCTTGGGAACTGGTCCGAATTGAAAAAATATTTTTGTGTTGAATAGTCCATTTATCGAGGAAGGCTATATAAAATTACGATACGGCTAAAAGGAACAGCATCAAAGCATAATTTTGCAAAAATCTATATATTTTATCCTTTTCTAACACGTAGGGATTTTTCTATGCCTATCCTTTTTATCACGTAAGGACTTGCTCTGCAATAGAATGCTCCTAAACGTTTTTGAATATTCTTCAACATTCTGGAATAGGCGAAGCCGGGACTTGCGGCTAGTTATAAATATGGCTGATGAAACTATTGACTGTACAAAATCATCGAATGGTGCCATTTTACGTAAACATGTACTTTACTCATATGATAATACCAACATATTGTAATAAACGTGACATTATCTACGTAAGTTGCGAAAAATATACCACCAGCCAACAGGTTATCGCACGATTTAAAATAGGTAGGTATTATTTAAATAGGCTGTGGTCTTAGTGCTAGCGAATAAGCGGTTCATCACTTTTCAAATTCAAATAATTTATTGCACTTATGTATGTTGTTAAATACAGGTGATATAGGCTAGTTTCAAACAAAAACCCTGAGGGCACCGCAACTAATTTTTCCCACTTTGGAGTACGTTCTTCATATTTTAATCTATCGTACCATCGTCTTTATCCACGGATACCATCGTTTTATAAAATTTCCAAAATATTTTATTTTTATTTGAATTTGAATTGATTTTATGAATGAATGAATACTAAACCTATAGGTGTTCAATAGTCCACGTTGAGCCAAACTTATAATTTCACTTTTGCCAAAACCATAGCCGACGTAGCTAATTACGCTGGCCATTTTGAAGGCACAAACAAACAAATGTATCAGACCAGTTAGTTCTGTTTTAGGCCGCAACCACTGACCGCAACTAGAGTAAACAAGACTATACCTACCTATCATTAGTGGTCAATTGACGTAAGAGTGACAAAGCGACCAACGCTTTTTTAACATTCGCCAGTTCTATAAAAAGCAACTCGTAAAGAAACCGTCGGACACGCGTAGCTTTTAAAAGTAGCTCGTCCCTAGAGCTGTTTATAAAGCCACGTGTGAGAATGTCCTCGCTACGTGAAGAATAGAAGCAGCGAGATCTAATGTTGTTGTCGCTGCTACAAAAAAAAACAAAAAAACTCTACGAGTGGTCGACAAAACGAGGAGACAATAAAAAAAAACTTAACATTGCCAGTACCATGATGTTTAAAGCACATCACATTTAGCTTTGAAAGTGCGTGTTATAAAAGGATTTAAGAAAATATGGTCGCATAACAAAAATTATAACCGACAAACTGGAAGAATATTAATCTTGAAATTTATGGTACTCCATGAAATCTTATTGCGATAAAATTTAAATACCGACAATAATAATAATAATTAAATTAAATCTAGCAAGAAGTAGGTAATGGTTTGATTACTGACCTTGACAACCGAGGTACCACAAGCAGCGCCCTCGCCTTTGAATCCATCGTCCACGCCTGCCGGCTTCGGTTTGGATGACACAGAGTTGACTGAAATCAAAACAACACAAACTTAGATGTACCATTCTGTGTATTGTGAAATATTCAAAGGTTATCTCGATAATTTTATAGTATTTGATGGGCGTGTTGGATTAGCACCGCATATAACTAGAATGTTCTTGCATAATTTAACATTCGATGGTACATTCTAGACTTTTAAAAATACAGAGTTACATAGAAACTGAAATATCAAGCTAGTTAAATCAAATTACTAGAAAATTCTAATACATCAATGGTAGTTCTTATCATAAGAAGGAAACAACAATATAAATAACCAATTTACAGAAGTTCCTGGTTGACTCGTTTTGGCACAAAAACAGCTCACAGCAGACAGATACGTAACGTATACGTACGCATATCTTTAGGATTGAGTGGAGTGCTATACGAAGGTAAATAAATATCCAACATAGGCATATAAAGTTCGAGCCATTCTACAAATCCAATGCCAAACCATTCAAATTCTAAAATATCTCGGTACTTACCGGCTGTATTGATTGGCGCGATGCCGTGCAGCACTTCTTGGCAAGGCTTGGTGTGTTTAGACCAGTCCTTGTCTTTGACGATGTTATACACACTCGCCGCCGTCACCTCCTTGGAATTTTCACCGAGCACCTTGTTCAAGTCTGTCTGCTGATTGGTCTTGCCGAACAAAGTGTCCTTCTGCGGATAGCGGATGTAGAAGAATGAGTCCTCGGGCGCTGGCGGGGACGCTGCGAATGGCTCGAACTCTCTGTTGACAAGACGTGTGATTAATCGCAATGCTTCATACGCATGCAACACGCAATCGATAACAACTCTTTACCGGGAAACGGTACAACAATAGCGTCATCAGTAGTAATATCGGCGGTATTAAATTTAAGGGCACTCACGATAAAACGCTATTGAACTGAGCGACCATGTTCCTTTTCCTAAACATCGTGCGGAATGTGAATTGGATGTCCGACTAACTGCTTTGAATGAGATATAGATGAACCAACAACCTAATTTTATTTATAGCTCAAACGCAAACTCTAGTACTCAATGTTCAAGCGTATTTTAAGATGGCGCTGGTATGCTGAATACTACTGTTCAAAGCGTACTGAAAATGTTTACGATTAGCTTTCGCGTTTTATACATCTTGCTAAATATAAAAGTGTTATCTTATCACGATAGCACTAAGAAGTGAGGCTTGAAAACAAGTTCAGTAACACTATCCGGTATTAGTGTGACGTCATGTGTTTTAGCCAATGAATACGCTACGTTGGCGCACTCCCCCTTTTAGAAAGCACATGACTAAACCAAATAACTATACGTAGAGGTTAAAAACATATAGGCATAGCTACTTGTTACACCAGTCACAGCCAGTACGCAATTTTGATCTTGGCACGCATTTTGCTTTTGAACGCCATCTACTAAAATTTTGTAAAATTAGATTTGTGGATGCTGTTAAACTCTTATTCGTAGATGAGAATGGAACTTTCCGCGTGATAATAACAGGGGTGAAAATAACACTGGACAGTAGATACGAGCGCATGACGTAACATACGTAAATGAGGCTAGGTGTTTATCTAAAATAAGGATTATTCCATTGCATATAGTTGTAATCATTGTAGCAAACAACATCAAAAGTACATGCGCATTTGTTTTATTATAAAAAGACCGGTGCGGTACCTACCTACGAGTTTTAGATTGAAGTGTAGAGCAACACAACACAAGGCCAATTTCTTCGTCTATAAAACATTCACAACTCCAAATTAATATTGACCGACTGACGTTCGTTGAGTTAAGAAAATGTATAGGTAAATGAGCCATTACATAATAAAATAACTGAATAACCTTGAATGAGAAACATACCTACGATATAATTCAATTACACCTTGAAACAAAAGCCCAAAAGAAACAAGAAACTGGCGACTGTTTTCGTGAAACCGAAGAAGTTTACTGACCCCATGACCTAAAGTGTCCAGCAGTACTTCTTCGTCCCCTATACCGGCAAGACCCGTTGATGTATGCAGCTTTCAATAGCGTCGCGTCAGTGAACTTTTCTAAAGAGCAGTTTTTTAAAGGCCGTATGCAGAAACAGAAACAGCGCTTGAGTCGAGTCGAGCCTCAATCATTGTTCCTGCGTACGGGCCTTAAACTAACAACGGGATAAAACAACTGGTAGTTTTAACTTAAAACTTTTAAGACTTTTACAAAAGCGCACCAAATGACAAGGCATCAATGTTCTAGCAACTATTTGTAGGATTTCAAAAAGCGGATTATTAATAAACGAAGACTGATAAAGCAAAACGTGAGGGACAATAAAAATAGTAAGCACATAACGTAATCGTAGATAAAGTACCTACGTGAAGAATAATATTGACAATCTGATTATGAGTTCGTGTTGCTGAGGGCAAACAGAATTGCAATTGATAAAGAAAACATGCCTGAACAATAACACATTTTCTATTATCTTGTTTTAGCACACGGCTCCATCTATTATAAAATAACATTTGGTAGTTTTGGGCTTATTTGTTCATCTCTGGTGCAGCAACTCGTACTAAAACCAAAGAATCGACTATTTTATAACATAACAGCCTCTGAACTATTTAATTAATGCATTGAACCAGAGCAGAGCCATTTGATGCCAGCAATGCAAACGGTATTTAGTGGATTTACCGACCTCCTCAACTGAAGAACGGCTTTAGTTGTTACCTACCGGCCTTACCCGGCCCGGCCAGGCCTTAGTTGTAAAAAATGTAAAACGAGCACAAAACAGTTGTGCAAAAGTGCAGTCTAGAGTAGAAAAGAGCGCTTGGGCCGAAGTCAGACGTTTCTCTAGTCTAAGCTAGCAGTCACTAACATCGATCATTCATATCAATAACTGACGTCATTCGTCCTTGTAAAAAAGAAAGTCATGGCAAAGAATATTCTCGACCAATGCCAAAATTAGGCAATACATTCACTTACCTACTAACAAATATTGTATGCAGTAGATAAAAATCTAAAACCTGAGGCCAAATTGTACCTCCATGTCGTATTAACAATTTCAGAGGCACGGCATGTTGGCCTCGTCTATTAGGTACCTACTATCACTGCATTACGTCATAGTACCTAGGACAATATTGTGAAACTATTCATGGCTGCACACTCTGGAGAATGCCGATCAGACCAACAAATGCCGCAGCGATAGATGGGCGTCGGCACAGTGTCGTTCAATGACGATCATTCCTAACAAGGAAAATCTCATCGCGTTTGCAAAATTCAGAGTCCGACATTAGGCTTCAACCACATTGTATATATAACGACTCAAAAAAACAGGCATTTGCATCTATTGTAGATGATTTATATAGCGTCAGAGGCAGGTGATTACACAAGCCCTAATCGCGGGACGCTATAGTGCCTGAGACAGGATTTTAGATGGAATAAGCTTGTCCAGCACCTATACCATCCTGACTGCTTAGTCGGCCTAATCACAGGGAAGACAGGGTCAAAACGTGCGGAGCTGACTAAGCCGCGGGTTTTCTCATGATGTTTTCCTGCACCGTTTGAGAGCACTAATATTGTGTACATAATTTTTTCGACAGAATAACTCATTGGTACACGACTGGATTTGAACCCACGACTCATACGTACATGTATATAATTCGATAGCATAGTTACAAGAACTATAAAGCACTTCTATGATAAATATATATTACATAATATACTCGTACATTTTCTTGTAAGTAGTGATAGCAAAACAATAAGGTAACAAACAAATTTAATACCACTTCACTTGACTAAACACACATTTCAAGTTCATAAGTACCTACAAAATACAGGTGCAACTCTGCACGTTTTATGATAATGCCTTGATGAATCGATTCATGATAAAATGAGAAGACACGTTATTTGAAACGTGATGAGCTTGAGCTGCTAGATGACCTACCTACCTACCAAAAGACGATCAAGTGATCAAGTCATCTACGTACCCACTTTCTACTTTTAGGGCCCTTTACAGGCTGACGATAATATCGCGATAATGTTTCCCGCTCGCGTCATTACATATTGGTTTTTTATTCCCATATTTAATGTGCGTTTTGTCTGTAGAATCTAAATAACGCCATAATAACAAGCCAATTTATGTACCGTGCTGCATTATTAACGTAGAAAAAGTTCACCAAGCAAAAACGTGCCCATGTGGGAAAGCCTTTAGTTAAGACGATCATCCGACGTTATTTCCCAGAATTACAAGGGTAATTTGATGTATATTGTTTTTATGACTCATCCGACTCGTTAGCTGCCGCTAATGCTTCATGCAAATAAATAAAACTATACGAAGGCATTTAGCCAAGCCTCCACACTTCAGTATCACTTCGTACATTGAGTTACATTACGCGGTATCATACCGCTCTCTTTGCATTCGACTTCTAGTTGGCGCACCTGCTACGCAATATAACGTCTAGTGAATTCGAATCTTCGTTTATCGTTTTTAAGAGTAGAACCCCAGCTGCTTAGTCTATAGTAGTATGTAGTCTAAATAAGTTAGTACAGGTTTTAAAATTATGATTATTAGATAGTTTACGCCTCCCAAATCTTCTTATCGTGTCACTGATTGTTTCAAACAAAAGTGAGGTGAAAGGATTTTAAGTGCGCCTCGATTAGGCTCTTTTCGGGCACTTGACACATATTTTCGAACTTTTTAGGTTCTACGATATGCCTGTTTCCTCACGATGTTTTTCTTCACCGCTTGAGAGCACTGGCAAAGTGTACATAAATTTTTGGACAGAAAAACTGATTGGTACACGACTGGTTTTGAGCCCACGACCTTAGGATCGGAAGGTGGGCCAAATGAGAAGACAAGACATGCTTTAAGATCATTTAACATAGTTTAAGACAAATTATACTTATTCTGAAAAAGTATTTCTTTTCATTTGAATAAAGAAATGGCTTTCGTTCAAAAATCATTAGTTAGGAAGTCATTCAAATAAATAAAATGCCATAAAAAATCTGTGGAAAAATCTTATCAGATAACAACAACAATCACAGGTAGACTTTATCAGTAATGTGATATGCATTGTGTCTCCAATAATGGATTCATTTCTATTTAAAGATCTTACCGCAATATTTTCCATTGAAAGATTTATACATAAAAGTAATATAGTTATGTAATAATACATACCTACTTATTTGTGCTTATTATAACAGATTATTTTTAATAAGAAAATATAAAGATTAAAATTTGAGACCTACAAAAAGATCTGTGAGAAAATAATTTACCATGTCTAGAAAACACGGTAGGGCTGCACTTGTGAGCTATTTATTCTAGTACCTACTTAGCTGAAAATAAGTTTAAAATACTAACTACCAACAGACATACATACCTGGTTGGCTTGGTCTTCATCCACACAGGAAGAGATAATCCGTCCTTAATTTCAGGATCACTTGACGCCATTTTGACAGGTAGTTTTAGAACAGAAATATTTGACAATGCAGAGTGAATACTAAATGTAGGTGAACAAAACAACCTACCTTGATGTAAAGTTTGAGACTGAATGGTGTTTTATCTTGAGCAGAAATGATAAGATTGCTTCAGTTAAATGACAACATTATTTAAAAAGAATGAATGTTTTCTTATTGATATTAAAGTAATGAACCAAAATTTTAAGTGTACTCAAGACACTCTGGATTCAAAAGAAATCAAGGTTATCAAAAATGATGCCATCTGAAACAAAACACAAAAAACTATTACAAAATATAAATATAATCTGAGCATGTCAATAGCTTTGGACTACTTTTAAACAACACTTCTGAATAAATGAATACATCTCTATTATGCCCGCTATACACATTCCAATTTTATGGTACGAACTGACATAGAGTGGAACAACCTACAGCCGGCTTTATAATTAAATATGGTATTGAATAAAATTTTATTGAGTTTGAGTTTGGAGCAGCAGAAATTAATTAAAATTATTTCAACTACATTAATACAGTAGCTGCAAGTACCTACTAAGTGTAAGAGGTATGTAGACTGTACCACATGCACTGTTGAAGTTAAGTTGTCACCAAATGCTGTCCATGTAAAACTGTAAATAGTTCCATTCTACTTTTAGGAATGTAGGAAAAATAAAACAAAAGTTGAAATATACACCTACTGGTACAGGGACTGGTAGGTAGATATTAGTATCCTAGCATTAAAGGCCTACATGCATTCGGTTTAATATCAATGCTTGCACCTAGGAACCTACATTACAGAATTATAACCACATTATTGTTAAAAACTTTGATCGTCAAAGTACATAACACTGCATGCTTAGTTATAAAAATGAGGACCACTCTGTCTTCATTTAGGTATACTAGACAAGATGTGTGATGCGAGATCTTAGTCTGTGAGTGTGGCCGTCACATGCACGATGTTTGGTGTGGTCGTAGGTACTAGAAGATGGCATGACGAACTACGTGGTTACCTACTTTGATTTTTTTAAGATATCGAGATCTAACCGAACATAAAATAAATTTGTAGCCAAACAAACTACGGCATCTAGGAATGCAGAGAAGGCCTCAGGCATTCATTCGTAGTATATTTACTACACGGTCGGTCGGTCGGTCGACAGCAGCAGTAGCAAGGTTTTTAGCGAGAAGCGTATTTTCGTCATCATGAAAAGATCAATTATAAGATAAGATTAGAATAAAGATAGCTTACTGTAACTGTAATTGATGACGATGCAGAGGCAGACACCATTTTATGGATACAATGTGGAAGGACGAAAAGAAGAACACAACACAAATTCTGTCAAAATCAAATTCCATAAAAACTGAATGAACGAATGAAATGAACGACTGCGTAGATTTAAATCTACGAAACGGATCCGGTATATGTACGCCCCTACGCCCAGTTATTGTACAGCATGTACACCCAGTTAAAATGAAACCTTTTTTTGTTTTTCGGAGTCCAGTTAATGTACACACTGTTAAAACGATGCCACTTTTTTCCACTGGGAAACTGTTACGGCTCGGTTACATTGGAGCAGATAAATATTTCGATTAATAATTTTGTTTATCTAGCGATGAATAATTGATCTAAAGAGGATTCCTTTGATTTAATTTGACGCCTTTGATTTCATTGAAAATAAAATCATTTTCTGGCACTGCGGTGGCCGGTGCCACGACACGCTCGCTCTGCTTGCAGAGCAATTATTCATCGCTAGATAAACTGGAGCAGATAAACCGAAATATTTATCTGCTCCAGTGTACGGGCCTTAACAATTTCCCAGTGGAAAAAGTGGTTTCGTTCTAACAGTGTGTACATTAACTGGACCCCATTTTAAAAAATTTAGACATAACTTGGACGGACTATAGACAACTGACAGTGACACATGAACATGACACACACAACCAAAGACGATGGGTGTGGATGAAAGGACCTAAAAAAATCCTGTTGTCTTTCAGACTGCCTGACATGACGGACAACAGTGACAGTGACAACGATTTTACATAAAGTGTAGTCTCACTCGACACTGGAAAAATTGATCCAAATGGATGGACAGATGTCACTTTATAAGAAGAAGAAGTAAAGTAAGTCAGTCAGTGTCAGAAAAAAAATACCGGCCCGAAAAAGTAAAGTAAAATATAAACGATAAAATAAAAATCTATTTTGCCTCCAGCATAGCCAGCCCAGCCAAACTAGCTATATATTTGTGTTTGATACCGCGTCGTCGTATTGTTACTACACTCAAATCGTGATAACTTCGCTATGGCCAACGATGAACCAACAGATCTGGACTGGGTGCAACTTCGCCAAGATATGGGAAATACGCATTATGTTGAATCTACGAAAGATAAATTGCAAAGAAAAATATCTGAAAATCCGTTTGTTCCCATAGGTTCGTATTTTATTGTCATTAACTATTAAACACTGGAAAGTTTGTGGACAATCCCCACTACACTATCTAGCCCGAAACTAAGCAAAGCTTGTAATAAGAAGATAAAATTAAATGTAAACAACATACAAATTTAAGTACCTACGTATTGAGTCTTAAAGGTATATCTATCTTCCCACTTTCAAATTTATTTCATAATATTATGAAATCAATATGTTGTTATGTAAGAAAAGTGTACCATGTATGCCTGAACAAAAATAAAAACATTACCTGCATAAATATAAAATCTTATCAATCAAGATAAAATTGGATAGTATGTACATAAATTAATAATGTAATGTTTAAGGTTGCTTGGCGACTGCTGGTGCGTTGTCGTATGGTCTATGGAG
Organism: Thera britannica; assembly: GCA_939531255.2. Classification (NCBI taxonomy): domain Eukaryota; kingdom Metazoa; phylum Arthropoda; class Insecta; order Lepidoptera; family Geometridae; genus Thera; species Thera britannica. Next base: position 21,064,062 of record OW618034.2, read on the forward strand.
CTTCAGAACGGGCCATAAGAAGATGTCACAGAAAATGATGCGACTAAGAATAGTTGCACAAGGATTTACCATTACAGCACTTGTTCTCGGAGTTATGATGACTGGAAAAACCTTTAAATAATGCAGCATTTAGGTACTACTTCTTGGATAGAAATAGTCCTTTAAAGAAAGCTAACATAGTACATTCAATAACTTATTTTTCTAATGTTACATATAACGACATTACCTTAACTATTTTATGTTAAAGTTATAAGGTGATAAGTTAAATAAACTACCTGAAATCTAGTACATGTATTAATGCCTTAGTTTCAACTCCACCCAAAATAACTTTGGTGTCATGGCCACTTGTTTTTAAAATTTTCTACAGCCACTATTTTTTATGCATTATTTATATCTGTGACTGAATATTTAAATAATGTATTGTCTTGTGCAAATAAAATAGTTTATAGATGCTATGTTGTTTCACTATTTGTCTGCTGCTACTTCTGGCATTGCTTCGATGGATACAAAATATTTGGTGGTCCATTTCAGACTTCGAGCATATGAAATGAGCGGAGTTGAAACTTAGTCTATGTTTTATTTAAATTGTAGAAGGTTTCGAGAGCAATGTTTTCATTTGATCTGTGGTGACATCTAGTTGTGTTTACCGTAAACTATTCTGTAATGATTGATTGAACGTTTTAGCTGTTCGTATTGACATTTGACTTGGCAGGTTTTGCGTTTTCTGTGTACTCATTCTTCTTCTTGTATTTGGTCTGTCAATGTCATGTACATGACATTGACAGACCAAATACAAGAAGAAGAATGAAGAGGAAGAAAATCTAAACTAAAAAGTTGAATGGAGAGTCGTGGTAGTTTCGTTGTGCAAATATTTTAGTTTGCTTTAATTTCATACAGTGTGTGTTGTGATCAAACTCAATGCCATGCTTACCGAAGGCTTTCAAAGAATAAACCGCGTTTATTCTAGCCCCTAGCAAAAATGGCCGCATCTGGTACCGAAATCGACGACTTCTTGAACGGGCCTCTTGTTTCGTGGGTGAGTGCACAGCCATCCGTGTCTCTGTTTTTATTACTTGCGTGAACCGTGAGACACAATATCAATATGTTCCGTATGAATGCACCCGCACTGCGATATTTTTATAAAATTACTTACTCCTTGATCGTAAGCATGAAGATCATAAAGCTATGCTGTTTTATTTATTTTATGCATTCAGATATGTAGTAATTTAGGTGCTAATTGTATATTATGTTTCTCTAGGCACACATTTTCAAATAAAGTATGAAAGAAGACGCAAGAAGTTAGCTAATTCATTTTACTTATTACCTACTAAATGTAGATGGCACAAACTAAGGGAGGCCTATACCCAGCAGTGGGTGAAGTCGGGCTGTGGATGATGATGATGATTACCTATAAATATAAAATAAGTAAAAGTTAAAATCATTGCAAATGCATGTAAATCATCAAAATAAATGATTGTCTTAACAATGATATATGAACAATAATATTGTTGTGAAAACAAAGCAGCTACAATTTAAGAGCAATTAAAACCTTTATTTCCCAGATAGAATATCCCCCATTGTTCGTAAGTGAGAGATCTGTGTACACATTAATAAAATTCTGTGTAGAAAGGGAAATGTAATCTGTGCATGTGAACTAAGCTTTCTTGATCTATCTGAGATAATTTTCTAATTGTCTCACTAAAGACATCAAATTTTAAACATTTTGGTCCTGCAATCAATAAATTTGTTAATCATAAAAATGATATTATAACGCTTTGTGACATTTCAGATAAAATCATGCATATCAAACCCAGAAAGTATAAATGGGTACCCATCTTTATTCAATGCCGATATTTTGCATCAAGTGTACCTGCAGATCGATCCAGAACCATCATTCCACATCACAAAGCTAGCTGGGTTAGAAGACCAGGCCTTGATCCTGGGTAGAGTAAAAAACTTTGATGCTATTATAAAAAATATCAAGGCTTTGTATGAAGATGAGTTAGGTATGACACTGCTTGTGGTGCCTGAATGCATTTGTTTGGGAAAGGCGCCTGATTCAAGAGAAGGGCTTGAGACTATGAAGCTTCTAATTCTGCTGCTCCTCGGTGCAGCGGTGCAGTGCCCTAACAAGGAACTGTTTATAACAAGAATAAAGGAGCTAGATGTGGAGTTACAGCATAACATAGTGGAGTGCATCAAACAGGTAAGCACTACTTTTATGGCAGGGCAGAAGACTTACCTACCACTTAAGATGCCAATTCAATTCATGAATTGGCGTGTGTTCATAATCTGAATATATTTACTTGCATTGTTATAATAAATTCCACTATGGGATGGTCTACCTTTGATTGTGTTTAACATTATGTACTGAAACTAATGTTAACACCCAGTCAAAGGTAGATCATCACAGAATTATGTTAGTTATATTGTCTTCTAAGTATGTATTTACAAAATAAAGTATGTAAGTATTATATCAGATATCTGGTTCCCATAGTACAAGCTCTGCTTAGTTTGGGGCTAGATAGTGTTGTGTGGATTGTCTACAATATTTATAAATATTATTTATGATCACTTGAGATGCCAATTCGCAATACATGAATTGGGGTGTGATCATATTAAATTCTACTATGGGATGGTCTATAGGTGTTTACATTCTGTTGAGTAATACTCAAACAAGCTGTTAAACTAAGATTTGCAGAATTCCACTAGCACTATCTAGCCCCAAACTAAGCAAAGCTTGTACTATGGGAACCAGATAGCTGATATACTTTTATATACTTTTACATACATTTTCATAATATATTTTTCTAAGAAAATACATAGGTATGTAAACTATGTGAATGAAGAAGATTGCACAAGATGCACATGTATATTTATATGTATTTTTAATAGAAAAATTCATTGGTTCACGGTCGAACTCACGTACGACCTTAGGACTAAAAGGCGGGGTCACTCGATCTCGTCAAAAACCCAGCAAAGCTATAAAAATATAATAAGGTACACAAGGATACGCAATTACGCATCAGTCTAAACATGGCAAGCTCTTATGTCCTTGCAGTAAGCGTCACTTTTCTTTGTTTTTACGTAACTTGACCTGTATCTTACTGTACTATTCGATGCGTTTGATTGATGAGTAGAATCTAATAACACATTTCAAAGTAACTCCATGTAGTCACGCCATATAACATGTCACCCTCATATTTCCTGTACGCAAGGTAGGAATCGGCGAAGCGTCACAAATGATATGAACTTAGAGATAAGTAGCAAGCATGTTCACTTCACCTACTTCGAAATAACTTTAGTGCTATTTGTCATTCCAGTTCTATTATTTCAACTTTTCCCAGTAGTCTAACCAGTTGAAATGCTGGGAATTTAGTAAGATAAAAATAAATACATAACAAGGCCTTGAATCTAAGGACTATAGCATGGGGTTCTTCAAAAAGGGCGTTTTGAAAGTTTTAAAGGGTCGGCAACGCGCTTGTGATGCCTCTGGTATTGTAGGTGTCGATAGGCTACGGTAACCGCTTCCCATCAGGTGGCCGTATGCTTGTATGTCAACTAAGTTGTATAAAAATAAAAAATAAAACAGGTGATCTAAATAGCATCACTTTTCTCCTATGCCCTTGTTACGGGAAGCTGTAGCTTAGGTCGTGAATTAGAATCTACTACCTTACCATATTCTCCTTCTCCTTTTGAGAGAACAATATTATTAATAGAAGAATCCGTTGCAGTCGACTGAATGCATACGTTTTCCTGTAGGAGAATATAGTGCTACAAATAAAATACGGAATATGCAGGCGGCCCCATGCGGGCGAAGTTTACTGAAGCATGTCCACTAGATATCACATCTCACGTCTTAAAGTTTTTTTTGAAGTAGAAACTAAAAGCTGTGCCTAATGTCTGATGCCAGTACTAGATAGCAAAATATAAGTCAACGTAAAAATAAAAACTTAGGTACAGCGTCTTGTCCTTGAATGCCCAAGCTGCGTTAACAAGTGGTTGACAAATTTCACAAGTATTTTAAGTAGTGTGACCTTGACTAGTACCAAATGTTTAGATACGATTGTGGCGTAATGCCTCAAAGCAAAGGTTTACATAATTTGAAATGTCGTATCCCTTGTAGGTACTAACTAGGTGAGTAGGTAGACATTAACAATCCCTTGACACCGGTTTAAAATAACTAGTGATTCGATAAGAAGAAGACCTTTACAGCCAAGGCAAGGCAATAAATATTGCACATCAGCTTTTCTGCTTTCGTAGAGCGTATCTCTTTCTGACGCACACTACGCTCTATGAAGCCGAAATTAGCCCGATGTATTTATTGCCTACTAGGAACTATACGTTTGTTAAAGTGTGTCTGTCTGTTTGTTACTTGCACTCTAATTGCGGACATAATTCCTACAGTGCAAGGCAGGCTAGTAACAGGTAGCCAGTTGTCTCTCCCTGCCCCCCAATCTCGAATCTTTAAAAGAAACAACTATAAAAAGCGACCGTATCTAACGCGTTCGATCTTCGTCTGAATTACGAAGTCGTCACATCAGCACATGCATCTTTGAATAAAAATGTTGTCTCATCATTTCCAGGTCACTGACATGCAAACTGTAGTCCTTACCCCAGACGCTGTGGATCTCTTCCAATCACCGACCATGTTCAACCATATGCGTCGGCTCGCTAAAGAGAGAGACCACTATCTCCAAAACTGGGCTTCCTTAGTCTTACATGAAGGGTTATGCGATAATGACAGCGAAAACAAAACAGCTAAGAGTCGATCTACGCAGAACGTGAATCAGAGCAATGGGGATAGCCAACATTTAGCTGTTGAACTAGCAGACTGGAAGGCAAGGCTAAGAAAGCAGAGGCAAGAGTTGTAAGTATCTTCTATTCAAGGTCTCAGTTCTATGCTAAACTTTACGTCTTACTCCACTACTACGTATTATTCCAATAATCATGAGAGACAAGACATCCCCCCTCATTCATAATGCCTGGAACTTATTGATGGCTTTTTAAAGCCTCTTTTCACTGTTACTTTCATGTCAACGATCTGAAATGTGAAGCTACTTTAAATAATGTCTTGGGCTATTTTTAGAGAGGAAAAGTCCGAGCAGCTATCCGAATGCCGAGAAGAGTTAGAGCATACAAAGCTGGTGCTAGCCAAACTACGTACGGACAGCCAGGAGTGGTTCAACGAAGCAAGGAAAGCAACCGGATATCGGGACGAAGTCGACGCTCTAAGGGAGAAAGCAGAACGATGTGATAGGTAGATTGTCTTCCATCCTACAATTTTTAACTATACCTTTTCAATTCTACTAGAGTGTTAATTCTACCTCTACAACTGCTTTGACTTTCTGGTTTCGCTTTGGTGCCTCGGAATAGTAGATAGTAGTTATAGGAATACCACTGTTATACTCTTCTTTTCAACTACAAAAATTGCTCAATTGCTTGATTATGTTTTCAGGTTAGAACAAGAAATGCAGAGGTATCGCGATCGATTAGCCGACGCTGAGTATTACAAAACAAGAGTGTCGGAGCTTCGAGAAGATAACAAAGCACTGATGGAAACCCGAGACGCATTAGAGGAACAACTGCAGAGGGCAAGGAAGAGGGCTGAACAATGTCTGACATTAGAGGCTGCTATGATCAAATTGAAACGAGAAGCGAATGATATTGCTTTGGTAAGTTACCCCTTAGCTTGTTTTTGCAGACTAAATACGTTAAACTAGGTAAACTAATAAATTTGTTATTATTTTCTAGGAAAGAGACTCGGAACAACAAAGAATACAAGAGCTAATTGAAGAGAATAATCATTTACAATACATAACAAAATCAGTTCTCAGCGAAAGCAATAATAGTAATCTAGACACAGACAACGAATGCGAAAGCACGCTAGAATCCGGCGAAAACAGTTTGTCAGAACAGTTGACGAGCAACGCTCAGGCTAGAGCTTTGAAACTAGAGCTGGAAAACAAAAGACTCCACTCCACAATCGATAGCTTGAGAGAACAATCCGTTTTAGAGAGCAGTGACAAAGTATTAGAATTAGAAAAAGAAAAGAAACGGCTCACTCTTAAATGCGAACAGCTGCACGAAAACTGTAATAGGGTTATGCAGCAGAACTCAGAGCTAGAAGAAGTATTCAAAAATGCACTAGAAGAAAACAGGAAACTACAGGACTCACTAGACAGCAAAAAAACATTCATAGACAGGCAAGCGATAGATAGAGAATCAGAGAAAGACAAATTACAAGACTTCGAAAAACATTTAGAATCGTTAACCAAAGATAAACAGAGGATACAAATGCTATGTGATTCTATTCAAAGAAGAGCCGATGACCTAGAAAAAACATTAGATGCACGGACAAAAGAGCTCAACTTGATAAAACCAGAAGCGGATAAAGTAACGGGGCTTATAATTCAAACGGAAGAACTTAAAACCAAATTGACATACAGCGAAAGAGATACACATAATCTTCAGAGAGAAGTCAATAAACTTAGAGAAGCGGTTGAAGAAAAAGATGTTTCTCTCGATAAACTGACGACAGAAATAGAACTCAAAAAGAAAGAACTTGAGAGGTTATCTAAAGAACTTGAAATCAATCAAAATATAACTAGCCGATTCAAGGAACTAGAACAAAAAACTCAAGAGCTTAAATCCCAAAAGAAAGTTGACTCTGAGACAATTCTAACTTTGCAAAAAGACTTGATTTCTGAAAAAGTCAACTTTGATAAATTACGCAACTGCATGGAGAAACTTGGCATCAATGCATTTGAAATTGTTGGCAGGGATGTTAGTGTGGAAGACTTACTTGAAAAGATCATAGCCAACTCAGATCACGAAGGTCTCATAAGTGAAATAGCTGCTAAAGCTAATCTTTTGAAAATGGTACCCTGTGAGTGTAATCATGAGGAGATAGTGAAAGAAGAAGATAGTTCTATAAACCCACAAATAGAGCAGCTGACTGCAGACATGACTGCATTACAGAACTCTTTAGAGAGTAGCCAAGCAGAAAATGCTAAGCTACAAGTCAACATAGCGACACTGAACTCGCAAAATGGCTCATTAATGTCGCAACAAATGACACTGCATTTAGCGAACAGCCAACTAGCTGCAGAGAAAGAAGAGATAATGAAACAACTAGAAGTTCTGAAAGATAAACAAGATAATCTGATGCGAGATCAAGTTGCTCTGAAAACACTCCATGAGCAATTGAATACGGAGTATGAAGAGTTACTCAGCGAAAGAGAACCTATTAAAGTTTCTTTGCGAGATTTAAAAATAGAAAACAGAGAGTTAAAAGAGAACTTGGTCACATTCGAGAAAAAAGTATCAGAGTTAGATAAAGAACGAGAAAGCTTGAAAGTGGAATCAAGAAACTTGACCAATCTTCGCGCGGAACACTCAAAACTTAAAGATGACTTTAGGAACCTTTTCACCGCTAGCGATAGACTCAAAAATGAATATAGAAACATGCAAGAAGAATACAGAAATCTCAGAAGCGAAGTAGCGCAACTAAAACTCAGAAATACAGAAATGTCCGGTGAAATCAATACAAAAGTAGAAGTCATCACTAGCATGGAACTCGAAATAAACAAAACAAATCAGCACTGCGAGATGTTGATTCAAATGAATAAAAGTTTAGACTCTGATAGGCGTTCTCTGATGGACCACGTTTCGCAGCTGCTAACTCAATATCATGAATTACTTGCACATTCTTTGAAAGACAAACAACATTACCATGACGAAGAAAAGATGTTTGCTGACAGAGTCAATGCGTTGTGCCGGCAAAAGGAGAAACTGGAGGAGAAAATCATGGAACATTATAAAAAGCTCGATAACTGCACGACAAAAAGACGTGGATTTGGCGCATCTTTTGTCAAAAGAGTTCGCAAAGCCGGCACCGACTTGATCAACAAAGTACCGACTAGGAGCAATAAAAGAATAGAAGATGCAAGTCGCTCTAAATCGCAGCTGACACTTGCCGGCTCGGAATCAGGAGAATCTGACCCCGGAAGTCAAGACCTCGAAAAGTTGTCTAAAAATTCTGATCAAGACCAAGGTTCCTCCAACCCTAGTGTTGAATCACCAAGACATAGCTCTGATTCAAGTTTCAGTAGAAGGTTCGATGATAAACTGTTGAAGAAATCTGATAACATTGAAATGAGTGGTTCTATACCTAGTTTAGATTCATCGAGGTTGACTAGCGAAAGCAATTTTGTAAGGAGACTGTCTGCGGCTTCAATACACAGCGGAGGAGGTGATGATGCTCTTATTAGAGCTTCACTAAGGAGACGGCCGCACAAGGCGGTGCCTCCATCGTCACATCGGAACAGCTACCAAGGATTAGAAGGAGACACAGGACTGCCACAAGGTAACGAGTTTTTAATAATTTTTACTCAAAAAAAAATATTTATTTGCAAGAAGTATGGTACAATTAGGTCAATTACGACGAAAATATTAAAATTCTTTCGAATTTTGTTTTTTTAATTACTTCGTAGTTGGTGAGATCGATTTGATATGAGCTCGATTATTTTATGTTTCTGGGCTGGGTTGTAGAGATCGCGAACCACGAGTGGTAACATTGATAGCTTTGGACTATCTTCTGCTTCTTGCTCCCACTTTATGTGGGGTTGGCACAACATGTTCTCCTATTCCAATCTCCTCTATCAGCCGTCATCTCTATATTCACTTCTTTCTTATCCATGTCATCTTTCACACTGCTACCTCTAGCTAGCTAGCTAGCTTTGGACTATAGATAACGTTAAATATGTGTTTACAGCAACACCACCAACTCCTGTGTTTGGAACGGCTGGTTCGCGGCGAACTGTCTACGTAGCGGACGACGATCCTAATGTAAATCTTAACTCCAAGCCACAGAGCACACCGATCAAAGAGAACCCTACCTACTTAGTTTACAATAGAATTTCAACAGTTATTGGAGACGGTGCATGCCAAAGCATGAACGATCGACCAAATGAAAGAAATGAACCATCGCACAATGTTGATGATAATGTACAAGAAAGAGATGAGTCAAGAAATGACTCGAGAAACAATAGGCCAGAGAAAACTGACAACACAAAGGAATCGGCAATTTGGTATGAGTATGGATGTGTGTGAGTAATCTGTATCTAATTATGCTACTTGTAAAGTGAGTGAGTGACAGACTGAAGAGATGCCTTACATTTTGTTAAAATCGACCGATTTTCGAAATCGTTTATACTGCCTTTGCTCTCGAGCTCGAAATCGTTTTGTGTGATTAATATCAATAATTTGATAGATACATTTGGCAATATTGGCAATGAATGTGATAAAGAATTATAATTCAGTATTACTTCGCATTTATTTTTATTATTTACTAAATGGCGTGGACTATCGAGCTTTAAAATAGAACTTTTGGGATTCCATTACATCCACATTTTCAAGACGAAGTAACGAATTTTGTTATTCTCTCTTATTTTCCATTTAATTTTCTATGAATACTCCCCTGATATTATTTGTGAGGCTACACATGATTGACTTTGTGAATAAATAAGTGTATGTTTTTATAATTATAGATTTAAACTATTACCTAGGCGTTGTGTGCGCGTGTGTGTGTGCGGACACAAGGTATTATGCCTTGCCAGTGATTCTGTGACAACTAATTTTATGTATTTTGTTTCCGATTAAGTTTAATATTTATGCATAATTTTCGTACGTACAAAATACAAGATAATAATGTACTTTTTTACTTTAATTTAACAACTATTTTTTTAACAACAATTAGGTTTAAAACTTACCACTTTTTTCGGTAAATAATGTAAATCTATTTATTTCTAAATGAAGATCTAGTTTTATTTTGTTAAGTAGGTGACACAAACACACACTATCCCAGTACAAATGAAATTACTGTCAAACCATTAAATACTGGCAGACAGATAGAAAGCTAAATAAAAGTATTACACTTCCATTTATTTTGTAGGTACTTAGTTTTAAGCCAAGAATATGTCCATGACCCATCCAATAGATTATAAGCAGTACTAGAATAACTACCAAATTCCTAATAAAATTTGCACGGGTCTCAGAGCTGATATAATGTATAATGTTCTGCTAGCAGTGTTATTTGTTTTTTTTTTTGCTCAAGTTGTCTGATAAAGATAAATCTTTAAAAACGAATGTCAACAAAATTATTCTTTACATCAATTCTTTGTTATGCATTGGTTATGATATGATGAGCACTATTTAAGGCGATGGCCACAAATAAAAAAGAAGTAAGGCGAGGATGCGTTTTCTCAGCTTTCCTCCATACAAAAAAGAGAGACACATAGGCGAATCGAATATGTAGTTCAAACTGATCGAGTAAAACTACGACTTGCCCTTCTGATTATCTTTCGCGTACCGTCGTCGTGGTAACGTTTTTATGAAAGTTCATTCGGCGCCGCGTACGCTTCTTCACCTTACGTCTCTTCTGTGTGGCCTGCGCCTTAGATAATAGAATGCACAAGATTATTCTTGGAAACAAGTTTGTTATGCATTGTCTATATGATATTACTGAGCCATAATAATATTTTGGCGATGGCTTGATCTGCTCTGAGTTAGATAAGCCTTATGGTGCTTTTGAATTGAGTGCTTTGATTGGTACCTTACCAACTATTAAAATAAGTAACGGAAATTGTCTACCCTATATTGCTGGATTTTTATGTAGTTAAATTAGTGCCTACCGTATGTACATTCAGCATCAAAAGTTGATAACTTTTTGAACTAAGAGAGATGTTCGTTCACCTCAAAAGCCACTCAAATTACAAAAATATATACTGCTCTGGCCTAATATGAATACATAAAAATATTTGAAACTATCTAAATATGATGCCTACTGTACGTTGTAGGTACTTTACACTAACGGGGAAAAATATTTAGTGAAAAAAAATGTGTGATTAATTATTTTTTTTATTTAGAATTTTGTCTAAACCCAGCTTTCTACATATTTTCTGTTTTATACATTTTGGAGCTGCTATTTTTCTAGTTCTTGACCAAACGTAATGCAGTAAATAATCATTGTAGGTATTCTAATAATTATATACCACTTTATAGTAGTTAGCCTCTCACCGAATTTATAATTAAGCCAATAATGTAAATCATGAATAATCGAACACAGTACATGCAGTTTTTAATAAATTTAATATAATTTAACATGTTTTTTAATTTAACCTAGAGATTTATAGCCCCTATAGAATTAAATAGATTATGCATTGCTTCTGCGTTTTAGGTAACTTTAATTTTTAGTTTCATGACCAAATCAATAGCTTCAAGTCTTATGCTTTTATATGTCATATTAATTTTAGTTTAATTATATTTCATAGCTACATAGTCACAATATCTTAATCTAAAAAACCCACCGAGATATAAGTACTATGTACTAGAGTAGTTACGTCAAATAACTGAATTGTCTTATTCTTCACGGCACTTACGCGCGAGCTAGAGAGCGACTGAGTGAGGTGCGGCGAAACTGCGGCGCGATCGCCGCAGTTGAACGAGACAAAGTAGGAATTTAAGGTGCCTTTAGTACGTAGTACTTATATATATCTCGATGAAAAAACCTTATAATTTTTAATATATTGTTCACCAACACAATACACTGGCATAAGAGTGAGAGAAAGTGTGTGTGTGTGTGTAACTGTGTCTAATATTCCCCACAGACCATACGGTACTGATTTGAATAATTTATCACTAGAAACGCTTACGCGCTAAGTAATACATCTAAATGATTTATCCTTAGCCTAAAAAAGAGATCCATTGCAATTTGGTTCAGTCTTGACTTCCCATTGTAATACAGGATATGGCTGCATAGTCACTTTGAAGGGTTGCCCAGAGACTACTGCTTTTCTTCCTGGCTCCACTTTTGGTAGATGTGAAATAATACACTGGAATAAAGGAAACAAGTATTACTTTTAAGGAGAGTAAATGAAAATTTATTGATGTTTAACTTTTATTTCTGGAAATATGTAAATGCCAAAACTAGATAGATATCTAAACCAAATCATAAAACAAAGAATACAAGTGTACTGCAATGTAAAGGTGAAATAATTGATAGGATTTATATTACCTTAGGTCTTTCACTCTCTGTAGACATGTAGCCAATGCACATTGTTTTTGTGGTATGCCCCCATAGCAATTCCCCATCACCAGTCTGAGAGTCATATTTCAAAGCCAATGACCCTCCCAATCTCTCAGGAACATCCCATAAAAATGGTGATTCTAAAAAATTCTCCTTCAGGCATTTATCAAGTCCCAAAGTAGGTGTGGGATCCAATAAACTTTCAGCTGTACATTTGGCTAGTTGTGTTCTAATCAAGTGCTCGCCACAGCCTGAAGTACAAGCAGCTATCGAGGGCTTGGAGCCATCTCTACTCATCACAGCCCAGACACCACTGCCAAAGGAGGCAGCCTGGCCCACTCTGCCTTCATGTTTCAAGGAAACACCACCAGAACTGGCTCCCGAGGCCACTACACCATTTGAATCTACACATATGGCACCAACTGTATCAAGTGGGCTGAATTTTACATCATTCTGTATGGAGTAACGTTTCAATTTTCGTTTGCAGTGTTTATAGTTTCGAAAAGCACGGGATGATACCATTTTTGAATCATCAACTATTTCTAGGCCCATCCTTTCAGCCCAAGTGCGCGCACCCTGGCCAGTCAGGATGCATGGAGGAACTCTGCCTAGAGAAAGATTATCACACTGCCTTATGCACAAATGTTTGGCTAATGAGATAGGGTTCCAGACATTGGCCACTGCTCCACAAGCTCCAAAATGTAATGTCTGACCATTCATGATTGAAGCATCACATTCAACTGATCCATTCCAACTGAGGTTTGATCCATATCCTGCGTTTGTCAAAGGACTGTTTTCCAATTCTGAAAGAGCAACATATTTTTTAAAGGCTGAGTCTATTAATACAGGTACTGTACGAACAATTTATAATTATTAATACGGTTACCGTATGAACAATGTATAATTATTAATACAGGTAATGCGGGGGGAAGGAGGGGGCACCATTCATGAAATTAAGTAGGTATAAAAAAAAAAAAAAAAACCTAACAACCTACTGTTACTTTTGTGACTTATGTCGGAGTGCCCCGAGTTTGAATCTGGATTTTTAAAACACTTTACAGTCGCTTAAAAGGCGTAGTAAAGTTAAAATTTGGGTTGGCTTTAGTATTGTTAGGGAGGAGGAGGGACGGGGGAGGGGTCCTCTCTGCACTGACATGCACCATTCTTGAAATTAAGTAGGTATAAAAAAAAAAACCTAATAACCTACTGTTACTTTTGTGACATAGGTCGGGGTGCCCCAAGTTTGAATAATATCCGTACGAATAAATATAATTTATTCATCCAGCACCCGTACAAATAGTCACTTCCTTTTTTAAATTCTTAACGAATTTATTGCATACATACAATCTCTTTAGTTGCCTATATATTTAGTAGCTTATTATTTACCAACAATCGCCTTCTCGACGGCTTCCACAGCGTTACCACCTTGACGAAGTGCTTCGTTTGCTTTCCTACATGCTTGGTAACAAGTCTTCTTGTAATCCTTTTTCAGAGAGTCACTATGATAGCCGGCACCTAAAATACGAGCATCCCCAGATTAAAGTTTCGTTTTAAGAAAATGTCTTTAAGTTTGCAAATCGATCATAGAAAAATTATGATTAACACCTGAAGATAACATAGCTCATTTCTTACCACAATGAACAGCAATAAACCCGTTCATGGTTTTATCGATACTTTGCTTTGATAATTGCTAGCATTACATTCGGGATAATTTATTTATTTGTAGTTTGTCTTTTGCATTTTCTTTGTTTACAATTTTTATTATTTCCATTTCCATTACATTCATTCACTCTATCGTACGACGAGCACAGATAAAATCCCACTATTCACATAATCACAGACCAATAAAAAAAGTAAAATGCATTACTTGTTTGACTACTGCCGCCATCTAGGATGCCATAATAGAAACACAAATATATATTTCCGTTCCGCTTATCAGTTCGACATTTGTTATCAGTGACATTGACAGTTGTGTTGTGGTACTGTACGAACACGACACAATACGGGCTTGCCCAGAAGCGATCGATGGCGCTATCACTTAAAATTTGGTTTTCTTCGTAATTTATTGTTCATTCTGGATTTCGTTAGATTAATAATTTTTCGATAATTAGGTATACAGTGTATTTGTGCTATCACTTTCTTTTCAATTTAAGACGCGTGACGTTTCATTAGTGCATCAAAATACATAGTAAACAATGAATTCTTGAAAATAATAACTTCGTCTTTATTTGTTTCTGATACCAAACAAATCTACCAATTCTCTATCATGTTTAACAAAACAGCAACTAACAAGGTTAAATTTCAAGATCAGCAACTGGACGACTATGTTCTTGAGGTATGTATACAAATTTAAAATTCTTTAATTATCAATTTTCTAAGCACTTTCTAACATCAGCAGAAACACAACCTTATAGAGACATAGAACAGAAGAAGTGAGGTACAAGACAGGGCTCAAGTCTTGTCCCTCCCCATCCACATCTGTGTCACCATCCGGTTCACTAGAACATTGCTGGCACCAACCCAAAGCCCTTCTCCGTTATTTTAAGGAGTTGGGCTGGGGTAAGGTTTGGCAGCGGGACAATACACCCCATTGCGGGATGTCAGTGCAGATCTTATTCCCCCAAATCAATTAGAATTAGACAACTTTATAGGATAACACTCTGTTTTCACAGAATTCTGTCATCAAGAGCAAGTTACAAAGTAAACTTGATGCTCTCTCAATAATGAGCAAAGAACTGGATAAATGTAGTATGGAGCGAGACAGATACAAACTGTTGGTTGAGCAACTCCAGCGGAAGAAAACGACTCCACTCAGAAACCATGATGTCAGCAATAACTCTTACAGGTTTACCCCAACAAATACTATAAGTAACGGAGACATTCTGGCCAAAACGCGGGACCACAACTATTTGCTAAGGGTGGAGGTTTGTTATAAATTTTAATCAGTAATTAATAATATTAATCTAAACAGGTACTAATAAGTAATCCAAATGCAGGCCACAATACACATTACTTACAAAAGATTGAGGTTGATGGCACTTATTAAGATGGCATATACCCAGCAGTGGGTGAAGTCGGGCTGTGGATGATGATGATGATGATGACTTACAAAGTTTTTTTTAAAGGTTGAAACACTACAAAGCAAGCTAGAGGAGGCAATGGGGGACATAACTGTTCTGAGAAAACAGTTACAGAAAAAAGAAGCCAGCCTTCATGAAAATGGAGAAAACACAAACTACAACTCTTTTATTTGCTCCAATAATGATTATGAGAAACTGGTTCAGGAATTGGAGAAATTTCAAAAGAAGGTAATGTCTGTTAAAACTCATTTTTGATGTGCCTCTAACCTCTGACTAGCCCTTTATATTTTAGTAGGGGCTAGGTAATACCGATTGTAGATAGGTGGTAGGTTTAAATGAGAGGCCTATTTCATCAGCAGTGAACTTCTTCAGGCTGATGATGATGATGATGATGAGGTGCTAGGTAAGTTTATAAACATCTTAGGGGAGTTGCTATATTGCCTAAGGATAAAGTTATTGGCTTATTTTTTTTTGGGTTCCAAACCGGAGTCAATGGGCTTTTTTGGACAGTCCTAATGTCCTGTAGTAAAATACTTTCTTACTTGCTATTTTTTTCAAAGCTAAGTAAAAAATCGTTTATTCAGCTATAACACAAGGAATCGCTTTGAAATACGCTATTAACGCTAGGCGTGTTTTTAGTATCAGCAGCTAATGCTCGACTACCGAGCAACTTTGGATGAAAAGGAGGAATTGGTGTCTGACAGAGACTATTATAAGAATAAAGTGCAGCGATTGAACCAACAGATCAGTTACATTCTGTCTAACAGGACCAAGTCACAGTCACCAGAAGATGAAGTCGACCCCCCAAAGCCTATAGTTGATATAGACGCTCTAATCACTGAAAACAAATATCTGAACGAGAGAATAACTCAGTTGCAAGTTGAAAAGGAGATTATTAAACGAACATTGAATAAATACAAGGTTATATTAAATAAGTACCTACATATATTTGTGATAAAATGACCAACGGAAGCTAAAACAGATAAACTGCTAATCTATTTTGTTTTGCAGACTCTACTTGATAATAGGAGCAAAAATTTTTCTGTGAACATCAAAAGAGGGTTTCCTGATGTTATGACTCAAAAACAAGGTAACATGCTAAATATGTAGGTACTAGCTTCCGCCCGCGGGTTTAGTAGATCATAACACAAACTATAGGTATAGGTATGGCCGATGTGCAATATTTGTTGCCTACTACTAAGTAAGTATATTTAATAATCTCTTTATTCGCTTCATTAAAATCGCTAAATTAATACTTTTGTAATTATCACAGCTCGAGAATTTCTCGAAAGGAGTATGAAGGAGGGATCAAGACAGAGCTCAGCTGCAGAATTGAAATCCCTATGTCTGGGACTGTTTGAAGCCCTGAATGATAAATCAATAGCTTTACAACACCAGAGAAAAACGAACCGGTGAGTATAAAGTACCTACTAGAATAAATAAACATTGTTCCACACAATACCATCTAGCCCCAAACTAAGCAGAGCTTGTACGATGGGATATGAAGATAACTGCTACAATACCTATATACATTTTTTGAAAATACATAGGTACTTAGAATACAATATAACGTCCAGACAGAGAACAAACATTTGTGTTCACCACACAAATGTGTTCTCAGTAGAGATCGAACCCACGACCTAGGGTGCAGAAGGCAGGGCTACTACCAACTGAGCCGTGACGCATGTCAAGAATAATACAGACTAAGCTCTAAGACCAGGTACTTATTATTATTCTCTGTTTTGGCAGAATACTTGCAACCAGGATAGCAGAACTCGAGAAGGCATTAGAAAGCTGGTGCAATGGACAGAAGTACATTCCAATATTCCCGTCGCAAATGCTGCTAGATGAATTCTTCCCTGATGGTCCTGATTCTGTCTCAGTGAAATCTAATGGAAAAACCCCTAAAATAACGCGGGATAACAACGATAGTGATGAAGACGTTAAAAATATCAGCGATGACTCATCAGGGGACTCAAGAGGAGAGTATGGCAATGAAAGTAGCCAAATGAATTCCGAACGAAGGTTAACTAAAACTGTATTGCCAGATGATTTGCAAGAACTTGTGAAAGAAGCTCTTGCTGAATTAAAACCCGAATTGAATAATACAGAGTAGGTATTTTTAGAGAAAAAACTTAAGGCATCGTCCTAATTGGCCATCGATCGCGCGATGGTGCGATGCGATTTCATCGTACGATGAAACTGCGTATGCGTTATCGTACGATGACTTCAACCTTCAATTAGGACACTCTAAAGAAAGTGTGTGTTTAATCTCGTCGTGCGACGAAAACGCATCGTTTGATCGTACGATCGTTGGCCAATTAAGACGACCCCTTAGGACGATTTGAGAGGGATATGGTTCAATATTATAAGTAGCTAAATAATTCACCAAAGATACATTCCTACATCAATCTTAATCTAGTCAATAAATAAATCAATTTATCTAGTCATTTGTTTACTATTATTTTAGCTAAATAAATATGATTTTACCTATCTAATGATGTATATTTTAATGAAATTGAAACTATTTGTTACTGTACAGAAAATAATTTATTAGGTACAACAATGATACAACTTATAATTACTTAAATCATAACAATTTTATATCTGGGTATTCTCTATCAAATAATATAAAATATAATAATTTTCATGATGACTTGGCACCTAATGTAATATTCACTGGCTTACATTTGGTTTGGATTACAAATAATTGTTAAATAAATACAGATGCACACTTAAAACAATAATTCATAATATTATTACCTATTTAATGATAGGTGTTCATAAACAAACTTTTATTGGGCTTTGCCTTATATTGTCATAAATGCATTTAATAGTTCCAATCAGGATTTCAGTCTTCGAAAAGGAATTTTACAACCCAAAGAAGTAGTTTAATGCTTTTTCCACTTCGCTGTATTAACTAAGCGTGATATGCCCCTATGTATACCTACCTTTCTTGTTATTACTAACATATAATATGTCAGTGATAGCTTGATTTTGAACGAACATTTATGCAAATTTTATGTTACCTACTAATTAAAAAAAATATACACATGTAGCTTTGCTCGACTACTCAGTCGCCATTTAAATACATTAAAGTCGTTCAAGTTCAAAATCGTTCTTCTGGAAAGAGACCTATGTCACACTCCGGACACTCGACCAAATATACAAAAGCCGCGCCCTAACTACCTTTTACACGTACACACAATGTCGTTTTTTACTAGCGTCTGTGTGAGTTTCTTACACTACACAAATGTAGTTTGGTACACGCGCGTGTGTGCATGCAGCCTGTTTCGATTCTCGTCTACTAAAATCACATTTTTGTCAAGATTTGAAACGGCGAAGTAAGGTACGGAAGCCAGGGTCAATTCTATACTTAAGCCCGGTTTCCACTGCGAGCGGAACGGACCCATTAATGACTCATTTCTCATTTCTACTCTTTCTACACGCTCGGCTCTTTCCGTCCGACTATTTGTTGGTGGAAATTCTGGAAATACAAGTATGCAGTTTGCGTTTGCGAGTTCAACGGAGTCATTAATGGGTCCGTTCTGTAGTAAACCGGGCTTTAGTATTATAAAGTTCTGTGCCTATGTCCAACGGTGGACTTCTTCATTGGCTTTTGATGATTATGACAGTGATATGGCTAGTTTTTAGTTGTTTTTAGAAAAGGGGATTCTGTGTATTAGCACTTTTTACAGTTTAAACAGTCCACACTCACATAAATCCTAGGATATGCTTGTGTAGTGGTTCAACGCAGCGGCTGTATGGTCGTGTAATGAAGTGGCGTCGCTTCGTTGCCTCGCTGTGATCACGAGCCGCGATAACAAAGCCCTATGATCCTTCTCGGAATATCGGTCGTAGGCCTCCAGCCCTTCTTGGAGTTTCAGTATTAAACTGTCGTAGTTCTTGCGTACCACTTCAAGAATCTGAAAATTAAAATTGGATTTTAATACGGAAATCAAGGCAAGGAGTATTGAGAATCATGCAATTTTTTTTAGCGCCGTCTATTGAGTAATTTGGAACTATTTATGAGAGGGAGATCTATAAAATGGTGGTTTAACTCAATTGTCAAAAAAATCGTGAGTTTATCAGTTTTGCGAAGTGCCTATCTCAGATTTCAATACACTCCACCCCTCAGAGTTCATAGGTGTGTTTTCCTAAAGTACCTGGTCTTCTGTGGGCGTAGATAGATTTTGTGAGGCGAGCCACGATTCAATCTTAGGCGAGAAGTGCTGGATGATGGCGCGAACGTTCACGAGGCAGTTTGCCAGCCGTAATGCCTCGGCTTTGTATTCGCCGTCGCCAGTTGAGTAGCGTAATGCTGAAACGTACAAAAACTTATGCTTACAAAAGTAAAAAATACATGCTATGTTCTTAGAAAGGCACGTCAAATGTCGGATCCGGCTATAGCGACCTAGGGACTCCGTTTATCACAAGAGTTATCCACTACTACCCCAAACGAGTTTGATTAAATGTAGTCTGGGGGCCCTGTTTTACATGGTTTACAAAATACAACTTGCTGATGGAAGCATATGGCTCGCTTGATGTTAAGTGGTAACCATCACTTATAACAAAACATTGCCTGGCAGGTCACGGACGTCAGAAACGTGCCCTACGATGCACTACCCTGCGTCCATCAAGTTGAGGTATACAGATATTCAGCCCCACGTGCCAGTAATTTTCACCAACCCCTTTCAAACCGAAACACAGCAATGCAGCTTCGCGGAAGAAATAGGCATGGTGGTAGTACTTCCCCGGACGAGCCTCACACAAAGAGCTACTACTACTAATAAGATAAAATGTTATAAGCTTACCCATATAAAATAGGTTATCAAACACTTGGTGCATTCTGATAAGTTCATAGTAGAGCTGGTCGTAAGACGCAGGCGTCGGCAGAAATGTATCGCCAAACGTAATGAAGAGATTGAAAATATTTACAATCTGAAAGAGAACGAAGTTTTAAAAGTTAGCATGGAGTTCTTTAAAAAGCTTTAAAGGGTCGGCAACGCGCTTGTGATGCCTCTCGTATTGCAGGCGTCTATAGGCTACAGCTACAGTACCGCTTCCCATCAAGTGGGCCGTATGCTTGTTTGTCAACTTAGTTGCATAAAAAAAAAATAACGACGACCTCCTGGTTATTCATAGAGTATTTCCAGTGATGACGAATAAGACCTGATGTTGAGCAGTTACCTCTGCCTGTAACTAACAGAGCATGCCCACAAAGGCCCCCTGCTTCTATCACTTTCACTGCACTGGTGCATTGGTGGCTTAGTGGGTAGTAGCCTCGCCTTTCGATCCTAAAGTCACGGGTTCGAATCCAGTCGTACTTACCTATGGATTTTTCTGTTCGGAAAATGTATGTACACATACACAATGTTAGTGCTCTCAACCGGTGAAGGAAAACATCGTGAGGAAACCCATGGCTTAGTCAGCCTTGCCCGTATTGACTATGTATTTCCTATAGATTAGGCCGATTAAGCTGCCAGGCCTCTCCCAGGCACTATAGGCTCCCGAAAGTAAAGCTTGAGTATTCGCCAGTTGCCCGTGATGCTATATAAATCATTCCTTTGCATCTATTATGAAAATAAGAAATACCTGTTGTGCCATAACAAAGATGTTATGTCTTCTCAGCAGCGTGCTCTCATTTGTTACTAAAAACTTGAGCAGCGCTATAAGAGCCGCCCACAGCGGCCTCCAATCTCTGGTTAGTCTCACTCGACATCGCTTTTGGTAACTTAGTAGCCTCAATAAAACGCCGATACAGAGTTGATATAACTCTCCAGGGAACTTCTTTAGTAAGTGGCACATTATAAATTCGACTAGAAGATCTGAAACAAGATTTTCACATGAATAAAAAATAACAGTTTTTTTTATAAATTCTGGGACAACTATTGTACAATAATAGGAACTAAGAACAACATACCTATTAAAGTAGAAGCTAGTGGTTGTGAAACGGGTTCTTCTACAACTATTTTTCTATGACGCATCGGCAATCTATACAATTGAACCTGAAATTTAAAGTGCATTTTTAGCGGTTGTGATGTAGGTTTTATGTTTGTCATAAGTTTGTTCAATTAAATAAATTACAGAGCCTTTTTTGTATAATTGTATAAAATATTTATGTTAGAAACTTGTATTTTTTATGAAACAGGCTCCATCAAACATACCTTGAAGGAAAGATTTTGATCATGCATTATAGAATTTGCAAATTGTTCTTCTACAATACACGTCAGCGTAATAAAACATAGACTGCATTTATTTACGCTTGCTTCGCTCTTTATGTCTGCCATTACTATTGAACTGAAAAAAAGGAATTGATATTAGTCGCGGTCGCTATTAGCAAAAGTCGTCGTGCTAGTGTTGTGCTTAGGTGTTTTAGGTACATACCAATATTGAAAGAACGTCACTAATAAATTCGTTGGTTGCTCATTGTCTAGGGCTTGGATTTGCGCTAGATTGGGTGCAGTCTGGAAAATAAAGACATTTTACTTGCAGATAATTTATTTATATTTTTACCCACCCACTCTCATTCAGCGGTATTAAATTGAATGCAAAGTTGTGATTGACAGTTTCTGTCTAATTTCTAGCCGCAAAGGAGCATAAGCGCGTATTCCAGCTTCCAGAATATGTTTGTCAGGGTTTTTACTCAGAAAAAGGTTTTTTTTTTATTCTTCCCCCATTTTCGTCCTCTCATCTTAGTACTCGGCTCAGCGAGTACACTACAAGTGTACACTAAAAGTGATGTTTAGAGCTTTGTTTTGTAATAGTACCTGATGTGGCGGTAAAGTGGCAGGCGGCGAGGGGGGCGCAGACGAAGCCGCGGCGGATGACGAGTGCGCTAGGGTCGTCATAAAGTTGCGGTTCAAGTGAGCTGCCTCGTACAGAGCTAGGAGCATGCCTTCTTCACCACCGCTGTTATAAAGAAATAATTATATTTGAACACAATAGAGTTCAATGGCAATGGCGGAGACTAGCACAGAACTGGCTAGAGTGACGTGTTAGTGAGGAGACCTATTGGAAGATCAAATAAAATATTATAATAAATGTAATAAAAAAAAACAAAATATAAAAATAAAAAAACGGTAGGAACCAAGCCGTAGTTTGTTGCCTTCTTCTAGGCTTGGTCGCGTGGAACTGGCACCTAGACTCACAGCTTTAAGATGTTTCAAAGTGATTCTTGGAATTGAATTGAATAACAACACTTTTGAATTTGAAAAACTCCACTGATTTCCCGTTCAAGATATCGATCTCATTAAGATAGAGATCTTTCGCGATAAAAAATTCTTGATTGCTAAAAGCTAGCACTTTATACGTTTTCCTGACTAAGATATCCTGTGCATATTATTTTATATTATTTATTTGTACATTTCCCTTTCGTCGTCGGCTCTAGGCTGCAGATCCAAAATCGTGTCCCAGATTTAGCATCTGGATGTTTGCGGTTATAATATTTAGTAGGATGGTTATTGCATATGCACTTTTAAATTAACGCGATCGTTATGCATTATATGGAAAAAAAAGGTAATCGCGATAAATACCCGTTTTTTCCATATAATTATTTCACGAGCCGGTATGACCGAGCTTTGCTCGGTATTTTTATTTACTAATTTTCATGAAAATCTCCGGATCTTTTGTCTCGAGTGTTTACGTATAAGCTCAATAGATGGCGTTCTCCGTGACACTAATTCGTGATTTCGACTACTCGGCAAGAGATGGCGCTAATTTTTTTTAATATTAAAATAACTTTTAACCCGAGTCTTTCCTGAAAATGAAACCTAGCTAGATCGATTTATCGCCCCCGAAACCCTCTGTATACTTAATTTCATGAAAATCGTTGGCGCATTTTCCGAGATCCTAAATATATATATATATACAGGGTTATTCATTATTAACTGCAAATACTCAGGAATTAGGTTCAACAATTAGAATAAAAAATATTTATGAAATTATTTTTTTTAAATTTGATCAAAAATTTTTTCAAGTTTTTGTATCAAAATTTTATTTTTATTAATTTCTTTACGGCTATTGCATAATGATTGCCACGGAGAACAGGACGATGACCCACCCAGGCGGTGACTGAACGCAGAGTGTCGCTCACGGCGCGCGGGCGCGGATCAAAGGTCAAAATAGGTCAGGCGCCAATGATTCCTTTATCGATTTTCTCGGGATTTTCATAACAAAACTTAAAAAAAATCATTTCATAAATATTTTTTATTTTATTTGTTGAACCTAATTCCTGAGTATTTGCAGCTAATAATGAATAACCCTGTATATAAGATAAGATAAGATATGCATACAAAAAAACATTATTTTCTTACCTTATTCTCTGCCCTCGGATAATAGGCTGAGTTTCGTCGCTGGTAAGAAATATCCCTCCAACCATGCTTGTCAGTGATGAAAGCCAGCCACTACCACTGCCGTTGCCTTGCATTCCACCAAACGTGGACATCACATAATCATTGAGAGACGCTGTGATCACTTGGCCGTATCTGTAAGTTAAGTTGGATTCATGCATTTTCAATCATTATTTTTGACGTGACAACGTCTTATAATTCGATGGAGCCGGCTGCACGCACGAAAAAACATGACTCAAGCGGCGTTACCTCGCTCTGAGACGTTCCATTTAAGGCTTGAAGTGCAAGCGAGAGCGCGGAACGAGCGACAAAGAGGCACAATCGGCCTCCACGTTCGACATCTGTGTCTCTCCTACTTGAGTGAGGGATGCGTCCGCGTGGACAGCTGTATGACGTTAGTCACGTTCAACAGCTATAGTCAGTAAACCGACTTTACAGACAACCGATTTTTTTGTGAGATTGGGCTGGCCACGTCTGTTCCATGTCTGACGATCTTTGGACTACCACTACTACTGATTGGATGCCCGATGCAAGACTTCCACGCGGTAGACCACCACCACAGAGATGGCGCGACGAGCTAGATGTAAATCGATCATATCAGATAATTTTAATTTGGATTGCATAGTTTTTATTTTTTTATTTTCTAATAGTTTATTTTTGTGTAATAATGTTTATATGCCTTTATGATGACCTAGTGGGACTAACCTAGATTTTATTTACTAACACTTTGTACGTAGGTTCATAGACAATAAATATCTTTTATCTTTTTTTTTTATCAGACTGGCTGGTCTTATCTAGCAATGGACCAAGAATGATGGAAAAAAAGCAGGGAGGCCTACTTTTGCCCTGCAGTGCCCTGCAATAGTACAAAATAGGCGTAAAGTAAATAAATATTCTTTTGTAAATACCTATTACCTTTATAAAATAACTTACCCATTCAAAGCCAATTCATCATCAAGGATGGACAGTTTAACAACATAAGGATTGGCGGACTCTTGTTTTTTGTAGTTGACCAAAAACATTAGCAGCATCACCACATCATATCCTGCAATGAAGAAATGCTCATAAGGTCATATATAAGACAAGGAGACAAAATTCATCATCTACACTTGGTGTGCAGACTGGTTTCCGCAAGTAGGCCGCTGGCGGGCACTTTTTGTGTGATGCTTATATAAGTGTTGTTAGAACTTTTTTAGGTTATACAACACACCGGTTTCCTCACAATGTTTTCCTTTACCGTTTGAGAGTACCGACATAGTGTACATACATTTTTCGACTAAAACACTTATTGGTACACAACTGGATTTTAACCCACGACCTTAGGATCGGAATGCGGGGCCGCTATAGACCACCAGTGCTCAAGTCAAGGAGGTTGGAAACCCATTACAGTGGAGAGGAAATGCCTTGTTGTGAGGTTTGACTAGCATGCATGCCTGCCAAATATTGTGATTTCAGTAAAAATGTATGGAGATGTTGTCAATTGCTAGAACCTTTCTATCACATCCCATAGGTTCTCGAAGGTCTCTCCCAAGATGCTCCACTGAATCCGGTCTTCAGCGTTTCCTTCAGTACTTGCCAGCTACATTTCACAGATTGTGGCCCTACTTGGCGATGTATCTCTACTTGGTCTCTTGTTGGATCAAAAAAACACACAAACGTCAGTTGCTTACCATGTTGCTGTCTTTCTGTAGATGTGCACAACAGTTGGACCATAGGCTCAAATATTAAATTCTGCATAAAGTACTCGACTAGGGCATTGTCATCAATGTTGTCCAACCCTGTTACTATTACAAGTAACAACTTCAGAACCATGGACTTTAAACTTTCTGGTACATCACCTAAAACAAGTTGTGCATCTATGAGATTATTATTATTTATAGATGAGCAGCTTTCCCTGATGTGTCTATGTCAAACAGTGTTGAATTATAGTCATTTGATTTAATTGATATTGTCATTGTTGTTCAATGTTTAAGCACTAATTTATTATTTCGTAGCAAGTTGTCAAGTTTGTTTTTGAAGCCATTGACCGATTACATCAGAATTATAATCTAATCTAGGATGGATCATTTTATGGGTTTTTTTTTAGTTTATAAACTAGAGTAGATATTAAGACTAGTAAAAGTAGGTATTCTCAAGAAGATACCTAGAGCTTTAGGCACTTGGGGCACAATAAGGGGCCTCTTTGGGGCGCACTTAAAAGCCTTTCACCACACCGGTTCGCAAGAACTAGTGACACGAATAAGAAATTATTAAGTTAGGTAACAAAATTTATTCTACATGCCATACAGGATGATGATATCCACAGCTGGACTTCACCCAATGTTGGATATGCGTTCCTTAGATTGTGCTATCCACCTTAATCTTAATGCAGTCTTAAAAAAGCTTAATTGCTTAGGAAAGCTGAGACGGGACCTATTTGGCATATTTTATCTATCATTATCTATTGTTTACACCTATGTATGCATGTATGTCAAATAAATGCATTTTCTTTTCATCTCTGACTTTTACACTAAGTAATGTAAGCAGTTACAAAAACAGGGAAGAGGAAGGCCAAGAATAAGTTATGTGAGCCAGATAAAAGAAAAAGGTCACTGGCATGTCACATAAAGAGGTCAGAGGCCGCATTTGAAAGACTTAATTGGAGAAAACTGCAATATAACCCCGACAAGAGCTAAGATCTTAAATTTAAGAAGAAGAATGTTAGCAGTGAGTTATTATAAAGTTACCGGATAATATTGTAGTGCAGTGGTCAAATAATTTCTGCATTTTAGCATCAGCACTATCATCAGATCCTATCAATATGGTTTTGATGTTTAAGTTTGAATCTTGACTAGCCCTCTGGTACATTGTCATAAGTAAAGCACTTAGAGTCTGAAGACCATACACCAATCTGAAATAACCAACTATGTTAATACATAATATGTAGGTGGACTACGTACTATGATAAATATTTATTTACAATTCAATTAGCTGAACCATGTGCAATTTATATACATAAACACACTTGTCTCGTTACCTACCTGATGTGATGTTCTTGTCCGAGCATTTCTATGCACTGCATTACAAATAAATTAATGCTTTCCTTCATATTCATTAGTTGTTCCAGAGATAGCTTTTGTATCTCAGCTTCGAGCTGTGGAATCTTGGGTTTTAGAAGGAAAAACTCATCCCAAAAAGTGGGATTGTCTATTGTAAGATCTTCACCACGGAAAAAGGACTC
Organism: Thera britannica; assembly: GCA_939531255.2. NCBI lineage: Eukaryota > Metazoa > Arthropoda > Insecta > Lepidoptera > Geometridae > Thera > Thera britannica. The sequence goes on from OW618034.2 coordinate 21,090,801, forward strand.
GTATATTTGCACAACCTTCTCCTTAAGGTGTCTCTTAGACCCAGATCCACTTCTCTTTCGTGTAGCCATCGTTTTATTAGCAGCAGAAATTGCAATGAGCCGAATTATGTTCGCTACCCTGTTCTCGTAGCTTTGGTCAAGAATTCAAGGTTCCATGGATGAAAAAGATTTTTACAGGTGGTGTAATTTAATAAAATGATTACTTCATACACCGTAACACACACGCAAAATTATTAAATGATACAAAAACTCGTAAAACTCAACGCAACGCAAGCAAGCAAGAAGGTGCAAAAGAAAATGAATGAAGGTCTCTGTCATTGTTTTGACAATGACAATTGTTAATTTTTGACATTGACCATGACATTAAACAACTTTAGAGCCTTTTGCACATCTAAACAATCTGTGATGGCGATCAGAAAAACGCTGCCAAATATAACAGCGATATTTAATAGCGTTTCATTGATCGCCATCGCCTAGATATAGTAGGCCTTACAACAACAAAAAAAAGTACAGTTCTGAAGTCTGTGCCGTACTTAATTTATCTGTGGTGTCGTGGTAGTCTGTGGGTGGTGGTGGGCAGCAATGCTGCCAGCTTGGCGTTTTTAGGCTAGACTTGGCATAAGTTCAAGTGGTCTAACAATTTTAGCATGGAATAGATTAATATAAATTATTTATCTTTAGATTTATATCATTTATATTTTATCATTTTCTGCTTTCAAATATTTTAGATTCTATGACTACAAAATATAATGGCACATTTTTTACAATATTTTTTTCGAATCTTTTCAAGAATCCAGTTTGACAAAAAAAATCGGTTGTCTGTAAAGTCGGTTTACTGACGATAGTTGAACGTGATAACGTTATAAGAAAATACTCGCGGACTCGCGGACTCGCGAACTCGGACTCGGACTCGGACTCGGACTCGGACTCGGACTCGGACTCGGACTCGGACTCGGACTCGGACTCGGACTCGGACTCGGACTCGGACTCGGACTCGGACTCGGACTCGGACTCGGACTCGGACTCGGACTCGGACTCGGACTCGGACTCGGACTCGGACTCGGACTCGGACTCGGACTCGGACTCGGACTCGGACTCGGACTCGGACTCGGACTCGGACTCGGACTCGGACTCGGACTCGGACTCGGACTCGGACTCGGACTCGGAACCCGACCGAACCCTTACCCTTACCCTCATTTACCCTTACCCTCATTTACCCTTACCCTCATTTACCCTTACCCATTACCCGACCCGGGCTCGGGCTCAGGTAAATGGCACGACGAAACGACGTAACGACGCATGAGTCATGTTTTTTCGTGCGTGCAGCCGGCTCCATCGAATTATAAGACGTTATCACGTCAAAAAGATAACCAACGGACGCTTTTACTATTTATTTGGTTTAATATTACAATCATAGATTTTGCATTAAATATTTTTTTGAGTTGGCAGCATTGCAGCAGTCTGTGCTCATCTGTGGTGCTGTGCACGTACTATCTCTAACTAGTCTGTGTGTGGTAGACTCTGTGGTACTTTTTGTGGTGCGGCGCGGCCTTGCGTTGCGTGCGGTATTCGTGTTAAATTTTGTGAGAAAAGCTAAACAATTGTTTTACCAAAATGAAGCCTAAAAAGCGGCACCAATCCTCTTCAGAAGATTCGGCAGAATCTGAAGATCACCAATCAAGCAGTAGCGAGAGTGAAAGTGAGGATTCTTCCGCATCAGAGCACCGCTACAAGAAGAAAAAAAAGCGTGAGCGTGCTGGATCATCAGATTCCGATAGCGACTCCGATGACGGGCAGCGACGCGCTAAGAAGCGTAAGCACAAGAAAAAAAAGAAGAAGCATGTTAAAAGAAAAAGGCGTTCTGAATCAAAAAGCGTTGCGAATAGTGGTTCTGAGAAGGAAGGCCAGTTCTCTATGAGTGATGGAGAAGATTCTCCGAAGAAAAGGCACAAGAAACACCACAAGCACAAGCGATCACACAGCTCTTCTAGCGAGAAAGGTAAATAATATGCATTCGGCTTCATCATTTTTGAGGCAAGTTGTAATGCAAACAAACACCTAAGATCATAAAATTTTACAGAGGAGGAGCGAAAAGAGCGTCGTCTGCACAGTGTTGTGAAGGAACGCAGGTCTTCTGAAGATGGAGAACGACCACCGGCGTCATATTACCAGTAAGATACAATTTACTACTTTATAACATTGATAAGTCCGCATGACCCACACAAGCTAGTAAATAGGTATATAAAAACTAAGAATGCCCTCTTACGGTTTCTATTTTTCGATTGGTTCCGGTCTGTTGGGTCATTACAATAGTCTAGTGATAATAAGTAGTAATTATAATTAAAATTGAAAATTAAAAGAAACAATGTTGAGTATGAAAGTTTTTTTTGAATTCTAGTAAACATTAGTTTTATAGAAATATGTAGAAGCTTTGTCAATAACACAATGACCAATTGATATACCAAGGTATCACCGCCCAGCATCGCCAGCTGAGAACTATGTGGATGACAGGGAGCGTGAAGTGATGCGTTTCTACCGAGGGTCCAGCAAAGAAAGGCGGTACCATGAGCAACACCCATATGAGCAGGAGCGTAGCAACGGAAGGTATTTACTAACATGGGATGATACTTTGTGACTCAGGAAACCATTTTCATTCTTTAGATATAATAGAGACGACGAGCAAATCACTTCATGTAATGACCCAAGATTCTCACCATTTTCGTAGCTAAAGTTGCTCTTTTAAAACATTAAGGAACTACATAGTGCATTAGGAATCAATACTAGGTAGGCAGTATTATCTCTAAAGGCTTTTGTAGCCCCATAAATAAAATTAATACCCAACTAACCTACCACATACTTTATAACTACCTATTAAAATGTGTTAGTATGTCTTACTATGCATGCATAATCCATTATTTAAATTACATGTCATTGCATCTACTAGATACTGATAAATTGAAAATCGGTACTTTCAGTAGTCATACATAATGCATCAAAAAAAATTTAAAGTGTGAATGATTTCAGAAATCCCAGATATGAGGGTAATAACAGGCCTCCAGGCGAATATCCCAGGAGGCAAACATTCCCGCCAAGAGAAGACGCTAGAGGTATATATATATTTTATTTTAAAATTCGATAAGTTCTCTAATCTGAACTTGCGCTGGCGGGTCCTTTTTGCGTGTCAAAAACATTTTTTTGAATTTTTAATGCTCTACGAAATACCGGTTTCCTCACGATGTTTTTCTTCACCGTTAGAGAGTGTTGGCATGACCACCAGTCCTCTCGACTGTTTGTGATTAGTAGTAGAAGATATTTTTTTAAACAACCTACAAATTACAGCATAGCACTAAAATTTGTTAAAAAGATCCACACCATCTTTAAAAAAGCATAACATTTCGCGCTTGCAGGTTTCAATCGCAACTTCAACCAATATGAACCAGAGAGACCAAAGAGGCGAGAATATGAAGATGGCCGCGATTATCGTGAAAGGTAACATTTGAATAACTACGCATTTCCTGATATAGAAGACTGGACATCAAACACCCATGGTGCCAAACCCCACCCTGGGTGGGACAACGGCAAGAAAAAGGGCCCACCTAGTTTGGGCAATACAATACAATATTTTTATTTCAGAAAAGATCCAATTTGAATGAATTTAGCAGGATAAAACACTCAACTTGGCCATTACAACCGTAGCGTTTCAGTTTTTGTATCACAATGATATAATACTGAACTTCTCTGTGGCGGGAGACAGTCACCCTGTTTGCCCAAATTCTAATGTCATCTGCTTTCACATTCTTCGCAAAAAAATGGCAAATTCATCATCCACACTTGGAGTGCGGACTGGTTTCCGCAAGTAGGCCGCTGGCGTGGCGGCCCTTTTTGCGTGACGCTTGACACGTGTTGTTGAACTTTTTTAGGTTCTACGGAACGCCGGCGCCGGTTTCCTTACTATGTTTCCTTCACCGTTTGAGAGTACTGGCATAGTGCACATAAATTTCGACAGAAAAACTTATTGGTACACAACTGGATTTAAACTCACAACCTTAGGATCGGAAGGCGGGACTGCTACCGCTAGACCACCAGTGCTCTGCAATGAGCCGCAAAAGCGGTTCATTTTGAGCCTGCTTCACATTTCGGTTCTAAAAAAAATCCCAGTTAGAAAATGTAGTACTCGTGAGTTTCGAGAATCACCCACTCTCAGGATACCCTTCACTTACTTCTAGGCGTGGTCCTCCAGAGCCAGACCGTTACCGCGAGCGAGAGTTTCCAGAAAGAAGAGATAGGTTCAGAGAGGAACCATTCTATCCAGACAGGTATGTTGTGTGTACTTATTCATTACACTGCATTCACTTGCATGATAGGTGGGGCGTACATCTGGGCAAGACAGTTTTAAGTGAGACCTATCTGTGATGCCAAATGGTGTACAACCCTGTTTTATTTTACTTCAAGCTGCTATGTCAGACTACTCGGGTTAAAGCAGTCTTATTTTAGGTTTACGCCTTGTCTTAGTGCATTGTTTTCGACAGAAAGACCAATTATGAATGTAGTACAGTTTCCTGACATTTAAACCTTTGTCTATGCGTTGTGTTGCAAGAAATTGCGTGCAACTTTGTGTAAAAAGCAGTCAATCCTACAGGCAATGATGTTGTTTATTTGCAGCAGTCTGACCTGAAAATGGTTTAGCACTGCTATTCAAATAAATTTCATTTTACGTTTTCTAAAATAAACACATGTTGCATGCTTGTACTAACATCACAATTGGTCGTCGAAATTCGCGCCGTTAAACAAATATATTTATTTTTACAGTGACCACTCTACAGAAAATAATAACAGTCAGAAAATGTTGGTGTTGCAAAGATATTTTTCTATTTGCGCTATAACCGATACTCAGTCTAGGCACTTGTGAATGTCTGTTATAGACTTAATGGAGTACTCGCATGCAGTGACTATTTAGTACCTGCTTATGTGGTCATAGTATTGGGAACGAGATTGCTATAGCTGTGTTCCATCACCTTACCACTACTTAGAGCTGGACTCTTAGAACCGTGTTTTACTACTACAAATTTATCTACACATCTAAATACATTCAAAACTTGTATAAAACAGAAATAAATACAATAGGATTATCATGAATTTAAATTAGAAGATATCATGATAAGTTAATAATTAGAAAATGAGATTCGGCGTTGGCTAAAAGACTTCATTGAAAATGGAACCAACAATCAAGGTGAAGGGAAAAAACATGTTTTGGAGAAATATTAATGAAGCTTTTCCTAAATGTAGTTTCGCCGATATTGAACATAAAAAAGTTAAGATACTTGAAGAAACAAACATTCAAATACTTGAAGAATGAAGAACTACCCTAAAAGAAGAGCTCTATGAAAATATTAATAAAGAATTTCGTTGAGAAGATAACATAATTATTAAGAATCTGGCATTTTACGTCCCATAAATGAAAAGAATGGAAATAGACTATCAAGAATACTCGGACATCAAGGCACTTGAAAATAATATGTTGAAACTATTATAAATCATCTCAAATAAAACAATGTTCATATCAGAATAATGAAAACAAAACTACGGCAGAAACACATGACAGCAACAATTTTAAAGCCGGAATTGAAACCAAAATAAAATAAGAAGTATTTGGGCAGAATTTTGAAGAATAGACTTTTACTGAACCAAAAGATGCAAGAAAATACAATACTACGATGCATAAAGAATTCGAAGTTTTAAATTGGATTTGATTTCTAAGATTTAAAGACCGAATTCTACTACCATCATTGATTTACAAAAAAGCTAAAGATAAGCTAAAATTACTACAGAATCAGACAGAAGATCTTGTGATGAAATACGTATACTGTGCTAATAAGATGTTTTACACAAAAAAATACCTATTTCTATTGAATTATAACTATTTAAGTTTATCAAAAACTTGAAAGGCAAGTGGACTTTATGATAAAATCAGACAAGATGTTACATCAAATAAAAAAGACGAAGATAAAGCCCAAAGTGGTGCATTTAATTTGATAAATGCAGAAGAGATATCCACGATCGGATGAGCCTGTAGGTAACACTTCGCCAAACCAGCGTATATTTCCAAAGTTACGGTAAGTCTTAAGATTACAGGAGTGTCAAAATATAATTGGTACCAAAGGAAATATTTTTAATTCGTAAATAATCATGCTATTTTATTAAAGTTTAATATCAAATTGTAACAGAATCACGAAAGAAATTGATAAGGACTACGCACGCGATATATTTTTGTAATACAGGCTGTCCTAGAAAGGTTTCATAAAGCTAAAGAAATTACTATGACCTTGTTACGTTGGGACACACCACATAAAATGAGGCCGTCGTTATTTACCGTCACAAATTATATAAAAAAAAACTGTATCCTAAAGTGTTTACATGCAAACCGATCCTTTCTCTGACATCTTGTACAAGCTTAAAAGCTCACGTAGCTGTGTTACCAAAACGAAGGCTTGTAAAATAGCAATTGTGTGAGACGTGTTGTGCGTAAGTAAATGGCGGTGGTGTCAGTTGGTGAGTGCTTGTGTTATCGATTGCAGGTCACGTGAGGTGCGACACGACAAGCCACCGCCGCTGATGTCGCTGCCAGCGGTGCGGCCCGACAGACTTTTGCCGCCCCTGCATCACAGGTACGCTTGCTTATTATAATAAGCGGCACTTAATTTTAGCGCTGAGCGATACGCGGAAGGGATAACTGCGCATGCGTCGTAGTGTGCGCATGTCGCCCACACCGTATGTGTGCAGAGTGTTCTATTGGTACAGAGAGCGGAGTGCGACTGGAGAGCCAATCAGCGCTACGCACGCCCGCCCCCTTCAGGTAGGTACCTTATTTTTGACTTCTGCGCAATAACGGTCGGCGCTAAAGTTATGTGCCGCTACCTATACCATTGATGCCGGTGTAACTTGCCGGATTCGAAGCTAGCTGTTTGGCGAATCTATCGTTAGCCATATACCTTTTGAAACTATGATGGTTTTTTTAACACTATTTTTATGAACAGCGGGATATTTCAACCGTGATCATGGTGCAACTGTGCCGAAATATCGGGTGTCAAAACTTACAGAATTTAATCATGGTAAATTTCTCGTTAATGAATGTAAATAATAATAATGTAATAATAATTTTAATTTTAATAATTTCAATTTTAATAATATGCATGAAATGTAATTTAATGTAGCTATGGAATAAATGGGCTATTTTTTATTTATTTAAATGTCCCGTTATTCTAAAAATAGTGTCGTTATTTGTTGACCATTTACGCACAAACGGCTCACTTCAGACCCGCCAAGTTACACCTGAACTGGTACATTTATTGTCTCGCCTCACAGGTGGACGAAGGTAACCTTCCTTTTTCCTTTTAATTTCCTCCAATATACGTTTCGGGACCAATGCATCCGACACGTCTGGATTAAACCAACCAATTAGTGGTTTATTTCAGCTTTGCTAGAATACCACGAAATATTTGTGGCTAAAACAAAATTATAAATAGACTATTTAAATAAAATCTGACAGTAAACTTGCGATCCAACAGTGTAGAAGATCGCTACCGCAACAAGCCGCCGCCGCCGGATCGAGAGGAAAGAAGCGATCGATTCAGAGACGAGCGTAGGGAGCCGCTGCGTGACGTCAGACGGCCAAACGACAACCGCCGCACCAATGACGAGCGACGCCCGACCGGCCCCAATGACGAACGACGGCCAACTGACGATCGACGGCCGACAGAAGACCGACGGCCCGCTGAAGACCGAAGGCCCGCTGAAGACCGACGGCCCGCTGAAGATCGACGGCCCGCTGAAGACCGAAGGCCCGCTAATGATCGACGGCCCACGAGTGTCCGTCCCAGTGCCGAGCGACGGCCGACGGACTCCCGTCACCATAGTGCCGAAAAGCGCCCTACGGAAGTTAGGCGCCCCAGTGTCGACAAGCGACCCGAGCGAACCCGGCCTGAGATCAAGAGTGAGCCGCGAGCCAGGGAGAAGAAGAGCAGGTAACTAAAGCTGTTGTGGCAGAATGTCTCTATTTGTCGGTTTTCCTATTCGGTACCCCCTACCAAATGTTGTTTTCGTGTGAGCACGTGTCTCTCTCTTTTGTATGGAAAATTGATGAGACAAAAATTCGTTTCGATCGTAACGTATTTTTGCTGTCTCATCTTTAGTCCATACAATAGAGAGAGACAAATAGGCGAAACGAAAACAACATTTCGTAGACGAAATATTGTAATGAAGTGGGACTTGCCCTTCAGTTTGTAAGAAACAGTATAACTTTGAAACATAGCTGGTGCCTAGATTCACAATTTTCTCCTTGTTATCCTTCAGATTCGGCGACGCTGACAACAAGGAATACGACTGGGGTAAAGAAGGCGACAAGAAAGATGAGAAAGGAAAACCCGCAGCCGATAAAGAGAAGCCCAACTTCGGCCTGTCGGGCAAGTTGACGGCCGACACTAACACTGTGAATGGTGTCGTTATAAAGTACACAGAGCCAGAAGACGCTAAGCAGCCAAAGAGGAAGTGGAGGTAAGAACACTATCACTACGACGTATAAAAAAGCAATCACTCGACGCGTTTGTATGGGTGATGACGGGATAAAAAGTGCTAATCCATTTCCTCTAAGATACCTTGTTAAAGTTGATCTATAGAAGTTGTGAAACGTTAATATATCTTTCGCGCGCTTTCGTTTCCTGTTTCTAATGTCATTTGTTTACAAATTCAATAAAAATTATAATTTCTAATATGCTATGAGACCAACGACTTTTTATAATGATGATTGTTTCCCCCTTTCAAAATCTCTAAAACCAGCTTTTACCAGCTTTAGCAAGATATACGCTTAGATGTTAAAAAAATCGATTTTGTCTCCAGATTCTATCCATTCAAAGGCGACAAAGTGCTGCCAATTCTGTACATCCACCGCCAATCGGCCTTCCTCCTCGGGCGCGACAAGAAAGTGTGCGACATCACTCTGGACCACCCGTCCATCAGCAAGCAGCATGCAGCGCTGCAGTACCGCGCCACGCCCTTCACCAGAGACGACGGCACGCAGGGCCGCCGCGTGAGGCCTTATGTTATTGACCTAGGTGAGTTTACATATCTGCACTTTCTAATGGCTTGCCTAGGTAAGTCTACAAATCTGCACTTGTAAGACTTGTGATCAGTTTAAAAAACTTGATAAACCGACTTCATGGCGAAACGGCTGAATCGATTTTGAAGGAATTTCTATGAGACCAAAATGGATCTTTCAGATAAAAAGTTTTTTTTTAAATCGGCTCTTGGATTTTTTGATGATGATGATTTTTTATGTATGTGATAACAAACATAAAAAATAAACGAATTGAGAACTACGTCCTTTTTTATTTGAAGTCTGTTAAAAAAAGAATGTATGGGATAGCCTATGCTACGTCACTAGGCCCGTATTCAGAAACAATGCTTGAGTCTGAGTCGAGGCTCAAGCATAGATTTTATGACAGTTCTCCATTGAAAAGTGTCAAATCTGTGCTTGAGGCTCGACAGCACTTAGGCCCGTATTCCGAAACAGAGCTTGAGTCTGAGTCGAGCCTTAAGCATAGATTTTATGACAGTTCTCCATTGAAAAGTGTCAAAAATCTGTGCTTGAGGCTCGACTCAGACCTAAGCGCTGTTTCGGAATACGGGCCTTAGATTTCAAGTAAACATGATGAACAGTATATGAACTGATCTGGTCGTCAGTCCTTGGTTATTCTGCTTTCAGTATAATCAAGGTTATTGTGTTTGTAGATGATGGATGCTGGCTATTGACCAACTAAATTCCAATTTGTTCCAGAATCAGCCAACGGTACATTCGTGAACAACAAGAAGATAGAGCCTCGTCGCTACGTAGAACTACTGGAGCGTGATATCGTGAAGTTTGGCTTCTCCGAGCGCGACTACGTGCTTCTACACGAGAACAGCAAGGACGAAGCACAAGACGACGATAATGAATCGGCGGCCGTCATCGGCGCAGCGGTCACTACTACTGCGCAGATAAAAGCAGAGAAACGCATCAAGACGGAGATTACTGAAGATGGGGAATAGATATTCTAGCTGCATAGACCTATCAACGGCGCGTAAGAACTCTGTATCATTAGATTCGTAAACGTGCGTCATAGTGACGTACACATCTCGAAACTGGCCGCATAGCTGAGTTGGCTCTAACTCGGCCTTTTCAAGAACTATTGATGAGATATGGTTGTTATCTTTCTATGTATGTGGTAAGTATGTAGGTTTGTTCTACGTTGCGCGCCAAAGTAGAATAATACTCTAGAATCTAGATTATGTTTCGACTATTTAAAAGTAAATCGGTACATCTTTTAGGATAAATATTTAGTTTATTTTTTCTTTGGACTTCAGTAATAGAAGTATATTTTTTTATGTATATGTAAATATTTTACTTTGGTCAAAGTAGATAGTATAACAATTTGTAACCCAGGTAAGGCATTACACCATAAATATGCAGTGGATGTTGACATTGAACCATTATAGTTAAAACCTAACTTTTTTTATTCTATGTTAATCTAATAGGTAAATAAATGAAGCAAACATGTTTGAAATAGAGGAAAATATGTATTTAGCAACATTTTACAATAAATGCAATATATTTCGACCTCAATCATAAGTTTCGCTATACCCCCTCTAATATAAACGTCCTATTTACTCTAGTATATACAAAGTGACTCGTTTTATTTACATCTATCATCTAACGGTAATAAATAATTTTAAATAGTTTATTATAGTCCATCGGTGGAGAGAAATGTACACATTTGTTAAGAGATTCTCTAATATCACAGTTCAAAATGGAGTCTTGAATACGTGTTTATCGAAGTCGAATTCTACTCTCGGTCGGCGGGCCGGCGCTCGCTGGAAGGACGTGCCTTGTAGTTCCTCGCAGAGCGAAGCGCGCTTGGCGATACCGTTCCGCAGAGGAATGATCGTAGCGTTCGGAGGCCGAGTGTTAGTCCGCAACGAGTGCGTCCGATACAACGGCGGTTTGATCAGTCTATTAGGTGCGACCCCGACTATACTATGCCTGGAGAAGGGCATGTAAGTGATCGGAGTTCTCGGTATCTCGTAGCCGTCGCAAATGGTTCCTGGTGCGGAGTCGCTGTCGTACATCAGTTCTAGATACTTTGTCGTCCTCTCAGGGAGCAGTCGGGATGGCTCCATTTGATGTTCGGGATAGTCTTCATCTGCGAATGAAAAAGGAACTTATATAAATAAATAAATAATGCGGACAATCCACACAACACTATCAAGCTCCGAACTAAGCAGAGCTTGTATTATGAGAACCAGATAGCTGATATATTACCTAAATACTTTTTTTTGTAAATATACATACATAGAATGCAATATAACACAGACAGAGAACAAACATCTGCGTTCACCACACAAATATTTGTTCTCGGTGGGGATCGAACCCACGCCCGCTAGCGCAGAAGGCAGAGCTACTACCAACTGACCTGTGAAGGCAGTTATATAGTGCTGATAAAACGTATTATACGACGGTGAATGATTTGTTACAAACCTAAGCAGGCGTTGGCATTCTCGTCGAGAAGATACGTGCGGTTGTCGACGGCAACAGCGGCGTCTGACATGCGGCCCATGCAATAGGAATTGTTAGTATTCACATGGATATTATTTAGGTACAGCAAAATTGTTACTTATCAATTATCATGCTAGTTAATAATGGTGTCATTCATGAAATGTGAAAAATGGAAGTGGCTCGACTCTAACTCATGCAAACCCCATATAAAGGTGTTGCCTCATATAATTCTCAAGTGAAACAGGAATGATGGATACAAATAATGGGCTTGATGAAACATGACTTTACTATCAGATTTAAAATTTTTCTGCTGAAACATCGGCCTGTCGTTTAATTCTTTGCTTATGAGATTTACCAAGCGGCAAACAGTTAGAGCTGTAATTGATTAGTAGGTAGAGTACGTTTGGAGGATCCCAGCGGCCAATGTACAACCATAAGCCATTAACCAGGATCCAACCACCTACTATAACTACCTTATTTTTATGAAACAACGGGATATTTACCATGATTCCCGTCTTCACGATTGAACTCCCGTCCGGTTGTTCAACCGTGATCATGGTGCATGCAACTGTGCCGAAATATCGGAAGTCAACTCATAAAAATTTAATCATGGTAAATATCCCGTTGTTTCATAAAAATAGTGTTAAAAACCATGATAGTTTCAAAAGTTATATAACTATCTTGCCTGTAAAGGCAGTTAGAAATAGTGTCTACAAGTCTCACCATCTCCTAGCAGGGTGAGGTAATGCGGCGCGGGCGCTGGCGTGGCGGTAAGCTTGATGTTGGGAGATGTCTTGTCGCGTAGCGCGGTCACTATTTCCAGACATTGTCGGAACGACGGCCGCGCGTCTGCGTTGTAACTCCAACACTTCTGCAGTAGCTCGTAGCTGTAACATGATAAACGTTGTAACAAAAGATACATAATAGAAACTTAGGCTATAATAGAATTCCACCGATGCCCGTGCCCTTCAAACCGAGACACAGCAACGTTGCTTAAAATGTAATGCTACTTACAAAACAGCAGGGCAGTTCGGTGGTCGATCGGGTTTCCCACCCGATCTTACGTAAGCCAGCACTTCGCGGTTAGTTCGCGCCGGATACGGTTGCTGGCCCAGCGATAATACCTGCCGAAAAATAGAGATAAAATATAATATCGCTGGTTAAATGCTAAGGGTAATTGTTTTTATTACAAAAACATAAAATAACCACCATTCTTATTCATTTTCGCATTAAATGTAGGTAGGTACTTTTGTTCGGTGCAGTTCATGCATGATGTGAAGGAAATCAACAGATCTCTCAGGTTGTGTTCAACCTACGCTTCACACATGAACAGACAGAACAGAATAAATCCACTACTGTGCCTTCTTTGAATCGAATTCAATTTTATTAAGGGTAGTGATGTGTCCCTCACTCATGAGGTACCTCATTTGAGCTCCTCAAAATGCAAAATGAGTGAGGTCCTCGTTTTTCAACTTTGAACCACCTCATTGAATTCCTCACTCACTGAACTGACGCAGGCCGCGCGCCGCGTGTAATGAGAGCGAGCGGGATGGCTGGTGGTGGCGGCCGGCTGGGCTCACTCGCTCACATGTAAAGAGTGAGTGACCATTTTGTGCGTCATGGATTGAATGAGTGAGGCGAGCGAGTGAAGTGGACTGAGGATTTTATCGAAAGGAAAAAATTAGGTGTTATTTTCATTGATGTGATGAGTGTGTTTGAAAGATTGAAGTGTGAATAAATAAAGGTTTTACACGTGTTAAATTGGCATGTAGTAAATTCAAACGTAATTTTAAGTTATTTAGTACTGTCAATAATAGAATAGAATAGAATAGAATAATAATAATAATGAGTAAGTAAGTAAATAAAATAAATAAATATCGTGGATAAAGAACAAGTAACATTAATTTTTATAGGTAGGTAGTAGTACTTATTATTAAACAATGAACGATGAGCGGCGCGCATGCTTTATGTCAACTTACCAAACCTCGAACGCTATTTCAATTCTCCTCTCCTCAATTGAGGGGTACTCGTGAGGCGCCTCACGAGGAGAAACGAGGGCCTCCCTCATCCTCGATTAAAATAGACGAGTTACCCATTACTAATTAAGGGGGACAGCGCGTACGCAGTCCCCACTACCAAAAATAACGCACCCGAGTTATCCACATTAGGGATAATCGCAGAGGTCAACCCAATTCGCAGTGCAATGAATAGGCCTCGCTCTGGGGGAACCGCCTTTGTGATCACGGTGTCCCCTGTGCCAGGTAAGTATGATTTCATATCGCTACCGAGGGAAGGTCATTCCGAGCCGTGCGTTTTCGTCAGCGCGATCTAGAAACCGGCACTTTTTAGGGGCGCCATCTAGTTCTGTATTTGGTAAACCAACTTGTCTCACGACAGAACATGATTGTGGCTGACACTGGTTGTTAGGACAGCATTTATTTGGTCACGTGCGAAGTAATTTTTAAAATAAATGAAATTTTTTGATTGATGTGTATGATAGGTTTAAATAGAGAATATCAAATAGAATAACTTACCTCCCAACACAGTACGCCCCAAGCCCATACATCGGACTGGCATGTGAATACACCGTCCACTAAACACTCTACTGCCATCCATCGCACTGGCAGCAAACCTGTGTAAAAGTAGGAACAATTCAATAGATTTTATTAGACTTCGAATCATTCCATTCACTTAAATTTAACGCTAATAAATTAAACACTATAAAAGTTGATGTGGATATCATCCTCACAGACTTTATAAGTTACTAGCGGCCTGCCCCGGCTTCGCACGGGCGGACATTTATTTTTTAAACACATAAATATAGCTTATGTTATTCAGGGTGAATGTAACTTTCCAATGGTGAAAGAATTTTTGAAATCGGCACAGTAGTTTTGAGTTTATTCATTACAAAAATACAAATCTTTCCTCTTTAGATAAAGGTTTAAGCTGTATTTTTGCGAAGTAAATGATTAAAATTAATTGATGGAGCCATTGAGGCGCACTTAAAATCCTTTTACCAAACTTGGTTTGAAAGAACCAGTGACACGATAAGAAGATTTTTTTTAAATTAAAAACAGTTATATTTGCAAATACTAACCTTCCCCTTCTTTCCTATAATAGTCGTTCTTATAAATATCTCTCGCTAGTCCAAAGTCGCCGATCTTCACGACCCGGCCGTTAGCGCGGGTCGCGACTAGGCAGTTCCGACAAGCCAGGTCGCGATGCACGAAATGCATCTCTTCAAGGTAACGGCAGCCTTTGGTCACGTCCACGCACATGTTGAATAGATCCAGAAGTGTGAGGGATTCGGAGGTGTACTGTTGAAAAAGTTGAGTGAAACTTTAGTTTTTAAATTGAGATTAGTTTAGTTTGGAACAGAGAAGACATTATGCTAAAAGATTGTATAGTACCTAGTAGGCAATAAATATGGCACATCGGCTAATTTTAACTTCCTATAGCGTAATGTGCGTCAGAAAGAGATAGCGCTCTAAGACTATTTCCGGTAAGTAAACAAATAGTCAAAAGTCAATCATTTACTTATTCAGTAGTATCACAAAATCACTTTGAAACGTCTTATAGCTGTGAGTCTAGGTGCCAGTTCCACGCGTTCAAGCCTAGAAGAACAGGCAACAAACTACGGTTTGGTTCCTACCGTTTTTTGCATGATTCTTTTTTTTAACATTGGTGTAGCTGCCGATGTAATGACTTAGTAGCTCTGCCTTCTGCGCCGTAGGTAGTGGTTTCGATCCCCACCGAGAACAAATATTTGTGTGGTAAGCACAGATGTTTGTTCTCTGTCTGGGTATTATATTCTATGTATGTATTTAACAAAAAACATGTATATATGTATCATATCAGCTATCTGGTTCCTATAGTACAAGCTCTGCTTAGTTTGGGGCTAGACAGTGTTGTGTGAATTGTCTACAATATTTATTTACTTACCAAAGAAGCTCGCTTTGCCCTCAAATAGCTAAGTAAGTCGCCTCCTTCCATAAGCTCCATGATGATGTAATGCGGGTCGTTGTCGAGACACACGCCGAGCAGACGTAATATGTGCTCGTGTTTGAAGTTAGACATCAACGCGGCTTCTTTTAGGAATTCAGTCTTCTCTTGTTCTGTGGCCCCTTTGCGCAGCGTCTGTGAGTTTATTGCAATTCATTTACTTGTTGGTAATAAAAATATTTATTTGGTACCTACGCATGTATTTTCGTCCTACGCAGATGAAGAGATGCGTACGCCGTATGTTCAAGAGATCTGATTTTTGTTTTAATGCTATTTTAACCGACTCCGACTTGAAGTCGGTTTTTCAAGATTTCAGAAATAAATAAATACAAATAAAGAAAGTGGCATATTATTTATATTGAACTTCCTGAAAATGAAAGTCTAACAGTCCTCACCTTAACGGCCACTTTGGTGTCGGTAACAGCGCCGTTGACCTGCCTCGCCACTCCTTCTACGACCTCTCCAAACGCACCCGAGCCCAAGAACTTAGTGAGAGTTATTTGTTCGCGTCGAATGTGCGGGAGATTCGCTATCTCAGCGTCGGTTGGGCAATGGCTTCCCTGAAAAACAATACAACTTTATAGATGACCCCAAAACAGACACATTATGGTTTTGACTTCACGCGCTCCTTGTTTATAGTAGGTATCAGTATCATAAAAACATTACTTTCACAGCAAAAACACTAGAATATTTTTTGCTGAAAAATGCCTCACCTGGCAACCTGTATTTTTTTAAATCGGGTGTGTTGTGTACTTACCTGATTGTATAAAATGTTAGTCGAATGCCTAGTCGGGATTTGCCTCAGTGTTGCCAGCTCGACGTCGGGTGGCCTCCTCAGTACGCTCATCACTTGGCTCTCTACCGCCGTTTTCTTCTTGGAGCTATGCTGATGGTACGCTGTTAACAACATTATACGATAAGAAAAAACCCAAAATAGCTTTATTCAGTTGGATAACAATAAGGATCACTTTGTTGAACAGTCAACAAACTACGGCTTGGTTCCATCCATTTTTTTGTATTTTGAGAGTTTGTTTTTTTTAAATACAACTGCAACTGCACATGCAAATTGCATGTGCAGTTGCAGCGGCGGGCTGCAGCTCCGCGCGCTCCGACAGCGCGCCCCAGCCGTAGCTGTTGCGTGTGTGAGTGCAGTGCGTTGCAGTGCGTACATACCGTAGCAGAGCGCGGCCGCCGCGGCGAGCAGCAGCGCGAGCGTGGCGGCGAGCGCGAGCGCGAGGGCGAGCGGCGGCGCGCGCGCGGCGGGGCGCGGCGCGGCGGGCTGCAGCTCCGCGCGCTCCGACAGCGCGCCCCAGCCGCAGCTGTTGCGTGTGTGAGTGCAGTGCATTGCAGTGCGTACATACCGTAGCAGAGCGCGGCCGCCGCGGCGAGCAGCAGCGCGAGCGTGGCGGCGAGCGCGAGCGCGAGGGCGAGCGGCGGGCTGCAGCTCCGCGCGCTCCGACAGCGCGCCCCAGCCGCAGCTGTTGCGTGTGTGAGTGCAGTGCATTGCAGTGCGTACATACCGTAGCAGAGCGCGGCCGCCGCGGCGAGCAGCAGCGCGAGCGCGAGGGCGAGCGGCGGGCTGCAGCTCCGCGCGAGGGCGAGCGGCGGGCTGCAGCTCCGCGCGCTCCGACAGCGCGCCCCAGCCGTAGCTGTTGCGTGTGTGAGTGCAGTGCGTTGCAGTGCGTAAATACCGTAGCAGAGCGCGGCCGCCGCGGCGAGCAGCAGCGCGAGCGTGGCGGCGAGCGCGAGCGCGAGGGCGAGCGGCGGCGCGCGCGCGGCGGGGCGCGGCGCGGCGGGCTGCAGCTCCGCGCGCTCCGACAGCGCGCCCCAGCCGTAGCTGTTGCGTGTGTGAGTGCAGTGCGTTGCAGTGCGTACATACCGTAGCAGAGCGCGGCCGCCGCGGCGAGCAGCAGCGCGAGCGTGGCGGCGAGCGCGAGCGCGAGGGCGAGCGGCGGCGCGCGCGCGGCGGGGCGCGGCGCGGCGGGCTGCAGCTCCGCGCGCTCCGACAGCGCGCCCCAGCCGCAGCTGTTGCGTGTGTGAGTGCAGTGCATTGCAGTGCGTACATACCGTAGCAGAGCGCGGCCGCCGCGGCGAGCAGCAGCGCGAGCGCGAGGGCGAGCGGCGGCGCGCGCGCGGCGGGGCGCGGCGCGGCGGGCTGCAGCTCCGCGCGCTCCGACAGCGCGCCCCAGCCGCAGCTGTTGCGTGTGTGAGTGCAGTGCATTGCAGTGCGTACATACCGTAGCAGAGCGCGGCCGCCGCGGCGAGCAGCAGCGCGAGCGTGGCGGCGAGCGCGAGCGCGAGGGCGAGCGGCGGCGCACGCGCGGCGGGGCGCGGCGCGGCGGGCTGCAGCTCCGCGCGCTCCGACAGCGCGCCCCAGCCGTAGCTGTTGCGTGTGTGAGTGCAGTGCGTTGCAGTGCGTACATACCGTAGCAGAGCGCGGCCGCCGCGGCGAGCAGCAGCGCGAGCGTGGCGGCGAGCGCGAGCGCGAGGGCGAGCGGCGGCGCGCGCGCGGCGGGGCGCGGCGCGGCGGGCTGCAGCTCCGCGCGCTCCGACAGCGCGCCCCAGCCGCAGCTGTTGCGTGTGTGAGTGCAGTGCATTGCAGTGCGTACATACCGTAGCAGAGCGCGGCCGCCGCGGCGAGCAGCAGCGCGAGCGCGAGGGCGAGCGGCGGCGCGCGCGCGGCGGGGCGCGGCGCGGCGGGCTGCAGCTCCGCGCGCTCCGACAGCGCGCCCCAGCCGTAGCTGTTGCGTGTGTGAGTGCAGTGCAGTGCGTACATACCGTAGCAGAGCGCGGCCGCCGCGGCGAGCAGTAGCGCGAGCGTGGCGGCGAGCGCGAGCGCGAGGGCGAGCGGCGGCGCGCGCGCGGCGGGGCGCGGCGCGGCGGGCTGCAGCTCCGCGCGCTCCGACAGCGCGCCCCAGCCGTAGCTGTTGCGTGCCTGTACGTGGATGTAACCCGCGGGGAGCACCTCTCCGTCTATCAGCCAATATGTTTCTGAAAATAAACGTGATCGATACTTTTGAACCGAATTCAAATAGAAAAATAATAGAAAAAAAAATAAATAGAAAAATAAATGCTAGCTAAGCCATTGCATATACTATTCAATAAATCTCTTAAATGTGGGTCTTTTCCCTCAAAATGGAAGCTCGCACATATTACTCCTATCCACAAAAAAGGGGACCACGGTGACATTGCAAACTACAGACCAATTTCTATTCTGTCATCAATAGGTAAACTCTTTGAATCAATGGTTCAAAAAAGAATGTATTTCCATCTGAAATCACTACTCGTACCCGAACAACACGGCTTTTTACCAGGTAGGTCAACTGCATCAAACCTCCTTGGTTATGTTAGTGACATAACAGAAGCATTCGATGCCAAACTTGAAGTGCATGCAATTTACACAGACTTTTCTAAGGCGTTTGATCTAGTCAATCATGACCTACTAATTCAAAAACTTGGACATGCCGGGATCTGTGGGTCTCTGTTGCGATGGTGTGATTCATATCTCCAAAACCGCTCTCAACTAGTCAAAGTTCGTGGCTTCAAGTCTCCTGCGAGGGTAGTCCCATCGGGCGTACCCCAAGGCTCACACCTTGGACCTTTATTCTTTCTGGTGTTTGTCAATGACTTATGTGACTCCATAACATCAAATTTTCAAATATTTGCTGATGATCTCAAGCTGTACAGAACCATTCGCTCTCATGAGGATATTACGGGTCTACAGACTGACATTCATAAAATAGACGCCTGGTGTGCTCTGAATAACATGGTTTTAAACGCTTCAAAATGCTTTCACCTCAAATTTTCAAGAAAAACTAACCCAACTCCAGCCACTTACTTTATTGGCAATACGCCGATTGCAGAGGTTTCTAAAATGCGTGACTTGGGAGTAGTAGTTGACGCCAAGCTTGATTTTCGTGAACATATTGACCACATCACCAAAAAAGGCGCACGATTAGCAGGCTTTGTTATAAGGCAAACGAAATTTTTCAATGACTCTGAAGTTCCTATTATTCTCTTTAATTGCTATGTCCGTAGTCTTCTAGAATACTGTAGCCCTATTTGGAGTCCTTCTTACCAAGTACATATCGGGCGACTGGAGAGACTCCAGAAAAAATTCTTATATCATCTTACGTATGCTAACAATCTTTGTCGAAAACTAGACTCTTACGAATCTAGACTTGCTCACTTTCATATGGACACATTAGCACACAGAAGGAAACTAGCCGACATTGTGTTTCTACACAAAATAATAAATGGTAAAATAAACAGCCCCAATTTACTTCATAAATTTCAATTAGCCATCCCGCGTCCCTCGAGCCGTCTTCAAAATAGAAAAACGTTCAATCTTCCGTTCTGCCATGCTAAGTATAGTCAACACTCACCAATATATAGAATGTGCTCGTCGTACAATGACATCTGTCAAGAACTGGACATTTTTTCAACATCAGTCTCGTCGATAAAGAGACTGCCCGCAGGCAACACCTAAATTTTTCATCCGTTTTTTTTTATTATTAACTTTAAGTTTTAGTATCCTTTTCTCGCTTGATTTTGTATGTATTTATTTAAGAAATCCATTGTTTTTTTTTTTTAATTTAATTTAATTTTTGCTCAACTTATATAATTCTTTTCTATACTAAATTATGTAATTTCTGTTGTCTAAATAGTTCTAGTGTAGCAGGTATATTATTCATTTTATGCATGCTGTGTTCTCATCTAGAAGGCCGTACACTCGCCTATGTCTTTTCTAGCCACGTGCCATATTATTACTGTACCTACCCATAGTGTAACGTCCAGTTTTGAGAACCTAAATTAAAAAAAAAAAAAAAAAAAAAAAAAAAAGAAAAAAAAAAAGGTTCTCAATTCGGTTGTATTATACCCATGCATAAACACAATTTTTTCTTTCTCAGATTTCCCGCGATTTATTCACAATATCATTGGTCTATTGGGAGACACCTCGTCTACCAGTCTGTGATCACTCACCATTTGAGATCCTTTATTCCTCAACTTAATTGCTATTTATGCTCGCGACGCCCGCGCTTTTTAGGTGAAATGCTAATAAATAAAGAAGTAGCTCACCCGTGCCATTATGCAACAACTCCAGCCCTTCGCTAATTATCCGCGTCTTCATAGCGTCGTCGATATCGGCCGGCAGGTTAGAAGGCAACTTGTCACTTGTGTTTCTTGTCGTGTTCTCATTGTTGTAACCAATTCTATGGAATAAAATTAATAGGTTAGTTGGTCTCTTGGTGATTGTTTAAGCTAAGTGTACATGGATATTAGAATACAATGAAATCCTGTTGTAATGGTCGGTTTGTGAACCTTTCAATAAAAAAAAATGTGTTCAAAAACCATTCAAAACTTGACCCAAAGTTTACTAGTTTAAGAAGTATTTGAACGTTAATAGCCCTTCTGGCTGTACGTACATGATCTACTTTTTCACTGACGTACAAAGTTTAAAAACACTACTTGTGAAAAAAGGGACCAATTACGTATCATATCACCAAAAACAGCAAAAATTTAATTTGAAAATTTATAAAAAAACAATGTCTTAAAAATAATTTAAATCTTCTGTATTTTTTAACCAACTTCAAATAAAAAAGAAGGAGGTTTCTCAATTCGGTTGTATTTCATGTTTGCTTTATCATAACTTCGTAGTTTAGAGCAAATTTGAAAAAAAATATCTGAAATATAATATATCCAGGTTGGTCCCATTGAAATTTCATCAAAATCGGTTTATAGTTTAGCCATGAATTCAGTTTCTCAAGTTGTTTAAACTTGTATTATTTCTTAAATGTGTGTGCATCGTGTGGTACCTGTGTTTAGGTCGTCCCCAGACGCGGTAGTGCGTGATAGGCGCGCCGTTGTTATCGGGCTCGGCCCACCACGCCCGCACCACGCGCTCGTTAGCGCTCGCGGCGTACACCGGCCCGGGCGGACCGGGCACATCACCTGAAACAATACAATCAATCACTCTAATATCAATATATTCAATATCTTATACCTTTAAACGAGAAAATCTTGTATATATATATATATATATATATATACATATATATTTAGGATCTCGGAAATGGCACCAACGATTTTCATGAAATTTGGTATACAGGGGTTTTCGGGGACGATAAATCGATCTAGCTAGGATTTATTTTTAGAAAATATCGGCGTTCGGAGTTAAGAACAAACAACTTTTTCATAATATCATTACTCCTAGCGCCATCTGTTGCCCAGAAGCAAAAACTAAGTTCTGTGAGAACCTGAGAACTCAAGGGTTATGTTTCACAGAGAACGCAATCTATTGTCGAGTTTTGGAACTAAAGGACTACGTAAACACAAGTTCCGGATGTTTCTATCTCATTGGACTCGTGATTTTTTTTAAATAACCAGTTCTTATTTTTTATTATTATGTAGTATGTTAGTAAGATCAAAATGGTATATGATTTCATCACTCATAAGTACGTTATCAAAAAAATACCGAGCGAAGCTCGGTTACTTACTGCTAGTATAGCATAAAACGCAAATGTGTGTACGTATGTGATGGGGTTTCTCTGTCACCGCCAACTAGGATTTGCTCCCCGTTGTGGTGGTAGATACCGATGAAAGTAATATTACGAGAAAAGGGTTATAGAAGAAGAGGTAGACCAAGGAAAAGATAGATGGACTGTGCCAAGATGACATGAAAAAGAAAGGAGTGAGCACTGAGATGACGAATGATATTTTTTTCCACTTGCTCAAATTTTATAGTAATGCGACAGCGATTCGTCGTCGTGCATTACAATTGACTACAGGATGCCAAAGAAAATACTCTTCACAAGATCACATTCCTGTAGGCTTGCAATACGCAGCTTTTTATGTTTTCAATAAAACTTGTTAGTTATACAGTTCACTACTCAAATTCTCAGCATATTTTAAGGATCGAATTTGATTATTTTTTTCCAATACGCAACGGTTTGGTTAGTGCAGCCTCAATTTATAGAATAACTTACCAAGCGTTTCAAAAGTGAACCGTTCGTCAGGCGGCCAGTGGTATACCGGCGCAAAGGCGACGTACTGCAGGTGAAGCCGGAAGCGGTACCTAGTCTTAGGCGTCAGGTCCTTCGCTATCCATTCGCCTTTGACACCATCGACTGGGGTGCAATCGTGCCAGGTGCCCACCGGCGCGGTTGCTTCGGTGTATTCCACTTTGAACCTAGAAATTAAATATGTAAGAATGTTAACGCCGAAGTTGTGAGCGAATTGTGAATGCTGTTAGTATTTGGAAATATTACTAAAATTTTGGATTATTATCTCAGGTATAGGTAAACTAGCACGAAAATCTATGCAAATGCTGCTATGTACGGTCTGTATAAAAAGCTCTGAGCTCAGCATGAGCTGAGAACAAGTTCTCAGTTCTGGTTTCAGCACAAGTCTTGCGTTAACGCTCGAACTGTATAACTTTATAAACGTGCCTAGCACCTGCCTGCACCTTAAATCGCGTGATAGCTAACATAAATTTGAAAGGCGTTTTACATTTTCAGGAAAGTTCATCTTAAATATGTGTTTAGTATACTTACTGGTGCGCTAGATAGTGGTGCGGCGGCGGACAACGAACCCGCAGCTCATGCGGCGTGCTGCTCTTGTAAAGAATGGCGGGCGGTGGCGGACGCATACGAAGTCGTAGCGGAGCGCTATCAGCCGGCACCGCGCTGTGAGGAGAGAGCGCTCGCACCCACACACGGTACGTTGTGTTAGCTGATAGCTTAGTGAGGTTCGCGCGACCGCCTTCCGATACTTCGAATGTATTGTGCTCTGGAATTCACAGTTTGTTTTTGAGACCAGTAAGATATTGAAGAGCACTGATGACCTAGTGGTAATGACCCCACCTTCCAATTCGAAAAAAAATCGGGTTCAAATCTAGTTATGTACCAAGAAGGTTCGAACAACACGTGTCAAGCGTCACGCAAAAAGGACCCGCCAATCCGCACATAAAGTTCGGATGATGATGAATTTGCTGACCAGTGAGATATGCAAATTATAAAGATCGTGTAAGTTTTAAAAGATAATATTGTAGATAATCCACACAACACTATCTAGCCCCAAATAAAGCCGAGATAGCTGATATAATTCTTAAATATTTTTTTTGTATATAACTAAATTTTGAAAACAAATATACTATAGAACTTAGAATACAATACAGAATATATTGAGCATGTGGCCCAGATAATGAGTGGTTGACCTCTGCCTTAACCATATAACCTCAAGGGTCGGTCTACGGCGAACGTACTATTTGCGCTACGTTTTTGAGACGAACGAGTGTCTTTAAATGCTGCGGCACCTATCAGGACCCTTGCATTACTCCGAAGAAATAGAAATACTTCTTCGGAAATACTCCTCACAGATATCCTAGCTCCATAGGTTGGACGAGCTACCTAGATGTTTTGTTAAGCTGCTAACCTTTTAGCTGTGTGAGAGTAGATGAGTCGTCCGTTCGCCAGTGCACCTCATACCGAAGTCCTGGCACGGAGGTCCATTCCACGTGAGCTAGTTCCGGGCTTAAAACTATCGCTTTCACGTTCTTTGGGGCTGTTGGAGCTGAAATAATTCATTGCAATTATTAGTGTTTGCACTCGCTGCTTATGAGGCTTTTATTAGTTCCATTCTTAGGTACGGTCTTCTACTGTGGGGAAGAATTACAAAAAAAATATGAATTAGCATGGAATCGTAAAAAGTAACGGAAAGTATGGATCCAGTAATTGCAAAAACTATATTGGAGCTCAATCTAGTTTCTACAAAAGTTTTGTTTTACGTGAAGAAACATACCTTCAGCAGCTGTTTGTAACACCAAAGACGATCCGACAATTGGTTTAATCTCGTGAAGCTTTGAATAGTAATTCGTAGCTTCCAACATCACAGTGTAATTCGTGAATGGTTTCAGATCAGTTAGAACCACTTCCAAATTCGTACTTGTCACGTATGGACACGATTCTTTGTTGCATACTGATGTATCGTTTCTCATATCTATTCGGTAGAATATCGTATACTCAGGCATGGACATTTCATATTTCAGATGGCGACATTGGTTAGGTTTTTCTACGATAGGCATTTCTAAAGTAATACTGTCAGCAGAGTTGGATAATACTTTTGGCTTTAGTTTTTGTACTTTCGGAAATAAGCATTGACGCGGGGGGTATTTTTGATTGCTAGGATCTAATGCCATGATTTTGTAACCGTGTGTAGTCTTCGCTTGCTCGACTTTAGCGTTCTTATACTTGTTGGTGTAGTATATTTCTTTTATAGTAGAGTTGAACCAGTAAACATATTTGCTGTCGACGGTTAGAGACATTGGTGTGAAACCATATTTCTTCTTTTCAGTAGCGTCAAATACGGTTCTACATTGACATCCGTACATATCTGTTGCTATAATTTTATGAACCCATGGGTCAACCCAGTATAACTCATAGTTATCTCCTTTTGTCATATCAATAACAAAAGTTCTTGCAACTTGAGGGTTTTCAGGGCAATTGCAGTCATTTCGGTCGGAGTTGTTGAAAAAGCTTCTGACATGTGAGCCGTTCAGACTTGATATCATCAGACTACCAAGTCCTGGATGCTTTCTTTCTTCATACCAAAACAAGGTGCTGAAATGAACATATTATATAGTATTGGGTCTAACATCTATCCTTGGGTAACACTATACAACAAAGGCATTGGTTTATTGATTTTAACAGAAAATACATACAAATGTTAGTTCGTTCGTTTTCCATAGCGATGTAACATCAGTTATTTTTCAAAGAACAGAAGAGTTTAGTAAGTATGTTAAATCCACGCAGTCTACAATATGAAAGGCATTACTGAGGTCCAGAATATATTTTCAAATTAAACTTACTCATGCAAAGGTGCTATTTGCAAGCTATGCACCGGTTTGGCTCTTGTCAAGACTCGTGTTATTTGCGGTCTGGCAGCAGTCACAGTGAGGGACGCACGGTACGTGACGTAAGACTCGGATTCCACTTGCGTGTAGTACACGGCACGGCTGATCCAATCCACGCAAATGCTGCTCGCTGTCCCGTTTATTGATAAGAGCTGCGGGATGAAGACGGAAATCAATATACATGCTAGTAAATAATTGTTTTCAGTAATTCGATTTACTTGGGCACTATACAATTATTGAGTACCTTAGTAGTGTTATTAATGGACTACTTCACCTTATAGTGGCCACTGCCATTGATCCTTGATGAGAAAATTTCTTCTAAATTATTGACCCAATAAACGATATTCTCTTCAACAGAAACTGCAAAATCAATTGGTATTCCTGTGCTTTTTGGAATGGTTTCACTTTCTCCGGAGTCCAAATCTACGATCTTGATGAATTCTTGAGACGATAGCATCACTTTCGGTATGGGATTCACTTCGTCTGACGACGCGGAAACGACTTCAGAATATTGACCGTACCCCGCAACAGTAGATGCTCGGACCTGTTATTATTGAAAATTGTAATAATTTCTTATTTCTGGCAGTTTTCAATAATGCTGTCATGCCAGAGATAAGTGACGGTGTTGATCAAACAAACAAAACTGATGAACGCCTGCGTCAATCGTTACATTCATTTCGCAAATGAAATGAAATTAAAAAGTTTATTGAATAAACACAAACACAAAAAAAACTGACTATAACCTTAAATACAAACAGGGCAAAAGGTTTGAGATCCAAAAAACAATGTGAACATATAAAAATTGGCTAGCTACTAGGTAGAAAAGTCCCGCGCACCCACCCATCCACCTATCAGAGCTACATTGGTTGTGTTTACTCAATAGGTTTCAGCTCAGCATTATAGCAGCGCACTGTGTGGTGCAAAAGAGACAGCCAGGCACTTTTTGACGTAGATGGGATCAAGAACTATGGTAGTTTTAACTCACTCGGAAGTAGTAGGTGGTCAGCGGCGTGAGATCCCTGAGCACGAGTTGCGTGTGCGAGGGAGACAGGCGTGCGTCGGCGCAGGCGGACCGGCGGGGCGCAGCCGGCGGCTGGCGCTCCGCCCAGCATTGCACCTCGTAGCCGAGGATAACGCCGTTGTCGCGCCCCGGGGCTGCCCAGCGGAACGTCGCCCAAAGAGGACCGCCACTATGTGAAACGAGCAAAAGAAATTATAATAGTTATTGAAACAGACGTATAAAGAAAGTTCATGTGAGCTATTGGCTAACAATACCTTTAAACGTGAAAATCTTGTAAGTATAAGTAGCATATAAAATAATAATAAAATAAATAATGTGGACAATTCACCCAGCACTTTCTAGCCCCAAACTAAGCAGAGCTTGTTTTGTCAGTGACAGATTATTATTATTATTATTATGTGCTCTCCGGGTCCCACTGCTGGGCAAAGACAGAGTTTTAATTTTATTTATGATTTTATAATTTGTTGTGTGCAATATAGTATTTTCTATCTATCTATCTAGTATACCTAAGAGCGGGTCTAAGAAAGAGTCTCGGGCGGGTAGGCTCCGAGGGCGGCGCCTGCGGGGAATGCAAGGAGGCTCGGCCCGCCGCCCCGCCGCCCCAGTGAGTGTGAGCCCGCACTCGCACCTCCATACCACTGTATGGGAGAACTGATATGCCGGTCACTTCCACCCAGGATACTTCCACTGTTTTCTGCAAAACGAATGCTTGATTATCACCGAATACTTTAAAGAAATCTTCTTTAGAGGTAGGCCAAATAAAAGATGGATGGATTGTGTGTAGGATGACATGGGTGTCATGGGTGGGAAAGGAGTGACTGTTGAAATGATGGCTAATAGAGGAGAGTGGAGAACGAAAACCTGGTATGCCGACCCCACATAAAGTGGGACAAGGAAAAGAAAATGATGATGATGACTTTAAAGAAATCATCAAGTTATGAGGTCCAAACAAGAGCACAGAGGAGTCTTACTCACAGAGCATACTGAAAGATTTTTAACGAGTTAGCTTCATATCACATTTTTAACAGGATCATACCAAAGGATCATAAGATAAGAGAGAGATACCTACATAGGTAATAACATATATTATCAACAACAAAAAGAGATTAGTGTATGTGTGCTACTGCAGCAAATCGGCTCAGGCTCAACATGATACTTCACCACCAAATACAAATTAAATATAGCTGCTCACCTCAATCTTACTCTGGTCAGGAAAGGTGAGGCTGACGTCATAATAAACTCTGCTGTTGTTCACGTTGACTTGCTGCGCCGGCGCCCAGGTTACGTTGAAGTGATTCCATTCGCCGACCACCGCTATCGACGACGCGTTCATTGTCTCGGGGATGGCTATAAGTGATTCTGTAAGGAATACTTCTGGTTTGAATAGAGGCATGATATTCGTTGTAATAAACTATTCGAGGGTTACATAGTTACATACTTCTTCTTATCGGGTCACTGTCGGTTCTTTGGAACCAAGTGTGGTGAATGGATTTTATGCGCGCCTCAATCAATCAAAAAACTCTTTTCTTGCACTTGACACATCTTTTTTAGGTTCTGCGATTTGCTGATTTCCTCACGATGATATCCTTCGCCGTTTGAGAGTACTGGCACTATGCCAGTACAATGCACAATTTTTTGATAGAAGAACACATTGGTACACAATTGGATTTAAGCCCACGACCTTAGGCCACTACCACTAGGCCACCAGTTCTCTCAAAACTAAGAATTGATCAAGATTTGCGCTTATATTACCGTGACTCGACCCGTACAGAAAGTAATGCATGCCAAATTAATTTACTTGCCTTTAATAATTTCGACAAGATCAATATCTACATTAGTTTATATACGTACCACTATGAGCATGCAGCATAGGGTCTCTAACCGCTATAACCTGGACCCTCGGCATAAGATCTGCGGGGTACTTCCCCGCCAAGTCTGAGACAACGGCGCGCGAGGCGTCTTGAACCCACACCAGTCGCCCGCTGAAGTAACACAGCGGCCCTAGGGTCGCTGTGCCGGCTAGACGCGTAACTAGAGTACCACGGACCTATACAAATTAATTTTACAAAAAATTAGAAGTCAAAATTCTTAGAGCCGCTGCATGATTTTCTACCAAACCATCTATCACTAGGCTAGGAAACATCTTAGAACTATGGGTTTTCTAAAAAAACCTGACTGGCACATTCATTTTGGAGCTACGAGACCACAGACAACCAAACAGATATAAACAATAAGGCCTCAGATTTAAAACAGTCCACATTTATGGAGAAAATTGGACTTATTCACAAAGAAGGCATGATATCACATTATTTAAGTGCGGAGTTGTCTATGTTTCACGATGTTTTAACCAACTTCAAGTAAAAAAGGAGGAGGCCCTCAATTAGGTCCAGTTTTTTTTATTATCGCACAACTTTTACTTTTATGAATCGATTTGAACAATTATTCTTTTATCTAAAAGGTTACTACCACCGACACATACTAACCTCATTATACGTAGGTGAGATAGTATCGGCCGTAGGAGCCCGATGTAACTCCGAGCCATCGTAACTCCTCACTAACCAATACAGCCATTTGTTTTCCAAGTCTGCTGTCAAGCCCATCACTGCAATAAAATAAACAGTCAAACGACCCTTGCTTATTAAGGTTTTCAAGTCAAATAACTTTATGTGCGATCACAGCATTGGAAATAGAAGCGAAACAAAATATCGGTAGAACGATTCCCCATATTTTTTGGCGCGTTTAGTAATAACGGAGGCCTTCTGAACATTATAAACTATTAGCAAAACTGTCCAATACACCAACTGATTTGTTTTTCTTACCATGTTCGATCATTAACTTTTTTATTTTCTGGCGCAGGCGGTAGGATATTGTTACTCAGTTTTATTTAGTTCGTTTTGTCGGCTTGCATTTGATCAATGTTAGCTTTGAATTGACTTTACGATCGATCAACCTTAGGCTTTAGACTCTTACTCACAATATTATGGAACTGCTGATTTATACAGGAATCTGGTAAGGCATCATCATCAGCTTCCAATATCCACTGCTAGACATGCATACATTTTTAGGTGGAACAATTCTTAGATATGGCATTTCATAAGCTAACCTTGTTTCCCACTAAACAGTTGGGCGGGATAGTACACCATTTTATTCTCGCCATTCAATCTAGCCGCTTCCACAGCATGGCCGGTATTCCAGTAGATATATGCCCCCAATGAGTCTATGGTCAGCTCTTTGGCAACCGTCACTATAGGCACTGGCTCACGGTTACTGCCATCAAAATTACCTCGAGTAATCTGTAAAAAGTTGTATTACTAATTACTAAAATTATACCCTACTTTCTACTAATAAAATAGTTACGATGTTTGGATTTTTGTGGTAATTTCATCTAAATTGGTCGAATAGTAAGGACATGATTGACATGTCCTTACCATTCGACCAATTTAGATTAAATTTGGAATTAATATAATTTGTATATTGGGTACTTTTATCACGAAACCATAACAGCAATCACCCACAATACGAGCCAAGCCGTGGGCGGCCCCTAGTAAAAAAATGTAGAAATTACCGGCCACCTGCGGCTTTGCTCGCCCCGTTCCCGTTACCTTTTCGAAATGAAAACCAATCTGGAATATCCTATGTGCTATCCCAGTCTATAACCTATCTATGTGCCATATTTCATCCAGATCCATTCTGTCATTCTGGCATTATTGAGTAACAAACATCCATCCAAACTTTCGCATTTATAATATTAGTGGGATGAATTTCTTATCTTGAAAGAAAATGGCAAAAGTGATACTATCTAGCTCAAAATTTCTGAATGTATCTCTAGCTTACCAACTGTTGTTTCGGATTAGACCAATAAATCTTCTTCCCAACCCAATCTACAGCCATACTGCCCACATTTTCCATATTATGCATCAAGCCTCTCTGATGCGACGTGGTATTATACCACATAACAGTAGACGCATTGGTCACCAGGTACAGCTTATCCCGGTACCAAGATATGTCGGTTATGTGGAAGTTCTGCATGTGTGACCGGTGTATAAGGGTCTGTAAGTGGTCGCCAGTCAGATCAGTCTGGAGGAGACCGTCTGGGCCTGACCAGAGTAATGTACTGTTCCGCGTTGTGGGTGATGATGCTAACGTTTTACCGACGAACTCTGTGGACCAAGGACCTGGAAAAATGGGAATTATTGAGCATCAAATAATATAATAAAAAAAAACTTGGGAAACTGACTAAAGACTAAACTGCTAAACCGATTTTTATGAAATTTGTATGGGACCAATCTGGAAGTATAACCATCCAGATACTTTTTTTTACAAATCGGCTTATAAATGACGAAGTTATG
This sequence comes from Thera britannica, assembly GCA_939531255.2. Lineage (NCBI taxonomy): Eukaryota > Metazoa > Arthropoda > Insecta > Lepidoptera > Geometridae > Thera > Thera britannica. The sequence goes on from OW618034.2 coordinate 21,121,667, forward strand.
CGATAACAATCATTAAAAAATTATATATAATAATAAATATAAAAATCAACCGAATTGAGAACCTCCTCCTTTATTTGAAGTCGGCTAAAATATGTGAATATACAAAGTTGAAGTGTATTTACTGCCGATTATTTTTTATTGGTGAACTGTAATGGAACCATTTTCTATAATCATAGTCTTCAGTAGTCTAAATTCTGAGCCTTGAATAGAGCAAGAAATGGAAATTAAATTGAAAGAGCGCGTTACCTGAGCCAGATTTGGTGACTGCCGCCACCCTGATCACGTATTCAGCATCTTGCTCGATGTTATCAACCATGTAGAAGAAATCGTTGATATCTTTTCTGCAAATAAACAACAGAATGAATATCAGTTTCTATAACCGACGATCCGTTTTGCTAATAACGGATGCTCGTAGGTTGTAGAAACTGAGCAATGTGTAGTCCCATTCAGAAACGTCATACAAAACTTATTTTACATTTTAAAATCCAACCCTCTATTTACAAACGTTACTTATGTTTGAGGCAAGGATTTTTGTTTAAGGCCATGCTGTCACTGTTTGTTAAATTAGCTGACAGCCCACCTGATGGGAAGCGGTCATCGTCGCCCATAAACACCAACAACACCTAGAGGCGTTACTTAGATGGCAATAGAATTTAGTGCACAAAAGGGGTCTCTTTGGGGCGCACTTACAATCCTTTCACCACATTGGTTCGCAAGAACTAGTGACACGATAAGAAGAAGAAGAAGAATATAGTAAACACTGATTATCTTTTGAGAGACTGTTGTAAGGGGGTAACCTCTTACAACAGTCTCAGTTTGACGCTTTAGTTACTCACATATCAGTAATATCTCCAGATTCAACGCGTGTAAGTTGCAGATGATAAGTCCACTGCTGCCAGGCCCCGCTGCCTTGATGTCCTAGTAAATGTGGCGGTGACCAGGATACCTTGGCCTGGTTGATGCCCATCACGCTTTGCACTCCTAGTGGAGGGTTCACTGGTACGGGAATGGGTTGACAGCTCCTGTAAAATTGGATAAACGACCTTTTCAATAATAAGGAAAAATAGGTATTTGCCGTAAGATGTGCGTCATTTGAGGCTAGAAAGTGTTGTGTGGAGTGTCTAAAAACATTTATTTACATAAAAAAAATTTATTGGAGCGGGGCCCATAACCTGTTTTAAGGCAACTAAGTCCCCTTAAGGCCTGCCCCTTAAGGACAGTGTTCCACTCGACATCACGTTAGGTGTGTGCGAGGCTTTACATTAGGTAAAGTCCCCCAATGTGTCCTTCGCTGACAACGATTAAATCGTGACGGGATTTGTACATCGCGTGTCGTGATCAGCGAAAACATCACATCAGATCACGCTCGACGATACGATACCGCTCTATCTTATAAAGATAGAGCGGTATCGTCCAATCAGACGGCGTGATTTGATGGGACAGCCCCGTAGACAAATCATCATCATCAGCCTGGAGGATTCAGCTGAAGGGCCACCTTTATCAATTTCTGGGAAGAACGATTCTGAGCCCTCTCCATCCATCGACTTCCTTCGATCTCTATAGAATGGGGGGGGCTACATTCCTCCCGTTCTATAAGGTTATTAAACAAATTCCTTCGAAAGCCACCAAGCTGCAGTGGAACTGGGCTGGACGCGGCAGACCAAAACGGAGATGGGACACGAGCTTGATGGTTTCCTGACGGACTGAACAAGCATAGCCAAAGATCGCGATGTCTGGAGGGAATGGGGGTGGCCTTTGCCTAGCAGTGGGACCCTAGAGTATATAATAATAATAAAAACAAAGTCCTTACCTCAAAGCAACTAACACCTGCCTCGTTTCAACCACCTTTGTGTTGTAAGCCAGAGGATACTCATTATGGAAGTAGCTGTCGCTTTGAGCATGATATTCTTCTGTTAGCATCTCTTTGCCGTTCGTCCAGTAAAACAGGCCGTTGGCGTAGGCGATGTAACGCGTTGATAGGAACATCGGCGTTTGAGTGTTATTTCTGAAGTTTGTTACTTCTCGTCTGCAAAGTTTAACAAAACTTAGGGCCTCTTTAACTGACTGCTAATCGACCAATTTAATATTTAACAAGTGTTTATCTCAGATTTTTCAAGTATAAATTTGGATCGAATAGCAATACACGAACTAATTCAAAAAAGTTACGAGGTGGTAGTAACCAGAATCGTAAACAGATGCAGTAGAAATACAAATTTTTGCCAAGCTAACCGCTAGAATGCAGATTATATTGCTAAAAATATTTATTTGCACTTAACTAACATTTACACATATTTAACTTACAATTAAACAAATATTTACAAAAATACACAAGAGCTTGAGCTATCAGCAGACCGTTACAAACGGTCTACAGATAGCTCTACTGATCCAAATCAGTGCCAGACGGAGTTACCACGCTGAATAGCAAATATAATAGTGCTTAATATAACTGAAAAGATACCAAAAGTGACCTAAAAACTGTAGTCTTACCCATCAAGAGACACAGCCAGCACAGTATTCTTCCTTAGATGCGCCACCAATATCCTGAAATCCGCATGGTCTACCGTGAAAGCTCCCAAATGCGCGTCTTTCACTATCATCTCTGGCTGAGCGTCGTGGTGAACCCCATTTGAAATGTTCGCCAAATCTAGACGGTACAGTCCACCTTTTTCCAAGTCACGTAATGCGAAGAATAAATATCTGTAAACGTTACATTTTGAGTGTCTTGATTAAGATTTAGAATTTCCTGTGGATACTAAAATCTGCCATAGATATACTGCCAGTAGGCCTATCACAAACTCTGTCTGGCTCGGTCTCTGGGTCTGGTTTTGAGTCTGCGTGAGTGTTGACTAAATAAATCCTACAAAACGTCACACACACAGTATAATACACTGGGTAGCACTCACACAGACTCAAAACCAGAGCCAGAAACAGAGCCAGACAGAGCTTGTGGTAGGCCTTCAGGTAATTCTTGCTATTAGGTTTTGCTTCTGGGTTTTGCCTGAAACGTTCTCGCCTGCAAGGTATTTTGGAACCAAAATAACAATTTACAATACAGTGATGGGTATCAATTAGTGAATTGAGTTACGTTATCAAAAGTAGCCCTTTGTTTCCCAATGCGAACTGCGATCAATAACACAAATAAACAAATCCTTACTCACCCGTTATACGCATCAACTTCAAAGTGGATCGGCCTCGAGTTGAAGCCAGACAATGCAACGATTTGATTTTTCCCATCGAAATCGCAGCGTATTATCTCCCAATTTGGATACAGCGTCACGTTGTCCCAATTGGCCGCTTCTCTTGTATAGTAAACTTCCCCGAGAACATATAAGTGGTGGTTCAACCAATCGACGGAGAGATCTAAAGGCTTGTATCTATTTTCTGGCGTGAGAATCGCCTCTGAGACACTCTTTTTGGATAGCGCGCTTCGGTAAACGTAACCGTTTGAGACCGATATGAAGAGAGAATCACTTGAGATGTCTAGGCCAACTCCTGAAAAAACGAAGAGGATTGTAAAAAAGTACCCATAAAAAGAAGACCTAATAAGATGAACTGCTCTTGCAAATTAAATAAATAAATAAATATTATAGACAATTCACACAACACTATCTAAATCTAAGCAGAGCTTGTACTATGGGAACCAGATAGCTGATATAATAATTATGCATATACTTAATTTTTTTTGAAATATAACTTAGAATACAATATAACACCCATTCAGAGAACAAACATCTGTGTTCACCACACAAATATTTGTTCTCGGTGGGGATCGAACCCACGACCTACGGCTCAGAAGGCAGAGCTACTGCCAACAGAGCTGAGAGGCCAGTCAAATTATGACTTTCTCGTTTTGTGACGACAAACGCCAGTTTAAAGAACTACGCACCGGTAATAATGTGATCCGTACTGTACAGCTCAACAGGATCTGATAGCATATCGTTGGCCGGCGCTGCTAGAATGTTGTGCTCACCACCCAGAATTAGCACAGGTTGTTGACTAGGGATGGCTGAAATAAACAAACATGTTTCAGGTCTATAAAACTTCTGTCTACGGCGTCGTTCACGTAGCACCCATTAAAATACAATCTCTACCAACCATGCTCTTCGAATGTGTTTTTTATACAAATAGCTGATGGAATAGGTAAGCATATGGCCCACCTGATGTTAAGTAGTAACCATCCCCTATAATAAAGCTTTGCCTCGTAGGTCACGCACGTCAGGAATGTGCACTACGATGCACTTTCCTGCGTCCATCAACTTGACGCATACAGATGTTCAGTTTCCCGTGCCAGTAATTTCACCGGCACCCACATCCTTCAAACAGAAACACCAGCAATGCTGCTTCATGGCAGAAATAGGCATAGTGTTAGTACTTCCCCGGACGAGCCCTTCACATAGAGCTCTACTACTCTGTGTTCGGGTTGTGCACGAGTGCAAGATCTTGAGCGAGAGACAATAAGAAGCCCCAAATATAAGCTTAAACGATTCTATCCGTTATCACTGTGACGTGGTAGCTAACAAATTTTTAAACAACGAGATTAAAATTAAACTTACATGCAGGTAAAGGCGGTGTTGAAACTCTGACGAAAGCCCTCGGTCCCTCGCCAATAGAATTCCTCATAGTGACTGACACTTCATACTCTCGCGCTGGAGATAAGTTTTGGAACATGTAGAATAGAGTGTTGTTTGATGCTGGCATATCCTGGAACAAATTATAAATGAATACCAACAGCCGCAAGCTTGCTGATCTCAAGGGCATGATGGACAGAAATAAAGGTTAAAATAACATGATAAGCGATGATGGGCTTGCAACGCGCAAAATGAAATAATAGGACGTGCAGTCAGCGTCAAAGGATATTGGCATTTCTGGTTTGCAGATTTAAAATGTATCTCAAACCAGCCTTTATTTGAAGATCCACTGTGGAATTCAATAACTGAAATGGCCAATCTACTTTTACTATCTACCTCTGTCCACCCCCCTTAGAAATCTTCAAAGAATTTTAGTTACCACTTGTTACTAAAATATCAGAGAGGATATCTATAGGGGATCAAAATCGTTTCGTTTAACAATATAATGTCGAGACTACTCACCTCAAGAGCATCAATAGTATTCGGCTGTGTGTCCGTCAGTCTTAGCACGTAGGATATCAGCGGTCCATTAGGGAAAGGTCCTGGTTCCCAGGATATAGCTACGCGGCTCGGGTCAGGGGCGGCAGCGCGAAGGGCCGACGGCGGAGAGCTAGGCTTGCCGCTGTAGACGGTGGAGATGACGACTGATGGTTCGGAGTAGATTGGCTCGCCAGTGCCCACTCGGCCTGATAGGAAGATTGCTACGCGGAACTGGAAATTATTGAAATTATTATCTTATATCTTACACCTTAAACTAGAAAATCTTGCATACATAATAATATAATCTGAATCTCCGAAACGGCTCCAACGATTTTCATAAAATTTAATATACAGAGGGTTTTGGGGGCGATAAATTGATCTTGCTAGGATTTATTTTGAGGAAATGACATTTTATTAATTTTTTTCACAATCAAATATAAACTGAAACATATGACTCTTTCTGACATCTATCTTGCACTCGTGATTTTTAATTAAATAACCAGTTTATATTTTTTATTATTATGTCGGGAAGATCGAGATCAAACTTTTACCATACTTTTCCAAAGTCTTAGCAACCAACAGCTACCAGTTATGTTTGAGCAAGGTAAATAAACGTACCCTATACTTCGTATATGGCCGCAGATTCTCCACGTGTATGATAGAACGATCCGAATGACTAGTGTTTGAGTAATACTGCCAAGTGCCTAGGAGTTCCTCGTACCGCCATTGAACAAGGTAGCTCATATTGCCCAGATTCACCGGCTCCCATGTTAGGGAAAGCGTCGTCGCTGTGAGGCTGTCAGCTAAAAGGGCTGGAGCAGACGGAGTGCCTATCAACTCTAAAAACAAAAGAGAATCTATTAAGCTTAAACTTATTAGAAAACATCGCAAATAATCGTCGGTAGATAGAGAGAGCTCAGAATCGTTCTTCCTGGAAATGTAGAGAGGAGCTACGTATATGTCCACCAGTGGACTTCGTTTAGGCTTCTTTCAGGCTGACGATGTGGATGAGGATTAAAAATGATCAGGAGACACTAAAAGTAAGTAAATTTAACAGGCCTCTGCATCTATTGTAGATGATTTAAGTATATCATCAGGAGACCTTATATGATCTAACGTTTATCTTAAAAACTCATGAATATAGGTACGTACCTCTGAGTTTTTGAAAATATGTGTTCAATGCTTCGTTGCATCCCATAACACAATACAACTCTCTTGAGACAACCGTATCGGATGAAACATTCTGAAATAAAATATCAATTTCAACTTCTTCGACGCATCCCGTACAAATGTTAAATGCTCTATGTGCTTGTAAAATTAGATACTCACGCAAACAACCGGACAGGAGCTTTCCAGACCTTTTTTCCAAAGACTGCATCCCAATTTGCACTGTAAAAGAAAAACAAAATTGGAACATTAAAATTGTCTGAAATATTAAATTCCTAAATTGTGATATATGATATAGGATAGTGTATGTATGTGTAAGTAGGCAATAAATAATTAAAATATTTACGCTGATAGAGCAATTTTTCTATTAGCATGTTAATCTAAAGCTCACCAGATAAAAACTACAAATATTAAATTATACGTGCACCCTCAATTAGCAGCTAATGGTGCGGGCTATGATCCAATTACACAACCCCTAAATTTATGTTAGTTCATGTGGCGAGCCAATAGTTTAATTTCAAATGGTCACGCAAATACAGACTACTGTAGGATTCAAACATCAATCAACAGATCAAAATAGGGCAACACTTTATAGGCTTTCGGGATTTGCGTGTTTATATCTTTCAAGCACATGTTCCAAACAATGTGCAAGCTCTCATTTTTAATGGTAAACAATGGATCTGACAAAACATTACTGAACAGTTTTTTGTAGGATAATGTGCATGAAAAAACCAGTGTCACTAAATTAGATGCGCAACGAAACTTGTCTTGTTTCCTATCCTACCAGCCATTAAACTTGTTTCAACGGATTTCAAGACAAGTGTTTCACGCATCTATGATTTTGTAAAAGTGGCTATTATTTGTAACGGATTTCTTCGCTTGGGTGCCATTATATGGGTGGTGCCTTGACTTGTGACCACCGGAAATGGCCGGTGCGCGTCCTTGCTAATTTGTCATTATGAAGTCGCCCCTCTTATCTTGCAGTGAAATAGCTTCTTAGCTTATTTCAGAAGGAATTGGAAAATGATTATATGCTACACTGGTGCACCTAATGTTATCATCCTGTCATGGGACAACCTGGTTTAAGGCGATTTTTATCAACAAAATTGTTATTATAATGCTCTCATGTAGCAGTCTACAAGGTATATTCCATATTCATTTATTCATTGTTTCATGTGTATTATGTCTTATATGTGTAGTATAGGCTCAACTAGTAATAAAGCTAGACTCTTTTTGTGGTTTTCGTATAGACTAACTTCAACCAACGCTATGTCACCTATGTACGCGCTACGTAACCATACCGATTCACCAATTTTAATATAATTAGCAGCGAAACCATTGAAATAGACACGTTTTAATTGTGCCGTGTAGATGAATGATAAAATTCAATTACAATTTCCGTGGGTGTTCTCATAATCTTGTTAATTATCTGTCAGCGGGCAATTATTCAATATCCTCTATGAACATTTAAGAAGGAAATGAAAATCAGAAAGAGACATGCCTATCTACATGAATCTTTATTAGAAAGCTGATAATAATTTCCATTATTTACCAACAGACGCCAGAAAATTTTCTTGGTGATAAAGAAACTTTCTGACTGAATTCGTGGTGGTAAATATAATTTCACCAAGGTGAGGAGCAAACGAGACATATCGGCATCGTATTGTGCGTGACCTTCAAGGCAATGCTTTGCCGGTTAACATCAGGTGGGCCGTAATGCTTGTTCCATCAGAATGTGAATCTACTGAAACCTACTTTAAAAAAAATGTTGGCTCACTTTTAGCTATTGTAGATAGAATATAGACCCTAGCTTATATAAATGTAGTTCCATGCTGTACTGTTTGAGTCACCAGGCGCCCATTGAGAGCGGACAATGCGCAGAACAATTAAATGATGCACAGGATCTCATTGCGAGATCAGTGCCGTTTGTTTCGGGTGTGTAATTACAGGTCGCGGCCTCTCGCGCACTCTCATTCAGGATCCTGACTCAGACAGTTCGTATCACAGTCTGACTGTTGTGACGAGCAAATTGTACAAATGTTACAGGTGATGTGTAGTCTCCTTACATTGACCTTACAGTTTTGATCATTGCTTACCAATGATATGAATACATGGTATGAATACTTTCGTAAATAGCTAAAGCTAAATAACACGCAAGGGTTAGAAAAATCAATTACTTAAACCTATCAGATTACGCCAAAAGTTTTGAAATTTGTATTGGACCACCTAGAATTCGCAATATCCTGGTCCGAATGTTAAGTGTAATTAATACCTAAGCTAGATTGTTCGTGGTTGACTTTCTCGACTGAACGTAAAGATGTCTTTCTCTACCTATTTGAATTGGCTCTATCGAATATTTAAATTATCATCAAATTTTGTAAGATGGTCTGTAAAGGCCTGCGCACACCTAGTTCGCTGGCGGTAGCGATCAGTGAAACGCTGTCAAATATTCGCTGTCTAATCTCAAATCTGACAGCGATATTTGACAGCGTTTCACTGATCGCTACCGCCAGCGAACTAGGTGTGTTCGGGCCATAATACATAAGCTAGATTGTTGACTTGTTCGTGGTTGACTTTCTAGACCGAACATAAAGATGTCTCACTCTACCTATTTGAATTGGCTCTATCGAATATTTAAAGTATCATCAGATTTTAAAGATGGTCTATCTATTCATCAACATGGATAGAGTCTGTGTCAGTTGCCCTTGCTAACACGATTCTTCCGCCGTGGCTGTCACAACACCACGCCCAGAATCACCCTCGGCGTCAATTTATTAATGTTACAGCCAAATACTGACGGACGAATTCATTTCGGGTTGCATTTATCATAGACCTGTCAATCCTTATTGCCAGTACAAACACTTTAAATGGGTCTGTTTGATGAAGGGGTCTACCTAAAGTCAACTTTGTCAATGCAAAGAATAGGCGCTCGAGTGGAATAGGTTCGACTGCTTTGCTCCCAATGTAACGGTCATCTAGTTTTTAGGAGCATTGTTTAATTGATTTATTTATTGAATCATTGCGTTACAGTAATATAACATTGGTAAGTAAACTTTTCACAATGAAGGCTCATTTATATTATACAAGCGGCCGCCCGCGGCTTCGCTCGCCCCGTTCCCGTTATTATTTCGAGATAAAAAGTATCCTTTGTCCTTCTCCCAGTTTTAAGCTACCTTTTCACCAATTTTCAGCCAAATCGGTTCAGCCGTTCTCGAGTTATAAATAGTGTAAGTAACACGACTTTCTTTTATATGATAGATATAATATTTTTAATTATGGATAATCAGGCAGCGCGTTTATCATTAATCGTAAACCTATGAAACAAAACAACGATAACATAAAAGCTAATAACACTACTAATTTAAGCATAATAACAGCTATTTAAGCAGCATCCTGTCTCGTGCCGTGGTAATGACAAAACAAAGTCCCTTGTGGAGTGATTAAAACTGTACCTAATATTTTAAATGTTGCTCATATTTAAGGGCTACCAAATGCAAAAACACCTACGTCATTCTAAGCTCAAAAAACAGAAACTTGGAAAAAAACATAGTTCTTTAAATTCACTTAGGCTATTTTTTTTTGTTTAAGAAAAGACGCTTTAATTTAAAATGCAATTAATAATATAATAACGATATTCATATTTTCTATCTTGATCACTAAAACATAGATTTCAAAAAGTTGAAATCTAAAATAACATACAAGTTTTACTTTACCAAGTTAAGTTTTCCAGCAGATTGCACGCCAAAAATAACTTGGTGGATTTTTGGTATCAGATCCGGGAAATGATTGATTAAAAACCTAAAAACGATACCCAATTTCCGTAAAAAGGGCTAAATCTTAAAAGCTGGTAGCCCTGTCTTTCGGAAATGGCTTAGGATAGGAAGTCCAATTGGGGACGCATGCACCGGATGTAGGGCGCTGTGAAAGCACTCCGGGACAATTTACTTGTTAATTATACAAGTCCTTAATTCTCCTAATAATGTAAGCGTTCCATTAACTATGATGTTGAAATGCAAATTCATGATTGTTTGTTGGCTGTTCAACGCTATTGCCTAGTTCTCTATTCACTTCTTCTTCTTATCGCGTCACTACTGGTTCTATCGAACCAAATTTGGTCTACTAGGGTTTATAATAAACATAATTGAAACTTAATCGTTGTATTCAGATAGGCTATTTAATTTCTGCTAACTTTTACCTTATTATTCTTATAAAACGAAGGTTAAACAAAATAAGAAGAGTTATCTGCTTGTTTGTGGAGTCTATAGACAACACATTTGGGAAATTTTGTTATTTAAAAAAACTCTACCTAAAATCAATTAAGATAAGTCCTCACGGCAATCTATTACCAAGCAACTTTGTTTGACCCGTATGCGATAACTTAAGAAACTACAGATTACATTAAGTGTTAATATTACTGGGCATTTTTATTTGTACAATTTAGGTGGTGGTTATTGATACTACAACTTAAAAAAAACTGTGGATGAGCTTATCTCTTACTGTGTCTCAGAGGCGCCAGTGGGATATTAAACCGAGACGATAGCTGTTTTTCTAATTCAGCATAAAGATACGTTAGTGACCCTGATAAACTTATGATTGCGCGTTCTGAGTTTCCAATTATTGTTTATGAGACCTCACGGTAGGTACCTAAGGCTACACGAGTTCATCAGCTGCCTATGGTGTGACTCGCATCATCATCATCATCAACCTATTTCAGTCCACTGCTGGACGTAGGTCTCTCCCAAGACACGCCACTGTTCCAGGTCTTCACTCTTCTGCTCCAGTGCTTGCCAGCTACATTCTGCAGATCGAGCCCACTTTGCCGGAGGGCGTCCTACTCGCATAATTCAATACAATTCAACTCAAAACTTCTCTATTCACTTGTATCAAAAGGATCACATTGAAAGGTCTTAGCTAGGTGAGTCCAGGTGCGCGACCAAACCTAGAAGAACAGGCAACAAAATGACCCTAGCGGTCATTTTGTTCCTTTAACTTTAATCATTAACTGGAAAATAATTAGTGCGAGCCTGGAAAGTTTGATACAATGATACCGAGAATACAATCACCCTTGCTTGTCCAGAACACAATATTTTACTGTTTTTCAAGGAAACTTAAGAAGGCATCATGATAACCGCTAGCACATCCTATTTTTAAGCCTACTACGAATATGATCCACTTAAACGCTACGTAAACCAAGGCCATAACGCCTCATAACTGTGACATTTCGTGACGTGAACTAATTTCGTCAATATTGCCTGAAGGTCGTGCAATCAACAGCTAATCCCATGATGAAGGTATCCTACCTATGGCGTCGAAAGGCGAACTTATAATGAAACATAAATTATAGATGAAACAGGATAAAACGGTTATAGTGGAAAATAAAAAAATCCTTTCATCACACTGGTCCAAAAAACTAGTGACACGATAAGAAGTTGAAAATTCAACGAATGCTCCTGTGAAGTTGTAGCGTTTATGCTCATTAATCAGTCTAAAGAAATAATAATCCGCCTTCCCTGATTCAACAAGAGATAAAATTACAATGTTGCGGACATTTTAGTCTAATAGAATTGAATTTGAAAAGATATTAGAAAGCTAGGAGGATCCAAAATATGTGAGCAGGTCACGCGTTAGCCCACGCCAACCACTTTATTCTGGCAATTGGATAATGCTAAGGCAAATTGGGGCCCACCAGAGCGCTTCCCGCCCGTGGCTGCTCTCGCATCTCTCGAGGGCTCTCTAGCCGCTAGTGCTTCACTGCTGGCCTTTTATTCGGCCGCTGCCGAACTGTTATAATGCGATGCTGGTAATTTTTGTATCGTAGCTTAGTTTGGTGGAGTCTGATTTTATTCTAGACGCTATTGTAAAATTATCTTGTGTTTTATTGTTCACAGAATACATCAGTAGCTATATGCCAGAGTGTAATGATTGTGAGGGTTATGTTTTTAAGGTCTGCGGCAAATTATATACAGACCCTATATACCTAAATTATGGGTAAAATGTGAATCATTTTAGTTCCATAACAGCACGAAATCAAACTGCTTGACTAAATCTATCTGAAATTCCGAATAACGCTTAGAACAAGCCCTATAGACCTAATAAAAGGTCCATAAAGAGAACATTAGTTGGTGATGGCATTCGCTATTTATAAGAGAGCTACCATCTAACTGGCTCAACGAGATCATTGCTACACATCCGAGAATTGTCTGTTTTTATTCGACTGCACAGCCGTTGAGTGTCCAATAAATGGTCAATAAATCAAAACACTTCGCAGTGACGGAGTGCACTCCCGGCAATTTCGCTGGACGTGCTTGAACGGACGAAGGATTGTTCAGGAGCTCGGGGGGAAGAGAGAGGAGAAGTTGAATGGGCGCAGTAACTACATGATAGTTTGTACGCAGCGCTGTGTGGCGGGAACGCAGTCCAGCTAATGAGGAAATAGAAATTAGTGGGCGACCAAGCGAATGCAGTTCTTTATCATATTCAAGTCTTTGTGATTTATTTTTAAAGTTCGATGAAGAGGTGATCTTGTGAAATTGTATAATAATCACAGCTTGTTTATAAGAAATTGTAAATAACTAAACGATTAATACGACGAACAATTTTTTTTACATGTTAATGACCATAAACAATGATGTAACCGATGATGAACCAGGATGGTCTAAGAATGGTCTAAAAGACAACATTCACTCTTGCCTCGAAGACTGTATAGAAAACTGTAGAGCATGGACTCTTGAAAACTTTGCTCAGTTTATGGAGGCGGTGCAGCGGTGGCGGCTAGTGACTTAAACCAGTTAAATAAGGATGACAACGTTCCACCGCCCATGGAATTTATTTGCAAGATGTACGTATGAAATAACAGTCTGGCTTTAAATTGACGCCAGACACTGCTTAGAAATTAGCGCTAAGGTTGAGTACCTAACGAAATAGAAACAATTAAATTACTAGACGCAATTACTGTGTCTATATTTAGCTTTTGTTAATTAGTATAAAACTTCTTTGTCAAGACTGAGACAAAGATGTCCTTGAAGAATCTTTCGTAAGCTCGTGAGTTGCACGTTTACTATTTTCTCTACAGATAATTTTATTCTTTAAGTTTACAAGCCCTCATTTATTGAATCAGAAGCGGGAGGGTTTCAAAACTTTGGTCAACATAATTATGAAAATCTTAGTGCTATTCAGCCCAAAAACGTTGGAACGAGAATTTTAAACCTTTGTTTCCATTTCGGTTTCCAAATAATGAGGCGTGGGTTATTTGTTTTAGGACATTTCTTTGTGGAGCGAGCTGGTATGACCGACATGAGAGTTCGTAAGAAGGTTTGTTAAGAAAAACAAACAAGCACTGCACTGACCAGCGTTGATTGCCCAATTGAAGGGCCCAGTTGGCTTCATATCGCACATTTTCAATTACATGACCAATTGATAGTTCCAAGATGTAATTCATAAACGGACAAGAGAAAGTTCTCGTGAGAATTAATTATAGGTTATGTAAGAGCTTTTAAAAGCATTTGAATTTGCAATCTATGCTAGGAACAACAACATTTTTTTCAGGTTTAAGTTTTTTTACGAATAAACTGAAATGCTAGTATAATCGAAGGATGATAGCCGACATTGTAACCGGAATTTTTTTTATACAACTGAGGTTAAGTGGTAACTATCGTATATAACAAAGCATTGCCTCTTAGGTCACGCATGTCAGAGGAACGTGCCCTACGATCACTTCCCTGTGTCAACTTGATGCATACAGATTTTCAGCCATATTAATTTCTTAACCTTTTAACCAAATATTATATCAACCATGCTCGTTGCATACTTCTCCATCTCCCCAAACTGTTGAACAGCCATAGGCAATGGTCGTTTACTTTTAAAATACATCGAGTTTAATACAAACTGTGAATATTCATGAGTGCACCTGACGCCAATGGCCGTTCTCATTTCAGTTCCGCGCCAGTTCAAAACATTGTTTTGATGTTTTTGCTCTACTGACTTCGTGAATTACTATTCAAATATGTCTGAATTATTTAACGTTGAGTAACTGATTTCCCACGGTCTTATTATAACCGTTATTTGTATCGTAGGAAATACAAATAAATTGTAAGTTTTACTACGTTACAGGTAGTGCACGTGAACAATAACTTTCAGCAAAAAAAATAAGTCAACTTCAAACACAGAAGAGCTTAATAATGGATGACCATTTTATGTCGCCATTTACCGCCCATTCTGAATTCTACAAAAAGTAGGCACTTTTGCACTGAATAAAATTTATGGAACGAAGTTTGGTAAGCTGGTATCACATTAATAATCATGAAATCCGTCTACAACTTGTCATAATAGTAAATGACAAAGCCTCCAGTAGCGTGCCTTCTGAAACACCTGACCATTATTTTGTAGGTCAAATAAAATAGCGCTTTAGCTTCATTAACTACATAATTATCTAAAACGAGGAAACTAGGTGCCGATGACTAAATAAGTTCCACCCTTTAGACATAAATTTATATTGTTTCTGATTTCCCGGACACAGTGCAATACCGTTTAAAACGTAAATAACGTGACAGTCATTTGCTTCCGATAGGTAATTGTTCACTTCCGAACCCCATGCGGCGACGCAGGCGGACCGTAGATACCTTCACTGGTATCCACATTCCACCACATAAAGGTAGCTGTACCCCCTATTTCTCCGTGACATAGGTGCAATAACCATGTCGGACACGGTAGAGTAAATTAATCGTTTAGAGATTTCGTTTAATAGACCCTTTTAAACTGTTCTATTTGAATATTCATTTTATATAATCACCGTGAGATACATTCTGTAAGCATTCAGTTAATAATTATATGCTATGCAGGAACTTTGGTATTTTAATTGTCTTTATAGGAGAAATTAAACTTGTCTGTTATTTTAAGTTGCCCTTTTTTCAATAAAAGTTACGTTTTTGCTAAAAATAAACGGATACATTTCCCGCCTGGAAGTTCAGCTTGACCAATTTAAATTGTCGGCTGGCCATATTCGGATCACGATGTAAATAACATGGTAGTTTCAAGAGCGCAGTGTAATAAACTCGTAGCTAGAACAAAACGAACCAACTCTAAAATAGAGGCGAGGGGGCCTGGCAACTAGCAGCTTCCTTCCTGCGTCCATCCGGCGTGCAATCTCACGCGACCCCTGCGCGCTGCCTATGGTGGATGACCACCACGACATCAGTTACACTGAGAACTACACATCGAAAAGTCAGAAGACGTAAATTTACTTTAAAAAAAAACGTTTTTTAACCTACTAGTATGGATGGATGTGGATGCTTGTTACTCAATAACGCCAGAACGCCTAAACGGATGTGGATAAAATTTGGCAAACAGATGATTATAGTCTGGAATAGCACATAGGATACTTTTTATCCCGAAAGGTAACAGGAACGGGGCGTAACGGTAATGAGACGAGCGAAGCCGCGGGCGGCCGCTATTTCTATATAAAAAAGATATAGTTTATAAATGACGAAATAATATAATATAATATATAAATAACAAATATTTTAAAAAAATACAGCTAAGTTGAGAAACCCCTTCCGTTTTGTTTACAAATATACCTAGGGCCAGTAGCACGAAAAGACAAATAGTAACATAACAAAATTAGACATGCGCGTTTTTACTTTCCAAGTTTTTTTATAAAATAAGGGCAGTACCTAAGTTGTTTGTTTTCATACTTAGATGGTTTTTTTTTCAATCTTTGGTGAGGGAATCTACAGCTGTTGACAACTAACATAAAGTAGAGGCGTTTACTTAACCAATGCTGCTTTTAGCATTGATAAACTCAAAGTTATACAAGGACGCAGTTTTTAGCGTCTTCTCAGATAACATCAGGTAGACAATGAATTTTCACCACTAAGAACAAAGTTCTTATAGTGGTGTAGTACCTACTGTTAGGTACACTTCTAAGTAGGTACAGTAACATTAAAAGTAGATTGACAATTTAATTTATTAAATTCCCTTTTTCTATGGATATGTCAAAGAAATGGCAACTTCGGCTTGCAAACAGTTGTGACTCAAAGCAGATCTTCAAATAAAGTTCGAAAGTTACATCAAAATTGAGCTGTTAAGAAATATTTAAACGTAACAAACCAGAAATATCAATCTACTTTTTATAATGACTGTACCTACTCTTCTTACTGTAGTTGGATTCACACCAAATAAAAATGTAAATAAACGCAGTCCCAAGAAACTTCACCTAAATAATATCAATCCTAAATGATCCCTCAAAGAGCTTTTTATGAACTGTGAACGTAAACAAGTTAACGTGTATGGTGAAGTACGTACTGCAGTGCACCAAGGCATTGCATTCCATTTGCCACACCTTTGCACTGCGATGACAGACGTGAACCGGTGGCTGTTCAGGGTGCCTTCTGGTCTGAGATCCGGAGATTTAGGAGATTAACGAAACGTCCATAAACAAGGATTTCAAATGGGTAAACTGTGAGATCCAGGGGCGTATTTACCCTTAGGCCAAGAGGGCCATGGCCCGGGGCGGCAGGCTGCGAGGGGCGGCGCAAGCCGCTCCTCGTTCAGATTCGTGCGCCTTTTTTTACTTCGCATCATCATCATCATCCACAACCCGACTTCATCCACTGCTGGGTATAGGCCTCCCTTAGTTTGTGCCATCTACCTCGATCCTGTGCCAGTCTAAGCCATTGCCGCCCCACGACCCTGAATATATCTGACTTTACATCCCTGATGCAATTTTAAAAAGCCTACTAACCAAAACTAACCTCGTTCGTCGAACGAACGAACAAAAGATGAAACTCATAAAAATAACGTTAATTTTAACGGGGCGGCCGGCCGGTCAAAGGGCGCGGGCGAGAGCGGGGCGAGGCGTACTCCGTCGCTCGTGAGTGACTCGGGACTAGTCAGGATGCTTCGACTTTCGTTTCTCGTGTTGTAAAGCAGCTGGGGCGGCGCGGTCGCGGGTGGACTAGCGGCTAGCGGCACGTAAGTCTAGCGCTGAGCGATACGCGGAGGGGATAGCTGCGCATGTGTACTGTCGCGCACGCAATACAATTATAACTTTAAATAATTATTTAGTAAATTGAAATGTTACATAAGCTTTACATTTTTTAATTGCTAACTCTTTTCCTTACATAGAACTTTCCAAATTATTGTTTCTTGTAGTAATTTCTAAGAGGAGTGTACATTTTCGATAATGTAAGGCAGGTAGAAAAGGTGCGGGTTACCGTTTGGGGACAAATTAACATCTACCTGCTACGACTATTATTATAATTAAAGAAGCTATAGGCCAAGCAAAAAAGTGAGAAAATTTAAAAAAAAAACTCCCCTTTTTGCTTATAACTTCTTTAAATTTAAATTTAAGGCAAAAAGTTATATGAACATATTTTTAGCAATGCAATTTGCTACAAATTATTCCTTGATGAATTTTTTGTAGGACGCATATACTTTCCGAGATATCGCGAAAAGTGTTTGCACGCCTATATTGAAGATGGCGGCCGGGGTACAAGGGCGGCAACCCCACAAACTTAGAGTTAAGCTATTATTGGCCTGACCTATTATTGACTTTTAACAAAAATGCAATATTCGGTCCCTAAATTAAAACATTTCAATGGACTAATTAGCTAAATAATGATAATGACATGATTTTAATGTAATGTTAAATAGTAAGATGTCCAAAAATGTATAGTAATAGACATACATTTTTGACAAGTTTATGGGGAGTAGAAAAAGAAAAACTTATTATCAGTCATCAATAACAATACAATTATTGAGAACGCGACTGTACACTGTATGTGCACGGAGTGTGGTATCGGTGTGGGAAGGGGAACTCGAGCGGAGAGCCAATCGGCGCTACGCACGCCTGCCCTTCATCCCGCTAGCCCCCCCTCAGGTACCTTAATTTTGACTTCTGCGTAATAACGGTCAGCGCTTAAGTTACGTGCCGCTACTCATACTATTAAATGTAAATCGTAAATATAAATAAAAAGCTCGATATTATAAAACAAATCGGGGAACATTCGTATGGGATTATCTGATTGTTTCTTTGGACTTCACTGTCTGTATAATAATAATATTTATTTATTTATTTATTTGTAGGTACCTACCTAATGTTTCACGTTCTATACCTGTAATAACGTTTTTGAAAACGAGCCGAAATTTGCAATAAAAAAACTTTTTTTCCGAAAATTTATGGGGCGGCATATCTTTTAGGCCCGGGGCGCCAAATCTTTAAATACGCCTCTGGTGAGATCCCGTTTACTGACAGCGTTTTTTACGCGTTCGTTTCATCCAAGTTTGTTTTATCACGGCGAGGTAAAAAGGAGAGTCATCATTTTTACCTGGAGCCTAATTCTCGGGCCGACCGAGATCATTTTGCAATTTTATTTTATTGGTTCCTTTCGAAGAGAGAATGGATGCGTTCCTTGAGTAATTCAACGACGACATCATCGTAGAAGCCTCGACAGCTACGATATACGGAAAACGTGGAAAAAGTGCGGGGTTGTGCAATGCCAATGTGTATATAAGGGATATTGAAAATCTCGGTCGGCCCGAGAATTAGGCACCTGTATGTAGTTTAGTATCAAAAGGGTTCATGCAATTTTGCAACTTCTAATCGTACTAATTATAATACGCACTTTTACCAAATATGGTATCCTATGCCAAAAAAATATGGTGCGTTGAGAACAAGCGCAACGAATCACAAATCGAAGTTAATGAATTTACAAATTGTCCTATAAACAGTATTATTGGAATGTAAATGCAACAAAGGCAACGGGGTCGTCAAATAATAATAAATGGAAACAAGTCAATTGACTTCGTTTACCACACAGCCAAGGCTGAGGGGTGTAGTAGCCGCCCCGTCTCGCCACTTGAACTTTTTGCGCTTACACAGGGGCATAAATAAATTGCTCCTAACTGATAATTTTGACGTAAACCAGCAGTCACTGTCAGGGTATGGGAACGTTTAGTTTTATGTCAGTTTTAGTGTAAAAGTGTGATGGATAACATAATTTTACTGCAATTCCGATAAGCTGGGGTTGGTAGTATTTGATAGTTTAACTCTGCTATTACCACCGAGTTGCAGCGGCTTTATGATGAAGTTGCGGCATTGTTCTGGCCACAAAAATATACCCAGAGTACCGCTTACTGCTATTCGCAATAATAATTGATTGATCTACACCTTAGATCAATAGTCCTGTAGATTCTACAGGATGTACAAAACTATAGTAAGTTACGTCCATTTATCTTTGAATAGTCATTAAACAAGGCTAGTTAAATTAGTTAATCCAAAATCAGTTATCATATCACAATAGCGATGTCATTTAGTTCACTGGTTCTAGTTTTGGAACATACTAAAGTTGACAGACCTTTACATCTGTACATAATTTATTCAGCGTCAGAAGCAACTTTCACCCATGCTCTTTACAAAACTCTGTGGCTGGGACAATACCTACTTAAGGTGAAGTAGTCTTGAATTTTGGATCATGATAATGAAGCAGGGGTTTTGAATAATACTTCAGATGGATGCTGACGAGGTTAACCTTTGTAGACCTTTGTCTTGTTATTAACTGCTTGGTAGAATTTACACAAAAGCATTTAAAGGCATGCAAATAAGCTTACTTCAAGAAGATTATTCATAGTCAATAATGTTTGTAGTGAAGCTTGAAACGGTACAAATAGTTTGAAAACAATCTGCATCGCCCTCATTAGACAATGTAAGAATCTATGTCAACTTTACCTAAGTGTAACGAGTTATCGACTGTTTTGGAAACTGTATTCATTAAATACCAGCGAGGTCGCAGGTTGAAATGGTGTGATATATTATCTCTAAATAATAAACTCAAAATATTTATACTTCATGAAAAAAACAGTGTGCGTACGCGCGTAAACCGACGTGAAGGCATAGTTACGTCTGTGGGTAAAATATATCAGCACTCGTAGTCTGAGTTTAACTCTATCAGACTCTTTTTGTACGGAGAAAAGATGAGAAAACTACAATACGTTACGTAGAAACGATCGAAACGAGTTGTTGTCTCATCATTTCTTCATTCAAAAGAAAGAGACATGTAGGCGAAACGACTTATTCAAACTGAACGAGTAAAACTACGACTTGCCCTTCAGTTTACAATTTCCGTTGAAAGATCATAAAGTTTGGTTACCCAATAATCAGAAAATATAAAATAAACAATAACTTCTTATCAATTTTACTATTAACGCATAGTTTCAATACGTGAGAACTTGAAATATTATGCCTATTGTTTTACGCCTAGTTTTTATCTGTTTACTATTTTATGGATGTTTAGTAAACAAATCAAAACGAGGTCTATCGACGCAGTTAATCAGTGCTTAATTAAAATTATTGAACGTTATAAAGTTACTAGCACTTGCCAGTATAATGGCTAATTTTATTATAACAGTTAATACAATTAAAGATTAGGGATACATCCTTGCTGTCCGTAAAGTTAATAAGGGTAGAAAGGGACAAACAAAAAAACTTACTTGCTGCACACTGCATTCAGAGCCGCAGTTGACATCAAAATGTCCATCCCCAGTCCGATTCTGAAAAAAAGAATATAATTTAAATTGCAAAAATGTTTCAAGGACATGGGGCGCACATGGGGAGAAATACTTCTCAGTCCTCAAAACAGATAACCCAGTAACTAGAATAGACAACTAGCTCTAGCGAAGTTTTTTCACACACAGTTACTGATATTTGTTGACCACTTTGAAAATGAATTGAACTAAAAGAGTTGACTAAATATCTGGCGTAAAGTCTATTCCAAAATAAAAGGTCTATTTCAAGGCCTACCTACTGCAGACATTATCTTTTTTCTGATGACCAGCCGACGATAACACTTTCTTGACCATTGAAAGGGAACGAAAGCGGTTGAGTTCATCACAGGGTTTTTATAAGTTTTTTATAATTGGTCAGGTTTCATTGCAGTGACAGTGCAGTGACGCCACGCTGTTGTGATGACTTCCGTCGGCGCGGGCGCAGCGAACCGAGCAGAACTAACCGACACTGCGCCCTACCTGCTGTAATTGAGGCCTGATTGATTTATATAAATGATGGCAGGTTCATCTATAGATCAAGTTTAGGATTAATGATGCGATTATGTACTTTTTTTTCTACTAGCGACCAGAGCGAAGCAGGGGCGGATCGCTAGTGTATTCTACAGCGTGTATAGATTTATTTCAAGGACTCGTACGCTTCTGTTTCTAAATTCAATGCTACAACTTGAATGCGGTTTTTTAAAGAAAACTCTGAGATGGTTCTTTCTTAGCTAAATTATTATGAATTTTTGGTACAAATCTATGTGATCTTTGTGTTCTGAGGATATTCAGATTTTATTCATTTTATTTAATAATAAATGAAATGAAATGAAAAAAGTTTATTGAATAAACACAAACATTCAAAAAAAACTATAAACTTAAATACAAACAGGGTATAGGCATACAGGATGAAAGGTTTGAGACCAAGTGAATAAATAAAAAAATTGGGTAACTACTAGGTAAGAGTCCCGCGAGAATAAATCATGAGTAAATTAATTACTATTTATCCACTCTTTGCTTGATAAGAAAAAATATGACTTCAAATATTGAAACCCTTGGCCTTTCCATATTTTACGTGAATTCTGCAAGCGTGCGACCGGAACTAGACCGGTTTCACTTAGTAGGCTTCATGAACGTGATACCTGCGGTTTTCGCTTTTGGGATTTTTATTTCTCGGACGCATTGTCCCAGGATAATATAGAATAATAGAGGTAATCAAACACGTTGTGCTACTTTTAACCGACTTCGAATAAAAGGAAGGAGGTTCTCAATTCAGTTATATTTTTTAATGATGTTTGTTATAGCATAATGTCGTCATTTATAAACCGATTTGTTTTTTTTTCAACTGAAAGGTGCTCCCAGATTGGTCCCATAGAAATTTTAACAAAATCGGTTCAGCAGTTTGGCCATGGTTTTGAGATTTTGAAGTTTTTTTCACTTTTATTTCGTTTGGTTAAAGGTCGGTAAGGGACATTTCAATTTACGGGAAGCTGGGGATCAGATAAACGGGTGACTCTGAGAGATAAACTATTTTCTTCTAAATATTACACTGTTGCAGTACAGCAGCACTTTCAATGTAGCTTGAAAGGTCACCTAGTCACTTATTATACTTGAGTGGCTGTTTGTGTACTTACCTGAAAATCAGGCTCAAATTCTACCTTATATTTAAATACTTAGTTGGCGGGACGGTTTGGACCGAAAAATACATTGTGCATATGACATATATTCGTATTTATAAGTGCAATATTCGAATAGACTTGACAATTTTTGTTAATACCAGCATTATCCCGAGATGTTTGTTAAAATATGACTTTCATTATACTATGTAGCTGGGGTAACCAAGCGTCCGTGTTCCGTATATAGCATGTTTGCGTTGATTATGATGGTTCGCTAATTGCCCACAATTGCTTAGATGTGCGTTGAACCTTAGCAAGAGTCGACGCAAATAAACTAACTATTAAGACTGATTATAGTTATTGTCAACCAATGCATTATTTATTGCTCTTTATCAATGAAAATATGCTCATTAATATGAATAAGTACCTAATAATTAATCAGTTAACTAAACTCATTCTCAATTCTATTGCATAATTCATAATTTAAATAATGTCAAGTAAACGGATTGTCGATATGATTTGGTAAACAAGCGTGTCAATGTTTATAACCCACTAGAGATAAAACTATTTACTTAACAGAATATAAAATTGGTAATAATATTCGTGTAAATACAGAGCTCCGAGGCCTTAAGTTTTGAATGTAACCGACACTTTTTCGTCGTGGGTAGACGAAACATTCAAACGACGACAGTTTAAAATAAGAAAGGAAGACCTCATTACCATCCAAAACAAACAAAATTAATTAATCAAACCTGGAATGGGCATTTTTCATTGCATCGAGCAACGGCTTCCGCTCCAAATTTCTCGGTGATGGAACTGTAATCGCAGCCAATTGAGCGAGCGGACAAAGCCAATCCGAACAACGACAACACTAGCCATTTGTGCCAATTCTGCACAGCGTTCATTGTGCCCACCGGCTCTGTGCCGTCACCGACACGCATCACTCACATTAACACATTCCATCAAATAAAACTAAAAATCCTATGGAAGCGTCACGAAAATATGTTGCGGGAAATTGAAAAGTGCGCGCGAATCGTCATGTTTGATCCAAAGC
Organism: Thera britannica; assembly: GCA_939531255.2. NCBI lineage: Eukaryota > Metazoa > Arthropoda > Insecta > Lepidoptera > Geometridae > Thera > Thera britannica. Next base: position 21,145,150 of record OW618034.2, read on the forward strand.
GCGGCAACGTTGCGCGCACGCAGCGAAAGCTAGTGTTGGACTGAAGTATAACGCTATACGCTGCGTGCGCTGTAGGCACGCGCTACGAGACCGCTACGATCGTTTGGGCGCTACGCCCATTCATTATGTCCTCCAATCCATCCTTTGAGTTACACCTGAGTTGTGCACTTGCTTGAACGGTTTATTATAAACTGATTTTGAATCATGTTTGTGAGTAAACAAATCGCTATTTAATAACATTGTATTTTGTGTCATACTGACTAGGAGCACGGAATACTTGGCCTTCAAAATTAGTTAGTTAATACTGCCGATTTTGATAAAAAATAATCAATACACTCTGATAATTCAAATGAAATGTCCTCCTTAAAAATACGGCTTTGAAATATCTTTTCAATTCCAACTTCAAAACAAAACCTTGTTGAACACTACAGATCCTGGTTAGTTTTTGAACATTGCAGCACTGCTAAAAATAGTTAAACTAATACCATCATTAATCATAATTATACCATTTCTCCATAGCTTTCACATACAGTAGCTGACCTTGTTGATCCTAATTCGTCGAGTTTGTTCGAATGTTTTATAGAGTCGTATATCAGAGCAACAAGGCCACATTGCTAGAGAACTCAGCCGCTTTACACTGAGTTCAATTAATATAACTACATGCCAGTACATTGCTTCCCACGCTGGATTTTGTACAATAAACTCCTAGTGCTGAGATATTATGTTTTAAGGTGGAAGGGAGGGGACTTAGTTTCTATGAATAACGATTATTAGGGTGAAGCATTAAAGGTTGGATGATATTTTAAACAATGTCCCAAGTTCATAGGTACAGTCAGCATGAAAAGTAGATGGGCAATTTCAGTTAGTAGGTAAATTCCTCATTTCTTTGGATTTGTCAAATATGTATATGAAAACTTCAGTTTGCAAATAGTTGTGGCTCAAAACGGATGTTAAAGAACGCTCGGCTCTTTACTTTAAAAAATTCTTCAAATAAAATTCAAAACCTCAAACTAATATAAAGAGAGTTGGGTTAAGAAATATTTGAACACTAGCGTTCCGCCCCAGCTTCGCACGGGTCGCTAGTAGAAAATAGCGTGATATTATATAGCCGTTTCAATTCGGACCAGCAGTTCCAGAGATTAGCGCGTTCAACCAAACAAACAAACGCTTCAGCTTCAGCTTCAGCTTTATAAAATGTTTTCGTTAAAAAACATACAATGCCTATGGCAAACAGACTTGATTTTATGTATGTATGTCTAGTGTTTACACTAGCTTGTTAGAGCACCCACTAAAGTATTATCCTGCGTGACATCATCCTATATAATATCTATTGAGTAATAAATGAACTTAAAACTTTTTTTATTCGGTTTATTTACGTAGTGGATTTAATATCAAAGCAAATATTTATCTAGGTAGGTAAAGTTGTGTAGATGTAACCTCGAGATTAAATTAATCACTAACAAAATATGGAAGACTGGCACAAGCGCCATCTTATCCCTGAAAACGAAACTAATTCATAGGCTAGGCCGACTGAGCCTGTGTGCGAACAATAACCACACGCATTACGTTCACAAACTCAAACTAGCTAGCATCATGTAGTTTTCAAAAACTCAAAGATGGAGCCACACGTGCCGTTGTACGTTACAATCTAATTTCAACAGATGGCGCTATCAGTCTTTATGACACAAACTGGACTGGATTTTTGTATTTCGTATTCAAGAGTTGCAAACTTTTCGGAACTTTATCAAAAGAGATAATACCCACATAAATTACAGGTTACTTACGGATTAGGAGATGATACGAATCCATGCAAAGCAAACCCCGAAGTTGCAGGAGTGGTTTAACCTGAATGAGACAAAATTACAGTCATTAAAAATTTTGCTATGTAACTCGAGATAATGGGCTTCAAAGATAACTAGCTAGGTAGTAGGTATAGGTAGGTAGGTCTATGTCTAGGTCCTATAGTGTATGGTATGGCGCAGTTAACAAGAGTAGGTAGGCATAATGTATGGTACATCTAGGCCTTGATGATGCATAGATAAATAGTAATGCTTTTTCACTATTACGGGCTTATCCATTATGCTTAACAATAGGCAAAGAAATAATTCAATAGATATAACCAGTTCACCATCATCATTTCAGCCCGGTATAGATAGATACCTTTTTGTTGATTACCACGATACACATAGACCTCCTTTACTTACTGCAATCATTATCTGCCTCTGCGTCTTTTGTCCAGTTGTTTCCTGCGACCTTTACAATGTCGTTGACCCTTGAATCGTTTTCTTAATATTTTTTCCAAACTGCAATGTCATTATCCCCAGTAATTGAAAAGATAAGAATACTTATATAAATAAAGAAAAAACAACTGAAATAAACAACTGAACCAACAAATGTGTATTGACGTGGATGTAGGTATGTATTGATATAAGTTTTGTAGGTTCGTATGTGGTACTAATTCATTGGAAAATTGCCATTATAAAAGAGTTTATTGTATTTTATCAGTTGATTGTAAAATTTTATGAGAAATAATTTTATCATCCCCAGTAGGTTAGATTATTGCTAATACAGATATTAAGTACTTATACCACCCACAAGTGGTCGTCATGAAGTGGTAAAACGATACAACAAACTGGACTTAAAATGTTGAAGTGCTCAGCCGGTGACTCTCACTGCTGCACTGGCAGAAAAAAAGAGAATGCATATTTTTCTTGCCAAGGTTACGACGTAGGCATGGTAGGAAAGTACCTAGGTACCTTCTGTTTTCGAGTCAAGATCAACAAATTCAACATCTTACAGCCAAACCACCAAGCTAGTAGGAAGACGACCTACCCTACCATGACGGTATGCGGTTGGCGCCAGGGCCGAAAAAGTCCTAGTTAGCTTTGGGGTTGGAGTAAAACCAATTCTCAGAAGTTTTTTCAGCAAAATGTTACATGATACTCCGTATGTGCTAATGTCAGGTAAGGTGCCAAACGCGTATTTTTTTTGAACGAAAATACATCTGATATTTTGTAAATACATTTTGTACCTTCCCACATTGCTAAAGATGTGGAACCATTTTCAATTTGTGAAGCATGTGACGATGCACAGCGCCATTGCTTCGAAGATGTGATGAAGACTGGCTAATATAGCGCTATACCATAACCTTGCTTTGACAGAGGCCCATAAAAAAAAATACGGGTTGCACTCCGGGAGAAGTGAAAACTTGATTATTAACGTTGAGCATGTTTGATATTTTGGAATGGTTAGGGGGGGCTTGTTTGTTATTTGGCACGCTGTAACATACACGAACATTCGCGCAAGCGCCCTGCGCTGCCTAAACGAAACAGTAGGCCCAGGCATACATTTTCGCCGCGCCGTAGAGAGGGGATAGCTGTCTACTCTCCATCCGTCTTACGCTTTTTCGATCAGGTCACGTGTCCTGACGCGCTGACGCGAGTTTAAGATTTTATACCCATTACAGAAAAAGTGCTCAACGCCGCTAAAGAAGTTTTCACTTCAAAAACTTCTTTCACCAGAGTTGATCAGGGCAGGTACTAAACCAAAGCAGTAGGTATAGGCCATTACAATTTCGTGTACTGTAATAAGTTATTTTACTTCCCCTATGGTACCAGAAATAGTAACAAAACTGTGAGATTCTCCGTTTCCCGTATTTTTTTGTGTAATTCTGTATTACCGGCTCTTTTATCTTATTTCCTTTCTCGTTATCCGTTTATTTACAAGGTTTATTGTTTTAATGAAGACTTTCATAGTTGCCAATCTCTCTCCATATAGTTTTAATTTGGCACTGAGTACGAGTTATTGTTTATTAAACTAAGAATACCATCCTAGACTTTGAATCGCTCATGTCAATAAACCCAAAGTTCGATATGTTGTTTGTTTGTCTCTAAAGAGTATCACCGTATCTCCAGTGATGGATTTAGCCCATGTACGAGTAGTTGGTACAGATCCAAGTATCCCGTGCCAAGGCGAGATCGGACTAGCTTGTTACCTAATTCGTAAGTATTTTAGTTCTAAAGACTATCACAGCACAGGCGATGTGTACAATTTTATCGCGGCACCAGTGAATTAATTTATTGTCTTTGAAGTATAGAACAGAACTCGCGGAATAACAAACAGTTACAATTGTTACTTTTACAATACGTTATAATAGTTTGTCTTAGTCGTAATTTAGATAAAAATTATTGTAGTGGCTGAAGAGATAAAGCATTGTGTGGTGCTATAGAAAAGACGTGTGGGGGACATAATCGGTTCAGTTCAATACCGTCTGTGGTGGTGGCTTGTTCAGGACCATACGCTGTTATTGTGTGAACCATGGCTCAGGACAATTACAAGGTAGGTACCTACGAGTGTTTACCGCCCACAGTTTTCTTCTTGTATCATGTTAAGCATTATGTAATTGCAGAAGATCTTTTCCCATTATCTAACGGAGTTATGATGAGAGATAAGAAGTTTCAAAGTGATCCTTGTGATACAACTGAATAAAGAAAGTTTTGAATTATGGGAAAAGTAAATTTTATCCATTCGAAGCCTATGACACCTATAAAGTTTGGCTTTAAGGGCCTTATTAATAATCCTGGCGTAGCGTTGGACTAGTTAATCCGTGTTTTGTCACATTTGTTCGAGTTGACAATTGCATGTCAATGCAAGAGACAAAACACGGATTAACTAGTCCAACGCTACGCCGGGATTATTAATAACACCCTAATGGTTTCAAACAATTTACCTATTTAACTTCCCGCTGTCGTGATGTACTTATGTTTGTATTGCACCCACTAGGTAGGTAGTATGGGTGTTATACAAACTACTTAGTACTGAAAAAATTAAAAAATGTAATCATGATAAATATCCCGTTGTTTCAAAAAAATAGTTCAAAAAAAAACTTAATAATTTATGTGATTATCACCATAATGTGTGAGTTTTAGCTGCTATACGTGAAACATGGCACTAACACACAGCTAAGTACCTACCAGGTATATTTAAGGTAGGTATATGAAACAACAACCATCAGCTTAGAGTATTGTTTCTTTACCACCTCATATTAATATGCCTTTATCTTATAGGCGATAAGAATAAAAATAAGTCCACTTGAATTACCAACTATTTGCAATGTTATGTTACGTACCTACTAATTTAACTAAGCAGCAATTCCTACCTGTATGTACCTACTATTATATATTCTGTTCATAGTATTACCAACCTACAATGTGCTACAGACGCAACTATATAAGTAAGATTATAGGTATGGGTACCTTGTACAGTGGGATACAGCTCAAGTTACCTAAAAACAAAGAAAATTGACGCTTACTGCAAGGACATAAGAGCTAGCAGTGTATAGTCTGATGCGTATCCTTGTGTACCTATGTATTTGCTACAGCAAGAACACTGTATATGTGTATTTCGAATGACGAACATCACCTAATCTAACTAAGCCGCGGCTGGGAATCCCTGAGCAAATTGAGGAAAATTATCAGTATTATTATGCTGTCTGTTTGTAGCATGATTTTCACAGCACTCAACCCAAACGATCGTAGCCAAGTTTTTTTTTGCAAAATATTTTTTATCTTGGTCATTCCATTAGCTATACTATACCCATTCTTTACTAAACGATGCGCCAAATAAAGCAACGTTCTGCCCATTTGGACGGGTGACAGTTAGTGACATTCACTTACAAGCACTTTAGCGAGAGGCAGAGGCCCGGAGTTGGCTACTAAATCATAATTAGGTATATGTTACGGCTAATACCCGAAGTGCGGCTACACCTAGTTTTAGCCGGTTAGAATTAGGTGCAGCCACTTACTCTTGGTTAAACCTAGTTCGAGCCGATTGTTTTCGGGTACTGCCATGCACTATTCTTGAAACTAAGTACCTAGGTATAAAAAAAAATAAAAAAAAACCTAACAACCTACTGTTACTTTTGTGACTTAATTCGGGGTGCCGTGAGTTTGAATCTGCAATGGCTCAGCCAGAACAATCGCGAGGAGCCCTACACCTAGTTCTAACCGGCTAAAACTAGGTGTAGCCGCACTTCGGGTATTAGCCGTAACATATATACCAGCTTACTTTTTTACCTAGACATAATTATTCTCTTATCTGGTGCCTGGATCAAGATGTTGTATATTATAATAAACCACTTATTATACACAATTGCATATGAATTTCATAATGTTCAGGTAATCTCCCATACGACATACCTGACACACTATCCGCAGAACACAGAAATCTACATTCTGTGACCTAATCATTACTAAACCAGTATTTCATTAACATGTCTTAACCTTTTTCACATTTATGAGCTAATAATAGCTGACCTGAGAATGATTAAAATATTAATAAAATTAAAGTTTGAGAATCATTACTAATTAATCGCCAAGTGGCCACAACACTTGCAAAACCATAACATATATCTGTATAGTATTACAGATTCTAATAATTCCATATCAGTAGATATAAGATTCTTAAATGTCACATTCAGCAATCCTTGAGCTACTAATTACAAGCAAACAACTGAGCATGTAGGCAGACGAATACCATACCATTGTAAACTACCGCGATAAACCTAACAATTCTATCTGAAATTACTATAGGTAATAACATCAACATAACACCTGTTTTGAATTCCTGCTGATGTAGACTACGGAAAATATTCTCATTCTGCTGCGTCGATGGTATGGAAGCAGACTGAAACAGTTTTTCCACTTCGCAATTTTTTACTAGCAGTTTCCTCCTATAACCTCCTATAAAAATGTACCGAGATGATAAACTTTACATAGATCATGGGAACATGCGCGCGCGCACGCTGACCGGATGCATAATCGACACACACACACATACAGATTGCAAAAGAGCCACATATAAATAAAACAGACTCGTGCCTGGAGGCACGTCAACTCGTCTGAGCCACACCCTAGTAGTTTCCATATTAGCAGCGAGCGATGATCCAAACACGAATAAACGCAATGTGGTTTTTCATGGGGATATTTTTTTTTAGGAATGTGGCTGGTTTCATTGATTTATTATATGTTCCGGGTGTGCTTTTTATAACGCTTTTATTAGCTTCACCTGTACCTATGTATGTTTGTAAGCTTGTAAGCTTTTAAGTTTGTATGTAACCGACCCCTTTGAGCTCGATTTTGTCCTACTTGGAACGATCAGATTTGATTCAAACTTTGCACACCTGTCAAAGGTCGATGACAATGCAATAATATGAAAAAAAAATTTAAAAAAAAATGAAAAAATAAAAAAAAACCTACTTTGAACGCTCAGATTTGATTCAAACTTTGCACGCACGTGTCAAAGGTCGATAACAATGCAATAATATAAAAAAAAAAAAAAAAAAAAAAATAGTTTAAAAAACTAAAAAAAACGCTTTTATAACTAATTGAACTAAAAAGTTAAAATAAAACTGTATTATTCAATTGAAAAAATTATATTATTATACAAAAAAAGCGTGGGGTGCTTGATTTTGATTGTTGTAAATATTTTATCAATAGTTTATTATATCTGAAGTTATTATAAAAAGCACCCCACGCTTTTTGTACAATAATATAAATTTTTCAATTGATTATTACAGTTTTATTTTTAACTTTTAGTTCAATTAGTTATAAAAGCGTTTTTTTTTTAGTTTTTTAAACTATAATTTATTCGTTATTAACATGGTACAAAGGTCCAGTTTTTGCTTTGACACAGACACCGGTTATCCTAGTTCGGGGTCAAAACTAACATTGTTATTGTATTACGATGGGTGTTTACTGTTTATATTTTTTTCTCTTTTAATTCAATGATTGAGTTTTGAGTTCCACAGCAGTGCTATTGATTACAGATATAAAAAGTCAAATGTAAGCGTCTAATATGAATTGCAAAACCAGTAAAGCAAGTTCTCAACTGACAGAGGCGTATTTAAAGATTTGGCGCCCCGGGCCTAAAAGATATGCCGCCCCATAAATTTTCGGAAAAAAAGTTTTTTTTAGGTACCTAAGCTAGATGGATTTTTCGGCCCCCCTAAACTAAGCCGCTTTATTGCAAATTTCGGCTTGTTTTCAAAAACGTTAATACAGATTTAGAACATAAAACATTAGGTACCTACAAATAAATAAATAAATAAATATTTATTATACAAACAGTGAAGTCCAAAGAAACAATCTGATAATCCCATACGAATGTTCCCCGATTTGTTTTATAATATCGAGCTTTTCATTTTATATTTACGATTTACATTTAATAGTATGAGTAGCGGCACGTAACTTTAGCGCTGACCGTTATTACGCAGAAGTCAAAATTAAGGTACCTGGGGGGCTAGCGGGATGAAGGGCGGGCGTGCGTAGCGCCGATTGGCTCTCCGCTCGAGTTCCCCTCCCCACACCGATACCACACCCCGTGCACATACAGTGTACAGTCGCGTTCTCAATAATTGTATTGTTATTGACTGATAATAAGTTTTTCTTTTTCTACTCCCCATAAACTTGTCAAAAATTTATGTCTTAGGTACCTACTATAAATGTTTGGATATCTTACTATTTAACATTACATTAAAATCATGTCATTATAATTATTTAGATAATTAGTCCATTGAAATGTTACAATTTAAGGACCGAATATTGCATTTTTGTTAACGGACGCAATTTTATTTTTGGGACATGTGTGGGGGTCAATAATAGCTTAACTCCAAGTTTGTGGGTAGCCGCCCTTGTCCCCCGGCCGCCATCTTCGATAAAGGCGTGCAAACACTTTTTTCGCGATATCTCGGAAACTATGCATCCTACAAAAAATTCATCAAGGAATAATTTGTAGCAAATCGCTTTGCTAAAAATATGTTTATATAACTTTTTGCCTTAAATTTAAAATTAAAGAAGTTATAAGCAAAATGGGGAGAAATTTTGTCTAGAAATTTTCTCACTTTTTTGCTTATAGCTTCTTTAATAATAATAATAGTCGTAGCAGGTAGATGTTAATTTGTGCCCAAACGGTAGCCCGCACCTTTTCTACCTGCCTAACATTATCGAAAATGTCCACACTCCTCTTAGAAATTACTACAAGAAACAATAATTTGGAAAGTTCTATAAGTAAGGAAAAGAGTTAGCAATGAAAAAATGTAAAGCTTATGTAACATTTCAATTGACTAAATAATTATTTAAAGTTATAATTGTATTGCGTGCGCGACAGTACACATGCGCAGCTATCCCCTCCGCGCATCGCTCAGCGCTAAACTTGCCGCTAGCCGCTAGCCCACCCGCGACCGCGCCGCCCCGGCTGCTTTTCAACACGAGAAACAAAAGTCGAAGCATCCTGACTAGTCCCGAGTCACTCACGAGCGACGGAGTACGCCTCGCCCCGCTCTCGCCCACGCCCGTTGACCGGCCGCCGCCCGGCGCCGCCCCGTTAAAATTAACGTTATTTTTATGAGTTTCATCTTTTGTTCGTTCGTTCGACGAACGAGGTTAGTTTTGGTAATGCTTCGGCTACATTAGCGGGCGAAGATTCGTGTCGCGTTGGCGCGACAAAAACATCGTGTTCGGGTATAGGCGATGTTCTTGTCTACATTAAGGCGGGCGAAGATTCGTGTCGAGTTGACGCGATGCATCGTGCTGGATTGTGACTTAATCGATTTCTTAATTTTATTGAGATGGGCTCTGTAGTATGCCATCATCATCATCATCCACAGCCTGACTTCACCCACTGCTGGTATAGGCCTCCCTTAGTTTGTGCCATCTACCTCAATCCTGTGCCAGTCTAAACCATTGCCACCAATGAATCTTTTTTCTTCTTCATTTCTTCTACTGTGGTAGGCCAACTGAGCAAGTGTTTCTTTTAATGGTTGGGGTCACTAGGATTCTATATAATACTCTCAGTTTCATAAAATTGAATGAATTCTAACACTTTTTGGTTACTCCACTCCATAGTGTAAAAAAATAAATGCACGTCCGTCTCGCTTCAAAGTCTGGATAACACTGAAATGACGTAGATGTAGCCACCTAAGCGAATATTGTCGCGACAAATCCCTTTGATTCGCGCCAGTTTACCGACAGCTCCCCGATACTACATCGTCTTCGTCCGAATACAACGCGAAGACACGATGTACCCGGCCACATTCATCGCGTTAACACGAATATTCGCCGTAGCCCGCTAATGTAGCCCTAGCATTAGTAGGCTTTTTAAAATTGCTTCAGGGATGTAAAGTCAGATATATTCAGGGTCGTGGGGCGGCAATGGCTTAGACTGGCACAGGATCGAGGTAGATGGCCCAAACTAAGGGAGGCCTATACCCAGCAGTGGGTGAAGTCGGGCTGTGGATGATGATGATGATGATGTAAAGTAAAAAAAAGGCGCACTAATCTGAACGAGGGGCGGCTTGCGCCGCCCCTCGCAGCCTGCCGCCCCGGGCCATGGCCCTCTTGGCCTAAGGGTAAATACGCCCCTGTCAACTGATCAGAAACGACTCCATAAAGAGAGCCAAGCCTTTATTCAAAGGTTACGATTTAGAGGTCCGTTTAAAATGAGGTTGGTTAATAAAATTATCAAGAACAGAAAGGGACTTGTAAAATAACTCAAATAACCAACAACGGACACTCCAGAAGTGGGCTTTGCCGACTGTTGAAAGCGGTTATGCTTTAGAAACTCATGCTGCTCATGAATTTGGTGATTAAACTCAGAAGATAAGATAAGATTACGATAGATATAATAACTAGATAACTAACTAAGATATAATAATGGGATGCACGAATTCTACTAATATAAAATAAGGGAACTTATTATGATGCAAGGTCACAAAGTTCTTTAAAACTTTTTCTAAATCACAGGTTTGTATTTGTATAAGTACATTAAGTACCTACGATCTCCATTCGCTACCGAACTTCATTCAGTCAGTTTATACCTATACCCAAAGTTGAAAGGGTTACTTTGCGTTTGTAAATCCCCCTTACACATACAGGAAGTTATACCACAGAATAAATTGGTGTAGGCATTCGTAAAATAGTGAGCAATATCATGCAATATCCACGCAAGCACTTTTGTGCTGAAAAAGTGGGTGGGATGGAATCAGGATGAATTTTGAATATTGAACGTTGACATAATTATTATCTTGTTCTACTAACATTCTCTATTCTGCTTTCACACGATATGCAGGTGTAATACCTATTTCATAAATATTTCACACTGCAATACAAGATAACGTGAAGGGCATCACGTGCGAAGACGGTACGCGTTGGCGGCGGCGGTGGTGGAGGGGGGGTATGACGTCACGGCGGCAGTGAGGTGCGGGGCAGGGGTGAGGCACGGGGGAGCGGCAAGGGTGTGGTGCACATGCGCCGCTGACCGCGTCGTCGTCGTCTCAAGGTGACCCTCACTCGACAAGCAGAACGTTTCGATCGCGACACTTGTACCGCTTGTACTCCGTTCCTTTCACTTCGAACGCGTACGGTCACTGATACCGGTATTCGCTAAAACGCGGATATCATTTCTTGTGTACGCGGTGGAATTTATGCTATCACGCTGTGGACCCCAACGTTCCTCGTTCATCACCTACTATCTCAGTCGGTGAGACTGACAAGACAAATCGATATGCGTCAAGCACGAGATGTCGTGAGTATTACAAACAAACGCAACTATTTCGTCGATTAGGTACTACCTAGGTGCTAAGTCAACTTAGAAACTTCTCAATGCTGGGACATCATAATTTTAGTTACAGGCATTAAGCGCGAAAATCATAAGATTATTAAAGATTTTAATACTTCGATTAGTTCGTTTGGTACTGGGAATAATATTATTGTCAATGCTAAAGGTCAATAACTTGCTACATTGTAGAAGGTAAGTATAGAAAAGTTAAAATGTTTACAAGTATAATTATGCTCGCTAAATCTGAGGAAGCTGTGTGGAAGTAACGAACGTCCTATTCCTGTTTTAAATTCGGTCTATCTTCCGGTATTATCTTACCTCAATAGCATAATACCCTAAACGCCTAATGACTTTTATGATAAGATAAATAATACGCGAAGGTCAAGGTCATTAATAGAATAAACTTGGATGGATTCCATAAATGGGTTACACGATTCGTTGAATTATTATAATGAATCACGCACGGCACGTGTTTCTATCAATGAACGAAAAACGAACGTAGGTATTAGGGCGTGTAAAAACCGGGTTGTTTAAAAAAACCGGTTATCTCGGTTTTTAATTTAAAATAACCGATTAATCGGTTAATCGGTTATTTTTTCCAGTTTTTCATATGGGTGTCTTAGGATAAAATAAAACCATATTTTTTATAAAAATGAACTTATTATTTGAATTAGCAAGCACCAATTAAATTAGCTTGTTAAATTTTAAAATATTTTAATGTACAGAGCTCATTCATCATGCTAAATAAAGTTGTAAAATTCAACAACATGATAATAAATGATAATTATTAGTCCTAATAATTACTCAATTTTTATTAACACAAAGAAACTTGCAAAATACACAAGAAACAGCTGAGCTATCTGCAGACCGTTACAAACGATCTAGAGATAGCTGGTCCAAGTCAGTGCCAGACGGAAGAATCTCCAAGACGCCAGTGGCATTGCCACGCTGAATAGCTATGCTACTGCGCTGCACCAAATACCCACCAGCCCTTGGGTCACGCATCGCTTCGATCAGACACCTAGGCAAAATTTTGAAGACCCGCAAGGCCTTGGTTCTCCACGGACCCAGAGTCTCAATCCCAAGAGGAGCAAATAAGTAGGCTCTGTCGAGACCTGCATATTTGCACTTCTTGAGATCCTCGGCCAGATCTGCCACCGCGCCAGCCACAACGGATATCCTTGCCAAATAAGAAAGCGCAAGTGTGTCGAAACACGTAGCGTCGCACACAATGGGCCTCTCCAACTCCCAAGGAGCAAGCGTCATACCATCGTCACGCAACGGGCCATTCGGTTCGAGAACGGCTGGTACGTTGACGGTGGTAAAGGTCCGCCTGATGATGTCGTTAAAGCTGGCATGACGAGATATCCGACCGGCGGCCTTATAACACGATAAACTGTGGCGAGTAACGCACTGGCACTGATGAGGTGCGTAGCACAGTGAACCCAACCGTAGGCCAGTTGCAATACAGAACGTTACGGGATCCATTAAAGTACCAGTGTTATATGAAGGAAGCGCTTGTAACCAATGCCCTGACTCCAATTTAGAAAAAACTGGAAAACAAGCACGATTTGCAGAGCTATAAGCCTAGAACATGTAACAGACAATTAGTGTTATTTTACAAACTAATACACATACACAAAATATTACTTATGGCTCGCAGACTTAGTCTTTGAAGTCCAAACTCAAGGTTTGCCAGCAGGCGATGGAGCGCAGTATTCTTTGGGTAAAATTAATTGACCGCATTCGCAATACCACACTGCGCTTCAAGACTAAAACCGCTGACGTAGAGGAAAAAGCAAGGCTGAAGTGGGACTGGGCCGGCCACGTCTGCCGCATGCCTGACGCACTGTGGGCCTAAATCTCCACATTGTGGAGCCCTGAAACAGCGAGGAGGCTTCGCGGTAGACTACGCAGGCGATGGTGGGACAAACTGGACGCCTTTGAGAGAGACTGGCAATTGATGATACAAGATAGTGTAGAGTGGCGGGATCGGGGGGCGGTCTTTGTCCAATAATGGGGCATTTCGGGTAAATAATAAAAAAAAAATATGATAAACAACAAAGTAGATACTTAGGTATCTTATGCGTTGCAAAGATAAAGTTTTCTAAGGAGTGTTTTTTTGTATTTTTTGCAATTTTAATGTATTTTATGTTGTATTATAATTAGGTGGATTACTATAGGCGTTCTAAATAAAGTTTGCAAGGTGTAGTTTTAAATAAATTGGCATATTTTACTCATAAAAAAATAACCGAAAATCGGTTATTTTGGATGGAAAAACCCGATTAAAAACCGACCTAAAATCAGTCGGTTAATCGGTTTTTCGATTAATCGGTTAATCGGTTTACATGCCCTAGTAGGTATGCAATATGCATTATTTACAAAATAAGCAGATTATCATTTTCTATAGAACAGGTAGGTAGGTACCTAGGTACAATTATTCATATCAATAAGTTCACTAATGAAATTCAAGTCCAATTGATTGTCTGGTAAAGCAATACTGCCGTCATATTAAGAAAGGCCGTAACTTGGCCAAAGTTGATTTCGAGATAATCGAAGTTTTGTCCAAAATGACGGCCGGCGATTTACTAAACGTTTTTTGTTATTGAAATTTATTTTATAATACGTAAAAAAAAAATGTCTTTGTTTTGAGTCCTATTTCGTTTTGATTTTTAGTTTCGTTCACTTCCTTATCTTATTTTTTCTTTTTTAATTAAGCATAAAAATCATATTTAATAAGCAATACTTCACTTAAAAGGCCTAATTTCATAGAATGTAATTACGGCATGCATGTAAAGCCGTAATTGTTCAGTTATGACTTTTCTCGCCAGGAAACTAACCTAAACAAAGTTTTTAAGGATGGTATTTTAAATTGAAATCACTGAAAATGAAGAACCAAGCCTTTGATTAAGTAGGTATAAAATTATATGATCATCACATCAGGTATGAAATCAGAGACAAGCAATCAAGCATTCTAGATTTCTATAGTCATAGGTAAAGAAAATAAGACGCTAGGTTGATACGAATTTTACGTTGATACGAATGGGACCCCAATCCACGACCTGGAGGCCATAGGAAATAGGTGGCGTGAGTACTGTGAACAGCTGTATATCCAGGCACTTCCCGTAACTGACTCTCAGTTTTTTGACTGGCTCTTATTAGAACAGGAACCCTCAACCCTGCATGTGGAGATTGAGACCGCCATTAAACGACTCAAAGATAAGCAGGCGCCTGACCAGATTACGGTGGAGGTGATCAAGTGCTTGGGCGAGAACGGAATTGATGTTTTACACACGATCTGTAATCACATCTGGAAGCATAGCGACTGGCCCAGAGACTGGACAGAATTAATTATACTCCCGCTACACAAGAAAGGTTCTACCCGCAAATGCGACAACTACATTTGGCCTAAATTATGAAACAAAAACAATTCTAATGTAACAAAAATATATTTTTCTAACATTTAATTATTATTTGGTAATCAGTCTTCATTATCTACCAGCAGGTTTGCAGCAGCATTGTTTGTATGCAAATTTTCCCAAAATAATTTTCGGTTTGCTGGCATCAATTGGCCTAATTTTTGCAGGATATTATTTTTGCGCTCACTCGTTATTCCTTTTGGTTTTGTTTTTTTGTACGTGAGCAGAAAAACCCTTCTTTTCGATGGTTTATTTCATGCATTCTAGCTGTATATAATCTGGGCTATTGAACTCGTTTTTGTAAAACATTGAAGAGCCTATACTTTTTTCAAAGCGTATCTCAGACATACATATCACGTAAAAATAAGCTCGTGGGGTGGATTTTTGAATTCTGATACTAGAGGTATCTTGGTAATTAAGGCTTTTCATGTTAGCGAACATAAAGTGATTTTAAGTTGTGTCAATCTAAAAGGCCGTAAATCAGGGAATAACGGCCTTACAGACAAGCAAGATGAGAATACTTAAACAAAAGGCCGTAATTTTGAAATTAAGCCTTTTCAGACAAAAAAGACTCAAATTTTGACGTAATTACGACGAATATCTATATAGTATCTTTGGATTCATTAGAGCTACAGCTTTATAAGTGAACCCATAAGGTAGCATTTTGTTTGCTGATTCCAAATCTGTGTCTAACTCATTTTTGACAAAACTGTAAGTTAAGACCTTTCTTGGTATGACGGCAGAATAGGTAGGTAGATATTTTATTGCCAGATTGTCGAAAAAGCAAATCATTAGTGAAATTAAAAAAACTTGTGAACACGACTTCATGGCCAAAATACTGAACCGATTTTAATGAAATATTAAGGGACCAATCTGGGAGTATAAAATTAACACAAAAAAGATTTTTTCAAATCGGCTCTTATATGATGAAGTTATGCGATTACAAACATTAAAAAAATAAAACCGATTTGAGAAACTCCACTTCTATTATTTGAAGTCGTTTAAAAATTAATGTACCTACCTACAGATATATTATTTTAGAAGCATGGCAGAAGTAATCAGTGACTGAGGGTAATCAAACTATGTTACAGTTACGTCGTGAGCTACTCATAATGGTATTTAAAGTAAACGTTAACACTCTCCCATTAGCAGATTTTTAGTTGATAAAACTGGTTAGGCGTCTAAAGATAGTAGGTACCTATAACGAGTCAGTACTAGTTTCACTAAGAGCTGCTGCGGTTATTAGACTTGATTTTGATATCAAGGTTGAGTATTTAATAAAATTATATATCAAAATATTTTAGCTTATCAATAACTAAATAACCTACATACATAATATATTCACGCATGTTTCATAGGTATAGGCATAGATCACGGATTTCCACTTGCTACAATCTTGACACACCTCTTTCGCTTCATTCGCTTTCATAACATTCTTCATACATGCTCGTCGGTTTAGGTTACTCTTGACCTGGCATTTCCCAAAAACGTCTGCTATCCGATCGCGATACATACGCCGAGGTCTTCGTCTTTCAGTATTTCTATTAACATTCGCCTGATTCACCTGTTTTGTTAATCTCCTTTCATCCATTCTCTCCACATGCCCAAATCTTAGCATACTTTTCACTACTCTCATCACTACGTCTTCTTTCAGCCCCCATTTATCACTAAATCAGTAATAAATATGTATAACAAAATACTAATAAGACTTTACAGCATTTAATCATAATCCCAAAGTTCAAATGGCAAAGTGTATCTTTTTGTTTGTGTTAGTTCTCTGTATTTATATTAGTGTGGAGTTGGACTTAGACTTGTATATTAATTTGACTTGACCTTATTCGAAGATTAATTTATTTATTTGAGATAGACACTACGTTTTCCGCCTTATATCTTTGACTTTTGACGGTTCTAATGACAGCCTGTCATGTTACCCTTCCGTCATTTCCCCTACCACCACGGCAGAGTGGCGCCTTTGAGGCAGCCATTTTCATTCTTCATTGGCGTTTTGTTTTCCGTCGGAGCAACATGTGTTCAGCAGATATCTCTGCGACTACAGTTGCTTAAAATATTTTAATCCTTGTTCATACTAAAGTAAAGAAATAATTCTTTTACTTAGTGAATAAGTGTGTTATACTGTGCAAAGAGGGAAAACCGTGAGTACCCTCTTTATATGAAACGTGTTAAATTTTAACGAAAAGTTCGTTTGGATCACGTTATTACAGTTATGTAAGTAATATGTAAATAACCAGTTATCCTGTATGTTTGTTGTATAAAGTTTTAATGTGCATATTTAATGTTCAAGTAATTTACATAAGCGGTAGCCCCACATGCAGTAGCATAAGATGGCTATCGGTGATATTGAAATCTTAGTTTTGAGGTAAGTGATAATATGATATTGACGTCATAAACAACAATGACCTTGCAATGAGGGAATGAATCAAAATCAAATCCTTTAACATCGAGAGGAAGCTAAAATGGGTAGTTGGAGATGTTGAAAACTGGTGCTTAGGTTAGACGTCTTATGAGACTACGGTCTTACCCTTTTAAACTCGTAAATCGTATCATACTCCAAGCTTCATAGACTTGGGATCAAACAAAGTGGGGAGAAATGTATGATACGATAAATCAATTGATATAATGCTTATATTACTAAATGTGCCTACTGCATTGTGAAAAATAAATATTAATTTTATTCCTATTGCACGAAGTATTTGTAATCTTCTCTCTTTTTCAAATTATACGAGTGCTGAAGTTAATTTTTGAGAATCTGAGTGGCAAAGCAGAAGAAACTCGGCTTTTCATTTTTGCTATCCTCTTTTTTATTTCACTTTACAAGTCGTATTATTACATGCGGAGATTTGTATGTTTTATTTAAGTATTTTTGGCGGCTAAGGTTTTCTGTTCCCCAGAATCTATCAGCTGCGCAAAGATGATGCTAAGAATTTGGAAACGCTGTGTTCCAACTGGGCGAACTCGTCAACCATAAGAAGAGGAATTGCTACCCAATCAAAGTAACAGCTGCCCCTCGCAGGGGTAGGCCGTTAATAAAACTGTTCCATCGCATGGAACTGCATAAACTTTTGATGGACCTGAGTTCCTGATGTTCTTGAAAAAGAAATCCAATTAAGCCGACAACCACCCCTCGCAGGGGTCTGGTGTAAGGCTAACTTTATTCCATCGCATGGAACTGTATACACTTCAGTGGACCAGGGCTCCTGAATCGGATGGGTTCTCGCAAAGAAATCCAATCAAGCTAACAACCACCCCTCGCAGGGGTTAGGTGTTTGGCTAACGGTACTCCATCGCATGGAGCTATATAAACGGTGGCTGGACCACGGCTCCTGAATCTGATGCCCTCTCGCAAAGAAATCCAATCAAGCTAACAACCACCCCTCGCAAGGGTTAGGTGTTTAGCTAACGGTACTCCATCGCATGGAGCTATATAAACGGTGAGTAGACCACGGCTCCTGAATCTGATGCCTTCTCGCAAGGGAAATCCAATCAAGCTGACAACCACCCCTCGCAGGAGTTAGGTGTTTTGCTAACGGTACTCCATCGCATGGAGCTATATAAACGGTAAGTGGACCATGGCTCCTGAATCTGATGGGTTCTCGCAAGAGAAATCCACTCAAGCTAACAACCACCCCTCGCATGGGTTAGGTGTTTACGTAACGGTAATCCTTCGCATGGAGCGGTATGAACGTTGAGGGACCATGGCTTCTGAATCTGATGAGTTCACGCAACAGAATACCAATCAAGCTAACAGACACCCCTCTCAGAGGTTAGGTATTTGGCTAACGGTTTTCCATCGCATGGAGCTGTATAGATGATGATGAGTGGATCATGACTTTTGAACCCTCGAAGGGGTGTTTGGTAACTGTATCCCATCGCATGTGTCTGTATAAAGTTTTAGGGGACCTTGGCTCCTGAAAATGATGTTTTTTCGAAAAAAAAAAAAAAAAAAAAAAAAAAAAAAAAAAAAAGCGGCCCCTCGGGGTTTTGGGTTTTTGTGTGGTTGTTGTGTTCCATCACGTGGAACTTGTGAATTTTGGCCTGGCCTGGCCCCAGAAAGTGATGTTTCCTCGCAAGAGCAATCCGATCATTAAAATATACACCCTTCGCGAATAGATGTTTGTGAAACAAAAACATGCCTGTATCAGGCACACCCTCACTGGGTGGTGGAAAATGTTTTTTGTAAAGTTATAATGTCCTGAGAATAATAATAGAATAATTAGATACCAAAAAATGGTTATTAACAATAATGATTTGTAATGTAACAACGAGACAGAACATCTGCTGCTCTTGCGTACTCTAATGTACCTACAAGCTTGTACTGATGAACAACTTGCACAGTTGTGTGTTGGCCCTAGTACTTACAGTCTACTGTATGTAGTAAGCTATGCGTTTTATGTAGTGAAACAAAGTGCAGTAAATAAGTACCCCCATCTGTTTGTAAGCCCATCCTTGACGACGATGATGTGCTATAAAATTTATTGAAAGTAACCTAATTTTTGGGTTCTACCACTGATCTCATTTCAGAGTGCTTTTTCACTTTAAAGTAGTTAGTACTACTACAAATACTTTTAGATGATTACGCAAAATAACAATAGTTGAGTCAGAAATGTCGTGCATCTCTACGATCACAAACATTTATTTTCTCCTAAGTATTAAAGTCACTTATGCAGGGAAAACTTTAGCTGAGTTAGTGTGGGTTCAGTGTATAGTACAGGTATCTACCTATATCGTAGAGTGGTATATATATGGTGTGGCTTAAAGAGCTACGCTTTGTGGATCGACCCTTTTAAAATAAAGTACCATGGAAGACCAGCCTCTTTGAATATCAAAAATAAAGAATCTTAGTTGCCTCTGAAATGCAGCCTACCCACATTTATATACATATTTGAATTTAATTTTGTTTTTGAAAACTGTGAACGTGTAACTACCAACTAAACTAAAAACTGAAATCTCGTCAAGCTGTTTCTTAACGTTCTGCATGGATCTGCCTACACACATGGATGTGCTGCACTGTGTTTTAGTTCTTATGTGTAATTTTGTCGTAGAATCTAAAAGATTCGAAAATATGTGTCAAGTGCACAAAAGGAGCCTTCGTGAGGTGCACTTAAAATCCTTTCACCACACTTCTTTTCGAAAGATCCAGTGACACTATATGAAGAAGACTAGGTTCATGAGATATATTTCTGATAAAAGTAAATCATCTCGTCCACGGAGCGTCAAAGTATGTAATGGCATATAGTTCTAACCAATATTGTTACTATTCATCATCATCATCAGCCCGAAGAAGTCCACTGCTATTGTTATGCTGTTTTTAAAAAAATAGTGGTTGTAGTACCACTGATAAACATAATGGTTTCCAATTGTTTAATTCCTTGATACATCAGTAAACTAAAACATCCTAGTACTTAAGCACAATTCTTGCTGAAAGCAAAAACCGTAAAACCTTAGTTCCTACGTTCTGAAGCAGGCATGTTCTTCCAGATGTTGTTACTCCATGTCAATCAAACTATCTGGTTTGCGACGTTCGTTGGCAAAAATATTTTTTATAAATACTATGTAAGTATAAATAATGTTTATGTTTTTACATACTAATAGTATAACTACCCCGCAGTACTACTATGCTCTTGGCTCAAGAGGACTCACATTATGGTTACACATTATATCGCATACCTTATCATCATCATCAGATGTTTACATATTTGATCGTATTCCTACTAGTATGGTGTTTATCCTGTATTTAACAATTGATTGCAGTGATAATTGATGGTTGAAAACTATCATCAGTATTTTACTGATCATTCATCATCATCATGAACTGAAAAGAAACTATGATAAAATGGAATATTTTATTTATCACCAGTCAAATCGTTTAATATGTTTTTATTACAATAACAGTATTAATTTAGCAAGTCCGCATCACCCGCATAAGTCCACTTAGGTCAGGAGGTTGGATTGGCAGGCTGCTATTACAGCACCTTCAGAAGTTCCTCCAAGCTGGATAGAAAAGGTTATTCTGGAAAATTATTTTGGACTGAACGAGAGGGTAGTGAGTTATAAAGTGACATTTTTAGTTAACGCAAAATCTTGCTTAGCTATGTTTCCAATGATAAGCAAGTATATTGATGTTTCCAATGCCATTGCATTATGGAACGGGTCGTCATCATAACCAACCCAAAGAAATTCATAACTATACTTAGGCCTTCTTCATAAGTTGGTTAGTCATGAGGTGATTTGTCTATTAACCCTATATATGTCAGACTTTCTTAATTATTATGACCACGATCACTTTTGATGCAAAACCTGACAGGTTTCTCATAGTACTATAACTATGTTAAAGTTAGCCACACTTTATAGTGTTTGCTATAAGTATAATTCCTTAGGTCGTTTGGTAGATAATAACGTTTTACTGTTGTAGGTATACTTACCTACTTGAGGTTGTAAAATATTTTGATGTCACATGTTCACATTGGCGTCAGAGTTGCTACCACCACCAGGCGATAACAAACAGGTCTCAAATAAATAAATTAATCTTCGAATAAGGTCAAGTCAAATTAATAGCAGCGTTTTACCTACCAATAAAACGCATATTAATTTACTTACCTTATTCGAAGATTATACTTTCAATTCTGCCTGGTGATTTTCGACGCAATGAAGAATGAAAATGGCTGCCTCAAAGGCGCCACTCTGCCGTGGTGGTAGGGGAAATGACGGAAGGGTAACATGACAGGCTGTCATTAGAACCGTCAAAAGTCAAAGATATAAGGCGGAAAACGTAGTGTCTATCTCAAATAAATAAATTAATCTTCGAATAAGGTAAGTAAATTAATATGCGTTTTATTGGTAGGTAAAACGCTGCTATTTTGTTATTACAATAATGTAGGTATTTTTTATTTTATTTTACTAAAATTACCACTTGCCTTGGACGAAACAACTTAATAAAACATACTTTATGTGTCGCTTTGAGAATAAGTTTAATTAACTTTAGCTATAACAGATTTTGCTTTTAGGAAATAGCATTATTTATAGCTTTTAGGTTTTTTTTTAAATTATTTCGAAATGCCAATCCACGCGAAAACGATAATTTTGCCTACATTATAATTACTATCTCGAAAGCGATGCGGTTCTTATCAAAATATACTTCAGGCTGAAGTACCTAGTACGATAAGATAATGCTGTCTGTCTGGCACACCTTGATTTATTGCATAGACCGACTAAACCAATACGATTTTGACCCTTGACTCACGCAATTGCTAAATCTCAGAAAAACAAAACAGGGTTATCATGAGACTTCGGACAAGGCGTAAATAAATAGTACGTCAAGACTACTTTAGTTCATTATAATACATATACGTCGCATTTACGTCATAAGACTTATCTTCTTTACCAAGTGTCAAAAATAAACAGATGCATTATGATTATTTTGCCAAGAAAATTTTTAGCTTGCGTTCATGCCGACGCGAAACCTAGTGAGACAAACAATACCCACACATTTCCAAAATTTGTCTTTAACTTTAGATACATTTTAATTTTTTATCTCCTTGCAAATTCAACGCATTTGCGGCAAGAAGATAGATTATATCCTGGAAGAACATAGGCTATTTTTAATATAAATCAATCTCTCGTTATTCTTGGATAAAATATGGGTTGAAAGATTGCATGTGCATCAAGTTAGGCATCTGAAAATTCATATTAAACTTTTGGTAGAAATAAATATTATTTTTGCAAAAGCATCCCTAAAGGAAGAAGAGAAGAGAGAGGTAGTGGTTAGAAATATTGAGGTAACTTTTACTAGCTTTCATAGAAACGCGGACAAAGACGCGGGTGATTTCAATTCGCCAGCTAACACGATACCTACGAACAAACTAGATAAATCCGGATCGCGTGTTTGTAATCCTAATCAACACTTAGATTTCCGAGCTCACAAGGATTTATCGGTTTTCTTAAATTCTCTATTGAAAACAGAAACATTCTCAAGATTTTGATTGTGATGCGACGCACGAAAATAGCCGGTTGAGATGGTCATGGTATTAGGAACCTAATAGAAAAAAGTACCTACAGTAAAACTATAATTTGTTAAACTGATTACGGTAGCCGGCGCGGCGGGCGTCGTGCAAAATGTATTAGATATCCGGAGTTCCACTAAGACCATATTTAAGGTTATAATAATGTATTTAAACGAAGGCTTAACTTTTAACCTTAAAACTGAAATAATGATGCCGACATTTAGCATAACGGGCGCGCACACATATTCAAAGCTCACAACTACAAGTGCAATAGTAAATATAGAGTTCGAGGAATTTGTTTGACGTCATGAGCGAGCCCACGCGTTAGCCAATCGGATCCGAACACCAAGAGGCACGACCAGGGAAATTGATAAGCATTCTACTGAAACTTAAGTATTTTAATGAGTATATCAACGGTTATATTTTCCTAAGTAGATAGATACTAACTTAAATTTTCTTTTTTAAATGATCGCACACGATAATTACATCGTTTCTTAAGTTTTCCCTATTTTCATACATCTGTACTGTTTTCACATGCGCAGTCTTTCCTTAGGAGAGCGGGACAACAACAGTTTATTATCATGAATGAAAAATTTGCGCCTGTGTGCGAACGCGTTTTGAACGCTGTGACCGATGTTCGCTAGAGCTAGCTTAGCTGCCGCCAACAGTATTCCTCACTACCTCGCGGGTTTGGCAAGACGTGCTGTAACATCGATATAGATCGTGTGTTGCATTTTTATAAATCCAATTTGTTTTAAATTCAGTGTGTAAAATGGGTATTGTTGTTAATAATCTTCCTTTGGTGAGTTGGAACTAATTTAATTTATACCTTTATGCCTACAAATATATTTACGGATTACCGGCGCCGCATTGGAAAGTAACGTAGCAGTGTTGTAATGACCGCTTTGACCTTGTGAAACTTGCTCGCGATAGTGAATTATAATTTAAGCTGGTTGTTTGTCTGCAACGATTGCATTTATTACGATTACTCGATTGTTATAAGCTTCGACTAATTCAATGTCTTGAATTGGATAGTCTCTGAAACGACCAAAAGCGTTAATATAAATTTAATAAAAAAAATATGTAGGTAGATTTACATAATGCAGACATCAAAAGTTCGTTTTATACTGGTTTATTTAAATTCACTTTACTTTATTGCACTGGGTGTTCTTCAATTCTAATATTAAGATTGAAGAATTGAAGTGGCTCACAGAAAACTTATAAATAGCTTTAGTCCACATTTTCATCTTCGAAGTTGTGAGTGAATACTTTTTTTAAAGTTAGGTATATCTTTTGTTTCAGATTCGCGAAGAATGCGAAGTTTTTCATTTGGGTGACAAACATATCAAGGAAATAATGAGCAGATTACACAATGATCTGCTCAAGGGGCTTGGATCTAACACCCATGCCAATGCCATTGTAAAGTGCTGGGTCACTTACATACAAGATTTGCCAAATGGAAAAGGTAAAACATTTTTTGTTCATTATTCCATTAAATTTTTTAAAACGAATTAATCATTCCAGTGTTATACTTGCCAAAATACGTTTGATTTAAACACCGCCGCCGGCGCCGTACACATTTTGGATTGATACTTATTGAGGTTTTTATTTTGTTCCAGAACGTGGTAAATTTTTGGCGTTAGATTTAGGAGGAACTAACTTCAGAGTGTTAATCATTAATTTAGGAGATAACCACTTCGACATGCAGTCCAAAATCTATGCGATACCAAATCATATTATGACAGGCACCGGTCTCGCGTTGTTTGATCACATAGCAGAATGTTTAGCTAACTTTATGAAGGTAACTAAAATGTTTATTAACTACATACCTATCATATTATCATCGATTAACTAGGGTGCATTTGACACATGTTTTTCTTCGTTACAAAGGAACATGACGTGTATGAAGAGCGCTTGGCCCTGGGTTTTACATTTAGCTTCCCTCTAAAGCAATTGGGCCTAACAAGAGGAATTTTACAACGATGGACCAAAGGATTCTCGTGTTCAGGAGTTGTTGGTGAAGATGTCGTGCAGGGACTTAAAGATGCTATCGCTAGACGTGGGGTGAGTTTTATTTCCATTAAGATTACACTAAAGACGCAAATCTACACCAAAATATGTTAGTAATGTGTGAGGAAACCAATTTGTTCTTCATTTCGACGTAAAAGTTAAGGTTCAAATTGAGAAGAACGTAACGTTTTCCAGGATATTTCCGTGTCTGTGATGGGAATCCTTAATGATGCAACGGGTACCCTTATGTCATGTTCGTATAAGGAACCTGATTGCAGAGTAGGTGTAATTATTGGTGAGTTGACGATGATAATCAGCTCTCTTTAGAGATGTAAGGCATGATTTTTGGAGCCAAATGAGAGCCAAGTAGAGGCTTTCAGGTCATGTTATAAACAGTGGGTCAGCCAGTGCAGAGACAAAGAAGTCTTAGAACAAAAGTGATTGCATGAGAGTTAGCAAGCGATGATGCAATTTATATGATTTACTTACAAAATCTTTATATTGTCACTTTGAAAGGCAAAATATTTAGCTGACATCTAGTTTAGCATGACAAGAATATTTTACAGCGCCAGAGAACAATGAGCATTTCCATACCTGTTTAAAAACTTTAAAGAATAATATTATCAAATAAAATGTTGTGTAGTAAATTAAATTATTTGGCCTTCGTTGTCCGGTCATGCATGATTGTGACCTAGAGATAATTTATGTTATCTTTCTGCTTAATTAACTATTATGCATTATTATAATAATTTTACCCAAGTGTACGTGTTTGGTTAATACATTCACAACCCATAGTGTCCAGTTTTGAAAATTAGATTTTAAATTCCCAATCACTTATTACATAATATTTAACGAGACATCCGTAGCTAACTAGCTACATTGAATAAAAACTAACAAAAAATTGGTAAAGTTGCCTCATCATTCTTTAATTATGCACTGATCACTGTCTATGACTGACTGGGTTAATTAAATATTGAAAGCCTCTACAATTAATCATCTTCAACATTACTGGTTAATCTTAAATCTTCCACTGGAATATCATTTCTCTTTACTTAAAGTGCATGTTTTCTCACTCTTGTAGGACGTACAGATTGACATATGCGCGATTCTGAATGATACAACGGGTACATTAATGTCCTGCGCGTGGAAAAACCACAACTGCAAAATAGGACTCATCGTTGGTAGGTTTTACCTTATTTACTGCTGTTGTAATCTGTGGTGGTGTGTGTTGATGCCCTTTGCTTTTTCGTTGTGTTGTTTACACGCATAGTGAATAGATTTATTGTTGCTCACTAACACGCATGCCTTGCCTTTATTAGAGAACCAATGGACTGTGAACTGTTGACCGCCACAAACGTGCGACATTGTGAGTTTGTGACGTTTGCCGTAGTTTTTGACGTGTTTGACTGCAGAACATTTTCAGTTATTTTTAGTTTTCCGTACCTATATGGTAATTTCCATTTGAGTTTTGCGAACATACATTCGAATTGCCATTTTCAAGGGCATGAAACAAAACTCAATAACAATCTTCATTTATTTTCACTTTCATATTAATACTTAACATTTTTTTTATATTAAGTTAAACTAACATGGCCCATTTATTTTAAGCTCTTGGCAAGGTTCAAGGCAACTAGCTTTTTTGCTTTTGCTTATTCAGTGATTATGTTAGTAAATGAGATAAGAATAATCCACTCTTAGAAGTTGTGTTAACTGCTCATTAGAATGTCAATGCAAAATGTGTTGGCGTAGTTCCGCTATGACTATGAGTAATTAGAGCAACCATGAAAGTCTTTCGAGTAAGGCCAACGAGCACTATAAATAAATAAACAAGCACTTAGCAAAAAAGAATGATAATAAAAATTAGCAAGACTTCTACGAAAACTTTCATGGTCTAGCTGCAGAACCTATACAAAAACCGAGACAGGAAAATAAGTAACTCATTTGGAGTGCTCTGAGCCTGTTTTAAGCACCTGCTGGGAAAAAAGTGTCTAACTTACTTCTGTTAAACCAGGTACTGGCAGCAATGCTTGCTACGTTGAGAAGACAGAGCACTGCGAGATGTTCGACGGAGAACCAGGGAAGCCTGACCTCTTGGTCAATACTGAGTGGGGCGCATTCGGGGATGACGGCGCGCTGGACATCGTCCGCACAGAGTTCGACCGAGAAGTCGACACCAGCTCCATCAACCCTGGGAAACAAATGTGAGTTATTGCACAAATTACCAAAGCAATGTGTTAGCTTATAGGTACAGGGCCTTTGTCCAGCAGATGATGTTTGTGCGATAAATAGTTTGGAAAATTTTAATAATATGATACATGTAAGCACCAATATAAGTAAATCATCAAAACAGTTCACTGCTGAATAGAGCTTCTCAATACATTTTCAGAGAGAACGATTTTTAGTCTTCGTTATTCAGACTTTTGTGAGATTTACAAAGAGTTTGAGGGGCGTCCTGCCTACGCTTTGTCAAACAGGAAAATCCGAAAAGGTAAAAACCGGATTATCATGTGACTTAAGAGTTTAATGATACACGTTGATTTTTGTAGTGTGGAAATCCCATTCAATATTTCGACAAATTACCAAGCTGCAAAACTGTATAGCGGATTCTCAGGAAATTTTCCTTATATCTTTATCAGGAAAACTGATAGAGCTGATAAGACTAACGCGAGAAACTATACGTCAACCACGCATGACTACTAATTTTAACGATGATGAAAACGTTTGTAAACACGATTGTAGTTACTACTTCAAGTTCATGGCAATATTTCTATGCAAATACCCACACTTTCGTTATGTATACGAGTTTATAAAAACTATGGTGACCTACTATAAATTTTTCTTTTTTTTTTCCTCTACTTCCATTTCAATACTACAGATTACAATACAAATCAAAATAACAAAAATAAGTTACACAGTTATTAAACTTTCTATTTTTAAACCTTCTTTTATTCAAGCAGTTTGCATAAACTAGGTCATATTTCGATCATCATCATCATCCTGAAGAAGTCCACTGCTGGACATAGGCCTCCCCTACACATTTCCAGGAAGAACGATTCTGAGCCCTTTCCATCTATCGACTTCCTGCGATCTTAACAATGTCGTCAGTCCATCTGGTGGGAGGGCGGTGGGCGCCCCACTTTTCGATTTTGATAGTTATCCTTAATTTATAAAATATCTTTTACAGCCAAGAAAAAATGATATCCGGAATGTACTTGGGAGAGTTAGTCCGACTGGCGCTTGTAAAATACACAAAAATGGGCCTGCTGTTCGGCGGTATCGGTTCAGATTTACTGTTCGAGCGAGGCAGCTTCTACACCAAATATGTGTCCGAGATCGAATCAGACAAATTGGGCGACTACACCAGCTGTATGGAGGTTCTTGAAGAACTTGGTAAGTAATCTACATCTACACACCTTTGAGTATATGTGATGTGAATGCAGGAACTACATATGTAGGTATATAGTTCTTCAAGCAGTATTCATTATAGTCAGGTCTAAAAGAATGGCTAAGGTTATAAGTATGTAGTTTCCTCATACATATTACCTACTTATTTATGTAGGTAGATATGTGTACAATGTAAAGGTTTAGTAACATATTATATTGTGTGCAGTTGCACATCTTTGACCACAGAATCAATATTATGAAACTTTATACGAATCTTAAACTCGTAATAATGTGTTATGCAAAGTTTTCCAAACATCAATTATGTAACGATTTATGATAAAAAAGACACTCTTTGTTTTATAGCTACGTACGTACATAACTAGCCTTGACGAAAAGTCAACCTGAATATAAGAACAAAACTTGATTTATAAAGGAAGTGTCCACTTCCGTAGTATTTTTATTAAAATTCTGTAATAGGTAGGTATCACAGAAAACCACTCCCTATAGCGGCACGAGAATATAAGGCAATTAAGCCATCTCATACATGCCATAATACAATGACCAGACAAATTATAGCGCTACCGGACAAAAAGAATGAACAGAAAGAATGAGTGCCAAAAAGTCCTATGAGTTATTCGTCGAGTGTGATTAGGATCCGATGGCGCAGTGGTCAGCGCAGCCCCGTACCAAGGGGAAGGTCGCGGGTTCAAATCCCGCTCGGCTCTTAACTTTTGGGACATTATATAAATCTTTGTGATTTCCTTAAGTGTAGTAAACACTAAAAAATTTATAAATTTGAATGAGGCCACTCCATAGAAACGTTCATATTCCAGGTCTATCACACGCCACCGAGGTGGACATGGCCGCAGTGCGACACGTCTGCGAGTGCGTGTCAAAGCGTGCCGCCCACCTGGTGTCAGCCGGCATCGCCTGCCTTATCAACAAGATGAACGAACCCCATGTCACCGTCGGCATCGATGGATCCGTATACCGTTTCCACCCTCACTTCCACACGCTCATGACAGAAAAGATCGCCCAGCTCGTCAGGCCTGGGTTAACGGTGAGTTCAACTATTAGGATTTTACCTACACACACACTTGTAGCCTTACCACAAAGGTAAAGTTCACCGAGCATTATACTACTTCTGATGTCTGCCAATCAGCTTCAAATCTTTTTTAAAGGCTCTCAGCTGATTGGTTGGAATTAGGAATTGTCTATTAAATTTTATTTGTCGATTGCTAGCCTAATTAGAAATTCTACTAGCATCTAATTTTTTCTGTAGGTTTTCTTCAGAACTACAAAAAAAATTAGATTCTGACCGCTGCGTGACTGACTTTTTTGTAAAACAACTCGGAACCCTGGCGTATATGTAACTGTCAATATTCAAAGCCACTTATCGACAAAAAAATTGGGAATTATTACTGTTTCATTACTTACCTAAGTACATAATGCCTAAGTTTGCAAATTGCATCATAAGTATTAAATCGATTTAGATTAATTGATTTATCATTGTTTCATTTGATGTGATGATATCATAAACTAGGTGTACCTACTAGTATAGGATCCCTAGAAGAAGGACCTTCACCGAGCTGGTTATTTAATGAAACGTATTTTATATTTAATTAAACATGCCAATAAATATATTCTATATGGGTTGCCTATCAAATTTCAGTCCAGGATGATTAATTAATAATTAAAAAATAATAATGTTTTTTTAACTTTCCACCGGTTTGTTTATTAGACAAATTCTATACCAATCGAAAGTATAGACCCCATAGAATATGCAAACGTTAGGTTGCCTATTTTTTTCCGGTC
Organism: Thera britannica; assembly: GCA_939531255.2. Lineage (NCBI taxonomy): Eukaryota > Metazoa > Arthropoda > Insecta > Lepidoptera > Geometridae > Thera > Thera britannica. Next base: position 21,175,409 of record OW618034.2, read on the forward strand.
ACAACTCTCGGGTAGCCAGGTATAAACAGGAAAATCGATACTAGCATTTTGCACCGGTATGTTTATTGAATAAAAATACTGGGGTTTATACTTTCGATTGGTATAGAATTTGTTTAATAAACAAACCAGTGGAAAGTTTAAATTTTTTTTTTTTTTAATTATGAATTAATCATAATTATCCTGGACTGAAATTTGATAGGCAACCCATAAAGAATATATTTATTGGCATGTTTAATTATATATTAAATACGTTTCATTAAATAACCAGCTCGGTGAAGGTCCTTCTTCTAGGGATCTTAGACTATACCTATTTGTCATTATTATGCTCGTGTGATATAAAATAGCAACGTAATTATCGACTACTTTATAGTTTCTATCTATAGATTATTTCTTTATGGTACTAATAATCTATCATTTTTGTGGTGTCATGTCGGTATGATGATGGGTCGTCACGCCCGTTTTATCAGTTTTTTTGCGTGTGTTACAATTTGCGTCATAAAACCTGACGTCGGCATATAGATAACAACACTCGGCCATAATTTAAGATTTTGAATTAGAGAAGCTTACTACCTGCATATGTACAGGTTACCTAGTTTACCTACTGTGTGTATATTATATACCTAGTTACTGAAGCTACCTAGATTTAATAATGTCCCAAAAGTGAAGAGTCGAGCTGGATTTGAAATCGCGATCTTGAAGCTACCTACTTCATTTTCAGGCATAGAAACCATAATTATCGCGATTTCACCAAACAAAACATTATGTCTATCATGGGAACTGGCACCTAGCTTTATGACGTTTCAAAGTGATTCTTGAAATTGAACTGAATAAAGACAATTTTGATTTGATTTGATTTGTCAAAAAAATATGTCTAGACGAAGATAGTTATCTGAATTAATAAGTTTCAAATTTGTGGAAAATTTGTTAAGTAAAGAATAAAGACCCGACAGATAATGTTTTTTTATGTTCTTATCTAATAACGCGTACCTACATTTAGGTAGGCAGACTTATTCAGAAAGAGCTATGTTGTTTCGAGTTATCATCTTTTATCCAGAAGCAACTAGTATAAATTTTATTATACCTACCCCTGGACTGGACTTTGATCATATTAATAAAAGACGAGCCCCTATGTAACTATGTTATGATAAGCACGTTAATCACAGAAGTTAAACATTTGACTTGACACTGTACTGAATAGGTTAATTAAATATTATACTCATTTATCGCTAGAATTAAAATTTGGAGCAATCGTTTAGTATTGACGTCATTTTAATTGATGTAGATCTATGAAATAGAAGTACACGTAACCTCTATTCCGTCTTTACCATAAAGGCACACGGGGCCCGTGCCCAGGGCCCCCATTCTCAGGGGCCCCCGAAGGAATGACAATTTCTGCACATTCATTCTCAAAACATTTTTGTCGGGCACATTACATTTTTTTCACAATACTACGCCATTATAGCCTACTGTATTTGATTACCTATAATAAATGGCAATGCTTAGTAAAAAATTTTTATTTTAATTAGCTTTTATTACTTTCCAAAAGGGCCCCAAATTCTTGTGTGCCCAAGGGCCCCAGCCTAGTTTAAGACGGCCTTGCGTAAGCTTAAACGCTTATTTATCAACAGCTTTTTTCAACCAGAATTATAATACCAACACCACAATTTTCTTTTTTATTCTGTTCTGTCGTCTTCTGTTACTGCTTCATACCAACTTATCTTTATTTATCTGGAAACTTTTAATTGGCCATCAGAGTAAAATCAAAAAAACCGTGTTCAGTTTTGTAACCTATATAATGATGTTATAAAACTTGCAAAATAATAGTGACAATAAATTTAAGTCAAATAATTATGAGTTAACAAGCTCACAGAGTTACTGACACCTCGCGGTTCCTTGTAGACCAAATGGCGTTCTATATATTTAAAAGTACCGCTTGATATTCGCCTGATTGCTGTTTTTAGACCTATTAATTGCAGAGTTTTTTTATTTATTCATAACTGTTGTATTGAGATGACTGTTTATTTATTTCCAGTTCGACCTGATGCTTTCTGAGGATGGCAGTGGGCGTGGTGCGGCGCTGGTAGCCGCCGTTGCTTGCCGGCAAAGTTTACTGGGAGCATAGGTAATCGTTGAGTAGGTACCCTAGCGATCTCTCCGCCGCGGGCGATGCAGCCTTTAGCCACAGACGGTCATAACTTTGCACTTTGGCCTCGCATATGGACTTCCCCCTTTTCAAAACATCAGCTTAATCATATTTCAGAGATAAGTGTTACCTTCATCGATATAGATTATATTTAAAATTGGATATATCTAGATACATTATTTAAATGAATTTAGCTAGTTAAATCAATAAGTGAGTTAAACAAGGAAAATGTATCTACAATATTAATCAAAGATTTAAGGCGAAAAGTACATAAAGGCTTAAGGTTGTTTTAGTTTAGACTAAACTTGATATTTTAGTCGTATACCGCTGTGTGCTGTCCTGGTTGCATTAACGCTATTGGAAACACCAATTTATATTATTATGTTTTTCACTATTATTTAGGCACTAACATATACGCTAAGGCGGTGTTTATAAGAAATGTAATTTGTTTGTCCTTATTTATTAAGTCTAGTCACAAAACGTGTTTTAAAAACAGTAAGTACCTATTCGAAACATTGGACAAGCATATATTTTACGTATCTATTATTCACTACAGTAACATAATTGTCTAAAGCAGAACTAAAGACTGATAAATACTTTCAATGAGTTTAGACGCACTTTGCACACAAACACTTAGCTTGCCAGCACACAGTAAAATGACCCCTAAATATTGAGTTCAGTTACTAGTTTAAATATACGTTAGTAATTAGCAATAAATAAATAGATTATTATGTGTTTATTTATGCATATTTTATTTACAACATATGAAATCGGGAAGAAAGTTATTGGTGTATCTATGTATGCATTAAACTGCTGCAATTGAAACGTCACTGTAAAACCATATCTTTTTAGTGGTTTATCGAATTAGACTTTATACATTTTGTAAATCTATAGATAACTTTTATATAAATAAAACCCTTTCGAGCAATGATCATGTCTTAACAATATCATAATTATGTATTTTTAATATTATGTATTTTTCTTTTCAATATATCTAGTAACTTGCTTCTTTTAAAGAGATATTGTATGCATGTAAATTTTTACGTGTGAATCTCAGAGTTGTACTAGGGAATATTTATTAAAAAAAATAAACCCAATCCTTTAAATTTTCACATATTTTTATCATTCCATTATCATCATAATTTTATATCAAAATTCCATATTATTACAAAATTACTTACATCATCAAATCATAAAATTATTATTCAATTGTTTATATTTAAGTGACAAGTGTATAACTTTACTTAAAATATATTATTGTTTTGATATTTTACTGTGATAGAGCTAGGACTTTTCTGACAAAATGTACATCATTTTGTAGTTTTTACCTCACATGCAGGTGCGTGGTGTAAGGTCTATAAAATATTAAATTCCATAGAAGTATGTACTTCTATATGCCTACATTATGGAATTCAATATTATTACATTTTGTCAAATCAAACATAAAATAAAATAAATTTCATATTATGTACCGAATAAAATTAAGTATTGTTTACATTAGGTACCTAATCTTCATCACACATGGTAGCCTACATAGTTCCTAGTTATCAATTTTAGGTGCATTTCAGTTTAGAGATATGAATAAATTGTGTGTGTATTTGTAAGTTTTATTATGATGCATGGTTTGTATTTTGTAACGTAAGTCACGGTTTAGCGAACCTAAATGTAATAGAATATTAGTTTTATTATTAAATATAATATAATGCTTAATATATTTTTGTTCTCAACAAGATTGAATCATTAAGCAGTGTTATGAGTAGAAATTACTGACCGAGCGTTGTAGTTCAATGTTAAATAATTTTAAATTAATTTATAAGTAGGTATTATTGTAATAATGTACCTACACGCCCTATTGAAATAATTTTGGTCTGTTTACTTAAGTAAAGTAGGTACAAATTTTCCGAACTATTGAGACCAAGTACTTACTAACAGTCTGTAGATACTTAATTTTTCGACATTGATTTTAAATGTTTCGTTATTTTGCTCAAATTCAAATGTTGAACAAACGGCGATTTTAAATGGAGATCTTATTCAATAGTATACAACATGTAGGTAAATATTTTACTGTACATTTATGTTAGGAGGACACAAGAAAAAGATTAATAATTATGCATAAGTACTTAAATGATTCGGATTGTGAGACGATCTAGAAAGCTTAAATCTATTAAATACTTTTTTTAACGAATTAATATATTGGTAACCTATAAAATAACTGATGCAAATTACTCATTATAAAATCTTGCTCCTGGTCTAAAACTTCAGCAAACACAGAATTCTGAAGCTACTCTGTGTTCATCAGGTTCAATACATTCCAAGATACCTAAATGGTCATTGAGTGATTGTTAAATTAAATAAAATATAATATAATTAACCTTTGTAAAGTCCTACCAACGAGTGTGGTAACTTATTCTTGTGTCTGATTCAAAAATGTATAAAAAAGTTTGTGGGCATATACACAAACGACATAATATTTAATTAATTGAGTGGTTACAAAATAGTAAAATTATTTTAAGAAAATAGTACATATACTAAATAAGAACCTATACTTAAAAAACAATAATCAGAAGCCTTGTAGTTAGGTCTATTGTACCTAATAAAGAGTTATGCAAAATAGAAATAAATACTATAAATTATTATATTTGTTTTATTGCCATGACCATTTACATTTACACGTGGCTTTAACGAAGTGGATCTTGATGGAAATACCTACTTAGCTACAACGTGACGACGGCTTATCGTATTCCACGCAGATCGGATTACCTCCGTTTCACAGTTATGCAGTACATATTTTTTTTATCCAGTTGAATTGAGGACATTTCTGTGAAGCCTGTGTGAGATTCCATCAATAAAATAAACTCTCCCACCGAATCGAGGGCTTCATTTCAGTAAGGAGGACAGGAAGTGTCAGCAAAGTCGGCCATATTTAAAAATACCAACAATCACATTATGTAACACAACTCACGTATTTTTGGATTCTTCATGTTTCGTAGCCTTATTCACATGTTATATAATTCGTGATTGCCTAGGTAAATAACACCTTATCCATAAAAGGATGAAAAATGACTTACCTCCATGACTCAGCCCAGGATAGGATTTCGTTCAAAATTATATGAACTAAGGAAGGCGCAAATCTTGATTCTGCTTTTCAGTACAGGTATAACTTGAATGGCTGCAAAACATTAAAGCATAAAATATAGAAGCAGAATATTATGTATAGGTACGTACGTATGTATTGAGCTATTTAATAAATTAATAAACTACCTAATACCCAAGGTTGTATTACTTGAAATACAAATACGTATTTGGTATTAGTACCTATTTCAATTACATCCTGAGAATGTAATTTGTAATTCGTATTTCGAATATCTGACACCAAGGTGTTTTGTAATAAGAATATCAGATATTATATAGATATATTTTTTTTGTATTTCAATTAAAAGTAAGTTAAACACTGTATGTATTTCAAAAACCTGATATTTTGTATTTCTATTTTCATTACTTTCGATACAGTGTTTTTTAATTTGTATTTGAATTAAAGCAAAGTATGTATTTTGCCCAGCCCTGACTGTACCCAGTACCTCGTGCGTCCGGGCTTAGCACACCGAACATAACTAGAGAATACTTGTGGTGGTATGTAGGTACTATATCAACTACTTGGTGCCTATCTCTTTTTACAATACTCTTTTTTCGTGCAGTAATTTTTTTTACACTACTTGAAGGAAACAAATAAAATAAATGCGAAACTTAGGTAATTTTGGTCATAGTTTAATTTTAATAAAATAAGTTTTATGCCTATTTTTAAGATACACATTCATACACTGATCATTATAATATAATATTAATGCTAGTTTCTAACAGTTATCTTACTTAAAGTGTCAACGAATAAGATTGCGAATGGACTCACAACAAAACTAAGATAATTTCACAACTAAACGAACAATTTCACTAACCCAAACTGTCAAAACTTAAAGAGATACATAAAATAAATTCGTTACTAAAATTATAGCACTGGAATTCGCCAACTTACCTACTTGTTTCCGTAAGCTAGGGTTCAATACTTATTAGAAGGGTGGGCTAATTATTTTATCAGTAAGTGCCTATTTCACCATCTCGTGAGTAACGCTATCCGTCAAGTAGGTAAAAATGGCGATATCTTTGGTTATGACGGGTTAAGAAAAATATGATAAATATTTGAGACAATCCACACAACACTATCTAGCCCCAAACTAAGCAGAGCTTGTACTATGTATATATTTTTTTGTAAATAAATACTTAAAATGCAATATCACACCCAGAAAGAGAACAAACATCTGCGCTCACCACACAAATATGTTTGTTCTCAGTGGGGATTGAACCCAGGCAGAGCTACTACCAGCTGAGCTGAGAGGCTAGTCAGAGAGAGGAATAGAAACGAAAATATTTTTATCTGATGGATAGGGTTACCCAGCGACTTTGAAATAGGCCCAAGCATTACCGCATTATAGTACTAAGGACAGACAAAAGAACATAAATGATGTAGAATAGCGTCTTTTTGCAACAATTTTTTTTACACATACCTTATACGGGACTCTATAGTGCGCGAGACCGGATTTTAGACGGAATAAGCTTGTCCAGCATGGTAGCAGGGGCCAGATAATAAAGCATCCTGACAGCTTAATCAGCCTTATCCACAGGAAAGACATCGTCAATAGGTGCGCAGCTGACTACGCCGCGTTAAGTTAGTAGGTAGTAGTTAAGCATACCAACCAGCAGCGCGTTTAACGTGCGATTTTTAATGGTCAAAATAATAGTATAAAAGCTAAAATAACGTATTCGAAATTAATTGCAAAACATTTCAAGATACATTGTGGTGATTAATTTAATAGTGATAAATTAATCCCACCAAAGTGCACTTAATCTATTACAAATCGCAAATACGATACGATTTCATGATTATCCACTAACATCTTTGCTGCTACGAGAATCATAAAATACATCACATTAAGACAAATCGTTGAGTGCCTGGTGGACTACAGAGCTGTTAGCTCTTGATGCTTTGCACACTTAAACTCGGCAGGCACACTCGGAGGGTGCTCTTGCTGGCTTTTTCGGAGTGCTGAGGCGTTTAGATGTGCCGGTGCCATACTGGATTCCAGAACCAATCCTCTCTGGATCTAGCTCACCAGTCTCTATTTTAGCCAGAATAGTCTTAGAGCATTTCAGGAAAGCCTCCTCTACATTTTCACCAGTTTTAGCACTGGTCTCCAGAAACATTAGCTCTGAAAATAAAATATATAGGTACTCTATTATTATTTTTTAGAACAACTCCTTGAGTGTCTGAGGACGGAAGGCGACGACGTGGCCGACCGAAAAGACGATGGCGAGACGATCTTGAAGTTGTGGAGAAGGATAGGTGGGAAGTTGCCAAAGATCGTGATAGTTGGAAGATTTTTGGGGGGACCTTTGCCCAGCAGCGGGACAGTGCAGGTTAAAAATAATTATACAGGTATGTTTAGGTTGACATTTACTTACCATTTTCCTGAGCAAATTGACTGGCTTCAGTGAAAGTGACCTCTCGTGATTCTTCCATATCTTTTTTATTCCCAACCAGTAAAATAACAATATTTGGGCTGGAAAGGGTTCTAGCATCTCTCAGCCAATTTGCGAGGGCATTAAAGGAATCTCGAGATGTAATGTCATAGACAAGAAGGGCTCCAGCCGCTCCTCTATAATAAGATCTAGTCACAGATCTAAACCTTTCTTGGCCAGCAGTGTCCCATATCTGCAGTTTTGTAGATTTGCCTCCGATATTCACAATTTTGGAACCAAACTCAACTCCGATAGTGTGGCATCTATCTTCTTTGACTACAAAGAACAAAATATATGTGACAACAGCATTAATAGGTGATAAATTTATGTAATAAATCATTTTCATGTTATTGTAAAGTATTCAAAATCATAAATTTGAAGTGTTGAAGAAGAGCGAGGTCAAAAATCTTCAAGAAGTTTACAAGTTTTAAAGTTCATACAAACTAAGTAAGTAGTTATTTTTTTTTCAAACAGATAAAAATACCTACCTCCTTTTCAAAGTACCTAGGTTATTATTGTTATTATTTTGGATTTGTCGTATCTGGATATAATTTAAATAATGAAGTTACCTAAAATCTACAAAAAAAGGGCAAAAGGCAGCCAGTGCTGTGTTCTCTCCTTGTATCTACCTATACATAGAGTTCTTCACTGCTATTTATAACAACACCTAGATGCATGTGTGATTCTTCAATTTATTTGATTCTTTGATCTGCACTATTAAAATTGAGAATTCAAACCAAGCATAGAAAATGGCAACTTACACTTGTTTCCAATAAAGTTATTGAGGAGGCTAGATTTCCCCGTACCAGCACTACCAATGACTAAGAATTTGAATAAGTATTCTGGAACAAAGATATAACTTTCTTAGAAATTACAACAGGAGAGACTAGACCAGGGATTCCCAAACTATTTTGGACAAGTGACCCCTTTTCCAAAATGAACAGTTTCCTTCGACCCCCATGACCAAATTACCTACTTTTAAGATCAACCCCCTTATTCGCAATGGTCCGCTAACTTAAAACAGCTGCTACAGAGTGTTATTTTTCATAGGTCTCTCTCAAATTAGGGCAATAGAAGAAGACAGAGTGCGAATTAGCAATGCTTTAAATCAGCAGACTATTATGAATAAGGGGGCGTATCTTTAGTTTTTTTCCTATTGATACAAAATACCTAGGTACTAAGGTACAGATTGGAAAACTTTGCACTTGGTTAGGTGATTAAAGTTGACTCTATTTTCTCATCAAAATGTAACAAAATAAACGTACATTGTACGAACTTGAGACTTTACATCACTACAACAATGCTATTTCCTACAAAAATATTAATTATTCTTAGTACACGTAACACAACATAAACAATACAGTACCTACATACCTAATTTGAAAGTTTGAAATAAGAACTTGTGTTAATTTAATAGGGGTCGATTGTTAGACCTTGTTGACCCCCAAAATCAGTTTTCGTTTATGTCGACCCCTAGGAAACCAATATCGACCCCAAGGGGTCGATATCGACCACTTTGGGAATCCCTGGACTAGACTATCCAGCCATTAATAGATATTTTTTCTCTGGAATAACCACAATTAAGAGGCAAAACTGTACCCTGCTATGACTAGTATAAGAAACTTCAGAGTTGTATATTAGTTATCTTATCCAATAGCTTTGTCCGAATGTAATAATAATACCAGTAGGCAGGCAAATTTTCCATAGTAAATACAAATAATCCAGCTACCTACCTACTAAAATTGGGTGGCTGGTGCTAGATATTTTTTTTTTTTATATTTGGACAATCCACACAACACTATCTAGCCCCAAATTAAGCTCTGCTTGTGTTATGGGAACCAGTTAAAGCTGATATAATAATTATAGGTATATATATTTTTTTAAATACATGGGTACTTAGAATACAATATAACACCCAGACAGAGAATAAACATCTGCGTTCACCACACAAATATTTGTTCTCGGTGGGGATCGAACCCACGACCTACGGCGCAGAAGGCAGAGCTACTACCAACTGAGCTGAGAGGCCAGTCGTCAAATCGCAAAGTAAAGAGAAAATAGTTTACTGCAATTCTGGAAGATTACAAAGTGCGCAATCGATACAAATTTAGCGGTTCTATAGTTCCTTTCATACTCAGCTACAGAGTTACATAAAATTTTATACAGTTATCACTTTTGGTGAAATGAGAAGCTTACCGTAAGTCTCAGACATCTTGCTTCTTCATAGAACTTCTTATTTATCTACCAATGTTTAATTTTGTACTGGAATGGATTAAAGTCTCTGTTGCACCAAAATAATACCAAAACAATCATACAAACAGGCAATATTCCTTATATTTTGGATTATGGCGTACGCGTACGCTCAATTTCTTCTTCTTATTTTTTGATTACCATTACTATTCCGTCATTCCGACGGTTAGTCTAGCCAATGTCAGTGTCAATGTCAAATAATATTATGTCAGAAAAAGGTCGGAAAACAGTACCATAACCATAGACGACAAAGCTTTCAAAACTAGCCAAACTCCTTATTCCTTGCTGCCTAATATGGCCAGCCTCGCGCAATTCATTAGAAAACGGCTATTAAAGCTCCGCGTCCGTTCCAGAACACCAGATACAGTTTATACAAAAGTTCGTCACCTTAGAGTCGGTTTTCGCTTGCACCAGTGCTTTGATCATGAACACATTTTGACATACCTAATTTGTGACGATAACTTAGCGGTGTATTCTGTCTATTCAGATTCAAAACGTAGTATGTGATCGGGATACGTTGAACAAATCAAGTTGAAAATCGACGAATATTTTCATACCGCCAGTAAACCACATGAGAAAAAATAACTAGAAATGTATCTTCATATCATAAATGATCTCAAGCATGAATGGGAAAATCAGAAACCATAAACTTACAACAACAACTTTTTTACATTGCGTTCATGTTTGTGATTGGATTGGGAGAATATTTAATTTTCCAGTCAGTTTCTAATAAAGGTAGCGGCACTTAACTCTAGCGCCAGGGAACAGGAATAGTAAATATAACATCCTTGTCTAGCGCTGACGTCAAAAATAAGGTACCTGAGGGGCGCTACGGAAATGAAGTGCGGGTGTGCGTAGAGCTGATTGGCTCTCCGGTCGCACTCCGCTCTCCGTACCAATAGGAGACTCTGCACACATCCACATATTCTGTGTGCGCGATATGGCACACTACGAGGCATGCGCAGTGCGTATCGCTCACCGCTAAAGTTATGTGCCGCCAGATAAACGTTTTCATATTTATTTTCTGACGGTGTGCGCCCGGCCTAATAAGTTTGGTTTGTTTCCATTATAAAATAGACAAATTGAACGGACGGAAAACAAACAACACAACACAATAAACAACAGTTTCTTTCCATTCCATTCCATAAAATTCTTCCTATTTTCGTTCTAGTTCAGTTCGTTCGTTACGTAAATAAATAAAAGTGCAGGCGGGGTGACATTTTTCTTCGAAATATTATTGTTTAAATAACTAAAACATTTTGCGGCTTGATCAGTGTACAAAATCAACGTGCCAGATTCGTAGTTCCGTGTAACGTACCAGAAAATAGAAATTCAGATTTAATTTCAGAGATGTTGAAGGCCATCGTTCGTGTTAGTTCTAAATAAAGATATTTATAATTAATTCCTGTGCTTGCAAAATCTATAAGTATGCTAATGAATATTGCAGATTCACCATCAAAAGCTCTTCGTACCCGCTGCTAATCAGAAGCGAACGTTTTGGGAATTCGTCAATATGATGTTCAATAAGCCTGATCCTGAGAGAATCAAAAAGCTAGGTCCAGACCGTGCATGTGCTGAATGGGTGCTCAGGAATGGAGGAAGGGTGGTCTGGGCCGATGGCAAAATTATAGCAGACTATAATTCACTGCCAACTGAAGAACAAAAAGTACCAAAGATTACCGAAATTGATGCTACTGACTCTGGCATTTCACATTACGGTTTTCCACATCTGGGTAATGAATTAATAATGACCATTCAAAACAAAGTAAATTAAAAAAATGTTGAGAGAAGTTGCATAATGGTTTTTGGCTTCTATCTTCACACAGCTTATAAATAGTATGTATTTATAAACTGTGAGAAGATACAATTATCACCCAGTCAGAGACAAACATCAGTGTTCACCACACATTTTGTTCTTGGTGGAGAGGCAAAATGACAGACTCATAATTTAATCTTGTTCTAGTTGGTTGTTCAATGCTGCACAAGATAATACTTCACAATAATAACTACATTGACGACAGAGCACTGAAAGGTCTATCGTACGCGAGCGACAGGCTCACTCATGTACAAGTCTCAAAGTGTCAAAACATCACAGATCCTGGACTGAAAGAAATAAAAAACCTTACTAAACTGGAAACTTTAGTACTTTTTGGCCTGTCTGGTGTGGAAAATATAGAAGATTGTAAACAGTATTTACAAAAACATCTGCCTACATGCAAAATTGAAGGTAAACAAAACATATAATTAAAAAGAAAATAAGAACATATTCTACAGAATTTTATTACTGCACATTCTAAACTGTATATTATTAATCATTTCAGGTGAGACGAAACAATTAAATGAGAAGCAATAGTTAACGATGAATATAAACTTTATTTTTGTCTATTTCTATTTATTTACTAGTAAATAATTATGTTGTAAAAATAATATATTGCAAATTAATAAGATACTACTTGTGTTAATATTATTTAACACCTTTCCCAATGGCTTCATTGACACTACTATAACCATTCTTTTTTAACAGGTCTGCTAATTCTGTCTTTATCTTGGAGATGACTGGCGGGCCATGGTATATGAGGGCAGTGTATATTTGCACTGCACTGGCTCCTGCTAATATCTTCTCATAGGCATCTTGACCAGTAAACACCCCTCCAACACCAATAATAGGTATTGTTCCTGAAAAGCATTGTCTATGTTCAAACATGCACATTCAACCTCGTGTTGTTTTGAGATGATTGTAGTAACCTTACAGTTTTTCCCTTAAAAGCTAGCTTAACCTTACCTTTAGTAAGTTTATACATTTCCTTGATCATTTCTGTGGATTTGTTTGCCAAGGGTTTACCGCTAAGTCCTCCTGTCTCATTCATAAACTCTTTATTAGAGAGATTAGGTCTATCAATAGTCGTATTTGAAATGATTAATCCCTCGACTTTGCTCTCTTTTTTAGAAATCACTGTGACAATATCCTTCAGTTGGTCTTTGTTTAAATCGGGAGCTAGTTTCAGAAAGAGAGGCGGTTTGGTTGTGTTTGGGGTAGAACTTCTAGCTTTGTTTATTTCAGCTAGAAGATGCTGAAGTTCCTCTTTCTTCTGTAGTGACCTCAGGCCTGGAGTGTTGGGACTGGAAATATAAAACAAATTTGTAAAATATCACTTCTGGTGTGTAGATATTTAACTATGTATAAATATGTAGTACATGGTACCTGCTTATGTTAATAACAAAATAATCAGCTACATCAGAAAATTTTTCGATTCCTAAAACATAATCTTGTACAGCATTTTCAGACAATTTGTTTTTGCCTAAATTGATTCCCAATAAACCTTTATCAAGCAAGGGTTTTTCTATGCTGTTCACTTTTTGATAGACTTTTTCATGACCTTCACTATTAAAACCATATCTGTTGATAACTGCCTCATCTTCAGGTAATCTAAATACCCTAGGTTTAGGGTTGCCAGGTTGAGGTTCAGGTGTTACAGATCCAACTTCCACTATTGAGAAACCTAATTTCCTCAAACCTATAACAGCATCACCATGTTTATCAAAACCTGCAGCTATGCCAATTGGGTTACTAAGGTCAAAACTTAGGAGCTTTGTGTTCTGTAAATAAAATGATTTTGTATTTTTGATGTTTAAAAAAAATATAATGGTATATTTCAAATTAGAAATCCTTACGTACCAGTACTTTAGGATCCTCGTTGTGGTCTGGAGGAAATAAACCATACTTTATGGCAGCTACTCCTGCCCTGTGTGCCCACTCAGGGCTTAAAAACTGACTGGCCGGTTTAATATATTGGTCATAATATCCTCTGAAATCCTTTTTATAATAGATAAACTGGTAAGCTACAGTGCCTCCCAGCGTAACATAACACAAGGATTTGAGCTTTTGCTGTAAAAATAAGAATAAAAATAAGTTTTGTTAACACAGTCCCCAATAAATGACTCAAATTTGCAAGCATATTTACCAATGGTGTGCTTTTCTTCATGGTTGATGGAGTTTATAGTAGTAATGTAAGATTGTTTCACTCGTACGCTGCAGTAGGTTACCTTTGTATTCTATCGTACTAAATAAACATTAATAATATAATGTAAAATTATTATCAATTGATTGATCACTGCGTTACGCGCTCAGTTCAAAAGTTAATTAACTCTCATAGAGGTCCATGTATCTCCTAAATAATATTAAAATTAAAAATCAAAAATATGTACAATCTTTTTGTGAACCGAACGACTGACTGATGATTACTGGATTTACTGGTTCTAACATACATCAACTAGTATAGTAAATGTCAATGTCACCAATGAGCTTGAAGGAAGCGCTCGGACGCTCATTTAATTTGGCGGCACTATCATCACTTGAGCGTCCCACTGCTGGACCTGGGAAATGACTAAAGCGTTACGCACGCGTCCGAAACGTCAGAAAACGTCGCTTCCGGAAGCTTGCGCATGCCCGAATTAATGCCAAAGAAACTAAAAAGTCTTTTTCCCAACAAAAAACTACTTTGTTTACCTTATTTCAGTCACTTCCTATTAGAAAAGAGTATGGGTATCATGTAGAACATTTTTTTCCGACAAGAAATCATTTAACAGCGGCGGGTAGCATTTTAAAACGATTTTTTTCGATACCTTGCAATTTTTGAGATTTTGTCGGCTATTCTTATTTTTACGAAAAACTTTTTAGATCACCATCAAGCCTGATTTCCAAGGAAAAAATACATGCATAACAATCCCAAAACAACCCTCAATTAATTTATTATAAACAAAAACAAAACAAAGAAAATTCGGGTGCGGTTAATGTACAACCATGGATTACACAACCCGAGAAAGCACGGCCAGGAAAGCACAGGCAGGAAAACACAGCCAGGATTTGGCAACCAATGTACATCAATTCCATGGCTGTACATTCTCAGAACGTTCCGAGATTGTGCAACCAAGGAAAACACAACCCTGGAATACACGGCCCGGAATTGATGTACATTTTGGCTCCAAAATCCTGGCTGTGCTTTCCTAGCCGTACAAACGTGTGCACACCCTGGATTACACAACCATGGAATTGGCTGCCATATCTCTGTGATTGGTTGAGTGGCTATTGACAGTCAACCAATCACAGAGACTGTCTGATTGATCGGAATCCTATGCCTCATTTATCTAAAACTACAGAGTAAAAATTGTACTATCCCAATTTCGATTAGACAAATAGCACAGATGAAAAAATTAAATTCTGAATAGAATTATTTCACACACTTGACCAGGCACTAATTTTATGTACATGTATTTGTATTGTAATGCAAGTAGATACTTAATATAATACAGGTGACAAATTCGATAATCATCGTCACGCATTATTAGAAACACCCTTTCGACAACAACTACTTTGAGTAAATATCAAATCTTATTTCCAAGGTACACTACGTATACGGCCGGGCGTAACTTGGTTGGCGAGACTGAAGTTAGCCGTTTGACCTACTATACTTCGATTTGCTATTTTGATTGGATATTTTCGCCGGCTTACTGCTTAGTTCAGACCTGCTAACTCCACCAAACCAAGTAAAATTGGCCGAACGAACAATCGATATAATTTATTGATTTTCATGCGTAAACAGTATTTTTTATATCATTTTCGTTGTCTACACTAATATTATAAAGAGGAAAGATTTGTACCTATTTTTGTATGTTTGTAATGAATAGGCTCAAAAAGTACTGGGCAAAGAGTATAGTATGTAGTGGGGGTACTGGGCCGATTTAAAAAAATCTTTCACCACTATAATGCTACATTCTTCCAATTTGACATAGGCTACATTTCATTTTGAAAAAAATTAGGGATCCTTGGTAAAATTTGAACAATGTAGGTAACCGAAGGTGTAGAAAAATGAGTCTTAAAATGTCTTTCGTCGAATGCGCTGCCGAAACTATTAGCGATAGAACAAAATAATGTACAACAATATTGTCTACCCCGTGCGAAGCCGGGACGGGCTGCTAGGTAGTATGTTATATTTTAGGCATTACATTTCATTTCGCATTTTTTACGTGTAAGTAAACCTATTTCTTGACTAAGTATTGTAATTACGTTCCATGTAAATCATGAGTAGCTATCAGCTTAGCAAAGCGCATTGTTATTTGTTATTCAAAGACTTCCCATATTTCAAAAGGCTTGTTCAGTATCAAGTGGGCCATCTGCTTGTTCCATGTAGTTTAAAAAAGCTATTGTAAAATTAGCAATATTTATAATCAGTGAACGAGCAAGAAAAATTGTAGAAGCAATAATATCATCACATGCTATGATTATGATAGGTTCCATCTCGCGGAACTAAAGCGAACTACGTGAAGTCTTCAGGTTGTTACATAAATTATCTAAAATCACGATCTCAAATGAATCTCGGTTGATCGAGTCTTGCTTACTTGACGCACATACAACCCGCTAGATGGCGCAAATAAACCATAGAACGGTAACAAGTAGATAGGTAGGTGAATCCACTAGATAGATATCTGATACATACAAAGATACTCATCATTCTCTTGTCCTTGTCCCACTTTATGTAGGGTCGGCACAACAGGTTTTCGTTCTCCACTCTCCTCTATTAGCCGTCATTTCAACAGTCACTCCTTTCTTACTCATGTCATCCTTCACACAATCCATCCATCTTTTCTTTGGCCTACCTCTACTTCTATAACCATCCACATTCATATTTAGCACTCTTCTCGTTACATGACATTCTTCCCTTCGCATGACATGCCCGTACCATGCTAACCTATTGCGTCTCATCTTTTCAGTCACCGGCGCCACTTTCAAACTGCCCCTAATATACTCATTCCTTATCTTATCCATTCTAGTCACTCCACACATCCATCTCAACATTCGCATTACCGCTGCATGCACTCTTCTTTCATCAATCCCTTTGGTGGCCCAACACTCAGACCCATACAAAACGACAGGTCATATAACCGTCTTGTAAATCTTCCCCTTTAGTTTAAGGGGCTTTCGCGGATCGCACGTTGTTCCTGTGACCTGTCGCCATTTCATCCATCCTGCGTTTATCCTGCTCTTTACATCCCTGTCAATCTCACAATCATTCTGTATTACTGAACCGAGGTACCGAAAATTGGAGCAGGCTGGCAGGGATACACCATCTAAGGCAATAGTGGTAAAACTGGAGGGACCACCGAAGTCACAAAACAGATGCTCTGTTTTGGTCCTACTGAGCTTCAATCCGACACTCTCCAGTTTCCCCTGCCATTTTACCAGCCTGTTCTGGACCTCGGTTGCATACATACAAAGATACATACATATACATACAAAGATACTAATACTGGAGAAATATTATGCTTTATTCAACTAAAGAATTAACGTAAACATTTGCAATAAAATGATATGATTTAAAATATGACAGCGTCTCTTGTCAAACAAACTAAACAGAAACTTCGTAGCTCTTACGAATGAAGGAGTTCATATCAATATCCTATATTCCTATGTTACTTAATATAGGTAGGTTAGGTACAATACATGCGATCACAGAGCACCAAACACGCTTTTGCTTAAGCGATGTATCTTATACCTTTAAACGAGAAAATCTTGTATATATGTATATATATATATATTTAGGATCTCGGAAACTGCACCAACAATTTTCACGAAATTTACTATACAGGGGTTTTCGGGAGCGATAAATCGATCTAGCTAGGATTCATTTTTAGAAAATGATGAGAAGTTGGTGTTTTGCAATAATCAAACATAAACTCAATATACGACTGTTCCTGCCATCTATTGGCGATTGTGAGCAACTAACTGCAAGCTAGATGGCGTTGTTAATTAAAAATAAGCCAATAAATATACGACTCTTCCTGACATCTATTGGCAAATAATAAAACTATGTTTTTTAAACCCGAGCGAAGCTCGGTCATACCGGCTCGTAAAGATTAAATTTGGAATCCGTACTAGTTATAGTTACGTAGGTATCTAAAGGCCTGCGCACATCTAGGTAATGGTGATGACGATCAGCTAAAACACTGTCATTTTTGACAGCGTTTCACGTGATCACCATCGCCGTCGCCTAGATGTGCGCAGGCCTTACGTATTCACTACCCCGCTAATGTGTATTTTTCTAAGCTGAAATATGGCAAATGCCTTAAAGATTAATACTAGCAAGCACCGCTACCACGCAAATGATAAAGAATAGGTATGAGTGAAAAACTGTTTGAACTAGTAGTAGGTACCTAGGTAGTATGTCCTTAATTGGTAGGCACTATGCTAGAGAGGTATATAGCTAGAATAGGTGACAGCCAACCCAAGTAGGTAGGTGTATGTGTTAGGTAACATGCACTTGATTTGATGAAATCAAATAAAAACCACGCTTAGGTTGAAAAACCTGTGTTATAGATTTTGATCATTCCTTCGGTTTCTAAACGTAAGTTCAGTGATGTTAAAAATTTTCTACAAAGGTAGGAAATAAACATTATTATAAGCCGTGTAGGCAGGCACAAAATCAAACAATCAAAATCATGGTAGGTAGTGTAGGTAGATAATTATGCCACACTGTGTTACCTGTGTACAGATGAACGAATCTAAAAACTAAACGTAGGTATAGGTAGGTAGCTAATTAGCTATACACCGCCATTCGAAGCTTGAAGCTATTTCTATTTCTATTTCGCTACGTAAACGTAAACGCAGTAGGTATTATCATAGACTAAGGAATTTTCCTTAGTCTATGGTATTATGTTGTGTATGTCTTCAAAAGGGTATACCGGTTCATGTACGACCGTGCGCAATAAACTCTTAAATATTCACAATTAAATGCGTTAATCCATCAAGTGAAGTAATAATACACAAATAGGTATGGGATGCGTTTTGAGAGAAATTGAATAGAAAAAATACAGAATAGACCCTATTTTATAAAAGGTTAAGTTAAAATTTACATAGCATATTAATATGTCCGGATCGCAAATTTCTAATTATGAACCTTAATTTCTAAGGACTAAATTGAATAATTCCCTGGCTACAGGTTCTGGAATCAAATTTAATTCTGAAGACTAATTAGAATACTCAAATATACCTACTTTTCAATTATTCGCTTAGGTCATGAATGTAAACGAATAAAATGTCAATTAATTGTTTCGTGTTGATTTACTGTTTAGTTTTAACAAGTTCTCATAGATGGCGGTGTACGTTGAATCATCGGGTCCGGATAATGTACGTCCAGTACAGCATGCTATTGTACACCCAGTTAAAACGAAACCTTTTTATGGTTTCGTAGCCAAATGGCAAAAACGGAACCCTTACAGATTAATCATGTCTGTCTGTCTGTCTGTCTGTCCATCCGTATGTCACAGCCATTTTTCTCAAAAACCATAAGAGCTAGACTGATGAAACTTGGCGAGTATATGTATTCTGTGAACCGCACTAAGGTTTTTACTCAAAAATAGAAAAAGAAACTATATATTTGGGGGGTCCCCATACTTGAAACTGTAACACAAAATTTTTTCTACGAAATACGTGTCTATGAATAGGTCTTTAAAAATGATGTTGAGGTTTCTAATATCGTTTTTTTCTAAACCGAATAGTTTGCGCGAGAGACACTTCCAAAGTGGTAAAAAGTTGGTCCCCCCCCTCTAACTTCTAAAATAAGAGAATGATAAAATTAAAAAAAATATATGTTGTACATTACGATGCAAACTTTCAACGATATTTGGTTTGAACGAGATCTAGTGAATAGTTCTGTTTTTTTTTATGCGTCATAAACCGTAATCCGCAATTTACCTTTCGACGAACTACAAAAACCTTTTTATTATGTTACTTGTTGCTACGGAACCCTACATGGGCGAGTCCGACTCGCACTTGGCTGCTTTTTTGTTTTTTCGGATTCGTTTTAACATGCCGTAAAATAATGGGCTGCGAATTAACTGGGTGCACAAAATTGTCACGTGATGTATTGTACAGCATGTTAATTGGATGCACACTGAGGCAATTCAATTATTTCTTATTTTTTGTAGGCAATGGATACTCTCGTCGTTAATCCAAACCCTGGCATCGTAATAACGGTGTGTACATTAACCTGCTGTACATTATTATCATGCTGTGCATTAACGGGTCGTACATTATTGCCTCCTGATTCATCGATAAAATTCTTCAATATTGATTGACATCTAGATTGCAAATACACCAATAGATGGCGCTGTGTTCTGTTTCTTAGAATATAAATACTCGACGAATAACTCCAAGGGACTATTCGGCACTGACAGGAAGGTCGCGGGTTCAAATCCCGTCTTAACTTATGGGACATTTTTAAAATCTTTGCGAATTCTTAAATGTTGTCAATAATTTGTCACAATGTTCTAGAAAGTAGTGCTCCTAAACGTTATAGAATGTTCTTTCATCATCATCATCATCAATTGATATCAGTCCACTGCTAGACGTAGGTTCACCTTGAGTAACATAGGCTATATTTATGTGTTTAAAAAACAAATGTCCACCCGTGCGAAGCCGGGACAGACAGCTAGTGTTAAGTAAAACATTATTAAAACATTGAAAAAAAAAACTTTTATTAGGTAGGTACCTTAGGCAACAAAAAATTCATGATATTAAAAAAAACTAAAACTAAACCTTAAAAATCTAGCAAAAGTGGGTGTCCATGAGGCATGGTGCTTGGAGGAATTAGAAATGGAGGCGTCAACGTTTAAATCCACGAACAATATTTTCTGCCAAAATTGACGGGGGACGAGGTAAACACGCATGGCACACGCGCATAGCAAAATCTTATTCATGTAAACACACACATTGACAATCCCGCACACGATCTTAAAATTTGCACACAGATAAAAAATATAACGTAGTTACGCAGTGTCAAGACTCACATTAGGATAATCTCTAGTGATGGGCATTCAGTAAGACCGGTAAATTGAACGATGAATAAACTAATGAATGAAATGGGTTTTTAGGTACAGGTACTAGTGAGTGTTATGAATAAGTTATGCACAACAGGTTTCACATTTTGTAACAGTCAGAAAATAAAAGAACTGAATTTAGTTGTTATGTTTTATTAATGGTTATAAGTTTGAATCAATAGTTCTTAACATGTTATAGCATAGTACACATAAGTTTAGTCTTTTACTGAATCATTGAAAAATATATATAAAGTGAAATCACATTACATCGTCAGCCTTCACACAACAGCGAAGTTTGTAGTTCTGCCTTCTGCGCCGGAGGCGTTGGTTCGATTCCCACCGAGAACAAATATTTGTGTGGTGAACGCAGATGTTTGTTTGCCCGAGTTTGAGAACTTTCTGTAAAATGTTCCGAGCAAATCACACTCGTTCTTGTTGCATGCCAAGTAGTTTTTTGGCCAAAAAGTTTTGTCCACTCTTCAAGCAACAGGGTTTTTTGGAAACCTGCACAGGACGTAAAAGAAATATAAAATAGGCAAAAATAGTATATTTCATTACAAGTGCGGAAAGGCTGTCACTGCAAAGAGTTCCGACAAATGTCTACACGAGCTGAAGGTGAGGGTTGACAGTCGGAACAAGTTGCAATGACGGTTCCGCACGTGTACTGAATGACTATTTTTAATACAGTTGCGAAAAAATGAAGCAATTGCTTTTTTCTCTTCTCTCCACGCAATAAGTTCGTCGTATGTATGCATGTAGCGACTTTTTGACTTTTCCGGTAAAATGTTCTCCGAAGCATTTTGTGCAATTATACTGAGTTCCGGTGGCGTTCATAAAACTAGGGTCAAAATTACTCATTTTGTGCAACAAACAAATAAACTCGCAAAGAAAATTTCTGAAAAATGGCGCCAACCGTAGAATATAAGCAGAGATTTTTTTTTTCTTCACCTTTTCTGGAAGGCAAAGGGAACTATACCCATACAGCCAAGTCTTTAGTAGATTTTTTTTATTGATATGAATTGAAAATGAAATTTAATGAGATGAAATGAAATGAAACCTAACATCAAATCATTAAATCTGTTAATGAAACAAATTAGTAGCTTCTTTTTAGAAATAATACGTATTTGCATGAATCATAAAAACTTCGATGATTTTTTTAGTAAAAACTTCATGGTTGGTTTTTCTTTTTAGACATTATTTTGACAGTTGGGAAAGAAAAAGCACTAGTGCAGGAAAGGTAAAAAAAAAGCACGCGTGTGTAATAGCCCACATCCCGAACGCTATACGTCCCTGCAATACGCCACTTTTTGAGCAACTGTATTAAAAAAAATGTTTTCACTACGCCCACGACTTTATTTTTGAGTATGATGTCATGTCCTATTTTATACATTGATGAGTAGAGGGTTTGATGACTGGTACCTAGGATAACCATATTGTGGGATTTGTGAATAAATGTAATCCGATATTTCGTGGCGGCAGCCATCTCGGACCGATTTTCATCAAAAATAGCTAAGAACACTCCCGGCTATTCACCTTTCAAACAAACAAAAAACTAAATTAAAATCGGTTGATTCGTTCGGGAACTACGATGGGACAGACAGACACACACACAGACACCGCAAACTCATAACATCCCGTCGTTTTTACGTCGGGGTTTAAAAAGCACCAAATACGTAATTAGACAACACATTATGTGATAATAATTTAACGTTTATTTTATCATTCATTCATTCATCAATTTCATTCAACTTTTCCCAACACTATGCCTTCTACCAAGGTATAATCTTTGACAATACTCTCGTAATACTGTCGCTAATCTGTCGCAACCGGTATTTCTTTTGAACTAAAATTCTACAAAATTACAAACACAATTGACAAAATAATACTCCCTTGTGGTAGGAAATACCATGTTCCCGGAAGTTTGATGTCTCTGATCGTCTTCTAGAAGAAACTACTATGCAATTCATTATTTTCGCGGAGCTCCACTTCGCGACATGAAACGACACACAATGGCTGCAGTTGCGAGTAAAACAGTTTTATTTAAAGGATATGATCGAGGTCGGTATATGACCAGCAGAGGGGAAAGCCCTGTATTGACATCTCCATTTCTAATTCCTCCAAGGGCATGGTGCCAAGAACGCTGGTTGCATTCCCACGTTGAATAGCATTAGCTCATGGATTGGATCCCTCTTCCCTGACCAAAACTCTACGTAAATCGATGTTCACTCACTGTGGTGTGGAAACGCAAGTCAAGCAAGACATTCGCAAGCTTGGACAGATAATATATTCGCAAGAATAGAGTCCGTCCACACACTCAAAATCTAAGGCCTGAACAAGTGTGTTTCTGGGTTTTATAGTTCGCTTAATCTGTGGTACTCGTCTTATTGAAAATGGTTTAGTAAATGTAACCCTGTAAACGAAGCACAAAATTTCGATGAACTCTGATTCATTGTCAGGCGACCAATCAGAAATGGTCACAAATTCTCAGGTCGTGTTTTCCAGGGTCGTACAATCCCGTTACGTGCCGAGAATGTACAGCCAGGAATACGCAGCCAGGAAAACACAACCTGAGAATTTGAAACCATTTGGCAGCCTTTTCCATGGTCGTACATTCCCGGCCCGAGCCGAGATTGTACAGCCTGGAATATCCAACCACGGAATGCACAACCATGGAATTGGCTGCCAAAATGTACATCAATTCCGGGCTGTGCTTTCCAAGCCGTACAATCCGTGGTTGTACATTCCTGTCTCCCGAAAATTCACGAAATTGCGCTTGCGCTAGGCTTGTTGAAAAAATATCGATACATCGATATAACGATATTATTTTTTCAATATATCGATATTTTTGAGCGATATTTAATAGTTCGATATATCGATGTATCGATATAAAATTCTAAGTATCGAAAAGGTATAAAAACCGATATTTTTTTCCGACCAATAAACATTTTATAAGTTTTAAGATTAAAAAATCCCAAAAAGAAAATACTTTTTTATACTGACATCTTTTAACAATTTATATTATAAGTATTTTTTGTTTTTGGTCGACTTGATTTGCTGTTTTATAGTTTGGTTTTTAAGTTGGCAACTCTGTTAGTCAATTTCAATTTCAACAGCACGAATATTCTCTGTCAAGTCAGATCATACCGATATATCGATATATCGATATTTTTTAATAAAAATATCAATATCGATATCGATATTTTCAAAAAACATCGATACGATATATATCGATTTTTTATTGCATTTCTTACATCCCTAGCTTGCGCAGCCATTTTTCGCACGGAAAAATTTCACTTTTTTACAAATTTAATCATTCTAAAATATTTTTTCACTGGCAACACGTCGTTTTATGGCTGCAGTCCATGGAGGCAGGTGTCAGGCCAGTTAATGTACAACCAGAAATTCGAAAAGTTCATTTTGAACTTTTTGGGTACTACAGTACCACGGACGCTTGGCGGCCGTGCAAATCGTGGCACTATAGTGCCACGATTTTTCTCGGACGCGTGACGGGAAACAAGTTCGTGGCACTAAAGTGCCACGTAACGCGTGCATGGTAAGGAAGTGACTATTTGTACGGGTGCTGGATGAATAAATTATATTTATTCGTACGGATATTATTCAAACTCGGGGCACCCCGACTTAAGTCACAAAAGTAACAGTAGGTTGTTAGGTTTTTTTTTTTATACCTACTTAATTTCAAGAATGGTGCATGTCAGTGCAGAGAGGACCCCTCCCCCGTCCCTCCTCCTCCTAACTAAAGCCAACCCAAATTTTAACTTTACTACGCCTTTTAAGCGACTGTAAAGTGTTTTAAAAATCCAGATTCAAACTCGGGGCACTCCGACTTAAGTCACAAAAGTAACAGTAGGTTGTCAGGTTTTTTTTTTTATTTTTTATACCTACTTAATTTCAAGAATGGTGCCCTCCCCCCCTCCCCCCGCAGTACCCGTATTAATAATTATAAATTGTTCGTACGGTAACCGTATTAATAATTATAAATTGTTCGTACAGTACCTGTATTAATAGACTCAGCCATCATTTAAATGAAGACGAGGTAGTATGTTCAAAAAAGTTAAGCCTTCTTATGCAAAATTGTGGTATTTTCATTCTTCTTCTTCTTCAGTTCTTCACCACCGACGGTTTTTCCTTCTTGTTTTCCCAGTTGTTTCACAAAATCTTGATACAATTTTTATTCAACAAGCTTGTATTGTATAAGCCTTATATAAATAGTCACGGACTCACGGTCACGGGTCACGGCTTATATACACAGCAGTAGTTCTAAAATGAGTCTTTACACCTTAGACCAAGCTTTACACTACTAAAAACTTAAAGAACTGACTGTAAAACTAAAAGCCTTGTAGCTGGAACTCTGTATCATGAAGGCTACTTTAGTGTTCGACAGTGTTAATGATTTGTTATTTCACAAATGGGACGAATATTTTATAGAGCGAATGAAATCCTTCAATGAACAGGTAAACAAATTTAAAAACATGAATTATTACATTCACAGCTTTACACCTTCCGTTCCTGTTTTATTGAATAAGAGGATCATTGTTTTTTTTCCATTGATTGCAACTGTTTTGGAAAATATATTGAGGGAACCAGCTTAGTTAGTACCTTTTCTAGTAGCAGAATAATGATTCATGTGTATGTTTAGATTTACAATTTGTTTGACCATTGCACATTATTTACTTTACTAAAACAGCCCTTAGATACGCAGAGTCTAGTTTTAAGTAGCTTACTGTCTAACACAGGGATTCCCAAAGTGGTCGATATCGACCCCTTGGGGTCGATATTGGTTTCCTAGGGGTTGACATAAACGAGAACGAATTTTGGGGGTCGACGAGGTCTAAAAATCGACCCCTATTAAATTAACACAAGTTCTTATTTCAAACTTTCAAGTTAGGTACTGTATTGTTTAAGCTGTGTTGTGTAAATAATTAATATTTTTGTAGGAAATAGCATTGTTGTAGGAATGTGGAGTCTCAAGTGCGTACACGTACGTTAATTTTGTTAAATTTTGATGAGAAAATGAAGTCAACTTTAATCACCTAACCAAGTGCAAAGTTTTTCAATTGGTACCTTAGTACCTACCTAGGTATTTTGTATCAATAGGAAAAAACTAAAGCTAAGCCCCCTTATTCATAATAGTCTGCTTACTTAAAGCATTGCTAATTCTCACTCTGTCTTCTTCTATTGACCCAAATCGAGAGAGACCTATGAAAAATAACACTCTGTAGCAGCTGTTTTAAGTTAGCGGACCATTGCGAATAAGGGGGTTAATCTTAAAAGTTGGTAATTTGGCCATGGGGGTTTGAGGTAACTGTTCATTTTGGAAAAGGGGTCACTTGTCCAAAATAGTTTGGGGATCCCTGGTCTAACATATATGTTTAGTCCTAAGAGTTACAAGAAAGCTGTACTATTCAATAAGGAAATCAATTTATGCTTATAATAGTATCTGTTGACTTCAGGACAAGGAAAGCAATGTCACGGACAGCAACAGCGTGTCTCAGCTTCTAGCTCCCATAATAACTTCTCAGCGTGTTATGGCGGCCCAGTTTGGTAACACATACTCTTCTATGCAATGTAAAGATGGCACCACCATAATTTTTGATGAGGTATTTGTTATATTATTATTGAACCCTCTACTTGCCTAGTTTTACTGAGCTTATGCAACTAAGTGAATTTCAATACAAAGCAATCATCAATACTTGTAGAAATGAAAAGAAAGGTTCTGGGAACGGCCTGGAAATGGAAAACAAAGCATTTCACCCTTATTCTGGATGAACTGACTACATCTTAAAGGTTGCGGGAAGTCAATTTTTTTTTATACAACTAGCCAATGAAACATGCTTATGGCCTACCTGATGTTAAGTGGTAACTATCGCCTATAACAAAGCATTGCCACGTAGGTCACGCACGTCAGGAACGTGCCCTGCGTTCATCAACTTGAGGCATACAGATGTTCAGCCACACATGCCTGTAATTTCACCGGCACCCACACCCTTCAAACCGAAACACAGCAATGCTGATTGACGGCAGAAATAGGCATGGTAGTAGTACTTCCCCGGATGAGCCCTTTACAAAGAGCTCTGGATGGAGAAGGCTCAAATTAATTGTTCCTGGATATGTAAGGAGGAGGTCTTTATGGTCTACTCCAGACTGATGATTTTGAATATATTAGTCCAGTCAACATAGATATCTACAAAAAATGATGGAATGTACATTGTTTCTTTCAGTGGCTGGACCATGTATTAATCCTCATCAGTGAGGATTCTGTTGATGATGCCCACAGGGAATTGCTGGATTGCAAGACCCTAATCCAGCATATTTGTGGGCAAAACATTAATCTGTAAGTTATTCACGATTCCCCTAATCCTGTTCTTACTTTTTTTAATTTATCTACTTTATTATTTAAGTATCATTGTAGTTCAAGTTTATTGGAAAATTTATTTATTATTCGAGCAATGACTGAATGCTCTTCTAAGTACTGCTATCTCACATGTGTCTAGGCAAATTCAAATTGCCAAATTCATCATCGGCACTTGGTGTGCGGACTGGTTTCCGCAAGTAGGCCGCTGGCGGGCCCTTTTTGCGTGACGCTTGACACGTGTTGTTCGAACTTTTTTAGGTTTTACAACACGCCCGTTTCCTCTCGATGTTTTCCTTCACCGTTCGAGAGTACCTACTGGCATAGTACACATAAAGTTTTTGACATAAAAACTCATTGGTACGCAACTGGATTTGAACCCCCCCCCCTTTTAGGATCGGAAGGTAGGGCCGCTACCACTTAGTTAGACCACCATCAGTGCTCACATGTGTGTTAGTTGTCAGTTGCAGCACAGAAGTCTTAGAATAATTTCTAAGCTACAATTTTCTTTCCCAGCCTCCAATCACCCATTTACCGTGACTGGTTGTCAACACTCTTGGACTGTCGCACCAAAGGGGACTCTATACCAGGCGCCAATGGTGTTATAGGTGAAAGTGGGGCTACTGCTGCGGCTCTCAATGCCTTGAAGTCGGCTTCTAAAGACATCAAGCTCTCACACTCGCATTATCATCTCATGCTCTTTGTGGGAGATAAGATGTTGGCTTTGTATTCTAGGTAAGTTGAAATACAGTACTTTAATTGGTTTTTAAAAGTATTTTTCGTAATTACCGAAGTATCTTGTTTATGAAGCAACAAACATAGTATAACTGACTAGTTCTATAAAAAACCTATATATTAGTTTCCTCTACACTTTACAAAAAAGCAGCCAAGTGCGAGTCGGACTCGCCCATGAAGGGTTCCGTAGCATCAAGTAACATAATATAAAGGTTCTTGTAGTTCGTCGAAGGGTAAATGGCGGTTTACGATTTATGACGTATAAAAAAAAAACTACTGACTAGATCTCGTTCAAACTAAATATCGTTGAAAGTTTGCATAGTAATGTACAACATATATTTTTCTAGTTTTATCATTCTCTTATTTTAGAAGTTAGAGGGGGGGGACCAACTTTTTTCCACTTTGGAAGTGTCTCTCGCGCAAACTGTTCAGTTTAGAAAAAAAAGCAGCCAAGTGCGAGTCGGACTCGCCCATGAAGGGTTCCGTAGCATCAAGTAACATAAAATAATATACAGAAAATAAACAGGAAACAGGTTCTTGTAGTTCGTCGAAAGGTAAATTGCGGTTTACGATTTATGACGTATAAAAAAAAACTACTGACTAGATCTCGTTCAAACCAAATATCGTTGAAAGTTTGCATAGTAATGTACAACATATATTTTTTTTAGTTTTATCATTCCCTTATTTTAGAAGTTAGAGGGGGGGGGACCAACTTTTTTCAACTTTGGAAGTGTCTCTCGCGCAAACTATTCAGTTTAGAAAAAAACGATATTAGAAACCTCAACATCATTTTTGAAGACCTATTCATAGATACCCCACACGTATGGGTTCGACGAAAAATTTTTTTTTGAGTTGCAGTTTGAAGTATGGGGACCCCCAAAATTTATAGTTTTTTTTCTATTTTTGTGTAAAAATCTTAATGCGGTTTACAGAATACATCTACTCGCCAAGTTTCATCAGTGTAGCTTGTATGGTTTCGGAGAAAAATGGCTGTGACACGGTCGGACAGACAGACAGACAGACAGACAGACAGACAGACAGACAGACATGACGAATCTATAAAGGTTCCGTTTTTGCCATTTGGCTACGGAACCCTAAAAAACGATATTAGAAACCTCAAAATCATTTTTGAAGACCTATTCATAGATACCCCACACGGGTTTGATGAAAAATAATTTTTGAGTTTCAGTATCAAGCATGGGGACCCCCAAAATGTATAATTTTTTTTCTATTTTTGTGTAAAAATCTTAATGCGGTTCACAGAATACATCTACTCGCCAAGTTTCATCAGTCTAGCTCTTACGGTTTCGGAGAAAAATTGCTGTGACATACAGACAGACAGACAGACATGACGAATCTATAAGGGTTCCGTTTTTGCCATTTGGCTACGGAACCCTAAAAATGAGCCCAAATCTAGATTCATGCAAAAATATTCTAGTGCGGAAATATTTTGTAACATGGACCTTGTAACTCTTTCTTTTTCAGCCGGGGCTGTGAAGACATAACGCCTCCCGATTTGATAATGCTCAGCATTCAGTGCATCGCAGCTCAAGAGTACTGGCAGGATATGCGACCTGACGACACCAATAGACAGTCGGAAGTCATAAGACTGCCTTGTAAGTATGAAATCAAAGCCTATTTAATAAAATGGCCTAGATCAAGCTATTTGAAATTAAGTCTTATAGTAATTGACACAGCAGCAAACTCTAACTTGAAAAAATTACAACAATTTCAATCAAAATCGTGGCGCATGAAGTCAAACGCACCGTGGTACATCACTAACGACCAGCTTAACCGCGATCTTCAGATCCCAACAGTCAGAGAAGAAGTCAAAACCAATCTTTAATCGTACGCCAAGCGTCCGATTAAAGATTGGTTTTGACTTCTTAACGAACTAGCCTGTGACCTTATGAAACCCTGCCGCCACAACTTTACTAACTAACTATTTATTTATATTATTTGTACAGGGCTGTCTCAGGAAAACAGTGCCATAGTGAATCTTTGCGCGGGGTCCAGCTACGTGCCTTGCGCCCCCCATTCGCTGCATTTAGCCGAATTGGCTCCTCGCATCACGTTCGCGATCATTGTCGATATGGAATTGAGGTATGAAAATGTATTTGGGCGGCTCAAAAATTCTGTCAGCAGAGGAAAATAAAACAAACTATACCACCTTAAGTCCATATTCACAAATACGTTAGAGATATAAAAATAAAAAAGTTTTTAATTTTTTTTTCGGAATGGCAAAACATTTCCCCATGCTTTGCAGCATATACTTACTCGTATAATGTGCCAATTAATCTCAGACTATAGGTTACTCCAGATTACACAAACTTTTGCCTTATTCAGGGATGTCGGCGTTGCAACATACATGTCTAATCAAGTATTATCGAACCTGAGAAGACTGTTGCTGCAAAGGAATCTGGAACTTCTTCCAAATACTCTCGATAACTTGGAAGCGGCTTTGAAGAAGGTAACTATAAACAACAATATAAAATAAAATCCCTCAATACCACTCACCTACATACATCAACGGTCGCGCTGGTTATGCCCGGATTTCTTAACATCATCTACCCGATGGAGCGACGACTTTGCCAAAATATCGGAGAAGGCTTAAAATTGTTTTAAGAAATCTGTGGGACCATATTAAGTTCAGCAGAGGAATTATGCAGACTGACTGACTGACGCTACAAGACATTCAAATAAAAAACAGAATCAGTAAACAGTTTGAAACGTCTTAAAAAGTAGCTAAGTCTAAATCCAAATTCACGCGATAGGAGACACATCGAGCTTCATTCATATCATTCTTTCGTATGACGTATTATTCTTTCTTATGTAAAATAAGCTTTTTACAAATAAATCTTGTATCTTGTATCTTGACTTATTATTTATTATGCATCTTAGCAATGCAAAATAAATTCAAAGATAATATTTCTTCCAGACAACAGACGCCCTTCGCAAGACAAAGTCGAACGCAAGCTTGTGCACGCGACTCACATCCCGTATGTTGGAGCTACGCAAGTCGTGCACTACTACCACGCCGCTGACTCCTGAGACCACGGCCACTGCTGTGCACACCGCCTTGGAGGCTGTTATAGAACAGCTCAAACCTGGTATGTTAACTATTGAAACTATCAAGGTTTTCAACACTATTTCTATGAAACAACGAGATATTTCCCATGGTTTAATTTTATGAGTTTTTAAATTGTTTGCTACTTACTTTACCATAAGTAACTTGCTCCACCAGCGGGTGATTCGTATGCTACCGTCAAATTGGTTGCAACCAAGCCAGTGGGGGGATTGCGAATTGTTTTGCAATAAAAAACGAATAGAAACAAACCTTATTTTGACAAGGCTTTGAGGTAATAAAAATGAGGTAGCGAAAAGGAACTTCGCTTTGTAAAACTAGCATGGCAACAGATATTGTATAATACGGTATAACTTATTTATTAGTATCAAATTTTTGATTGTAACAGAATTACGCACTTGCCTAGAAGGCGAGATACCTTCCCAATTCCCATACAGCTGTGGTATACATTTTGTTGGTGGCGCGACTGGTTGCGCTGGTACTAGTATCCTAATGAGATAAAACCTTGCTTAGTTTGGCACTAGATAGGTTGTCCTACAATGTTTATTTATGAATTAGTGCGGATAGCCCGCGATTACTCATCATCATCATAATTTTCTTGTCCTTATCACACTTCATGTGGGGTCCGCACTACAAATTTTTGTTATCCACTCTCCTCTATTAGCTTCAACAGTCTTTCAACAGTCACTCCTTTCTTACCCTTAAACTAAAATTAATGCTGTTTACACATGATGTCCAATTCGGTAATAACCTATCGTTCAAGCAGAATTTTTGAGGTATAACACGTCATGAGATACTCCTAAGTATTTCGTTGTTTAAAAGTTAATTATATCTAAGAAAAATATCATGCTTTTGATTTCTTAAATAATTTTACTTGTGATTTTCACCCCCAGATATACCAAGTCTAAAGATGGACCATCCCTTGAGAGATCTAAGAGCCGTCTTGGCGCCTTACGTGGAGTTTCTACGAGTGAAGGCGATGCGATTCTTCAACATGGGATCATATCCTTTTCAATCCATCTCTTCATCTATCATCCATCTCATCATCCAACAAGCATGAATGCCACTGTACACTCGTACAAAGATAAAGTAGGTAACTTACCTTATTCTTGGTGGGGGTTGGTTTTGCTTGGAATTAAAATTAGTCAATACCAAAAGTTTGTTGTCGTTTTTTTATGTTGTAAATTGCGGGATGTTGCTCGTTGTTTTTTTCATGCTTGATGTAAAGGTAAAGGCTTCATTTAATTTTGTTCAGTCGCCCAAATAATACTTTAGTAAAAAAAGTTGCAACACGCATGGTGCAAAAGTGTTTGGCCGACTGTACTTATGCTTACAAGTTGTGTAAACATAATTATTGTATCATGATAATTGCATTTTGCTGGGCAGCATTTTTTAATAAAGGTTGATATAATCACACAGTAATTAATTCATACAATAATTCTGAGATTGAATTGCCCAAGATAAAGGCAGGGTTTCACTACTCTGGTCTCGTGTATCGTGTCGTGAAGCGCGAGAAGCCGATCTGACAGACTTGAGACAGATCTGTCCCATTAGTTTTGTATCGAAGTGATTAGCAGACGGCGCAGTGCGTCGATTCCAGCAACACGGCTCGATTGAATGATCGCTGAATCCGTGTTCCATTTTCAAATTTTCCAATGAAAAATTTACAACCCACATCCATTTACGCGGTCGCTTGAGTGATTTGTGTTGCTAGATTCGACGCCCAGGTTTGTTCCCTTTGTCTCTGTCTGCTCCATACAAAATGACTGAGACAGTCGAGTCAACGAGGGACAGCCGGCTACGGCTGTACCTTATGGGTCTTATTAATAATCCTAGCGTAGCGTTGGACTGGTTGATCAATTCGAACAAATGTGACAAAACACGATTTAACTACTCCAGCGTTGCGCCAGGATTATTAATAACACCCTATGTATTTACCATTATCACAATACAATAACCATCCGTTTGTAATGAATGATTTGCTTAATGTCTGGTGCACGGGTGACAGTGCAAGTGGTTCCCTAACGGTTCACAAGTATGTGGAGGAGTTCCCGGGATTAGTGCACTTTGTGTATGTGGATCGGACGGCGGGCCGCTCGCTCGCGCCTGACCTCGCCGGATGTAAGGATATGCTGTCGCATCATACGGTGGGTGTACTTACTACATTGATCTACGTACGTTTTGCAGTAGGCATGCATTAAGAGTAAATCTTCATATTAGTGATACTACCTGAGAGAGTCAACTCGAGTTTCTATAATTTTTGGTGTAATCCGAGCCTGTAAAAAGACATCTGGCAATGTGGGGTGATGATCTGCAAAAATGAGGCGTTTTAGCAGAGACCTACGTCCACCAGTGGAATAATTATAAGTTTTATGCGCTTCTATAACAGCGTGTTGAGACTCTCGTGTCTACATACAAAACTCACTCTGAAAACCAGCTCGCATCACCCAAAGAAGCAGCCGGTAGCGTGCCATGCCTTGACGTTCGCGTCAGGCGTCGCAATGCATCGTGTTGTCTCACTCATAATGTTGTCCATTTAAAAAACTTGTGTATAATTCGCAGGTGCGTCGGCTAGTGTCGCGCAGCTTCAGCATCACACGCGAGGGGTACTGCGGCGCGACGTGGCGGCGCGGCGCACTTCACGTGTGTTCGGTGGCGTGGTGGGAGCGGCGCGGCACGCCCGTGCGGCCCGCGAAGACGCCGCATCCCGCCGCCGTGCGCGCGCTGCCGCCGCCTGGGGACATGCTCGCCACTTTCTACAGGTAACTAGTGCAACTGGCAACGCGGCTTGGTTGAGTGATTGCTCCAAACAACCGCGTTCCATTTTCAAAATTGACAACTCACAATGAATTCATGATTTGTGTTGCTAGAATGGCACCCTTGAGCGTCGATTCTAGCAACACGGCTCGATTGAGTGATAGCTGAATCTGCGTTCCATTTTCATACTATAAATGACACTCGCATCGAATTCATGATTTGTGTTGCTAGAATTGCACCCTTGAGCGTCCATTCTGGCAACACGGCTCTATTGAGTAATCGCTGAAATAGCGTTCTATTTTCAAATTATTCAAATAAAAAATTGACAACTCACATCGATTTACGCGATCGCTTGTGTGATGCGGCATCACTCGTGAAGGGTAGGTACTACGGCGAAACGTGGCGGCACTTTCGTTAGGTTACGACGGAGAGCTTGGAAACACTCCACAAAGATTAAAGTTTATTTACAAAATGAACTCAAAGCAATATCCAATTTGAAGTTATTCGATGTGACGAGACTATTTCGTTATTTGTAGACATCTTAGTTTTAGGCTTGCTAACATGAGGCCTAAAAAACTCCGTTGCCTAAATTAGCACCTCCTCACATAGTTGTTCTATTTCAGGCAGCTAACGGAGCTAGCGTTCCCAAACGACAGCCAAGGCGTGAGCATCAAGGAACTGATCTGCGTGCACCTGGGCTTGCTACCGGCCTCCACGGCGGTGCAGCAAGCACGCCGCCTCGCGCACTCTGTACATGAGCTAGCCGGCGACACAGCCATGGCCTCCGATTTGTTGTAAACTAGTCAACTGCCTCACACATGTAGAGTCTGTTCAAAAAGAGAACCGTCGTGGGATTGGAGGGCGCTGCTGTGCTTAATCACCTTTTTTGTTTATTGGGCAATACAATAGCGCGACTGTTGCGTTTTGATCCTATCACAACTAGTGTACTATTCCTTTATTTAATTTTTATGATGCAAAATGCTGACACAGAAAGAAAGGGATGAGGTGCCATATACAAATCGAAACGTTAGTTCTCAATTTGGCCACGACGGCTCTTCTGAACAGGCTCTACGGGGTTTTTTTAAGTTGGGCTGGCAGGGGGACAATGCACAATAAACCCCATAGCAGACGTCAGTGAAGATCTTATTTCCCCAACTCAATTAGAATTAGATGTACGGGGTGGGTAAAATCCTTGGCCCCTTATAAAGGCGCGGAACCACCTAGGCGCACGGAGAGGCTACGCACGTGTATTATAAGCTTCGCTTTGTAAGAAAATGTATGAGGTTGTGTCCACTGCAACCCATGAATGAGAGGCTACGCATGAATTGACGTCTTATAAACAGGCGTGGCTTGCTCGAATAGGCGGCTACATAGCTCAACGCACGCTTGCATTTACCGCGTAACGTGCATGGCTTTGAGTTACGTAAGCAACATATTCGAGCAAAACCGTGGTACGTGCGTAGCCTCTCCGTGCGCCGTGGTGGGCCAAGCTAGGCGTGGGCTCATATTCGTATACAGTAGTGGAAATGGAGACCCACGTTGTCAAACAAATTAATACACGCAGCTAAAATCGCAGCGCCGCGGTGGGCCCGCGCCTTAAGTCTGCTGTGCATGAATAAAAATATCAAAATTCATATTGCAGCGCTGTGTACCTACGAAGGGGCTAACATGTTATCCCTGATACGGCAGCTTAATTAGTATATGTAACCATTGTATTAAGATGTGTAGAGATATAGGTAGATGCTTAATCTAATCGGTTACAATACTAGCATTCCGAAATTTTGTGCCAATTCCACTTTTTACTAGTATTATTACATCATTCCAATAAGTTTTAGTTTAGTTTTGTAATAATCAAATTGAAATTTATTTATTCAGCTGCTTTATTGATCGAATTTATTTTTGTTATGTTTTTGTATTTTATGTTAAAGGCAATATTTCTTGACTGTATTTATTTACATAAAAATATTGTTTTGTACAAGTAATCTAAGCTTATTTATTGACACTATTAGTGTATGTCCTTGATATTAAACTATTCAAACCATAAATGCTGGACATTATTATTTTCCAATCAAACACTTATCCAGGATAGTTATATTAGTATGTATAGGCAGGTAGGCATCTATTTTTTATTCAACATTAATCTTTGATCAAATCTTAAATCATGAAAAATATATTCTGAATACATTACACAACTAAATGATACTTAACATAGTATACACGTAAAAGCTTCATTTATGCCTAAAGTTAAATTACATTAAAAAATCTTAAATTATTTAAAATATTATCTGCAAAAGAATTAGCCACACCCAATAGTGACCATACAATTTAGCCTAGCTTCTAATCATAATTTAAGAACTACACTCAAAATGATGTAGTTGATACAAATAGCTAAATAAGTAGTGTCAAGGATGAATAGAAAATTCCATAAGTAGAATTACAAAAAACATAAGGAAATAGGAAAAAGCTAAAGGAACTTAAATGTTTTGAAACATAAGTACCTCGAGTATTACATTGTATCCTTAAAATGATAAATGAGCAAGACTAATGATGGCATATGCAGATGAATTCATTTGTATGAATTGACTTTCAAACATCACAACTGCTTGCACCAATATCATGGTTTGAAACCATACATCAAAACAAATTACAATATTTTGCAAAATAATAACTTTATACAAGCACAAAGATGATTTATTAAACTTACTAGAAATTTATGAATACACAAGTATTAAATATAAATAAAAAACTTTTGACATTACTTACTATGGTAACATAACATATAACAGAAGGCACTTGTCAGTATTCTGGTGAACTGTCTCCTGCGCACTTATTTATAACAATGGTCTTCTTTGTATGGTTCTCTTCATCATCAAAGCTTATTAGATCATCGTCATTGATGCCAGATTTCTGTAAAAAAATCAGGAATAGTGAAGATTTGTTATCATGACAAAGTGGGATTTCAAACGAGGATCTTTGTCTGAAATTAAGTACTTAATATTTTTTAAATTCAGTTAGGTAAATCCCCTTTCACTCTATTTCAAACATAATTATTTATTAATTTTATCATGTTGTAAGGTACTATAGGGTCCACTGAGAAATGAGTCACACCTTCTAATCCTATGTTTGTGGTTTAAATCTGGTTCATTACTCTATGTGCACCATTGAGTTTTCTGTACAATAATTATAAGTTAAAAAAACTTGAGAAACCGACTTCATTGACAAACGGCTAAACCGATTTTAATCAAATTTGTTTGGGACAATCTGGAAGTAAGAATAACCTTCCAAATAAAAAAATAATTTTCTAAATCGGTTCATAAATGACGGAGGCATGCAGTTACAAACATTAAAAAAATTATTTAAAAAAAAATGGCAACACCGATTTTAATAAAATTAAAATGGGACCAATCCTGGAAGCAGTACCTTTCAGATAAGAAAATAATTTCTCAAATCGGCTCACAAATGACGAAGTTATGCGGTAACAAACATTAAAAATAAAATAAAAAATACAACCGAATTGAGAACCTCCTCCTTTTTGATTGGAAGTCGGTTAAAAATGTATGTGCACAATGCCAGTACTCTCAAATGGTGAAGGACAACAATGAGGAAACCAGCATGTCATAGAACCTAAAAAGATTGAAATGACAAGTGCATGAAAGTTGGCTCATTTAAAATCTTTTCACCACACTGGTTCAAAAGTAGTGGCACAAAAAGAAGAATAGGTATAGGTCCAAGACATGAACACACATCTAATTATTAGAATAGGCACTTACACTTGTTGAGGCAACATCATTTTTATTCTTGAGCGCAGCTGCATAATTTAGAACAGGCTTTGGTTTTGGTGTCATTATAATCGGAATTAAACCTCGATCATTAACGTCATTCTCAATTATACACACAGCATCATCATTGTCATCATCATGGTTATTTGTTTTCATATTAATTTCATTCAAATGGTCTACTCTAAGGGGATTTTTCATAGCTTCAATGCAGGCCTGGGCCATTTCAACTTCTTTATTCATGAATTTCTCCTCGGTTATTCGATTATACTCTATCTGTAATTCAGATGAGAGCTTATCAGAGAGTATAGAACTCATTTGTTTGATTTCAGCTTCTAGCTCTTTGATGGTACTTTCATTCTTTGCTGCTAATAGAGCTTCTTTGACAAGTCTAGTGTTTACAGCTTCCTGTATGCTCAATATAGCATCGTTTGTATTGTTATTGTGAATGTTGCTTTCCTTGATAATTTTATTGAATGTGCTGTGATGAGAGTGTCTCAGACCTTTTCTGTATCCATTGAGCTTTTCACCCAAGTTTGCGGTTACATCTTCAATGTACTCGTACATGTCTAAGCAGTTCATTTTGCCAAACCTATAGGTGAATGTGTGTGTTGAGCCCAAAGGTGAGAATCTGTTTGATAGGTTGCAAGTTACAAATGTTTTCTTGCCATGGTGTTTCTCAAAATACTTTTGTAAACCTTTTGATATCAGCTTGTCCCTGA
Organism: Thera britannica; assembly: GCA_939531255.2. NCBI lineage: Eukaryota > Metazoa > Arthropoda > Insecta > Lepidoptera > Geometridae > Thera > Thera britannica. The sequence goes on from OW618034.2 coordinate 21,213,687, forward strand.
ATGTAGGTTTGATGTTGGTATTTTTCCTATATTTGTACCATCCCACCACTTCACTGGTTGTTTTCGATAGTATTTCAGTTAAGACATCTTCCTTTATTCTGCCAGTGGGTTGATAGAAGAGCGACACTGAAGGTAGCGGGAGAGCTGTTCTGATAATGATTTGGGTATCCAACCGAGTGTTGTCACTCTGAGAGTCCGATATGTGGTTGGTGACTTCAGAGGTAACCTCTCCGATGAGAAAGCCTTCCTGAAGAGAAATTGCAAGTAGATATAGCTCAGTTATCATAGGTACGTCATAATATAATCAAAGTTAGGGGAGCTTAATCGTATTTACCTGACTGTTTGATGAATTTATGCACTCGTACATCAAGAATGCTAAAGCTGTGCCACTGAGTGACACTTTTTCTGTATACGCCATTATTACTTGAACATTCCTTCCGCACGAAAGTATTTAAAAACGCTAAACGGCGGCACGACGACGGATGTACCACCAATTTTACTTATTTTGATTGCAATTTTCTAGATTATTTATTTTGTGAGGAGATTTCTGTCCTTTCTTTTTTCACTGGCTTTGGTTTTTTTCTTCTTCTTTATTTAATGGATCTGTCCATTGTTGGTCCATTGACCATTGGGATCAATTTTGCCAGTGTTGATTAGATTACTTTTTCGTCAAGTCAAGTCAGTCACAGACAAGACTTGCTTGCTTGTATGTTGACATGACGTTTGACAGTGAAGTGCAGTGGACCAGTCTTTTTACCCGATAGCCCAGAAGGAAGGAAATGTTTTTTTATCCAGTGGATTAGTGGTTTTCGTGCGTCTTCATGTCAGTTACTATAAGATTCAGTGATGTGCAGCTTAAGCGAGGAATATAATACTCTCTACGAGAGAGCCTAGGCCCATAGCTTGGCCACAAGCTACACATTGTAGGTTGTATGATTCTAACAACTTTAGCAAAGCAGTTGCCAGTAAGTAACTGCTTTGCAACGTAAAAAGAAAATTGTACCAGTCGTCAAACAAAGCTTGCTTCGAAAGGAGCGGAAAGAAAAAAAAATCAAACAAAGCTGTCAAAGTCAAATTTAATCTTGGGAATGTGCTGCCAACTAAGAATTTTTATAGCAGAATTTGGCATGTTTTCATGTCTTTTAGCATGACAAATTTTGCATAATTGCATATTTTATATTTAAACTTGTTATGTTTTTAAAAACAAAGACTCTTGTTGTGTTTCATCTCTCGCAACAATCAGAATCAATCATTGAACTTCTAAATTTTTCTTTTCGTTGAATATGGGGCCAGCCGGCCGATGCTACACTCATAACTAGCGTCAAGTAGCGTCACACTTGCAAAAATCTCTGATAGGGTAGATACAGTCCGGCAAGTATAACTTGGCGGGTCTGAAGTGAGCTGTTCGATCGTTAATGGCCAATGACTGATGGAAGATTGGCCAAACGGCTAGCTTCAGACCCGCCAAGTTATACTTGCCGGACTGTACAGTTCGGCTAGCGTAACTTGGCGGGTCTGAAGTGAGCTGTTCGATCGTAAATGGCCAATGACTGATGGAAGATTGACCAAACGGCTAGCTTCAGACCCGCCAAGTTACGCCAGCCGATCTGTACCACTGCTACCAGCGACATTTTCTAAGTGTCTTTTAGATTAATATCATTGCTAAATTGTAATGCATTTTTAGCATTTTCTGAAAATATACTATATACTGATAGTTTATTTTTGTTATTTTAAAAACATATTATTTTAGCAGTTTCTTTGTCATTAAATATATTTTAGAGTTGGCAAGTTTGCCGTCGGTCGAACGAAACGAAACGATCAATCGAAATCGATCAAAGAAATTAGAATCCTATACTGTATTGGCAGAATTGTGGCATATTAGTCGCAGTAGCCAAAAAAGAAGAAGTGAAGTGAAGTATTGTATGTAAAAATAAATCCAGTCAAAGAGAATAAAATCACTACGTTACAGTCGAAGTCCGAACTACTCCCGTCCAACGCTATCCGTGATTGGAAGAAAGTAGAAGCAGTAAGTGATTTCTTCGGCTCCGATGAGCGATGGCTAAATTTAGTATTTTTGGTCTTATTATTAATTGAGTTTTTGGCAACGATATGATTTTTTATTATTTATTAGTTGGAATCCACTTGGCTTTATTTACATAAATCCCAGCAATGCTCTATCATATCAACGAAAAGAGATGGCAAAAGACTTATCGGTGTGCTAAGCTAAATTACTTTATGGACTAATAAAAACCTGAGCTCTTGTAAATAGAAACTGATCAAAACCTAAAGCCTATTAGGTATCAGTATCTATTAAAATACCTATAACAACAAACTAACAAAGAGGTAGACACTCTTGCATCACCTATTTAGCAAAGTCCTATAGAATCTATAAGTTTCAAAGCTAACTGATAAAACATTACACACACAGATAAAATTAATGTTTGTTCTAGATATTTGCATTACAGTATAGGGAGACCAGTGCATGTTCAAGCTACTAGGCACTGTGTGGCAGTTAGAGATAAACCAAAGACTTCTATCAATTAATTTATTTATTCGCAAGCTGGGGACTTTAACTAAAGAAATAAAAATGGACGGCTGCAAAAAAAAGGAATGTGTGGTTCAAGATAATCAAATAATGACCAAGAAGTACTATAGGCGGGCTGAACACAGGTATGTACTTATTTTATTACATAGAGGTACTGAAAGCTTAATAAAAACACAATTATTTTAAACATAACTTTATTAGGAGCAAGACACCTTTTAAACATGGGGTATGAGCACAGACTGACGGGACCACCTCTGTCATATCCCTAAAACACACAAAGGATAACTAAAAAACCAGCAGTTCTGGAGTTTTATTCTATCAGTACCTACTTTTTGAGTAGGTATTTGGTACGAATAGGTCTAAAGGGATATACTTAAACAGTGCCTGGAGAAGTGGAGAGCATAGTTGTGAAGCTGTGAAATTATTTTTTTGGTACCTAACCCATTTTAGGTTTAAAGACATTTATTTTCTCATAAAACATAAAATGTTCACTTAAAATGAGATTACACAGCTTAGTATTAATAATAAATTGTTTTGCCTCTTGACGGCTGCCGTAGCACACGCTCACTTGATACACACATAATTGTTGGCTACAGTGTGTCCAGTATTTTCTCCTAAAATACTGGACGAAGATCTCCCCAAAAACCTAAATGTTTCCTAATTTTGTCAAATTCTTTTTGTAAAACATTTTGCTTTAGGTTAGAACTGTGGTGGTTTGTACTATTTTGAAAATCTGTTTCTCATTATACTGAAAAGATTAATTACCAGATCTGCAAAAATTTATGAAAAATATGCTGGTTCTCTTTGATACTTTATTCTCTCCACTCTCTATTTTATGGCCTGACATTGCTATCCACCTATTATTGAATAAGTGATAGTGTTATCTTGTTGTTATGTTCAAAACGCGTCATTATTTGAATCATTGTGATGTGTTTTTAAATGGGTTTCAGGCTCTATAAGGCCCACCTCAAGTTTTTATCTATAGCAAGCTGATACTTACAGTTTAAAGTTTAAAAACTAAGGTATCTTAGAGCTATTAAGTTGATTTTTATCAACTAACTAGGAATATTTCGCTAAGGCACTAAATACTAAATTCATTCTACATTTACGTCATACTCCGACCTAGGGTTATCATCACGATGGAGGGTCACTATTATCATGTTATTGTAAACGCTTGTTTTGCTGGCTTTGTACTGTGTATACCTCACAGTTACAATTGAAAACTTATACAGGACGGTCGGCCTTCTAAATACTAGATAAATAAAAGAATTGTATCTAAAAGTCGCTAGAGATCCCGAAATAAATAGATACGATAAAAATGCCTTATGAAAGTGCGTATCCCCTTTCTCCGTCTGTAAATCCGCAAGACATTCGCGCACGCGCCAACTCTTCGTCAAAGAATCGTCAGGTAATCACATTTCTGGCTGGCGATGAAGCCGTTGAAATACCCGACAAATCCGTAGTAGGTGTGGACAAGCCTTTGTGCAGAGTGGATCGGAGCGAATTGGAGATAGACAGCTTTGCTGAGTCACTTACTACGATGCACTCCACCTGGTTTGATAAAAGAGAGCTTGAGCACAGGTGTGTATTTTTACGTGATATATTTTACTAGTTAAAAAAATAACGGTCTTTATTGACTACTAACAATATTGGTTCACTCGATGCCTGACAAAAATATACCATACTGCTTACCATACTGGTACATTCATCATTTCAATCCACGCGAAGAATCGAGTAGACTACGCTGGAACTATTCATGCAATATGCACCTAGGTTTTTTTGGTTTTCTGTATTCCGTACTGACCGTTTTGTAAAAATGCGATGAGCGCCCCTCGATATCGGGCGTGCTGAGAATTCTCACGTCTGCATACAAAACTGGCAAATAATACGCAATACAAAAAAAGAAGAAAAAATGTCATAATCAATCTGCACCTGCTTAATACCTGGTCTCACCTGCACCGCAGAAAATCTATTATGCAATTTACATCTCGATAGCCACGTGGATAATATTTTCGAACCATGTAGCGTAGCATTCGAAGTAGGTATGTAGCTCTCGTAGAGAGTATTATATTCCTTGGTATGTAGCGCCGCTGTCCGTCACTATCCGGTCGTTTTATCTCTTCACCAGGGTGTAGAATCACCTTTCAAAACATTAGGCATTTAATCTATTATGTATTGTCATCTCTTAAAAACATAAATTTATTATGTAAGTATTCAAAAAAACAAAAAAACTGAAATATCGAAACTCAAGTCACGAAACCACAATGTTGTAAATGTAGTAAAACCCGTTGCTTCTGCTTAAATAGATTTAGTCGCTTTTGTGAACCTATAATCAATATATCCGGGCAGGTGCGACGAATTCTTTCAGCGGTGCTGAAATAACCACGGTGGCGGCTGAAATAACGGATAGGTAGGTAAGGTACCTGTATTTTTGTTAATTAAAAGCTTTCTACGAAGTCAGACGAATGGCGAGTGTAAAACGTCTGTCGTTGATTTTTTTACTTAGAGAAATTATCTTCTTGATTTTATGCGCGTCGTCAAACGCTTCTTTATTGTAAGTCAAATATTTCAGTCAATAGAATGTACTAGGTTCATACCGAAAAATGTTAAGAGTGTTGTTGAGATTTGAGCCTGACAGGTGTTCACCGGCTGTTTTGGACTGCAGCATCATAATTTTAGTTGCAGTTTGACTCGTAGGTCGTAGGTTGAATTACACTCAGCGGCACGGAATGTGGCCCAAGCTCACTATGTGGTTAATTATCAAAATAAAACGCAAAACGGGAGTTTTTTGTTTTGTAAAACATGAACATGTTTATTAGAAACTTAAATGTGAATAATTAATAAACAAAAAATTTGTTTATTTTACAATAAATCAATAAAATTACAAAAAAGGCATTAGACTCTAGGTTGCAATAAAAGTTTTATGAAAAAATTTACAAATTAAAGCTAGGGGACTTAAAATTAATAGCGGGTATTTCCACTTCTGGCCCGGATAACAGCTTCCATACGGTCAGGCATGCTCTTTAAAATGTTTTTAGGTCCACTCGGGGTATTTCTACCCAGGCGGCTACCAGAGCGGTTTTTAACTGACTGAGAGTCTCTGGAGGGTTGGGACTGGAGCGGATGCGTCTTTTTAGCATGTCCCAGACATGTTCTATAGGATTCATGTCTGGGCTACGTGCTGGCCACTCCATTTTTATGATTCACAACTCCGAAAGGTAATCATCTACACAACGTGCTGTGTGCGGTCGGGCATTATCTTGCATTAGTATGAATTCTTCGTAACCGATGAAGCCCACAAATGGTAAAACATGTTCCTGGATAATCTCTTCAACGTACCGCACTGCCGTTAGACGACCATTAACTATCGCCAACTCTGTACGTGCGTCTGAACTGATCCCTCCCCAAACCATAACGGATCCACCTTGAAAACTGACGGTTGGCCTGGTGGTGACTGGTAAAACCTTTCTCCCCGCCTTCTCCACACTCGTTCGCACCCATCTGGAGCTCGTAAGGCTACTCTGCATTCATCAGTCCACAAAACTTTACTCCACTGCTCGTGTGTCCAATTTGAGTGTTCATGAGCGAAACGATGTAGAGCTACGCGATGGTGCCGGAGCAGTTCTGGACCTCGAGCTGGTCTCTGAGCACGCAGGTTTCGTTCTTCCATTCTCCTTCGTATCGTTCGCTCACTTACGTTGACGCTTCTAGCCGTTTGTAGGCGCTGTCGAATTTCGACCGCAGTAAGGAACCGATTTCTCAAAATTGCGTAAACGATAAATCTGTCATCCCTTGCCGATGTACACCTAATACCACCGCTTCCTGGTTTCCTCGTGTACAGGCCGGTCTGGTCGTACCTTTTTAAGGCATACCTAAGAGTTGTTCGTGGTACATTTAATGATTCAGTGATCTCTCGCTGCATTCGTCCTTGACTTCGTAGCAACACAGCTTGAGCAACTTGAGCTGAAGTAAGGGGCATTTTGTTTCGTTTCTGGAAGCAAAAATGAATACAGATTAATTAAAAAATAAAAGAAAAAAAGATTAAATGCACGATCATTTGAATAACGAATTTTAACTCACCCTTGGTTTGTGCGTTTTAGCAACGAACTAACGTTAAGTGTCACAAAAATTAAACAAACGACCTTTTTGAAGTAATAACCCTCTCAAGTTAAGAGAAACTAAAGTCCTGACGAACTTCCACTTGAAATTGTCACACGCGATACCAAAATCGCCTGTTATCGGTTTGTTTATGTTTGGGCCACATTCCGTGCCGCTGAGTGTATTTGACCGACGACACACCCCAGTGTTTGAAAATAGTACGATTGCGATGATGCGAGCAATATATTCGGATTTATACTCGTAGCAAGATAAAATATACGTCCAGAGATTTAAAATGGAACTGGGGGCTAATTCTCGGGCCGATCTCGATCATTTTGAAATTTTATTTTATTGCTTCTTTTCACAACCCCGCACTTTTTCTACGTTTTCCGTATATCGTAGCTGTCGAAGCTTTTACGAAAAGGCCGTTTATGAATTACTCAAGGAAATTATCCATTCCCCCTTCGAAAAGAAGCAATAAAATAAAATTTCAAAATGATCGAGATCGGCCCGAGAATTAGCCCCCTGGTTCTCTTCATGATTACTACTCGTATCATTAGTAACCACTAGGTATCCCACTAAATGGGGTCGGCACAAAATGATTTTTTCGCCATCTCAGTATACTCACTTCTTTCTTGGACATAATAATTCATCCCTCACACAATCCATCCATCTTTTCTTAGACCTACCTCTACTTTTATGTATATCCATTTACATTCATGTTTGACACTCTTTTCGTCACATGACATTCTTCTCTCCTCATAACATGTTAATACCGCGCTAGCCAATTACTTCTCATTTTCTCCGTTACTGGCGCTACTTTTAAACTTCCTCTGATGAACTCGTTTGTTATTTTATCCATTCGTGTTACTTCGCACATTCATCTCAACATTCACATCTTTATCGCATGCACTCTTTCATCCGTCACCTTGGTTGCCCAACACTCAAATCCATACAGTAGGTACGACTGGTCATAGGATTGACTTAAAGATTTTTCCCTTATGCATAGGGGGCATCCGTGGATCACAAGTTGTTCCCGTGACCTGCCGCCATCTCATCCATCCTCCATTCGTTCTGTTTTTAACATCACGGTATTTCTCTATCGTCGGTTACCATTATGGATTATTCCATGCATTTAAATTTTATAAATACTTACCAAGTTAGGTGGTCGCAAATGGTCTCAATCTTAAATCGGTATAATTATACCTTTGTAGTCCTTGTAAATATTTGGCCTCTTGCATCATCATAGAGTAGGTAAGATACCTACTTAATAGTTCTCTTATCAGCAGTCTGTTATTCTTGGAAGATTACTCACACATTTTCCACTACTTATCCATTTCGTCAGCTAATGATTTCAACAAACAGCATTTGTTTCAAACAAAGAACATAGAATAGATAGGTACCAGTTTCTCAAGAATGGGCTTCTTATCAATCCTAGTAAAGTAAACACCGGTTCTAGTCCTATCAGACAGTTGTGGGGTAATCGTAACCAAGTTGACTATTGTTAGTCGCTAGAGGTTAGTGAATCAGCTGTTTCAACGCACCACCACTGCGCCGCCCGTCGCTCGGTCGCGTCGCCGGTCGTCGCGCTCTGGGGGGAAGGTTGATATACGAATAGGTGGGTTTAGGTGAATGCGACGCCGCCGAACCGACGCGAATGAAGCGTCAGTTACCGTCCCGCTGTGCTACCGAACCGCACGCTCCTCGGTATAATACAAACAACTCTCTTTATCATCGCGAATTTTATACATTTTGTATGATTACAGTGAATAATTAGGTATCGTGTTAGGTAAATCATATTTTTTGTTACATTTATTTCGGTGGTAATCGGAAAGCTGTGAGTTCATTAATTCTTTGTCGGATTTTACATCATAGATTCCGTGTGCTGATTTTTTTACTACTAAAAATCTTGACAGTACCAAGCTAGAATTCTAGCACGACGAGTATGGTCTCATTTTATAAAACGCATTCTGGTCTAGTGTTTATTTGCAATGTTTATAATGAGGTCAGCTGTTATAAAATTCACAGGTTTATCCACATTTGGATTTACTCTACACGTTTTCCTCAGTTCAAAATAAACTAATTTAGATTGTTTTATTTATGAGGTCATGTTTTGTCTGACTGCAATCAAAACATATTATTAATTTTATTTTATTTTAAGTTGTATGAGTCATACAAGCGCTACCTATCTGCGTAGGCATGTATGCATGCAACGCAGTACTCACTTTATTCTTTGTTTCAATATTAATTCAATGTTCATCGTCTATGTTTTCGTCAATAGCCCATCTATAATGAGCAATGTTAAAAATAATTCCATTAAACTATTTTTATCATAACTAGATATCTGATATATTATAATAAACCTGTCCCAATTTACTAGTATCTATCAAAAGTTTCCAGGTACTATTTCATTATCATGTAAATCATCTTACAACTCTAAGGAACTACAAGGATATCTAATGAATAAATGTTATTTAAATATTGAAATACAAAATATCTTCAAACAGCTACCCATTTGGTCTAAGACGTGCATATGCATATACATACATAACTACGTGCGTGTTAGTAAAAAACATCATTAGGTATAATGATTAACTTTTTTGTTTATGAAATTATGTTCATAAACATAATTGAGAGTTATTATGGCGTTACTTCACATTTCCAACAACATAGGTAATTAGGTATACTTACCTACATATTCAACGAGTTTAAAATTGTGCGTTAAATACTTTAAATCGTCAATCAAATTGTATTTCTCAAGTTCTCACTACAGTAAGTCAATATGTATAATAAAAAATATGCGTATATAAATATGGATACAAACAGGACAAAAACAGAAAAATACTATCATTGTTCTCATACAATACCTTTATTATAATCTATCACATAATAAATATTGTGAGAGTTAAGGTCTCAATGTCGACGAACGTCAACAATGCCGCACTCAACATGAATATTGACTCTACGGGAGTTTTAAGAACCTGTACGATAGTATATTATTGATTTTCCGGGGTTCTGGCAAGCGTTCCCTCATGCGCCTTGCATCCCAAAATCTCAACCCATTCACAGGTCACTTATAAGCATCAGCAGACCCTGCAACAGCATAGCATTGAGCAATTCCTGTTGTTGAAATAGCTGGTGAAAAGCATATAAGCTATAACACCTTAGTGAATATTTGCGAAGAACACTCTGATTTTCACATCACAACCAAGACATGGTTGAGTAACTAAAACTTTAATACCAAATTCGTTGACTAGGTATTGCAATAAGTTCATTATGCGGAATGACGCTATGCTACGGCTCGTGTGTATAACATAGAATTGTTCTGCGATTGTTAGTCAAAAATGGCCTTGTGTCTCTGCTTGAAAGAGATATTATCCATGTAAAATGCAGCATACGTCTGACATTGGGTTATTTGCGATTCCAAGCATCCTCGCTGAGAGGGTCATTAGAATCATCAGTCTCTTTCGTGCAAAATGCGATTAATGAACTCAGAAGTATACCTACTATGTATGATCTAAATTTACACGTGAAACGAATCCGATTTACGTAGGTGATTAAGATGCAAATAAATAAAATTATCAAGCAAAATCTATAGTAGCCTAACGCTGAGCATCAATGTGGTGTCTTAGAACATCAACGTGGTGTCTTAAAAGCAAACTCTGTTTCAGTATAACCGGTATTTCGACCTTGTAACTGTCAAGGATATCAACTCACAGCTTCCTTTGTACAACTGACACGGATACGCTATCTGCAAACATCTCAAGAATGTGTTTTGTTTAGGCAGTGTTTTGTAATTTCGTAGAGACCTTCGGTGAAGTGCGACCAATTCTTCAAAGCTCCTGTGTTTTTTTGGCAAAGTTGAATGTTAGTGCTGCAATGAAGGACCACAAATCACAAAATGGCAAGTCCGTAGTGATCGTTGACCCTGTCGTTTCCAATGGATCTTCTTACGGCAAAGGTGACAGATACACGGCAGCGCCTAATGAGTAAGTTACATTTTCAGTCTACGAACCACGGTTTTAGGATGATCTTGGTGAATCATAGCTATTAGTGTCATCGTAGGTATTCATTTTCCAACAACAACTCAGGTAGTAGTTGGTTTTATGTCGAATTGTCGATTGAAAATTTACATGATTGGTTTAGCATAAGTATCTTAGTTTAAGTAATGTTTAATATTAATATTTTCTATTGAAGACGTAAAAAAACTATAGTTCTTTAAGAAATTACATATAGTTTTTACGACTAATGTCGTCAAAACACTCGATAATGCATTTCAAACATTGCAGTTTATTTTATTTGTGATTTGGCAAACTTGTGTGCTGCCTTTGATGATCATAATGTTTTGGATTAACTGGTAGCCGAAACACTCTGGCCTCGCGTGTGTGCTCAGGAATTCCATGCTGGACGGACACACTGTCAATATGGCGTAGGCGTGAACACAAGTGCTGTCGCTACAAATGGGTTATATACGATCAATCTGGACATTACACCGAATGGCGCCAAAGCGAAGTCTAATTCCGGATAACCACCTGACTAGCATGCATTTCAAAGTCAGATGCAATTACGTGATCTTGTATTTGTAACAGCTCCTTTTAGTCTCGATATTTACTATTCAAGGTGCTATAGCTGCGGGTGGGCCATGACCTCATCAAGTCTTGTCTAGCTTGCCTAAGCAAAGCTTATGCTTATGTTGCTTTTTCTTTTCAGAGCGTTTTTGTCTTACTCGAAAGGCCTAGGTCGGTTTTCTGGACAAAAACTTTTTTTAAAATCTTTAGTTATTTTTTATTTTATTCATTGATCTTAATACAATAAGCATGATTAAATTGTTGGACTTTGATCACGATCATAATCACATTATTGTATACGTTATCACGATCGATAGTCCTGTCCTGTTATTTGCAAGTTAACTGACATGTCAAGCTTAAGTGGGTGTCAACGATTGCCACCGGGAATTTGTTCCGCTAGCCCCCTATACTCCAGCCAGAACCTGTGAACCAATCAACCAGTGAATTTTGTAAATTGTCGTAGAATTGTAACTAGGAGTTTTTTATTGCTGGCTCATCCTTGCAATTTCGTAATTGTCGTTGAACCACTCTGAAAGAGGAACTGACACTTAGAAGACTAATTCATCCGGTCATAATCTTTCGTCACGATTCGCACCACGCTCTACAACGTGTATCAAAATATGTGTACTATCCCGAAGGGGGGTGAATTTCCACCCCCCGGGGAACAACTTTTGTTCAACGACTTTTCGAACTTCGATTGGTATCTCTGAAAAAACTGCAACGAAGTTTCAACATGAACAGCTGACTTTATACAAAGTGACAACCCTAAACTCAGCTACAGAGGTAGTAGGTAGTAGAAGTAGACCTACAGAGGTAGTAGGTCAAGGGGTCAAGGGGTTACAAGGATAGGGTTGTCAATTTATTTAGGCATTATGAAATTAAATATTTTTGTATGGGAAACTGAAAATAGGAATTCTTAATTTTCTCCCCCCCACAACTGATCACCATTGTGGTCTGAAACCCCCCACCTTCGCATAGTTACCGGTTGAGCGCCCTCTGCGCTCACCATTGTCCGGTAGCGCTGTAAGAATCGTCAGACGATCACCAGCATTTTGTCCATTCGAAAAAAAAAAAAAAAAAAAAAAAAACTTCGCATAGTACACATATTTAGATACACCTTGTATATCTTCATCGGAATTAACAAGAGTCGTCGTCTTATATCCTTCATCTATCATTTTTTAACCGACTTCCAATCAAAAAGGAGGAGGTTCTCAATTAGGTTGTATTTTTTTTTTTTTTTTTTTTTTTATGTTTGTTACCGCATAACTTCGTCATTTGTGAGCCGATTTGAAAAATTATTTTTTTATCTGAAAGGTACTGCTTCCAGATTGGTCCCATTTTAATTTTATTAAAATCGGTGTTGCCATTTTTTTAAAAATATTTTTTTAAATGTTTGTAACTGCATGCCTCCGTCATTTATGAACCGATTTAGAAAATTATTTTTTTATTTGGAAGGTATGTCAGGTAGGTTATGTCCAGATTGTCCCAAACAAATTTCATTAAAATCGGTTTAGCCGTTAGGCAATGAAGTCGGTTTCTCAAGTTTTTTAAACTTATAATTATTATTGTTATTTCCTGTTGTAACTGTGGGGATAGATTATATGCCATATAATCGCGTTATGCTACATCAATTTTATCAAACACCTCTAGATTCTGCAAAATAATAAAGTAGATCACAAAATAAATAATAGTAGCATCACAAAAGGAGCAAGTAGGTACTACTGAGTGAGATACGTGTAGGATTTGACTTATTCTTTAGGACGCGTAGACAAGCCATGGTGTCTACGATGTCCACTTGGGCATAACTTTGCGTTAAAGTATACTTTACTAAGATACGTTCTTAGGCTGTATCCACCTATCTATTGTGTGCTTATAGGTTTCTAAGTGGAGTCAGCTGCTTGTTATCATAGCCATTAGAAATTCTGAAATACCAATATGTTGATGAAGGTATCGTAGTAAAGTGTAATAAGCGACTACTCACTACAAATTAGCGCGTCACGTCAATCTACATGTGTGACAGGCACTTGATACGGCTATAGAATATCGATCTCATGAAAGTGTTATCAGTATTCGAAACATCGCGTTTCGATTGCTAGGAATGATTAACACCAACAACATTTTCTAAACTGAAATAACGCTTGCATAGTGTTGTTTATTCCAGTATTTTTGTGGCGATATGTCATACCGTTAATGTCGCAAAAAATGTGTTCAAAGTTTCAAGAATATCACAGAGATGTGTAAATTTTTATTTAACAGCTTCGTTGGGTAGTGATTATAATTTGAAAAACATTATTGACACGGCTTTTACGATCTGGCAGTTTCCATGTCTTATATTGCATCACAGCTAGTAATAGGACAGGAGGTCAATTTATGAATCGGAAATGAATCAACTTTCGCTGTGGTTATACCAGCGACTGTCACGTGTGGGTGGACGTTAACAAACGTTTGATTATTAATAGGCCGTTGAAATTGCATTTCAACGATTATGGCGAAATGTTTTTGCCCCGTCTTTTGAAGTCTTCACACTTTAGACTAAAAATCGAGAGGCACTACGAGTTCGAGTATGGTAACAATACGAATACTACGCGTATTTCTGACATACCTATCAGAAGATATTTCTTGGTGAAGCCATACGTAAAAGCTTTATAAACTTCACTAATTTCGCAAATTAACTTTAACCTACTTTCGAAGTTTGCCCCTTGAAAAATATCGATTGCAAACACGTAATAGGTGTTTCAGGATGGTTTCAACCGTTAAACATGTTGTTCTTTTGTTTCAGAATATTCGTGAATAGATCGCTACATTTAGAAAATGTTAAATTCTATGGATTTGATATGGACTACACATTGGCTGGTGAGTTATTATTCACTGAAAATATAAAGAATAAAAATGCTTTGAGCTTTATTTTTCACAAATATAAGTTAAATACTCTTGTTTGAAATATTTGAACCTCGTACCAAACTGCGTGTATTTAACAAACCACAACTACATTGTACAACCAACAAGTATTTCCTACTTGTCAAACAAATGTAGCATACTTTTCGCTCATAAATAAAATATAGATGTTACTTTGACAGGCTTTGTGACGTACGCGGATGATAAATATTTTACCTTTATTGCAGAGTACAAATCGCCGCAATACGAAACGTTAGGATTCAATTTAACCAAAGAAAGATTAGTACACAAAGGATATCCAAGTGAAATATTAGAATTCGAATATGACCCTTCTTTTCCCGTCAGGTAAGATGTTACTTTGGTTTAAAATTGGGTTTAAGTTGTGTTCATTTATTTTTATTGTAATATTTTTTTTTATTCCAGAGGTTTATGGTTCGACACTTTATATGGAAATCTATTGAAAGTTGACGCTTATGGAAATATTCTAGTATGCGTGCATGGATTTGAATTTTTGAAACAGTAAGTTTATTATTTTATTACTTATGTTTCCTTTCGTGGTTTTACTTGAGTACGTAGGTACTACGTATGTAGTACCCAAATCAAAAGTATCCTTTAATACATGTAATTTCAGTTCACGATCACCAAATTTCATCCTTATTAGTCCAGCTGTTACGGTGACGCGACGTCGTTATTGAGTCACAATCATTATAAAACTTTCTCATTTTATCAGAATTCAGTTACCAGTAGCCATGCCAAAATGCTATTTCGTAGGTAATATTTAACCTTCGTTACTATGCTTGAGTAGGTATGTGCTAGCTCTAATAAGGAAATGCTGATCAACGGCCGTATGCTCGGTTTAAACGAGAAAATCTCACGTCAATCTGACGTCTCTGACGTCAAAAACGGGAGAACCACCTAGTTTCTTTTGGCCGACATTGACGTTGTCTCCTTCGTGAGATTTTCTCAGTCAAATCGAGCATAAGGCCCCATTTCCTTTCTCAGTTGGCAGTAGTTCTGCCTGCTGCGCCGTAGGTCATGGGTTCGATCCCCATCGAGAACAAATATCTTTGTGCTGAACACATATTTTTATTCTCTGTCTGGGTGTTATATTGTATTCTATGTATGTATTTATAAAAAAGTGTATTTAAGTATATAGCTATCTGGTTCCCATAGTACAAGCTCTGCTTAGTTTGGGGCTAGATAGTGGTGTGTGGATTGTCAGTATTTAAAAAAAAGTCCACCTGTGCGAAGCCGGGACAGGCAGCTAGTTTAGGTATTTGTTAAATCGACAGTCAACTAATCAATTCTCACCTTTTAAAACAAATTGAATGAATATCAATATTAATGATGCTTGAATAGCAATAGCATTATTGAACGTCGTCGTTTGCAGAATCAGCCACTATTCAACATACTCTAGCCGTAATTTTTATCTTATCTTGTGATGTTGCTGATAATCATATCTCAAAGTATCCGATATGCACACAAATTAAAGGTCACGGGCGTTTAAACAATTTATAGTATTACTTTTATCAAATACAAAAAGTGGTTGCCCTTTATAGCGTTCTGACATTTTCATATTTCACACCTAAAATACGTTTGACTAAACTACAAAATATGCCGAAACATGGAAAGTTTACGTCAGTTAAGGCGAAGACAACTGTCGAAAACAGTCGTACAACGATGTATTTAAAAAAAATATGTTTATCCCTAAACGTTTTGTCATTTTTGACAGCGTTTCACTAGTCGCCACCGCAGAACGCTTAGATGTGCGCGGGGCTTAACGGGGCTTGGTTTTAGTATTTGGGTAAACTTTTATGTAGGAAAACGAGCTGCGTGCATCGGATTGCACACAAGATATTAGTTGCTTGCGATTTTCGATAAATAAGTTCATTATTTTAAATCTTTAAAAAGGTCAAAGTGTATACGAGTGAGTAGTTGTTTCACAGTTTTCAGCCTCTTAATACGTAGTTTGTGTAGATAGATTAACGAGATTTAGTAGAAGACGGGGTAATTACTTAAGCGTAGATACGTTGATTAATCTCATGGCCAATTATTTATGTGTGTTCTTGGGTAAATAATTCTGACGATTTTAAGGCCATTAAAATTGGCGGTATAGCGTCGTTGCAAGTCGCAACTTCTTCTATAACTATAAATATCTTAAAATAGATGCTGATCAACAGTTTTATAGCAAACTGTAAAGCTGAATGTCTCAATTTTCTGAAATTACCCTGAAATTCAATGATCCTTGTCGAAGTCAAAGTGTTGATCCTTGTCGAAGTCAAAATTGCAAGGATCACTTTGAGATACTACCGAATAAATATAAATTTTGACTTTGATAATCAGATTTCTATCATCCACTTGATGTAGGTAGGTATTCCACATACTAATATATTATTATTTTCCAGCTCTCAAGTGTACGAATTGTACCCGAATAAGTTCCTTACATTGGACGAATCCAGGGTATATGTTCTGAACACGCTATTCAACCTGCCCGAGACTTACCTGATCGCGTGCCTGATAGACTTCTTCACGAATTCACCGCAGTATACCAGGTATGAACTAGAACTGAAACTTAAACCCGTATTCAGAACCAGTGCTTGAGCCTATATATTTTTTTTATACAACTAGTTAATGGAACAAGCATATGGCCCACCTGATATTAAGTGGTAACCATCGCCTATGACAAAGCATTGCCTCGTAGGTCACGCAGGTCAGGAACTTGCTCTACGATGCACTTCCCTGCGACCATCAACTTGAGGCATAAAGAAGATATATTATGTCTACTATGTGTGTGTACTATTATGTATTCACCATTTTTAACTTTAAGACCTCACCATGTAACATAATAATTGCAATAAATAATATGAGTATGAGCCGGAGTCGAGCCTCAGCACTCTCAAGCATAGTTTTTGACAGTTCTCCATTGGAAAATGACAAAAACTATGCTTGAGGCTCGACTCAGACTCAAGCATTGTTTCTGAATACGGGCCTTGAGCAAAAATTCTTTAAAATATAAAAAAAAATCTTTATCATTTCAGCCCGTTTGCATTCACTGCTGAGTTTAGGGCTTTTTATTATGCCACTCTTTCCTGTCCTGTGCGGGTCTAAACCACTCCTTTAATTAAAGTTTTTGGACATCAATCAATTCTTGTCCATGAGCTTGAACTTGAACGTGAAATAAAAACTAGGACATATTTACAGTACATAACTAATTGGTTGGAGGAGTTGGAACTCTATCCTTGTATTAGTGGTTACAAACCTGAACTATTTATTATACTTCAGTAAAGCTTACATGTACTACTGATAAGAGCATGCCAGCTCGCTTAATGTATGGGCAGATAAGACGGTACTAACTGGCTCCTATTCTAGTTCTTATAACTACTAGTATGCGTCTACTTTTCCTATCGTATAGGTCTAAAAATATTTCTCATGGATACGAGATACGATACATACTGATTTAGTGTGTGTGTGTTGTATTACGCACAATTTTATTTACGACTTTACCACGGCTCTGTAACAAACATAAAAATATGAATGTTGCTTTAAATTCCCACAAAGTATGGATATTATTCGTTTACGAACAAGATTAAACGTTTACGCAAACTTTGGAGTTGTTTACACTTGGCATTGCTTCACTGAATAAAGTTTTATTTATTTTAAGACCGGGTTATTTAAATCGTAATGCATTTTTAAAGTACACGACCTACATCCGCTCTTGTGGATAAAGTACTCTCTTTAAACAGCGATGCTTTTGAAAAAGAGCCGACAAAAAATAGAGTCCGTGTTTTAATGATGTAGGATATCGTAGGGCGTAATTTTATAAAATGTTTACTTCGAACTAGGACGTACTATTTCCTAGCAATACCAAAAGTTATGATAGTTAAACATACACTACGTACTCGTTCTCGTTTCTAGTAACGTATCTACATCATTAGCAAAAGTTCTGCCTCACCACCTTATGCGTGCACTTTCTGTGACGTTAGTTACAGATATCCCGCTGTGATTTGATTCCGACTAGATTTTAACCAGTCTTTGGAAGTGTAAGTGTCTGTAAATGTAGGCGGAGTCAGCTAGCGTAAACGCTTGCAAGCTAATCTGTTTCAAAAGTGGTAAAGCGGATATTTTGGTAATAGTACGTACAGTTATCAAAATCTACGAGGGTTATGGCGCTTCTACCAGACTAAAATATAATCATACGAAAAATTGCCTGCTACGGAAATTAGCCGGTTAGTCGCTTCCTGACCAGACCATTGTCCATTGAACATTTTGAAGAGTATATTGGGGTTTCACTCGGTGATGGAAAAAGGCTAAAAAATCTAAACTTTGTTCGTTTACAGAGAGAAGACCGGAGTACGATGCGGCGACCTGGCTATGTCATTCAAATCAATATTCCAAGATGTACGAAACTCTGTCGACTACGTTCACATACACGGCGATTTGAAGAAGAAAACCACAGAAAACTTGGACTTATACTTGAAGAAAGATGAAAGGCTACCGATGTTCTTGTCCAGGATAACAGAAAGCGGAGCCAAGCTATTCCTTCTCACGAACAGCGAGTTCAACTTTACGGACAAGATTATGAATTACCTATTTGATTTCCCGCACGGTGCCAAGGTAAGACTCCTGCTGTTCGACGATAGTAAACAGCGTTCAATGGGTTTGTTTAGCCTGGCCATTGTTTTCGGCAGATGTTTTCGTTCGCCCATACCTACCTATAACTTGTGTCATTATAATTATATGAACAGTAAATTTTAAATATGCTCCTATATACAGGGTGTTACAAAACTACATGTAAACCTGAAAGGATAGGTTTAATTGGGGCCTTATAACGAGTCCCTGACATGACAGTTTACTAGGGTTGACAAAATTTTTGACTGATATTTTTTACGGGGTATTTTGTAACACGTTGTCTAACTGGTTTCACGATGTTTTCATTTACCGTTGTTGGTGAGTAGGCCCTTTCAAAATGTGTGATCGGAATAAATTATCTTGTTGGGTACTAAATAAGGTTTCACTCTGATTCTGGTTGAACTGGATTATCAAGTCCCACCTTGATCTGAATACCGATTCATGCATTAGTCGTTTCGTTTGTTGACACAACAGTATGTCAGTTTGTAAATATTGCAACATTGTGTTGTGTATGACTGTGCCTTGTTTGGGCATTTTATTGTACTTTATCAATCATAACATAATAAGGTATTGTAGGATTAAATTATGCTTTTGTTATCGATACAATATGATCATAAAATAATGTATGAAGGATGTATACTAGGCATGGAAGTTATTGCTACTTTTATTTAATTGGAACGTCGTTCTATTATTATTTTTGGTAACTGTTATGAATTCATGATAAATTATTTTCGTCGTACACGTACAGTAGGATACAGCTCAAGTTACTTAAAAACAAAGAAAAATGACGCTTACTGCTAGGACATAAGAGCTAGCAGTGTATAGCCTGATGCGTATCCTTGTGTACACTCAAATCAGAGCCCTAACTCGATAAAAATACGATTAAAAACAATGAACTCGTTCTTATTTGACTGGCCTCTCAGCTTAGTTGGTAGTAGCTCTGCCTTCTGAGCCGTAGGTCGTGGGTTCGATCCCCACCGAGAACAAATATTTGTGTGGTGAACACAGATGTTTGTTCTCTGTCTGGGTGTTATATTGTATTCTAAGTATGTATTTACAAAAAAAAAAGTATGTATCTAATATCAGCTATCTGGTTTCCATAGTACAAGCTCGGCTTAGTTTGGGACTAGATAGTGTTGTGTGAATAGTCCATAATATTTATTTATTTATTTATTTATTTATTTATTTATTTATTTATTTATTTATTATAAAAATAACAAGTAGCAGACGTTCCTGTGGCAAATAGCATCGTTACATATGATTGACAAAAGAGCAAGTGATTATTATTGCTACTCGTTATTTATTCTATGCTTAATGTACCAGTAATAAAAAATAGTCTAATAAACCAATTACTTTGACCTCAGCCCGGTGAACCGCACAGGAATTGGAAGACCTACTTTGACTGGATCGTGGTGGACGCTAAGAAACCTCTGTTCTTCGGAGAAGGCACCACGTTACGTCAGGTGGACACTCGCACCGGCGCTTTGAAGATGGGACACCATGTAGGACCGTTGCACGAAGGCCTCGTCTATTCTGGAGGTACACTCATCAATTTTGGTTTTAGTAGTAAATGAGCTCTTTGTGAAGGGCTCGTCCGGGGAAGTACCACCATGCCTATTTCTGCCGTGAAGCAGCATCGCTGTTTCGGTTTGAAGGCTGTGGGTGCCGGTGAAATTACAGGCACGTGAGGCGAAACATCTGTAAGCCTCAAGTGGATGGACGCAGGGCAGTGCATCGTAGGGCACGTTCCTGACGTGCGTGACCTACGAGGCAATGCTTTGTTATAGGCGATGGTTACCGCTTAACATCAGGTGGACCATAGTAGTATAAAAAAAAACCCTCATTCCAAAGTTAGTTGAATTTTAGACTTTAGTGAAGTCACTGCTTATGATGGGTAGGATTGGATAAATTACGAGTTTTCAAGAGTTTTCGTTGCTACTACTAGCGGCCGCCTAAAAAGTATCCTATGTCCTTCTCCCGGTTCTAAGCTACCTTCCCACTAATTTTCAGCCAAATCGGTTTAGCTGCTCTTAAGTTATTAATAGTGTAACTAGCACGACTTAATTTTGTATAGTGTCTATTTCTGTATAAAAAAGAAACAAAACACGGATTCAATTATCTGCTCAATATGAACTTTGACGCAGTACTTGTTTTGTTCTCACTTCTGCATACATTATTCATTTCAGTGAGATTAAAGTGTATAAAAAAATGTATGCTGGTTTCATCAACGTTTTCTCATTAGATTACGCAAGGAGCCTTGACCCTTGTTTGATGGTTTTTTTATAGCTTTTTGTTGTAATAGTTCTTAAAATAACAGACAGGTTATCCATAACTACTTGTACTCCTAACTGTTGATATATTGCATTGATTTATTGCTTTCATGTACTTGATCTTAAAAATAATGGTACAGTAGGATACAGCTCAAGTTACCTAAAAACAAAGAAAAATTACGCTTACTGCAAGGACATAAGAGCTAGCAGTGTGTAGTCTGATGCGTATCCTTGTGTACAGTAGGTATTAAGTTAACACGACATTGTTAAGATCGCGGGAAGTCGGTGGATGGAAAGGGTTAGAATCGTTCTTCCTGGAAATTTCTAGGGGAGGCCTATGTCCGGTAGTGGACTTCTTCAGGCTGATGATGATGATGACATAAAAGGAATTCGAATGGAAGTTCACAAAAAAATATGGTATCGAAAGTCAAACGCAGCTTAGTTACATAGAATAACACAGTATACAAATTTATCAATGACAATAATAGTATGTAGTATTTATAATTAGTTATAAATAAATATTATAGACAATACCACACAACACTATCTAGCCCCAAACTAACACCCAGACAGAGAACAAACACCTGCGTTCACCACACAAATTTTTGTTCTTGGTGGGGATCGAACCCACGACCTACGGCTCAGAAGGCAGAGCTACTGCCAACTGAGTTGAGAGGCCAGTCTAGATTAGATAGATGTAAAATAACCACCAATATTTGCTTCTAGGTTCATGTGATGTTTTCACGGAGCTAATTAGCGCGAAAGGCAAAGACGTGCTCTACATAGGCGACCACATATTCGGCGATATACTAAAGTCGAAGAAAATTGGCGGCTGGCGCACTTTCCTCATAGTACCCGAGTTAGTTCAAGAGCTGCATGTGTGGACAGACAAATGTCAGCTGTTTGCGCAATTACAGAACTTGGACGTGCAATTGGGAGATATGTACAAGTAAGTTGTTCACAATATCTTGATTCTTATGATCTATCAATCTAGAAACCACCATCTTGGTCGGTATTTTGTGCATTACCCAAAGGTTCGCTGGTAGATAATGCTACCCAGTATTAAAATCGCGTGTATGTACAGTACATGTTATTTGTGCAATACAGAGCTTTCTATCCATCTATCTTTTTGATTATAAATTAATTGTAGTGTAGCAATCATTTTTTTAGACTCCTTGAATTACAGCGAAGTGGTTAACGCATCAACACACACGCATGTTTTTTTTTATAATTTCAAACCAGGATTCGAACCCGGATTCGATGGTTTGTGGATGCAGGGCTGCCATAATACATTTAGGCCTAAGGGTTTGTTTAAATGAGTTATGGGTACACGTCGTATGCAATTCTGTGAATTGAAATTTTAGTCGTGGTAAGGTTCACATTAACAACTGTTCTTTTATGGCCACTGAAAGGTTCTGAATTGGAAAACTTGAGTGACTTATTTAGTGCCCCAGATAACTAAATAATAGTTCGAAATAGAGAATGTATGAGTTAATAGTTTGCTAAATACGATATTTTTTTATCCTTTTCAGAGATTTGGACTCCAGCACAAAGGAAAAGCCAGATATTTCAAAACTGCGCATGTCTATTCGAGATGTCACACACAAAATGGACCTTTCTTACGGCATGCTCGGCTCTCTATTCAGATCTGGATCTAGGCAGACGTTCTTCTCATCACAGGTACGTGCTTTACTTAGACTTTTGGAAGGCGTTTGATAAGGTCAACAATGATTTTACTGCTGGCGAATCTTAGTGGTATAACTTCACGCTTTCTTCAACTTAACGCTAAACAAATAAACGCTGACTATCTACGTATTCTCCTACAGTACTTACGTCAGGCTTGGGATCCACAAGTCTAGACCTTATCATATGCGCTCCGGGGTCAGCCAAGGCTCAGTGCTAAGGCCATTGCTATTTATGTTAATAAATAAACGATCTATCAAAATCACCTAACTTTTCCATTTTCTCTTCTCAAACTACCTACCGCTGCTGGACATAGGCCCCCAATACATTTCCAGTAAGAAAAGTTACTCCTGCAAGGGCTGACTTGGGTTCGGATCCTTGATAATGATTAATGAATCTTAATTTGGCTTATTCCACTAATCCCCGTTAACGGGGATTAGTGAACTTTTTGTTCATTATTCCCCGTTGACACCGATTCGATCTCGTAACGGGAATTAGAGAACTAAAAAGTTCATTAATCCCCATTGATGAGGCGACTGTACTTTTGACTGTAAATTGTAGCATAAATCTTTAATCCTTATCATATCCCCAGGTGGTAAGGTACGCAGATCTGTACGCGGCTTCGTTCCTGAACCTGATGTACTACCCGTTCTGCTACATGTTCCGCGCGCCCGCTATGCTCATGCCGCATGAATCTACCGTCGCTCACGAGCAACGCTTCACCGTCGACACACCCACTATCAACAGGTAACATTCTATTCTACCTATACTGTAGTAGTAGTAGTTAGTAATAGAGCTCTTTGTGTGTGGCTCTGGGGAAGTACTACCACCATGCCTATTTCTACCGTGAAGAATAGAATGGAATTATTATTAATGTATTTGCGAAACCAGCACATAAATAACCCAAAAAATATCCCAATACTACATTTCTGTGTGAAGTTTGTCGCCCGTAGTACACCTCCGCTGAGGAACTGATAAAGCGAAACCGCTAGAGGAATTGCGCTGTGATCAAGTGTATGTAGTTTGAGTAGCGGAATGGGCATCGGAACCTCATGCTTTGTAAATTTCTACAAACACAACTTTTTGTAGGCTGCAACATTTTCTCAATAGTTGAAGTTCATTTCAGATCAAGACAAGCGAGTGCGCAGCGCATTTACGGCGTGGGGTGCATAGCCGAGGATTCGTCTGAGGAGGCAATGAGAGCAGTACCAGATGCAGTGGATGCGAAGGTAAACTACATTCCTTACGTTATTGTGTTGCTGCTGGTACTTAGGTTTGGTGGTTTTGTCAACCAAACCTAGGGTTTGGTTGTCTAGGTCTCTAACTCGCATTTCTAAAATAGATGAATAATATTCCCGCTGATTATGCACAGTAAAATGTAACCTGTAATCTAGGCCTAAAAATAGTAATCAGAATATTATAAAGCCAGCATAAATTATCTAATTCTAAGTTCAACCATATTATAATAATCTCTTTGATGATTATGCGGATGACTATGGCGGATTATGCCCTACGGCCCAGTAGGCAGAGCTACTACCAACTGATCTGAGAGGCTAGTCAAATAATGTATGTTTGTGTGTTATTTCAGGCGCTAGGCTCCGTGCCTCACGTGCGTCCCGAGACGCCTCGCCAGCTCACTCACACGCATGACGAAGACTGTTCCGACGATGAAGACGTCTCCAAGGCAATCAACAAATAAATACTGGCGGAAAGGCCCATATTACGGAACTCTACTCACGCGAGACTCCAGATGTAGACCTATAGACATTTGGGCAAAACGCTGCAACAATGAAGTTGTGTGCAGTAGGCGACTTACAGGCTAAATGTATTTGGGAGGGTTTTGACCATAGCAGAGTAAAATCAGCTGTTTTGGATAAGTAGACATTTTTTTTGCCAATCAGCAACTTCATAGCCACAAATAAGCTAAGATGATTTTAATAGTTACCAGTAGAAATAGATTATAATTCGGTTGTGGTAGCTATAACGACCAAACCAAAATATCCAGAATCTTAATAAATATCAGTGTGGATACTCCATACAACTCACATAATATCTGCCAAAAAGTCGCAAAGGGTTCATTGCTCGAGTCTCAAGTCATGCTTGAGTATTGTTTTAGAATAGGGGCCTGCACTTTTGTACCATGTATTAGACAGCCCTGCTAGGCATTTGGTCGGTGCAAGCGTGCCAGTGATAGCTAAAGTATGTAGGACAAGTCGTCGGTGATTCGATATTTTAGTTAGCGCCTTGGTTCAACGCTAATATCGCATGGCCAATTGTCTATTATGCAGTATGCATTACAATACTTGATGAAAGATTATGGCCAAGTTTAACAAATTAGAGTAACACAGACAGATTACTTAGGCCCGTATTCTGAAACAGTGCTTTAGTCAGAGTCTTGACTCTAGCATAATTTTTTTGAGTTCTCCATGGAAAAATATCCAAAATCTATGCTTAAGGCTCGACTCAGACCTAAGCTCTGTTTTTGTTGACTGCTATTTTAAACTTATGTCGAAAATATTTTACGTTACCCTTGAGTTTTTCAATTCACGTGTATAGACGACTTGAGTCAGATAGATTCATTGTTGTGATTATTGTGATCAGTTCCTCAATACAAGAGGGTGTGAACGTAGTTAAGTATAATTAATGAGGCAATTTATTCAAATGGACAATGTTATTATATAGAAATGCCAATTCGCCATGTAACTGGCAGTTAGGTTCTTGTTTTGTTTATGTGTGTGAATATTTTATTTAGTTATGTTGTGTACATGTGTTATTGTAATCTATCAGATTTTATTTTGTGAATCCAGCTGCTTTTAGTTGATCCGAAGATATATTTTATAGCATTCCAATGTGCGGAAACCAATACCTTGGGTCACGAGTTTTTTTAGTTTTTATTTTTTTAACAAGAGCCACAAGAGTTCTCAACACGCCTGACAGAGGCGCTTATCGCGTCGCCATACAAAAATCACTGGCAAAATGGGCTCACAGTCGAATACATAAAATGAAAAACTAAAAAACCTCGGACGTGAACGTGAGGTATAGGAGAGATTTTCATGTTGATTAGTACATAATTGGAATCTTGAGATCAATTATTATAGAGCCTTAGTATCCAATATGAGTATGGATATTGATGTGTGATGAAAATATTGTAGTTATTCCATATACGCATCTCAACAAAACCAATGTTAATAGAATTCAATAAAAATGTTCAATAAACAAACAGTTTTTTCTTTTATTTTAACTTCTTTATACTTACAATAATCTTCAACAATAACGAAGAACGCTTTGAACTATTAAGGGTCAATTCACACCGAGACGCGACGCGACGCGACGATACTCAAAGAGGCCAATGATTTCGCGCTACGCCGCGCGTCGTCGCGAGACGCATCGCAACGTCGCGAGGCGCATCTTAAAATCGTAGCAGGACGACCGCTCTTGTACGCCGCGTGTACCGGCGATGCACCGCTGCGTCACGATACGTCGCGCTACGCCGCGAGGCACCTCGAGGCGCAGTGCTGCGTGGTGCAACGTAATCTGAATTCTCACAATGTAATGTGTATCTTTTCGTGTAGTGTATAAAGTATATTCTGAGTCGCTCTATGAAAAATGTGCGCGCAGCGTCGCGTCGCGTCGCGTCTCGGTGTGAGCTGACCCTTAGGATTAATATACATAAGCAAGTTTTAATGAATTATAAAAAACTAGTGGAAACTCGCGCGACTTCGTTAGTGTTAACTTTTTCTTTTTCCTTCAACCCCCGCTGCACCCTTTTTAGTGTAGGTGCCTACTTTTAATATAACACACCCTCCAAATTTCAAGTCGCTACTACCGACCGCTTTAGGTTGTGCGTTGTACTATGTCAACCACGCCACTCTTTCATATACATAGTATGTGATTCTCACATAACTCTAAGCAGCGGTATTCAACCACCATCAGGTAGGCTTTATACTGGTTCCGTCACTTGTCTATATAAGTATGTTCTGTGAAAAATGCCACTCCATATACCATTTGGACAATCGTCGGAGTATCCCACATAACTACTGCTATAAAAGTAAATCTTCAAGATACTCTTGGAATTCTTCTTCTCTGGATTTCTCTTCAGATTCTTGTACGCCTGTAATAAAAAAAACTAGTGAACTTACGAGCAATCATGGCACCTAGCAAGGATTTTAAAATTGCGCGCCCGAAACGCGTTTCTCACGATGTTTTGATGAAAAACTCCTTGGTGCACTACAGGGTTGCAACCTTAGGATGGGAAGGCTGAGCCGCTACCACTATACAGGGCGTCCCAAGGATATGCCTCATGGAGGGAAAGTACCTTGAATATTGTAGATGAAACATTTTACTGAAAGAAGACATTAAAATCAATTCAAAAACCAATTTAAACTGCATTCACAGATTTTTTTCTCATTTTGAGCATTTGGTAAATAAATGATTAATTTTGAATTAAAAATGTTAAAATTCATAATCTTCCTTTTTTTTCTGACCTTATGAGGAAGCCTTTCGATCGGTATGATAAAGCTACAGGTGATATTTTTTCGCGTGTAACGGGTTCGATTCCTGGTTCAACCATGTAATTATTTAAATAACTATGAATGCAGTTTAAATTGTTTTTTAAATTCAAATAATGTCTTCTTTCAGTAAAATGTTCTATCTAAAATATTCAAGGTACTTTTTTTCCATGTGGCATATCTGTGGGACGTCCTGTTTAGACCACCATACCTTCTCTTAGTGTCAACTTTGAGTTACCTTTCTTCCATAGAGACTCGTTGCTTTCAGTTGCCTCCACCGCTTCACTGGATGCAGTAGGCTCTTCAGGCTCAGGAGTCCGAGGGCTATAATCTCCTTCATTCTCCTCTTTATCCGAGTCGTTATTCCTTTTGTTCTTTCTCGTCTTTTTATGGCTTTTCCTGAGTCGCTTTACTTCTCGCTTTTTGGATTTATAGTTCAGTTTTTCCGAGCATTCTGGACAAAGACCTATTAATCATAACAATTAATTAACTACGTAACTCTCTTTATTTACGTAGATACAGTCAGCAACACAATTAGATTAAAAACTCCATCATAGATCTTCAAATTAAGTTAAACATTTTGGGATAAAAGACCTAATTATCTGGTTTTAGAAATAAGTATTTGAATTTTCTCCTTCTTATAATCGTGATCGTGTGTTTGAAACCAATTGTGGTAGAAAGGTTTTAAGTGCGCCTCAAAGAGCGACTTACGAACTACTACTTTTACTTCTGGGAAACTCTCACAAAACTCTAGCTAGGCCTAAAGTAGGCTGCTATCTTGAGCGAGCGAACTTTGACCAAGCTCGAAATAGTGCCTGCCTATCTATACCTACCACGCATAAAAAGTAATACTTAGTATATGTGTAATAGCTTATAAGTATTTGTAAGACGGACTGATGGTCTGCAACACTCTTTTCTCTAAGTAGTTTATGCACTCACAAAAAAAAACTTACGTAATTTAACAAGAGCATTCTTCTTCTCTCTTTCTTCGAGGTAAGCAAAGTTCACTTCCCAGGATTTGAGATCTTGATCGCTGTTGCATTTCTTATTGCCGCATTGGAACTGACCTTTTCCCATTACCACTTCTTGCTCGATCCGCCATCTTAGCGCCACCTATTTTTGTAATAGGATACTTAGTTATTACCGGCACGGTAGAAACCTCCTCTTAGTACCTACCAAAGTAAATAATAATTCAACATTCTTTGACTAGTCTTAAAGAGTAGTCAGATGACGTCCAAGTTTTAATTTTAAACCACATTTTCCAGTAGTTTGTATTATGTGACAGGTTGCAAGTCCCTTGCTGTTGTTAGAAAACCTACCTACCTAATAACACATTCACCGATTGAGAGCACTGGAATTGAGTAGGTAAGTATGTAGGAATATTTTTTCAAGTCTTGGTGCACGACCGGATTTGAATCCACGATTATTGCACACCCTATCCATCTACTATGTTGATCCGTCAAAAAGAAACCTAGGGACTTGTAAACGCATATCTAACCAAATGATATTCCTGTTGATAAAATAATAATGCATGTGCAGTCGCCCCTGCCTCGGCCTTCTAACCTACATTCATCAGTACTTCCTGCCTTCTACCAACCACGCTCGCGGTATACAAATAGAATAGGCACAGCCATGAAAATAGAAGGCATCTTTACGACTACCGACTACTCTGTGTAACTACTTGCGGCCTGGAAGACATTATCATAATAGCTCTTACGTTCTAAGCCGCTGATCACATCTCAGGCCTCTACAAGATAACGGGTATCCACAGCTGATATTATTATTATAAAACCCGCCACAATGCCTCATTGCGCTATGCATTTTGCCATTATTGATTTTACTTTAGTAGGGCGGCCTAACGGACAGATGTGCGTTACTGTATAGCCGCGCGGGTGAATGCATGCAGCTATATTTAGCCAGCCTACAAAGGCAAGGCAATACGGCCTTTGTGCTCTCCCCAGTCCGACACAAAGGAAGGTCTCGTGGGCAAAAAAGGCAATTGACTCACATAGGGGACCCGTCCCCATCTCAACCTTATGCATAGGGGCCAGCATCGCACACGCATATATTTATTTTAATGTTGCCTTTCGTATGATCGTTGCGTTGGGCTATTGTGAAACATGGCTTCATTTTAATGAAATTAACTTGTTTATTCTGTTCAAAGGGGCAAGATTAGTTCAAACGTAACGTTCGTAGAGAATAATAATAACTATTGATAAGAACACTACCTAACTGGACAGCCTACAGTAAACATCATCAATCATCATTACTAATTAGGTACTTAGCGATAGGATAAGCCTTATTTTTTAATGAACAACAAATAAATTGTTAGTTGGTATAGAAATGGGTAGGTATAAAAGCCTCATTTGATAAGGTATTTAATTAATAATTGAAGAAGGTACTAGTGAAATACCTAGCATTTTTGGAAAAATATAAATGTTAGTTAAATACTTACTTTGTTCTCTTTGTATCTACTCAAATCGCAAATGCAATACTCTTTGAAGAGTTTATCATAATATTTTTTCGCCAATTGTTTTTCCCACGTATCTGCGACCTCGTCTTCCTCCCAGAGAAACCTATGGTTTTCTCGTATAACATCGAGGTCCGTTTTATCCTTTGTCGTGTCTCGTTTTAAAAGCTCTGTGGATCCCTTCTTATTCAAACAATATACATTAACTAGGTACTTATGCAATTCGTACGGATTAAGATTACGCAACCTTGCAGTCATCGTTACACGTTACGGTAACCTAGAACAAACGGAAAACGACTGATTAAGCTCCGAAATAAAACATACTCATTTGCAACAAACAACTCTTTAATAAAATCCAAAATTATTATTACAGTTTTCATAAAATATATTATTAATCTAATTGTCATGTTGATGTATAACAAGGTGCAGTTCCATTAAATTACTACAAAAATTGTTGTTCATCAAATTAATAAATAAGTATTTGTGCGTGAGTTAATATCTACTCTGAATATTATTGTCAGTCTTGTAGATTTTTGTGTATTTTTCTCATTTGGCTCAATATCATTATCTTATATCTAGAAACAAGTCATGCATGTTATACATCTAAAACCATTGTTTAAATACAATAAATATATTAAAATATGAATATTATTGCCTATGTCAATATGATAAACACTTAGCTATACATAGAAATATTGTAAATACTAAACAACCAGTAAATCGAAAAGTGGCACAGTCGAAAATAGTAGACTCCTTTGGTTTAGTTTCACCATACCCAATCATTAATAGAACACATTCATCAAAAAATCTTTTGGGATTTCAGTGTCCTGAAGACATGAATGCTCATGTTTAAGTTATAACCATATGTGATGCAAGTAAATTGAATAGTACATCAATTGTTAAAAATCATGGTTTACTCCAAGAGTAACTTTGAAATTGACTTGATTTCATGCTAGTCTAGCAATAATCCTAATAAAAGTAATAGCTTATCAATTGAAGTCTTAGCTTACATTGGCTAGTTTTTGGATCTACATAATTATTATATCTACATTTATATTTGGTATACTAATAGTGAAAATTACAAATACAAAGATAGGCACATTACAAGTTATTGCTTTGGTTAAAATACAGTTCATACAATAGTAAGAAACACTTATCTAAAATTTGGCAAAGTTTTACTAACTGGTACATGATTAAATGTAAAGTTTTACAAAAATATATTACTTAAAGCTTCTTGTATATGAAGGAGGAACAAGTATTACAAACTTTGTGATATTTATGAAGGCCTCATATTGGTATTAGACATTTCCTCTATCTAAAGTAAACATTATAATAAGGCTATCTGAATCTTTGGTCATTTGACCTGTTTAACTATCACTTTATCATATCTAAAAGGCAACTTTGGATTGAGATATGTGTATGGAACCTTATACATAGAGCACCTGAAAAGGCAGTTTTCCCTAAAACCTAATGAATTATTGTCCCAAACATGCAATTGAAAATCTTAATTAGGTAGGTATAAATAATAGAATTCCTTAGCTAAATAAAAAGCAACTACAGCAGCACACATGAGCTCAAAAGCTCGCATAAACACAATAAACACACCATATTGACTAATTATGAACTAGATCATATTTTGGTATAAAATAACAAACATACAACTAAATTTTTGGCAAATAGAGAATCTGATATCATAGTTTTATGAAAGCCTTTGGATACAGAAGAAAGGCATTTACAGCAGAATTTACAGTATTTAAATTAGACATTTAATCTTCTAATCCTTTTCCACTCCAGGTGTAAAGGAACATAGATATTGATCAACCATGAGTCTTTTCATGCTTCTTCATATTATCGGACCGTGTGAAAGCCTTGTCACAAACACCACAGTAATAAGATTTTTGTTTAGTATGGACAGTCATGTGGCGAGAGAGTTCACTCTTAGTCACAAACTTTTTCTCACAGACAGTGCAAGCATGTTTCCGTACGTTCAGATGGAACTTCATGTGGATTGAGAGTGAGCTGGACTGCGAGAATGCCTTGTGACAGAGCTCACAGACAAACGGTCTTTCGCCCGTGTGTTTACGCAGGTGGTTCATAAAACCTGTTTTGGTATAATCTTTCTGACAGAGGTGGCAGAAGCTAGACTTTGAGTCTAGCATGCCAGGGAAATGACTGTTCATGTGTTTTCTGAGTTCCCAGTAACTTGGGAATTTCTCTGAACAAACATGACAGGGATACTTTCTTTCTTCGGTGGGCTTAGCACTACATTTATGAGAGGCAAGTAATGGTTCACTAGTAAACATTTGATTGCACTGGCTGCAAATATGACTAGCCTCAGGGTCAGTTGACAATGTCACCTCCAAGTAGTTCTCAATTGACATCACATTCCCATTGGAACTGTCTGCATCATCTGCTTGGATTTGAGACATGGTATGTTTACTTTCATTTTCTTTGGTTTCAATCTTTTTTAAATATTCTCTAAAATCCAGGGAGTCTTTACCTGAATTATTATTGTCAGGTTCGACAAGATGTAGAACGGGCGATTCGCTCTGTTCCCTATCAGGAGAAGTGTTTTTTTCGTTGTCTGAATGGTCGGGCCGAGACGAGACATTATTATCGGATTCCCATTCATTTTCCACTATTTCCACATCTGAATCTGAATCTTCCGCGCTGGAAACGGTGTTATTCACTAGGTGAAATCCGATATCATCGAAACGTAATACATTTGAAGGGAGTTTCACCCCGACGATAGCCTGAATCGCCTGCCATGAAAGCTCCTGGGGGTTGTTCTGCATATTAGATCGCACTACTCTAACCTATAAACGATTTCATTGATTACTACATTGATATATGCACTAGGAAAGTTTTAAAGTAGAAAATATATTTACCTTATCTTCGACGATTAGAAGAAACACTTTAAATTAGATGACACTCCTGATTTCTACATCTAAAAATATTATGCTGTGCACTGGCACTACAATGGATGGATTTGTAGCATAGCGTAGTGATGTGATGTACGTTTGGTTAATTGATGTTTGTTACGAACGTACTTACTTATTAGTGTCAGCAAGTACACTACGATTAGTTACTTTTTAAGTATGTGAGGAGTTCTCAATTTAGTTGTTTTTTTATGTTTAGCATTGCTTAACTCAATTTCCGTATTTTTATATCTGACATGTACTTGCAGATTGGTTCCTAAGAAATCCATCAAAATTGGTTCATGAGTTTGTCAGTTTTTTAAGTATACAAACGCAAGGTTGAAAAATGAATTATTGTACAATTTTGAGATCTAATAACTTCAGTCAGTTAGGTATAAATAATTAATAATTTACGGATTGCAACTGACTCGAATCCTTGTATGTACCAAAAACTATTAAAACAATAACTCTGAGTCAAGCACCTTTAGTAGCTGATACCTGGAAATCTTTTTGTTGCCATACAATAATGCGTGTGACATAGAAACCTACGTTTAATATACCTACTTACCTCAAGTCTAGGACTTGGCCCTCAGTAAGTTCATTTTAAAATCGATTATAGTACACAATCGATGTTATTGATTGATACAATTTGAACTGCAAATGTTGCAATCAACTTCGTGATTCAATCTCTATAAGTCAGTAAGAAAAAATCAAAAGTTACAGTATGTCACTGTCACAGTTCAAACAGTGCTGCCAGCTCAGTAGACTTACCCCTAGAACTGGTACTTTGGAAAGTTTTAGTGGAAGCGGAGGTTAGACGCTTTATGATGCAAAAAAAAACAGAACATCGCGAGTTCCACAACTTCCTTATGATGCGTCGTCTGTGTTGTGAATACGAGAATACATATGAGTATAATGTATGTATAGGTACCTATGTACTTACTTTATGTGATTTTACATACATAGCGTTGTGTTTTTTGTGCTCGTCGTTTGGTGCCTCGTAAAAACCAATCATGTACTTATAACGTGTTGTTCGTACGTTTATTCGAGACAATTTGTAGTTTTAGAGTTGGCACCACTGCACTGGCGACGAAGCCGACGAACATCTCTAGCTAGTCTGTGCGACGAACGAATAGGGATGTCGGAAATGCAATAAAGTATCGATATATATCGTATCGATGTTTTTTGAAAATATCGATATCAATATTGATATTTTTATTAAAAAATATCGATATATCGATATATCGGTATGATTTGACTTGACAGAGAATATTCGTGCTGTTGAAATTGAAATTGACTAACAGAGTTGCCAACTTAAAAACCAAACTATAAAACAGCAAATCAAGTCGACCAAAAACAAAAAATACTTAAAATATAATTTGTTAAAAGATGTTAGTATAAAAAAAGTATTTTGTTTTTGGGATTTTTTAATCTTAAAACTTATAAATGTTTATTGGTCTGAAAAAAATATCGGTTTTTATACCTTTTCGATACTTAGAATTTTATATCGATACATCGATATATCGAACTATTAAATATCGCTCAAAAATATCGATATATTGAAAAAATAATATCGATATATCGATGTATCGATATTTTTTCAACAAGCCTACGAACGAAGCAACGAAGTACAAACAAAAACAAATACGTAAAATAATAATCGTTTGTCGATTTATTTTTTAATCGCAAACTAGAGAACAAAAATAAAAATACTTACCTACGGTGTACGGTGAGTTTAGGTCACTCAAGGAAAGGAAGGAATGTTGTAAGCTCTCCACGCCTGGTAAATGCCGGTAATTTTATGTAGCCAATATCCAACTTTTAATACAAATTATTGTATGGTACTTTTCAGGCAAAGTTTGCTGATTTCTTCAGAACGAACACGAAGTTCAATACCAGGCTACGATTCAATGGATTCCCTAGAAAAGTTACTAGACTTTTTGAAGTCTAAAGATAATTCTAAAAACTTTGTGAATTGTTCAGAGGTTCCACTGATTTGCAAGTCAGAACCTTGCAAGCTTGGCGTTGATGAAGCTGGAAGAGGGCCTGTGCTCGGCAAGTACCTAACAAATATTACCCTGAAAGTTGTAGTAATAGCTCTTCTTTTATATAAGCAAGTCTATAGTCGTTACATCAATATGGTTGCTTTATTTGGTGCTTTTTAACCTAGTTCTAACCTAATCCTTAGCTCTAAGATGTTTCGAAATGATCCTTGTGATACAACTGAATAAACAATTTATGAATTTGAATTTAACCAGCAGCCATGCAATTTTTTGTACTTTCAACTGGGTAAGTACAAGCTTATACAGTGGAACCCAGTTGACTTTTATTTTAAGGATGTTCCTATTCATTCAAGTCATGTCCCCAAACTGAAACTCAATCTTGTCTAAACCCTAAGTCATAAAACTGATGCCTCAGAAATACCTACCTGTGTACCTATTTACATGTTAATACTATGCATATTTATAGTAATTTCACACTTTTTCAGGTCCAATGGTGTACGGAGTATCTTATTGTCCTATAAGTCAAGACAAAGTTCTAAAAGACCTTGGTTGTGCTGATTCAAAAGCTTTAACAGAAGCAAAAAGGGATGAAATATTCAGTAAAATGCTCTCGGAAGACGAGTCAATCAATACTGTTGGCTGGGCATGTGAAGTTATATCACCTAATTATATTTCCAACTCAATGTATAAAAGGGCAAAACGCTCATTAAATGAGGTTGGTATTTTCTAACTGATAGTTCGATGACCTATGAGTATACCAGGGGAAGTTTTAAAATAGCACCAGTGACAGTTAAGGAGCAACAGGCTGGCATGTACGGGCATGTCATGAGGAGAGATGAAAGTCATGTGACTAGGAGAGTGATGGGTATGGATGTGGATGGATATGTGAGCAGGGGTAGACCAAAGAAAACATGGATGAACCGTGTGAAAGATGACATGGATAAGAGAAGAGTGAATGCATAGTTGATGGCTGATAGAGGGGAATGGAGGAGGAAGACATGTTGTGCCGACCCTACATAAAGTGGGATAGGGGAAGGAAAAAGAAGAAGAAAATATTGATGACCTAAGCTAAGCGTTTAAGAGATTCAGTACCTAAATCATTGAAATATTAGCTACTTATTTCAATTAGTTAGTTAGATATCTTATGGTCTCCCTTGTAAAAATCTTTTACTGAAATAACTAAATTATTCCCATCTCTTACCACTGGTCAATGATTAATTATATTATAAGATCATCATCAGCCTGAAGAAGTCCAAAGTCCTGGAGAAATGCTCACTTCCGGCAATCTTAAATATTACCTTCACACTGTTTATATATTTTTAATATTAATATAATTTTTCAGGTCTCAATGAATTCCGCAATAGATCTAATCAAGCAAGTTGCTGAAAACGGTGCTAATATCACCGAGGTGTATGTCGATACAGTGGGACCACCAGAGAAATACCAAGCCAAATTACAAGAGATATTTCCAACCTACAAGATCACTGTAAGTAAAGCGCTAGGTGTAGCTAAGTTTTATTAAGTTATGCAACGTTCTGGGCGCTTACCATTTGGATGGCGACCGTGAGTGGTATGGTCGGTTTTTCAAGATAAAAAGTTTATGCGGCTACTTTTTATTTCGAAAATGTAACACAGCACGCCTTTAATTTTGTTGTTAGCAACCACCCTCAGTAAAGCTTGCTCCTGACATTGATAACAATCATCTTGATTTGATACCTTTATTTATTACAAGCGACCGCCCGCGGCTTCGCTCGCCCCGTTCCCGTTACGCCGCGTTACTTTTGGGATAAAAAGTATCCAATGTCCATCTCCTGGTTGTAAGCTACCTCCTTGCAAATTTTCAGCCAAATCGGTTCAACCGTTCTTGAGTTATAAATACAAGGTGCAGTTTTGGAGTAACACGACTTTCTTTTATCCATATAAATTAAAAACAAATCCACCCCACGGAAACCATACATTTTCCGGGATAAAAAGTTGCCTATGTGCTATTCCAGACTGTAATCTTCGTCGTTCTGGCGTTATTGAGTAACAAATATCCATCCATCCATCCATCCATCCATCCATCCATCAATCCATCCATCCATCAATACATACTAACAAACATTCGCGTAGTCTGATTAATTAGCTTAGCGACTGTTCCCAGGTTGCAAAGAAGGCTGATTCAATCTACCCCATAGTGTCAGCTGCTAGTATAGTCGCGAAGGTGACTCGGGATCATGCACTGAAAGTTTGGCAGTTTCTAGAAGGATTAGAGATGGATTACACTGAATTCGGAAGTGGATATCCAGGAGGTGAGATTAATAATGCTATCTTACGAGTACCATAAGGAATCCTTTATTAGGCCGACAACCACTATTTCTCGCGCCCAAATTTTCACATGTTTGAAGATTATCGCAAAAAGTGATTGAGTTTAAAAACTTGGAAACTTTTGAAGACCTCAAACCAGTGAACTAATAAACCTGTTTTGGTTTGATGTCATGTTTATGGAGTCAATCTCAAAGTGCCCTTTCTAATCAAATCAAACTAGCAGTTGGTAACCGAGCTTCGCTCGGAGTTTTTTTCGTTAATTTGTATTTTTAAGAAATCATAAGAGTCATATTATCATCTTTACTGGTTTATTCTTACTGAAAAACGCCATCTGCTGGACATGCTTGCAATTAGTTGCTCACAATCGTCAATAGATGGCAGGAGCAGTCACATATTCAGTTTATGTTTAATTATTGCACTCGGAAAGAAATAATCATTTTCTTAGAATGAATCCTAGCTAGATCAATTTATCGCCCCCGAAAACCCCTGTATACTAAATTTCGTGAAAATCGTTTATGCAGTTTCCGAGATCCTAAATATATATATATATACAAGATTTTCTCGTTTAAAGGTATAAGATTTCTACGGGGCCGATCTGAAAATATTTTCAATTAAAAAATAATTTCCAAATCGGACGGAGTTCTCAGGTTACAAAGATAATACAGAGGTAAAAAAATACAGCTGAATAGTACCTTTACCTGCAAGAAATAAGCGCTTTTGTTTGAGTTGCGTAAATAACTTTTATAGTATAGTAGTATAGTAGTGCATTACTTTTCGGCTTCACAACACCCAACAACTGGCGAATTTATTAAAAAGTATGGCTAATACTTTTCTAACCATTAATTATAATTAAATCAGTAATAATGCTAAAAGTTCGAAAACCATTGTGTCAAGTGCACGAAAGGAGCCTCTTTGAGGCGCAGTTAAAACCCTTTCACCACAATAGAAAGAGAGAAAGAACGCGATAGGAAGAGGAAAAATTATAATGCTTGCACTATAAACTAGTGGCTTAAAAAATATTTTTTTATTTTCAGATCCATTAACAAAAAAGTTCATTCGCGAGCAGATTGACGATATTTTCGGTTATCCCCTCCTGGTTCGGTTCAGTTGGTCCACAGCAGAACTGATGCTCAAAGAAAAGGCTGCGGCCTGCACCTTTGAAGAGGTAGACGACGATGGCAATACGAAGAAACCAAAAAAATCTATAAGTTCCTTCTTCACGTCAGCAGAAAACGACCCAAATTCTAGGAAAAGACACAAATTCTTCGAGGAGAGATATTTGAGTATGAGTGACGCGTTTGAATGATCTAAGTAAGTAAATAAATGTATTTCATCTACAATCATTTTTCTCAATAATGACAGACACTTTTGCCTATAACTCGATTCTTCCTGTGCGTTTGAAACTGCGTATTAAATCGTTTATAAACAAAACACGCGATAAAAAAACAAAACGATGGTTGCATTATCTATCGGTCCATATCTTAAACATTCCACAATATAAAGATGTCACAGTATGTGTCACAGATGTAGTAGTAGTAGTAGTAGAGCTCTATGTAATGTAGTAGTAGAAGAGCTATTATGTGAAGGGCTCGTCCGGGGAAGTACTACCACCATACCTATTTCTGCCGTGAAGCAGCATTGCTGTGTTTCGGTTTGAAGGGTGTGGGTGCCATGAAATTACTGGCACGTGAGGCTGAACATCTGTATGCCTCAAGTTGATGGACGCAGGGAAGTGCTTCGTAGGGCACGTCCCTGACGTGCGTGACCTACGAAGCAATACCTTGTTCCATCAGCAAATGGTATAAAAAAAGTTTTAATATGGACCTAGTCACATAGCTTAGGTAAGTAAGGAGCTACTTAGCTCTATGCCTACATTATTTGGCCATTCAAATACGTATCGCGACTTTGTAGGATAAACGTAGAATACAAACGATATATTTAAGTTTGACATTGTGATCTACGCCCAATGACACCATACTAGTTAATTGATTGATGACAAGAACCCGTTAAACCTAGGATTTGCATTTAGGTACTTCATGAAAATGCATGAGCTCTGACAACGGACTTTGTCCGTCACTGCAAGTGAAAATGTGTTGGCCACGCATTGCTGATCAGTAGAAATCAGGATTTAAATACAATTTATGCATTCGACGTT
The DNA here is from genome assembly GCA_939531255.2 of Thera britannica. Classification (NCBI taxonomy): domain Eukaryota; kingdom Metazoa; phylum Arthropoda; class Insecta; order Lepidoptera; family Geometridae; genus Thera; species Thera britannica. The sequence goes on from OW618034.2 coordinate 21,252,736, forward strand.
TGTTTTGCTTTACCATACTCATACATTGTTTTATGTAAAGCTTCGGCCAAGCACTCACCAAAGCGACTTTGCGAAAACGCACGGTGTTCGCAGTTAGCGATTTTATATAAGAGACCGAAGTTACGGCTTGACGTGATTGAGGCTTTGCAGTATCCTGGCGCTGGTGTAAATATAGCTTTATTTTACTTATTGGAATGGATCCAAATGAAATTTTCGAGAACCGTTACGAATTAATTTCTTTTGTTACGCAATCTTACAAAGTTCATTTAGTTTTCACTACTCTTGCGCAGGTCTAACTTATTTTTCTTGTGGATGTAGAGCTGACACTATCTTCCGCATTCTTGTGGAGCTTTTATCAATGAAATAGCGTGTACGGCGGATGGATGCAGCGATAAAACTTTCACAAACAAATTGCAGTCTATAAAAGATTTCTTTATGCGATGATAAGGTCCCAAGTTCGGGGCAGCTGGTCCAAGAAGGCATGAAGGTTAGTCGTCAGGCTTGAGCACGATCTAGCTTGACTACTTAGCATGCGTTCCGTGACTTACGACCGCCTACTTGCCATGAGCGATGCACCGCGCCGGGCACACTACAAGAATTTAATTGTGTTCCATTATCATATTTAGCTTCTTTTACTGTAAGTCAAAAGTGAAAACTGAATGAGAGCCAACCTCGCTTGTCATTCGTCAGCTGCGATCGATGGCGACGACTGCTTCTCGGTAGCACGAGGATAACTAACATGGCGTTCAGGCAATTTGTTACGATATTAGCGCTATGCGCGTGCGCTTCCGCTATTATGAGCCCAAGTAATGGGACGAAATCTCTTAAAGTCGATACGTACTTGGAGGCGTACTCCAAATCTCGGGTTGAAGCTGAAAAGGCGAAGCAAGGAGTGATAATAGTGACCGCTAAAGACGGAGAGAAGAAAATATCGAATCGTGACGATAGCTACAGCTCTGGATACGACTACACGCCTTCCTATTCCTCAAGTGACAGCGGGTTCTCCTCAGGATCATCAAGCTTTTCCGGACCGTCTAATAGCTATGTACCATCATCTCCAAGTTACTCATCACCACCTGTGAAGTTTGAAACGGATATAACGTACAATTCTCCACCGAATTCGTATGGGCCGCCTTCGAATAGTTATGGACCTCCCGCGCAATCGTATGGCCCGCCGGCGCCGTCTTACGGCCCCCCGGCGCAGGCGTACGGCCCACCAGCGCAGTCTTACGGCCCACCGGTATACAAGCCCTTTGCTCCTGTTTACGGACCACCGAAGCCCTCCTACGGAGTTCCTTACACGGCACCTAGTTTTGGTGGATTCGGCATGGCATTTCTAGACAAACTTCATCTGAAATTGGATATTCTGACGATAGCAAAGCTGATGCTGAAATTCTTGTTTTTTAAGAAGCTCGTCACGATGGTTGCTATTGTGTGTTTCTTGTTAGTGATACCAAAACTGATTAATTTTAAGAAAAACACTAATCCTGGTGGTAACAATGATGAGGAGGACAGGAAGTTTGGAGACAGCAGTAATGGTGAGTTTTTATATTACTCTCTTAAAACTTATTAGCTCTTAAATCTATGGAGAAGCCTTTGTCCAGTAGTGCAATCTTCTAGGCTTCTGGTGATGACTAGCTCAACTATTCACGCATAACTCGCTCGCTCTGCAGTAAATGACGGGAAATTCCTCATAAATGAATAACTATGTACTTCAATAATTTTCCTCTACCGGCTGTGGTGATTGCAAAATAGATTGATTATTCACAGACATGCAATAGACACTTGATCGACTTGTTTTTTGCTCAATATCAATCGAGTAGATTCCAATGCCAATAGTGTTTAATTTCTGTAGGCGTTGGAATCAGTCTCAGCCTATCGTTACGGGAACAAGCTTTTTATAGCGCTTATGAAAAATTATATGTGTAGCAGTTTGTATATTTAAGAAGATAGTAGGAAAGTGCCCTGTATAACGTGACGGAGGTATTAGTAAAAGCTTATCTACCTCTTTCAGTTCTAAAACTGCTTCTATTCATTTTATTTCAAGGTGTTTCCTCCAGAGGTTTACCTTTAAAAAACTAAAGCAAAAAAACTACTAGTTCAATTTAAATACCAGGTATTTGTGTTTTTTTTTTATACTACTATCTGATATAACATATGGCCCACCTGATGTTAATCGGTAACCATCGCCTATAACAAAGCATTGCCTCGTAGGTCACGCACGTCAGGAATGTGCCCTACGATGCACTGCCCTTCGTCCATCAACTTGAGGCTTACAGATTGTTTCGCCTCACGTGCCTATAATTACACGGGCACCCACACCCTTCAAATCGAAACACCAGCGATGCTGCTTCACAGTAGAAATAGGCATGGTGGTAGTACTTCCCCGGACGAGCCCTTCACAAGGAGCTCTACTACTACTCTAACTCTACTACTACTGTTGCAGAGGTGGAGCTAACGTCAGCCCAGCAGTTGCTGGAGCGAGCTGTCTCTGTGTACGGCGGTCAGCAAGCATCGTGCGGTGTCGCGTGTCGCATGCGCCGGGTCTTAGATGATATCTACGAATTCCAACCTTATTATCGGTGAGTAGATTGAGTTTAATGTTTATAACTAGTTCCTCTGTTTTGTTCGTGCTGTATTTTTATGTGTGTGCCAAATAAATGCATTTTATTTTTGTCTTCTTTCTTCTCGTGTCCACGGCTACGGCCGGCTGTTCAAATATTAGGATTAATAGTATCCGATGTTTTTATATCGAGATCATGAACTATATTTGTCTTTTCGAAGAACCTAAAGTCTTAACCCTCGACCAAAAAGAGGGTTGCCATAATATTGAGGCCTTAGTGTCTCTATCTGTCTGCCACAAGGCCACAGCCTAATACTTAGATTTTAATGCGGTTTTTGTTAAAAAGCCAAAACTATTCTTATGCTATGTTTGGTAGAACTCCATGCAACCGTTTCCATGTTCCAAGAATATTTGTAAAATTAACATGTGCATGTACAACTTCTTAATATAGGTACATGCCTGGTACATGCTTTGTATTAACTGACTAAATTTTTTTAGGCCGATGACATACACCTTTTGCTATGCCTGTAAGCAATGACATGTATTTTTCTTCTTTTTCTTCTTTCTGCCCTTATCCCACTTTTAGTAGGGTCAGCATAACATGTTCTCCTCTATCAGCCGTCATCTTTGTATTCACTTCTTTCTTATCCATGTCATCTTTCACACTGTTCATCCATCTTTTCTTTTGCCTACCTCTAATCAAATATCCATCTACATTCGTTATCACTCTCCTAGTCACGTGACTTTCATCGTGACAAAAACGTTTGATGTAAAAAGTTTTTCAACAAACAAAAGCTTTTTTGTCGTTGATAGATTTTTCACACATAGATTTCGCTCGTTGATCTTGCTTGCAATGTTTAATTAGAGTTTCTGAATATTTATTTCTTTATTTTCAGAGGAGGCTCGTCGAGTTTAACCAGCTCATAGTGAAGGAGTAACACGGTGCCATGGAATTAGTCTGCATTTATAGTCATACTTATATTTGAAATTGATTTATGTTATTTATATGAGTAGGTAGTTAAGTAATTAATTTATTTTAAGGTCTGATTAAAATAAATGAATTCAACTTCTAGTACACCATACTTTGATTTCATATGCGTCACTTCGCAAGCCTAAAAGTTGCTTGCTACATTCATGCATAAGACAGAATTGGGTTAGAAAAAAAACAAGTCAAGTACGAGTCAGACTCCTCCAATAAGAGTTATCTTTAAGCAGAAGACAAAGTTAAAGAGTTGTTTTGTTAAAGGGTTGGGTTGGGTCTTGATATAGGATATGCATTAGACGTAGTAAGTATTCGGTTTAGTTGTCCATGATATTATGGTTAAAAAGTACAGACAGACAAACGGACCTTGTTGAGTCCTGTTGGCACCATTTATATACGAAACCCTAAAATAGGCAGGCATGTGAAATTTAACTTTCTCCTGTTCGTATTGGGATCAAGGAGCCAAGACCTCGAAAACCGTAACAATTTACGCACAATACCGTAGCATACGATGCCTGCATACTAATTGGCGAGAAATTATTGTGACCGTTCTTTATTGTCTTCAACAAGTAGAATCAGTCAGTACAGTTTGTATGTTATGTATGAAATCGTATGCATAAGTGTTGATGGAAAGTCTTGCACTTCGAACAATTAATAGATTCAGTGTGTCCAGTATTCCTTGCATCCAAATGTACATTGCGTAATTTTATTAGAATTCCACAACCGAAGGCATTTGTGAGAAAGTGGTAACACATGCAGAATTCAAAGTTTCTGTGCCTTCCTGTTTACAACAAAGTTATGAGATTTAATTTAAATGTATTATGCTTACTTTACGTAGTAAATGTATTTATAAATCGTCTACAATCTATTCTATTGCCAGTGATGGGCTTGCAACCTGTCATGTCATGTTATTAATTTGCCAAGTGCGGCAAATTTCTTGTTTACCATAATGAGACATCCTCAAGAAACTTTAACACTAGGGTCTCAGGGGGTGTTTACTGTGGGGAGCACAATTTTAATTTTCAGCTCAGTTTCAGCTATCTTTTTATTTGTTTTGATAAGCACTGAGCAGGATACCTAATCATATGGATTAACAAAATTGAGCGATACAAGTCATAGTTAACTTTATCCTCAAACTCATTTATATTTTCATTCCATACATAAATGGGTTGATTTGTACCACGGGCTGTCTCTATTTCGGTGTCAGTTGGATAACAGTTTGGTCTAGCATACTGCTTAATTCATTCTCAGAAATCCTTTAATAGCCGAGTGCTGAGTTTTTATCCTTATTTCAATTGAATCCGCCTTAACGTTTTGTAATCTTCAATTGAGACCAATTCAAGCAATTGAGATGGAAAGACAGGGTAGAGCTCGGATTTGGATACCACCAGGGTTCAGTTACCTTTGCAAAGTTAAAGGTGAGACTTTCATGTATGCTTTCATCATTGTTTTGGCTAATTATCAGTAACGTGACCACAGTGACCCGTTAATAGATGTGACAACAGTAACCTTGCTCTTAATCAAGTGTCGCCACTTAATTCACATCATTATGAAAATGACCTTTTTGTTATAATGGGTTCAGTAATAGGACGGTTAATTTTAGCTTTCGCGTTAATTCGTCCAATATCCGATGGATCCGGTGTGATGACGTCAAAGACCAAGGTCGAGGTACCTATTATAGCTATTACTGAGATGGATAGCCCTTTATTCAGCGCAAGAGCGCATTATTATGTTGATCCGATGAAGTTAAATAACACACAGACTTTCTATTATCTGACACAAGGTCAAATACAGATCAGAATTTTAAACCTTTGTTTTTGGGATTTAAAATATTTGTATAATAAGGGCGGGGTCATATCAGGGCACGATCGCGGGTCTTGTTAGCTTCGACACGACAATGAACTTGGCGGAAGCACTTGTCACGCCTGCGAGGAACAATGCCCGCGTAACACCGTGGATAATGACTATTAGCTATTCAAAGCGACGCGAATTTAGCACAGTTCTTTCTTATAAAACTCTAGTAAAGACGACAGTGTACCGATATTTGACCTAGAAATTATTTTTCGGAACTGTAGTAGGTCTCTCGGTGAGAGGTTATTGCAAGCAAGGCAGTCAGATGTCCAAGCGTAAAGCCTAGTTTACAGTTTCTAACGAGCTCATTACTCTGTACTCAGATAATTAAGCCAAATTAAAACCTTTCTCCTACATCTTTTTGACTGATAGTTTTATGTTTTTAACTGTATCGTACCTCTACGAGCATCTACCTATGAAGTTAATCAAGAAGCTACTCCGAATAACCTCGAAAATGTGATGCCAATCTGCTGCCGATCTATCAGTACAGTATTAAAGTCTATTTAGGCCATTGTACCATTGTCGGGATGGGCAGGTCCACCGGAGCCAAGTGCGAAGGAGCATCCGACTGGAACGGTGATGGCTCATAGTGGAATCTGCACGTGCGGTCAGTACACGTGTGCGTTGACGCACCATAAGTCCATAACACCGCGAATGCTGGCTAGGGTGGAGACCCTCAGTGTAGGCTAGCCTTTAGACGAAAGCTCACTTGTTATCGACATTGGATTTGTTAGTGTTTCATTCAAGAGATTTGTTGATGAGGATGAAGGGGATTTAGAGCGAAATATATTTTGGTAAGTGTTTATTTTTCTATAGACCGTAATCTTAGCAATCTTATCTTCTGGTACTTATTTGATCAGTTACCCCATGTAAGTACCTACTTTCTATATTACCCGTTTAAAATGGTTAGGTAAAGTATCTTGCTGTTAGGTAGGGAGATCGCTCTTGTTGTAATTCACATAAAATACCTACCATATTTAAAAAAATACGAGTTCATGTAGGTAACATTCTATAATGTGATCTAAGTAGATATTGTTGTAGTTGTTAGGTACTTGATTCTATTCTATAATGTTGGTAGTGATCCGTTTATTTCACCTAAGTTCTCTTTTGTAATCTAAAACCTATAAGAGCATTCACGTGTTTCAAGAAATGTATAAAAACAATGGTATTTGAATTCATTGTGTAGATGTTGAACATCAAATTTCTAAACACGTAACCTACATGCTCATTGGAAGAGAAAATTACGTAACATTGATAACAATTGTATTAGGTGCGTCTGGAACAGAACTAACGGATTCCTACAGAGAAGTACTAGATGATTCACTCATTCTGCCCATGAAATTTTATTTTGATTCAATCACTACTTTACAATACAAGGGAATATTTTTATCTCGTGTTATCGTCTATCAGTCTCCTATCTCTATAGGCAGACCTTCTATCATTGTTTGGTCGATCTCCTTCCAACTCTATCATGGTTCGGATCCGATAGACATCGTATCTTGGTTGACGCAGTGCATTTTATTTCATTGTTGTTATTGTGTGATCGGAAGGACACCGCTTCGGTCTGTGTTTGGATTATTTTCTTTGAAACATTTCATGTGAGTATATGACTGTGCGCATTATTTATTTCTGTGGCCTCAATCTGAATAGGTTTGGAATAACAAATGAGTAGGTCTTGACTATGAATACCTATCTAACGATTTGCGTGACTTATTCAACAAAACTCAAATAGTTTCGTGGTTATTATTGTGTATATGCCACTCAATGTTTATAATGACTATAACACCGGTGATAGGATGTAGGGGTTACCTCTACGTGTTTTTTTGGAAGGACGTCGGTCTCCGTCGATGCTAGAAATCGCGGCTGTTACTTCCTCTCTGAGTAGTGAGTAACCAATGTGTTTGAGTACAGTAATCTACCAACTGTTTGTGAGCAGAGTCCGTAACGGGAGGCCGCGTCCCATGGAACTGCATGTTTCCCGAACAAGTGTTAATTTATTTAGGTCATAAAGTTTTGAAAGAATATTTAGCCTCGTGTGGTCATTTAAATAATATTGCAACATGTCTACCCCTCGATTTTTGGATATTGGTAAGTGGTGGAAAAAAAAAGTTTTTTTGTGCCAGGTCGTAAAATGTGAATGCGGTAAACACAGGCGACTGGTTATGCAGAATGTGAAAGAGCACGATTACGAAAAACACGACAAGAGCCTAATAGTGGCCGTGCGTGAAAGAAGACCCTTAGGTTCAACATAGTAGTTAGGTACATTACATATTACGAAGTTTCTCCATAATAGGGCACAAAAGGAGCCTCACACAACATGCTTGATTAGACGTTTAATGAAATCATCCTAATCTACCTAAGACCCCCTTTATTGAGTGGGTTACTGACTGTAGGTCACAAATCAAATTGTGTAACACGGTTTTGTGTGTTTGTTTCAGCTGTGTGGAAAAAGCCTGATAAGAGATTCACTCTCTCAAATTTACCAAATAAATTAACCAAAGCAACTGATAAGTTTAAACTATTAAAAATGCCAGAGCTGGGACCTATGATGCGAGCACTGGAGCTACAGAGGGTGATCGAAGACAAAGTGACAGAATGGCGCGAGAGGTCAGCGCGGGTCGTCGGCGCAAGCGTGGCCGACTCTTATCAACAGCCACTCAACTTCAAACGACACACACATAGACGCAAGAATAGCGCTGAAATAAACAGAATTATCGCAAAGTACTCCAGGCATAATAAGAGAGCGCACGAACCCTCCGCAAAACGCATCGCTCCAGTGGCACCCCCGACCCGACCGCCGCGGACAAAGAAACCCTTCTCGAAAGCTCTATCCAAGAGCGAAGACAACCTCGCCAGCATGGGAGACGTTCACCACGACCCAAACCCCACAGATCAATATAAACCTGGCTTCAGCGGATCCAAGTACAATGCCAGAAGTTGCGAAGATGTCACAGCATTCGTTGACGTTCATCACGCAATGAAGAGCAAAAACTTCGAACAAACTAGTATATTGAACGAAAAAGTGGCCCCAAGAAATCAGCGAACAAAACATCACAGCGTCTGCGAAGGTGTGACGACAAAGACAGCATTCCTTGGCAGTGGTTTAGATTTAAGGACAAAGAAAGACTTTATTACCTCAACTCCTCTTTCTAAAAGAAAGACGTGTCCGTCGGAAAGTTCAGTGTTTGAAAAGTGCACAAATTATTCTAGTGTTAGTGACCTTAGTAAGGGCATTTCCGAGCCTGATATACTTAGTGTCAGTTCTATTCGTACAACGGACACATCGAGGACTTTAGACTCTAAGAAGAAGTGGAAGTTGCTAAAGCCACCCTTTAAAAAAGGTGCTTTGGATTGTCTATTTTTGTGGCGCGGAAAGAAGACCGAGCAAAAGCAACCGGAAAGCACAACTCGGTAAGTTACTCACAATTTTTAAGTAATTTGGTGCTAATTGCTAAGTTAGAAAAAAACCTCACCAGCTTGCCGATTCGTAATCAAGTTACGCGTAAATAAAATCTGGAAATCTGGAAAAAATAATTTATATTCTCTAAAAGATCCAGGATATTAGGTTAAGTATAGGGTTAGCTTCGTGTTGTCTTTATCAGCAATTAAATCGATCACATGCTTGTTAATTAGATAACCGTATGTGCTGTTTAACTATTATACCTATTACTTCCTCTTAAAAGATAATAAGTTGTTCTAATATAGTAGGCTATGTATTAGGTCATGCGTATAAACAACGTGCAGATTGTAGAAAATCGTGCAATGTTTAACTATGATATGAGTAAGTAAAAATATTCCATGAACCGTTTCTACCCAGAAAATACATATTTTTTTATGTAAGGATCTTCCAACCTATACTTGAAAGACCATAGATAAATGGAGCAAACTGCTATTGCAAAACCTGCCCTCTATATAACTTTTTTGCACTTAGCTCCTCTTTTTTCCACCACCGTGTCTCAGTCTCCTAGTCTTCCTTTCAAAAGCTACATTTTATTTCTAACGCTCTTTATTAACCAAGCGTTGTAAGTAAATAAAACTCTTCGAATTTGCTCTGCAGGTGAACATCCGCAATCATTGCTATAATATATTATTATTTAGATTGCTAGAAATATGATTTTGAAAACCATAATGGTTTTTTTCATTATTCTCCTCCAACCCCCTAACCACAACCAAAGCAATTATGCTTTTGGGTTGATCTTTAAGTTTGGTTCGAGATTTGTTCCGATTAAATTTGATAGATGGCGTTGCTCGTATTCCAACAACCTGCAAAATACTTGGCTCGCCGTTTATGGTTTCCAAATATACGAGTGGACCTGTAAAATTACCTAGCAAAATATTTTAAATTAATTCGTTTTTTTATACAACAAAGTAGAGAAACAAGTATACGGCCCACCTGATGGGAAGCGGTTACCGTAGTATATGCCTGCAATATACTACGGTAGTCACAAGCGCGTTTCCGAAAAAAGTCCTTTTTGAAAAACCCCATGCCATAGTCCATAAGAAAACCTCAGCAGGGAGATCATTCCACAGCCTGAGTATTCGCGGGAAGAATTCTTATCAAAGTAGGTAGTCTAGGTTGGATGGACATGAGCAACGTTTCTTAGTAGTACGATATGTACTCGTATTACCATATAACTAGGTACATAATATGGTAATACGAGTACATACCTACTTACCTACATCATTTCCACTTCTAGATCAGGGGTAACCAAAGCAATTTGGTTTGCAAAACAAAGGGGGGTGCTTTTGTGTAAACTTTAAATCTGTGCCCCCTAAAACACATTCGGAAAATGTGGTCTTTATAGGGACAGACCAGAAATTCTATTTGGCGGAGCCCTACGATGAAAAAAGCCAGCCACTTTTTACGTGTTTCTATATCAAACTATTACCCAAAACGAAGCCAGTAAATCTCACAGTCAGCGTGTTTTTTTCTGACATTTGGTGAAAATTGTATGAAAACCCGTTCTCTAGTGTATGGTATTACGAGTATCTCACTTATGATAATTATGACAATAGAAATGGAATGAACGGAGAGGAATAATAAATAGAAAATCTTACCACAAACGAAGCCATGATTTTTACGATATATTATGAAAATTGAATGAAATATATTTTTCATCCAGCTCTGAAAGTGTGTTTTTGCTGCCTGCAATAGCCGTTTTTATCCGCTAGAGTATAAAGTAAATTTGAATTTAGAATATCGTGTTCAATAAGTTTGTGAATACACAACCTATTTACCTGCATGGTGCCGAATTTATCATACAACCTTTTTAAATTTGTTAATAACTCATACTCGCGCCATGTTCTTTTTTGCTAAGTTTAGTTTTAGGTTGGATGAAAAGTTACGTGTTGCACTCGAGTGCAAAGATTGGTTAAACTTTAGAATCCTGCGCTTGCTCAGTCATCAAAATAGAGCACGCGGTTAAAAAGCAGCTTTGCACTCTTGTATAACAAATAACTATTTTTATCAAACTTTAGTAATATTTTGTCTCGTTTACTATACTCGTCTAGTATGTTAGGCCTATGGTCCACTCGCACCCTTTGACGAGTCTTCCCGCCTCCCCCAGAGGGGTGCGCCCCACAGTTTGGTTACTCCTGCTCTAGATAAATGTAATGTTACAACATTATTTTTATCTATCAAGGATCCGCCCACAACTCGTCAGATAAGTATGATGAAGATGATGTCGCCCATCCGATTTCGACTACGGTGACATTTATTGCTGATTATTACCTACATAGGGTCCATAAGGTATTATGCACCTAATAATTAGCAAGTACAAAAATATGGCAATCCATAATAATCTCGTTTCCAACTCCAATCTTTTAAATGACAGGAAATTGCGTAATAGAACTGCTTGTAATTATAACTACAGCATAGTTTTATATACCTGTTAATTATTTTTGAAGAACGTCTTAGTCATGTGCGGGGATTACTTACCTGGCTGGCTTGTAGGTAATTTTATTGTTTACTGAGTGCGTATTTCCATTGCATTGTTCTCAGTCCTTTCAAACCTGATCCATAGACTTGATCCTATCGCAGATGGAAATAACTACCACTACGAGTTTAGAAGGAAAATCGTCATATTAAATAACGAGGTAATAAAAAATAGCATGGGTGAAATTAGATTGATTTCAGAGGTTCTACAGAAAATGTCCTCTACGCATTTTGAACCACCTTATTTTTTCAAAACCTAACCTTTCATCTACTATTTTCTAGTTTCAGTAATATTAGATACTTTGCAGTAGCATAGTAGATTGGTTTTAAAGTCTTGTCTAAATTTTGGAACCATCCCTGTTAATTAAATCACTTAGTATTTTGATGAGAATAATTAACAATAGGCAGCGAAAAACCGTCTTACAGCCATTGAACCAGCCTTGGATCTCTAAAAAACTAGAGTAGGTACGTACCTACGTAAACCCCAGGCAAACAAAGCTTATACTGGCGGCATAAGCGCTATTCTTGCAATTCAGTATCCAGTCGCTACTACAACGCACACCGCGAAGCCTGAAAATCAAGGGATTTACCTACCGGTGTAAAACAATAATTAAGACAGATTTATTCGTATCATTATCCTCGTAAATACGGCTTCTAAGTGACCAATCCTCAGTGTTTGAAGTGTTTTGTGATAATGCCATCTCCTGAAGACCCGTGGAAATTTGTTTATAAAAAACTGCAAGATAATCATATTGTCAGCAGGAGAAAGTAAGGATAATTTTGAAATTGTTAATGCTCTAGTATATACTATAAGTTGTGTAAGTATACGAGACTAAGTAGTTTTTGTAAATGTTCTTTTTTCTGCTAATATGCATGATAAAAATAGTTATTGATGTCGATTTATAATTAAAGCTCGTGGCTTTCTATTTTTGTTACACACACACTTACACACGTATTCCGCTTATTGCTTGCCTAGAATGATCTATAATACATGTTATAATTAGACGAAGCGCAGTAGGTAGGTGCCTACATCTAGTTTTCCAAAAATATAAAGAGCAACTTGAACAATATAAGAGAAATTTGCAATTTTAACATTTTGTTTAAGTATACTAAAACAAAATATTTCAAAAACTATATCTGCAATGTACCGCATTCTTTTCAATATTACTTATTCGCCTAGCAAGGATGTCTCAATGCCAAAACTCTCTCTAGACTGGAAGGCGCCCCAGCTTTTATAGCTTTGGCTGTCTCATGGGGTTGGCTTCTATTTAGTTGGTTAGCCAGATAATTCGCACCTGTAATTACCTTATTTTTGTTAATGCTCTCATTATTACCTATTGCAATGCTTTAAATTAATGAGCATTGTTTTGTTATACATTTGTATTTTATTCTTGTTTTCGAGTCGTTCTTTCCTTGTGGTTTTGGATAACCCCAGTAAATATATCAGATCACTATTAATGTTAGGTTTTTTCGTGTCAGCATCGATCGGTAAAGGCCATGCCTCTATTTAGGTTTCGATCACACCCTTTGGGTTGTAACTTGAACCTCACCCCCCCAACCTTGACCCTACTATGTTACAAGGTCGTATTAGCATGCTACAGCATGAATAGGAGTAATAATATCTCGTGCTATTCAAGGTGACTAAAGGCGTTCGTGACTTCCCAGTTTTTTTTTATTGTGACTTCGATTGTACGTACGATTGTAGTATAATCGTTCAACGCTTGGGAGACCCTTTACATTTTGACTCTCTTTTATTTTGAACATAATTACTTAGGATGTTTTTCATGAATCTGTTCTATTTATAAATCCCTTATCATTATTCTTAGAGAAATAAGATTGAGTACGTACTTATCTAGCTCACAGGTAGGTATCATCATCATCGTCATCTCAGCCCGGTATCACCCACTGCTTGGTATAGGCTTCCTGTACTTCTGTCAGCCTCATATCATTTAATAAAAAGTCCAAGAATAGGTTAAGCAAAATCATAAAATCACATCTTGATCTGATGCTGCACCCAGGGTGTTATTTAATATCCCTATACAAGGCCGAAAGGTCCACACGTCCGTCGCGTGCGGCACCATGGCGAACAAGTGGAATACGAGGGGATATTATAGTTACACCCTGTATATGTACCTAGATACATACCTCCTAGATAGTTGTTTGCAAACATAACTTGTGTTCAGCCACCCACTACGAGCTAACTATGGTCATGCCTGCCTGATTCTACACTCATTGTTTTTACCCCTACATCAAACTTAATAGTGTTTCTTGCTTTCTCTATTTTATTAAATCAGACAAGGACAGATAACAAAGTATAGCCAAGTTACCGCGATGATGTCATTCTGTTAAACATTTTGCGTGTCGAGCTTCTTTGTTTCTTTGGTAACCAACGTAACCAGCATAATGAGTAAGTAGGCATTTGTTGATAAAGTGATAACCATTTGACATGGGGCTCACAGGCTCAGAAACCTAGGTACTCTTGTGTGATGTAATTATGTATGACTAACAGTGCATAAGTAGTGCATCTTCATACAGGGGCTCAATTCTAGACTAGTAACTTTATTGTCACGGTAGATATATCACAAGAACTGTCAGTTTATTTAGTGAATTTGACAGTTCTTGTGATATATAACTACCGTGACAAAAAAGTCACTGGTCTAGAATTGAGCTCCAGGGGCCTTATTCTCGGGCCAATCTCGATCGTTTTGCATTTTTATTTTATTGCTTTTTTTCACAACCCCGCACTTTTTCTACGTTTTCCGTATATCGTAGCTGTCGAGGCTTCTACGATGAGGTCGTTGATGAATTACTCAAGGAAATCTGCCATTCTCTCTTCGAAAAGAAGCAATAAGATAAAATTGCTAAATGATCGAGATCGGCCCGAGAATTAGGCCCCAGGACTGTACTGACTAACTCTTTATGAGCTTGGTATAGAATGATATGGTAATGCGTTGGTAAATACTGGCTTCAATAGTTTAATTAGACTATGATTGCAATGATACTTAGGTACTTAGCACTTACCTTTTCATTATGCGCATTTGTTTCAAAACATGTCTAGTTTACTTCCTCAAGATTCAAAACAATTTTTAGGTTTGTTCTATAATCCAGGAAATAGTGCATCGTAGGGCTCGTTCTGACGTGTGTGACCTACGAGGCAATGCTTTGTTATACGCTATGGTTATCATTTAACATCAGATGGGCCATATGCTATTTCTATCAGCTAATAGCTGTATAAAAAAAAGTTTTTTCTCTAATAGGTAGGTATACCTATTTATTTTTTTGGCTAAATAACACCTAACTATGTATTTAGGACTTTTGTACTTAGGTACTTAATTAACAATACCATAATAAATCGTCAAATTGCCTTGACGTCTTGAAAACTTTTTTCCGGCACAGGATGCACACTATCAATTTTATCATCATCCAAATGTTTACTTGCCTAGGTACACTAGGTACACCGTGATGCTGATGAGCGTCGTATGTAGTTTAGTTACAAAAGCACGTGTGGTATTGCAGCTCGCTTAGTTAGCTCAGCGCGACCGGCCGAGTGGATCGCTCGTAGCCACCTTGAAACTTGGATTACGTCAGTCCAGCCGTAAAAAATACACAAAGATAAACGCGCCGTGTTTACAAAAATATATAGGATTGAGACGCGAAATCTTGTCTATAACCACCTATACTCCAAAAGGAACTGTTGCCCGAGTGTCAGTGACCGCTAAGTGGTACAGTTTGCTTTTACTCTCAATTTGCTTTGCCTTGTGTTTCGTTATTTCCGTGCGGTTCAATCTCAAGAACCGCCTTCTTTTGATGTTTACGTCATTGGCCAACACAGAGCTGTGACTCCTGCATTCAAGTGATTCACTGTGCAAATCAATGAGGGTATCTGCATTCTGTTTTGTGTCGGCATCAGTAGAATAGACGTGTTTTAGCCGGAGTGTCTTTGGGATCAGGTTATCATAAAAACGTTCTACTAAAATGGATGAAGAATCAATGTGGAAGGGGTTCTATGAGAAGTTACAGCAGCAGAAATCTGTAGAAGAACAAGTTCACGACACAAGGTTTGTCATAGTTTTTTTGGAACTAAGAATTACTTCGATGCTTCTAATTTTGCAATACGAATACCTACGACGGCATTTAATTATACAGGGCTCGTAGAACTAATATATATAGGTGCAATTGGGGAAGCCGTGTTTTTCATGAAATGCTTAGGTACTTATGTCTAAGTACCTGCTTAGGTACATGCATGCGAATACCTAGGTTACTCGTAGGCTACCCAAGCATTCGGTATATACCTAGGTCTATCTATTCTTGATTCTGTGGTCAATACTAAATATACGGGGTCTCCCGCGCCACGTGACCCGTACAATTTGATTTAGAACAGTTGTGTTTGTGGGACTAGGTAAGAAGTATGTACTACACGGACGGGGGCGGTTCTAGAACTTTCATTAACCCTGGAACCCTACACGATTTTGCCACAAAGAGTGCCGGAGAACCCCAAAGTTAAAATGTCCTTTAGCGTCTATCACGTTTTTAATATCAATTATGGACTTCAGTTCAACCTGTGATCATGGTGCATTTAACTGTGCCGAAATATCGGGAGTCAACACTCACAAAATTAAATCATGGTAAATATAAATCAGTATATTCAGTTATAGGTATATTCAGTTGTTCATAAAAATAAACCCAGGTAAACAAGTAGGTAGTAGAGCTTGATCCTGCACAGGTTTTTTAGGATCCCTGAAACCAATTCTCTTACATCCCTCTTAAAACTAAGTACTCCTCCAACTGCTATGTCAGCGCAGCGGCCATCTACAAACTAATTAACCAAAATATTGGCGCAGCTAAAATGTACCTATCTACGAACTCGTCATTGTGTTAATTGCATTTTGACGGTATTGTACTGTACTTATATCATGGCTAAACAAACACCAAATTAAAAAAAAAAATTGCTTGAAGCATAATACATTTTAGATCCACACACTTCGGCCGAAAAAATCAGCATACAAACACGATAAAGAAAACGGGTAAATAGGTAAGAACACTGTTCACTTTAACGCTAAATAAACATAAAAATTTAAATAAAATAATGCCCAAACATAAGAAGTAAGTAAATCGTAACTATTATACTTACGATTTTCCTACACTGTCTGGGGTGATAATAGGGCACCCCATTAGCACTAGTGTAGTGCATACAGCCACTTTTTATGGCCGTTCGTTGCCGCCTTACCATGACCAATCAGGAGCAGGGGACTTTCGATTAAAAAGTAAAATAAGCGGGAGCCTAAGCCTGTCAATTAAAAATAAATAAGGTTACATAAATAAAACCAAAAATACTGGGTGCTCCAGGAGTAGTGTTCGGGTTCTATTAATTATTCTATCAGCCACTAGATCTAGTGCGGTGGGTTCTCGCGGACGTTGCTGCATGAGAACCGTGTAGTGTAGCCTCCCTAGAGGTTACCCAAGGAAAGGTTCTTGGATTATATTACAGTAGTAGTAGTAGTATTATACAGTAGGTTACAGTTCAAGTTACCTTAAAATAAAGAAAAATTACGCTTACTGCAAGACCATAAGAGCTATAGCAGTGTATAGTCTGATGCGTATCCTTGTGTACTTACCACTGATCAGGAAGAACGTTATTATTAATATTATGTGAGTGATTTCCTTTCATCTGTGTCTTCTTGATGGAAGGCTATTAACAGGGCCAAAGGCCCGAAATATATAAGTTTTAATAATTTGGGGCTAGATGGCGTACGAGAGCAACGCTGCAACCAAGGATGTTATATTTACTAGGGATGGATAAATAAATTTCAAAGCGTGTCCGTTTTTTGTTAGTGTTCAGTTGTAGATATGTGTTAGTGTGCGTGACTAGAGAAGTAACGACAATAACTAACCTATCGATGAATTACGACGATTTGACGACCTCTGTGGTGCAGTGGGCGAATGTCCACCTACGACGCAAGAGGTTGCGGGTTCGATTCCCGCCTTAGAACAAATATTTGTACGATCTGCAGGTATTTATTCCGGGTGTTCTGGTCTTTTCTATATAAAAATAAAAAATACCTATACATGTAATGTATTGTATTATGTAGGTATATCAGTTATCTAGCACCCATAACACAAGTTCTGCTTATTCTAGGGCTAGATAATGTTGTGTGACTTGTCCAGCATTATTTATTGAATACCGAAATCAATGAAAAAGGCGTCATAATTGGATATAAACTCTTTGATTTGTTCAACTAAATTACAATAATATAATTCAATACACAATGAGGGATTTTCACGGTATGAAAATTTATGAAACGGTTTAAACTTTTAAAATTCTCACTGCTCGCTTGGGTGTTGTAGAAAGATCTTGTGTTTCCACACCACTTTCTTGCATCTTTTTCCGTCCTGGGGCATTTTGGGAAACTAAAAAAAATTATAAATGAGATAAATAAACGAGGCCGTTAATTACTATTTCAGCCGAGCATTGTATACTTAGTACTATTCTCTAATTTGCGAGGAAACAAAAAACAAATTAATTCTAGAATCAGAAGTTTACTTCTTCAGCTATGTCTCTCAATCGAGTTTTAAATCTTATTCAGCACCCAACGACTAAGTACCTACTTAGTATTTATTAAACAAAATAAAATTGTGATAAACCTAAGAGAACATAACATCCACAGCGCAGAGTAGATAGGTAGGTATCAGATTTTCATTCCCGCCAATTTGACTGTGCGCGGTTTTTTTAGCATTTAAAAAAAAATATTGTGTACAAAAAAAAACGAAACAAAAGATGTTTCACATTATTATGATTCCACAACATTACAACAGTCACTTCATAATCCTAATATCAAGATATCAAGCTAACTTACCTTAAAACCTCGGCCTGCCTCCATGTTTTCTATACCCATGCAGAGTCCATGTGATACCTAATTACACCTAAAAACGATGCATGCAGAAACTAAACCATGTGTAAAGCAATAAATGTATTGAGTATTGAGTACTTAGTAGTCATGATCCCCCAGTAGGATTACACTAGGATACCCGTATCGTGGGTATCAGGAACTACGAGTGACCCGCTACAAATATTTGCAGATCTTACAAACATTTATCCCGCAGTAAACTCATTCAAAGCATTGAGTTATATGCATAAAAAACGGAAACTAAAATATTATCGATATAGCCAAATTGGGTGGTGTAGTACATCACTAGCACAGATGCCTAAATCAATACATTTTATTTTACAATAATTAATGGTTTTACACTTAGTTTTCATCAATAACACTTATGAATATATGACTAACATGAAATAAAATTTAATTATTACTGTTTTTCTGGTAAAAAATCTCGCTCTTTTAGCATGTAAAAAGATGAAATATATTGACTAAGACTTATGTATTAAATGACTATTCCGGGTCTTTTACACCTCCTTTTGTTGTTCTGGAAGAACAATACACAGCAGAACAACACATTTTTTCACTAGGTGAATTGATTTTGTAGAAACGCTTTATTTTTAATACAATTTATTGAGTTTTCTCAGCACAACAAGACAATGTTTTGTCCAACATGTCGGAAATCAACTGACACGATTTACACAGGAGTAAGGTGTTGCCAAACTTACATCTACTTTCTCTTCTACTCGTAGCTACGTTCCGTGGGATAGACAAAGATAAGATCACTGGTGTAATACACAGCTAAGTAAGAGCGGCAACGCCTTATCGCGGATTCCATTGATTCCTGTTCCCTGGCTGCAACCTTGGAGGAAGAATATTATAAATCAAAATGACAGTGACACTGGTGTGTTCGGATTTGTCAATGTCAAGTCAATCAAACGTACAGAACAGCTGATTTGCAATGGCCATCCATACACTTTTTTGATTCGTTTTCGCGTTCATGTTGTTGTGTAGCGAAAAATACTACAAATATCTGATTTTGCAGCCCGAAAAATTATACGGCCACGTATAGAGTTTAAAATTTGTGTTCAAAGTACTGTAATCGTAGGTATAATATTCTGTCTTCGTGCAGTTTTTGGTTGTTATTATTTGTGTTATCTCGGTTGCGCTCCACATTGAGATAGACTGAGATAGCGCTTTTGAATTACGACGATAAATCAGTCAGTTTAAATTGTTCCTGCCTTGAGAATGGATCTTTTGCGAGCTGGAACATCTCGGCATATCAAGTTGTATCTTACACAGTACAGAAATATGCATTTGCTAAAGAATCAAGCGTATATCAATGGAAAATGGGTGAAGGCCGAAAGCAATGCTGTGTTTCCCGTGCTCAACCCGGCAGATGACAGCGTAATTACGGAAGTACCAGACATGAATGCAACTGACGCTAAGAATGCTATAAACGCAGCATCAGATTCCTTTAAAACCTGGAGGGACACAACAGCTAAAGATAGATCGTACATTCTCCGAAGGTGGTATGACTTGTGTTTAAAAAATACTGACTATCTTGCCGAAATCATCACTGCAGAGGCTGGAAAACCTCTAACAGAGGCTAAAGGTGAGGTTGCTTATGGTAACTCATTCTTGGAGTGGTTCGCTGACACGGCCCGTCAAATAAATGGAGAAATTATTCCCAGCCCCTGGCCCAATAAGCAAGTTCTGCTTACTCGTCAACCTCTAGGTGTTGTGTCTATTATTACTCCCTGGAATTTCCCTTTTGCAATGATAACTCGAAAGGTAGGAGCGCTCATGGCTGCGGGCTGCACTTGTGTGATCAAGCCTTCGGAAGACACTCCACTATCTGCTCTCGCTGCAGTGGTTCTGGCAGAGCAAGCAGGTGTACCAAAAGGTGTGATAAATGTTGTCACTAGCAGTAGAAAAAATGCACCTGCAGTTGGCAAAGTGTTATGCGAAGATGATAATGTTGGCTGTATCTCATTCACTGGATCAACAAATGTTGGCAAAATATTGTATGGAATGGCTGCTAAAGGTGTCAAGAGAGTATCTTTGGAACTCGGAGGAAATGCACCATTCATTGTTTTCCCAAGTGCTGATATTGAACATGCTTTGGATCAGGCGATGTTGGCTAAATTTCGAAATAATGGACAGGCTTGTATTGGAGCTAACAGATTTTTGATCCATGAGGATGTTTATGATAAGTTCGTAGATGGATTTAAAAATCGCATCTCCATGAAATGCATTCTTGGGCCTGGTAATAAATTGGGTGTTACTTGTGGACCTCTTATAAACATAGAGCAGGCTAAGAAAGTCTCCGGCTTAGTGTCTAATGCTACATCTAATGGAGCCAAGGTGCTTATTGGTGGAAAATTTAACACTGAACTAGGAAACAAGTTTTATGAATCCACTCTTTTAGTTGATGTCAAACCAGACATGCAGATTTATAATGAGGAGATATTTGGACCAGTAGCTACATGCTTGAAATTTAAAACTGAAGATGAGGTTTTGAAGATTGCTAACAGTACTAGAAGTGGTCTCGCTTCTTACGTTTTTACAAAAGAACTTGGGCAGGCATTTAGAATGTCAAGAAACCTTGAGTTTGGCATGGTGGCTATAAATGATGGAATTCTGTCTGCTCCTGAACCAGCATTTGGTGGTATTAAGGAGTCCGGGATCGGCAGAGAGGGCAGTAAACATGGGGTTGAGGAGTATACCGACATAAAGTACACACTGATGTCTGGTTTAGACAAGTGATCAAACCAGAATAATTTGTAAAGCTACCTATACCAAAAAATAACTCATCGATCAACTCTAATAATTAAGATTGTCTATGTTAGTTCATAAGTGGCATTTATGTAGTGAGTTTTATTATAATTTACATTATTTTAGTGTATTTTTATGCACTAAATATTATTGTACAGTTTGGCGTGTTTTGTAACTCAATAGTCTTAGGACATTGCCAATCATTCCAGTCTTCCAATGTTGTGATGATAGAAAAATAGAAGGGGTTTAAAATATAGTATCTAATTATAGAATATTTATTGTATCAGCTGATTATTAAAAGTTGTATCTTTAAACTCTCTTTTAATTCTGACAGCAACCTACATAATGGGTCAGGGTCATACGGTATGGGGATAGTAGCCCCCACCAGAAATCTTGATAAAAGAAATTGACTTTTTTATAAATTATAAAAAATATAATAGAGAGAGATAATTATATAATACACTACCCTGACATGTCTCTTTGTCTCATTGTATTCACTTTGTAACCATTTTTTTTTATTTAAATCTAGTAATGATATCTCCTCAATAATTATTTACTAATTATAGGATAAAATATCATAAATCTTAGAGCTATAATTCAACTACAGTCTGAAAATCAGACAGATGCTATGATAAAGATTGGTAAAACTTGTTGACATTTTTGAAAATTCGGTTAGGTCAAACACTACGCGGAATATGTCTGTTCTTTTATGTATTTGTATTTATTTATTGGTATGATTCAGTTCAAAATAATCAATCTTAATTATCCAACTAACGAAATGGTAATTATTATTTTCATACTTAATACCCACTAATTGATTATGATAAGTAGGTAATTCATGCTTTATTTCGCAGAGTACAAGAAGCAGACAATGGATTCTTCGAGAAGTTTGGCTCTATTCTTAAACAAGCATCCCAAAGGGCTGCTCTCGAAGAGTGCACGCCCTTAGCGCCCTTGAAGGAGGCAGAGGAACAGGATGGAGAACAGAAGATTGAGACATATCTGCAAGCTGAGAGCTCCAGCATCCGAGACTCGGACAGCGGGATAGTAGCCCCCACCAGAAATCTTGATAAAAGAAATTGACTTTTTTATAAATTATAAAAAATATAATAGAGAGAGATAATTATATAATACACTACCCTGACATGTCTCTTTGTCTCATTGTATTCACTTTGTAACCATTTTTTTTTATTTAAATCTAGTAATGATATCTCCTCAATAATTATTTACTAATTATAGGATAAAATATCATAAATCTTAGAGCTATAATTCAACTACAGTCTGAAAATCAGACAGATGCTATGATAAAGATTGGTAAAACTTGTTGACATTTTTGAAAATTCGGTTAGGTCAAACACTACGCGGAATATGTCTGTTCTTTTATGTATTTGTATTTATTTATTGGTATGATTCAGTTCAAAATAATCAATCTTAATTATCCAACTAACGAAATGGTAATTATTATTTTCATACTTAATACCCACTAATTGATTATGATAAGTAGGTAATTCATGCTTTATTTCGCAGAGTACAAGAAGCAGACAATGGATTCTTCGAGAAGTTTGGCTCTATTCTTAAACAAGCATCCCAAAGGGCTGCTCTCGAAGAGTGCACGCCCTTAGCGCCCTTGAAGGAGGCAGAGGAACAGGATGGAGAACAGAAGATTGAGACATATCTGCAAGCTGAGAGCTCCAGCATCCGAGACTCGGACAGCGGGAACGGAACTCTACTGGACACGGACTCCGAACCTGATGAGCACGAGAAAATAGACCGCTACATAGAAGCCATCGGATGGAATGTGAGTGTTTTATTGCTATTTTTATTGCACTGCGCTGGAAAATTTTATTACGCTATGGAAGTATTGCGTCAGATTGAATACTCACCTCATGCCTACCTCAGGATTTTGGATTTATTAGGCAGGTGAATTATTAGGTTTGAGGAGCGGAGCAATATAAACATCTTAATCATTATGATTAGGGACCAACGACTAATAAAAATGTCATCATGTTCAATCGACTACTTATAGACCGACCTGCCTATATCACGCACAATGAGATGACGTTACAATGAGGGCTAAACGGTAGGAACCAAGCCGTAGTTTGATGCCTGGGCGTCAATTCCAGCAACACGGTTCAATTGAGTGATCGTCGAGTGATAGCTGAATTCGCGTTCCATTTTCAAATTTTTCAAACAAAAATTGACAACTCACATCGATTTACGCGATCGCTTGAGTGATTTGTGTTCTCAGAAAATCATTGATCGTCGAGTGATCGCGGATTCAGCGATCACTCGACGATCACTCAATCGAACCGTGTTGCTGGAATTGATGCCCTGTTCTCTAGGCTTGGTCGCGTGGAACTGGCTCCTAGACTCGCCTAAAAGCGTTTCAAAGTGAGCACAACTGGATAAACATATTTTTGACTTCGACGTGACTGTTCCGTTCAAAGTGCACAGATTTCTTTTACAGAATTCAACTATTCGAAGGCCCATACATTTTCACATCTATGCTTAACTATATTCTCAACCCTGCATTTTCGTAAAAGGTTCCCAACTCTAAGAATTTTGATCCAATCCTACAGATTTTAGTAGCAGGAGACTTTTTGTGAAGGGCTCGTCCGTTGAAGTATTCTGAGACCTTTATACGCCACGTATATATCTAGTCGATCGACATACTTACCTAATGTATTTAATCTACCTATGAATTCATAGGAATTTACAAACAATTTCTATTGCTACATTTCATGTTGAACTAGACATTGAGCTACGCCTATTTCTGTAAAATGGGTCGGGACGGAGTCTGAATGCACTGAGACGTTACGGCGACTTAACTTGATTTTAGTTTTCATGGGCACACTTCCAAGGAAACTGTATCTACCACGATACGATATCCTATTTGGTATTCATTACACGACGATGTACAAAGGCTTCTCTGTTGATGTCAGTGAAACAATAATTCTATGCAGATGTTCGATGCACGAGTATGTCATTCATAGCGTAAATGTCTGGGAGCTAGCGCATTTTATCCCACTCCCTTCTCTGTGGCATTTTGCCAGCGGCATTTTACTTTCCTCCGACCACCTCGACAATTTTCTCAAGGTTATTCTCAATGGTCTTCGTTACCGAATGTTGTCATCCAATGTCATTCCCCTTGAATATAATTGGAAACCAACAAAATTCGTCGCCTGACTGAATTTTTTAATAGGTCAGGTAACTGCCCAACGCTCTCCAATTTGGTTTCAATAGTTTCAAGTAGGTATTGCAATATTAAGTTTGCTAAAAGTTTTAAGTATTCATAAATTGAAAATGATATTGTAAGAAATGATCAGAATACAGCAGCTAACTGGACTAATCGAAATAACTGGATTATTCTAAATGCGCAATGGAAAATGCTCTAGGTTATATCTTATCTTGTAAATTGCTGTTTGCTGCATAGTGTTTGTTCCAACGTGCATTAGCGTTTAGACAGATCTAGCCTGCAAACCTCTTCAAAGGACTTTTGAATACATATTAGCTCAACTTCAAATCGTTCCTCTGCTTTTAGTTCGAGAATTGGTTTATTCTTCTTACTATAGACAGTTGCTCAACAATTATCATCACAATAACAATTAACATTTTGTCGTAAGTGTTTTCAATAGCTATCAATCAAGAGCCATATGAAGTGCCTGTTGAAATCCGTTTGCTATGTAAATAAATAGGCAAAATTGTAACATTAGTTCCCGTTTCTAGCGAACATAAACGCACGTGGTGAATAAAATAAATAAATCGTTCAACGCGTGCCTGTTGCTTGCTTGTAAGAGAAGAACCTTGAAATTACGTACTTACGTGGTACCACTTAAATTATGATAAACATTCTCTAAATATCTGTTTTATGAAGAACTGGTTGCGCGTGTGAACTGTGTAAGAAGCTTCATCATCATCATCATCATCATCAACCTATATTAGTCCACTGCTGGACGTAGGTCTCTCCCAAGACGCGCCACTGAGCCCGGTCTTCGGCTCTTCTCCTCCAGTGCTTGCCAGCTACATTTCGCAGATCGAAGCTACCTTAAGTTTAGTAGGGTAAGAAGCTTACCTTAGAGTTTATCAAATGAAGGGAAACTGGAATATAATTATTAACAAGGTAATTCACGCCTTGCAGTATTTCAAACAAAAGCTGAAATCTCCGACTATACACTTAGCTTTTATCGATTGTGAAAACTCAGCGGATGTTGCAGTTAGAATTAATAACAAACATGACCTATCTGGCTCTAATCGAATTCGAGTGCTTATTATTTTTATAGACTTTTATTAGCCTTACGCCTTCCCATAAAACTAACATTAATGCACTGCTATAACTTTTTTGGTTTGAAGAGGCTCATAAATTGGTTATTATCCATTAGCAGAGACAATAAAATATGAAATGGGACGATATTTATAAAGGTACCTACCTAATAGGGAACCTACTCAAGCTGGGTGTAAAAAAATTTAATACAAACTAGCATATTGCTCATGAAGTTTAAAGAAATATTCTACACGCTGAATTGCCCTGATTTGGATGGAAACGTTAAAGATTCGATGATGTGTAAGCGTCTAAGTTCTGCAGACAGGAAGTTGCTGGATACCATTCTAAAAACAGCGATGCAGGCGTTTCAGGAGTTGGAAAAGATTTTGGACAATTCTTTTTTTTGTTCGGTTCAGTTCGCATTCGTCTTCGCTGTAGGCGCTTTGCAAAAATAGAATTTGGCGGCAGTGGCGGTTCATTCCCGAGTCCCGGTCGAACTTCGCCAGTGCACCGATAGCTACACACTTCAGTTTCAGCACTCGGAGCCGCTGTATCCCTTTCCCGGGAAAGTTTAATTGCCATCTCGCTATGATAGTGTTATTTCGATTCTCGT
Organism: Thera britannica; assembly: GCA_939531255.2. Classification (NCBI taxonomy): domain Eukaryota; kingdom Metazoa; phylum Arthropoda; class Insecta; order Lepidoptera; family Geometridae; genus Thera; species Thera britannica. The sequence goes on from OW618034.2 coordinate 21,278,594, forward strand.
CACCCCTTGCAGTGAATTAATGTGTTGTGTTTTCATGGTGTATGTGCATTTTACGTGAAAATGAACGGGATGGGAACACTACGGACAAAGTTCAGGGGCGTGAAGAAAGAGCTCCTGGAACGACAGACCAGTATGCTGATACAGTCCATGACCGTGGGTATTCAAAGGCAACGTTTTATTTCGGCTCACACAAAAACTTTCAGTTGTGTCAAGGATCTTTACGTAGCCTAGGCAAAGCTGTGAAAGAGAATAGATAAAGGTGATTAAGATTTGGAGTAGGGACCTATACTATACAATAAAATGAATAGTACATTATTCAATTCATAAATTTTCGAGTACCTATGTGCTTTCGTATAAGCGTAGGTATTTTTACAAAAAACTGCAACTTCAGGAAACAAAAACAGCAAATGCACCACTTCTGACAAATTGCTTTCCTTAAAAAATAGATATTCTCAGGAGGGAACAGTTACTCCTGACGCTGAATAGACTATCAACATTAGATTCAAAGGCCTGTTTAGTCTTAGTATCACCTTCATTTTTGGGTCTTTACAAAGAAATGTGAGTCATCAACGGACTCGTACCCCTTATGATCTCTGATAGTGTTGAACTTTACGCTAGTTATGCAAACACAAAGTCGTTACTACGTAACCAACGACGCGGTTGATCCAAAACACTGGTGCCCTAGCTTTCGATCAGATCAATAAGCTTCCCACGAGTCCACGTCGGCGCAGTAAGTCTGCAAGTAACAAAACCTATGTGCAGCCATCCACTTGTTTCAAAACGTCATTACATTTGAAATCGGTCGTGGTATAGTGCTCGTGGTTTGTTCCGGTAGCAACCTCAGCACCCCATTATCATCCGGTGACTCATATTGTTTCGTAGTGGTCGGAGATTCAGTGTGGAGCGGGATTGTTCACTGTTTGGTTGTTTACTTGCCTTTATGAAATTGAGATACTATTATGATACTTCGGTATGTTTGTGTTTTTAATAAGCTTCTGCTCCGGTTCATTTGTTTTTGTTTTAGTACCTTCTTACCTTGAAACGAACCAGAATATTGTGTGGGTGTGGGAGGGTTTGTGTAGTATGTGCATTATTTGCAGTTTCCTATTTAGTGACTTTAAGTGACTTGATTTATCTCTGCCTACCCCTATGGGAATGAGGCGTGATTTTATGTACATATGTATGTATGTATTTATCTAGTCTAGATTATGACTAGCAAAAATATTTCGTCCGTAATTTCTATACGTACGACGAAGGCCTTCAGAGATCAATAGTGACAACACAAGACATTGGTTTTAAATAATTACTCGGAAATTAGGATAAAAAACTGTAACATAGAATGAGGGAAACACAGCGCTTTTTAGACTATAATATAATAATTTGTTCTAGATCGATGAACTTTACCTGGAGATTCTATACGAGATTCTACACAATGTGGGGGGCAGTGACGTAGGAGGTGAAGTAGGACAGCTGCCTATGCTGTCCTACGTACAAGAGGCTTTCAAGATATCTAATGATAAGCATACAGAACTGATGACAAAGGCTGAAGCTAAAGAACCGCCCGAGCTGATGCTGAATGTAGAAGTGGTGGAGGCTAAAGACTTGGTGCCAAAGGATCCTAACGGATTGAGCGATCCGTTTGTTACGATATACATGATGTCAAACTCTTCCCAGAGGTACAACTCATCGGTGAAGCAAACAACACTCAACCCAGTTTGGGAGGAACATTTTTCTTTGTAAGTATACTTTGTTTTTTATTAGATTTGCGAACTTTTCTGACATTGGTGTAGGTAGTGTAGTTTTGTGGTCTATGCTATGGCTCAAAACACATGAATCATTTAGGTACTGGTCTCTTATTTTCATACGTTAGCGGTTTGTGGTTATGAAGATGCAGAAACATAATGATTATTTATATGCGTATGCGTACAGAATAATTTGCGAACATTATTTTGTGACGACTAGAGTTGAGATCAAATAAATTCGTTCACTGACTCGCTACAACTCATTGTAGTTGTAATAGCTTGTATATAAACAAACCATTTATTTAATTACATATTGTTATGCGTTTCTTAAGGTAATGTTATGTAGTCACCACAGAGAAACTAATAGTGCCTACATACTCAGACCAGGCTGAACTGAACTTGCATAAATTGCATAAAAAACTGGTTAAATGATTGTTTACATAATGCGGTTTACTAGCCTTGCACTTGGCAACAGTTCTCATTTACGATTCTACGGGTACCATAGATGTAATAACTGTGTGTTAAACTACAGTAATAAAATGTTTGCGATAGTCGTTTGCCCAGCAGTAAAAAAACTAATATGCATCATCAATATCATCAGTCTGAACAAGTACACTGCTGGCCATAGTAGGCCTTACTGGCTTCATTTCCAGGAAGAACGATGTTGAGCCTTCTCCAACCATCGACTTTCCGCGATCTTCATCATGCTTTCGAACCATCTGTAAGCTGATCATGTAACTTTTGTTGCAGTGGTTTCAATCAAAATCGTATTGAAACTGTCAATTTGCGATCGCGTATTAGTTCGAAAATTGACAGGTCAATAAGATTTTGATTGAAACCATTGCAACAAAAGTTACATGATCGGCCTGCTGGAAGTGGGCGTCCATGCTATGCGCCATTCGGTCCCCAACGGTTTTTGGTTCTTCGAGCCAAACCGTGCTAATTCAGAGAGGTATGTTTTGTTTTTTTTGCGATCTTTATTGTCAATGTAGAATTCACGCTAAAATGATCCTTTTCGATCTTGAAGTGAATTCATATTAACACAATCACAGCTGCAAAAAAAAGCTTGATTCCTGCTAGCATGAAGTTACTAGGAATTCCCCGATCTAAATTCTTTACCTCACTCATCGCCAATAATTAAACCAAATGTGAGCTGTATCATTACATTACGTACCTATGTATCATCGAATCTGCTAAATGGAAATAATTCAGTTTCGGTCTTGTATCTCATCGTAATAAGACGCGATGGCCCATATTTTTTTGAAATCATGAACGTTTGTATTTCAGACCGATGCCTGGGAATTTCCACGAAGATTCACTTTGTTTAGAAGTGTGGTAAGTTTACTTATTTTATTGAAAACCCTCTCGTATTAGAGCCGTTTGTTTGTGTATTATTATGAAATACTTACTGAGTTTTATTTTATTGTACTTTGACTGGCAGTTTTTTTATCACAAACCACTAAAATTACTGTTGTTATGTAGCAATCGTTAATATTACCTAGTGATTCGAATGGTGGTCATGATGTTAGAGCATAAATGCTTAACTGGTGGTTTTGTTGTTGTTCTTTGTGTGTATTGAGGACTTTAAGAGGTGATCCTGTCAGTCTGTGCTCGTGGCCAGAATTTAAAAGACTGTCGTGCCTAATAAAATCATGTTCAAAACAATTGTGCTTTTATTGAGCTTTCAATAAATACACGAAAACTTTACAAATGTTGGCATTATCTCCTAAAATTAAATATTTGCTTAGGGACTTCGACCCAGCTGAAACTGTAAAAGAGAAGATGACAAAGTTCTTTGACGTGAAAGGCGTGAAGGGTCTTCGCAAGCTGATGAAGGAAATAGCTATAACGGCGTCCACTGGGAAACATGACAACGAACTGATCGGCACTGCTAATATACCACTCAAGGTAATTACATAAATACATATGGATATTTCAAGGACAAGGAAAGAAAGAAAACATATTTATTTATAGACACTTAGCAATTTAAAGTACACGCGAGAAGTACATGGGAGATTTAACTTGTATGCATGTATAGCGTAGCTAACGCTATACATGCATACAATGCATGCAAGGCAAATCTCACATTCACATTTGACATGGGGTCCTTCAAAAGGCGGGTCTATCAATTCTTAAAAGGCCGGCAGCGCACCAGCACCACCTCTGGTGTTGCAGGTGTCTATGAGCGACGGTGATTGCTCTCCATCAGGTGGCCCGTCTGCCAGCTATTGCATAAAAAATAACCTTTTGTACTTATTTTTTGTGATATTTTGAAAAGTTTTGTTATACTTACTAAGTAGTTTTACCATCTTAGTATTTTTTTTATTTCAGTAAAAAATGCAATATTAATTTTTTATCATTTTTTCATGTGCTAATATGAGTGGGTCTTAAGATTTGTATAACAATTTATAAATAGCGAAAGTGTATCAAAGTCAAAGTCAAAAATATGTTTATTATGTTTTATCACATGGATAACTTTGAAATGTCTTACAGCTGATATACACAACGAACTGATATGGAACTGGCATCTAGACGCACCTAAGTCTAGGTGCCAGTTCCTTATCAGTTTGTTTATTGCAAATTCCCGGCCATGCCACCACACCGATCGAAATGAAATTTGGCTCAGGGCTCCAAATTGCATTTTGGAGACGCGAATAGGCAACTTTCTTAGCTAAAACAAGAACAACCATATAACTTTTTACACGCTAGTCCGATTTTGATAATTCTTCTTTCAAACAGTGCATCCCTGCGGGTGGAATGGTGATGTGGTTCAGCCTTAGCAAGAAGAGCAAGCTGCGTCGCCAAGGCGTCGTCAAAGTACGCCTTAACTTCTCGTCGGAGAAAAACAAACAAGTAGCTGCACAAGAACACAGGCATTTACTGAGGATAATGCTGCTGCATGAACTGGAGAATTCGAAGGTACCTAAGCGTAATAATACAAGCTTGTTTATCGCTTGAAAATAAAATCTCAAAAAGCCGCTTTCCCCGCGTAAACAAATATTTTGTGCATCAGAAATTTAAAATGCAGCTGCCTTCCTTCGTAACAGATACGTTAGTACGGTTGTAGGCATTAAATATAGCACATCGACGTAGTGCTTTCGTAGAGCGCTATCTCTTTCTGACGCACTCTACGCTCTATGAAGCCGAAATTAAACGATGTGCAATATTTGTTGCCTACTATTATACTCCATAGTATAACGGCCACCGTCATAGCCGTGATCGAAATAATGGACTAACAAACGTAATGCATGGAACTCTACGTTAATTTAATGTCAAAGATAATCTTTGTTCGCTGCATACATAATTAACAAGACAAAAGTAGCTCTGTAAAAGCACTGCTACCGCGCCAAATATATCAAATCGCAACATGTTCCACTGCACCATTAAAATTCTATTACCACAAATTAGTGTCTTGTAATCAAATTTTCCTCAAAGTCTTCACGATTACCAATCTTTGTTCGTTTTAGCTTTATTACAGGAAATGCTGGGTTTTTACCATGTGAACTTTTCGGTTCTGTCTTCCCAAGTTTCTCTTACGTAATGTTTACTTATTGGTGCATAGGTTTGCGGTTATAGAATTCTTCGGAAAGCCATATGACACACACCGGTCAAATCTGAATGAGGAATTCCCAGTAATTATTTTCTTACGGTATAGGAATATTATGGAATGTTCATTGTAGGCAAATACGTTATTGTTTGTTGCTGTTGTGTATGGTAGTCAGGGCTGCGCAAAATACATGCTTTGTTTTAATAGAAATACAAATTAAAAATAGTGCCGCAAGTAATTTAAAATACGAAATACAAAATATCTTTAAGTAAGGTATTTGAAATGTAAAATACAGTATTTAGGTATTTTTAATTGAAGTACAAAATACATTGACAATCAATTTGACGTATTTTTGTACGTTTCGTTAGTTAATTTTGACATACAGTATACATAACAGGAGCAGTGCTGCCAACTCTAATATCTGCTTTACCATCGTTACACTCTCGCCTCGCACTCTTATTTACGATCGCTAATCGAAGGTTAAGTGTATTTTAATGTTAAAATGAATTTTGAAGTCAAGTATTTGAAATACTAATTACAACATATCTCGGCGTCAGGCATTTGAAATACGAATTACATTTTTAGAAAGTAGTGGAAAGACAAATACCAAATATGTTTTTGTATTTCAATAACAAGTAATTCAAATACTGTCCAACCCTGAAGGTAGTGTGTGAGAGATTTCCTGATTCTTTTGCATAGGTGGAACTAAACAAGCTGAGGTAGGTACGCTTGTAATCTACCTATAAACAAATTGAACAATAATAACTGACCTAGCAAGCCCTGCTGTACGTATTACACGCTTTTAAACATGCCTTCGCGTGCCTTTCAATCATTTGTAGGTCTATCAGATCGGGTCAAAGTTATTACACACTATAGAAGTCTGATAGTGAAAGTCACTTAAGATTTATTACTTTGAAGGACATGGAATTATGATGACTATGCATAAATACGGGTTACTCTTACCAATGCACTTCATGGAAATACTTAAGAAAAGGGATAGGTTTAAAAAAAGATGCGCCATTTCTACTTTTGATTCGATTTTCCTTAGATGTTATGTCCTACTACTAAAACTGTGGTCGTCGATGGAAAGTGATCGTCTTTATTCTTATTAAGCCTTGATTTCGTCGCGATACTCGGATATTGTGGCGGAGAGCATTGTGGCTTCTTAGCCGCAATGCTCTTCGAAGCTAAGAACAATAGTTAAGAAACTATTGGTTGTTGTTTTTTTATATTGTGGAATCCTCAACATTCTAGCCTCAATAAAAACAAGCTTGTACTAAGTACTTATATCTTTTTTCCTTAATAGGTAATTTTTTATGCAACTGGCTGATGGAACAAGCTTATGGCCCGTCTGATGTTAAGTGGTAACCATCGCCTATAGCAAAGCATTGTCTCTTAGGCCACGTACGTCAAGTGCCCTACGATACACTGCCCTGCGTCCATCAACTTGAGACTTACAGATGTTCAGCCTCACGTGCCAGTAATTACTTAGAATACAATATAGCACCCACTTTATAAACCCTTTCTATGTCCAGGTTGCGCCTTTCTGGTGGTCGGGAAACTTCACCGCTCAAGCTGATGCCATAATCACGCAGCACGCGGCGCAAAGCGGGCTCAGCAAACAAGACATATCTCTAGTCCAGTGGTGTGTGTATTGCGCCGTCACTATAGACCATCCCCTCAGCTTTGCCCTCTTCAACACTCTGCTAGATAAGATCTCCAAACCGGTCAAATCTGGTAAGTTTTCATCGAGGTGGTATTAAAAGCAAAATATGTAGTATAAATATTGCCAGAAATTTTACACCACGCCATCTAAACTATGCAAAGCTGGTATCTACTTTGGGAACCAGAGAACTAAAGAATAAAAAATATATTATTTACTAGTCCCGGCGTTGCCCGGGTGTTCAAGAATGAAAAAAAATAAACGGTGAAGGAAAACATCGTGGGGAACCGGCGGCTTTTTAGCTCCGCACGTATTGACCATGTCTTTCCTGTAGATTAGGCCGATTTAGCTATCAGGTGCTGGGCAAGCCTATGCCATCTAAAATCCTGCCCCAGGCACTATAGCGTCCCGTAAGTAGGAGCATGAATAAACAGCAGTTGCCCTGACGCTATATAAATCATCTACAACAGATGCAAAGGCCTGTTTACTTTACTGCAGCAGATGCTTCAAGTAATCATGCACTTTGAACCTCATGGTTTGTTTTTACAAATCGTCATGCAATCGAAATTGCAGCAACATTTCTATAATGGTTTTCTCCCCCCTCAGGATTAATAAATGAAGAGGACATTAAGCTATTCTGGGATGCAGCGAAGAAACTCCTTCCCTTATGCTTCAGCCGCGTCAGGAAACTAAGAAAAAAAACCGAAGATGATAAATCTGTCATGAAAATGCTTAGAGAAGTTCTCAAAATATTGAACAAACTATCAGTTTTGGACGTGCCTGATACAATAGACTTGTTTCCGGAAAATCTTTACGGGTGGTTGAGATATAACAAGGAGGGTGAAAGGTTGACGATCCATGATGTTTTGCAGCAAGCGGTGATACAGGGCGCTTCTGATTGGTTCGTCCATATTCTAGAGCACAATGAATGCAAAGACAAAAGCGAAGAGTCGACATTGCAGCATCTGATTAAAGTTATACAGCTGGTGCGTTCTGACCTACAGAAAGCTGTGGAGTACTATGATCGAATCTTTGTTGAGTAAGTAAACTGACACTAATCGTATTGGTAGTATCTACAGCAGTACTCGAAGTCGGAGTTTTGATACCACATTTCGTCTACCAAATGTAGTTCTCTCTCTGTAGTTCAATCTAGTATGGAGAAAAGACGAGACAGCAAAAATACGTTACGTAGAAACGATCGAAACGAGTTGTTGTCCATCAATATTCCATGCAAAAGAGAGAGACACACGAAAACAAAATTTGGTAGATAAAACTTCGACTTCAGGTACAGAAACGTAAAAATTTTATCAATGAATTATTTCCAGTATAATGAACTTCCCCTACCCAAAGACGCTGTACGGTCTGTACGAGAATAAAATCGCAGTTTTAGTCGAGCCCGAAGTATTAGAAGTGTGCAAGAGTCTAAAACGGCTGAGGTATAGCGAAGGATCGACGCAGAGCGTGCATTTAGCCGGCGGAATCAATGGAGATACCGGGATCGGCACGCCGATGGTGGAAAACGAACCATTGGCGATGGGAACTACGCTGTTCGAGCTGTATCTGACATTGCAGAGGTTTTTGACGTGAGTATAAAACAATCTGAGAATAAAAATCAAAATAATAAGAAGAAGAAAAAAGCAAGGTGACATCTCTAGTAAATTCAACTGAATGCGACTTCGGTTTATCGAGCAGGTAAGTAGTTGACTGTAACGTCAAACCTGTAGATGGAGCCACGGTCGCGTTAGTGCCCAACAGCCCCTAAGTTATTCGTCGAGTGTGATTAGGATCCGATGGTGCAGTTGTCAGCGCAGCCCCGTACCAAAGGAAAGGTGGCGGGTTCAAATCCCGTTCGGCCCTTAAAACTTTTGGGACATTATAAAAACCTTAGTTATTTCCTTTCATCTTTTCTCATTTCCATACAATTTAGATAAAACGACATGTTAAAAAATAAAACTTTTTTTATACAAATGATAGACAAACGAGCCCACCTGATGGTCACCATCGTCCATAGAAAACAATCTGAAGGAACTTTTTCATACCTTTTATTTTTGGCAAAGGTTTACCTCCTACGAAACTAGTTCTGTTCTAATACAGAAAGCTATGGTGAAAAAACTAAAAAACAGGCATTATGTAACCTAAAACCCCGAGACCAGTGTCGACCTTCTATGATCTAATTGATTTATTACTGTGTCGCAAAGATAATGATTTTTTCCAAACTGTAATTGGTTTATAGTCACGCGAACAAATACACACGGTAATTAAGTGTGAAATACTAACAATGCTCGTAGTTTCACGCGACTGATGAGCGATGAATGGAGGCATCCATTCATGGTTGACACACCTTCTTCCCGCACTAAGCGCTTTGCTTCCACTTTTATATTGCGGACAGCCAAAGTGTGGAACTCGTTGCCGGCGTCTATTTTTCCGAATACCTATAATTTGGGAGTTTTCAAAAAAAGAGTGAATAGGTATCTTCTAGGTGAGCGCGCTACACCGTTGATCGCATCATCACTTAACATCAGGTGAGATTGCAGTCAAGCGCTACCCTATAAATTGTAAAAAAAAAAAAAAAAAAAATAACATTGATATTGACCTAAGCAGTTACCATGTTCTGAGTTGTCACACAATAGGTACATCATTATTATCAAAGCAAACGCCAAGTGGCCGCGCCATTCATAGAGAACGTAAATATTTGTATAATTATGAAGGGTTTCATAGCAGAAGTAAATAGACTTATGGATATCAAATATGTACCAACTATGTACTACAAAATGTAATCCATACTAATATTATAAATGCGTTTGTAACTCTGTCTGTCTGTGTGGCTTTCACGCCAAAACTACTGAACCGATTGAAATGAAATTTGGTACACAGATAGTTGAGGGCCTAAGGAAGAACATAGGCTACTTTTTATTGTGAAAAAAGGTTTACAAACCTTTTAAAACGTTATAAAGAGCATCACATTGATGTTTCTGTCTCACTCTGACACCAAAACACTCCGACGATCACCAATCACCAATTGCAATGAAATTTGGTACACAGATAGGTTAAATCATTAGAAAGGACATTTATGCAACTTATTATCGCAAAACACTTATTGAAAACACCATTTTTCATGAGAATTACACTTTTTTGTACAATTGCGACGGCTTTCGATCGAGAAATTTCTGTTTGTTGACTGACTGACTTTTTTTTTGTGCTGGCGGGGATGCAAAGTCTTTTCGCCAAGTCCTTATGACTGACTGATTGCCGACCAGTGTTGCCAGTGGCAGATAGTCATAAGCGTCGATGGATTGAAAAGATCGATATTTAAGCTGGGAACATATTAGGCTTTTTATTGCGAAAAAAGGGGTTGTAAGGGGTTGAAAATAGGGGTTGAAAGTTGTATGGAAGTATCGTCATTTTTAGAGCTAGAAACTTAAAACTTATTTTTTAGTCTGTTGATTTGATATAAAAAAATATGACATTCAAAGTTTGTGCTGGGGGGGTAGAGGGAGGGGAGTACAGGGGGGAGTGTGGAGGGGAGTACAGGGGGGAGTGTGGAGGGGAGTACAGGGGGAGTGTGGAGGGGAGGTGCCGGGGGGAGTACAGGGGGGAGTGTGGAGGGGAGTACAGGGGGGAGTTGGAGGGGAGGTGCGGGGGGAGTGTGGAGGGGAGTACAGGGGGAGTGTGGAGGGGAGGTGCGGTGGGAGTGTGGAGGAGAAAACAGGGGGAGTGTGGAGGGGAGTACAGGGGGGAATGTGGAGGGAAGTACAGGGGGGAGTGTGGAGGGGGGTACAGGGGGAGTGCGGAGGGGAGGTTCGGGGGGAGTGTGGAGGTGAGTGCAGGGGGGAGTGTGGAGGGGAGTACAGGAGGAGTGTGAAGGGGAGGTGCGGGGGGAGTGTGGAGGGGAGGTGCGGGCGGAGTGTGGAGGAGAAAACAGGGGGAGTGTGGAGGGGAGTACAGGGGGGAGTGGAGGGGAGTACAGGGGGAGTGTGGAGGGGAGTACAGGGGGAGTGTGGAGGGGAGTACAGGGGGGAGTGTTGAGGGGAGTACAGGGGGAGTGTGAAGGGGAGGTGCGGGGGGAGTGTGTGGAGGGGAGTACATAGGGGAGTGTGGAGGGGAAGAGCGAGGGGGGATGTGTGTAGGGGAGGTGCGGGGGGAGTGTGGAGGGGAGGTGCGGGGGGAGTACAGGGGGATTGTGGAGGGGAGTCTGGGGGGAATGTGGGGGGTGTTGAGGAGTGTGGGGGGAGTTCGGAGAGGAATGCGGGGGGGATGAAAGTGTGGCGTAGTACGACGCCATATGTCTAAGTTTAGTAAGAGGGCAGACGACTGTGTCACGTGCACGCGAATATGACGTTGTTATTTAATTACTGTTTTCTTCCGCTGCAAATTAAAAATGCTACCCATAGACACTATACCACGCGGACGAAGTCGCGGGCACAGCTAGTATGCCAATAATGTATTAGATTAGAATGCAATGCAATGGAATGGAATGGAACGGACCGGAACGGAACAGAACGGAATAGAATATTATTTTAAATTATGATGATTTTTCTCATTCCAGGTTAGGACAAGCCCTAAACGAGACCGAATGGAGTTCATATGCCATATCCAACTTCCATACTTGGTTCTTCGGCGGAGTAGCCCAATGGCTCGACATAGCCGCATTCAAAGCACTGTCCAGGATAGAAAAGGCTGTGGACCTCGATACCTTGACTCAAGTTGATACTAACGTGAAGTACAGTAGTTCAGGAGTCGATACATTGGCCATCTTCTATCAGATCAAGATATTCTGGACACAGTTGGCGTGGCCTGATGTTGTGGGGTGCTATACGTTTGTAGCTAAGATTGTTGATGTGAGTTTTCCATAAGATGAATCGTTATTTGACAGGCTACTGATACACAGCTCAGTTGGTAGTAACTCAATTCTTGTGCTGTAGGTCGTGCGTTCGATCCCCACCGTAGACAATTATTTAAAGTGAGTATAGGTACCTAGACATGTAAATATATTTCAGAGGATGAGTGCTGTCACAGTTTTTATCTATCTATCATCACATCACATATAAAATTCACGTACTAGATCTCAGTGAGATTATTGAATGATTACCATTCAAAATAACAGCTTCATTGGGCCATCAACTACAGAACCGATTTTGATGTAGTTTATACACCTTTTTCAAATCGGTTTAGAAATTGACAAAGTTGTACAATAAAAAACATTAAAAAAGTTCGAATTAAGTACCTGCTCCTTTTTTGAAGCCGGTTAAAAATGTGCTACTTTGAGACCTACACACTTATGTATTAAAGTGCTATTAACACTTTCATCAATCAGTTCCTCATAAAGTTTCTCCTCCGTTCCAGGACATCTGCCGATGCTGCGTATTCTACTCCGACAAGATGGCGGCTCGGGTTGACAGCGTCGGTACAGTCAACACAGTGTTCGAAGAGCGGTTCGAAGTGACCACAGAGTGGTGTGTTGCCATCAACAATATAGACTACGTGAGGCAGAGCCTAGAGCCGTTTGTGGTCGAGTTGGGAATGGACGATATTGTGCAGAGGCTGAGCGAAGCGAGATCTCCTGTTGAAGCTCAGAGGTACGCTACTATTTTTTTTAAAGGTTTTTTTTAAAACGCAGTCGAATAAAAACTGACACCAAATGTGTGTTTTATTTTAAATGAAATAAAATGAAATGTATTTTTTTCCTTTGAAGTATGGTCAATAATGAAAATCTTCATAATAATAATGTTAGTACCACATACTTCGTCGGAGACCGACATGCAAAGTTTTAATGAAAAAATTAAAAACAATAAACTACAAAAACAATTAAAAAAACATGTAACACACACAAAAAAAAAGTAAATTTCCTGAATATGAACAAAACGCAACCATGTACCGTCCAGTCCGCATGTACAGTTTCGGTGGATTCAGTAAATTGCAAAAATGTAATAAAAACTACGAAATTTAATTCTTTGACTGGCCTCTCAACTCAGTTGGTAGCTCTGCTTTCTGTGCCGTAGGCCGTGGGTTCGATCCCCACTGAGAACAGATATTTGTGTGGTGAACCTTTGTTCTGTGTCTGGGTGTTTTATTGTATTCTAAGAATGTATTTACAAAAACAAATATAAGTATTACACATAAGTATTATATCCGCTATCTGGTTCCCATAGCACAATCTGTGCTTAATTTGGCGATAGATTGTGTTGCGTGGATTACAATATTCATATTTTTAAATGATGTTAAAAGTTTCATTCCAATTTCTATTTATTTTCAGGTGTAAAGAAACAATGCAAAATGTCATCGCGAATGCCATAGATACAGTCAAGAACAAAATCGTAGATCTTCTACTGGTGATGGTTCGAAAGGTTAGATAACAAAATATTCGTCTCCTGCCCTGTAGAGCTTATACAGTCTTACGTTGCTCGCACTTTTTGAAACATTCAAAGTTCTTTATTTATCAGCGTGCAAGAACCATTTAAAATATCCGTGCATCATCATCATCAACCTGAAGAAGTCCACTGATGGACATAGGCCTCGCCTACACATTTCTAGGAAGAACAATTCTGAGCCCTTTCCATCCACCGACTTCCCGCGATCTTATCAATGTCGTTGGCCCATCTGGTGGTGGTGGTGGGTGGGTGCCCGACGTTTCCTCTTCCGGTTTGTGGTCGCTTTCCACAGCTATGGAGAGAGCTATGCTGGGAGTTAATAGCAAATAGCAGTAATAGAGCTCTTTGTGAAGGGCTCGTCCGGGGAAGTACTACCACCGTACCTATTACCGTGAAGCAGCATTGCTGTGTTTCGGTTTGAACTATGTGGGTGCCGGTGAAATTACTGGCACGTGAGGCTGAACATCTGTATGCCACAAGTTGGTGGACGCAGGGCAGTGCATCGTAGGGCACGTTCCTGACGTGCGTGATCTATGAGGTAATGCTTATAGGCGATGGTTACCACTTAACATCAGGTGGGCCATATGCTTGTTCCATCAGCTAGTTGTATAAAAAAAAATTAACTACGTGATAAAATCAGAAGTGAGGATATCCGTAAAAAAACCAAGGTCACCGTGCATCAGTGTGAAGAAAATGCGACCGAGTCGTTCAGTATTGGAATTATTTTTCACATTAATTTGCTTGTTACATTTCAGATGATGCCATCCATCACTCGTTTCCTAGTCGAAGGCGCAGAGTTACTCCACCAAGACTGTTCAAGCATGGACCGCGTCATGCGGTATCTCGAAGCAAACCTAGACATGTTGTACCAACATCTCAACAACGAAAACTTCTCAAGAACTCTTGACATAGTGTGGGAGCAACTTGGCGACGTTCTGTATGAATTGATCCAAGCTAATCTAGAGGTATTTATTTGATCTTCCTTATTTAGTTTTATATATTACGTAGTGTTTTATATAGTTTCTTACTAATTAAAAGTGTTTTTCTGTTATGTATTTTATTTATTTTATTACTAATTTAATAATCTACCATTTATTAGTTTAATATGGTGCCAGTGAAATGTATTTTAATCTGTATTTATAGTACAGCATTTTGATGTCCGGATAGAATAGTTTTATTTAACGGACTTATATTTTTCACTGGACAATGTTGAATATAATTTCATACTGACTAACCCTTTATTAACTTGGTTTTTAGAAAGAGAAATTCTCCACCCGTATCAGCTTGTTTAGACGTAGATATTTTGGAAAAAACAAAGTGTCCCCCATCTATATATATCGGGTAATTAATGTTGCTATTGTAAAGCACGCTCTCGCAATTATAGATGTGTGCTATGCACTATAGAACATACTTCTAGAACAGTGACGTATGTTCTAATATCGTTAAGATAGCGTTTTACATGATTTGTTTTTTTTGTTGACAACTCTTTTTTTTCGTACACACGTTTTGTGTGAATTTATTATCTGTGACACCTGTCAAAGACTGCTTATTTCTGTTTATTTTGAGAACCACACGTCATTATTTAAGCTTATTCAGTGTGACTAATTGTTTTTTGTTTCAATAGCACCGAAGGGCAAAAATAACTCGGTATATCGACCCGAGGCGCTTGACCAAATCGGCCGCCGCCAACTTAGACGCGGTAATCACACACATACAGCACCTTGGTTTATGTTATGTGCTCTGTGCCCGTGATGTTTATACGATTATTTAGTTATCGACTCGCAAAGCTATTATTTATTTAACTTGATATAAATTATAGGCTTTTAATCAATAATATTATAGAGATCATAAGAGAGAAATCCAATGATATCGTGTCAGAAATCAAGCATATGGACCCTCATAGTTTTTCACATTGTTTTCAACCTGTTCTGACTAACTTTCGTTTAATGTGTCTTTGAGTTCAATGATTTGTTGTTTTTATTTGAGCGTTTATTTGAAAACTTTTCGAGTCGATAAAACTTAGTTTATTGTTAGTTTTGATGTAGCTATCCGATATCTGTTTGCAAATGTGTATATACATAGCTATACTATTATATAGTTCCCATAGAAATGCAAGGATCCTATAGTTTTATGCTGAATGTTCCAAAAACCATTTACCAGAATTAATTCAATTTCATTTGATTAAATCATGCATGCTTGGCAGGCTTAACATCTTAAGTAAATAATTGTGTGGGTAGGTATTGCACCTAATCTAATACAGCTTGGGGAAATCAGACTGGTTTTTTTTTCATTTACTAACAAAAAGCATCGTTTCCGCAAAAAAGTAATAAGCTTACAAAGCTTGCATGCGAATTCAACTAAAATATGAATGAACAGGGGGCTAATTCTCGGGCCGATCTCGATCATTTTGAAATTTTATTTTATTGCTTCTTTTCACAACCCCGCACTTTTTGTACGTTTTCCGTATATCGTAGCTGTCGAGGCTTTTACGAAGAGGTCGTTTATGAATTACTCAAGGAAATTATCCATTCCCCCTTCGAAAAGAAGCAATAAAGCAAAATTTCAAAATGATCGAGATCGGCCCGAGAATTAGCCCCCAGGCCGTGGACGTCGTTATGACAACTACTCATCTAAAATGCATTAGATCGTAGGTTAGTAGTTTAGTATTCCTACCTGATGCCTGATCTTGGAAAATTAAGGCCTACGCAGACCGGGACGGCATGGCAAGAGATTTTGCCGTCAGTCTGCGCACATTAGTCGCTCAGATACCGCGGCATTCCAGCGCCTTGCTACGCCATGCCACGCCGCCTCACTCCGCGGTATGTCAAAACGAGCACCGGAGTTCATGACATGCCGTTGCCTACAGCAGTACGCCACGGCATCCGGCCGCGGGAGCCCGTGGCGCGTCTTTCGCTTTCGATGCCACGGCATCATTTTAAAGCATAGTAATTTAGCATTTCTATATCGATACGTTTGAATGTCCATTAGTAGAAATTTAAATCCCTTGCCCTGCGCTCCCAGTCTGCGTAGACCATTTATGTGCTTAACTGTTAAAGTACAAATTAGTACTGGGTGCCTAGACAAGATCATCTTTCTATTTGCGTTCACGCCCCTGGATATAGTTAAAATTATGTGAAAAATACATTAGCCTGGTGTTATAGCATTTAATTTTGTCAAACTAATGTAATTTTTTATAGAACCCTTAGGGCCGTATGCAGAACAACGATAGAGTTTAGATAGATATTTTGACAGTTCTCCATTAAAAAGTGTCAAAAAATCAATGCTTGAGGCTCGACTCAGACTCAAGCGTTATTACTGCATACGGCCCTTACTTTCCACTGGCGTGGGCTACAAGGGTGAAATATTGCAGTCATTATAATATTGGCCTGGTTCTTTTATTAGATTCAATGGTGAAGGCTTGTGAAGGGTATTATTGTTATGTATTTGTGTTGGTGATGGGAGTGATGGTATAATATTTAAATTAGTTTATATTTGAATTTATCTAAAATACTGTCTTTTATATCAACTTGAACTGTGCACCATAAGAGTATCAATATAAAACTAAAGTAAAAAAAATGCACTTATACAATCTTCTATATGTGTCCGTTTTTATATCGAACATAAAAATGGGTAGACATATATTTTGATTTTCGTTGTCTAGTTTCAATCTACAGATGGAAGTGCCAGTTGTTGTTACTGAGTGTTTTGAGCACCATCACTGCTATATCAAGTATTTGTCGATCTAGTAGGTGCCGACTTCAATCAAATCAATGTTTATTTTACAATTTTCATTACAGAAACGCAGACCACCGTCTTTTTTCTCAAACCTCCACGAGTGCCTCAAAATAATGATCCGTTCATTCCGCCAAGACAACGGCAAAGAAGCATACACATCCGACACTCTCAAAAGAGTTGAATATCTGTTGAAAATCCACGGCATGGAGACTAGAGAGTTGATTCATCAATACCACTTGGAGAGGTGGCAGGAACAACAAGCGATTGTTGAGCCGAAGATGGGCATACTGACAGTACGAGCGCAGTTCATAGACGATAACCTCAAAGTGGAGATTATGAATGCACGGAATTTGATGCCCACGGATTCTAATGGTCAGTATAATTTGATCTCAATATTTTTTAATTTGTAAAAGGATCATACAAAAAACAGTAGGTTCCAAGCCGTAATTTGTTGCCTGTTCTTCTAGGCTTATTCGCGTGGAACTGGCACCTAGAATCACCTAGCTTTATGACATTTCAAAGTGGTCCACTGAATAACGATATCTTTGACTTTGATTGAAAATAAAATTTCAATTCAAATAAGAGGCTGTGGTATGTTCTTCCATCCACACATCTCATGTTTGTGGTCTATCCAAAATTGAAGCTACAATTTTAAATAAGGCTTTTGTAAGAAACTTGATCATAAGAAGATTTTTAGTCATTAAAATTGCGAAATTATCTTCTGGTCGAAACTGGTGTACTTATTCGTACTTTGAGCCTCAAACCCAAAATTTAATGTCTTCCGCATCTAACAGATCATATAACACTGTCAGGGACAGACTAATAATAAACGGTTCCTGATTTTCTAAGTCGTATTTTATTTGAACACATTAGTTTTTTTTTTATCTAAAATGCGGTTTTTTAAGCGGTATCTCTCTTGCGGCTTTTTTTGTCGAAACTTTTTAACCAACAGAACAGACCAAAACTGGCTTCCACTTTTTTTCGTAACATCCTCGCGCTGGAACATGAATCTTTTGCGCATAGTCGTCTTGCACATTCACTTTTGCCTGTTTGAAGTTTTGAAGTAGACGACGCAGAGTAATTTTGTATGAATAAAACTGAGAGACTAGTCGCTCAATGTTGCAATTTTTATCTTACTCTTAGTGATTATTACAATATTTAATTTCAGGATACTGCGACTCGTACGTGCGTGTTGGAATACTACCAGAAGATACGTTCGCGAACGTTGTCAAACCCAAAACTCAGACACACAGCAAAAACCTATTCCCGCTGTACGACGAAATGTTCATAATGTAAGTATTTAATTACGATTCAGATCGTGGGTACGCATCTCATTGGTCAATTTTTTTTTTCAACTTGCGAAACTTACAATCTCAACCTTACAATCAATGCCACCGAGAACAAATATTACAATATATTTGGGGCTACATAGTGATGTGTGGATTGTCTACAATATTTATTTTTAGTTTTATTATTGGTCCCATAGAAAATTCATCCAAATTGGTTCAGCAGTTTAATGGCCTGCGCACACCTAGTTCGCTGGCGGTAGCGAACAGTGAAACGCTGTCAAATATCGCTGTCAAATCTCAAATCTGACAGCAATATTTGACAGCGTTTCACTGATCGCTACCGCCAGCGAACTAGGTGTGTTCGAGCCTTAAAGGTTTTTCAAGTTTTTTAAACTTCACTTGTTTATCTTTCTGCAGGCGTGTTCCGCAAAAGAATATTTGGTCTATACTCTTTTTTTTTTTTTTTTTTTTTTATTGTTGATAGCTAAACGTTTGACTGCCATCACACCTGATGGAAAGTGAAAATGCAGCCTAAGGTGGTGCACGCTTAGCTATAATCCACTTGTTCACTCTTGACTTGAAAATTCCAAGGTTGTAGTGCTCCGGAAATACTGACGACGGTAAAGAGTTCCACTCTGTGCTAAATAGGTATTTTTAATACAGTTGCTCAAAAAGTGGCGTATTGCAGGGACGTATAGCGTTCGGGATGTGGGCTATTACACACGCGTGCTTTTTTTTTACCATTCCCGCACTAGTGCTTTTTCTTTCCCAACTGTCAAAATCTTATACCTTTAAACGAGAAAATCTTGTATATATATATGTATATATATATATTTAGGATCTCGGAAACTGAGCCAACAATTTTCATGAAATTAAGTATACATGGGTTTTCGGGGACGATAAAACGATCTAGCTAGGATTCATTTTTAGAAAATGTTTAGAAATGTCGTAAAGTAAATAATCAACTTTATCATAAAATTATAACTCCTAGCGCCATCTGTTGATTAAGTCATGAGTTAGTGGGAAAGAGAACGCCATCTATTGACGAGTAGTGGAGTTTATTATTATAAACTAACAACTTTAACTTCTATGAGTTTATTATTATTATAACACAACAGTTTACCAAAAAAAAAAAATACCGAGCGAAGCTCGGGCACCAACTGCTAGTAATGTCTAAAAAGAAAAACCAACCATGAAGTTTTTACTAAAAAAATTCATCGAAGTTTTTATGATTCATGCAAATACGTATTATTTCTAAAAAGAAGCTACTAATTTGTTTCATTAACAGATTTAATGATTTGATTGAATGAGTTATGTTAGGTTTCATTTCATTTCATCTCATTAAATTTCATTTTCAATTCATTTCAATAAAAAAAATCTACTGAAGACTTGGCTGTATGGGTATAGTTCCCTTTGCCTTCCAGAATGGGTGAAGAAAAAAAAAATCTCTGCTTATATTTTACGGTTGGCGCCATTTTTCAGAAATTTTCTTTGCGAGTTTATTTGTTTGTTGCAAAATGAGTAATTTCGACCCTAGTTTTTTCGAATTAACACCACCGGAACTCAGTATAATTGCACAAAATGCTTCGGAGAACATTTTACCGGAAAAGTCAAAAAGTCGCTACATGCATACATACGACGAACTTATTGCGTGGAGAGAAGAGAAAAAAGCAAATGGTATTTTTATTATTTTATTAAATTGCACTGTATTAAAAATAGTCGTTCAGTACACGTGCGGAACCGTCATTGCAACTTGTTCCGACTGTCAACCCTCGCCATTTTAATACAGTTGCTCAAAAAGTGGCGTATTGCAGGGACGTATAGCGTTCGGGTTGTGGGCTATTACACACGCGTGCTTTTTTTTTACCATTCCCGTACTAGTGCTTTTTCTTTCCCAACTGTCAAAATAATGTCTAAAAAGAAAAACCAACCATGAAGTTTTTACAAAAAAAATTCATCGAAGTTTTTATGATTCATGCAAATACGTATTATTTCTAAAAAGAAGCTACTAATTTGTTTCATTAACAGATTTAATGATTTGATTGAATGAGTTATGTTAGGTTTCATTTCATTTCATCTCATTAAATTTCATTTTCAATTCATATCAATAAAAAAAATCTACTGAAGACTTGGCTGTATGGGTATAGTTCCCTTTGCCTTCCAGAATGGGTGAAGAAAAAAAAAATCTCTGCTCATATTTTACGGTTGGCGCCATTTTTCAGAAATTTTCTTTGCGAGTTTATTTGTTTGTTGCAAAATGAGTAATTTCGACCCTAGTTTTTTTGAATTAACACCACCGGAACTCAGTATGATTGCACAAAATGCTTCGGAGAACATTTTACCGGAAAAGTCAAAAAGTCGCTACATGCGACTTTTTGACTTTGATACGACGAACTTATTGCGTGGAGAGAAGAGAAAAAAGCAAATGGTATTTTTATTATTTTATTAAATTGCTTAATTTTTTCGCAACTGTATTAAAAATAGTCGTTCAGTACACGTGCGGAACCGTCATTGCAACTTGTTCCGACTGTCAACCCTCGCCTTCGGCTCGGGTAGACATTTGTCGGAACTCTTTGCAATGACAGCCTTCCCGCACTTGTAATGAAATATACTATTTTGAATGTTATTTTTCCGTCAGTTCCCTTACGCACGAGCAGCGCAACACAGATGAGGGAATGCTGCACTTCGTGATCAAAGACAAGGACATGTTCAGTATGAGTAACACGTTCGTCGGCGAGGCGTACTTGCACTTCAACGAGATCCCGGACACGCCGGCGCCTATATCCAGTCTGCCGCAGCAACTGCTCACGCTTGCTCGCCCCGCTTCTATCGGTAACTACTATCTTCTATCTATTCAGCCTCCGCTTCTAACGGTAACTATAACTAGCGGCACATAACTTTAGCGCTGACCTTTATTGCGCAGAAGTCAAAAATAAGGTACCTGAGAGGCTAGCGGAATGAAGGGCGGGCGTGCGTAGCGCTGATTGGCTCTCCAGTCGCACTCCGCTCTCCGTACCAATAGGACACTCTGCACACATCCAAACATCCAGTGTGCGCGACATGCGCACACTACGACGCATGCGCAGCTATCCCCTCCGCGTATCGCTCAGCGCTAAAGTTATGTGCCGCTAGTTATACTATCTTCTATCTACCTATCTCTATCTATTCAGCCTGTATGCACCCACTGCTGGGTAAAGGCCTCCTCCCTAATACGCCACTCTTATAGTAGCAGCACGTAACTTTTAGAAATATTCACAAAATTGTATAGTATTTCATTGTTGAGGTTAGAGGCTCTAATTTTGCCATAACCACAGATCATAAATATGTAACCGAACTAAGCAAACTTTTTTTCGATCAGATGGAGACGCAATCAAGGCATTGGAGACTCGACAAGGAGACAAGCAAGCTCGCGATTTTCTCAAGAAACAGAGACAAAAGATGCCGAGCAAACAGTTCTTCTCCCTCGGTTGAACTAACAAGAATCTTTTATTATTAAGTTGGAGTGAAAAACTTTGCGAATAGCGTGAAATGTGATGTGATATGTGCAAAAGTGTAAAAGTTTTAAAGAGAAGCTAAAACGAAACAATTATAAAATGTTTTTATAACCTTGAATCAACGTGTTTCTAAAGTACCAGAAGTACTTATAACTAAAAAGTGGTGCTGTAACCAATGCTAGTAAAACTTTAATTAAGAGGTCTCTTCCTTGTTCAATGGATATGTATTGTTCCATACGCAAAAAGCAATGAAGAGAATCTTCAATTTGCACGGATTATGCGAACCCTTTATGTGGACAATAGTAATTGTTTCATCATATTTCTTCATATGCAGAAGATGTAGACCAGGGGTGCTCAAACTTTCGTATATTACTTATTTTTTATATAAGTAGGTAATATTTTTATTCAATTTTTAAATTGAATCTGTCTGTACGAATTACAAATTCTGGCAACAACTTGTAAAAAAATGTTACAAATGATGCAGACCAGCACAAATAGGTTCATGCAAACAATCCTGTTAACTGAAGATTTACTTCTTTAAAATACGGGTATTTGTCTTCAGATATCAACGCCCAAAAATTCTACTTAATTTTGTGCAGGCGTTCGACTCGAGAAGCTTTCGCGATCGACCGTTTGAGCACCCCTGATGTAGACCAAAGAAAAGATGGACTGTGTTAAAGATGACATGAGTAAGAAAGGAGTGAGCTGACTAATGATAGGTGAAAACTTAGTTAAAAAATCCTTGGTGAAAACTATAACGGTAATCATTTGTTATCAAAGACCAATGCTATTACCCCTTTCTTATAATTGCATAAAAATTTGCCCAGTCACGGTTTGTACCCGGTCGGTCGGTATGAAATGGAAATATACCTTCTGAGATATTTTTATAAGGACATTCTGTATGATTAGGCCATTTATGTAAACAAATGCCTGTTTCAATCGCACGTGCTCTATAGTTCACATTCCAAACCAATGCGCTGTAGTGAGTGCAGCATAATCCTCTAATCTGTTCAAACTAGAGGAACACTATGAAACAGAAGATAGAACTGGCAATAAAATAGAATGAAATGACGATATTAGTTCCTTAGTCTGGCAAAATGCAATGGTAAGCTGAATAGTTGGTGGCACTGTGTGTCATATTTGTAGACCTATAATACTGTAGAGATGATTGTAATATTTGATTGCTATTATTCTATTGTTGTTTGTAAGAAGCAATAATCCTGCCTTAATTTATTTAAACATAGGATATTATTTATATCGAGTCGTCTCACGGGTTTGTAGAAAAGAAACCACATTCTTAACGCAGCTCGGCAATAAGTTATCGTTAAACCTATAATTTGTAATAAAATATCGGTAATCTAAGCATGTGTGTTACATCAAGTACATATTTTTAGAGCATTTAGATCTCATGCGAGCAAAACTGAAGTAAACTTAGGTTGCAATCAACGCCGATTTTTGGTTCGTTGGACGGCCCTCCATTCGATGGACCGCCGACATTGCGAAAATCGTAATTCGGTTGACTCCAAATCATTGTTCATGCAAATTGTTAGTTTGGGCTATGTCTGGTAGTGGACTTGTCAGGATGATAGTGATGATGATTATAGTGTGAATAGTATGATGAGGTGTTAATAATAAGCTTTGTAAGTAAAAGTTAATAGTAAGTTTTTTACAAAGTACTTTTATACGATACAATTTGATAAAAACGTTTATTTGTAGATGATGTAGGTCTGTGATAAAATGAAGTGCCTTATTTTTTTCATTTGATTTTTGGTTGTTTATATTGTATCTTTATTTTGTATTATTCGGCTTGTGCGATATTGAACGTGGAAATTGTTAAAGTTTTATTTCTGTGGGTATTTTATCTTCGGGTCTGAAAGAAAAAGGCACTTTTAATATACTTTCTCGAATTGCGCGTACCAAGAATGTTACTTCAAAGTCTATTTGTTGTTTCTTATTCTCATTTAGGCCAATAAACCATTTCTATGAATCGATGATTTTGCTTTTGAACCCAACCACCATGATACTGTCAAAGCAGCCCTTATTGATTGTAAGTAGGTATACCTACTAGCACATCATGCATGAACATTCTTCATTCCTTTCTTTTGGGTTTGGTTTGGTTTGCTTTTGGTTGATTGAAAAAGTCACAGAAATATCTCCTCGCAAACTTTGAAACCGCAAACGCCGACGTTTGACCTTGACAGGCGCGTATTGAACAAAGTGATCATAGCAACAAACGAATCGCAGTGGGCATTTTCAAATTGGCGAGGCGGAGCGTCCCATTATAGTAGCCAACTAGCCACAGAGCGCTCATTCCGAGTTTTAACTTCATTTTGTCGTTAGCTTACAATCAATAAGGATATTAGGTCAAACTATACAATTTTTTCAGCCATTGTTACCGGTCCATGGTAAGTGTTCAAAGTTTAAAAAAAATCCGAAATTTTTAAAGGTTCAAAATGACTGATTTATTTGACACTGGTGAAAATCACGTTCTAAGATTCCGTTACGTAGATACCAACCTGATAATAAAAAGAAAAAAAGCGTGCTATAACATTTTGCGTTGTTTTTTTATGCAATTTTGTAAGTATGTGCCACATCCTAATTACATTAGGGTGTGGCGCCATGACAAAATGATGATAAAGACAGGGTAACGACTAAAAATGAAGCTTATTGTGCTTTATTTCCTATTCTATTTCACATTTTCTTTTATTTGTTTCAGTTTAGCTTAAGTATATCAAAACACACGTATCATACTCTACATGGCAAAACTTTTAAAGAAGGAGCAATCGAAGAAAGACATGCCGAAGAAGAAACGTGAAGCTGAAGTTACGTTACCGGAGAATAAAAAGTAATAAAAGACAAAAGATTGTTACAGGATAGAATCAACATTTTTCATTGATAAACCTAAAAGATAAAAGTACTAATAGGATGTAATTTCACTTAAAGGAGGGGGAGGGAGGTTAGTCTAGGGAACGATCATGATATGCGTGGTATGCCTCGAGACTACACATTTTACCCTGGTACCTAAAAATCTTTAAAAAAAAACAAAACTACCTATATGGTTTGTTTTTTTATAAGATAACTTGGTAATTTCTGTTTTATTTTGCAGAGTACAAGAAGCAGACAGTGGGTTCTCCGAGGAGTTCGGTTCTATTCTGAAACAAGCGTCCCAAAGAGCTGCTCTTGAAGAGTGCACGCTCTTAGCGCCCTTGAAGGAGGCAGAGGAAAGAGATGGAGAGCGGAAGGATGAGGCAGATCAACAGCAAGCTGAGAACTCCAGCATCCAAGGCTCACACAGCGGGAACGGAGCTCTATTGGACACGGACTCCGAATCTGATGAGCACGAGCTGATAGATCGCTACATAGAAGCCATCGGTTGGAATGTAAGTGTTCTTTTGCTATCTTAGTTACGCTGGAAGATTTTATTATGCTATAGAAATGGAAGCCTTGGGTAAGATAATAGTCACCTCATGCCTACCGGATTTGATTCATGAGCTTCGAGCGGTTCGAGGTACCCTATCTCAATAAATCTAATTGAATATCGAAAATCATCATCATGATTACCACCAATGAATAAATATTTCATCATGGTTTCAATTGACAAAAGATCAATTGATGTTTGAGATTGAGATCTTTTTTGACAGGAATTATTATATTATGAACTAGGTTCTACTTAATTATACAATATCGTGTAAATTTCAGATTTGTAACTGACGAGGACTGTACAATTTATGTCACGTGGTTTGTGGTCCGATTCACCGGAAGAAAAATAATAAAATTAAATCTATCCGGAGACTGGGACCGCGGTCCGTGTACGTAACGGTCCGACTTGACGGAAGCCTCGTACTCAGTTGTCCTAAAAAGGTGAAAGCGACCTGGTCTGATGATGCCAAGGTCTGTCCAACGGAACTCTTCAACCAATCGGCCGTTGGAGTTAAAACTTGTTTACCACACAAGTTAGTGAGGGATAGTCAGAGGCAAGGCCAAACAGTGAATTTCTAATTACCATCTACCTGCCTATGTTCTTAACCTTTCGGAGCATTTGGATCGCATCACGAGATCTCAGTTCGGGGCGAACTACTAGTAGTTCATTATCAGCCTGCTGAATATAAGGAAAATGACATACCTATAATAAAATATAAAAACCTACTCATACTCAAAATACATTTTGCTTTACACATGGTTTAGTTTGAACATACATAGTGCATAGGGTATAGCAAACATGGAGGTAGGCCGAGGTTTTAAGGTAAGTAGGTACTAACGATTAAATTATAAATAGTTAGCTTGATATTTAGGATTGTGATGTACTTTATCTTGGTAGATAGTTATCGTGCCGGTTATGAACTAGTTGTTGTTGATGTCAAAATGTTATGCAGGTATCATGTCAAAGTTCGATTATATCACAGAGCAGCCAACACGCTTTTGCTTACGCAAGATTATATAATTAGAGGAAATGTCAAGTTTTTTTTTAGTTACGTACTCACATAAAATGTCTGATTGTCCAAATTTTATTAGTTTTGTTGGTAATTTTCTGAAGTTAGGTTTTCCTTATTTGTCATTAAAAACAATACAGAACAAATTGGTTCAATTTAAATATTTTAGGATACAAAATGACAAAACTGTAAACTAGAATCAGTAACAAGTTAAGTTTTAAAAACTTGAGAAATCGAATTCTGAACGGATTATGATGATATTTCTATGGACCAATCTGGGAGTAAAACCTTCCATATATTTTTTTAACAATAAAGAACAAATTGGTTCAATATAATTATTTAAGAATAAAGATGACAAAACTGTGAACAAGAATCAGTAACAAGTTAAGTTTTAAAAAACTTGAGAAATTGAATTCTGAACGGATTTTGATGAAACTTCTATGGACCAATCTGGGAGTAACCATCCAGATATTTTTTTTCAAATTGGCTCATAAAATTTAAACCTTTAAACGAGGAAATCTTGTATATATAACAAAAGTTTTTAAGTAAATAGTTAAGTATTGTATTAGGTACAAGATTTCCTCGATCTCGATCTGATAGGATCTCGGAAACTGCACCAACAATTTTCATGAAATTAAGTATACAGAGGGTTTCAAGGGCGATAAATCGATCTAGCTAGGATTCATTTTCAGAAAAGACTCAGGAGAGAAGTTATTTTAATAATTAAAAAATTTTAGCGCCATCTCTTGCCGAGTAGTCGAAATCACGAGTTAGTGTCACGGAGAACGCCATCTATTGAACTTCTATGTAAACAATCAAAAGTTCCGAAGATTTTCATGAAAATTAGCTATAAATTGATATACCTATAATAGCTGGGATATTTTTATAAGAAAATCTATTTTAATTGTTTTTGATAATCAACTTTATCTATTAATCAACTTAAACATAACCTTATTTAAGCTATTCCAGCAGATGGCGCTGTTATTAAGATCGAAAAATATAATTCATATTTCGTAGGTAATTCGGTATTTAAATATAATTTCTAAAAACATAAATTACAAAAAAAAAATACCGAGCAAAGCTTGGTCATACCAGCTCTTGAATGAGTTAATTGTGATAGCAAACATAAAGCACAAAATAACCAACCTAATTGAGAATATCCTCCGTTTTTATATAAACTCGTTTAAAAATACAGTGCCGTTAATTTTTTCTAGATCGATGAACTTTACCTGGAGATTCTATACGAGATTTTACACAATGTGGAGGGCTGTGATATAGAAAGTGAAGTAGGACAGCTGCATTTGCTGTCCTACATACAAGAGGCTTTCAAGACATCTAATGATAAGCATACAGAACTGATGACTAAGGCTAAAGCTAAACAACCGCCCGAACTGATGTTGGATGTAGAAGTAGTGGTGGTTCCAAACGGGTTGAGTAAACCGTTTTTTGTAACATACATGATGTCAAATCGCACCTCATCGAAAAAAACAACACTCATCCCAATTTCAGAGGCACATTTTTCGTTGTAAGTATGCATTATTTTATATTGGACTTATGACCGTAAGTCTAATCTATGATATTGGCATTTGGGTAATAGTGTATGTTAGTGATGAATCGTTTTCTCTGCCTTCAACTTTGTAATTTTTTTTAAGATAGCATTTTGTGGTCATAATGATGCTGAGACGTGGGTTAATCTGTTGAATCAAAAATGATTAAAAAAAATGTTTTTTTGCTTTAATTAAGAATGTCATGATGTTTGGTTTTCACTCAACGTAGTATAAAAAGCTCATGATGATTCAAAGCTGATCCACATTATATAGAAATAGAAATAGAAATAATTTATTTTGCGTCAACTTAAAATTAAAAGGTACAGGTATTAAACTTAGATTACATGACGGCAAAAAAGGTAGACCACTCAGCATTTGCTACAAGGGCATGGTAACCCTTGTAGCGCTGGTTTTCAGTGGCACCATAATCGTCACAAACATGGCCACCAACCGTGGTACGTGTACTTATCTGTGGTTAACCCAAATATGGACTACTAGCAGCCCGTCCCGGCTTCGTACGGGGTAGACAATATTGTTGTACATTATTAGTTTCGGCAGCGCATTCGACGAAAGACATTTTAAGACTAATTTTTCTACACCTTCGGTTACATTGTTCAAATTTTACCAAGGATCCCTAATTTTTTTCAAAATGAAATGTAGCCTATGTCAAATTGGAAGAATGTAGCATTCTATTGGTGAAAGAATTTTTTAAATCGGCCCAGTACTTTTTGAGCCTATTCATTACAAACATACAAAAATAGGTACAAATATTTCCTCTTTATAATATTAGTATAGATAACAACAGCTTACGTGTTATCGAACCTGCTAAATGGAGATAATACAGTTTCTGTCTTTTATCCGTTGGCCCCTGATTCGTTTTGATCATGAAAGTTTGTATTTCAGACTGATACCTGGGAATTTCCGCGAAGATTCTCTGTGTTTAGAAGTGTGGTAAGTTTTCTTATTTTATTAAAAGCCCCTCATATCAGTGCTGCCTTGTTTTTTATAATTTTACTTTACTATTATTGTACTGGTAGTTTTTGATACATCTCTTCCTGCTCTTATTCTACTTTATGTTGGGCCGGCTTGACATGTTCCATTGTCCTCCGTCAGCCGTCATCTCTGTATTCACTCCTTTCTTATCCATGTGAACTTTCACACTGTTTATCCATATTTTCTTTGGCCTACCTCCACCCACATTATCCTTCCATATTCATACCTAGTGATCACTTTCCGTCACATTACTTTCATCTCTCCTCATGATAAGACCGTACCACGCCAGCCTGTTACTCCTCAATTTTTCTGTGACCGAGTGGCTTTTACACTTCCCCTGATATATTAATTCCATAAAACCACTTTTACCAAACCCCTAAAATTACTCTTCTTCTTTCTTGACTTATCGTTATCAATTTGAATATAAGTATATGTACCTAGTGAAACGACTTATTTTAGCACTAACCTTTACACCAATATGTTACACACAAAATGGGATTGTCTTCTAACGTTGTACATTTGTTTAGGGACTCCGAAACAGCTGAAACGAAAAAACAGAAGCTGAAAAAGTTCGTGAAGAAACTGGTGAAGGTATCATCTAAACCGGCGTCTACTGTGAAACATGACAACGAACTTATCGGCAGCGTAAATATACCACTCCAGGTAAATTTTACATATATAAATTAAATACCTACATTATATATTATTAGTGGATATTTCAAAAAGCGCCAACCATCCCCAGATTAGCCAGACCTTGTGTACTGAGAACCAAATTAATATACATTTATTATGTATATTTGATATTAAAAAAAAAACTTGCTTAATGATGACGTTTTTCTCCAACCTTATGGCATTATAAAAATAGTCAAAAGATAAACAGTGCATAAACTATTGCCATCTCTTATTACCACTGGGTAATGACAAACAGTGACAGGGCTAACTTTAAGTAATAAGTAACTAAATTTAAATTGCGTTTGTATGTCGATGTAAATGTAAATAACAATTTTATATTTATCTCATTTGCGTGTGTAATCTATGAAACTATCTATCTATCAAATATCAAATCCCTTTTGCAAAAAAAACTGCATTTTATCATTTTGTTTATTTTTCTTTTTAAATATTCCCACTTATTTATATTTAAAACGGTCAAAACGCGACAACACAGTTTTATAATTCTGCTGTCAGTACATTATACACTTTCTCGTTTTTATTTTCAAATAAATAAATTTGATTCGATTTGAATCTATAAATTGTAAACGTGTATCAGTTATTGAGTTGTGTCAAAAACATGACTCATGCGTCGTTACGTCGTTTCGTCGTTCCATTTACCTGAGCCCGAGCCCGGGTTGGGTAATGGGTAAGGGTAAATGAGGGTAAGGGTAAGGGTTCGGTCGGGTTCAGGGTCCGGGTCCGAGAGTTCGAGTCCGAGTCCGAGCCCGAGCCCGAGCCCGAGCCCGAGTCCGAGTCCGAGTCCGCGAGTCCGCGAGTCCGCGAATCCGCGAGGCCGCGAGTATTTTCTTATGACGTTATCACGTTCAACTATCGTCAGTAAACCGACTTTACAGACAACCGATTTTTTTTTTGCAATTTCCTGGCTATACCACTAAACCGATTTGAATGAAAAGCACTGAGATAGCTTGTACTCTAAAGATGAGAATATGCTTTTCTTAGCTTAATCATTATAAGATACATTAGCGGAACAAATTTATTGATTCCATGCATTCGGATGTCCGAATACGGAAAACGAATATGGAAAACGTGTGTATGCGGCCGACCTAAACCCTGCATGACTGCATAACTTCGTACGCACTCGTCCGGTTTTAATAGTTCTTCATTGAAACAGTGCATCACCACGATCGGAAAGGTGACACCGTACAGCGTGCGTAAGAAGAGCAAGCTCTGCCAAGGCGTCGTCAAAGTGCGCCTTAACTTCTCGCTAGAGAAGAACAAACAAGTAGCTGCACAGGAACACAGACATTTACTGAGGATAATACTGCTACATGAACTGAAGGATTCGAAGGTAAGCCTAATCATATAATAGCCATCTGCTAGTCCCATCACTAATTTCTTTTAAAAACAGACTTTCTCCGCGCATAATATCTTTTGTGCATCAGACAGGTAAAATAAAACTGCCTTCCTCTGTAACACAGAATGTTAATAACTCAATTTGAACCTAGTGACCTAGTATTTGAATCCACGACCTTAGAATCCCAAGGCGGGTCGCTAGTCGGCTGGATCCCACAGTGCTAACAGTGCGCCCCTCCACTTAATGGACAGACGACATTGTAAAGATCGCGGGAATTCGGTGGAAGGACTCAGAATTTGTTCTTAGAAATTTATGGGGGGAGGGGCTTATATCTAGCAGTGCACAGCCAGTGCATTGACATGATGTCATGCAAATTGCGTGATGCAAATTCTCACACTGCTCAAATTTGAATCAGGAATTCCCAGCGTTCTTTTTCTTACGGTTTATGCCGGCTTTCTTACGGCCTACAAGGGATAAGGGTAGGAAGAAGAAGAGGTATATGAGACAACATTCATTGTATGCAAATGGGTTATCGTTACTGTCAAAGACGCTAGCCAGTATTTATCCACTACACTATCCAGCCACAAACTAAGCAGAGCTTGTACTATGTAATACTTATATTATCATAATACCTATTCTTTGTAAATAGATAGGTACTAAGAATCGATTTAACACCCAGACAGAGAATAAACATCTGTGTTCGTCGCACAAATATCTGTTCTCCGTGAGGATCGAAGCCACGCCCTACGACACAGAAGCTACCATACTGAGCTGTGAGGACTGTCAAATAAAACCTTTCTATGTCCAGGTTGCACCATTTTGTTGGTCAGGAAACTTCACCACTCAAGCCCAGACGATAATCACACTGCATGGAGCGCAAAGCGGACTCAGCAAACAAGACATATCTCTAGTCCAGTGGTGTGTGTATTGCGCCGTCACTACAGACCATCCCCTTAGCTTTGCTCTCTTCAACACTCTGCTAGATAAGATCTCCAAACCGGTCAAATCTGGTAAGTTTTAATAGAGGTTAACAGCAAAAAGTAATAAAATAGTATAAATATTGAAGAAATTTTACACCACGCCATCTAAACTATGCAAAGCTGGTACCTACTTTGGGAACCAGAGAACTAAAGAATAAAATAAAACAAAATAAACGGTGAAGGAAAACATCGTAGGGAACCCGCGGCTTTTTAGTTCCGCACGTATTGACCATATCTTTCCTGTGGATTAGGCCGACTATCAGGTGCTGGGCAAGCAAATGGTTTGTTTTTAAATCGTTATGCAATCGAAATTGCAGCAACATTCTATAATGGTTTTCTCCCCCCTCAGGATTAATAAATGAAGAGGGCATTAAGCTATTCTGGGATGCAGCGAAGAAACTCCTTCCCTTATGCGTCAGAAAACTAAGAAAAAAAACCGAAGATGATAAATCAGACCTGAAAATGCTCAGAGAAGTTCTCAAAATATTGAATAAACTATCAGTTTTGGATGTGCCTAATTCAATAGACTTGTTTCCGGAAAATCTTTACGGGTGGTTGAGATATAACAAGGAGGGTGAAAGGTTGACGATCCATGATGTTTTGCAGCAAGCGGTGATACAGGGCGCTTCTGATTGGTTCGTCCATATTCTAGAGCACAATGAATGCAAAGACAAAAGCGAAGAGTCGACATTGCAGCATCTGATTAAAGTTATACAGCTGGTGCGTTCTGACCTACAGAAAGCTGTGGAGTACTATGATCGAATCTTTGTTGAGTAAGTACTTTCTTTTGTACCGAAAATTGATGAGACAATTACTCGTTTGGATCGTTTCTACGTTCTACGTATTTTTACTGTCTCATCTTTTGCTTTATACAATAGAGAGAGACAAATAGGCGAAACGAAAACAACATGATCATGAAAAATTGAATTTTGTATAATTATTATTTATTGTGTTTATTGATTATTATTTCTTGTTTTTCTCTTCTAATTGTATGTAAGTACTTATTTCAGACATGATTGTAAGTATGATCTTTAATGAATAAATTATATGATATTAACATTTCGTAGCAATGCTGTAAATGAAGATGGGACTTGCCCTTCTGAAACGTAAAAAGTATGTATTTAAGTGGCGTTTTATCAACGAAATATTTCCATTTCAGTATAATGAAGTTCCCCTACCCAAAGACGCTGTACGGTCTGTACGAGAACAAAATCGCAGCTTTAGTCGAGCCCGAAGTATTAGAAGTGTGCAAACGGTTGAGGTATAGCGAAGGATCGACGCAGAGCGTGCATTTAGCCGGCGGAATCAATGGAGATACCGGGATCGGCACGCCGATGGTGGAAAACGAACCATTGCTGGGAAATAAGCTGTTCGAGCTGTATCTGACATTGCAGAGGTTTTTGACGTGAGTATAAAACAATCTGAGAATAAAAAACTAAATATCTTTGTGATTTCCTTCATAAGTATAGTAAACACTATAAAATCTATAAAAAATAAGAAAAAGCAAGGTGACATCTCTCGTCGATTCAACTGAATGCGACTTCGATTATCGAGCAGTTGACTGTAATGTCAAACCTTTAGATGGAGTGACGGTCGCGTTAGTGCCCAACAGTCCCTAAGAGTTATTCGTCGAGTGTGATTAGGATCCGATGGCGCAGTGGTCCGCGCAGCCCCGTACTAAGGAAAAGGTCGAGCCTTTAAATCCCGCTTGGTTCTTAATTTTTACATTATAAAAATCTTTTCATCCCACCAGCTCTGAAAGTGTGTTTTTGCTGTTTAATTTCTGACTGGAAAAGCCGTTTTTATCCGCTAGAGGATAAAGTAAATTTGAATTTAGAATATCGTGTTCAATAAGTTTGTGAATACACAACCTATTTACTTCTACCTACATGGTGCCGAACTTATCATACAACCATTTTTATTTTGTTAAAAACTCGCACTCGTAACCTTCTTGGTGTATTTGTGAATTCAAAACACCATTAAACCTATTTACTTCTACCTGCATGGTGCCGAATTTATCATACAACCTTTTTAAATTTGTTAATAACTAATACTCGGAACCTTCTTGGTGTGTTACTTTTAGTCGCGCCATGTTCTTTTTTGCATTTAGTCATTTCCTCGCTGAGGTGGGATGAAAAGTTACGTGTTGCACTCGAGTGCAAAGATTTTTCACCTTGTGCTCTTTTGATTCCTTCGCCAACGCTTAGGATTCTAACTTTTAAACCACTCGCTACGCTCGTGGTTAAACTATAGAATCCTGCGCTTGCTCAGTCATCAAAATTGAGCACGCGGTTAAAAAGCAGCTTTGCACTCTTGTATAACAAATTACTATTGTTATTTCCTTTCAAATTTTCTCATTTCCATTCAACTCAGATAAAACGACATGTTTAAAAATAAAACTTTTTTTAGAACAAATAATAGACAAAGAGCTTACGGTCCACCTGATGGTAAGCGGTCACCGTCGTCCATGGAAACCAACCTGAAGGAACTTTTTCATACCTTTTTTACTTTTGACAAATTTGCCTTACCTATTTCTACGAAACTAGTTCTGTTCAAATACAGAAAGCTATGGTGAAAAAACCAAAACACAGGCCTTATGTGACCTAAAACCGACCCTAAAGAGTCGACCTTCATAATCTAATTGATTTATTAGTGAGTCGCATAGATAATGCTTTTTTCCAAACTGTAATGGGTTTATTGCCACGCGTAAAAATATACGTAATTAGGTGTGAAATACAAATAATGCTCGTAGGTTCACGCGACTTATTAATATTGATCTAAGCAATTACCATGTTCGGAGTTGTCACACAATACATCATTATTATCAAAGCAAACGCCGCGTGACCGCGCTATTCATAGAGAATTAAAATATAATTTGTGTAATTATGAAGGGTTTCATAGCAGAAGTAATAGATTTTCCTTATTTATGGATATCAAATACCAACTATGTATAATATGCCAATAATGTATAAGATTGGAATACAATGCAATATGCAATGGAATGGAATGGAATAGAACGGAACGGAACCGAACGGAATAGAATATTACTTTATTTTTATGATGATTTTTCTCATTCCAGGTTAGGACAATCCCTAAACAAGACCGAATGGAGTTCATATGCCATATCCAACTTCCATACTTGGTTCTTCGGCGGAGTAGCCCAATGGCTCGACATAGCCGCAATCAAAGCACTGTCCAGGATAGAAAAGGCTGTGGACCTCGATACCTTGACTCAAGTTGATACTAACGTGAAGTACAGTAGTTCAGGAGTCGATACATTGGCCATCTTCTATCAGATCAAGATATTCTGGACACAGTTGGCGTGGCCTGATGTTGTGGGGTGCTATACGTTTGTCACTAAGATTGTTGATGTGAGTTTTCCATAAGATACCTATTCGTTATTTGACAGGCTACTGATACACAGCTCAGTTGGTAGTAACTCAATTCTTGTGCGTTGTGTCGTGCGTTCATTCCCCACTGTAGAATTTTATTTTATGTGAGTATAGGTACCTAGACATAATAGAGGTATCTCAGATGATGAGTGTTGTCACAGTCTATACGTCATATCTATCATCACATCACATATAACATATAAAAAATATATATATATGTAGTATAATCAGCTATCTGGTTCCCATAGTACAAGCTCTGCTTATTTTGGGGCTAGATAGTGTTGAGTGGATTGTCTAGAATATTTATTATCATTATTATTATTCACGTACTAGATAGTAGTGAGCCTATTTATTGCATATTGAATGATTACCATTCAAAATAACAAGAGGTTTAAAAACTTGAGAAACCGACTTCATGGTCAAACTGCTGAACTCATTTTTATGGGATAAATTTGGAAGCACACTTTCAGAGAATTCTTACTTTAACAAACATTAAAAATAGCTCGAATTGAGAACCTGCTCCTTTTTTGAAGCTGGTTAAAAATGTGCTACTTTGAGACCCGCACACTTATGTATTAAAGCGCTATCAACACTTTCATCAATCAGTTCCTCATAAAGTTTCTCCTCCTTTCCAGGACATCTATCGATGCTGCGTATTCTACTCCGACAAGATGGCGGCCCGGGTTGACAGCGTCGGTACAGTCAACACCGTGTTCGAAAAGCGGTTCGAAGTGACCACAGAGTGGTGTGTTGCCATCAACAATATAGACTACGTGATGCAGAGCCTAGAGCCGTTTGTGGTCGAGTTGGGAATGGACGAAATTGTGCAGAGGCTGAGCGAAGCGAGATCTCCTGTTGAAGCTCAGAGGTACAATGCATTTTTTTAAGGATTACTAAAAACCACAGTCAAATTGAAACTGACACCATCATCATCATCATCATCAGCCTGAAGATGTCCACTGCTGGACATAGGCCTCCCCTACACATTTCCAGGAAGAACGATTCTGAGCTCTTTACATCCACCGACTTCCCGCGATCTTAACAATGTTGTCGGTCCATCTGGTGGGTGGGCGCCCTACTTTTCGTCTTCCGGTTTGTGGTCGCCATTCGAGAACCTTTATTCCCTAACGGCACCAAATGTGTCATTATTTTTAATTGCATGAATTCGAACAAAAAGTGACCCCGTACCGTCCAGTCCGTATGTGCAGTTTCGGTGGATTCAGTAAATTGCAAAAATTAAATAAAAACTACAAAATTTAATTCTTTGACTGGCCTCTCAACAACTCTCAGTTGATAGCTCTGCCTCCTGCGCCGTAGGCCGTGGGTTCGAGCCCCACCGAGAACAAATTTTTGTGTGGTGAACACAGATCTTTGTTCTCTGTCTGGGTGTTATATTGTATTCTAAGAATGTATTTACAAAAACAAATATAATACTTATATTATGTATTATATCCGCTATCTGGTTCCCATAGTACAAGCTCTGTTGATAGATTGTGTTTTGTGGATTATAATATTTATACTTGTACACAATATTTAGAAATGTATTTTTAAAACAATGTTTATCCATCTCATTCCAATTTCTATTTATTTTCAGTTGCAAAGAAACCATGCAAAATGTCATCGCGAATGCCATAGATACAGTCAAGAACAAAATCGTAGATCTTCTACTGGTGATGGTTCGAAAGGTAAGATATTTACAAAATATTCGTCTCCTGCCCTGTAGAGCTTACCCAGTCTTACATTGCTCGCACTTTTTGAAACATTCAAACTGAACGTTCCTTATTTATCAGCGTGCAAGGACCATGAATGCACGGATATTTCAAAAAATATCCGTGCATCATCATCATTAGCCTGAAGAAGTCCAGCAGTGGGCTGGAAATAGGCCTCCCCAATACATTTCCAGGAAGAACGATTCTGAGCTCTTTCCATCCACCGACTTCCCGCGATCTTATCAATGTCGTTGGCCCATCTGGTGGTGATGGTGGGTGGGTGCCCGACGTTTCCTCTTCCGGTTTGTGGTCGCCATTCGACTTTCCACAGCTATGGAGAGAGCTATGCTGGGAGTTTATATCAAATAGCAGTATTCGAGCTCTTTGTGAAGGGCTCGTCCGGGGAAGAACTACCACCATACCCTATTTCTGCAGTGAAGCAGCATTGTTGTGTTTCGGTTGTTACCGGTGAAATGGTACTGGCACGTGAGGCTTGACATCTGTATGCCTCGAGTTGGTCGACGCAGGGCAGTGCATCGTAGGGCACGTTCCTGACGTGCGTGACCTACGAGGTAATGTTCTGTTATAGACGATGGTTACCACTTAACATCAGGTGGGCCATATGCTTGTTTCATCAGCTAGTTGTATAAAAATAAAAAGTTTAACTACGTGATAGAATCAGTAGTGAGGATATCCGTGAAAAACCAAGGTCACCGTGCATCAGTGTGAAGAAAATGCGACTGAGTCGTTCAGTATTGGAATTCTTTTTCACATTAATTTGCTTGGTACATTTCAGATGATGCCATCCATCACTCGTTTCCTAGTCGAAGGCGCAGAGTTACTCCACCAAGACTTTTCAAGCATGGACCGCGTCATGCGGTATCTCGAAGCAAACCTAGACATGTTGTACCAACATCTCAACAACGAAAACTTCTCTAGAACTCTCGACATAGTGTGGGAGCAACTTGGCGACGTTCTGTATGAATTGATCCAAGCTAATCTAGAGGTATTTATTTTGTCTTTCTTGTTTATTTTTATATTTCTTGTTTTGATGTAGCGACCCGATATCTGTTTGCAAATGTGTATATTCATAGCAATAATATTATATGTATAGGTCCCATAGAAAATGCAAGTATTCTGTAGTTTTATGCTGAATGTTCAAAAAATCATTTACAAGGATTATTTCAATTTCATTTGATTAAATCATGCATGTTTTGCAGACTTTACATCTTAGATGAATAAAGTGTGTGGGTAGGAATTGCACCTAATCTAATACTTGGGAAAACCAGACTGTTTTTTTTTTCATTTACTAACATAATGCATAGTTTCCGCAAAAAAGTAATAAGCTTACAAAGCTTGCATGCGAATTCAACTAAAATATGAATGAACTTCGTTATGACAACTACTCATCTAAATTACTCGTACATCAGATCGTAGGTATACAGTTTATTATACCTATGATCTCGTCGCAGACTGGGACAGCATGGCCAGGAATTTTGCCGTCAGTCAGCGCATATTAGCCGCTTAGATACCGCGGCATTCCAGCGCCTAGGCACGGCATGCCACGCCGCCTCACTCCGCGGTATGTCAAAACGAGCGCCGGAGTTCTTGGCATGCCGTTGCCTACAGCAGTACGCCACGGCATCCGGCCGCGGGAGCCCGTGGCGCGTCTTTCAATGCCGTGTAATGAAATCGCTTTCGATGCCACGGTATCATTTTAAAGCATAGCAATTTAGCATTTCTATATCGATACGTTTGAATGTCCATTAGTAGAAATTTAAATCCCTTGCCCTGCGCTCCCAGTCTACGTAGACCATTTATGTGCTTAACTGTTAAAGTACAATTAGTACTGGGTGCCTAGACAAGATCATCTTTCTATTTGCGTTCACGCCCCTGGATATAGTTAAAATTATGTGAAAAATACATTAGCCTGGTGTTATAGCATTTAATTTTGTCAAACTAATGTAATTTTTTATAGAACCCTTAGGGCCGTATGCAGAACAACGATAGAGTTTAGATAGATATTTTGACAGTTCTCCATTAAAAAGTGTCAAAAAAATCAATGCTTGAGGCTCGACTCAGACTCAAGCGTTCACTGGCGTCAAATATTGCAGTCATTATAATATTGGCCTGTTTTTTTATTAGATTAAATGGTGAAGGCTTGTGAAGGGTATTATTGTTATGTATTTGTGTTGGTGATGGGAGTGATGGGATAATATTTAAATTAGTTAATATTTAAATTTATCTAACATACTGTTTTTTATATCAACTTGAACTGTGCACCATAAGAGTATCTATATAAAACTAAAGTAAAAAAAATGCACTTATCCGTTTTTATATCAAACAAAAATGGGTAGACATATTTTTGATTTTCGTTGTCTAGTTTCAATCTACAGATGGAAGTGCCAGTTGTTGTAACTAGTGTTTTGGGCAGCATCACTGCTATATCAAGTATTTGTCGATCGAGTAGGTGCCGACTTCAATCAAATCAATGTTTATTTTACAATTTTCATTACAGAAACGCAGACCGCCGTCTTTTTTCTCGAACCTCCACGAGTGCCTCAAAATAATGATCCGTTCATTCCGCCAAGACAACGGCAAAGAAGCATACACATCCGACACTCTCAAAAGAGTTGAATATCTGTTGAAAATCCACGGCATGGGGACCAGAGAGTTGATTCATCAATACCACTTGGAGAGGTGGCAGGAACAACAAGCGATTGTTGAGCCGAAGATGGGCATACTGACAGTACGAGCGCAGTTCATAGACGATAACCTCAAAGTGGAGATTATGAATGCACGGAATTTGATGCCCACGGATTCTAATGGTCAGTATAAATAGTATAATTTGATCTCAATATTTTTTAATTTGTAAAAGGATCATACAAAAAACGGTAGGTTCCAAGCCGTAATTTGTTGCCTGTTCTTCTAGGCTTAGTCGCGTGGAACTGGCACCTAGAATCACCTAGCTTTATGACATTTCAAAGTGGGCCTTGAGTTACTACTGAATAAAGATATCTTTGACTTTGATTGAAAATAAAATTTCAATTCAAATAAGAGGCTGTGGTATGTTCTTCCATCCACACATCTCATGTTTGTGGTCTATCCAAAATTGAAGCTACAATTTTAAATAAGGCTTTTGTAAGAAACTTGATCATAAGAAGATTTTTAGTCATTAAAATTGCGAAATTATCTTCTGGTCGAAACAGGTGTACTTATTCGTACTTTGAGCCTCAAACCCAAAATTTAATGTCTTCCGCATCTAACAGATCATATAACACTGTCAGGGACAGACTAATAATAAACGGTTCCTGATTTTCTAAGTCGTATTTTATTTGAACACATTAGTTTTTTTTTTATCTAAAATGCGGTTTTCTAGGCGGTATCTCTCTTGCGGCTTTTTTTGTCGAAACTTTTTATCCAACAGACCAAAACTGGCTTCCACTTTTTTTCGTAACATCCTCGCGCTGGAACATGAATCTTTTGCGCATAGTCGTCTTGCACATTCACTTTTGCCTGTTTGAAGTTTTGAAGTAGACGACGCAGAGTAATTTTGTATGAATAAAACTGAGAGACTAGTCGCTCAATGTTGCAATTTTTATCTTACTCTTAGTGATTATTACAATATTTAATTTCAGGATACTGCGACTCGTACGTGCGTGTTGGAATACTACCAGAAGATACGTTCGCGAACGTTGTCAAACCCAAAACTCAGACACACAGCAAAAACCTATTCCCGCTGTACGACGAAATGTTCATAATGTAAGTATTTAATTACGATTCAGATCGTGGGTACGCATCTCATTGGTCAATTTTTTTTTTCAACTTGCGAAACTTACAACCTCAACCTTACAATCAATGCCACCGAGAACAAATATTACAATATATTTGGGGCTACATAGTGATGTGTGGATTGTCTACAATATTTATTTTTAGTTTTATTATTGGTCCCATAGAAAATTCATCCAAATTGGTTCAGCAGTTTAATGGTCTGCGCACACCTAGTTCGCTGGCGGTAGCGAACAGTGAAACGCTGTCAAATATCGCTGTCAAATCTCAAATCTGACAGCAATATTTGACAGCGTTTCACTGATCGCTACCGCCAGCGAACTAGGTGTGTTCGAGCCTTAAAGGTTTTTCAAGTTTTTTAAACTTCACTTGTTTATCTTTCTGCAGGCGTGTTCCGCAAAAGAATATTTGGTCTAAACTCTTTTTTTTTTTTGAAGTGAAAACTTCTTTAGCGGCGTTGAGCACTTTTTCTGTAATGGGTATAAAATCTTAAACTCGCGTCAGGGCGTCAGGGCGTCAGGATCACGTGACTTGATCGAAAAAGCGTAAGACGCTACAGATACGCTAGTAGTTACTATGACACGGTAACGTCACAGAATAGATAATAGTTAGTAGCAAGCATACCAAGGCGTTTTTCGTGACTGTAGTAGGTATAGGTACATACCTATTATAGATTTTATGAACTAGCGGCCGCCCGCGGCAGGTAGTAGTGGTCATTGGTACATGATTTTATAGATCTACTGTATTTATTTAGGTATTATGAATAGCGAAAGAAAATGAGTGAGTACTTTATAAGTTTTAATACGAGCGGCAAGTTTTCACTTCTGCCGGCACTCCCGGAGTGCAACCCGTCTTTTTTTTTTTTTTTTTTATTGTTGATAGCTAAACGTTTGACTGCCATCACACCTGATGGAAAGTGAAAATGCAGCCTAAGGTGGAGCACGCTTAGCTATAATCCACTTGTTCACTCTTGACTTGAAAATTCCAAGGTTGTAGTGCTCCGGAAATACTGACGACGGTAAAGAGTTCCACTCTGTGCTAAATAGGTATTTTTAATACAGTTGCTCAAAAAGTGGCGTATTGCAGGGACGTATAGCGTTCGGGTTGTGGGCTATTACACACGCGTGCTTTTTTTTTACCATTCCCGTACTAGTGCTTTTTCTTTCCCAACTGTCAAAATAATGTCTAAAAAGAAAAACCAACCATGAAGTTTTTACAAAAAAAATTCATCGAAGTTTTTATGATTCATGCAAATACCTACGTATTATTTCTAAAAAGAAGCTACTAATTTGTTTCATTAACAGATTTAATGATTTGATTGAATGAGTTATGTTAGGTTTCATTTCATTTCATCTCATTAAATTTCATTTTCAATTCATATCAATAAAAAAAATCTACTGAAGACTTGGCTGTATGG
The DNA here is from genome assembly GCA_939531255.2 of Thera britannica. Lineage (NCBI taxonomy): Eukaryota > Metazoa > Arthropoda > Insecta > Lepidoptera > Geometridae > Thera > Thera britannica. The sequence continues at coordinate 21,320,715 of OW618034.2, forward strand.
GTATAGTTCCCTTTGCCTTCCAGAATGGGTGAAGAAAAAAAAAATCTCTGCTCATATTTTACGGTTGGCGCCATTTTTCAGAAATTTTCTTTGCGAGTTTATTTGTTTGTTGCAAAATGAGTAATTTCGACCCTAGTTTTTTTGAATTAACACCACCGGAACTCAGTATGATTGCACAAAATGCTTCGGAGAACATTTTACCGGAAAAGACTTTGATACGACGAACTTATTGCGTGGAGAGAAGAGAAAAAAGCAAATGGTATTTTTATTATTTTATTAAATTGCTTAATTTTTTCGCAACTGTATTAAAAATAGTCGTTCAGTACACGTGCGGAACCGTCATTGCAACTTGTTCCGACTGTCAACCCTCGCCTTCGGCTCGGGTAGACATTTGTCGGAACTCTTTGCAATGACAGCCTTCCCGCACTTGTAATGAAATATACTATTTTGAATGTTATTTTTCCGTCAGTTCCCTTACGCACGAGCAGCGCAACACAGATGAGGGAATGCTGCACTTCGTGATCAAAGACAAGGACATGTTCAGTATGAGTAACACGTTCGTCGGCGAGGCGTACTTGCACTTCAACGAGATCCCGGACACGCCGGCGCCTATATCCAGTCTGCCGCAGCAACTGCTCACGCTTGCTCGCCCCGCTTCTATCGGTAACTACTATCTTCTATCTATTCAGCCTGCGCTTCTAACGGTAACTATAACTAGCGGCACATAACTTTAGCGCTGACCTTTATTGCGCAGAAGTCAAAAATAAGGTACCTGAGAGGCTAGCGGAATGAAGGGCGGGCGTGCGTAGCGCTGATTGGCTCTCCAGTCGCACTCCGCTCTCCGTACCAATAGGACACTCTGCACACATCCAAACATCCAGTGTGCGCGACATGCGCACACTACGACGCATGCGCAGCTATCCCCTCCTCGTATCGCTCAGCGCTAAAGTTATGTGCCGCTAGTTATACTATCTTCTATCTACCTATCTCTATCTATTCAGCCTGTATGCACCCACTGCTGGGTAAAGGCCTCCTCCCTAATACGCCACTCTTATAGTAGCAGCACGTAACTTTTAGAAATATTCACAAAATTGTATAGTATTTCATTGTTGAGGTTAGAGGCTCTAATTTTGCCATAACCACAGATCATAAATATGTAACCGAACTAAGCAAACTTTTTTTCGATCAGATGGAGACGCAATCAAGGCATTGGAGACTCGACAAGGAGACAAGCAAGCTCGCGATTTTCTCAAGAAACAGAGACAAAAGATGCCGAGCAAACAGTTCTTCTCCCTCGGTTGAACTAACAAGAATCTTTTATTATTAAGTTGGAGTGAAAAACTTTGCGAATAGCGTGAAATGTGATGTGATATGTGCAAAAGTGTAAAAGTTTTAAAGAGAAGCTAAAACGAAATAATTATAAAATGTTTTTATAACCTTGAATCAACGTGTTTCTAAAGTACCAGAAGTACTTATAACTAAAAAGTGGTGCTGTAACCAATGCTAGTAAAACTTTAATTAAGAGGTCTCTTCCTTGTTCAATGGATATGTATTGTTCCATACGCAAAAAGCAATGAAGAGAATCTTCAATTTGCACGGATTATGCGAACCCTTTATGTGGACAACAGTAATTGTTTCATCATATTTTTTTCATATGTATAAGATGTAGACCAGGGGTGCTCAAACTTACGAAAATATTTTCGTATATTACTTATTATCTTTCATGTAAGGTGATATTTTTAAATATTTTTTATTCAATTTTTAAATTGAATCTGTCTGTACGAATTACAAATTCTGGCAACAACTTGTTAAAAAATGTTACAAATGATGCAGACCCGCACAAATAGGTTCATGCAAACAATCCTGTTAACTGAAGATTTACTTCTTTAAAATACGGGTATTTGTCTTCAGATATCAACGCCTAAAAACTCTACTTAATTATGTGCAGGCGACCGACTCGAGAAGCTTTCGCGATCGACCGTTTGAGCACCCCTGATGTAGACCAAAGAAAAGATGGACTGTGTTAAAGATGACATGAGTAAGAAAGGAGTGAGCTGACTAATGATAGGTGAAAACTTAGTTAAAAAATCCTTGGTGAAAACTATACCGGTAATCATTTGTTATCAAAGACCAATGCTATTACCCCTTTCTTATAATTGCATAAAAATTTGCCCAGTCACGGTTTGTACCCGGTCGGTCGGTATGAAATAGAAATATACCTTCTGAGATATTTTTATAAGGATATTCTGTATGATTAGGCCATTTATGTAAACAAATGCCTGTATTAATCGCACGTGCTCTATAGTTCACATTCCAAACCAATGCGCTGTAGTGAGTGCAGCATAATCCTCTAATCTGTTCAAACTAGAGGAACACTATTAAAAATTGTGAAACAGAAGATAGAACTGGCAATAAAATAGAATGAAATGACGATATTAGTTCCTTAGTCTGGCAAAATGCAATGGTAAGCTGAATAGTTGGTGGCACTGTGTGTCATATTTGTAGACCTATAATACTGTAGAGATGATTGTAATATTTGATTGCTATTATTCTATTGTTGTTTTTAAGAAGCAATAATCCTGCCTTAATTTATTTAAACATAGGATATTATTTATATCGAGTCGTCTCACGGGTTTGTAGAAAAGAAACCACATTCTTAACGCAGCTCGGCAATAAGGTATCGTTAAACCTATAATTTGTAATAAAATATCGGTAATCTATGCATGTGTGTTACATCAAGTACATATTTTTAGAGCATTTAGATCTCATGCGAGCAAAACTGAAGTAAACTTTGGTTGCAATCAACGCCGATTTTTGGTTCGTTGGACGGCCCTCCATTCGATGGACCGCCGACATTGTGAAAATCGTAATTCGGTTGACTCCAAATCATTGTTCATGCAAATTATTATTATGGGCTATGTCTGGTAGTGGACTTGTCAGGATGATATTGATGATGATTATAGTGTGAATAGTATGATGAGGTGTTAATAAGCTTTGTAAGTAAAAGTTAATAGTAAGTTTTTTACAAAGTACTTTTATACGATGCAATTTGATAAAAACGTTTATTTGTAGATGATGTAGGTCTGTGATAAAATGAAGTGCCTTATTTTTTTCATTTGATTTTTGGTTGTGTAAATTGCATCTTTATTTTGTATTATTCGGCTTGTGCGATATTGAACGTGGAAATTGTTAAAGTTTTATTTCTGTGGGTTTTTTATCTTCGGGTCTGAAAGAAAAAAGCATTTTTTATATACTTTCTCGAATTGCGCGTACCTACCAAGAATGTTACTTTAAAGTCTATTTGTTGTTTCTTATTTTCATTTAGGCCAATAAACCATTTCTATGAATCGATGATTTTGCTTTTGCACCCAAACACAGACAAAAGCAGCCCTTATTGATTGTAAGTAGGTACTTACTAGCACATTATGCATGAACATTCTTCATTCCTTTCTTTTGGTTGATTGAAAACATGGATTTAATCCCTCTTCGTCTTCCCTGATTGAAAAAGTCACAGAAATATCCCCTCGCAAACTTTGAAACCGCAAACGCCGACGACCTTGACAGGCGTGTATTGAACAAAGTGATCATAGCAACAAACGAATCGCAGTGGGCATTTTCAAATTGGCGAGGCGGAGCGTCCCATTATAGTAGCCAACTAGCCACAGAGCACATTCTGAGTTTTAACATCATTTTGTCGTTAGCTTAACGCAAAATGACTTGTCGTTAGCGTAGTCGTTAGCCACGATTTTGTATGGAGAAACGATGAGCGCCCCTGGCGAGATTGCGGGAAGTAATGTTATGTTATGACTTACGAACGCTACGTAAAAACATTAGTTCTCGCATGTTCAAACTCAGAATGAGCCCTCAGAACTCTCTAGTCTTCAGTTTCGGTTTCGGTCTTACACGAACGGAGTAGCCTAATAGTGTGCGAAGTCTTAGCTTAGTAGCCCAGCCAGTACCGTGTCATCGACTGTTTGTGCCAGTCGCTTCAGAATTTTGATTTACTGTATTCCGATTCATCGCTAACGTCAGGTGAGGTTGTGCGGGTATTAGATAGCGTAGATTTGCATGTGAAAAAATTAATTGTGGGGAAAAAAAAGGAATTGTGAGCTCTGAATCTCGGCTCGTAAAAAAGCGTGGAAGTGTCAAATGATATAAATAATTGATTGACAGACATTGGTAGAAGTATTACTTAGTCATTTTAAAAGTAGATATCTATAAAGCACCCTACGCTTTTTTACAATCAAATTTTTAACCAACTTCAAATAAAAAAAAGCGGCCAAGTGCGAGTCGGACTTGCCCATGAAGGTGGGGGGACACATTTTACCACTTTGGAAGTGTCTCTCGCGCAAACTATTCAGCTTAGAAAAAAACGATATTAGAAACCTCGACATTATTTTTGAAGACCTATTCATAGATACCCCACACGAAGAAATGTTGATTGGGTTGATTGAATGGGTTTGATGAAAAAAACATTTTTTGAGTTTCAGTTTCAAGTATGAATTTTTTGTGTTTTTTTTTTCTACTTTTGTATTAAAATCTTAATGCGGTTCACAGAATACATCTACTCGCCAAGTTTCATCAGTCTAGCTCTTATAGTTTCGGAGAAAAATGGCTGTGACATACGGACGGACAGACAGACAGACAGACAGACAGACATGACGAATCTTGAAGGGTTCCCTTTTAGCTATTTGGCTACGGAACCCTAAAAAGAGGAGGTTCTCAAGTCGGGTATATCGGACTTTTTTTGTTTTCATGTGAAAAGTAATATTTCCAGATTGATTTTCTATAAAAGCGTGTTTTTAAGTATTTTTTTTCATAATTTAGTATTTATGTATTTTTTAACGGTGACGGTGACGCGTTAGTCTGACATTTAGTGCGTCATCGTTGCATGAGGCTTTAAAATCAATAAGGATATTAGGACAAACTATACAATTTTTTCAGCCATTGTTATCGGTCCTTGGTATGTGTGCCAAGTTTCAATTAAATCCGAAATTTTTAAAGGTTCAAAATGACTGATTTATTTGACACTGGTGAAAATCACGTTCTAAGATTTCGTTACGTAGATACCAACCTAATAATAAAAAGAAAAAACTTGAAGAGTGCACGCCCTTAGCGCCCTTGAAGAAGGCAGACGAAAGAGATGGAGAGCAGAAGGATGAGGCAGATCAACAGCAAGCTGAGAACTCCAGCATCCAAGGCTCACACAGCGGGAACGGAGCTCTATTGGACACAGACTCCGAATCTGATGAGCACGAGCTGATAGACCGCGACATAGAAGACATCGGATGGAATGTAAGAATTTTTTTGCTATTTATATTGGTTGCGCTGGAAGATTTTATTATGCTATGGAAGTCTTGGTAAGATAATAGCCACCTCATGCCTACCGGATATGATTCATGAGCTTCGAGCGGTTTGAGAATACCCTATTTCAATAAATCTAATTGAATATCGAAAATCGTCATGATTACCACCAACGAATAAATATTTCATCATGGTTTCAATAGACAAAAGACATGTCACAACACGCACAAGTGCGATGACGATAATGAGGGCCTTTTATGGGTTAATGATAGATTGCCGGTAGCTTGTCGTACTACAACATACACAATATTTTGACGCACCATAGAATGCAAAAACATCATGATGGCAAAAATACACTTGAGAAAACCGTTCGAGGTAAGGTCTACAGATTTCCTGTATAGTTTACAGGGAATACCTACTAGGGAAGTACTACTATCATGCTAGTCACGTATTCTGAGACCTTTTTACCTACGCCACACATTAGTATGGTTACGGCAAATAAGTTATTAGCTTGCTTCTTCAAGCAGTAGGTTAACAAACCCATAGGAAGCTAACATGTCAATTTGCAATGTCTGTACCTACTATTTTCATATCTTATTTTTATATGCTGTGTAAATATTTTATTATTACTTTGAAGCGTAGCGTGTGCTGTCTTTGAAACTTTTGCTTTTATACGTCCGACTAAGTGAAGTGGCACCACACTGGAACTTCACTGCTATTATTTTTGATTTGTAAAAGAATCATATAAAAAACGTTAGGAGCCGAGCCGTAGTTTGTTGCCTGTTCTTCTAGGCTTGGTCGCGTGGAACTGGCACCTAGACTCACCTAGCCTTAAGACGTTCCAAAGTCATTCTTGAAATTGAAATGAATAAATTTTTATTGAGTTTGAGTTTGAACCCGAAATTAACCAAGCCCTCAAACGAGCCCCTTATGCACGTGACGTATGTTATGCGTCACAATTAGTCACTACTACCTACTGCGGCGCATAAAGAGACTGATTGTGACGCATAACATACGTGACTTAAATTCGCCGTCAAAGAGTCGTATCGTAATTAACAAAAAGCGGCCAAGTGCGAGTCGGACTCGCCCATGTAGGGTTCCGTAGCAGTAAGTAATATAATATAGAAGTTCTAGTAGTTCGTCGAAAGGTGCGGTTCGTGCGGTTTACGATTAATGACGTATTAAAAAGAAAACTACTAACTAGATTTCGTTCAAACCAAATATCGTTGGAAGTTTACATATTAATGTACCTACATCATATATATTTTTTAGTTTTATCATTTTAGAAGTTACCCCCCCCCCCCTCCTCTAACTTCTACCAAGTTTCATCAGTGTAGCTCTTATAGTTTCGTAGAAAAGTGGCTGTGACATACGGACGGACAGACAGACAGACATGACGAATCTATAAGGGTTCCGTTTTTGCATTTGGCTACGGAACCCTAAAAATCCAAATACCATAACTTTTGAACACCTGATCTTTATGAAGGGATGCGAAGGCAGCTCAATAGCTCATTATCATCCTGAAGATTATCCACTGCTGGACATAGGCCTCCTCTATAGGTACATTTCGTTGGTGACAGGGCGGTAAATCTCAAGTGGACAGCCTGGCTAAACGTGGTGATGGCCGGTGGAGTAAAGCCTTGGCCGAAGTCGGGCCGAAGAAATTTGGGGCGTGCGAAAACGCGATGGGTCGGCGACATCGTAAGGGTCACAGGAAACACCTGGACAAGAGACGCACAGGATAGAAGAGGCTGGCAGAAAATGAAGGAGGCCTATAATACCCAACACTGGGTGATACCGGGCTGGAATGTTGATGATGATACATTTCCCGGAAGAACGGTTCTGCGCCCTCGTCATCCACCAACTTACCGCGATATCGCCTTAGAATGTCGTCGGTCAATCGGGTGGGCGTCCTACGTTTCGTCTTCCGGTTTTTGGTCGCTATTTGAGATTCCTTTTTCCCCAACGGTTGTCGGTTCGTCGGACGGATCAAAGATGTAACTTCATCAGTAAGCCATCGCAGCCGAACTCAGTCTAGCAGCAAGTGCTTTGATTGAAAATAGTAAATTCTACTAGGTTAAGTGACTCTACATTTTGTATAGTACCTAATAATTGGCCGAAGAGTCACATTTTTGGTAAAGTAAAAATACACTTGGTTTTCTTAGCACTTAGCTTATGATTATAAGCGTTAAACCAGTTAGGCAACGCAACAACAGCACCCTTGGTGTTGTTGGTGTCTATGGGCGACGGTGATCGCTACCATCAGGTGGGCCGTAAGCTCGTTTGTCTATCTTTTACATAAAAATAAAACTTAAGTAAGTATTTGCGAACGAGATGCGTTAGCGTCATCGTAATTATCATTCAATCTATCGACTCTAAAAAAATATTATTACCTATGTTTTCTTCCAAAAAGCCCAACTTCAGAGCTCATTAAAAACAATACAACACAAATTGGTTCAATATAATTATTTAAGAATAAACATGACAAAACTGTGGACTAGAATCAGGATAAAGTAAAGATTAAAATCTTGAGAAATCGAATTCTGAACCTTTTATGATGAAATTTCTATGGACTAATCTGGTCTAAACTTCCAGATATATTTTTTCAAATCGGTTCATAAATGACTGAGTCATGTGATAGCAAACATAAAGCACAAAAAAACCAACCTAATTGAGAATATCCTCCGTTTTTATATAAACTCGTTTAAAAATACAGTGCTTTTAATTTTTTCTAGATCGATGAACTTTACCTGGAGATTCTATACGAGATTTTACACAATGTGGAGGGCTGTGACGTAGAAAGTGAAGTAGGACAGCTGCATTTGCTGTCCTACATACAAGAGGCTTTCAAGATTTCTAATGATAAGCATGCAGAACTGATGACAAAGGCTAAAGCTAAAAAACCGCCCGAACTGATGTTGGATGTAGAAGTAGTGGTGGATACAAACGGGTTGCGTAACCCGTTTTTGGTAACATACTCGACGTCAAATCGCACCTCATCGAAAACAATAACACTCAACCCAGTTTCAGAGGCACATTTTTCGTTGTAAGTATGCATTGTTTTCTATTGGACTTATGACCGTAAGTCTAAAGTCTATCTATAGTAGGTATATGGTAGGTATTGGTATTTGGTAATAGTGTATGTTTGTGATGAATTGTTTTCTCTTCCTTCAACTTTGCGTTGTAATTTTTTTAAAGATAGCATTTTGTGGTCATGAAGATGCGGAGACGTGGCAATCAATCTGTTAAATCAAAAATGGAATGTCATGATGTTTGATTTTCACTCAATGTAGTATAAAAAGCTCATGATGATTCAAAGCTGTCGTTATATCGCCACAAACATGACCACCGTGTTACGTTTGTATTCACGTGGTTATTTAACAAAAAATTATTTATTTTCAATTGTATTTTATTTAAATTTTATCATTTTTGACGCTACTAATCCTGCGAGCTATATGTCTTGATTCTAAGAGACCGTGGTCCTTATGCTTGGTTAACCCAAATAATATGGACTATGTACAACTACTTACGTGTTATCGAACCTGCTGAATGGAGATAATTCAGTTTCTGTCTTTTATCCAAGGATTCTTTTATCCCATCGCAATAAGACGCGGTCCCCTGATTCGTTTTGATCATGAAAGTTTGAATTTCAGACCGATACTTGGGAATTTTCGCGAAGATTCTCTGTGTTTAGAAGTGTGGTAAGTTTTCTTATTTTATTCAAAGCCCCTAGTATTAGTGCTGCCTTGTTTTTTTATAATTTTACTTTACTATAATTATTGTACTGGTAGTTTTTGATACATACTCTTCCTGCTCTTATTCTACTTTATGGGGGGTCCGCTTGACATGTACCATTGTCCTCTGTCAGCCGTCATCTCTGAATTCACTCCTTTCTTATCCATGTCAAATTTCACACTGTTTATCCATATTTTCTTTGGCCTACCTCCACCCACATATATCCTTCCACATTCATACCTACTGATCACATTCCGTCCACGGCCGTACCACGGCAGCCTGTTGCTCCTAAATTTTTCTGTGACCGTGTGACCGAGTGACTTGTACACTTCCCCTGATATATTCATTCCACCAAACCATAACCATTATACCATTTTTACCAAACCCCTAAAATTACTTTAAGCAATCATCTTCTTTCCCAGTGAAACGACAAATTTTAGTACTTACCTTTACACCAATATGTTACACACAAACTGGCATTGTCTTAGCGTTGTTCATTGGTTTAGGGACTCCAAAACAGCTGAAACGGCAAAACAGAAGCTTAAAAAAATCGCGAAGAACCTTAGCAAGCTGGTGAAGGAATCATTTAATCCGGCGTCTACTGTGAAACAAGACAACGAACTTATCGGCAGGGAAAATATACCACTCAAGGTAATTACATAATTAAAACAGTTCGAAAATATGTGTCAAGTGCACAAAAGGAGCCTCTTTGAGGCGCACTTAAAATCCTTTCACCAATTGGAATCGTGACACGATAAGAAGAAGAAGATTACATAATTACATACTTATTGGTGGATATTTCGAATAAAGCTATAATACAACAACTGTCGCACATGTTCGTTTTTTTTCCGAACGTAACAAATACATTGATTCAGATATACTGAAACCGAATACGGAAAGCGTGTTTATGCGGCCGACTTAAACCCTGCATGACTGCATACATAACTTCGTACCGACACTACCGACACGCTCGTCCGGTTCTGATAGTTCTTCCTTTATACAGTGCATCACCGCGATTGGAAAGGTGACAACGTACAGCGTGCGTAAGAAGAGCAAGGTTTGCCAAGGCGACGTCAAAGTGCGCCTTAACTTCTCGCTAGAGAAGAACAAACAAGTAGCTGCACAGGAACACAGACATATACTGAGGATAATACTGCTACATGAACTGGAGAATTCTAAGGTAAGCTTTATATAGCCTGCTAGTCCCATCACTTATTTCTTCTAAAAAACATACTTTCTCCGCGCATAAAATCTTTTGTGCATCAGATAGGTAAAATTAAAGGCCTTCCTCCGTAACACAGAATGTTAATAACTCAGTTTGAACCTAGTGACCTAGTATTTGAATCCACGACCTTAGAATCCCAAGGCGGGTCGCTACCACAAGGATCCCACAGTGCCAACAGTGCACCCCTCCACTTAATGGACAGACGACATTGTAAAGATCGCGAGAATTCGGTGGAAGGACTCAGAATCGTTCTTCTTATGTGAGTTTGGGTGCGCAGGCAAGGGATTGTCTAATAAAATATCACATAGTACAATATTTATCCACTACACTATCCAGCCACAAACTAAGCAGAGCTTGTACTATGTAATACTCATATTATTATAATATTTTTTGTAAATAGATACTAAGAATTTGGTTTAACACCCAGACAGAGAACAAACATTATGCGTTCGTCGCACAAATATCTGTTCTCCGTGAGGATCGAAGCCACGCCCTACGACACAGAAGCTACCATACTGAGCTCACAAGCACTCACAAAAGCCCGACAAAAGCCAAAAACATAAAACCTTTCTATGTCCAGGTTGCACCATTTTGTTGGTCAGGAAACTTCACTACTCAAGCCCAGACGATAATCACACTGCACGGAGCGCAAAACGGGCTCATCAAACAAGACATATCTCTAGTCCAGTGGTGTGTGTATTGCGCCGTCACTACAGACCATCCCCTCAGCTTTGCTCTCTTCAATACTCTGCTAGACAAGATCTCCGAACCGGTCAAATCTGGTAAGTTTTCATCGCAGTGCGGTTATAAGCCCCATAATATTGTCAGAAATTTTAAACTACGCCATCTAGCCCTAAATTATGCAAAGCTTGTAGTGTGATAAATAAATAAATAATTTATTTATAGTTTTTTCCCTTTCTACTACTACTACTCGATAAGAATATCGACTGTTAAAACTGATATGAATTGATCTCTGAACAGGTTAAGGATTTTTTCATTTACTGTAGAAAAGAGATGGATGTATTTTTGAAGCTTAAAGGTTATAGCACATTATACCGGCACCGCAACTGCGCAGCTGCAGCACGGTGTCGCCTCGAATTTAGACTACGGCTAGCTGCCAGCGCGCTAACTACGCGTTGTCTGCAAGGTGCAAGCTCGCAGTCCGCGCGCCGGCCGCGACGTGTAAGCTCACAGTCCGCGCGGTGGCCGCGCGCGAGGTGCAAGCTTGCTGTCACCGCGAACTCAATATTGTTATATGGCGTTTATGATTGAACACTCGCCTCGCTTTCGCTGCCGACTCGGAGTCGGCGCGTAATAAGCATGCCGTCGGCGCGCTGTGCGCACAAGGTCCGCTCGCTTGCAGCACGCGGGCTGCGAGTCGAGTTGTGTGGTAGCGGCAAGCGCGCTGACTGCCCGCCGTTGGCTTTTTCATATTGACATTATGAAATATATTATACTACACACGATTTAATGCTCTAAATTGAATGACAAGTAAATTGCTGGTTTGGAGCGGTGCTGTTGCGGTGCCGGTATAATGTGCTATAACCTTAAGTTTTACTTGCAATGTATATATTGTATGTAGGCATGTTTATGCATAGGTATATTTGCTCTGGTGGAAACTTTGTGCAAAAGCTTGCAACATAACTTTGAAGCAGATATCTTTAACCGTTTGAGTTGAAATTTTGTCTGTTTGTACACATTCTGTATGACAATGCCGTGTGATGTCATTCTAAATCTAATATGTCGGATGTTCTATCTAGTGGTTTAAATTTAAATGATCTTAGGCTACGACTGAAACATATTTTTTTCCCTAGCAGTGGACTTCTTCAGGCTGATGATGATGATGTTTTTCCTCCTCAGGATTATTAAATGAAGAGAATATTAAGCTATTCTGGGATGCAGCCAAGAAACTTCTTCCCTTATGCTTCAGCCACATCAGCGAAGATGATAAACCCGCCATGAGAGACCGCAGAGTAGTTCTCGAAATATTGAACAAACTATCAGTTTTGGACGTGCCTGATTCAATAGACTTGTTCCCGGAAAATCTTTACGGGTGGTTGAGATATAACAAGGAGGGTGAAAGGTTGACGATCGACGATGTGTTGCAGCAAGCGGTGATACAGGGCGCTTCTGATTGGTTCGTCCATATTCTAAACCAGAATTATCATATTCTAGAAGACAAAAGTGAAAAGTCAACATTGCAGCATCTAATTAAAGTAATACAGTTGGTGCATTCTGACATAAAGAAAGCTGAGAAGTACTATGATCTACACTTTGTTGAGTAAGTAAACTGACACTGATGTTATTGGTAGATCAGGTAGTGTTCTCGAAGCGGAGATGGGCTGTATACCAGTGCAGTTCAGCACCTGACTAATAGGTCATGCCATTTCAAGCAGTATAAAGCTGAGTCAGGGCCTATTTGACATAATAATCTTTTTATACCATTCAGCATGGGACGGGACTGGATGGGTCTCAGTTATGTTGGTAGTATTGGCTTAGGTAGGTAGGTTAACAGAATTAATAATGTTGTACCTCCATTTTCTGCCTATCTTCAGCTGTCCGTTCTCTGTTTTATTGTATTTGTATTACGTATACGCCTTTATGTTAAACAATAATAGTTATTTGTTATACAGGAGTGCAAAGCTGCTTTTTAACCGCGTGCTCAATTTTGATGACTGAGCAAGCGCAGGATTCTTATGTTTAACGACGAGCGTAGCGAGTGATTTAAAAGTTAGAATCCTAAGCGTTGGCGAAGGAATCAAAAGAGCACAAGGTGAAAAATCTTTGCACTCGAGTGCAACACGTAACTTTTCATCCCACCTCAGCGAGGAAATGACTAAATGCAAAAAAAGAACATGGCGCGACTAAAAGTAACACACCAAGAAGGTTCCGAGTACGAGTTATTAACAAATTTAAAAAGGTTGTATGATAAATTCGGCACCATGCAGGTAGAAGTAAATAGGTTTAATGGTGTTTTGAATTCACAAATACACCAAGAAGGTTACGAGTGCGAGTTTTTAACAAAATAATAAATTATAGTTTAAAAAACTAAAAAAAAACGCTTTTATAACTGATTGAACTAAAAAGTTGAAAATAAAACTGTAATAATCAATTGAAAATTTATATTATTGTAAAAAAGCGTGGGGTGCTTTTTATAATAACTTCAGATATAATAAACTATTGATAAAATATTTACAACAATCAAAATCAAGCCCCCCACGCTTTTTGTACAATAATATAAATTTTCAATTGATTATTACAGTTTTATTTTCAACTTTTTAGTTCAATCAGTTATAAAAGCGTTTTTTTTTAGTTTTTTAAACTATAATTTTTTTTTACCTTTTTAGTTTTTTTTTTTTCATGTATTTTTTTTTCATATTATTGCATTGTCTGTCATCTGTCATCGACCTTTGACAGATGTGCAGAGTTTGAATCAAATCTGATCGTTCAAAGTAGGTTTTTTTTATTTTTTTTTTATTTCTTTTCATTTTTTTTATTTTTTTTTTCATATTATTGCATTGTCATCGACCTTTGACAGGTGTGCAAAGTTTGAATCAAATCTGATCGTTCAAAGTAGGACAAAATCGAGCTCAAAGGGGTCGGTTACATACATACATACATACATAGGTACATACATACAGGTGAAGCTAATAAAAGCGTTATAAAAAGGTTGTATGATAAGTTCGGCACCATGGAGGTAGAAGTAAATACCTAGGTTGTGTATTCACAAACTTATTGAACACGATATTCTAAATTCAAATTTACTTTATCCTCTAGCGGATAAAAACGGCTTTTCCAGTCAGAAATTAAACAGCAAAAACACACTTTCAGAGCTGGTGGGATGAAAATGTATTTTCTTTCGTTCTTTCTTTCATGCACTGACTATCGCTTCTTGTGTAACATGATATTTGAGATGTTTACCATGCCTAGGAATTCCGGTCAATGTCCTCAACATTTACCTCAAGATTACCTACCCTTGATTACTTGATAAATGTTTTCCTTGTTATTCTGTCTAGCGTAGCCGACTCATAAATTCATTCACACGACATGCTAGTACAAATAGGTACTTAATATTCAAATAAGACTCCATTTTCCTCGTGCGTATCAAACCTATTATGTCTAGCTTAGACGATTCACACACACACTTCGAAGCTTCAAGTTGGTATAGTATAATGACAAAGATTTACAGGTCAGATATTAAAAAAATAGACGAACTAATTATCAACTGTAGGCCTACCACAAGCTCTATCTGGCTCTGGTTTAGAGTCTGTGTGAGTGCTCGCCAGTGTATTATACTGAGTATGTGACGATTCCGAAGTAGTATTTATTTAAATAGCACTCATACAGACTCAAAGCCAGAGCCAGAGATAGACCCAGACAGAGCTTGTGGTGGACATACTGGTTTCATATAATTGTGTTTTTTTTTTTAATGTTTTATTCAGTAGGCCTACCATAAGCTCTGTCTGGCTTTGTCTCTGGCTCTGGTTTTGATTTTATGTGAGTGCTAATCAGTGTATTACTGTATGCACCTCAAGGATGAGTCTAAGTACCAATTCCTCGCGACCAAGCCTAGAACAGTCAACAAACTACGCCTTGGTTCCTATACTATTTTTTTGTGTGATCCTCTTGTAAAATATTTGTTTATAGTCTATTCATTCTAGTTCGTGAATTTACATTTTAATCATTTCGTATTGTTCTTTAAAAGGGCAGTTACATAACTCTACCTCACTTGGACTTGTATATTTTTAGCCCCGTTCTCATGAACGTAATTTAGGCTTAAGTTAGTCCTGTCACTGTCTGTGTTTGTTGGTTGACATTTTTTTTTTAAATAAATGGTCTGAAAATTGATTCATGTCTAGAACAAGAGATTGGAAGCGTAAAAAATATGTATGAATGTGGATGTTCTAACAACGTATTATTTCTATTTCAGTACATTGAACTTCCCTTATCCAAAGGCATTATACAGGCTTCACGAGAAAAAAATCGCGTCTATAGTCGAGCCCACAGTATTTGAAGTGTGCAAGAGTCTAAAACGGCTGAGGCAAAGCGAAGGATTGACGCAGGGCGTGCCTAAAACCGACGGAATCAATGGAGACACCGAGATCGGCACGCCGATGGTGGAAAACGAAGCATTGGCGATGGGAACTGCGCTGTTTG
The DNA here is from genome assembly GCA_939531255.2 of Thera britannica. NCBI lineage: Eukaryota > Metazoa > Arthropoda > Insecta > Lepidoptera > Geometridae > Thera > Thera britannica. The sequence goes on from OW618034.2 coordinate 21,336,136, forward strand.
AGCTATATTTTACAGTGAAAGAGTTTTTCAAGTGAGTACAAAATTACCATGAATCACTAAGGTAGATGTTTCTATCGATACGGAATAACGCTACGTATTCATCATGTCAGTCCCAGCATAACAAGAGATGGAGAAACACAAGTCAGACGAAGGCAATACAAAAGCAAAAGTTTTGAAAACAGCACACATGATAGGTACAGACATTGCGAATTGACAGTCACAGCGAACGATGCCCGCGATCAGAGGCTCAGTTCGCTCAGTATATCGCTCAGAGCAGAGCTATAGCTGTGATAAATAAACAGTGCTTATTGTTCTCAGGGCTAATTTATATCTATCTCTTTTAAAGGCTTGTCAAAAACAAGGACTGTCATTTTTAGTGTTCCGTAGCCAAATGGCAAAGACGGAACCCTTATAGTCTGTCTATCTGTAAGAGATGTCTTACGGAGAGAGTCTGTAAGATTTTAACACAAAAATAGAAAATAAACAATAAATTTTGGGGGTCATACTTGAACCTGAAACTCATCTCACCTTTTTTTTCATCAAACCCTTAGTGTCTATGTTTTCTAATATAGTTTTTTTCTAAATTGAATAGTTTGCGCGAGTGACACTTCCAAAGTACGAAAATGTGTAACTTCCCCCTTTAACTTCTAAAATAAGAGAATGATAAAACTAAAAAAAATATATGATGTTCATTACCTTAATGACTGGCCTCTCAGCTCAGTTGGTAGTAACTCTGCCTTCTGCGCCGTTGGTCGTGGGTTCGATCCCCACCGAGAACAAATATTTGTGTGGTGAACATCGATGTTTGTTCTCTGTCTGGGTGTTATATTGTATTCTAAGTATGTATTTACAAAAAAAAGTATATAAGTATTTTATCAGCTATCTGGTTCCCATAGTACAAGCTCTGCTTAGTTTGGGACTAGATAGTGTTGTGTGGATTGTTAAAAATATTTATTATTACTTTTATATTTATTATTATTACCATACAAACTTCCACCGAAAATGGTTGTACGAGATCTAGTTACTTATAAGTCGGATTTTTAATTAGACGATACCCACTGACAGAAGCTAATGTCACTTTGTAAAATAATGTTGCCATATTTAAAGTAATAGTGCTGCGTTCAGTTCTCGTTCAATCAGATGAATGAACAATGAGCGAATAGTTAATCATTTCAAACTATAAAATAATATTGAAATTTGAATAAAAAAATGTATAAAAGTGCTCTGATATAAGTTAGGTACTTGTAGTATGTAATTACAATAGTTTTTTGACGGTTTATTACAAAGCGCGGCGTGGCGACTAGTGCCAACACCGATGAACGCCATGCGCGTCGGTCACCATTTTGTTTGTAATTCGGCTTCTAACCTCTGATCTGATAGCACGAATGTTTTTCTGCGCTCACGCTGTTTCGTTATTGATTTTTTAAAGTTTTTCGTTACGTTGTGTTTGTGGTAACTGTTGTGTATTTTGTTGCTATATTGTTTCACGCGAACGATATGGATCCTCAACCGGGCACGTCAAGTCAAAATCGGCACACTAACTATTCACTTGAAAAATGAGGCAATTTCATTCATTCAGGAGTTTTTTCAATCATTCACTTTGTCACAACACTATTTTTATTTCATCAAAAACTGACAACACAGTAAACGTCAGCTAGCTTCGTCTAATTAAAAATCCGAGTATAGTAGTTTTTTTAATTCATTATTATATCGTAAACAGCAATTTACCTTTCGACGAACTATTAGAAATTTTTAAAATAAGTTAAGCCCAAATTAGTAAATGCATTTAGGACCTCAAATTAAACCATACTTATTTCTTGTGAATGAAAGAACATCCTGGTTAGAATTTCATGTTTTACTAAGCCCAAATCACAATTATGAGCTAATAAAAACACCTACGTCACCTTGTCATGTTTAAAGAATTAGCGCCTTTTTTTCGGATAATAGCAATAACTTTGTGAAAATAATGTCCAGGCAAACGTTATACCACGTAAGAAAGCTGATTAAGTGTACAAGTTTTTAAAATAATGGTTTAGTGTAGTGTCATACATTTTTTTAACAGGAGAATCTTTCAAAGTTTTGGTTTTTCCGAAGAAAAAACAGAAACTTGGTAATATGTTTTTTTCTAGAAGACCTGAAAGTTGCTACATACAAATAATGTATTATATGACATTGGTAAACTATCCAGCTTTCATTTACAGAAATCAGATCTTAAAAACGTTATCATTTGTAGACACAGCATCAAAAATACTCACTCAAAGTAGAAAAAAGAAAAAAAAAGAAAAAAAAAATTTTTTGAGACCCGCGGGTCTTTTGGAAAACTAGGCAAATTAGTTGTTGGAAATTATCTCTGCTGTCATGTCATTAACCTTGATCCATTATTTACCGAACACCCTGTATAATGAGTAACTAGCAGTTGGTAACCGAGCTTCGCTCGGATTTTTTTTCGTTTGTATTTATAAGAAATCATAAGAGTCATATTATTATCTTTATTGGTTTATTTTTACAGAACAACAACGCCTTTTCTTTTCTGAAAATGAATCCTAGCTAGATCGATTTATCGCCCCCGAAACCCTCTGTATACTTAATTTCATGAAAATCATTGGCTCAATTTCCAAGATCCTAAATATATATACATATATTATATACACAAGATTTTCTCGTTTAAAGGTATAAGATTTTTAAGAAATCATAAGAGTCATATTATTATCTTTATTGGTTTATTCTTACTGAACAACGCCATCTGCTGGACATGCTTGCAGTTAGTTGCTCACAATCGTCAATAGATGGCAGGAGCAGTCACATATTCAGTTTATGTTTAACTATTGAACTCTGAGTGAAATAATCATTTTCTTAAAATGAATCCTAGCTAGATCAATTTATCGTCCCCGAAAACTCCTGTATACTAAATTTCGTGAAAATCGTTGGTGCAGTTTCCGAGATCCTAAATATAAGATAAGATTGAGTGACGTTACATGATTTTTCTCATTCCAGGTTAGGACAAGCTCTAAACGAGACCGAATGGAGTACATATGCCATATCCAACTTCCATACTTGGTTCTTATGCGGGGTAGCCCAATGGCTCGACGTAGCCGCAATCAAAGCACTGTCCAGGATAGAAAAGGCTGTGGATCTCGATAATTTGAAGCAAGTTGATACTAACGTGAAGTACAGTAGTTCAGGAGTCGATACATTTAACATCTTCTATCAGATCAAGGAATCCTGGACACAGTTGGCATGGCCTGATATTGTGCAGTGCTCTAAGTTCTTCGCTAAGATTGTTAATGTGAGTTTTTATGGGTGCGGTCAATGTACACCTAGTTAAAACGAATTCAAATTTTACCACTGTGAAATGGTTGGGCCTATGTTCACTGTAGCAATTCAATAATTCAATTATTAGGTACTCATTTTTATTAGCGATACATAATTGTCCTAAAGGAGATAAGTAGAGCCTTTGAAGTTATTGTTGCCCCTAGTTTTCACAAGATCATGCTTTATTTGACAAGCCTCACAGTTTAGTTGGCAGTAGTCTTCTGTGCTGTAGGTTCCATCTGGGAGATTCGATCTCCACTCAGCACTTACATTTGTAGGGTAAACACGTATTGTTAAAAATACCGATATAAGCATTTCCTGAAGCAGATCTCATCGGACCTTAACCAGTAAGTAGGTACATATTGTTAATTTTAATAATTATCTAAGCTTTCCTTTTTATGAAAGCATGCCAACGCCATTCTCTACCCCTAAGGTTGGCAAGTAGAAAATGCTTATAGCATTAAGCCCACCTTTTGTACATTAATTTTCTTGGCTGTGAGATAGAATCTTGATAGATAACAATGTTTATTCAGCCAACACAAACAATACATGTCCGCTTATAGCGTACCCCGCCCCATCACCGCGCCGTTTCAATCAATCTCCTCATAAAGTTTTTCCTCATTCCAGGACATTTGCCGATGCTGCGTATTCTACTCCGACAAGATGGCGGCTCGGGTTGACAGCGTCGGTACAGTCAACACCGAGTTCAAAGTGACCACAGAGTGGTGTGTTGCCATCAACAATATTATTATAGACTACGTGAAGCGGATCCTGCGTGCGGTAGGTATTTATTATGCATCTTAGTAAATTTATTCATTTATGTATTTTTGTTATTTTTTACTTTTGTTTTAATGTACACAAACCTGCCTATATAGGCACCTCTCCCTAGCCTCAAAGGTTTGCTGTAAGAAAACTCTACTCAGGGTTAAGCTCGCCTTTGTACATGTCCTCTATTTCTGTTCTTTTTCTATGTTTTGTATTGTGTGCAATATAGAATTAAGAATTAAGTTGGTACATATTGTTAATTTTTGTATCTAATAAGCTTTCCTTTTTATGTAAGCATGGCAACGCCATTCTCTACCCCTAAGGTTGGCAAGTAGAAAATGCTTATAGCATTAAGCCCACCTTTTGTACATTTATTTTCTTGGCTGTGAGATAGAATCTTGATAGATAACAATGTTTATTCAGCCAACACAAACAATACATGCTGCGCTTATAGCGTACCTCGCCCCATCACCGCGCCGTTTCAATCAATCTCCTCATAAAGTTTTTCCTCATTCCAGGACATTTGCCGACGCTGCGTATTCTACTCCGACAAGATGGCGGCCTGGGTTGACAGCGTCGGTACAGTCAACACCGAGTTCAAAGTGACCACAGAGTGGTGTGTTGCCATCCACAATATAGACTACGTGAAGCGGATCCTGAGAACAGAACCGTTTTTGGTCGAGCTGGGAATGGACGATATTGTGCAGAGGTTGAGCGAAGAGATATCGCCTGTTGAAGCTCAGAGGTGCGTTTATATTTTTTGGAGTTTACTCCTTAAGAATCGGTTTTTTGATATAAGGCGCCCGGTATGAGAAAAATGTGAGGTGTAAAATCTACTGAACGAATGACCTCGTTACGTTTTTGGTGCGCAACCTATCGTGCGCAATTTTCTAATTTGGTGTGAGCAGTGCAGCTAGATCGTGGGTAGTGTGTAACCTTACTTTGCCTATACTTTATAATGCTTTCTCTCACTCTTACTGATGGCAAAACATCTTATAGTGGGGGTACGCTCTACGCACGATCTGGCTGCACTGGTATAGAGTATGCTGCAAAGCGACTATATCTATATGTTATTGAGCTTGTTGAGCTTGTTGCGTCTGTTTTGACAATCGTACTTAAGGAGTAAACTCCAGTCGTGCGTCGGAGCTGACACACACAATTTTTTTTATGAAGAAGGTTCGGTTTATCCTTTTGCCAAAACCCATCTGTTTGTTGTATTTTTATCATTGTTTATAGAATGTTGCCACGGGTGATAAAAAAAGGCACTAATGGGTGGATCATTTCAGAATAATAATAAATATTGTGGACAATCCATACCACACTATCTAACCCCAAATTAAGCAGACTTTGTACTGTGGAAACCAGATAAGTTACGTGCATATTTTTTTGTAAATACATACCTAGAATACAATATAACACCTAGACAGACAACAGACATCTGCGTTCACAACACAAATATTTTGTTTTCGAATGAGATGCAGGTAGAAACTTACATACATACATACAATGTCCGTTTATTTTCAGATACAAAGAAAAAATGCAAAATCTCATCGCGAATGCCATAGATACAGTCCAGAAAAACATCGAAGATCTTCTACTGGAGATGGTTCGAAAGGTAAGATATTTTCTAAATATTTGTCTCACCTCAAGCGTCAGGCAGGATTGTCCACTGATTATAGGTTATGCGTCGTTACTAGAGATGGGTTTTTGCCTGGGCATTTATGGACGTATTGAGTAAATGCCGAGTATACGTCCATTTATGCCCAGTAAACGTCCCAAAACAGGGCGGATATATTTTTAATGAGAATTTCGCAAAATTCACAAATTATTACACAATGCTAAGTTTAAATAAAAAAAACCTTTTTAGTCATTTGATCTATAATCATCATCAGACTGAAGAAGTCCACTGCTGGACATATGCCTCCCCTACACATTTCCAGGAAGAACGATTCTGAGCCCTTTCCATCCACCGACTTCCTGCGATCTTAACAATGTCGTCAGGCCATCTGGTGGGTGGGCGCCATACTTTTCGTTTTCCGGTTCGTGGTCGCCATTCGAGAACCTTTATTCCCCAAAGGTTGTCAGTTCTTCGAGCTATATGACCTGTAATGTAACGACTCGTTACATTGAATTCCCTTTACAATGACCTAAAATATTATATGTATATTTTTTATGTGACGTGTTGGACATCAAATGAAGGGGCTTACTTATGACATTTTAAAATAAATATATTGCTAGCTTTTGCACGTGGCTTTGCTTGCACACGATAAATGGAAATAATGTCTAAACTACGCCTAAGATGTAAACCAATACAAAAATAAGCTTAGGAACTAGTTCTTACTAGTTACAGGTTTTAGTTTATAAGTTTATAAGTTTATCCGTGCATCAACGTGAAAAAATACGACGTAGAGATGTTTAGTTTTAAACTGGAACCGTATCAGGAAATCGTTTTGAATTTCACATTTGTTTGATAAATTTCAGATGATGACAGCCATCACTCATTTCCTATACAAAGGCGCAGAGTCACTCCACCGAGACTGTCCAGACTGTTTATGCTTGGACCGCGTCATGCAATATCTCGAAGACAATCTGACCATATTGCATCAACATCTCGGCAACGAAATCTTCTCAAGAACTCAGGACTTATTGTTGGAGAAACTTTTTAAAGTTATTTATGAACTGGTCCAAGCTAATATTAAAGTACATACATTTTGTCTTTCTTCTTTAACTTATTACTAATTGAATAATCTATTATTATCCGTTTGATAGTGTCCCAGTGAAATGTATTTTAATACAGGGTTATTCATTATTCAAATACTCAGGAATTAGGATCAATCAAATTAGGTTTTGTTACGAAAATCCCGAGAAAATCGATGAAGATTATTCTTTCGAATCATTGGCACGTTGTTACATCTAAAATACCATTTCGTATCAAAGGCGAGGTGCCTGACTTTTTAGCGTTCCGTAGCCAAATGGCAAAAACAGAACCCTTATAGATTCGTCATGTCTGTCTGTCTGTCTGTATGTCCGTCCGTATGTCACAGGCTTTTTTGTGAACTGCATTAAGATTTTTACACAAAAGTAGAAAAAAAACCATACTTGAAACTGAAACTCAAAATTTTTTTTTTCAATAAATCCATACGTGTGGGGTCTATGACTAGGTCTTCAAAAATGATGTTGAGGTTTCTAATATCGTTTTTTTCTAAACTGAATAGTTTGCGCTTCCAAAGTGATAAAATGTGTGTCCCCCCCCCCCTCTAACTTCTAAAATAAGGGAATGATAAAACTAAAAAAAAAAATATATCTATGTAAACTTCCAACGATATTTGGTTTGAACTAGATCTAGTGAGTAGTTTTTTTTAATACGTCATAAATCGTAAACAATTACAATGCAATTTGCCTTTCGACGAACTACAAGAATTTTTATATTATGTTACTTGTTGCTACGGAACCCTTCATGGGCGAGTCCACTCGCACTTGGCCGCTTTTTTTTACCTTAGAACGCTCGCGCGCCGCGAGCGACACTCTGCGTTCAGTCACCGCCTGGGTGGCGACGATAGGTCATCGTCTTGTTCTCCGTGGCAATGATTATGCAATATGTCGTTAAGAAATTAATAAAATTAAAATTTTGATACAAAAACTTAAATCAGTTTAGATATTAAATTGATTCGGCCAAACAAATATTCACGACCCAAAAATTAGGCCCTGTCAGTTTGTGTAGCTAATAATGAATAACCCTGTATATAATAGCAGCGAAGCCCGGTGTTGCCCGGGTAGAGACTTTGGGGAAGTTTGTGTGTGTCTAAGAGTATTTTGTGTTATTGATGGGATAATCATAACCTATATAAATGTTAATATATCTAAAACTACTAACTGTATCAATTTGAACTGTGCACCCCATCATTAAACTAAAGTAAAAAAACAATGCACCTATACAATTATGTCTGTGTGTATAACGAGAATAAAAAGGGTAGACGAACGATTTTGAATTTTAGTCGACTAGTTTCAATCTAAAGCTGAAGTGCCAGTTGCAGCTGAGTGTTTTGGGCATCATTACTGCCTTATCAAATAGGTGCCGAATTCAATCAAATCCATGTTTATTTTACGATTTACATTACAGAAACGGAGACCACCGTCCTTTTTCGCAAAGTTCGATGAGTGCATCAAAATGATGATCCATTTATTCGGCAAAAAGGCATTCACATCCGACATTCTCAAAAGTGTTGAAGATCTGTTGAAAATCCACGGCATGGAGACCAGAGAGTTGATTCATCAATACCACTTGGAGAGGTGGCAGGAACAACAAGCGATTGTTGAGCCGAAGATGGGCATACTGACAGTACGAGCGCAGTTCATAAAATGTGACCTAAAAGTGGAGATTATAAATGCACGGAATTTGATGCCCACGGATTCTAATGGTTAGAATTTTAATCTAGATTGAAAATCAAATGTGAATAAATAATATTAATAATCATTATGTGTGTGAAATCCGATGCTGTCGTTTGTTCTTCCATCCACATATTTCATGTTTGAGCTTATTTTGAGCCTCAAATCCAAAATGTATATCTTTCCCATCTAACGGATTAAGTATACCTACGCTTTTGTCAGTTTGGATTACACAACCCAGAGTGATTTTTTAACGAATTAAACTGAGAGACTAGTCGCTCAATGTGACGCCAAAATCGTCAGTTTTTATCTTACGGCCAGTGTTTAGTTACAATATTTAATTTCAGAATACTGTAACTCGTACGTGCGGGTTAGAATACTTCCAGAAGATATGTTCGTGAACGTTGTCAAACCCAAAACTCGGACGCGCAAGACCCTCTTCCCGCTGTATGAAGGCGAGTTCATAATGTAAGTATTTGATTCCGGTCCTTGTGGGTGCTGGTGGCCTAGTGGTAGCGGTCCCGCCTTCCGATCCTAAGGTCGTGGGTTCAAATCCAGTCGTGTACCAGTGAGTTTTTCTGCCCAAAAAAATTATGTACACTATGCCAGTGCTCTCAAACAGTGAAGGAAAAAAAACACCGTGAGGAAACCGGCATATCGTAGAATCTAAGAAGTTCGAAAATATGTGCCAAGTGCACAAAAGGAGCCTCTTTGAGGCGCACTTAAAATCCTTTCACCACACTTGGTTCTAAAAAATCAGTGAAATGAAAAAGAAGAACAAGAAGATTCCGGTCCCGATGAAGTCGTGGGTTCGAATCTCTTTCGGTTAAGTAACTTTTTTTTAAACTTTCATAACTTAGGTATGCTGTAGTTAATAGTAAAAATAAATGTAAATTAATAATATTATAAGAGTGTAAATTAGTTAGAAGTAAGGAAAAATAAAGCTTCTTATCGTTTCCAACAGTGTGTGAAAGTGACCACTATTATAACGAATCAAATCAAATCTAAAGTGTATTTTTTCAGTAGGATTGCAAGAATCACTTTGAAAAGTATGAACTTTTAAACTACGGATCGGTTCTTTTATTTTTATATGATCCTTTTACAATCCTAAAATAATAGCACTGAAGTTCCAGTGTGGTGCCACTTCATTAAGTGAACAAGTTGTAATTGTCGTCAGTTCCCTTACGCACGAGCAGCGCAACGCAGCTGAGGGAATGCTGCACTTCGTGATCAAAGACAAGGACATGTTCAGTATGAGTAACACGTTCGTCGGCGAGGCGTACTTGCACTTCAACGAGATCCCGGACACGCCGGCGCTTATATCCAGTCTGCCGCAGCAACTGCTCACGCTTGCTCGCCCCGCTTCTATCGGTAACTATTATCTAATTTAACTGTCCTCCAAATGTCTCTTCTACATGCGGCCGAACTTGCGCTTTGAAAAGCAAAAGCCTCATGGTCTAAAATACTGCTTGGCTCGGTTTAGCACCCAAGTTTCATGGAGGTCAGTGCAGCCTTTGCTTCGAGATAACTCCCATACCCTTATCAGATATCTCAACACCCAGAATTCCGATGCTGTCCGAGATGGTCAGGGGAACGTCCTCAAAACTTGGAGCCACGGTGAACGGAGCCTTTTTCGATGAAAAGGAGCAAACTTGATTCTTCGTTGGTTTGAAAGTGACCAAGTGCCTTGGAGCGAGTCTCTGGTTGGGGTGTCTCAACATCAGACACTAGTCTGTGCCTGCTCTCATCAACCTCAGAACGCGAGGCGTTTGTACGGCCGAGTAAAATTAGTGGAAATGGATAGAATGGAGGTCCAGGAATGGACTTCTTCAAGCTGGTTAATAATGTTGATGATCTCTTATCACTATTGGGCAGTATCTTTCTTCTTCTCCTTCCTGCCATCATCATTGTTGATTGAACTTGACATAACCTATCCCTTAAATACAAAATTGAACTAAGCAAACTTATTTTTCTATTAGATGGAGAAGCAATCAAAGCATTGAAAAATCGACAAAAAGACAAGCAAGCTCGCGATTTTCTCAAGAAACAGAGACAAAAGATGCCGAGCAAACAGCAATAGGTGGAGCCGAGCTCTATCGTTTGAACCAGTTCGGAAAGTGTGTTTTTGCTGTTCAATATCTGACTGCAACTGCAAAAGCCGTTTTTATCCGCTAGAGGATAAAGTAAATTTTAATTTAAAATATCGTGTTCACTAAGTTTGTGAATACACAACCTATTTACTTCTACCTCCATGGTGCCGAATTTATCATACAACCTTTTTTAATTTGTTAAAACTCATACAGAAGACGGCACCACAACAAATTTTTCCCACTTTGGTGGCGCTAATTATCACGATTTTTAAATGAAAACTAAACACTCATATAATTTTTTTATAACCTTGAAACAAAGTTTTTCTAAAGTAGCAGAAGCATAACTAAAATGGAATGGTAAACTGAATAGTAAAGTTGGTGGCACTGGGTGTCATAATATAATTATTTGTAGACCCATAATAGTGTAAAGCTCTTAATCTATTGTTTGTTTGTAGCAAGCTATAATCCTGCTTTAATTTATCTAGCACAGGATATTTTTTAAATCTAGCCTTCTCACGGGTTTGTAGAAAAGTAGAAACCACATTTTAAAAGCAGTTCGGCACTAATGTATCGTTAAAGTGTTTAGGCATAATAATACAGTATATCAAATACAAAGTACATTAAGCATTTAGATCTCACTCGTCGTGACAAACAAAACTGATAAGAATTGAACTAAACTGATTAACCTCTACAATATTTTAAACGATACACTGAAGATTTTTTCTTTGTGTTTTGTTTGTTTCGTGTGCAGTACGAGGAAACTAAAAACCTGGTGGTGGAAACTAAAAAACTGGCGTGGTACCGGCATGTCATGAGGAGGGATGAAAGTCATGTGACTAAAGGAGAGTAATGAGTATGGATGTGGATGGATATGTGAGCAGAGGTAAACCAAGGAAAACGTGGATGAACTGTGTGAAAGATGACATGAATAAGAGAGGAGTGAATGCAAAGATGACGGCTGACAGAGGGGAATGGAAGAGGAAGACATGTTGTGCCGACCCCGCATAGAGTGGGATAAGGGCAGGAAGAAGAGAGAGCATCAACATTTATACTGTACAGATAGATAGATAAAAGTTATATATCTATCTATATGTCTTTTTCACTCATAACTGTTATTAAATTCTTTGTGGTAAGGTTCTAAGGAACATACTTCAGGCACCAGTCTTTCATAATATTGGCATATCTACATTGTGGAAGAAAAAAATGCATTTATTCCTAAAACTATGAAGACCATCACAGCCCTGTTGTAGCTCTGCCTTCTGCGCCGTATATCGTGGGTTCGATCCCCACAGAAAACAAATATTTGTGTGGTTAACGCAGATGTTTGTTCTCTGTCTGGGTGTTATATTGTATTCTTAGTATTAATGTGTATTAACAAATAAAAAAATGAGTGTTTAAACATAAGTATTATATTATTTTAGCTAGGTATCTGCTTCCTATACTACAAGCTCTACTTAATTTCACATCTAATCCACAATACTAATTTATTTATTAAACTTTTTTTGTCACAATCTATGCCGATTTTTGCAGTATGTGTATAGGTAAAAAATAAAATATATTTTATATTTATATTTTTTATGTTCTGTAAGATTACAAACTTACAAAGCTTAAAAGAATGAACATGAACTATGACTTTTTCAAGCAAGGTACTTTTATACGATACAATTTGATAAAAACGCTTATTTGTATAGGTCTGTGATACAATAAAGTGCCTCATTATTTTCTTCCCATTTTTGGTTGCATAAATTGTTTCTTTACATGATTTTATTCAGCTTGTAAGATATTTGTAGAACGTAAAAATTTGTAAAGTTTTATTTCTATGGGTATCTTTATTATTATCTTCTATTCTGAAACAAAAATAATGGTTTTTATATACATACCTACATGTCAAATTGTACGTATAAGTATAGCAAGAATGTTACTTTAAAGTCTAGTTTTTGTTCTTTATTATTTTATTTATGTCATTAAACCATTTCTATGAATCGGTGATTTTACTTTTGAACCCAGAAAAATATAGACCACAAAAATAACAGAGACTTTTTCAAAAAGTCTCGTAGAAAATTTACTAATTTTCGGAAAGCAATCAGGCTCCTTATGTGGCTCGCCATAAGGTCAGTCATAGAATGCCCTTGAGAAAGATGGATGGATGGAAAATACAATAAAGTAAATTTTAAACGCTTAAAAACCTGACTTAATAGCCAAACTACTGTACCAATTTTCATTAAATTTATATGGGACTAATCTTGAAGCATAACTAAATAATCGAATAGGTTTATAAAATTAACTCAATTTTTTTAAAGTCTGCTGTAAAAGGGTAATGGTACGTAGGTAAAATACAGAAGCTGAAGAACCATCATTTTGTAAACCGGGTTTGGGAATCCCTAATCGGATTAAGCAACGGATCACATCTCTAGTGGTGAAGGAAAGAAGAAGGAGGACGTCGTGTTGCGTAGTTGTATTGTTTTGCCGGGTAATAAGTAAAACAGAGTTCTAGCTGAGGAGTTCAATGAGGAGTTTTCGCCCTATTCATTTGAAAACGCCAGTCGCGGCGTGCAGCGTAAACAGCAAGCTGTACGGTAAGTAGGTAGCTGGCAGCGCTAGTGTGAGTGGTTTACAACAAATTAATTACACTGGTCCCCAGTAGCGGGCGCTCTGGGCTACGGGTGTTATTGCTTCATGCATATAAAGTAATAACTGCTACAATCTCCGAGTTGTTAACTATTTTGCGCGTTTCCACTGTTTTATCCGGCTCGAAGAACATTAACTTACCTACTTAATAAAAATCGGTTGTCTGTAAAGTCGGTTTACTAACGATAGTTGAACGTGACAACGTCATAAGCTGCAATTATCGTTTCACACCACATTCACTTTTCACTGCACTTCATACTTTACTAAAACATGCTAATGTATTATTGTTTTGTGATTGTAAAGCAGCTGTCGACGCGGATGTATCGCTCACTTAAGTAGAAAAGAGACAAATGTCGAACCCTGCCGAACGCGGAGGCCGATTGTGCCTCTTTTTCGCTCGTTCCGCGCTCTCGCTTGCATTTCAAGCCTTAAATGGAACGCCTCAGAGCGAAGTAACGCCGCATGAGTCATGTTTTTTCGTGCGTGCAGCCGGCTCCATCGAATTATAAGACGTTGTACGTTAAAAATTGCTACATACGAACAGCCAAAATATCAACTAACTGCTATATCTAGGAGGGGTTTTACTTCAGTTATATATTTGAACTGATATGGAACCATGATCATCAAATTTTATGGTTGCACATCAGTTAGGCTTACCACAATCTCTGTCTGGCTCTCTAGTTCTGGTTTTGAGTGTTGAGTGCTCAATAGTGTAATAGGCTGTGTGTGTAAAGTTTTGGCGTAGGATTTATTTAGTCAACACTCACGCAAACTCAAAACCAGAGCCAGAGCCAGACAGAGCTTGTGGTAGGCCCACAGTTTTAGCTTTACATCATCATGGATCATCATCACACGGGTGCTAACGCTAAGACAGAAAACTTGCTTTAGTAAAACTCTACATGCAAGAAGAGTAGGTAATATCACTAGGAACACGTACAATACCTACAACAATGTAGGTAAACTGAGTATAATTGATTGGCTAAAGTTAATCAACCGTGGTACCTACATCTAACGTATGATCCATACCAAACCGACCTCCATCAATGTCCTCCCCCTCTATCAGTACAATCTGCCGCGTGTCATTCAAAATTAAATTAATTAAAATGTCACATAACAAAGCGATGACACGTGAGAGACTTGACGGAGGACGTTGGAACCGGGCTCTTCGGCGGCGGCGGCGGCGCCTTTCATGTCGTCCTTTCGCTTTGATCGCGCCGCGCCGACAATCCGGCCGACTACTTATCGGCTCAGATTTATTGTGATTCGGAGGCTGCGGCCCGCGGGGAGCCGCACTCCCATCTCATCTCGGCCGTACTTCGCGAGCGTTACCTTACGATGCTTATTCATATGTGGACAATCGCACGCAACTACCATTTCCTGTAACAATATCCGTAATAAAATAAATAAATAAATAATTTGGCGGGATTTGAACCCTCCGACCGAGACTTTTGTATAGTAATCACTATAAAATCAATAGATTAATATCTGTTATATCATAGATATAAATATTTCCCCAGTTCTATACCCCCAAGTAATTAAAATTTTAAATTGTACCAACATTATCATATCACGGTTTCACGTTATAAGAGGTACCTAAATGTCTATGTCAAAAAAAAATCGTACTACTCTACTATGGTGGTATGGTATGTACGATGGTACCTATTAGGTGGGTAAGAAAATGAAATGATAAGTAGAGGACTAAAAAGATATGGTGTACAGCACACAGACAACATAAAAAAATATACTTACTAAATAAAAAAAAATACTATAATAAACTCGATAAACTCGGACTCGGACCATTTGATCATCTAATAATTTTTGATCAAAATCATAATCATTTATTCGCAGTAATGTATGTTCATGTTCAATAGTTATTATATAAAAATATATTAAAGAATATCAGATAATTATAAATATTAGTGATGTCCTACCCATTTAATATATTTAAAAAAATACAATAAAAAAAAACATTTAATAACATTTAATTTGCAAAAATAGGCGAAAGGGAAGCAGGTCGACCACCATTCACAAAATTCAACACTATTATTTTGCGAGTTGCAAACCTGTACAAAGCATCATAAAAAAAAAATTACTTGGCGTGACCTACACATCGTCTTCAACCCGTAACAAGCAATGGGCACAAGTAGATGAGTCGTCTTGCCGAGCGCTGAAAATATTCTTCAGATTTCCGAAAATAAGACAATGTGCGCCCATATTATAAGGAAATTGCTGTTTGACCTTTGAAACACTAGAAGCCTTTATAAATGATTTTCTTTGATGTCAGAATACAAACGATTTCTGCGAAGACGAAGTACCTAGTAAGAAACTTTGATACTTACCTACATTGTTGCAGTTACGTATGTTTCCTGAATGGTAGAGAATTTACAAGGAACTTCAAACTTAATTCTAATCTTAAACTTAATTTGACTGGCTTTTCAGCTCTGTTTTCTGCGCCGTAGGTCATGGGTTCGATCCCCACTGAAAACATATATGTGTTGTGTCGTGAAAGATGTTTGTTCTCTCTCGTAAGTATTTATTTACAAAAAAAAGTATTATCAGCTATCTAGTTACCATTGTACAAGCTCGGCTTAATTTGGAGCTGAATAGGGTTGTGTGGATGGTCCACAATAATAATAATAATCCTAGTAGATATTTCGCTATTTATCCCGTATCTCTTGATTCTCAACTTTGAATTCAAAATTTTGGTTTGTAAGTTACTAATAGAACTACTAGGTATCAGTTCACGTCCAAACATTACAGCTTACACATGCCCACATTTTTCAGTAAGTAATTGGTATTCCATTCGCGAAAGGTCATGAAAATGTCCCTATAGAAAATGTTCATCTCGCATTCTATCTGGGGGCTAATTCTCGGGCCGATCTCGATCATTTTGCAATTTTATTTTATTGCTTCTTTTCGAAGAGAGAATGCCAGATTTCCTTGAGTAATTCATCAACAACCTCATCATAAAAGCCTCAACAGCTACGATATACGGAAAACGTAGAAAAAGTACGGGGTTGTGAAAAGAAGCAATAAAATAAAATTGCAAAATGATCGAGATCGGCCCGAGAATTAGCCCCCAGGTGTGATAGCCGCCAAACGCATTCAATAATCATAAAAGTAAAGTAGGTAAGTACCTGTTTCCTTTCAAAATCCTGTAGCAATTCTTCCAACACCTGTACAGTAATTTAGCGTCACCGAGAATGACCACAGCGTTTTTTACGGCGACCGCAACGGTAGCTCCCGGTAGCTGCTGATAAAAAGCTACCTTTTGTTACCACTATGCGAAGTGACTAGCAAATAGACGGCCATTGTCCGGGTAATGTGCTGTTGATTACTACGAACTTTGATGGGAAAGAAAAGATAAAACCAGCGACTTCATTTTGTAGTTTTTAAAAATGTTAGGTTGGAGGTAAACAAGTGCCTGTTTAAATAAATTGTATCTATACTTAACAAAAAAAACAGGTTTTTAATTTTAGATGAATAATGCTGATAATCGATATTAATTCAAGTGGGTTTCATTTTGTAGGTAAGCAGGTAGATACAGTGCCAAATACCAATCTATACTCTGTACTGTACTGAAATTATAAAGAGGAAAGATTGTTTTATTTTGTGTGTATGTTTGTAGATAATGAATAAACTCAAAAACTACTGAGCCGATTTCAATAATTCTTTCACCATTGGAAAGCTACATTCACCCTGAGTAACATAGGTTATATTAATGTGTTTTAAAAATAAATGTCCACACGTGCGAAGCCGGGACAGGCCGCCAGTACGTCATAAAAAACTGTCAATAGTCCTACTGCTAGAATTGGGTAGGCATCATAGATAGCTTTCCCAAACAGTAGTTGTGTGATTAAAACTCTTATGCTGCATTTTTTTGAGTTTCACTTTATCAGCTTGTAATATTTTAATAATCCGCAATATAACGAGCACATTGAACGAAAAAATATGATGTTCATTGTGATGGAAAATGGGCTTTATAATGGTCTTTTATATTAAGAGCTCTTTTAAAAAGGCCGTCCCGCTAAGTTTTTAATGGGATTGAATAATAAGCCATAAAGATTTTGAATGGTCTAACAAAATGGTTTATTCTTTCCGGCCTGTTTGTAAGCGGCAGTAGCGGCCATTTCTTTAGATGCCTTGATTTACTATCTACTAGTGGTTGTATCTGGGGTCGATAAAATAAGTTTAATGAGGCTGGTCCGTGTATCGGAGTCGGCATCATAAAGGTACCAACTGTCAAAGGGCTCATTGTGTCGGCGTGGTTTGATTATGGCATTTTTACAAGCAGGTACAAGCTTTGAAGGCTTGCCGAGCCGACCGCCAATTATATTCTACTTAGCTGTGTCCAACCAACTTCTGACCAAGATGTTCTAAGAATGGAAATGGTACCAACCTGATATTGATGACGTTTACATACTTAGATAGGTACCTAGTTAACTTACAAGTAACGAGACCTTTAAGCCTACCATAAGGTTTGTCGCTGGCTCTGCATGGTTTTGAGTCTGTTCGAGTGTTGACTAAATAAATCCTACATCGAAACGTCACACACAAACACAGTATAATACATTGGTGAGCGCTCACACAGACTCAAAACCAGAGCCAAATACAGAGCCAGACAGAGCTTATGGTGGGCCTTCTTGTCAGAACTACATTTATTTTATAGCTACCCAAAGCCTAATTGGCTGAGGTTATGAAAGTTCAGCCTTCAGTGGAGGTTTAAAATATGCATTGTAGAACCCTTGTGATAATCGGCACTGGAATAAAAACAAAAATAGCTTAATACCTACACACACAACAAACAACAAACATTTACAAATTGAAAAAATATGAAAGAACAACAAGCCTATATTTTCGAGGTATGAAAACATGTGTCAAATGCACGGAAAGAGCCTCTCTGAGGCGCACTTAAAATCCTTTCACCACACTGGTTTAAAAGAACTAGTAGTGACCTATGTAGAAGAAAAAGAACACGTGATCATGCTAAGGTCAAGATTGGTTACTATTACGTATTATGTTGCTGGGCTAATTATGTAGATATGAATTAAAATTATGTAACAATTTTTTTAAATATTTAAATAAACGTAAACAAAACACAGCTTCTCCTGCCTCGATTACCCTTTGTTTACAATAAAAAGGCTTTCCGTAGGTAATTGACGCGTCAAATTAAATATTTATCTACTTTGGCTTTTCTTTGTTTAACATCTGTGTAGTACCTACCCAATCATAACTCCGAACATTTCTCTGTTACATGTGTAAGTACATAAAATAGAATAATAGAGAGGTTCGGTTTTCCGGTAGGAAAAAGGCTACCTACCTAACCTAGACTTATGATACCGTTAGATTCTTTACTATGCTTAGAAAAGCTTTATATAGAAGCTAATTAATTTATCAGTAAGCTTTAATGAACATTAGTTTGGATTAGTAAACTTCGTTTTCATTATTTATTAAATGTAATCCTCAAAATTTTCGGTTAATTAGAAACTTTTGGAAACAAAATTTGAGAGAACATCGTAGGTTTCTAGGAAATTAACGTTTCCGATAAGTTTTAACTTTTCTAGGCTCAACTAATCAGAGGCCACATTCAAATGAACAGTGTAAACAGCCGGTACCGTGAAATCACTCACCTGCTCCTAACGATGCCTGCAAATTGAATATCGTGCGAAATAATTCCTAAAAGGAACATGATTGCGTATTGAGTGGCTAATTTGAGCGGTCGGTCAGTGAGGCGGAATAGCCCGTCCGCGTCTGGTAGTCGGCGGCAGAGGCGAGGGGCGCCTGTTGTTTTGTTCTCCGTTGACAGGTGGAGGGTGGCACAGGGCGTGCGGGGCGGAGGCCGGCGCCCGCGCAGCTCGCGTGGCCCTCTCGCCTGAGTCACGCGCGCCTCGTAATGCTTGCATAATAATAATGACGGATGCCGATCGCGCGGCGGCTCCTTTGATCTGCGGCGCTTTTGATCTCGCCGCCAGAGCCGGTACCGCCGCCCCTGCCGCACAAACGAGCCGCCCGCTCACCTTTATTCGGTTCGACGCCGCGCTGCCAGTCGATCGGCCCTTCGCCCTCGCTCTAAATAGAGGCTTTTATTTAGTAAACAGCGGGAGCGCTACCGAGCGCGGGGCGGGCCTCGGGCCAGAGAGGAGCGTGCCTCGCCCAGTATGGGGAGTGCGCCCGGCCGCCACCGCTGCCGCCGCAGCCACTGCTGCCCCACCACGCGATGAAGCAGCGACTGTGCGGCGCAGCCAGCCGCTACGCTACTTGGACCACATTCGCGCTCTGTGTACGCATGCATTCATTATTTTCGTGTCATTTTAAAGTTTCATCAATTCGCGAAATGTGACCGGTGATTATACCTATTTCAGCAAAAACAAAGTGGTTGTGAGTGTGGATGTTTTCAAACAATTTCAACTTGTCGTCTCGGATTTCAAACGGAATTAAATTCAATACTTATGGATAATGTGAAATTAATTGATTATCCAGCAAAAAAGAAGTTATACCTAGTGAAATCACGAAGTGTTTATTTTGATGTCAAGTTTTACCAAAGGAATTCGTGTTTCTAGTAAATATGATAGGCGAGAGAAGTGTTACTAACTGCTAACATAATACTAATCATTTTATTATGATAACAAAATGAGAACGAGGTTTTAAACTGATTACATAGGCTGACATTT
This sequence comes from Thera britannica, assembly GCA_939531255.2. NCBI lineage: Eukaryota > Metazoa > Arthropoda > Insecta > Lepidoptera > Geometridae > Thera > Thera britannica. The sequence continues at coordinate 21,355,988 of OW618034.2, forward strand.
TAAAGGGGTATTTTGTAGGACTTGCTGACGGAACAAGCATATTAACGCTCCAACTGATGTTAAGTGGTAACTATTACCAACAAATCATTGCCCGCCGATCACGCAGAAATTAGTGGCAGTAAAATATACGAGTATATACCTAGATGAAACTACATTAGTTACCTCAATTGCCTAAAACGCTCAGTTTATTATCTAAATTCTTCTATCATTGTTAATTAGTTTCAATATGATCATCATCAATTAGTTAATGAACGTGCCGAGCATTTGAATTTTAATCAAGGCAATAAATGTTAGCAAATAGTAGTAATGTGTAGCTGTGTGTGTGTTCGAAACATACACATAAAATGTCATTAGCTCAGAATATTTCATGTAATTGAACTGAACATATTTTGGCAGGCGGTGTTGACATTTGCGACTGCGACTGAGGTCGTGGTGCCCTCGCCTCCCGACAGCCTGCAGCTAGTGTGGCTGGCTAACTCTTCACTCACGTGCAACGATGGATCTCCTGCTGGGTATGTACTACTAGATATTAGAGTTTTGCGTATACCTCTATTTCGTAGACTCGTAGACCCGTCGTAGAGCTCCTAGCGCGTTGAAGTCTTTGGTATGGAAAGTTAATTAGTGATTTACCTGGGATGGCTTATTGCTCAGTAGGTAGAGTAGTTAGAAAGATGTTTATAATGTCCCAAAAATTAAGAGCCGAGCAGGATTTTAGGCCCGCGATGGACCTTGGTACGGGGCTGCGCTGACCGCTGCGCCATCGGATCCTTATCACACTTAATACGGCATAATCTTTGTAAACACTATAAAATAAAAATAAGACATAGTAGTTACCTAGATTAATAATATTGATTTCAGGGTTTGATAGTGCGTTTTATTTAAGAATCTCATGTAGTGGAAAAAAGGAGATGGCGGGAACGTAGCTGCTATACGAATGGTTTTTGTTTACTAAGGTACTACTTCCGGCGCGGCACTAACAGTAAGCACTGGGTGGTGTACTTGGAGGGCGGTGGCTACTGCTGGGACAGCGGGTCGTGCCGCGCGCGCTGGCGTCGCCGGCCCGCGCTCATGTCCTCCACGCACTGGCCTGCCACGCGCCGGGCGCCCGCGCTGCTGTCCGCCGACCCCGCCGCCAGCCCGCTGTGGCACGCCTCCAACCACGTGCTGCTGCCCTACTGCTCCAGCGACATGTGGGCCGGCACACGGGCAGTCGCGCATCCCCGCGCCCGGTTCGCCTTCGCCGGACGACTCATCGTGCAGGCCGTGCTCGCCGACCTGCTGCGCGTGGGCCTCGAGGGACGCCTGCTGCTCGTCGGCTCAAGCGCGGGTGCCGCCGGCGTCATGCTGCACGCGGACTCAGCGCGACGCGCATTGCGGGCCCACGGCGTCCGAGTCGCCGCACTCGCGGACTCGGGCTGGTTCCTCGACCGCCCGGCCCGAGCCCGCCGCCCTCCTGCTGCCACGATCGCGCGCCTCGGACACTCTCACTGGCGAGGCGCTCCTCCGAAGTCATGCATCCGAGAGCATTCCGCCGAGCCGTGGCTCTGCTACTTCGGCTCGCACCTGTACCCGCACATCCGCACGCCGCTGTTCGTGTTCCAGTACCTATTCGACTCCGCGCAGTTGGCGGCGGAAGGCGTGCGGGCACCGCGCACGCGCGCGCAGTGGGACGCGGTGCACGCGACAGGCGCGGCGATGCGCGACAGCCTGGAGAGCGTGCGCGCCGCATTCGCGCCAGCATGCGTGGCCCACGGCGCGCTGGCAAGGCCGGAGTGGCTGTCGATGAACGTGTCGGGGGTGTCGCTGCCGCGCGCCATCGCATGCTGGGAGCGGCGCGTGAGTGGCGCACGAGGACGCGGGCCATGCGCGCCGCGCCGGCTGCTGGAGCGCTGCTCGTGGCCGCAGTGCAACGGCTCGTGCCCGCGGCTGCGCGACCCGCGCACGGGTGAAGAGGTGGCGCTGGCCGCGCTGCTGCAGAGCTTCGGGCTGGACGTGCGCGGTGCTGCGGCCGCGATGGGTCTGGACGCGCGCGCTCTCTCGCGGATGTCGAGAGCCGAGCTGCTGCCGTTGCTCGCGCCACACACGTGATCGTGGACTTTTGTGTTAGTTGGCATGCCGAATCTACCTCGTTTTGTTGCGCAAGTACAATTAAGTTAATGTTAGAAGTTAAGTTATTTATTTATGATAGGAAGAACCCTAGACCTAAATTAGTCTAAGTTGAAATAAAGGATTCTCGATCCGTGTTATCTTGTAGCCCGCTTCGGAACTTCCGAAAACAAAAATACTGAATTACTTTGGCATTTGATATAATTTATTTACAAAAACCTCTTTATGAAGTACCAAGACTAGTTGTTTAGATAACTATAAATAAAAATACTTGGTAGGTACATACTTTAGTAAAGTTTAGTAAGTACCCATCTCACTATACATTTTTGAAAATAAACGGCAGTAATTTATCACTGGTTTGTGATGATCTGTCATTTAAGATCGAAAGCTTTGGTAATGTCTTTCGTCGATGATATGCATCGGAGCGGTTCCGTCGATATGGAAGCCAGGGCGATCGATGAAATGTTTTGGGTATTTGGTGGAATCTTCGTTTCCCACTAAGATAAACCCCGCCGCTCCTGAAGCGTCGCCGACGGTGTCATAACCGGGAAGCGCGTTCCACACTGAGCGCTATCGATTGATCAATAACATCGTTTCCTAGGAAGAAGTCGGTGGAAACGATGTTGGCCTGGTTTCGCCATCTAGTAGCTAGATGCGCAGTTACATTGCGATTGACTGCATCGGCGCTTTCTCTGAGGGAACCGCGGAGAAACAGGATATCGAGGACGGTTGGCGTGGTCTGTGCCATGGCGGAATGCAGAGGCGAGCGAGCGTTATGCTGTGGAGACGATGCAATTGCATTGTCCAGGTAACGGAAGAGCTCATTGGGGTCGTTGGTGTTTGCCCACAGGTGGGGGAGGATTGGCCACAGCCAGTTGTTATCTGCAACAAGGTCAAACACTTTTAGAACCATCCAAGACCGATGGCATAATGGTTTTGTATGATCATGATATAATCGAAATGTATCATGGGAAACAAAGAAAATATTCAGTAAACCTACCACAAGCTCTGGCTCTGGTTTTGAGTCTGTGTGAGTGCTCACCAGTGTATTATACTGTGTGTATGACGTTTCGACGTTGGATTTATTTAGTCAACACTCACACAGACTCAAAACCAGAACAAGAGAGAGAGCTTGCGTTAGGCCTACCTACAGTAATAATTCAAGTTCGAAATTGAGCTGTCACTTTTGTGATAGAGTTACGTAGCGTCACTCAGAAAAAAATATTGTTGGCTCCAACAATAAAACTTTAACAGGGGAGAGCCCACCATGGTGTATAGTCCGTGCGTCAATGTTTTTATTGTCATGGATCAAGTTGTCAGTGCAACAATATTTCTATTGTCAAGAAGTAAATTGTCATTGCAACAATGTTTCTATTGTCAAGAATTAATTGTCATTGCAACAATGTTTCTATTTAATCAATAAGGCGTGTTTTGATACTACAACAATGTATATTTTGTCAGCGGAACTAATTTCGAAAACGAAGAAAAATGTACAACTAGTAGGTACGAAAGACCCCAAGTGTGAGGGGTAAAAAAAGAAGATTTGATAAGACCGAAGTTGATCCGATGCATTCATCGGATCAACTCCAGTCATATCAAATCTTCCACGGATTCATTAATCCGTTGAATACAATTTCATAAAACCACTTCTACCATATAAGGAAACGCCGTGCGTTTTCGTCAGCGCGTTCTAGGATCGTTACAATTTTAGTCACGCCATCTAGTTCTAAATTTAGTAAGCAGCTTTTTTGTTAGTTTACTTTACTAACAATGTTCACATTGACACACTTGCAACGTTCCATTGTCACCTCAGCGACATATTTATTGTATTGCAAAAGGTAGTTGAATACTACGACTATAGTTATTTTGCTAGGTTGTTTTACAATGTTCACATTGATACACTAGCAACGTTCTATTGTCACCACAACGACTTACTTATTGCATGACAAAACATAGTTGAACTTTACGCTTTAGTTATTTTGCTAAATTGATTTACAATGTTTACATTTACACATTTGCAACGATCCATTGTCATCACAGTAATATATTTGTTGTATAACACTGGCCCACTTCTACTCCAAATATTGCTATGCCCTAAACTTAAGGGCTTATTATGTATTCACCATTTTTAACTTTAAAACTTCACCATTTAACATAATAATTGCAATAAAGAATATGAGTATGAGTTTGAGTAGTCACATGCTCCGACTCTCGTCTCGTCTTTTGTTAGATTTATTAAAAATGTTCGCATTGACACACATGCCAGTTCCATTTTCACCTCAGCAACATACTTATTGTATGACAAAAAGTACCCAAATTTACTATAGTTACTTTGCTACGTTTTTTAACAATGTTCACATTGACACGCTAGCAACGTTCCATTTTCACTACAGCAACGTATCTATTGCATGTCAAATGGTAGTTAAATGCTACGACTATAGTTACTTTGTTAGATTTATTAACAATGTTCACATTGACACACCTAAAACGTTTTATTGTTAAATAATCAATTGTTTTATTAACTTTGATGTAAGGACAAAGCTAAATTGTTCCTTGCACATTAAACGAAGGAAAATCAACGGACAATAAAAAAGTTGCTGAACTCAACAAAGCTCTTTCTGTTAAAGTAACAGATTATTTAGTTGCTCCAACAGGAAATTTCTGACAATGCATTTATTGTGACTTTGTTGACCCATTTTTTTCTGATAGGGTTACCTACCAGCAACAATGGAATTATCCACATAGCTGAACAGCAATCGTTTATTAGCTGTGATCAGTGACTGCACGGTTGGACCTCTGGTGGCGCCCCCCGTCCAGAACTCGTTGGCTAAGGCCAGGTGAGGACCCAACTCTTTCTGCACCAGCTCTAGAAGACCGGCGTGGACGCTGCGAATGGGAGAGCCGTCTGTTTCGTAGAACCCAACTGGGAAATGATGAGCGTCTAGGAATATTATCTGTAAAATAAAATAAAAGTAGTATAAGTTTATTAGTAAGTATGTATTAGTCTAGTATGTAGGAATGATTCGGTCCAACTCTGGAATTGGTAAATTATAAATGAAATGAAATATTTAATTTCTAGAAACTTAAATGTTCTAGAAATTAATTTGAGCAATGTGAGGCGTTTTTGTATGGCATATTCTGTCGTGGTACCAAGAGACAGTACCATTTAATTTCTATGACTTGTATTACATTTTGATATGTCTTTTTTACAACTAAATAATTGCGGATAAATGGTTTGAAAACTTACTTCTTTTGTAGCATCTAAGTATTTTCGTATTTCTCTAAGAATAGGCACTAAAGGACGGACTCGAATTAAGTTGTGGTTCAGCCAGTATCTAAAAACAAAAATAATAAAGTTTGCGCCGGCTGTTACAGGCACATGAGATATAATATAACACGCTTTTAGAAGCCAGAGTAATAGATCTTAGTGTAATACTTTGTGAGGCATAATATGCATCATACATATATGAAATTGTTCTAAGAAGCTTAACATTATATGGGGATTTTTTTATCCATCACTTTTTCCTTATTACATTTCATGTAAAAACTCTTCTCATGCACCCATTATTTCAACACTAGGCAAATGGAACAGACTGACGACGTAACAGAATTATCGTATTATCTCATCCTGCCTATTGTATAAGATTCTCAGTGCATCGAAAGAAATGCATAATTTAGGTCATCTGTGTACATCTACTGATGCCATAACCAACCATCTGAAGAAGTATTACGTTTTCTAAAGACGTTTCTCATCTCTATATCATTTCAGTAAGACACAGCTTCTGAAGAAACTTCATCTCTCCAAGTAACAGTAGATGCCTACGGACAAGGTAGCAGCGATATGCCCAGGTGACGGCATTTCAGTAAAAAGTAGTTTTATGCTGCTTTATTCTGGTCTAGTGGTAGAGGCCCCGCCTTCCGATCCTAAGTTCGTGGGTTCAAATCTAGTCGTGTGAGTTTTTCTGTCGAAAAATGTATGTACACAATGCTAGTGCTCTCAAACGGTGAAGGAAAACATCGTAAGGAAACATGCAGCTTAAATCAGCTCCGCACGTATTGATCATGTCGTTCCTGTGGATTAGGCCGACTAAGCTGTCAGGCCTATTCCATCTAAAAACCTGTCCCCAGGCACTATAGCGTCCCTGGAACGCTACATAAATCATCAACAATAGATGCAAAAGCCTGTTTTTTTTAATTGCTTATTTTTACCTTTTCGTGGTGCAAAAGTTTAAACAAAGGCATTTAAGACTCACCTATCTTCTTCCTTCGCGTAGAAGTTGTAGTAAGCAATCCTCAGGTCAAAGTATCTGATGCCATGGACCAGTTGGGCCCAGATGGAACGATCCTGGCATAGGACGAAGCTGTCTCGTGCCACTTGGTTGACCTCTGTGTCGAACCGCCACGCGCCTGCGTTGTGAGTCCCAGCAATGGCGAGTTCTCCAATACGGAGGCCGTTGATTTTGCCCCTGGAAAAAAGGAAGGAGTCTTTTTTATGCCCGAATAAGGTATTTGAAAAGATATTTTTAAAAGCTTTTATGACTATTCTCGTCCTTTGATATCTTTATATCAAAGGACGAGAATAGTTATAAAAGCTTAAATAAAAAAAAAACGAAGTTGAAATTTGGCATATTGATACAAAGAATCGTACTACGAAATTCATTGCATCTCATTTATACTGTTTTGTTGTCTGCAAACCATGGGTAAATTACTTACCTAAATGCCTATACTTATGTGACTTTTATGTGTTTGTGTACCGATGTCTGATTTTACTGAAACTATTACACGGGTATTTATCGCGTATTATTACCTTACCTTATTTTATTTATTTTCCCGACGTTTCGGCTATATTGCAATAAACTTTTGCGATCATATAACACGATCGCGAAAGTTTAATAAGTTACCATAAGGAAGATAAGTTTAATAAGTTAGTTTATCACTTGTAACAACATACAAGTGATGTGTTGTTTTTATAAAACTGTATTTCAAGGCTAGATAATTTTAGGTATTAATATCCAGCTAAACCAGTGCGAGATATCTAACCAGATGCCTGCCAATCAATCTAATTCATTACGATAAAAATATTTTTATAACTACACGCCACAACTGCGATATTTTTTACATGTATCAATATTGTACAGCAGGCCTACCATAAGCTGTGTCTGGCTCTGTCTCTGGCTCTGGTTTTGAGTCTGTGTGAGTGCTGTCTAAATAAATCCTACGTCGAAACGTCACACACACAGCATAATACACTAGTGAGCACTCACACAGACTCTAAACCAGAGCCAGAGACAGAGCTTATGGTAGGTCTACTGAGGTCCGTCATCATCATCATCATCATCAGCCTGAAGAAGTCCACTGCTTGGTGTCGATTCTGGCAACACAAATCACTCACGCGATCGCTTAAATCGATGTGAGTTGTAAATTTTTGTTTGAAAATTTTGAAAACGGATCTCGAATTCAGCGATCACTCAATTGAGCCGTGTTGCTGGAATCGACAGGCAGGACATAGGCCTCCCCTGCACATTTCCAGGAAGAACGATTCTGAGCCCTTTCCATCCACCGACTTCCTGCGATCTTAACAATGTCGTCAGTCCATCTGGTGGGTAGGCGCCCTACTTTTCGTGTTCCGGTTCGTACTGAGGTCCATACTATTAAGGCGAATACTCTTCATTAAATATATAGCTACAATTCTGTTTAACTTTATTAAACGGCAAACAACTCCGTATGGCGACGCCATCCCCTTCCTCTTCTTCTTTTTCTCTACTAGAGATGTGTCACGCTGCTTGATTCGATTAGGGATGTCATATTCCCAAAATTGGTTAACAGTACTTACGCATTATCTTCCATCCACGTGGGTTGAATCTTCAAGCAGTTGTAAGCTTGTATCTGGACATCACCCGCCCCCACCCACGGCCATAGACACTGTGGCCCCTTGAACCCAGCCCCATGCTCCCAACCCGCAGGCAAGGTCCCCTCGCCGAGGGGGATGCTGGTGACCACGTGACCTTCGGCTGATGTGATAGGGAAGACAGCGAAAGCGTTGTTCCATGCTTCAGGTACGTTGTCAAACAAGCCGATCTGAAATTAATTGTCAGTAGAACATTACAGAAGTGCCTTTGAACACGTATGATCTGTCAATGACTAAACTAAATAAATCCTACGTCAAAACATCACACACACAGTAATGCACTGGTGAGCACTCACACAGACTCAAAACCAGAACCAGAGACAGAGCCAGACAGAGCTCATGGTAGGCCTAATAGCGGGATTTTATCGAACGCTCTCTTTGTAAAAAGAGAGATAGCAAGATTATTCGACTCGATATTGGATTATCAACTTTTGTAAAGATATCAACAGGCTTATCACATGCTCTGTCTGGCTCTGTCTCTGGCTCTGGTTTTGAGTCTGTGTGAGTTCTCACCAGTGTATCTCGACGTAGGATTTATTAAATCATCACTCACACAGACTCAAAACCAGAGCCAGAGACAGAGACAGACAGAGCTTGTGGTAGGCCTACAGAGTGTTTCCTTTTCCAGAAGACACAGTGGGTATTGTGTGCAGAAAATCTTGTAATTATTTACTTGGTTCAAGTGAGACTTGCGGTTTTGTAGGTATAAGTAGTACACACACGCAATCTCATTGTAATGACCAGTAATCAGCAGATATTGTTCACTATTTCGTTGGATAACCAGTTGACTTCCACTTCCACGGTAATTTGCCTTTGGAAAACTCATGCAATTGCAACTTTGTAGCAGTTAGCCTTGTGCACTTCTAAGCGTTCTGTGGTGGCGATCAGTGAAATGCTGTCAAATATGCGATATTTAGGTATCGAATAAGGTTGTAGAAAAGTGGGAAAAATAAAGAAAGAAAGAAAATGTATTTATTTAACATAACATACACAGAACAGGACATGGACAAAATTATACTAAATGTAGCACAAAAAAAAAATCTAACACAAATATTAGAGTAGTGTCACATCCTAGCACATAATAAAAAAACAACTAGGTAGGTACGTCCCGCGCTAGGGAGGTACATATATGCCAAATAGGCCCTGACACAGCTTTTGCTGCTTAGTGGGGTATGAATTTACAACCCCAAGCAGCGCTGGTTTTCAAAAATACAATAAGAAATGATTTCAATCATATAATATACAGAGTTCCCCACACGTTATTGTTTGCGACAAGAACATGCGTCATTGCAATATCAGTTTTTAATACAATGAAATATAACCACACCACACATTACCCATGGCTGCAATAATATGGTTTTATACAAAATATTGTTAGTTATGTACTCAAACATATTGCAATATTGCATATGCAATAAACACATAAGCATTTTATGTGGGGGACCTTTAATTTATGATTTCCGTATTTTTATTCACCGTCAATACGGCATAATATAGTATCAATCTAGCATACTTAGATTACATTATTTTTAATTAATAATTCAATGGAAAGTTTTGAAAGAATTGGCAAGAAGTAAATTGTTTTTTGCTGATTGAAACGAACAAGTGAGAAGTCGTTCATTTCAGTCGAATGGCTATTGTTTCGAATCGATATTGTTTTTTTTATTGGGTTTAGAACATCACGCTTTGTATATAAGGTTACTCACTAAAAAGTATTTACTCTTTTGATTGATTTTTCGGTCTATTTAATAATAGCTGGTTTGAGTCCAGTCCTATTCCTGCAACAGCGTTCATTCGAGTGATCGCTAAATTTGTGTTCGATTTTCAAATTTTTGAAACTTATTAGAAAACTCACAGCGGTTTCAAACGAATTTTAAGAATAGACCCGTAGCTCGGCACATACAAGTGAATTTTCTGGATGATATCAAGTACGCAAGTAATAACCATTTTTTGGAAATAGTTATATAGTACGTTCTTTTAAAAATAAGATAAAAATTAGACGTGTAAAACTTCCTGTATAAAAAATTAAGCTTGCCATAAGCGTGGGATGACCTGTATTATAAGTGGTCCCCAGGCGTGTGACGCCCTGTATCCTGGGCCCTTAGTCCATTTATTCCCGTGTTGATTGTGTATGGCAGGCAGTGTTGTCATCGTAAGAATCTGGGCTGCCGTATATCACATTCTGATTTGCCTTATTTTAAGGAGAAATCTGCTGAAAGGCCGTATACCTATAATTAAATGCCGTATGAAACGATTTCGTTTCACTGGCAGCTAATTGCCGTATTCTTTAATACGGCATTGAAAAGCCTGCTGCATTTTCAGAAAAACAAACGTGGATTAGCGTATATTACGGCAATTTGCGTATCAATAACAACGCTGATGGCAGGGTCTATAGCCAGTGGGTATATGCTTGCTATCGAATGTCACGTCATATCGACTTCGCAATAATACAGGAAATCACTCGTGTTAGCCACTGCTCACTAATCTACTCCACAGACCGCAGATAAAAGTCATCCTGTAACGTCACGTTAAATATTGTGCAAGCGTATTGAATGGATTTTTAACCGACTTCAAATAAAAAAGGTTGTTCTCCATTCGGTTGTGATTTTTTAAATATTTATTTATCGTATATTTTCGTCATTTATGAAGCTATTTAAACAAAGTCAATACTTCCAGGATGGTCCCATAGAAATTACATCAAAGTCTATTTAGCCGTAGGTATCTTTAAATAGTTTTATTTTTATGATAGTTACTGCATACTTCCGTAATCTAATTTTATGAACCGAATAAGTAAATTTTTTGTGTCATACTTATATAGTACATAGTTGTTATGTTGTTTTCTATATAATTTATAGGTATGTCAATGTAGCCTAATTTAACTCCGATCTGCAAGTGCCTTCATGTCAGTCGCAAATACCTAAACCATTCATACGCACGGTCGCTTTTGTTTTGTTTCACTAAGATAGGAACAAAACCATAATAGACCTTATAGACCTCAACAATAGTATTTTTGAAATTCTAGCTCATTGGAAATAACTTAGATGATTTTTGTTTAGAAATAGAAAATGCCCATTTAAATAAAAGGTCATAAAAACTAAATAGAAAATACTAAATCAGTAATGGGGCAAACAGCCCCCTTATCAAAATGCTAAGTAGTGGGTAGTTTCTGTTCCCTTTCGATGCTAGCATACAGTTTGGCGTTTGGCTGGATTTACATTTACACTACTCATATTCTCTCTCTACTCCGTCATTTTCTCTCTAAACTAAACAAATAAAATAAAAACAATATTATAATTTGAGCGTGTGACACGTCACGCACGAGACAATGGTCATGAACTCGAGTCACGACGGGATCACAGGAAGTTTGGATTGGCACTTCTCGACCGTTAAAACACTAAATTGGGTTGAATGAAGGGCAGACATTGGATCGGGTTTGTAATGTTGGGTATTAATACAAAAAACCAGTAACAAGAGGAGTACTTTTGAATAAACATTTTCTAAAGGCAGAACTTGGGCCATCGAGTGGGATTCAAAACTTAAACTTCCTCTAGCTATGAGGATGCGATCGCCAACTGCCAACAGTGCCAACTAGATTTGGAATTTTGGACAACGTTCTAGTTTTCACTACGTGACAGAATCTTCTTCTTCTTTTTCTTAATTATGGCATCTGTCCATTTTGGATCAATTTTGCCAGTGTCGAGTGAGGATATATTATTATTACATAAAGAAAATAGTTTTTAGTCAAGTCAAGTCAGTCAATAGACAAGTCGGCCCTAATTGGCTTTTAAAACAAACGGTGGTCGTTTTTCAAAACCATCAGAAACATATTCGAACAAATCAGAATAGTTACAGATGGAAGGGTTTAAATTAAAACAGTTTTAATTTAAACCCTTCCTTTATAAATTGGTTATTTAGGCTGGTGTTCTTTTTAACAGATATAAGATGCAACAGCGTCACTAAAAATGCAAATTATTTATCTTCCACCACATGCACTCGGAAATATTGCATTGAAAAGTTGACAATTGAGAACGAAGTTAAAAGTTCACCACTCATATAGCTAATTGTGTAAATATTGACACGATACAACGTACCCAAGCGTGCAAAGTGCATCTTTGAATAGATCTGTATTTATTCCAACGTTTAGAACTAGAGACGCCTCATGATCAGAAGGTCAAGTAGCTAAATGTCCAACAGAGCAAAAGGTCTAATGAGCAGTAAGTTTAATCAGCAAAATGTCTATGTAGCAAAACGTCCAACTATCAGATAATCTGTATAGCAGAACGTCTCGATACAAAACTGGAGGGGAAAAACGTTTAGAACACTTTTACGATATAACAGCTATACACAAAGCAAAAAAGTAAACAGGCTTTTGCATCTACTCTAGATGATTTAAACTGGTGATTACACAAGCCTTACGGGACCCTGTACTGTAGTGCCTGGGACAGAATTTTACATGGAATAGGCTTGCCCAGCACCAATACCATCCTGATAGCTTAGTCAGCCTAGTCCACAGGAAAAACATGGTCAATACGTGCAGAGCTGGCTAAGCCATTACAGGAAAGGTTGAAAGAAAACGGGAAGAGTTGGTTTTTAAGAGGAAGGCCAAGAATTATCTACGTTAGTCACAAACGAGAAGGGAAACACATCAACACGACTCGACAAGCTCTTAAATTGACGATGAAGAGATTTAATAAGTAATCGAGGTACTTTAAGCTAGCTATCAGCATTATGTAAATGAAATCGTTAGCACCACACACCATTTACCTCTTTATGCAAATGATATTGCGTCAGAATTGGTAGGTACTATGTCTGAACAATCTAGCCTCCGAGATTCTATCTAGACTGATCAATCAGCACCAGAAGTTGATTACTTTTCAAAATTTCAACATTATTAATATAAATTATAACACCTAGCTATTATTAATATAAATTATAGCAAGGCAACAATATATTTTCTATACCTACAAATATTCAAGTGTTAAAACACTTGAATATTTGTGTATCTTTTTTTTTTTTGTGTATCTTAAAAGATACACAAAAAACACGCAGCTATTATAGTATTTCTATGACGTCACCAACTTATACCGCAATTAATATTATCGCACGGCATATTAATATATATTGTAGCTACGTGTGTGACGGGTTTTAAATTGCCTCAAATGTTTTGAATTGGGTAGTTTTGTTTTTCAATTAAAGTAAAGTTTTATGTTGGAAATACTTATAATGCAACTTGACAGAGAGCGTTATATAATCTAACCAACTTTTATTATTTCTATCAAACACGCCTTTAGAATACAAATCACTTTAGATAAGGCAAAGTTTAAGGTTAAGCCTATCACGGCCACCCTTGCTTCATCGGCCACTTTTGCAATTTTGAATACTTAAACACCACATTCACTTACTTGTCTTGGTATTACTGAGCATCCGTTGAAGTCCCAGTTGAGTTCCAAAGCATCTTGTAGCCTGCTGTTTCCACCGATGTTGATTTCAGGGGAGTGGACGGTCACCCAGACCCTGCCGCATGACGACTTTTCGATCGACTGATTTTGAGCTACAGAAATAAAGAAAATGGTTTGTGATCAAAATGGTTGTGTCGTAGTTTCATACACGAAACTCTACTTACTCTCTGACTTTAGAAAACTTTCGGCTAAAATATTAATATTTCCACGTAGGTAATAAACAGATGCAACCAGAAAAGTGAGCACTGCCACTCCTTGGGTGCTTGAGGACGGAAGACGAGCACCGTTGGCTGAAATGGCATTTATCTCTCGACCAAGAGATAAATTGGGTCGGAATGCTCTAAATTAGGGAATTTTTAAGACAAGAGTGAACAGGTGGATTATGGGTAAGCATGATCCATTTTAGGCATCCTCACTCTCCATCAGGTGTGATGGCAGCCAAATGCTTACCTATCTACACAAAAAATAAAAAAAAATTGTGAGGTGAATTTGGGATTTGGGACCAACTTTGGGAGAGACGTAAACAAGAGGTTAAATAAAAAAACGTATTATTATGTGCCACCATTCACAAAAGTGCTATAATAGGTACAATTAATTAGTTGAACAGTTTTATGCCACCGTAGCCCATACTGTGCTATCCAGATCTTGTGTACAGTTTACGTACATACACGATTAAGAGTCCGTATGATTCGACTCGTTCTTACATCAGACTCCTTTGTTGGTGGCTGCCGAGGCATGAGGGTAACTGAAAATACGGTAGTAGATTCATGAAAGTGTTGCTCAAGTAAAACATGCTTTCTCAATTTTTGAGACGCTATTCATTTTTGATATTGCTGTAATAATGGTGCCCGCATTCGAAAGACTTAATTGGAGAAAACTGCATCAAAACCCCGTAAAAAGGTAAGCTCTTAAATTTAAGAAGAAGAAGAGATCGTGTCTGCAAAATTTTTAGATGGAATTGATTTGCCCAGCACCTATACTCGTACTATCCCCTCAGCTTAGCCAGCCGGTAATTTCATGAAGTTACTGGCACGTGAGGCAGAACATCTTTATGCCTCAAGTTGAACCTAGGTAATATTGGTTCTCGAATTCCTTAGTGGCGATGAACGTAAGCAACTGGGCTCACAGCTCAATTTATGATAGCTCTGCCTTCAACACTGTTGGCTGTTGGTTGGATCCTCTTTCGCCACTCAATCTCTCCCTTTGATCTTAGATGTCTATTCCATGTTCGGATCAATGAGAAAGGAAACTGGCCTCTCAGCTCAGTTGGTAGTAGCTCTGCCTTCTGCGCCGTAGGTCGTGGGTTTGATCCCGACCGAGAACAAATATTTGTGTGGACAGAGGATATCTGTTCTCTGTTTGGGTGTTATATTGTATTCTAAGGAAGTACTTACAAAAAAAAAGGATTATATCAGCTATCTGGGTCCCATAGGGCCTTATTAATAATCCTGGCGTAGCGTTGGACTAGTTAATCCGTGTTTTGTCTCTTGTATTGACATGCAATTGTCAACTCGAACAAATGTGACAAAACACGATTTAACTACTCCAGCGTTGCGCCAGGATTATTAATAACACCCTTAATGTACAAGCTCGGCTTAATTTAGGGCTAGATAGTGTTGTGTTGATTGTCTACAATATTTATTTATTTTTTATATGGTAGAAACGGATATTTATCGTATTAAAAAAGGTAATCGCGATAAATACCCGTTTTTCTTCCTTACAATAAAACAGTAAGGAATTCTGGATGATCAAAATCTTGTGTATTTAATTTTGTATCTACTTAGTTTGGGGCTAGATAGCGCTGTGTAAAAATGTTTTCCAATATTAATTAGGAATTCCAGAAACACTTATCGAATGAATTAAAACTCTGACCTCTGGATTGTGATTATCCAATTTAATCTTGTTCTTGGTATTAACCTAGATTAAGTACCAATTATGGAAACTACAGTTAGTATCGTTATCATCCATTATACTTAATATTACCTATGCAACGTGGCTAGGGAGAAATTACTTTCAACGAAGAAATTAATTTCAGGCTCTTGAGGTAGTAGGCAACAAATATTGTACACAAGGATACGCATCAAACTACACACTGCTAGCTCTTATGTCCTTGAAGTAAGCGTCATTTTTCTTTGTTTTTAGGTAACTTGAGCTGTATCCCACTGTACATCGGCTTATTTCGACTTCATAGTAGCGTAGTGCGCCAGAAAGAGATAGAGCTCTACGAAATCAGAAAAGGCGATGTGAAATATTTATTGCCTACAACCGTAACGTTATGTATGTATGTATGTATGTATGTATAATCTATTTATCTATTGCGTTCATGCTAATTTATTATCAAACAATAATATGTCCTACATCAAACAATAATAATATCATAAGTCGTTTATTGGTAAATAAATTTACAGGTCAAAACATAGCATAATTTAACACGTATAATTGTACCTAGGTACATTTATAAAATAAAATTCGATTCAATTCAAGATAATAAAAATACACTAAATTTCATTATACAAATTAATAATAAGTAGTAGTAATTTGCAAAAGTAAAAACAATGATAATCTATAATTTAATAAATTCGTATCAATTGATTCTATCAGCTATAGGTAAAGCCGTGGATCAAGCATGGATGATCGATAGTGACATTAATTCTCAATATATAAATAATTCTCATAAAACGATATTTTCTCAAAAAAAAACAACGTTATTATTACCTAACAGAAATTTATTTCATTTTATCTATCGATCAATCATGCTTGCCACCATGGTAACCATTATTAAATATATTTAATGATTAATTAAAGACTAAAGTGTACAAAAGGAGCCGCTCTAAGGTGCACTAAAAATCTTTTCACCAAACTGGTTTAAAAGAACCAGTGACACGATAACAAGAAGAAGACCAATATAGTCACGTTACTGCAACAACAGAACCGATTTAAATTTAAAGGCTTAACCTTTTGAAAGATATTAAAAACACTGAACTAGTAATGTAGTAAAGTATACGAACACCAGTTAGGTCAACTCTTAAGTAGGAAAACGTGTTACGATCAAATATTTTTATAAATAAAATTTCAGAACATAATTTGTGTTGCAGCTGTACTGTACTGGGCCTAATACTCCTAAAGGAATCCAGGAACTAAGTATCTGAATAAAAAATGTGGCCAGGATAGATATATAGATTAACTCTTTATTGTACACACAAAGAAATAAATACAGAATCTATTGGCGGCCTTATCGCTTGAAGAGCGATCTTTTCCAAACAACCTTTGGATGGAAAGTATAGATAAAAATCGGATAGACGGCGGATAGCTTGTAATTTATTCGCTATTCCAAATGACTTACCTTCATGTAAATTTGTGTAAGCATTAAGTTTTAATGCTTACTTACCTAGGTCTTAAATAATGTATGGCGGCACATTACCGTTATGCAAGGACGCACGTAAGCCTACTTTTCCTTTCATCGTGTTCCTGTTTAGGTATAATATGTACTTAGTTATGATGGCACCTTATGAGTAGTTGTTAGTGACCTCTGACTATTGACCTTTCTTCAAGCCCTGAGTTCAGTTTATTCATATCATGGAGACGCGCAAAACATGCCATGGCATAGATGCGTCTTACTGAAACCCATAATTATGAAGATCCTTCAGTAGGCCTCTCACAAGCTCTGTCTGGCTCTGTGTCTGGCTCTGGTTTTGAGTATGTGTGAGTGCTCACCAGTGTGTTATACTGTGTGTGTAACGTTTCGACTTAGGATTTATTTAATCAACACTCACACTGATTCAAAACCAGAGCCAGACACAGAGCCAGACAGAGCTTGTTGGCCTACAGGCTATAGCTACTAAGGAATATGATAATACAGGTAGATTTAAGTTATAGTTATAAGCGTATTTCATCTGCCGAACTCAAATTTCCACGCATAATTTTCTGCGGAAAACTAATGCAAATATTAGATGGCAAGACAATGCTCACTCTGTGACTGCATAATCTTGTCACAATTACCCAACTCTTTGAAGAACGCACGTAATGACACAAATCACGGCTGTACGCCACTGTTGTGTAGCGAGGCATGTCACCTGGTTCCGACTTTAGCAGTCCAAACGCATACACCTCCTTATGCCGGCCGTCGGTTATGCAATATAGATTTGTTACAAATATCCTTAATTGTTATGAAGTTCCTTCTTTTTGAAATAGAAATATGTATATTATATAATTTATTTTGCGTCAGCTTAAAATTAAGTGTTCAACTTAAATGACATGACGGCAAAAAAAATGCATTATTTTGCATTATTTTTATCATCATTCAGCAGACTTGGTGAAACTGGTTGAAGACTATAATGTCGGTGTCCAGGAAGAACAATTCTAGCTCTCTCCATCCACCAACTTTATAATGACGTCTGTCCGTCGGGAAAAGCGTCTTCTAGAGCGTCATGTTTCGCTTGTTTTTGTATGAGCGCGTGGAACCTTCCGGTTTATGGTTGCCATTCGAGAACCTTCATTCCCCATAGGTTTTCAGTTCTTCGCGCTTTATGACTATTGGTATTTCTGAAGCTATGTCAATGATCTTGGTTATATTCGGTACCTTATCTTTGTTTAGCTCTCTTAAACTGCTATACCGTTGTGCGGCATTAATGCTACAAGTGTCGTTTGTATTTTTCATTCCAACCATGAACATGAAACATCATTGCCACTATTTTTTCTTCAAATAAATGCTATTAAAGACTCTTGTCGATCTACTTGCAATACTCTCCTTTTATTATATAGAGCTGCGTCTTAAACATTTCCATACGATATCATGTCCTCAACTTTACTCAAAATGAGGTGGTAAATCTGTTTATTAAAATTATTTTTCTTGTAAAAAACAAGGCAGCAGTTTATATTTTATTCAGCTTAATGTGACATATTCGTGGTATTCTTCAACCTTCCTTTTATTTCTATGTTCTATTTACCTAGGGACAGTTATTTATTATTATCTATCATTTCCTTTTCTTTGTTATTTTTTGACCTGTAATCGATTTTATTGTATCGATCAGAATTAACAATGATAAAGAAATATTGATAATCCAATTAAACCAATAAACAACAAAATTATCAGCTTTGATTAAAAAATAAATTATCTAGATAATCCCTTGTAAATTTATTTTTTATCTAGATAACTATGTGCTACCTGATGAATATTATTTTTGTAAATACCTACTAAAGTTACTAGAGCACTTGGTCTAGTGGGAGTGAGGTAGCAAAGGGTAGGGTTCAAATACAGTCGTGCGCCTATGGGATTTTCTGTTCGAAAAATGTAATGTGCGCTATGCTACTGCACATAATATGAAGAAAGAAAACATGAGTCAGCTCCGCACGCCCCTTGCCTTCCTTGTGGATCCGGCCGACTTAGCTGTCAGGATGGTATAGGTGTTGGTCCAGCCCATCAGGCACAATAGCATCCCGTAAGTAGGGGTATGACTAAAAAAAACAGTTGCCCCTGACGCAATATAAATCATTCACAGTTGAGTAGATGCAAAGACTTACAACAGTTACGGTCTCAGCATATACGTGACGGGACGACGGGACGAGGGCGTGACGTTCACAGTTTTTTTTGTACCTTTTTATTATTTTTCGTGTACTTTTCTGTGTTTTTTCTTTAATTTGCAAGTATTCAGTAATTATTTTGTCCGTGATGTGACCCGCCCTAGGCCTTGGCAGAAAACTATTAGGGTTGCACTGTGTAGTGTGACGTCATGTGACCTACACGGTGCAACTGACCGTGTCAAATTTTGTATACCATGTCTATTTGTATCTTTTTTATGTTCAAAAATATGTGCACGAAAGGAGCCTCTTTGAGGCTCACTTATTATCCTTTCACCACACTTGGTTCGAAAGAAGATGGTCAATAAATGTATTTTCTTTCTTTCATCGTACATAATATACAGGGTTATTCATTATTAGCTGCAAATACTCAGGAATTAGGTTCAACAAATAAAATAAAAAATATTTATGAAATGATTTTATTTAAGTTTTGTTATAAAAATCCCGAGAAAATCGATAAAGAAATCATTGGCGCCTGACCTATTTTGACCTTTGATCCGCGCCCGCGCGCCGTGAGTGACACTCTGCGTTCAGTCACCGCCTGGGTGGGTCATCGTCCTGTTCTCCGTGGCAATGATTATCCAATAGCCGTAAAGAAATTAATAAAAAAAATAAAATTTTGATACAAAAACTTGAAAAAATTTTTGATCAAATTTAAAAAAAATAATTTCATAAATATTTTTTATTCTATTTGTTGAACCTAATTCCTGAGTATTTGCAGTTAATAATGAATAACCCTGTATAGTCCCAATCCGTCTGTTTTCTTGTCACTTCTATCACTTGGTTTTTCTATGCAACGATGTCAGCTAATCGCGCCCGTTGTGTTCGGCCCAGCGAAGAACTATGCTGAGCCAAGCGGCCAGAAGTGACATATTATGAAGATCTCTATTTTCCAGGTTACAGATCTTTATTGTCTTGGGAACGCTTCCGTCTGGTACTGATTTGAATCAGTTGAGCTACCTCTAGATCGTTTGTAACGATTTTGTACATTTTGTAAATATTTGTTTAACTGTAAGTTTCTTTGTGTAAATAAACAGATCCTTAAGAGTTGGAAAGAGCAGAAACCTTTGGCTAAAAAAATACATTGCGTACAGCACGTCCCAAGTGTCTACGTGCTTTACTCCAATACGTCTATCACTCCTGAGACTATATAGTGACGTAAAGGTGTTGGTCATGATTGTGGCTGTTATGTTATGTTACACCGATGTCCTTCGTGGCTTTTGTAATGATTTCTGCTGATACAGTAGGCCTACCACAAGCTCTGTCTGGCTCTGGTTTTGAGTCTGTGTGAGTGCTCACCCGTGTATTAAAGAAGGTATTATAGTGTAAGATTTATTTAGTCAACACTCACACACACTCAAAACCAGAGCCAGAGACAGAGCCAGATAGACCTTGTGGTAGTCCTTAAGTTAAGGGGCTGCTACCAACTTTTTACTTGACATTTTAACATTCTGAAGATATAAAATCTTTAAACTTACATTATTTATTAAAATCACATCGTCGTCGCCGGGAAGATGCGTTTAAGTTTTTATTAAAATTGTACCTATTACTTTTGTTGGCCTATAGGCAGATTTTTTGAATTTTTTAAGTAAAATTTAATTTTGTTGAGCATGAATAATTGTTTTTTTTTATAATTAAATTAACTATAATTAAAGTTCAATTAAATTTAAAATCTATATGGGTGGTATATCACTTGTTATCATTACACTTTCAAGCCATCGATGTTTTTCAAACAACCTTAAAAGCTAAACTTTGTTATAACAACAGTAACTCACGTGTAATCGATGCTCCGAGCACTGTTGCGGCCAGCGCAATCACTGCGAACCACGACACGGCCATCTTTCACCGTGGCTGCCGCACCACTGAACCAGAATCTAGCATTCAGTTAGATTTGGCGCTCTTTCGCCATAATTTAGTGTTGCGCAGGCGATGAATACTCATCAATGAAAATTTAGTACATACTGCGCGGTATCAATAGCCTACAAATACGTATCGCGACAAGAGCGGTCAATGGATGCTGAACATATCGTAGGATTTCAATTGTAGCATGTGTGTAGTCTATAGTAGGGTGGGCTACGGGCTTCCGATAGTACCCTCATTTCCGATCGGGAGTCGCGTGCGTCGTCCGAACTGCCAAGCACGAGGTGTACCTATAGGTACACGAGGTTACGCATCAGACTGCTAGCTCTTAAGTCCTTGCAGTAAGCGTCATTTTTCTTTGTTTTATGTAACTTAAGCTGTATTGTACGAGCATAGTAAATCCAGGATGTGTGTGTGTGACTTATCAACTCTGAAAGTGTCTTTCAGGCAAATCCATAAAGGTTTACTTTTTAATTCTATTCGATCTGATAATAGAGTAGAGTTAATATGAATAATACTAGGTTTGAAAAAATTGTACTGCTAGGTATTTGCAAATAAATAGGTATTTCGTTTTTACTGACTTTTATTCTTTTACATTTTTATACAATAACAAAACTTCATGCTAATCTTAGCTTTTTACAAAAGTGTTGTTTACCCATTCTTTTCAAAATCAACAAAATCTTGTATTCCAGATAGTTTATCTCTCCTCTCGCCTTCCGAAAGATCGATGGACGGAGCTCTACTTGGATTGCGAATAACTGGCTTTTGCAGCTGCAAGAAGTTTAAAGAAGCCTTCAGCTCCTTGATGAAAACTTCTTTGTGTGTCACCTGAAACAAGCGATTGTTTAGTTTTTGACGTGACAACGTCTTATAATTCGATGGAGCCGGCTGCACGCACGAAAAAACATGACTCATGCGGCGTTACCTCGCTCTGAGACGTTCCATTTAAGGCTTGAAGTGCAAGCGAGAGCACGGAACGAGCGACAAAGAGGCACAATCAGCCTCCGCGTTCGGCAGCGTTCGACATCTGTCTCTCTCCAACTTGAGTGAGCGATGCGTCCGCGTTGACAGCTGTATGACGTTGTCAGTGTTGTCACGTTCAACCATCGTCAGTAAACCGACTTTACAGGCAACCGATTTTTTTATACAACTACGAGTAGCTATAGCAATAAGCAATATTACTAAACGCCTATAACAAAGCTTTGCCTCATAGGTCGCGCACGTCAGGAACGTGCCCTACGATGCACTGCGACTGCGCAAAGATATTCAGCCTCACGTGCCAGTAATTTCACCGGCACCCACATCCTTCTAACCGAAACACAGCTTGACATACTGCATCACGAAAAAAAGAGGCATGATAATATCTATTCAACACCCTGCAGCAATGCTGCTTCACGGCAGAAATAGGCATGGCGGTAGTACTTTACCGGACGAGCTCTTCACAAAGAGCTCTACTAGTCTTTAAATCTCTCCTTTAAACTGCTTGTTGTATTTGCCCACCTGTTCTCGTACAACGATATTTCTGACTTCATTGGCAAATTCAGCTGCAGTGATGACGAGGCCTAGTCCCAGCCCACCGATCAGCACTATAAAAGCACCTTGAAGATTTTCCATTTCAAGATCGCCTTCCACATCGTTTTCATTAGTCGTAGGCTGTGGAAAAAAGTAAAAATTAATCAAGTCTTTAACTGTAGAGCTTATTTAACACTTCTATGAAAAATGTGAACACTGATGATCTGGTGGTAGGTAGCGGTTCCATATTCCGATCGTGTAAGGCTGTGGGCTCAAATCCAGTCGCGTACCAATGATTTTTTCTCTCTAAAAATGTATGTGCACTATTAATTTGCCAGTCTCAAACAGTGATAGTCAAACATCGTGAGAAAATCATCATGTCGTAGAAAATATAGGTTCAAAAACATGCGTCAAGTGCAAGAAAGGAGCCAGTGACATGATAAAAAAAAAGATTTATATTTTAGAATCTCTCTGATATTCCAAACCCACAGAATAGTTTTTCTGTTCTTTGTTCAACTTCAAACCTACCGTGCAATTTTTAGCTCCATATTTTGTTTGCCACCATACTTGTTTAATTTCTTGAAGCTTGGTTAATTCTTTTAGTCTTAAAATAGCAGTGTTTATGTCTGACCTAAACGGAGAATCTGAAATCATATGAATGAATTAGATAATAAGGCAAAAATGAAGAAATATGTTTTTAGTTACACTATTTATAACTCAAGAACGGCGGAACCGATTTGGCAGAAAATTAGTGGGGAGGTAGCTTAGAACCGGGAGAAGGACATAGGATACTTTTTATCCCGAAAAAGCAACGGGAACGGGGTGTTACGGGAACAGGCGAGCGAAGCCGCGGGCGGCCACTAGTATTTCATAAATGGAACTGTGGGTTCACTGATATGTGTGAATCGACCTTTAAAATGAAAAAGCTGTCACTTCCAAAAATAACAGAAAACATTGAAGTGCCGGGACAATCTCCTTTGCCTATTCAAACCCGAACACAGCAATGCGCGTTGCCTGGTGAAATAATAAATACTAGCGGACTGCCCCAGCTTCGCACGGGTGAAAAAAATCAGAGCAGTGACTTTAAATTTTTCACATTATCTTTTTCTAAGTCCGAAACCGGGTGGGTCACTGGATAAAAATATAGCCTATGTTATTCAGGGATAATGTAATATTCAAAGGCTTAGGATAATGTAATAGTAATAGGGAAGTGCTTTCTAATAGTGAAATGATATTTGCAATCGGTCCACTAGCTTTCGAGTTTGTTCGTTAATACAAAAATATATATTTTTTTCTCTTTATAATATTAGCATTATAGGTGATGAATAAAAGGTCCGTCCCCGAACGAGCTTCACAATGAAATCTCCCAAAAAATGTACTTACTTGCTGGCATAGCAATACCGTAATCTTTTGAATCTAACTCAGGGCCTACTTTCTTCAGTTCACATTCTCGTTTCAGTTTGTATTCAATTGTGGAAGATTCCATGAAAAACGCGTATTTGCCTTGTCCATTTTTCACCCTTTTCTCGCCTTCGTCGTTCCCACCAGTCAAAACAGCATCGTTTGCCATCATATTCTTATAGATTTGTTGGTAAACCTTGTCTTTTGAGGTCTAATAAAATTAAAGCATAACTTATTAATAACAAATAAGCACACTGGCTTCAGGTTTTGTGTTTTTAAAACGGGAAAAACACTAAAACTGTATGGTCTTAATTGATAATATATCTAAATGTTGACCAAATGTATTCGAAAGATGACTTTAATTTAATTTTGATCTGCCTTTCATGTTAAAAATAACAAACTTATGCCTATGCAATAGAAGATCTACTAAATGCTTGCACAGTAACTTACCCTGAAAAACTCCAAGGTCGAACCAAACCTGTAAGCTCCATACAGGATTTTATTCTGTTTGACGAGATCTTCCGCACTGTTGATTGGTTCATTCTCCAAGGCAGATGTCATGGAGGCTGAGAGCTGAGCGATGTAAGTTTGGCAGATGATCACAGCAAAGAACCACCACATAGCACAGACCCAACGCGTTCCAAATGCTCTGAAAACGGTTTGCTAGAGTCAAACAAAAATAGTTAGGTTTTAAACATTTGAAAAGTACGAATATGTTTCGTCAAAAACATGCAGTTGAGACGGAATTATATTCACGTTTATGCAAAAAATCATACTGACAAGGTTTCGTCACTAAATATAGCAATATCAATTTTGACGAATTACCATGCTTAATCTTTTATGAAACCCACTCGAAATCATCCTAAACACAATAGTGAAAATCTCATCTAAATCAAAGGTCTCAAATTTCAGAGTAATTGTTTAAGTACTGTTTATATAAAACTGCCTGGATTTATGCTGCCGTTAGAATGCCTGTTTCATGTCTGATTAATGCTATTTGTCAGATAAAAAGAGGAAAATCAGAAAAAAAGCATTTACTTAGGCAAAAGATCACATCCTTGAGTCATAATAGATCCCATCGTCAGCCAAACGCAGTTCTTAAAAGTCCATATGTTTTCCAAGAACTCAGGGTCTTTGTCACATGGCTCAGGATTCTCCCAATCAGCTGGCGATATTCTGATAAAAACAGATAAAGGTGTGATAAGTTATGACGAGAACAACACAATGAATAACAAGGTATTAATAATGTGATAGGTACCTGGCACAAACATACATGACTATGGACACCATGCAGTAAGCAGTCGCTATGTACATCCAAACCTCAAAAGTGTAAGGGTTCAGGAAAGAAAACATCTCAGGCACTACTTTATGCTCCTGAACAAAAAGGATGCTTATTCCCAGAGTCATGAAAGGGACCGAAAAGTCAACCACTTTTTTTCGTTCTTCGGTAATGGTGAAATCACAAACTGCTAAATCAGCTTTCTGAAATCATACGTTAACTGCTAGTAAGTCAGTTCTGACATAAGAACTTCGTTAATTATTTGTTGATTTTGTAGCATCCACAACTATTACAGCACTTGCAAGTACAGAAGTAGTTTGTGAGAAGTAGTATAGATTTTACCTTGTTTAATAAATCTCCTATCAAACCATCCCATTTCTTTTCCTTCTTATTATATTTTCCGTATTCCTTGTCGCTATCATGTATGAACTTGTACGTGTAATTAAGCCCTTGTTCTGATTGGAGTATTTTGAATATATTATCAACAAGATCAACTGCAAACCCTTCATATTTCATTTCTGGATTCGGATCTTCCGGACAACTTTCACCTTCGCATTTTTGCTTGAAGTCAAAGTATGGCTGGTTTCTGCGTGATATAATCTGCATGGCAGAAACAAAAAAAGGTCAGACAGTCTTCTGTAGAATTTGTAACCATATTAATACAAGAAAAACTGTGTAAAAGGAAATTTGTATCACGAACTGCGTATATCTGTATCGCTAGTACCTACCAGTCACCTCATACATCGAAAAAACTAAGCATAATAAGCTAGATAAATTACCTATTCGTGGAAATTCCACAACCTTTTTATCTCCAAGCTGATATACATACCTGATTAGAGGCTTTTAGATACATACACCTAGACAAAGAACAAACATCTATTATACAAATCAAACCCAAGGCCTTCAGTGCAAAAGTAGCAAACACAGAGCAACTGCCGACTGAGCTGTAAAAGCTGACGAGTTTGTTGTTATGCATGACCAAATTATGAATTACTATTATTTTAGAGGTTGTAGGAGAAATTTTACCCCTAATTTCATAATCTACTTTTCTGGAGGATGATGCAGCAACAAACTCATGTTCCAAATACTTGTTAATTTGCACCAAAGCTAAATGTTTGCACAGTGTGAGCGGGGAGAGAAGACTGGCGACGTGACATCAAAATCTTCAAACATCAAATCAAAATAGGTTAAGTAAGTACCTAGCCGCCACATTATTATATTTGAGACCGTTTTGAGTTTGTTTGAATAAATCCCACGTTCTTCACCATCTTTAGTAAACGAAGCGTATAAATGATCTACTTACAATGAATTCTTTTCTATTCTTTAGTTTGGCTTTGCTATCAATACTTGATTCGCTTTCTTTTATTTGTGGACTATCCATCAAATTCCATGTGCCGACTGTATGTCTTACACTTAGATGTATTTCGTTAACGTGTAACGTATAATTAACTCTACGGCCTCTTTCATCAAACTGTATGTGCCCAGTGACTCCAAAAGAGGTTTCCTGAAATATAAATTCTTCTCTCAAACTAAACTAAACTGGCGTTTATAAACACCCATAAAATCTGGTCAGTAAAGCTGTTTATTTGAATGAATAAATTAAAACACGACCACAATGAATTTCTTCTAGATATAAGCAAAAAACAATGCACAAAGTAAAAAAAATACAAAAACTAAATTTGCACAGATGAAACCCACTTTGGTCGATGAGTGGAACAATATGCCACAAGCAACAATATGAAAACTGATTATATTGTTGTTATAAAAGCCAGAGGAGGCAGGCCTTATTAGTGCAGTGTTATAATCTTTAAAATAATGATTTGATTGTGATGAAAAGCATTAGACTAAATCGGAGTAAATATTAAACAACATTTTGAATGTGCTATAGCTGCTCTAACTCTCTCTAACTGCGTGCTTACATTAAGTATTTGGTTCTGAAGCTCTATGCCGTCTGGCCACGGTATCGGTACACCATCTTCATCTGTCTCACATATTGAACTTCTGGGTCTGTAGATTTTTTTCATGTTACCTAACGATTTTACTAAATGATTGGCGATATCATCCATGATAAGTGCTTCCAGCTAAAAAGTGTAACAAAAAGGCAAGATATGAGTATAATCAAATAATAATTATAGATGTGAGGCCAGATGTTGTCTTACTTCGAAGTTTGGGACGAAGGCTGGACTAGCCAGGGAATCTTCACGCCACTTCCCCACTCTCGTCCCCAGCGGAGATATTTTGAGGTCCTTATAACTTGTGAGGCTGAGCCATGTGGAATTACAATGTAATTTTTCCAGCTGAGTTGCGATCGTTGTAGCGTCTATTGAAGTAAATATATAGTGCTAAAAATATAAGATGGTGAGATGATGGTGTGGTGGTAAGATGGTAAAAATACAAAACCTACTTATACTCATTGACTGGCCTCTCCACTCAGTTGGTAGTAGCTCTGCCTTCTGCGCCTTATTAGGTGGTGGGTTCGATCCCCACCGATAACAATATTTGTGTGGTGAACACAGATGTTTGTTCTCTGTCTGGGTGTTATATTTTATTTTAGGTATGTATTTACAAAAAAATGCATATAAGTATTATATCAGCTTTCTGGTTCCCATTGTACAAGCTCTGCTTAGTTTAGGGCTAGATAGTGTTTTGTGGATGGTCTTATTTATTTATTTTATTTTATTTTACTTATAAGATAAAGCTAGTTAGTTTAGCTATGATATCGTTTACCTGATAATACGACACCATGGTAGATTCTTTATAAAGAATGCTAGCATCCTCCATGTATTTCATAATACGGCTAGCATGGCAGTCTAGGATGATTCGGCTCTCTTGAAAGCGGTATAATTCTTTAAATATCTGCAACATACGAATTATGAATGTTGTGTGAAAATCTACCACACTTCGTGCTTTGTTGCACAAATCTCAATATGATGATATCTGAATACGACGATATCATAAATCCATACTTCTTTGTTGCTGCTTGCTTCGGGGTCCAGCTTTCGAACGATTATTGGATACTTATCAGTATACTCTGCCAAAACCTTCTGCATTCTCATTAGACCTAAAAAAATGATTTGTAAAATTATAACTTCTAATATCCAAAATTCAAAATATACAAGATCAAATTGACGATCAACGATGAAATTTGTATGGCAACTACCAAGCTATTGTTAGAACTACTATATTACCAAAATCGTCTTCGTAAAGTACTGTAAAAGACTCCCATTTGTAGAACTTTAGTAGTCTTGCTATAGCTATCGATAACTCTTCTGAATCGGGATAGAAGTTTATAGAAATCTTTTTGAATGTCGGTTCTATTTCTTCGTCCTCTTCTTCTTCTTCTTGATTTTCATTTTCAGGATTCTGGTTGGGTATTTCAGAGTTGGGGTCCAAAGGCTGCCATGCGGCTTGGATATGTGGGATCTGGGCACGAGCGCATTGGTGACGTATTGCTCCATCCGCTATTGGTGTTTGTGGGCCGACGACTGCTATAGGCCTCATGGTCTTCGCGCACACTACAATAGTATTCATAACATGAAAATAAAATACTTTTTGTTGGAACAAGCAAGGCCTATCTTTACTATTACTATTGTTTAAGTGGTAACCATCGCATATAACAAAGCTGATACTTTGTTATAGGCGATGGCAATCCTCAAAAGTCACGCATAAAGAATGTGCTCTACGATGCGCTGCCCTAAACTTGCTTAAAAATGTTTTTGAGTTTTTAAAGTATTTGTAATATAGGTCCTGTATTTTACTATCTAATAATAATACGCTTGTAATTTTACTGGCACTGGTATAGGTATGTATGTAACACAGCAAAGTTGCTTGGATGCAGAAATAGGTTTGGTATATAGTACTTCCCCGTAAAGGCTCTTTTCTAGGGGATACTACTGACTTTTTTTCTTTTTAGGGGAATTAAACTTACACTCTCTCCATACAGAGTAACTATCAGTTCTCTGTGGCTCCACGATAACAGTTTGCATTTTGTATTGTCCGTTGTGCACATTGCGCATACTCTCATTGAATGCATTTTTCTGGATAAGTGCTGATCTATCGAATATGCCGGCTGGAAATTATAGAATAAAATATGTTAACAATAGTAATAATCTAATAGATTTTGATTAAACAACAATAATAATTTAATAGCTAAGAAAAATACCGGGCCTTTCGGAAGCGCCTCCAAGACGTTGGCTGGTCTAACTTACATTCTCGAAATTTTTGAACAAAGAAAACAAACGCAGTAAATTTCTAGTCAACAGCGCAACTCACCTACTTGGTAATACAATACTTGAGTTTCCGTGCGTAGAATCTGAGAACTGCCATTGTCAATGAAGATGGATAGCACCAATAAGAACCACCACATTTTTCGTCAGCTTAGGAGACCGCAAGGTCGTTCTTTTTTAACCAACACAAAGCACCAAGTATTTTCCCATGTTTTCACGAACGTTCTACGTTATTTGTGACCGCGTCGCTTTGCGCACGCGTCTAGTTCAGCAGTTCACTCAAACGAATTTAAACTCTTGCAGAGTCATAAGATTTGGAGAAGGCATCTTTGTATCCAACTATATATCACCTCCAAATATCCTTTTAATAAATTATAACAAGAGTTCCAGTGCTGCTGTGTATCTTTGGATAGGAGGATCTATCTCGAAACTGTCATAATCACGAAACATGAAACAGTTTCATGGAGCAAATGATATATGGTAAAATACCTATGTTGTACATACCCTGTGGAGTAGTTTTTACACCCTCCATGGACGTATACTAATGATCTACTCAAAAATGCCATGAATTTACTCCATGCATATCAATAATTATTCCCAAGTTTTACGTCATGTCGGCGACATAACACAGTCACACACGTGGCCTAAAATTGTTTTCTAAAAATACCTATTTCAGACAGTGCGTGCGCGGCGGCCATGCCGCTAACCCATTTAAACTGAATGTTTAAACCAATCACAAACAAAATGGTGTCAATAATAACAACTATTATTCTTGCATATTGCATATCATATGCGGCTAGTGAAAAAGTCAAGTCAACCTTCTATCCGATCGGTACGGACATTATTCACAATATTATGGAATTGCATTTTACGTCAATTATTTACACAAATATATTTTGCTGATGTCACATAGTGATGGTTATATGGAAGTATAGCATTACTTATACATGTATGTGTGTTTCAGGTGGTCTATTCAACGATTTGTCGCAGAAACCCTCTCAGAAAGCCTTTGACAACTTGGTGCGGCTCAGCGGGAATAGGAATTATTACGGTCGCTCTGTGCTCTCAAAGACGGTAGACAGCTATTCCTCAGCTTTAGAATGTAAGTTTGGTGTAGCCGTTGTTTTGGTTCACTGAAGCTGCCTTGCATAAACTGTACTCTCAGTTTACCGGTGCTTTGTCAAGTTCCACCTTGATTATAAGTATGTTAATATTTTTTATATACTTATTCAATTTGATTGAGCTGTAAAATTTTGAATAGAATACTTCTAGGACTTTGTACTTGGAAAACCACCCTATTATTTGACTGGCCCCTCAGCTCAGTTGGTAGTAGCTCTGCCTTCTGCGCCGTGATGGGTTTGATCCACGAGTACAAATATTTGTGTGGTGAACGTTGATATTTGTTCTCTGTCTGGGTGTTATATTGTATTCTAAGTATGCATTTACAAATTAAATAAAAAAATGTATGTAAGTTATCAGCTATCTGGTTCTCATATTAGTACAAGCTCTCCTTCATTGGGGGCTGGATAGTGATATGTGAATTGTCAACAATATTTATTTATTATAAACATTTTTCATGATTCCAGTGTGTCAATCCACGGCTAACAATCGCAGTTTTATGGCACTGATCGATGCTCGGCCGACAAACGGAATCTGTGATACAGTGTGCCTGTTGGCCAATAGATACAATGTGAGTATTTTACGATGTAACACACCTTTTTGACACCGACCTGTAGGCCTACCACAAGCTCTGTCTGGCTCTGTCTCTGGCTCTGGCTGAGTGTTTAATTTGAATGAGGTTTTTCTTTAGAAAGTTGATAGTTCTGGGATGATTCTTAACTATGTTTTGTGGGAATTCATACATTAGCTTCCATGTTTTGAGGATATTAATCATCAAGGTCGGGGTTTTTGAATTTTTGTAAACTTAGTAGTCCCATCATCGTTCGTATACTTAGTAGAACCATCAAGTACTAAGTTTATATAAATTCAAAAAACCCCTTTACCTATGGGTAAACTAGTACAATGCAAAACAAATACATACTGTGGTGTCTGGAACTGACACCTAGATAGACTCCTAGCTAGACCTAGACCCAGATAGACCTAGCTTTAAGACGTTTCAAAGTTATCCTTGTAAGACAAATGAATTAATAAAATGTTGATTTTGTATACCCTCGCGTTTGCTACGCCGCAGTCAAAAGAACTTAAAATTCATAATCTCGTTGTAGATAATTCATTCATCAGTAGGATGGGAGCCCACAGAGTCCATGGACGAGGATCTGTTTACCTTTTCATACCACCCTCCGCCAGACGTTATATCGAAAGCGTATTCAGCACTCATCAAAATGTTTCAGTGGGATAAATTTACGATGTTGTATGAAGATGAAGGCAGTGAGTACTATTCATCTATTATTATCATCGAGTTATTATTATACTTGTCGATGATTATTATACGAATCTTTGTCATAGCTTACTAACATATTCGAGCTATTCCCAGTAGTTTTATCGAGTAATCTTACCAGTCGAACTGCTGAGAATTTTCTTCCCAAAGACTTACTGATAATAAGACTTCACTATTGTATCTTTAGCAACATTCAAAAAGAAGTTATTCCTTCACTTTTTATCCCATCAGGCATCTCAACAAAATTGAGCATTTTTATAGATTATATTTGTATTTATACATTATGTATTATTATTATTTTTATTTATTATTTATGTATTGTAGGTACTGTAGATATGTAGTAATATGTAGGTATTCTATTAGTAGGTTTCTAGTTTTAAGTAAATGTCTCTCTCTTCTCTTGTCATAAAGCACTACCACCCACTCCACATAACACAATGGTTAACTGGTAGAAAATGCTAATTAGCATTAAGTTCGCCTATGTACTTCATTTTGTGCAATAAAGAATTTTCTAATCTAATCTAATCTAATTGTAATTTTTTTCCATTATTTTTACTTTATCAAAATTTATAAAACATATACCTCGTAGTTAATAGACAGTAGCTTTTTTATGTCCAAGAACAAAACAAAAATTAAAATAACTGCAATTTTCTTCCTACGTCATCGTAGAGTATTTTTCCGAGCAACGTGTGGTTCAAAGTATGAACGCCATTTCACGTGAACACCATCGGGCGATTCGAATAGTATCTCATATGAACGAGCGCTCACAGTTTAACTACGTATATTCATAATTCTATGAATTTATTTCAGGTTTCATCCGTCTTCAAGACATAATAAACACTTGGCCCAGCTCAAAAGTCCCGATTATCTTCCGAAAGTTAGAGCCTAACGGAGATAATAGAGAAATATTTAAGCATATTTTTAACGTAGAACAAAGAAGCTATCACGTTTTGGACTGTGAACTTGAAAATACGTATAAATATTTTCAGGAAATAATTCAAATCAACAATAAAACAGAGTTTCAGGTAAAACAGTTCATAAATATTAAAATTCGTAGTTCATAATTTTCTGGTAAGTAGTGAAAATATTCACGTCTGGTAGATCTCAAACATGGAAAAAAATCTCGAAAATTCGAGCATTATTTTGCCAAACTTCTGCGAGATAAAGCGAAATTGCTGTACTGGCCAAATACTTGCGCGCAGCGGCCGGCAAAAGTTGTATGAAAATCCATACTGTCGTTTAGCGGCCAGATAAATTACATAGTAAACTTATTTGTCGTGTAATTTAATAATTATAAGTTTAAAAAACTTGAGAAACCGACTTCATTGTCAAACGGCTAAACCGATTTTAATCAAATTTGTTTGGGACAATCTGGACGTAAGAATAACCAAATAAAAAAAATAATTTTCTAAATCGGTTCATAAATGACGGAGGCATGCAGTTACAAACATTAAAAAAATTATTTAAAAAAAATGGCAACACCGATTTTAATAAAATTAAAATGGGACCAATCTGGAAGCAGTACCTTTCAGATAAAAAAATAATTTTTCAAATCGGCTCACAAATGACGAAGTTATGCGGTAACAAACATTAAAAAAAAAAAAAAAAAAACATACAACCGAATTGAGAACCTCCTCCTTTTTGATTGGAAGTCGGTTAAAAATGGAACGATCTTTTACTCCGAAATATGATAACCAAGGATGTAACTTATCAATGGTTTATTTAAATTTCGAACTAGCTTGCAAAACTAAATGCTGTTTATTGAAGAAAATAACAAAATGCTTCTAAACGTTCTAGTATGGTCTCTAAAATTATGGAAAAATAAAAGAGAACAAATTTTATTCAAAACTCTACCCGGGTAACGCAGGGTTTTGCTGCTAGTATTTTAATAATGTGTTTTGAGCTGTCAGAAAATCTCCCATTGTAAATTATGGTGGATGGAATTGGCTATTGATATGGTATGCATGCTGCAAATGATATAGGCATATCATTTGAAAGAAATGTATAGGAGAGACGATAATTATAAAATAAACATGGTTTCAGAGTTTCATTCTTACAAACCTTGATGCGTACCAATTGCAACTTAACACTATGAATGAACTTTTGGCCAACGTATCCACGTTCCAACTGACGAGATCTGCTGTTCAAGATAAATGGATAGATATTAACATGCAATCGGAAACAGTTATAAAGGTAAGTTCTACAAACAAAAACATAATTCCTTATTACAAAACGTGAGCTGAAGATATGGTGGATGTTTGGTACAGGGTTCCTTCTCATCCCATTGATAGAAACAGATGGACCGACATCTTAAAGATTGTGAGATTCAGTGGATGGAAAGGGCTCAAAATTAGTTCTTCGTAGTGTGAGCCAGTTTTGGGAAATAGACATCCCTACTGAGACCGGGCAACGAGACACGTCACTAGTCGGGGGATAAGAAAGATGGCGTTGGAATGCGTAGATGAATTGTTTGATGATAAACAGAGTTCTAGATATATTCAATGGATATAAAGTTTTCGCCTTAATAGTAGAAATCTGTAATAGGCATTGTATTTTTTTTAGCTTGAAACAGCACTCACTGTGGACGCTTTAAATCACATAGACAAAGTTATTCTAAGTCTAAAAGAAGATTTAGAAAATTCTGAAGATAGTGATGATGAACAGTTACATGCTCTGTGTCACCAAGACCAGTTATCGGACTATGAGGAACGAGCATGGAAATTGGGTAGTTTAACGCGAGAAAAAATGCTGAAGGTAAGTATATCTCGTCAAACTGATATAGTATATAAAAGTTAAGGTCAATTTTTGCATTTATGGAATAACATTATTCGTTGAATTAAAAATGACAGTCATTGTTAATGAAAAGCCTAAAAAAAATATTTTTATTTAGCACATAATTATATTTAGAATTGTAGATAAAAAAGTAGACATTTCGGGAAGAGAAGTATATAAATAAATAACTATTGTGTACAATCCACACAGAGCCCTAAAATAAACAAAGCTTTTACTATGGTAATTAGGCAGCTGATTTGATACATATACTTTTTTTTACTTAGAATACAATATTTCGAGACAAAGAACAAACATCTGTGTTCACCACATATTCATTATACATAGGTATAGCTTTTATGAACTGACTGAAATTTTATGGTGTGTTTTTTATAGATTGTGACAAGCGGATTCACTGGAAACATAGAATTTGATGAGTTTGGAAGGAGACAAAATTTCAATTTATATTACATGAAACTGAATACAAGTAGTATGTTCGCTTTTGCTGGGACATGGAATTCTAATATTAATAAAATTCCTGAAGATTCTAATGTTCCTGACAGATCAGCCGCTGCTGCTAAAGACTCCAAATTAATGGTAAGTTTGTAAAATATACTCAATTTAAAAATTTGTGGCTGGCAACTACACTTACTCACAACTTAGACAGGGACACCAATAGTTGCCTGCCACATATAGTAGTCCATCTACGAGCCGCTTTAGCTTTAGAGTCTCGGCTAGAGCTTCATGGTAGCCATTGCTGCCCGCGCCATAAAGGTTTCGTTCTTCAGTCTCGGCCCTTATTCCACCTTGGCCATGAAGGGTGGCTTTGCTGACCACGCTGTGATGGTCTGGACCTGTGTTATGCTGCACCTACGGCCAACATCACAGCGGCCAGCAACACAGTCATTACAGACCGGGGCAGTAATTTTCTATTACAGATCTTCCAGACCAGAAACACAATATAATTTTGAGTGAACCATATTCTCTTTAATACTGATTCATGATAACTACAAATAGGTTAACGTTTATTCTAGATTGCAACGAAGGTTGGAAAACCATACATTGATATCCAATCTTTTCCAAACGGCACTGAACACTACAGAGGTTATGCCGTAGATTTGGTTGATAAAATTTTTGAAAAAATTAGAAAAGAAAAACAAATCGATTTCAAGTACGAATTTTATAAAGTAACAGGTGATGGCTACGGAAAGAAGAATCCTGGTACAGGACGATGGGAGGGCCTCTTGGGAGAGTTGATTGAGCATGTAAGTTTAATTACAGTGACATAAACACACACACACATGAATAGTAAAACAAAATACTCCATTCGCTTGGAATTTGGAATCGTTGACTGATTTAGGGGCAAAGTATATATCAAATCCACGACCTACAGCGCAGAAGGCAGCGCTAGTACTTACCAACTGAGCTGGCTACTTCTTAATCGTGGGTAACCGCGGGGCGCAGCTAAATCATTCTGTAGATAAAACTTGTATTTCAAAATTTCAGAGAGCCAGTTTAGCCGTTTGCGATTTGACAATCACATCTGAAAGGAACGCTGTAGTTGATTTTTCTATTCCATTTATGACCCTGGGCATCGGCATGTTGATGAAGGAGAGAGATCCAGAGCCTCCTAAAATGTTCTCATTTCTGGAACCTCTGTCTCTCGACGTCTGGCTGTATCTGGCCACTACCTATATTATCGTGTCCTTTATTTTACTAGTGTGCGCCCGGTAAGTTAAAAACATCTACCTTTTCATTATTTGAGTAATTACTAAAGGTCTACCAGACTCTCATGGCAAATGGAGAAATAAAAATTTGTTGAGTGCAATGCTGTGGAAATTGGATTAAACAATCTTGATACTGTTTAATTTTTTTTATATCTTTAGTATTTGATTAATTTGATGAAAAAGGTGACAATGGACGTTTATGAAAATCACAATTGTTTTATTTATTTTTATGCCATGACATTCCGGTAGACCTTTTTGAGAGCATTGGTGATCTTGTGGTAGATCAGCGCCATCTATTTTGTATCCTACGAACTAAGTTTGCGTTCCCTCCTTTTTTGTATGGATTCGGAGTTCTTCTCTTGAGTAATTGTGTCCTGGTGGGTATTATAGTACCTTCCCTACCCTACCTACCCCACCTTCCAGTGCCGGATTAAGCCAGCGCGGGGCCTGTAGCAAATTCTGTCAAGGGGCCCTTAGTTTTCTTTAGATTCTCAATAAAACACTGATGGCCCGAACACACCTAGTTCGCTGGCGGTAGCGATCAGTGAAACGCTGTCAAATATCGCTGTCAGATTTGAGATTAGACAGCGAATATTTGACAGCGTTTCACTGTTCGCTACCGCCAGCGAACTAGGTGTGTTCGAGCCTTGAGTGCACACGTGAGTTGCACACAGCGCTACGTCACGTACGAAAACAGTTTCCAAAGCAATGTCAAAACCACTTTTTTCAAAAATGCCTGACATCTACAGTGCTTTTAAAAGTTTTTTACGTTGTGCCGCCAAAGGTAAATGCTATACCTACATCAAGTTTTAGATTTTCAAGTGGAAGTGAAACATAGCCTAAGCGCTTCGTGTTTATGGCATGCAAGATATTATACATTCGTATCTTAATTCATATGTCTTTATTGAATTACCGTCATTTATTTAGGCGTTGGAGCTCGGGGCCCCCAAAATCGCGGGGACCGTAGCATTTGCTACTCTTGCTACGTGGCTAATCCGGCACTGCCACCTTCCCATCCTACGGTCGCGGGTTCAAATCCAATCATGTTTCTATGGATTCTTTGTTAGAAAAAATTATATACACAATGCTAGTGCTCTCAAATGATGAAGGAAAACGTTGTGAGAAAACCTGCAGCTTAGTCAGCTCCGCGTATAATATATTGACCAATTGTCTTTCCTGTGGATTAGACCGACTGAGCTATCAGGATGGCTTAGTGCTGGGCAAGCCTATTCCATCTAAAATCCCGTTCCAGACACTATAGCGTTCCGTAAGTAGGGGCATGAGTAAACATAAGTTGCCCATGGTGCTATATAAATCATGTACAATATACTTATGCAAAGGCATGTTTATTTTTTTTAATACTACTTTAAAACGGGATTCATTTGTTATACAGAATGAGCCAAGGAGACTGGGTCAATCCTCATCCTTGCAACCAAACCCCAGAAAACCTCGAAAATATTTGGAGTCTCTACAATTGCATGTGGTTGACTATGGGATCTATCATGTGTCAAGGAAGTGATATCTTGCCGAGGTAAGTTTTGATAGCCCCTGTGTGGCATAGAAGACGAAAAATGTCTCGTGTGTGTTTGTCATTCATTCGGTCACGCTCTCACGGCTCAGTTGGTAGAAGCGCTGCTTTTCACGTTGCTGTTCGTGGGTTTGATCCCTACCGAGAAAAAACATATGTGTGGTGAACACTGATTTTTGTTCTCTAGTCGGGTATTATATCTGCCATCTGGTTCCCATAGTACAAGCTCTGCTTAGTTTTGAGCTAGATAGTGTTGTCCACAATATTACTTTAATTATGTAAATGAGTGTATTCACATCACCGAGTTCATTAAGGCTTGCTGTGGAATAGGCAAACAATTATTTCGTGGGTTAATTATAGGTTGTGTGTTATTTTACTTTTATCCATACTAATATTATAAATGCGTTTGTAACTCTGTCTGTCTGTCTGTCTGTCTGTCTTCCTGTCTGGCTTTCACGCCAAAACTACTGAACCGATTGAAATGAAATTTGGTACACAGATAGTTGAGGGCCTGGGGAAGGACATAGGCTACTTTTTATTGCGAAAAAAGGGTTGTAAGGGGTTGAAAATAGGGGTTGAAAGTTGTATGGAAGTATCGTCATTTTTAGAGCTAGAAACTTAAAACTTATTTTTTAGTCTGTTGATTTGATATAAAAAAATATGACATTCAAAGTTTGTGCTGGGGGGGTAGAGGGAGGGGAGTACAGGGGGGAGTTGGAGGGGAGGTGTGGGGGGAGTGTGGAGGGGAGTATAGGGGGAGTGTGGAGGGGAGGTGCGGGGGGAGTGTGGAGGGGAGTACAGGGGGGAGTACAGGGGGGAGTGTGGAGGGGAGTACAGGGGGGAACGTGGAGGGGAGGTGCGGGGGGAGTGTGGAGGGGAGTACAGGGGGGAGTATGGAGGGGAGGTGCGGGGGGAGTGTGGAGGGGAGTACAGGGGGAGTGTGGAGGGGAGTATAGGGGGAGTGTGGAGGGGAGGTGCAGGGGGAGTGTGGAGGGGAGTACAGGGGGGAGTGTGGAGGGGAGGAGCGAGGGGGAGTACAGGAATGCGGGGGGGATGAAAGTGTGGCGTAGTACGACGCCATTATGTCTAAGTTTAGTAAGAGGGCAGACGACTGTGTCACGTGCACGCGAATATGACGTTGTTATTTAATTACTGTTTTCTTCCGCTGCAAATTAAAAATGCTACCCATAGACACTATACCACGCGGACGAAGTCGCGGGCACAGCTAGTTGAAAATAAAAGCGTCAGGTCATTATAAGGAGGTCAAGGAGGTTGGTTGCCTTAAAAATGAATACCTGGAGAAAAGGGCATCTAGAAGCTTGAAATAAAAAAGAATACCCTGATAAATATTAAAAAAAAAATGAAGCTAGTAACTAGCCTAACTAAAAAGTAACTTCACACTGAGTTCCCTGATTCAGTTCCGTTTTACAGCTCTTGGCTCTTTATGTCTCATGTAGGTATGCATGTATAGCGTGTACCTTAAATTGCTACGCATCTGCAATTACCTATATGTATATGTTTTCTTTCATACATTATGCTGACAAGAATAAGAAGAGTGTTACCCTAAATAAGAAGAGTGTTATTTCAGGGCGGCTGGTTCCCGCTGGATCTCAGGCATGTGGTGGTTCTTTGCACTAATCGTGACGTCATCGTACACCGCTAACATGTCCACCTTCATCAGTGACAATCGACGTGACACTGACTTGACGGAGGTGAAGGACCTAGCTGATCAGAACAAAATCTCTTACGGACTTCTTAACAATGGATCGACCTATCAGTTTTTCGAAGTAAGCCACTTTTAGAACAATCAAGATTTTATTTGTTTCTAGTGAGCGACCGCAGCTTCACAATCAAAATCAAAATCAAAAGTGTATTCAGTAGAATCGCAAGGATCACTTTGAAATGTCTTAAAGCTAGGTGAGTCTAGGTGCCAGTTCCACGCGACCAAGCCCATAAGAACAGGCAAAAAACTACGGCTTGGATCCTACCGTTTTTTTATATGATCCTTTTACAATTCAAAATTTTCTTTGCACATTTTTTTTCTTTTTAGAGCTCAAATGACACATTGTATATGAAGCTATGGTCAACTATGAAATCAGCTAAGCCATCAGTTTTCGCGGCCAAAAATGAAGATGGCTTGAATCGCGTAAACAAGAGCAATGGGAAGTTCGCTTTTTTCATGGAATCATCAGCTATTGAATACCATACTAAAAGAAATTGTAAGCTGAAAAAGGTTGGAAGCAATCTGGATTCTAAAGAATATGGGATTGCCATGCCAAAAAGTGAGCATTTTAGGATTACAATACAACAACTTGTTTTTTGTTATTGGTTTGACAACTCTTTATAAAGCAACATATTTTTTAGTTGAACTGCTATTGGTATATTGCTTGTAAGTAGCTAGTACGAAATGGCTATAATTACTTTGCCTTTTTTGAGGTTATGATTAGGCTAACAAAAACTGTTTAGGCAAATAGGTAAACCCAGTAGGCCTACCACCTTAAATACCTAATACCTGGTTTTGAGTCTGTGTGAGTTCTGACCAGTGTATTATACTCAACTTGATTATACCAAGGAAGTATGTAGATTCATGGATTATACTGCGTGTGTGACGTTTTGACGTAGGATTGATTTAGTCAGCACTCACACAGACTCAAAACCAGAGCCACAGACAGAGCCAGACAGAGCTTGTGGTAAGCCTACAGTTCATTTAAAAAAATCGAATCCTGGCACGACTTATTCAAATTATCTATGTTTGTTTCAGATTTTCCTCATAAAGGATTGATAGATTTTGCTGTACTTGCTCTACAGGAAGCGGGAGAACTTGAAGCTTTGAAAAAACGCTGGTGGGAAGAAGAAGACAATAACGCACATTGTGGTGTATGCTTTTACCTCGATTGTTAATTTTTAACGGTTGTCCTAAAATAAGTGAAGTTTTAAAACTTGAGAAACCGACTTCATGACAAAACTGCTGGAACGATTTTGATAAAAATTGTATAGAAAGGAATTGTATAGAATAGAATATTTCAAAAATTTTTATTATGTCCCAAAACACGAGCGGGATTTGAATCCACGACCTTCCCCTGGGTACGTTACGTTCCCTTCAAATCCCGCTCGCCTCTTAACTTATGTGGGATCTTATAAAAATTTAGTAAACACTATAAAATCAATAAAATAATTAAAAAAAAAATTCAAATTGGTTCATAAATGGCAAAGATTTGCAATAACAATCATTAAAAAAAACAAGAAAAAAAAACATTTTTTTAAAACTTCTTAATTTTTTACTTGAAGTTGGTTATCAAAACAACAGGCGTTGATACATGCATGCAATGTTTATAACACTACTGCATGTATGTATATGTGTATGTTGAGAATGTCATGAATCATGCAAGTGAATGAATTTACATCAATTTATGTACAAACTGACATTACATTTTCAGGAAAAAGTAAAAGTGGAAGACAACCAGGGTTTGCAAATGGAAAACACTAGTGGAATATTTTTGGTGCTTGGGTTAGGAGGGATCTTGGGCTTGATTGTGGCTATCATTGATTTCTTGTTGCATGCCCGGCAAATCAGTGTCAAAGAACGGGTAAGTTTGACCATAGAGCAAACATGCTTTTACAACTTTCAAGCTTACAAAAATGCCGTTTTTTTTGTGCCCTGTCATTCAAATGCTTAGTTTAATTTCAGGGACGTATAAAATAATTTTGACATGTCGTCTTGTTTTTATACAACAAGCTGATGAAACAAGCATATGGCCCACCTGATGCTAAGTGGTAACCATCGCCTAAAACAAAGTATTGCTAATCGTAGCACCACCATCGTAAAGCGTCGCAAGGATAGCATCGTATCGTGCATCGGCACGATACGATGCTATCCTTGCGACGCTTTCCTGCATTTATCAATTTGAGGCATACAGATGTTCAGCCTCACGTGCCAGTAATTTCACCGTCACCCACACCCTTCAAACCAAAACACAGCAATGCTGCTTCACGGCAGAAATAGGCATGGTTACCCGGCCATGTCGTGGTTCATGCCCAGCCAGCCCCTTCACAAAGAACTCTACTACTGATACATACATATACCTACATATGTATGTATTACATCATCATCATCAGCCTGAAAAAGTCCACTGCTTGACATAGGTCTCTGCCTTACCCACGGACCTGCTGGGTTGTCCCAGTGGGCGGTGAGGTGAACACCGACGTGGCGCGTCCCCCGGGTTGCGGATAGGGGGTTTTTTCGGTGTGCCGACAGCTTCCATTAGTGAAGTGGTCGGCCCACCGACGCGGACAAAACACTGGGGGGGAATGGGGAAATGAGGAAAAACGTCTCTGTTGACCAGAGGCGCAGTTGAAGGAGTGGGCAAAGGAAAGGAATTCCTTCTCTGCCGGTTGATTTTTATCTTCTCAGACGATTGTGTACATATAAATGAATACGTATAGTGGAGCTGGTACATATTTGTATATATTTGTATATAGTGACGTGTGGTGGAGCTGGGCTCAGCGTGCACTCACCCTGCCGTTGGGCAGGTAATGGAAGATTCTATTCTCCTTGCTCCCAGCTTAAAACTCGGAACCTGCAACGATGGATCTTTTTTAGATCCTACGCGGACCGAGGGCCTGGGCTTGGCCGCCTGGGCCGCGAGGATGCAAACCTCTTTAAAAAATGCCCGAACTCGAAACGGCGGCGCAGCGTTAGGATCAGGGTTGTTTACAGCCCTGGCCGGACGGTAATCCGGCGCTACTGCGTCCCCCGCCAGGGTACACGCCGACCCCCTGTGCGAGTTATGCTAGGCTTCCCCGGTGACAGAGGGCACTAGTCGGGGTGACCGAATTTATCCGTCATACTCGTGGGATTTACAATGGAAACAAGATTAACAAAATTTAAAAAAGATGGTAGGGGTCGTTCTGACTGTAAGGAAGATGAAAATGCTGGTGTTTTTGCGCTTGGCATTACTGAAAAGGCGTGTGGAGAATCCCCCATTGCTTCGGCTCGCTCACGCAGCCACAGCTCTCATCGGGAAGATATAGGTTTATCGGAGGGTAGTATGTTATCATATTATGATGCGAGCCCAGTAAGACCAGCTTTAGCGGCAAGTCTTACATCTGGCGTGATAACTGGCCGTAATATTTGCAGTGACGAGTCTGACAGCGAATCTTCAGCTGTAAAGAAGACCTCAGCTGGTCAACGAAGAATACGTGGACGAGCTTCTTTGTCAGGCACTGATATTGGAGTTGCCCATGCT
This sequence comes from Thera britannica, assembly GCA_939531255.2. Taxonomy (NCBI): domain Eukaryota; kingdom Metazoa; phylum Arthropoda; class Insecta; order Lepidoptera; family Geometridae; genus Thera; species Thera britannica. The sequence continues at coordinate 21,398,984 of OW618034.2, forward strand.
AGGCAGGATTTAATAAACGTCGGTGCAGAAACGTACCGTCTAAATCGAGACGACGACGCGGATGAGCCGCTATGTTCAAAAAAGAAGAAGACAAAAAAAGTGTACACTCATCTGAATCTCAGTGAGAAGTCTCTTAACGCGGAAGAATTATGGACGCGAGCCTTGGTTGAAGTTGATTCAATTCAAGAGCAGACCCGGAAGTCCAAAAATTTAAAGGGGGCCGTTATGAGTGCTATCAACCAGTCCTTGACTACAATGAAGGATGTAATCGACTGTTTGAAGGTACGGACCATTGATGATGAGACAAAGCGTCTACAGGCGGACAACAACCGACTCAGCCGGGAAGTTGCAAACCTCAAGGTAGAGCTTGGAGCCCTTCGGCGCGACTATGAAGAGAGAAACATGCAGGCAAATGCAACTGCTTTACTTCCTACTCTCTCTCCACCCTCTCAAGGAGTAGATATTGAAGAAGTTGTCCGAAGGGTGACCATCTCTGTGGGGGAAATGGTCAATGCACGTATAGCTGGCATAGAAGAACGCCTTTTACCGCCAAAGACAGTGCATCCACCGCTAGCGGCAGAAAAGGAAAAAGGGCTCAGTGCATCACTTCCGACCCCAGCAACGCGTAAGCAGGCTGAAATGCCCAGTCCTGCTACCCACGTAGTACAGCCTTCTACAAGTCAGGCTGGCAACGCAATGGGCTCTTCTAGGGAAAACGTGCAGCCATCTACTAGTCGTGCTGTGCCCCTTGTTGATCTCGTTGATGGGGAAGGATGGGCTACTGTTACAAAGAGAACAAGCCGTAAGAAGAAGGCAGCTGTCCCTACGGTTTCTTTGGAGGCCAACGAAGGGCGATCCACGACGGCGGTGGCTTCCACAAAAGCCACCAAACCAAAGAAAAAGAGGAAGTCCAAGCGAACCAGCCTTAGAGTGCCAAAGTCAACAGCCGTGGTTATCACTCTCGAACCAGATGCACTGAAAAGAGGGGTGACGTACACGGAGGTTTTAACTAAGGCTAAAGCGTCAATAAACTTAGCAGAGCTTGGGATAGAAGAAGTTCGTTCGCGGCTAACGACGACTGGAGCTAGAGTTTTGCAGCTTCCAGGAGCGGGCAGCGGCCCCAAGGCTGACCTCTTAGCTGAAAGGCTACGATCTACTCTTGCAGATGTGGCTAAAGTTTCGCGTCCAGAAAGGTGTGTAAGTTTGCGCATCAGTGAATTAGACGACTCTCTTTATAGCGAGGATGTTGCTGCCGCGATTGCTGCCTCAGCTGATTGCTCGTGCGTTAATATTAAGGTTGGAGAGATTAGGGCGGGGCCAGGAGACTTGGGTGTTGCCATCGTGCAATGCCCTGTTCAAGCAGCTAAAGTATTGCTGAAGAAAGGCCGTCTTCTGGTTGGCTGGAGCTCTGCTCGGGTTCTTGCTCTTGATAAACGCCCGTTGCGGTGCTTTAAGTGCCTGGGTGTTGGCCACACTCGACCGTTGTGTCCGTCAGATAAAGACCGTGGTGAACTCTGTTTCCGCTGTGGCAAAGAAGGACACAAGTCAGTGATGTGCACAATGGAGCCTCATTGCCTTGTATGTGCTGATGCTCGACGCCCAGCGGGCCACATGATGGGAGGTCAAAATTGTAACCCTCCAACTGTTAAGGGTAAATCGGCGGCTGCGCCTCGATATACCCAGAGATCGACCCGCAACAATGCGGCAGAGGAGGTTATGTCTGATTAATGTTTAGGTCACGACATAACCTCCTCCAGGCGAACCTTAACCACTGTGCTTGCGCTCAAAGTTTGTTTGCGCAGGTGTTGGTAGAGTGGTCAATCGATGTTGCTGTTGTTTCTGAGCCGTACACCGTCCCTAACAGTTCTAATTGGGTCAGTGCTAGTGACGGCTTAGTGGCGATATACGCCTGTAACAGCGCTTGTTCCTTTTCTTTTTCAATTAAAGAAAAGGGGCCGGGCTATGTTGCAGCAGCCTGGGGTGAAATTGTAGTAGTAGGGGTGTACTTTTCCCCCAACAAGAGCTTAGTAGAGCTGGAAGCCTATTTGCTTGTGCTTGAAGGCGTTATCAGGAGAAGTTCAGGGTTGCAGATCTTGTTAATGGGAGACCTCAACGCCAAGGCTATGGCTTGGGGTTGCCCTGCCACTAACGGACGCGGTGAGGCTGTTCAAGAATTTACTACAGCAGCTGGTCTTGTCCTTCTAAACCAGGGATCTGTTAACACATGCGTGCGATGGCAAGGGGCATCAATAGTGGATGTCACCTTTGCTACCCCAGCTCTTGCCGCTTGTGCGCTCAATTGGAGAGTACTACAGCAAGTGGAAACCTTTTCAGACCATCGCTACATTAGGTTCGAGGTCGGCTCCTCTTCTGGTTTGGGAAGGAGCCACACATCGACTACTCCAATGGCTTTCCCGCGGTGGGTTCTAGGACGCCTAGACCGAGAGCAGGTAGCAGAAGCTGCGATTGTGCAGGCTTGGTGCCCTGTCTCGAGTATGAATAGAGTGGATGATAAAGCGAATCAACTAAGAGAAGCTCTAACAGCCGTGTGTAATGCCGCTATGCCTCGTGCTAGGAAATTACCAGAGACAAAGCAGGTTTACTGGTGGTCTGCAGAAATTGCTGCTCTCCGATCGAACTGCAATACCACACGACGCGAATACACGCGTTGTCGCCGGAGGCGAATCCACACGGCAGAAGAAGAGTCCAGTCTCTATGAGGCCTACCGACGGACTAAAGAATCACTGAAAGCTGCCGTTTACAAGGCTAAGTCTGACGCCTGGAACGAGTTTATAGACGATCTCAACAGGGATCCATGGGGGCGTCCTTACCGCACCGTTCGCAAAAAACTTTGCAATCAGGCACCCTCCACTGACTCTTTCGACCCACAACTTTTGGAGAATATAGTTATGGGTTTATTTCCGGCCTGCCCACCTCATGAACCACCTTACATGGTGCTTCCTGACACATCTTCCGACCGTCCTGAAGATATTCCTCAGATCACTGATGGAGAGTTTGGCAGTGCGATCCGCCATCTCCGGTCAAAGAAGACAGCTCCTGGACCAGACGGTGTGCCTGGCCGCGTTCTTGCGCTTGCCCTTAAGCATTTGGGAGGCCGAGCTGTGGAACTCTTTAACTCGTGTCTCGCGTTGGGTCAATTTCCCAAAGTGTGGAAGGATGGTCGCCTGTGCCTACTTCGAAAGGAAGGGCGTCCCGCTGATTTGCCTTCCGGCTATAGGCCTATAATTTTACTCGACGAAATAGGCAAAATGCTTGAGCGCATTATAGCTGCCCGTATCATCGACCACCTTACATCTGTTGGTCCCAATTTAGCGGAGGAGCAATACGGGTTCCGATCTGGACGCTCTACCATAGACGCGCTATTACAGCTAAAGCGGATCACGCAGGAGGCAATATCAAATGGAGAGCGTGCATTGGTGGTATCTCTAGATATCGCCAATGCATTTAACAGTCTCCCGTACGAGTGCATCGACGAGGCACTGCGGTATCATGCGGTACCGGCCTATCTTCGGAAAATAGTAGGGCATTACCTGAGAGGGCGAGATGTGCTCTATCTTAATGATAAGGGAGAAGTTTGTGCAAAGAACATGTCAGCCGGTGTTCCTCAGGGATCAGTTATGGGTCCCCTGCTCTGGAACATTGGCTATAACTGGGTGCTACGTGGTACGCTACTTCCCCGAACCGACATACTTTGCTACGCAGATGACACGCTGCTTGTCGCTCGGGGAAGAAACCATGAGGAGGTTTCGCATCTAGCTACAGTAGGGTCAACTCTATTGGTTGGCCGCATCCGGTTGCTGGGACTGAAGGTGGCCCTAAGCAAAACTGTGGCCATGTCATTTTACGGTCGAAGAGGTAGGCCACCAGCTGGTGCCTACATTTACGTTGACGGCGAGCGGATCATGTTAGCACCACATATCAAGTATTTGGGACTTACACTGGATAGAGCATGGAATTTTTCCGAGCACTTCCAGCGGTTGATGCCCAAAGTACAAGGTGCAGCTGGATCACTCGCACGCCTTTTGCCGAATCTGGGTGGCCCTAGCACCCCCTGCCGTCGCCTTTATGCTGGGGTCATTCGGTCCATGGCACTCTATGGCTCACCGGTGTGGGTGGACGCTTTAACTGTCGGTAATAGGGCTCTTCTGCGGAAACCGCAGAAGATTATGGCAGTTAAAGCTATACGAGGTTATCGCACTGTATCGCATGGCGCTGCTTGCGTCATAGCAGGTACTTTGCCTTGGGAAAAAGAAGCTTCGGTGCTCGCCCAGGCCTACAACGATAAGGTAGAGAGACGTGCACAAGGAGAGTGTATGGCTCCTCTAGAGATCAGGCAAGCTACTGATCAGGCTCGCATAGTAGCTCTTCAGCAATGGTCAGAAGAGCTGGTGTCCGCTACATTTGGCCTATGGACCTTAGATGCTATAGGACCCAAATTAAAAGAATGGGTGCAAAGAGAGCACGGAGCTCTCACTTTTAGACTGGTGCAGGTACTGTCAGGACACGGCTGTTTTGGATCGTATCTGCACCGTATAGCAAGAAGAGAGGCGAGTCCTGCATGCCATCACTGCGGTGCGGCCGAGGACACGGCGCAGCACACGCTGCAAGAGTGTAGTGCTTGGGCATCGCAGCGTCAAGCACTCGAATTAGTCGTGGGACAGGATCTTTCGCTGTCTAGTGTGATCGAGGTCATGCTGGAAAGCAACAGTGCCTGGCAATCTGTGGTCTCTTTTTGCGAGGATGTAGTGTCGCAGAAAGAGATGGCGGAGAGGATAAGGGAGCAAGATCCCCTTGCTGACCCGCAGCGTAAGAAGAGATCTGGCAGAAGGCGGCGGCAATTTCACCGTCTTTTACCGCTTGACGGAGACCAGCAGGGCATAGGTGCGAGGAGTCCTAGCCCTGCATTGCACAGGCCTCCGCTGCCGGGGGATGTCCTAAATATTCCAGGACAGCCCCCTGCCCCACAAAGGGTGGACCGAAGAGTTCGCTTAAGGCGAGCAGTCACCGACAGGGTCGCGGTCGAATCTGACCGGGAACCCGTAACCCTGTCAAGTGCAGATGCGTCGTCGAACGAATCGTCTCATGACGAATGGTTTGATGACGCGTTGGCACTAAGGTGAATTGACGGAATATCGATGGGTTTTTAGCCGGTATGCCACTAGTTAGGTGGTGAGCCCGACAGACCCCTCCGGCTCTCCTCAGGCCGGGGGACATGCGTAATGCATTTTCCCATCGAAAAAAAAAAAAAAAAAAAAAAAAAAAAAAAAGGTCTCTGCCTTACACATTTCCAGGAAAAACGATATTGAGCTCTTTCCATTCACCGACTTTCCGCGATTTTAACAATGTCGTCGGTCCATCTTGTGGGTGGGCGCCCTACTTTTTGTCTTCCGGTTCGTGGTCGCCGTTCGAGAACCTTTATTCGCCAAAGGTTGTCGGTTCTTCGAGCTATAATGACTTGCCCATTGCACTTCAACCTAATTCTAAGAGCTATGTCGGTAACCTTGGTTCTTCTACTCTTCTTGGTTCTATGTATTACATAATTTATATGTCCGTACCTAATACAAATTTATTACCAGGTGACGTTCCGAGAAGCAGTTTTGAGTGAGTGGCGAGCGTCGATCAACCCAAAGTCTCTCCACAAGCCAGCGGCACCGCCCCGCTCCGCCGCGCCGTCCACAGCGTCGGCGTCGCCAGAGCGGGAGCGGTCACAGTCACGAGCGGTCTCGGTGTTACGAGCCGCCACCTCTTTTATTAACTTTGACGAGATTTACTAAAATAACAGCCATACTTATAAACGCAATTTAAATTTAATCATTGCTTAAAGTTAGCTCGTCACTGTTTGTCATTACCCAGTGGTAAGAGATGACAATAGTTTAAGCCCTTTTTATCTGTTGACATGTTTCTATAAGTAAGGCCTTAAGTGCTTATTTGAAATGTACAAATTGTTTTTCTGTTGTAACCTAACCTATATTAGGCGTTTCTCAGTGCTTGTGAAATAGGCTCTAAAACGACTTTTTGTTATACTTCCGACTAATGGTTATATTTTTTTATTATGTTTTCACGTCTGTATAACCGCATAACTTTTGTATTCACGTTCGGTAGATTTAGTGGACGTGATACAAAAGTAATGACAGCTGACACGTCAGACGTGAAAACGTAAAGACGTGAGTACGTAGTAATCATTTTGAAAATAGTGAAATGTAACTCTCAATATGTAACTACGTATTATTGCAAGCGACTATTGCCTCAAGGCCGATGGCGATTCATTGATCGCCACCGCCAGCGACCTAGGTGTGCGCAGGAATTTAGTGCATGACAATGAGTGTACTCGAACAAAACACGGTTTATGTTAGCGTACAAAATAAAATATTAAACCTTTTGGAGCTGAAATAAAACAGTCTACCATTTTCTTTGTATTAGTGTTGCTCGCTCAACCTCAGGACTGACTAATGACTAATTGCACCTTAATTTGCAGTTTACTGTCTATTCGTATCCAGTAAAGAAATAAAAATACATGTTGATTTCATTTGAACAATTCAATATGAAACAAGTCAGCTGCGGATCGAAGCACAGACGAGGCTCGAGAGCCTTTGTCCGATTCCGACGCTTCGGAAGATGGTCTTGAGTGCTTCACTGGTTTTTCTGTTTCCCAGACACTGAGGACAAACGCCAATTCAGCCCAGAAGGCATCAGTCTGTGACATCTGTGAAAATAAGTCAACAGTCACGATTAGAAGTTCATTTTAACAACAAAAATAATGCCTTAAAAGAAATTACTACGTCGTAGCACCGTAGCACTATCGTAGCACCAAAGTGCATGAAAGGAGCCTCTTTAGGGCGCACTTAGAATCCTTTCACCAAACTGGTAATACAACGACAAGAAGAAGAAGCGCCAATTTTTTATCGTGCTGTTAAAACAAATAGGGCGACCATCACGTACGTTGTAAAACTACAGATATCGATGCTATTACTCCCTCTGTACCCAGATTAAAGTTGATGGCGTCATAATACATGACAACTGATAATTTAGCTTAGTATTTTCATATTTGATGACTATTAAACTAACTACTTCAGTAGGACTACCACAAGTTCTGTCTGGCTCTGTCTCTGGCTCTGGATTTGAGTCTGTGTGAGTTGTTCACCAGTGTATTATACTGTGGGAGTGACGTTTCGGCGTAGGATTTATAGAGTCAACACTCACACAGACTCAAAACCAGAGCCAGAGACAGAGCCAGACAAAGCTTGTGGTAGGCCAACAGGACTGCTCGGGACTTTCATTTCTCAAATTTCAATTTTCTAAGTGGTTCTTTTTGAGTGTGTTAGTCCATACCCTCTGTTCAATGGCGACTTCTCGAACGTTCCATATGAACTCCAGGATGCCCATGACAGCTGACAGGCCACAGCCGATGCCCAGAACCACAAACACGCCGCCTACGTTGTCAACTCCAAGCTCCCCTGCACTCGCGCTTTCATCTGCTTCTTCTGTCTTCATAACACAAATATACAAATTAGGTGGGTTGGTGCCGCATGCTTGGCTTGTGCCTCGTTAGAATGCTACGTAACCAACGTTTGTGAAAAATAAGGGTAAGATACGTCTGAAGATTTTGGAAGGTACATAATGTCTATATTAAAAAAATAACGAAAAAAGGTAATCAATCAGTGTTAACAAGAGATAATCATAGCACATACGTCACTCAATAATAATTATGATTGTACAGCAAGCTAATAAATATTTGTTATACCTACAAGGGTGCAAAGTTGCTTTTTTACCGCGTCTCAATTCGTCAAAAAGTCAAAAGAGCACCAGGTGAAAAATCATTGTACTTGAGTGCAACACGTAACTTTTCATCCCACCTCAGCACGGAAATGACTAAATGCAAAAAAGAAAGTGGCGAGCATAAAGGAAATTAAAAAAAAAGCAATACACCAAAAAGGTTTTGAGTCTGAGTTTTTAATAAATTAAAAGAGGTTGCATGATAAATTCAGCACCATGGAGGTAGAATTAAATAGGTTTAATGATGTTTTGAATTCACAAACTTAGTGCACACGATGTTCCAAATTTAATTTACTTTGTCCTCTAGCGGCTATAAAAACGGCTTTTCCACTCAGATATCGAAAAACAAAGATACTCTTTCCGAGATGGGGTGATGAAGAATATTTTTAGTTTTATTTGTGGTCGAGTGTAAAAAGGAATACTTACAACACAGGCTTCTTCCTTTGATACTTGCCACCATCGATTCTTTAGCTCTACCAATTTCCCACTTTCTGCCAGTTTCAGTACTGCGTTATCAACAGCTGTCCGATATGACGAAACTAAAAAACCAAACCAAACCATTTTTTTATTGTATAGAGCTAGGCTATTGTACAGAAGTATGTAAGTAAGTAAGGCCTTTGCATCTATTGTAGATGGGTTTCCTCGCGATGTTTTCCTACACCGTTTGAGAGCACTAGCATTGTGTACATACATTTTCGACGACTGGATTCTAACCCACGATTTTAGGATTGGAAGACTACCACTAGGCCACCAGCTATATATAATAACTCGTACATTAATAACATAAAAAATTTACTGCTGGACAAAACTATAAATAACGTAAATGAGTATCTAAGTAATGATTATGCGCATTTTAAGGACGAATTTATTTAATAATTTACTAGGTACATTGCATTGTATAATAACTATATTTTTAAGCTAGGTATTTAAATTTTATTTGCAACCTGCCTAGATATTTTTGACAAGCCCTTTTACAGCTAAAATTATTTTTATTCTATTTTAAACTTTATTTTGTAAACTATGACGAGATACTAACGCCAGCGCACTCCACAGTTCACTCCACTAAAAGTACAGAAGAAAGTGCTTACAAAATGGCAGTGCAATCCCATATCCCTTAGAATCCAGCAGTCCTCCAACTTGCATCAAGTCGCAGTGCCTCTCCAGCTGGTACTCTATGGCGGTAGACTCCATGAAGTAGGCATACCCTCGTTTACCCTTCAGCACCCTTTCCAGGCCTTCGTCGTTGTTCTTCACGAACACTGGCGGCCGGGATGACTCCATTGCAGCCCACATTCTTTGGTAGGTGGAGACATTTGATCGCTGAGCAGCGGAAAAATAAACAAATTAACGCTTTATCGGTACCAAACTATTTACAAAACGGAGACGGTTAGTACCATTCACCTGTTTTTTTAATGAATGGAGCAAAAAATAAAACCTAAGCATTATAGTACTTTTCAAACACTCATTGCAATGAAAATAACAAGTTTGATTTCGAAAAAGTCAAGGTATGAGTTACAAAAACTGTGGTTTAGCCAAATCTTTTTTTTACAGTGATGAGAACTGGGAAAAACTAAACAAAACGTGTGATAGATGACGATGCTTATGATAAGTCAATCGTGAATGAATTATGACTTTGACTAAAATTCTGTCTGGTTTTTGTTTGTTTATAATATTAATAATGACCTCACTTACCTTGAAAAATGAATACGTGGAACCCCCGAGCATAGTGCCGTATTTGATTTTAGATTGCATTGCAAGGTCTTCAGCACTTTTGATGGAGTCGTCCATTGCAGCATTCGTTAGAAAGGCAGCAAGGTTTGCCGTATAGGACGAACACATGATTAGTGCGAAAAACCACCACATACCGCACACCCAACGCGTTGAATAACCCCTGATGGAAAAAAATACTGTATTCGGAGAAAGCTTTTATAAAGCCGTTTGCCGCTAGAAGTAACTAAATGTTAGGGTTCCTTGTTATGCATGTAGTATTAGCTGGTTTTAGGAATAGGACATCTTTTGAGACCGGGCGAGGCACATCACTAGTCGGGAGGGAGAAGATGGCACCGTGATGCGTCGTGGTTTGGATTATTAAAGTAAAACAAAGTTCTAGCTTATTCAATGAAGAGTTTTCGCAGTAATAGTAGGTAAGGAATATTATATGAGCGACTTACTTTGGTAGAATGTCAGACCCTTGGGTCATAATGGAACCCATAGTCAACCAACATGAATTTTTAATGTGCCATATATTTTCTAGTTCTTCAGGTGATTTATCACATGGATGAGGATTCTCCCAGTCGTTTGGTGCTAATCTGTAACAAGTAACTCGATGATTTTTATACAAGTTTGGATGCCTTGTTCTCTTGGTGGGTGGAGTAGGCTCAAAAATAATTATTCTTGGCTGAGAAAGCCTTTATTCAACCCAGCCAGTCGAAGCCCAGTAGTTGAATTTTCCAGATTATAATGATGATGATGAGGATTTATAGAAGTTGTATCATTAAACGTTATTACCTAGCTAAAATGTGAAGTAATAAGGAAACCATTAAGTACGCAGCGGCCATGTAAATCCACACGTCAACCGAAAAGGGTTTCAGAAATGAGAATAGTTCGGGGTCCGGTGGAGTTGCCTTCGAATACAGAATACTAATGCCCAAAGTCATAAAGGGCGTCGTGAAATCCACAGAGGACCGCCTCTCGTAAGTGATAGTTAAATCACAAATTGCCAAGTCAGCTTTCTGAAACATAAACTTATTGTTAGTTCGAAAGCCTTCTGAATAATTAATCAGATGAAGCTAAACCGCAGCAACCACGTACCCTTTCAAGCAGATATCCGATAAGGCCATCCCATTTCATAGTGTCTTTATTGTAAGACCCGTATATGTTTCCCGGGACGATTTCCAACTCGTAATTCAGGTGTAGCGTTTCTTTCAGTACTTCATGTATTAGATCTTTGGAGTAGCCCTCGTAGCGGTCATTCCCGGTTAACACCTCACCGTCTTTTGGTTTCCTTTCTATTAGATATGGAGCACCGATGCGTGATACGACTTTGAACGTCTTGTTTTGCCATTTCTCCGCTAAGAGATCAGAGACATCGGTCGCAGATCTGACATATACGAAGCCTGTGTCAGCGTTCCATTTGGCAATGCTATTGAACCCGCTGTTTGATAACTCCATTATTTCAACGTTGAAGTTTGTCCGTTCACCGGTCGTATTGTCCAACTGTACTTGATCTGTTATCCCTACTATTGGGTTCTGAAAATGATGAATTCATATAAAATTTTGTTGCTAGGTAAACCACCAAATCTCACGCGTCAATCAATATGCGTCGCAGGTCTCATACGTAGTGTTACAAATGAAGGAAAGTTTTTTTTTGTTTTTGGTATACAGTTTAGTGTTGCAGCCACATATCTAGCATCCCCATTCGAATTTCAATTACACTGGAAATCACTTTTTAAATTAACGCGATCGTTATGCATTATTAATCACCCACGCGAGCGGGTATCGCCATAATTACCTTTTCCTTCCAAATAATTAAACACTCGATACAATGGATAGCTAAAGAATCAAATAATTTATTACAGTAAAGACTGTAATACATCGCGCGCGGTGTAGGGGGAAGCCCCGAAGTTACGAAAATCAGCGTAAAGCCGTCGAAAAACAGCTTAAAGCCTTGCACTTCGCACTTTTAGTCGCACGGTTTATAAAAATTCTTATAATTACCGTAAGTAGATGATTTGTGAAGTCCTCGCCAACTTTCCACTGGTCTTCAGAGCCGCACTCTATCTGCTGTGCTACCAGTTCGATCTCCTCGGGGGCACTTTCTACTGCATCAGTTATGAGCCGGGCAGCGTCGCTGGCTAATGCAGTTTCCACCTGTTTTTATTTTTAAATCCCAAGTTGAATTAGTGTTTCTAAATATGCAAACATAGTCCAGACGAAGTAGACGAAAAAAGATGCTGAATTTACATTAATTGCCCTTTTTTGCACAGGTCTTGAAAACGTTTTAGTTTGTGACTGTATAAGTCCGTCATTAATAAACCAATCTTTTTATTTGAAAGTTAAACTTTAAACCATATGAATTTCATCAAAATCGGTTCAGCAATTTCGTCATGAACAGAAATTGGTGACCTTTGACCTCGAATAAAAAAAATGCACAAGCGTAGACAAGCGTGATCGATGAGGACTTTTGTCACGTCATTCGTTATGACGACTTATTCAAAACCTGTGCAAAATTTTGTCTGGACTATCATTTGTGTAGCCATCACTGTTAGCACACAAGTTATACATACACTTCAATCTGCTAAGTAGGTAGAATCTATTCTATACAAAATTTTATATTTTCCCACCTATAATGTTAATTGGTAACCATCGCTTATAATAATATAAACTTACAGTGATCTCATACGTTTGCCTTGGTATTTTCACGTCCGAGGATCCTCTGGTTTTCCAATCAGCTAAATAAGACTTGGTTCTCGAATCTGAGTGATCAAAGATTCGTAGGCAGGTGACGTTTGATAGACCGTATCGCAACTCCTCAAGGTCTATTGTGTGCGCATCTAAGGACATCAGGACGTAACTCTGAAAAAACAACCAACAAAATGTTATCCTCCAAACTTTGATTGTCTACAAGACTATGAAAGTGTTGTGTGAGGTGCACTAAGAAAGGAATTCCCGAAACTCAACCCCTATAGGGGATTGAAATTAGTAAGTAAATGCATTTTGCGAGCAAAGTTTCACATGACTTTATAGTAAATAAATGGGGTTTATAGTAAATAATAAGTAAATAAAAAATAAATGGGTGTTGAAATTTGGCTAAGAATGAAGAAGATGAAGAAATAAAGTAAAGTTTAAAAAACTTGAGAAACCGACTTGATAGCCGAACTGCTGAACCAATTAAAATATTTTTTTTATGGGACCAATGTCTGTGTGTGTAACTATCCAGATAAAAAAAAACTAATTGACTCATAAATGATGAAGTTATACGATAACAAACGTAAAATAATAACTGAATTCAGAACCTCCTCCTTCATTATTTGAAGAGGGTTAAATAAAGCATGAATATTCTTTCATTATTTTTTAAGAACAAGCAATGCAGCGTAATGTGTAGGTAAGTACAATGTTGTTAGCTTGTACAATGTTTTCATTCTTACTCCGACTTTCTCTTTGCAAAACAATGTTAGCAATAGCCATTGACAATATTGCTCACACAAAGTTACCTGGTAGGTGACTAATAGTTATTTGTTATATAAGAGTGCAAAGCTGCTTTTTAACCGCGTGCTCAATTTTGATGACTGAGCAAGCGCAGGATTCTAAAGTGATTTAAAAGTTAGAATCCAAAGCGTTGGCGAAGGAATCAAAAGAGCACAAGGTGAAAAATCTTTGCACTCGAGTGAAACACGTAACTTTTCATCCCACCTCAGCGAGGAAATGACTAATGCAAAAAAGAACATGGCGCGACTAAAAGTAACACACCAAGAAGGTTCCGAGTATGAGTTATTAACAAATTTAAAAAGGATGTATGATAAATTCGGCACCATACAGGTAGATGTAAATAGGTTTTATGGTGTTTTGAATTCACAAATACACCAAGAAGGTTACGAGTGCGAGTTTTTAACAAAATAAAAAAGGTTGTATGACAAGTTCGGCACCATGGAGATAGAAGTAAACAGGTTGTGTATTCACAAACTTATTGAACACGATATTCTAAATTCAAATTTACTTTATCCTCTAGCGGATAAAAACGGCTTTTCCAGTCAGAAATTAAACAGCAAAAACACACTTTTAGAGCTGGTGGGATGAAAAGTATATTTTTTTACATGATATAGACATTATAGACCATCCTTTAGCTTGATGGTATAAGCGACGATGTAGCCAACGATGGAGTAGGATGGTCTAGAAGACACCTATTCACTCTTGCCTTGAGGAGGCTCAGATTGTAGTGGTCAGGAAAAACAGCCGTCGGCAATGTGCAGCCAAAATGCTTAGTGCAAATGGGTGGTATGCTAACCAGGTATGGATGGTACTGAGCCGTGCGTCTGCTAGTTCCATGGTGGAAGGGAAATGGTGGTATACGATCATGCATTTTCAATTTTCAGGCTTACCATATAATCCTCAAAAAACTTGACCTCATTCGCTTGCCGTAAGTACTCCAGGATTCTTTCCGCTGGACAATCGAGGATGATTCTCATTTGACCGGACGCCTTCAAAGCCTTTAGCAGAGGACGGTTATCTTCACCTGGCGTCAACCTTCTGACCAACCACTTTACTTCAGGATCTGCATGTTTAAGAATCTCTTGGAGTCTTATAAGACCTGAAAACACAAAATGGTTGGTAGCAAAATAATAAGAATGCAGTAAATTGTAGTCGTTGCGTTAGTGTTGTTGCGAATAGTTGTAATTTCGTTGATACAAAGTGTAAAAAGATTACTGTCAAAAATAAAAATTCTAAAAGATGCCTTTGATCAATTATGTGTATCTACCTAATTCATTCAACATTTCTAGCAATAAGTAGGTTTTAGTAGGTAGAGCTCTTTGTGAAAGGCTCGTCCGGGGAAGTACTACCATCATGCCTATTTTTGCCGGGAAGGAGCATTGCTGGGTTTCGGTTTGAAGGGTGTGGGTGCCGGTGAAATTATTGGCACGTGAGGCTGAACATCTGTGGCTTCAAGATGATGGAAGCACGTTTCTGAAGTGCGTGACCTACGAACCAATGCTTTGTTATAAGCGATGTTACAACCGAAAATCAGGTGGGCTATAAGTGTGTTCCATCAGCTATAGTTGCCTAGAGCGCTGGTGGCCTAGTGGTAGCGGCCCCGCCTACCTCCTAAGGTCATGGGTTCAAATCCAGTCGTGTACCAATGAGTTTTTCTGCCCTAAAAATAAACTGTGCTCTCAAACGGTGAACGAAAACATCGTGAGGAAACTGGCATATCGTAGAATCTAAAAAGTTCGAAAATATGTGTCAAGTGCACGTAAGGAGCCTCTTTGAGACGCACTAAAAATCTTTTCACCACAATTGGGTCGAAAAAATCAGTGACACGATAAGAAGAAGATCAAAGCCACGAGAGGCTGCAACATAAAAACATACTTACCGAGATCATCGTCGTACAGCAGCGTATAAGAGTTCCAATCGCTGTCCTTTATGAAAAGTGCAATTGCTTTCGATAGAGCCACGGCTTCCGGGTACAGGTTTATTGACGGTGGACTCGGCTGTGCTAAGCCTCTTACTGGAGGTGGCCGCCATACTGCCTGAAAAGTCCGTTTCAGTAATCCGGTCTCAACTAAATTGTAACAAACGTGTTTTTACGAGTTTGATAATGGGTTTTAAGGCGAGTTCCTTCTGAGTAACGCGATTATACGGCACATTAAAATATTTCTGCATATAATTTGGCAAGGTCAAGTTTAAAACCAAGGCCTCGCGGGTCTTCAAAATTTTGTCTAGGCGACTGATCGAAGCGACTGTACTGATTTGGATCAGTTGAGCTATCTCTAGATCGTTTGTAACGATCTGCAGATAGCTCAACTGTTTCTTGTGTATTTTGTACATTTTGTAAATATTTGTTTAATTGTAAGTTTCTTTGTGTATATAAAAAAGTTTAATGACTGAATAGTTCAAAGCTTAGCTTCTTTTTTTTCGCAAAAAATATTACGAGTACAAGGAAGAGACTTATAAGCGAGATTTGAAAAAAAAGAACTTTTTTAACAAACAATTACATTTCGGTTGACCTTTTACGGTTTGTTTATTTATTATACTGCTAACCTTTCTTTTGTCGGAGTTTGAAATATTATACGTCAAGAGCCTACTTTACCCTACTCCAATTTAAAAGCACTATAGTGTTATTCCACGTGACTTTGTTCGCTTGAAACTACTTTCATAGAAACTGTCACACCCCTTTTGCTTTTGCGAATTTCCTTCAAAGATTGTCGATGCAAAAGAGCCTTGAAGTTTCAAAGATGTTGTAATGAGTCAGTGAGGGAGTGATCTTTTTTTTATGAACACTTTTTCCTTTTTTTGTATTTTTTTTTTTTTTAATACGGATAGTTTCTAGTTTGTTCTCAATCTATGATTGTTCATTATGAATTTCGCGTTAGGAACATTATGGCACCGTTATGACTTAAGTAAGTTCAAAATGAGCTCATTAAACTTATCAACACTCAAAGTGTTCCGATCTTTAAGTACTTAATTAAATATACCGTTCATGCTATCGCTCTCCTGATTGTAATGCCGGGTAATAATGAAGTTGCAAACGAGCCAAGCGCCCTTGAAGTCGGCTACACCGCTATAATTATAAAAAAAACTTCACTTGTGTTCTATGAAAAAACATATTTTTATTTCATTTAAAAACGTGTTTTGTTTTCCACGTAAGATAAACAATTTTCAATAGCGAATTTTATAAATTACTAGCGGCCACCCGCGGCTTCGCTCGCTCCGTTCTCGTTACTTTTTCGGAATAAAAATTCTATGTCCTAGTTCTAAGCTACCTCCCCATCAATTTTCAGCCAAATCGGTCCAGCCATTCACGCGTAATAGCGTGACCAAGGGAAATAGGGATTCATTTGTATGTATACTTTTATCATAGGTAAAATAGTATAATGAAAGACTAAATTCAATTAAATGATAAAGATATTCAAAACGAATAACAAAGGTTAAAAGGTCTTCTCACACAGACTCAAAACCAGAGCCAGAGACAAAGCCAGATAGAACTTGTGGGTAGGCCTACAGGCCTAAAAGAAGAATGTCAGTACATTACGATGCCCAGCAATCAATCTCATATCTCTCACTACACTGAGTACACTTTTCAGCTATTGCTGTTACACATTCTAGACAAAAGATGAGCTCGGATTATTTTATCTCATAGTGTAGGTTTTTAAGCACTATTTTGATATGACTCACCAGTAAAAAATCATTGCGTCGCAGGTCACGTTAGAAACGTACCCTAATGCACTGACCTACGTCTTTTAATTTGTGGCATATGCAGATAAAATATAAATATGCTGGATAGCTCACACAACACTATCTAGCCCCGAATTACTATGGGAACCAGAAAGCTGATATAGTACTAGACTTATGTATTTTTTTTTTAAATAGATACTTAGAATACGGATATACCTAGACAGAGAACAATCATCTATAGTGGTGGGGATCGAACCCATTACCTACGGCGCAGAAGGCAGAGCTACTACCAACTAAGCTGAGAGACTAGATGAAATTACAGACACTGAGGCTTAACCCTTCAGTGTCTGTAATTTCAACGGCACTTACACCCTCAATTCGAAACAGCAAACGGTGCTTGCTGGCAGGCATAGAAATATATGCCACATCAACAGCCAAGCACTATAGAGAATGCTCACATGAATGTGTGGAATCCTCGCGTTGCGGCACTGCGCTTCGACGGCTGACGTCGACACGGGGTCTGTGGGCCCGAATATTGCAATCACGCCTTCCGATATCAGCTGACACGCTGGAATGTACGCATTTGATTTATTTCCTCACAGGGGTGTGAATTTTTGATAGGAAATTGAAGTTTATAGCGTGAAGAATGAACGTAGTCATCGCGTATATCAATACTTGGGGTCACAACAGAGGCTTCACCTATCAAAAAATGACCGCGTGAAGAGGTCAATGACGTCAGAGTTATAAGCATAGCTGGGACGTAAATTCAGGCACGTTTCGATTTGGTCGTCGACATCTCTTCAAAAGGTCAAGTAAGTATTTCGGTCAGTTTACTCGTCGTCCTTAGAATAGCAAATAAGTATTTTTTCTCTTTCAATCAGTGAAACTTTGGTAAAAAAATTGATCAAAGATTTTTATATACCTAAAATTATTTTGTGGTGGAAAACCATTTATTACAAACACTGTGAAAATTTATTCCAAAACAGGAATAAATTTTCACAGTGTTTGTAATAAATGGTACAAAATCAGAAATTTGAATACCGTTTTATCTGATAAATAAATGTCTACACCAAAATGAAATTAAATTGTAGTACCTATATTTTTATATCAGTGTAGTAATAAAGGTACTAAAAAAAGCGCAACACTTAAAGGTGTTCGTCAAACATTTAATAATAAAAGCATAATAATTATTCATAGGTCAAAATAAACAGCAAGATATTTCGCGAAAGTATCTACCCCAAAGGAAAGAGGTACTTATATAGTGAAGTAGGTATAATTTTAGCATTAAACGAATAATGGTAGCTGAAATTGCTGAGAGAACTTCTATTGGGATCCTTATGGAGTTATAATAAAACCGAATCATTATTATCACTACCACGAAATGTAAACGGGTACTTACCAGCTTTAGAAGCTGCAAAACTATCCCCGAACGGCACGTTAACCGGTTTCATGACGAAATTATATTTTTCACTCTCCATAGATGCGCGGGCGAGGGCTGAAGCGAACGCTACCTCTTCTACTGCGTTGGGGGGTAATATTGCTCCTAAAAAAGAGATATTACAATAAATGACCAATCATCTGTCCATCCAAAGGTTGTCTGGAAGAGATCGCTCATAGCGATAAGACCGCCCATTGTGCTTCGCTAAAGTTTTAGTTTTTCGTTATGTGTAATGTCCTATTCTTGTGGTGTGCAATAAAGTGTTATCTATATATCTCTATTATCTATATCTCTCTATTATCTATATATCTCTATCATCTATATTTTAGCTAATAAGTTAGTTTTAAATATGTAACTTTTGAAACAATCATGGGCCAACAAAACACTCTTTTTATAAATATGTAACAGGCTCTTTACAAAGAGGATTTAGACGACGACGTGATGTTCAAACAACCTAAATTAACCTTGCAAGCTTTCCGTTCGTATAAAAATAAATTCTTTATTTAATCTTTCATAATAAGTTGCAAAGTTCCTCACCAATATTAACCGTCGTCTTCAGAGACTCAAAGTTCCGGAACATGGCTACCGCCTCTCCGAGAATTAAAATTGTTATAACTGTCACGTACTTTCCTGCAAACAAAGAGAAGTTTCGGTACTTTGTGTAATATTAAAATTATCGCTTTGGGTGTACGGGGAAGCTAGTAGAACTTTATAATTTCAGTAGAAAATTTGTAAGCGATACAAAGGAGGCTATGCCATAAAATAATCTGTCAAAAAAAGCATTTGATCAAAGTTCTTTTCATGTGTCTTTTTATTGAAAAATTAAATAGAACTCCGTTGTATCACACTCAGCAATTGATTCTAGAGCTCAGAAAACGTTATTTCAGCAACTTTATATCAGTTTCCAAACAGATACTCACCCCATTTTAACATTCTGCGATTCCAAACAAAAATACCGAAATAGGACAATGAGATTCACAGCTGTCGTCACAAGTTGGTCGTCAGTTTACCGACACATCGCGAATCCCGGGAGCACGTCAGTACGTCAATATAACATAGCAAGTCCCGGGCTCAAAACACGTACTATGACGTAGCTGCAATGACCACTTCAGCTCCACGCGTGCATTGTGCAACGTAATATTCACTTTGGAGCAGACGTTCTCAATCTATGGCTCTCTGTTGGAATGCTCAATACTCAACATTTTATTGTCATCATAGTTTTTCTTATTCTGCTAGACTTTGAAGAAATATCAAAGATATGAAGACTACGTGTCAGTTTTTACTACAGTTGGTACCTTTTGTCAATTACTAGAAGGTTTCTAGAATACCATTCTACTAATATAATGTTTTCGGAACATTTTAGTAACTCGTACTTTTTAGAGCAGTCTTTAGCACGCCTGTAGCAAGGACTTGGCAGAGATTGACAGCTACAAACGCCCTATGAAGTAAGGCCGCGTTCCCAAGTGCCACTAGCAGTCACCCCCTCAAATGGTGACCACTGTGAATGTTACATAATATAACTGTTACTGAGCTAGCCGCACCACTTTGTGACCTGTTCATAAATTATAATGATGGGCGACCCCAAAATCGGCATCAAAGCTTAGTATGCGGCTCGCCGTTTGTTGCCAAAGTTGGAATACGACCCGCAAAAGTACTGCAAAAGTTAGGACGTGGCCTGCGAACCGCAATGTAAAAGGTTGAGTACAGCGGCATGCTCTACTAACATTGGCACCATATATTAATAGATCAACCAATAGACCGTTCTAGTAAGTAGATCAGCTTATTTATAACTCCAGTTTGTTTAGAATAGAATCTTATACCTTTAAACGAGAAAATCTTGTATATATATATATTTAGGATCTCGGAAACTGCGCCAACGATTTTCATGAAATTATGTATACAGAGGGTTTCGGGAGCGATAAATCGATCTAGCTAGGATAAATTTTCAGAAAATGAGTCTGTTCGTTAAAAAAAAACTAAAAACATAACCTGAATATGTGACTGCTCCTGCCATCTATTGACGATTGTGAGCAATTAACTGCAAGCATGTCCAGCAGATGGCGTTGTTCAGTAAGAATAAACCAGTAAGAGAATAATATGACTCTTATGATTTCTTAAAAATACAAATTAACGAAAAAAATTCCGAGCGAAGCTCGGTTACTAACTAGTGTAACTTAGAGACTGGTGTTAGTGACTTTATGAAGACTACTGCGACGTGTATAAATTAGTTTAGGTTGGTGAATTACTTTTAGATTACATGATCTCACAGATTCGTAAATAAGAACAAAGTCATTTGGGTGCGTAGGTAACATTAGGAAAAGATTATCCAGAATGACGGAATCGAATTATCCCTGATTCTTTAATAAAATTTCCCCTTCAACGGTAATAAACGTTCGCCTGGAGAAGTTATTCTGAATAGAGTGGTAAAAGGTGTTTTCTTAGTATAATAATTTATACCTAATAGCCTCGCAAACTGTTTTCAATTATAAATATTTTCTGAAGATTATTTTAAGAGGAAAATAATTAAAATTTTAAACTTGGAACGATGCTTCGCCTCTTCCATTTTACTTGCTTATAATAATTGGACAGCAAATGAGAATATAATTAACATCTATACACACGAATGGTAGTGGTATAGTTAAAACCAGTACCCGAAGTCGGAGTTTTGCTACCACATTTCGTCTGCCAAATGTTGTTTTCGTGTGAGCACGTGTCTCTCTCTTTCGTAAGGAAAATTGATAAGACAACAACTCGTTTCGATCGTCTCCACGTAACGTACTATTGCCGTCTCATCTTTCCTCCATACAATAGAGCGAGACAAATAGGCAAAACGAGAACATCATTTCGTAGACGAAATGTTGTTAATGAAGTGAGACTTGCCCTTCTGATGAGATAGTTTAAACGAGCTGTAAGTATTACATTTTTTTAAAGCAAAGAACAGAATTTTTTTAAAGCTAAAACAGTTCGATTTGCCATTTTGTTAAAACATTAAATGAGGTTATATTGGATACAGCAGACGTTTCGTGAGATACTCGGGAAAACCAGTCGTACAATTTTAATGAAAATGTCATTCAGAAATCTTAACGAGATAAAATTCAGTAACATGCAAGCATCACTGATTCGGGTAAGGTAATGTCATCATTATTGTGAGTAAATCCACGGCTTTGATCGCAACATGAACCCCTCATTAAAATAAATTGGATAAGATACAGCCCTGACGATTATGCACAAAACGTCACGCAAAACAAATAAAATAAAATGTTATTTCGAAACTAATGGCACTATGCTCGAGTTCTAGAGATATTCTCAAGATTGATGTTTAGTATTTACCAAATATGATTTGAGTAGACGTGAGATATATCCCCCATATAAAGGCCCCTGCCAAAATGTGCCCATTCATGTCTTGTGTTAAAGCGGGAATTTAGTTTGATCTTGGCAAAATTGCTTTATCCTAAAATTTTGTTTGAGTAACAAGTATAATAGGAACCGACAAACACGTTGTAGTTTGCAAGTTTGCAAATAGCGTCAAGGAATTATTTTATAAGGTAGATAATATCATTATCATCATCCACAAACTGACTTAACCCACCACATCTCTTTGCTCATGCCATTCACCACAATCTTGGGCTACCCTCATCCATCTGCAGCACACGACGTTGACAATGTCGTCATCCCATCGTGCTACGTCCAATGCTTCTCTTCTTCTCCTTCAACGCTTCTCTTAAGGCCTGCGCACGCACGGTCGCTGGCTATGGCAATCAGTGAAACACTGTCAAATTTGACAGCGTTTCATTGATCGCCATCACCAGCTGGGTGTGCGCAGGCCTTTATACATTCAACGCTTCTTTTATTTTCTTAAAACTTGTGATATCGCTGACAAAAGTTTTATTAGGCATCTTGACAAGAGTTACTTTAACTTGTACATAGTTATTGCGTCAGTGTGGATCTCCAAATTTAGGAGAATATTTGAACTTTTTCTCTAGATATTAGAATAATATGTTGACCAATTTGTAATATCTCTTTTCTTCAAAAATATGTGTTCAGAGAGATTTATCTCATGCCTGAGTGATGAACGCAAAAACAGCCTCAGTGAACGTGCTCTGCGGTCGAATGTTATTCTTAGCTATAGCTTGATCAGTCACGTGGTCTCCTAAGAAATAAATGTAAGTAACAAAAGTAAAAAAACATGACGATTTGTTTGGATCTTAGCACAAAACAAAAAAATACTTTCACAGAATCCTTTAAAACAGGATTAGCCGGATTAGGAATTTACATAAACCTCTTTTTTCTACTGTAACAAACAGGAAAGGATCAAAACTTTGAATATATTTACGGAAGAAGGGTTGTTATTTCAGGCCGATCGCGCTTTTCAAACGGATTTGACGTTCAAATCGAACGTCTTTGATTTCGACTAAGATTTGATAATGGTTTTTATCCCTTCCAAAGTAATTGTGTTGTAAAATTTGGTTTCAGATAGAAACAGTTAAACTGGAAAATAAAATAATCTGCCACTGCTTTTTCCCAATAACGTTAAAAATAAGTACCCTCCACTTCTTCCTTCATACTAATAGTATCAAAAATAGAAATAATATTCTTTTCTCTGATCTACTTTAATCCTATTAATTAGCTCCACACTATCTAAGCTTAATAAAAAAGGCTCATGCCTAGCATAATATTATTAAGTATAAAATGTAGGTAAGTATTAAGATCTAGCTAAGTTCTAAGCAAAATTGGATACCCGGAATTGATCCCATGTTATCATAAATTGTATTAACTTTGTTCTCCAATTTAGTTTTGTACAAAATAACTGTTCTATTTGAGCATCAACAGTTCTTTATATATCGGCATCGAGTCAAAATAAACATTATTTATTTAATGCCACATAATTAGACTATACCTATAGTATAATACAAGGATGTACAATATAAAGTAACAATGACATTTTTTATTTATTTAGTTGATGGAACAAGCATATGGCCCACCTGATGTTAAGTGGCCATCGCCTATAATAAAGAATTGCCTCGTAGGTCACGTACGTCAGGAACGTGCCCTACGATCCACTTCCCGCGTCCAGCAACTTGAGGCATACAGATGTTCAGCCTCAGGTGCTAGTAATTTCACCGGCACCCACACCTTTCAAACCGAAACACAGCACAAAAATACAAACATAAAAATAGGCC
This sequence comes from Thera britannica, assembly GCA_939531255.2. Lineage (NCBI taxonomy): Eukaryota > Metazoa > Arthropoda > Insecta > Lepidoptera > Geometridae > Thera > Thera britannica. Next base: position 21,422,285 of record OW618034.2, read on the forward strand.
GGAAAAACTCAGCCTATGGAATAGTAGCGAGTGCTTCATTTCTTCATTCATCGTGATCAAACGATCTTTTAATCTGTATTCTGTTAAACATAAATCTGCTATTGTTCTTTCTTTTAAACAAGCTTTCGACTGTGCTCTTTATGTAGGTACCTACTTACAGTTCTATTGAAATACCGATAATCTTATTGTTTCAGAAGATCTGTTTGAAGCTAGACTGATTAGATTAAGTAATTGAGTTTTTATTTTCAGGCAGCTTTGTGAAAAACACAGTTTAATATCTGTTAAAAGTTTAATCTTCATCACTAGCAAATTCACCTCAGTTCGTCTGCGCTGGTGGCCTCGGGTTCGATCGTGGAATGTCTAAAATATTTTTGTTATTTTTTTATATGTTTCATTGAATCTTTTGTTGTTTTTCTACGATTTGCTTGACTGACCTTATGAAAGCACACGTTCAGCTTGGGTGCCCTTAAAATATGACTACCATAATACCTACGTGCAAAATAACACAATTTCTGCTCACAACGACAATTGTTCAGAAATATATAAGATTTTCTAGAATGGGGAAAACAAAGGGCACTAAACCGCAGACGTCTTTCCCACAACCCTCCATATGTCCACAAACATATAGATATGTGAACCTAACCTAGATATTCTACATAAAATTTTATGGCCATTCTACATTCACAATTAAAGCAGGTTTCCGGTGCCGATGATTTTTTTTCAATCCAATTGGACAAGTAGGTATTTGGCTGACCTGAAGTTAAGTCGTAACAATCGCCTATAACAAAGCACTGCCTTGCAGGTCACGCATGTTAAGATAGTGCCCTACGATGTACTGCCCTGGGTCCATAAACTTGAGGCATATAGATGTTATGCCTCACGTGCCAATAATTTCATCGGTACCCATTCCCTTCAAACTGAAACACAGCGATGCTTGACGGCCGAAATATGCATGGTGGTAGTATAGTTTCCCGGACGAGCCCTTCACTAAGAGTTTCTAAGACTTACGTTTTGACATTTAACGAGTAGTATCAGTCAATCTCCATTTTGATTTCCACCACATAAATAAATATGAAACACTTTGAAAAAAGCCCCCGTTAAATGGCTACCTACGCAGAAGCACTAAAAGAAATAAGTAACAAAGAAAAACATGATTATCCACCAAGCAATGTGTGTTTCGATTCAGGTTCAAGAATAAAACGAGGGTTTACAGACGTTTGCGCCAGGCTTCTATCGTGAACAGTGGCAATCTGATAACTTAGCTTTTGAGAACTTGGACGTTATTTGGCGACAGTTCTGCGACGGCGACTTTATTGAAGTAAAAATAGGGAAATTTTTGATGTTTGGTGATCAGGTAACGTGGTAGAAACGTAAAAGTTAAATTGGTTTGCAGCATAATAATAAAATTCATTTCGCAAACAGAATCACGAACTTTATGAACCCAGAGGGAGATATAAAAAATATTTGTATTTGCAAAAGGAAAAAAGGTACGCACAAATTTAATGAATGCGCATGACCTATTCAAAACAAAATGTGATGTTCAGCGAAAAGCCCGGTTAAAATTACAGTACCCGAATTCACTCTCACCTCCTTCGAATAGTAGAATAACATTGAATTTTTCATAACAATCACATCTGATTTCCGCTGAAATAAATTTGTTTTCAAACTTTTAAGTTTGTCGACCGTAGTTTTGCAAAACAGCCTCGAGCTGGTACTAGGAGCGTTCTAGTAGATTCGTTACTAGAAACTTTGGAATCGAGCTTAAAAACTAACCAGCTGAGACCAACGACCAACTTGCTGAGGATTATTGGACATTTTGAACGAAGTAGGTTAATCCAATATTATACTGCTATTAAGTTGAGAACTGGGTGCTATACTACGCAGTTATGTTGTACGCCTTATTGTTTTGTGATTTAGTAGGACTGTGGCTGTAACTCTTTGCTTAGGATGTAGTTTCTAAATACTATAAGGATATAGGAAATATTATAGTAGAATATTTCGTAGTAGCATCGTAGCAATAGAGCGTCAGAGGCAAATGGTTACACAAGTCCTACTCCCGGGACGCTTTAGTGCCTGGGACAGGATTTTAGATGGAATAGGCTTGCCCAGCACCTATACCATCCTGACAGCTTAGTCGGCCTATTTATACGTACTGACCATGCCTTTCCTGTGGATTTTTATAAGACCATTGATGGTCAATACCGATTTTACGTATCCAGGCCAGCAATTTTGTTGTTTACATTTAAGCGTTAACTAAAACTTGTTTAGTATTCAATTGTACTAAATATAGCAGAACAATTACATTCCACTACCACTAAGTTGACTAACCTAAATACGAGCTATGTCAAGTTGCCTATGAAGATACTAACTTGAGTGTCTGTCGCTTAGTGAAATGCAAATTGGTCACTGAAACTTCCGTCGTTGCATGCAGTAAACCAGATATTAAACTAAGGAACTAGCTCCATAAATGTTTTAGTTTGACCGAAATGTATAAAAATAATATATAGGTACATAATACTTTTTTATTTTTGTGTGTATGTTTGTGATGAATAAACACAAAATCTACTGTGCCGATTTCAAAAATACTTTCACAAATTTACATTTTCACAAATTTATATTCACCTTGAGTAGAGGCTATATTTATCTGTTTAAAAAATAAATGTCTACCCGTGCGAAACCGGGATAGGCCGCCGCGCAAATCAATATCTAAACTAATATTATATTAGTGCATTGCTAGCAAAATAAATCATTTGCAACGTCTCAAGTTAATGTAGCCAGTGGAAATTATACAAAAATAAACTACTGTAGCGTAAAACTAAAACAAAACTTTTATTCTGATGGACGCACATGTTGAAATAACAATAATTGACGATAAAATTATACCTCCTGAAGTTGTTATTCGTAGCACGTTTAGCTCAGACAAAAATATTTTAGGCTGTTTTGCATTTTCATACCAATCGCCTACATTAAATGAATAATGTATTGGGGTATAAAAATTGATGTCTACTTTGAATATTATTGGAATAAATATACCTACTGAAATACCCAGGTAGTTAAGAAGTAAATACATAATTAAATTAATTCTAAAATATTACATACTAGAGCCGCCCGCGGCTTCGCTCGCCCCGTTCCCGCTATGAACCGTGGTATAAAAAGTAGCTTAGGTGCTATTCCAGACTATAATCCATCTCTGTGCCTTTCACCACATCCGCTCAGCCGTTCTGGCGTTATTGAGTAGCAAACATCCATTCATCCAAACTTTCATATTTATAATATTATTGAGGTTAGTGGGATGGGAAAACAAACTTTTACTCCTGCAAGGCTTTTTCTGCTAATTTAGATATTCTTTAATTTTAAGGTTGTTCGATTCCGATACAAACTGAATTTACACAACTATGGGCAAACAAAGTATAAATGTACACTGAAATAGCTGTAATAGAATTTTACAGTGGTCTTTATTGCCGGCCAGTTAAATAAAGTTGGAGAAAACTGCAGGATAACAGAAATATTAATAAAAAACCAAAAAAGTAATTTTTTCGTCATTCTTTCTAACTCGGCATTGAATACGTGAATGAGCTTAAAACATATGTCTCAAAATAGTCGTAAAAGTCTGTTAGTTCTTTTTCTGAAGCCCCGACTGCCACGACCAACGGCTACCACTCCAACTTTATACAGTATGTTAGTTTAAACGAGGGACATATTGAAACCCACAATAGTGCATGATTATATGATACTAATAAAAATATGAACAAAAAAAAAACACTGATAAATAACAGACAGAACCATACCAAAAATTTCGCTAAAGTCTCGCAACGTGTGTACACCCTTGCGCTAGCGATTTAATATTAACGCAGAACATGTGCGCGGGTCAATGACCTTTAGGTATAATCCATTTTCCCTTCGTACTTTAAACCTGGCTTACCTAGGTATGGCTCCCTTCCTCGTCCTTGGGCATGCGTCGGTACGGTGAACTGACCGAATGTTCGCAATCGTTGGTTAACACCTAGCATAAGATTGTACGACGGAATCTGGCGGTTGGGAAACATCTCTCGGTACAAAATAATGGCTCCTCGCACACTATCATTAGATAACACGTAGGCACGAACCATATCCCAATATTCTTCATTAGAATATCGATAAGACGTCATTTTTGGTTATTAAAAGAACACGTTTACAGGACACACTTATCCCGAAGTAAGCGGGGTTGTTTTTGCGATACGCGGAAGCGCAATATTAGACATGCGGAAATAGCAGCGCACTCGCATAGACTAACTGCGGTCAGCGCGGGAGTGTGTCCTCCTGTCGGTGCAACACAAAGGGAAGGGGCGGGGTTTGCGCACAAGCTTCCTTTTCGGTAGGATCGGCACGTGTTTTGCCGCGTGATTATTTTACTGTTTACAAGTTCACTTCTTGCGCGCTCAGTGTTCATGAATAATGTATTTTAGTGGACAATTACGTCACAAACTAAGGTTATAGGTTTTTTACATATTTGGGACGAGAATCGAATACTGAATACCCTCCCTCAATAAGTCCCTCGTTTAACCTAACACACTGTATAACAGGCCGGTAATAAGGACCACTGTAAAAACTTATTACAGCTATTTCAGTGTACATTACTACTTTATTCGCCCATAGTTGTGTAAATTAAGTTTTTATGGAAATCGTACCCCCTGGTGACATTGTTACTTTTCCTTTACCAACTATTTAATAAAATGCAAAAGATCCCGCCCAAAAAGATAAAACTTCTAAATATATAAACAATTTTACTCTCCCTATTCTGAAAGTAGGTAAATCCCTGAAAGCTCCACACAAAATATGCTATCAATTCCAACTTGTCTTCAGCCAAAAATCCAAACGTATATCGTTCGAAGTTTCGACTTTGAACCTGTTTGTATTTCGAAAGGTAAAAGTACCACTGTAGTAGTCACATGACACTATCTGGCAACCAGCCAGACTTCTAGGGACTTAAGCCCAGCACCCACAAGAGATAACATATTTTTTTGGGCTTCCTTCAACTACGGTAAAATCGTTATGGGTCGGTGGATAGAAAGAGCTCAGAATCGTTCTTCCTGGGAATGTGTAGGGGAGGCCTATGTCCAGTAGTGAACTTCCTCAGGCTGATGATGATGATGATGGTAAAATAGCTCTCATAGTACTAAGTACCCAGGATATTGACCTTGAGGCTATAGTTTGGGCCCATAGCGTAAATATTTAAAGTACTTTCTAATATCCCTTTTGTTTGTCTCTGTAATGCAATATGTTTCTTTGTAGCCTTCGTTGTTTTACAACATCAATAAACTACTTAGGTAACATTCTGCCTATACTTACCCAAAATACCGGTGTAAGTACCTCTATCGAGTGTACCCTTACCTGTTGAATAATGGAGGCTAAAGGATTCAGCTCCCCTTGAGACTTATTTGAATCGGTCTTAATGATGTTTACCATTATATCAGCTAGCAATATGAATACGATTGCCAAGTTTGGTTCAGAATATCCCTGTTGTTGTTAGCATATGTTGTTTGCGTAGAAAAATATGCTGTTTACAAAAAGAACATTCAGGATAGTAATGACAAATAAATGGAATGATTCCATAGTGAAGCATTTTCTGAGAATCACAGTGTGTATTGTTGAAATTCTATGGGAACTACTATTATAGTATGTTAAAAAGTTGAATAACTTATAATAACATTTTTAATCAATTATAGTTTTAAAAACTAAAAAAAAACGCTTTTATAACTAATTGAACTAAAAAGTGGAAAATAAAACTGTAATAATCAATTGAAAATTTTATATTATTGTACAAAAAGCGTTGTAAACTATAATTTTTTTTTTCCTTTTTTTTTTTCATATTATTGCATTGTTATTGACCTTTGACAGGTGTGCAAAGTTTGAATCAAATCTGATCGTTCAAAGTAGGACAAAATCGAGCTCAAAGGGGTTGGTTACATACAAGCAAACATACATACATACAGGTGAAGCTAATAAAAGCGTTATTAAAATCAAATGATTTATTGCACTTTTATGTTGCTAGATACATATTGTGATACAGTAGGCTAGTAGGAAGTAGTTAGGACCCCTCAAATATGTTTTCCACTTTTCCACCATAATTATATCATAATACTCGTACACTTACCTACTTAAATATCTACACATTTTTTTTAACCTAAAGGTATTGCCTATTTAACTTACCTACTATTATTTTATAAGTCATTTTGCTTATTTTAAAGCACGTAAAAATAATGTTCCACATATTATTTGTTATTTTCCATCACACTGCACGCATACTTATTTAATACGTTCGAAGCACTTCACCCACCCCCATACCATGCTCAACAGCTAATGTTGAGTAGGTATGTGTAATATTATACATTTACGTGTATGTTGCCTAGATCTCGGGGCAACTCAATTTCCTAGTACTTAAACGGTTTCCCGGTCTAAAGAGACGTGAGGGAGTGGAAGGGGTAATTCATTTCCACATCGTAAGTACCTACTTATTTACTTATTACCTGCATTTCGTATTCCGGTTTATTATTTACTAGCTTTTACTAGCAGCTTTGCTTGGCCTGGCACGAACTAAAAGTGTTCCTAAGTTGTATGTAATAGTTCTAAGTTTCATCCAAGTTGGTGAAGCATTTGCAGCTTTGTTGGTCAAGATTTTTTTTCGGTTTATCTCTGATATAAATAAATATTGTAGACAAGCCACACAACACTATCTAGCCCCAAATTAAGCAGAGCTTGTGTACTATGGGAACCAGATGGCTGTTATAATACTTATACACATTTTTTTTGTAAATACATACTTAGAATACAATATAACACCCAGACAGAGAACAAACATTTGTGTTCACCACACAAATATTTGTTCTCGGTGGAGATCGAACCCACGACCTACGGCGCAGAAGGCAGAGCTACTACCAATTGTGCTGAGAGGTCAGCCAATATAATTAGCTATATAATGCTTTTTGGTACAATAAAATAATAGTTAAATATTTACCTATTAATATACTAAAACTATGGCTAAGTACAATGAGCGATCTTATCACTATGAGCAATCTCATGAGCTAAATCGGTCTTAATCCACACGATGCTACGAATCTTAACCACACCGTATCATTTCATTATCAATCATCATTATTTGAACAATCCATAATAATCGGTGAACGAAATTTTCAGTCACGTCTCCTCTTTGCCGCTTTGTTGCCAGGATATAACGAGTATATAAATGTGGTTTTCAAGCGATGACTTTATTCTTTTTAACATCAAAAGTTACAAAATATTAGGGTTACCGCCATTTCAGCTGAGATTTGTAAAGGAGCTCTGACATCCTCTATGGCAGGGCTGCTCAAACTTTAGTGTCGGCCATCTTACCAGAAATTTTTGACGTGACGACGTCTTATATTTCGATGGAGCCAGGTGCACGCACGAAAAAACATGACTCATGCGGCGTTACCTCGGCGTTCCATTTAAGGCTTGAAGTGCAAGCGAGAGCGCGGAACGAGCGACAAAGAAGCACAATCGGCCTCCGCGTTCGGCAGCGTTCGACATTAGACGTTGTCACGTTCAATTATCGTCAGTAAACCGACTTTACAGACAACCGATTTTTTTGAAAGCAAGAGTCGACTGAACTAATATAAACAAGAAATAATATAGGTAGTAAATTATTTCTTGTTAACAATGTTTTACTGCATTTTTAAATTGAATCTGTGTTGTATTTATCCGCGTATTTTTCAAAGGATAGTACGTAGTTACTGAGTCCCATGTCCCAAGAGCAAGCATGTCAGGTGTTCGTCAGTGAGTCCATTACGATATTTGGATCTAATGTAAATTGGGTATTTGTCTTTAGATATCAAAGACCAAAAAGTCTACTAGGTACCTATATGAGCTTGTATATTGTTGGCGATCGACTCGAAAAGCATTTGCGAGCGACCTTTTGAGCATCACTGCTCTATGATATATGAAACTTGAGCATATACCGTAGTCTTTGTGTCTCCTAAAATTGGATTTAGGTAAGCACTCCGTTCCTTTATTCCTGACTGTTTGCGGAGGCTTAGAAGGCGGCATACACATAATTCAATTTGTGGGAAGCTCAATTGGGTAGAATAGACAGACATGCTAGATAAATTGTTTTGTATTCCACCATTCTACCTGTATAACGTTTACCATTGAAATATAATGCCTTTTCAATGCCTTTTTTTTTTAATTACTATTTGTTCAAAATTTCAAAGTTATTAAAAAAACATTCGGCGAAATAGGTAGCCTTAGGTTGTCATAGTACTAAATTTGTATGCAGATGTACCTATACCCTTTTATTCTACAACCTTATCATTCATCTCATTGGTAGTGTTAGTTTTTGGTAAAAAATGACAGAATCACCGAAAAAATACCGCTACACGTAAGAAAATTCATAATAAGTGAAACAATTAAGGCCTGCGAGATGGTGAGTGAAACGCTGTCAAATATCGCTGTCATATTTAATAGTTTTTAACTGATTGCCATCGCAGATCGCTTAGATGTGCGCAAAGCTTTAAATAAGTACCAGCTGGCATCATTTGAACAAAATATATTTAAACTAGCTGCCTGTCCCGGCTTCGCACGGGTGGACATATTTAGGAGCACTATTTTCTAGAACATTTTGTCCAAATCTAGAATTCAGAACCGTTTGCATGGGTATATTTGAGTATCTAAATATATAAAACTCTTTCGTTACTGACTGACTGACTGACTGACTGACTGACAATCAACGCACAGCCTAAACCGTTAGTCCTAGAAGCATGAAACTTGGAGGGTATGTTCCTCTTATAACGTAGAGGTGTACTAAGAAAGGAAATTGGAAAATTATTTCCCGAAGAGGAGAAAAAGGGGAAAAATGGTTTAAAGAAAAATCAACGCACAGCCTAAACCATTAGTCCTAGAAACATGAAACTTGGAGGGTATGTTTCTCTTATAACGTAGAGGTGTACTAAGAAAGGAAATTGGAAAATTATTTCCCAAAGAGGAGAAAAAGGCGAAAAATGGTTTAAAGAAAAATCAACGCACAGCCTAAACCATTAGTCCTAGAAGCATGAAACTTGGAGGGTATGTTCCTCTTATAACGTAGAGGTGTACTAAGAAAGGAAATTGGAAAATTATTTCCCGAAGAGGAGAAAAAGGGGAAAAATGGTTTAAAGAAAAATCAACGCACAGCCTAAACCATTAATCCTAGAAGCATGAAACTTGGAAGATGTGTTGCTCTTATAGAGCAAAGATGCATTAAGAAAGAAAATCGGAAAATTATTTCCCTAAAAGAAGAAAAAAAAGGAAATAAGTTTCATGAAAATTCACAAAAAAATTGCTTTACAAAATACGCAAAAAACAGTAAATAAAAATCTGCTACCGCAGCATCTGTCACCAAATTTGAATACACACAAAAGTTTACATAAACCCCACCGTAACCACTAAGACAAAATCGCGGAAAACACCTATCATACCGAAACTAAACACCGCACCGCTTCAAAAAACGGCTAAAGTACATGCTCAAAACTATGGTAACCAGCTGGTCATGTCAAATTAAAAAAAAATCTGATTCGATTATACACCAACACGCAGACGAAACCCTAAATTAGCCACACAAAATACGCAAAAAAACCATTAAAAAATTTTCAGCTACCGCAGCATCTGTCACAAGGTTTGAATACACACAAAGGTTTACAAAAAAACCAATGATAACCACTTAGACAAAATTGCGGGAATCATCTATCATACTTAAACTAAACACCGCTGAAAAAAATCGGCTACAACAGCACCTGCCTTCAAATTCAAATACACTCTAAAGTACATGCTCAAAACTATGGTAACCAGCAGTTGGTCATGTCAAATTAAAAATCTGATTCGATTATACACCAACACGCATACGAAACCCCAAATTAGCCACTAATATAACATAGAATCACAAAAAATAGCTTTACAAAATACGCAAAAAAAAAACAAAAAAAAATTTCAGCTACCGCAGCATTTGTCACCAGGTTTTAATACACACAAAGGTTTACAAAAAACCGATGATAACCACTTAGACTAAATTGCGGGAATCATCTATCATACTTAAACTAAACACCGCTGAAAAAAATCGGCTACAACAGCACCTGCCTTCAAATTCAAATACACTCTAAAGTACATGCTCAAAACTATGGTAACCAGCAGTTGGTCATGTCAAATTAAAATCTGATTCGATTATACGCCAACATGCCTACGAAACCCCAAATTAGCCAATAATATAACATAAAATCACAAAAAATAGCTTTACAAAATACGCAAAAAAAAACATAAAAAAATTTTCAGCTACCGCAGCATTTGTCAACAGGTTTTAATACACACAAAGGTTTACAAAAAAACCGATGATAACCACTTAGACTAAATTGCGGGAATCATCTATCATACTTAAACTAAACACCGCTGAAAAAAATCGGCTACAACAGCACCTGCCTTCAAATTCAAATACACTCTAAAGTACATGCTCAAAACTATGGTAACCAGCAGTTGGTCATGTCAAATTAAAAATCTGATTCGATTATACACCAACACGCATACGAAACCCCAAATTAGCCACTAATATAACATAAAATCACAAAAAATAGCTTTACAAAATACGCAAAAAAAAAACATTAAAAATTTTCAGCTACCGCAGCATTTGTCACCAGGTTTTAATACACACAAAAGTTTACAAAAAACCAATGATAACCACTAAGACAAAATCGTGGGAAACATCTATCATACTTAAACTAAACACTGCTGAAAAAAATCGTTTACAACAGCACTTGCCTTCAAATTCAAATAACTCTAAAGTACAAGCTCAAAACTATAGTAACCAGAAGTTGGTCATGTCAAAATAAAAAAATCTGATTCGATTATACACCAACACGCATACGAAACTCCAAATTAGCCACTAATATAACATAAAATCACAAAAAATAGCTTTACAAAATATGCAAAAAAAAAACATTAAAAAATTCAGCTACCGCATCATCTGGCACCAGGTTCGATTACACACAAAGGTTCACAAACAAACCGATGATAACCACTACGACAAAATAGCGGGAAACATCTATCATACTTCAACTAAACACTGTTGAAAAAAATCGGCTCCAACAGCACTCACCTTAAAATTCAAATACACTCTAAAGTACAAGCTAAAATCTATGGTAACTAGCAGTTGGTCATATCAAACTAAAAAAACGAACTCAAATATCCACGCGGACGAAGTCGCGGGTATCAGCTAGTTCTAGATAATTCTGGATTACTAACGTTTGGATGCATTCCGGATGCTAGCCGAATAATTTCAGTCTTCGAATTAAATTTGATCATTCCAGAACCTCAAAGACATTCTAGACTAGAGCGTTCGTTCCTCGTCAAAGTCGAGAATTTTCAGAAAAATCCCTAAGCGATAGAAAGGGATAGACATAATATAAGTCCCTACGTGATAGAAAGGGATAGACATAGATTTCGAAACTTTTGCCCCTTATAAATTAATAACACCTAAATATTGAATATAAACTATCCTATATTTTAAGTCCGACCATATTTTAGGCAGTTGCAAAATTTTATCGAAATCCGTTAAGTAGTTTCGGAGTTTATCGCGTTCCAAATTGTGACACGAAAGATTTATATTATATAGGTTTCCAGTACCGAAAATAAAGTTAATTTATCAAAACCATTAATATTACTAGAAAAACATTTATTTAGAACCCCGGCCAGTAAGCCGGCCATTTTCTGGTTATAGACACCTTCTTTAGCGGTGTAAACGTTTACCATTCCATTAAGCTCGCTTTGCATACTCTTGCCTCAATCTAAATATCTACCAGCAGGAAATGAAACTGCTACTGGAAACCGACCTAGCTTTGTTGTGCTCGCTTCTACTTTTAATTTGTTTTTCTTAGAAAATGTTATTTCATTTTACAAGTACTTCTCTACCAGTACTTAACAGTTTATTTAAGCATATTTACAGGCGTAGTTAGTTCCTGCTGAGGCTCAGTGATGGTTTTTATTGATCTTTCGTTAGCATTTATAGAAACGATATCGGCGAAAGCTACGTCTAAGGGCTAGTAAACCAGTCTATCTTCTTTTTTCTTCTATTATACACTATCTATTATAAAAATGTTATGTGGGTTTGTGTACGCTTCAAAAACTCAAAAAGTTCTGCACCGATCGAGCTGAACTTTTAGCATGATTTTATAATCCGCATCAAGGATTGTTTTTTTCAATTACAATGTGCCACAGCGAAGCGTGGCAGGGTAAAGCTAGTTATATTATAAAGAAGTAGGAACAAAGCAACTACTGATGAAGATCTGTTTTTGAACCTTAGCTGCGAGGTTAAAATACTTTAAACGGCTTATGAAAAAAGTTGTCAAAAAGAGAAATAAACAATTTGCCCGTTGACATGCGAGTCAAGCTGACCGCTTGGCGTGAGGCCAAGGAATCTGCTCCCATTTTAACTCTACTTTTTTGAACGATTCACGGTCTGTATAATTCAGAATATACCTATCCTACCTATGGAGTAGTATGGCCTGTTTATGCTCGTACCAGGTTGTTTGGCTGAAATATGACTTTTGCACGGACCACTTTTTGTGGCCATTTGCGAGAGCGAGCCTTTTGATGTTTGCTGCCTGTTTTTGCGCAGAGGTTTATTTTGAAATATCTCTAGAGCGGAGCGGAACGCAGGATGGGGATATACATTTTTAATGAGTAAGATTCTTTTATGGAGTAGGTTGTGGCATGAAGATGTTCGTGAGTTATGTTCCACTAAGAAGTTAAAATATCAGTTCATAGATAAAATATCGTAAGTTAAGGAAATATTGTGCGGCATTGCAACTTTATATCTAAATTGTTACACTACCCAAAAGCAGCAGAACATAAAAATAATACTACATAGGAGTACGTACCAAAAATATCAATATGCTTTCGCTTTCATCATAATAATCAGCCACCTCTTTTGAATGTAAAATTCAAATAACTCTTTTGTATGTAATAATGTTTGTAAGATTTTATCTTTGATTCCATTTTCTTCGAAACCATTATTCTATCGACAATGTTTTTTCTTCTACAAGATATATGAAGAAAATGTTGACATTACGTTCCAGATTCTTAGCCCTCAGGGGATAAAAGGCGGGTTATATTATAAAGCAACTTGACACGATGTATTCAATACACGATGTCAATATAAAAAGTTCCTTTGCGTCAAAGGGATATCCGACCTTCAAACGATACATCTTTGGAAAGCGAATTATCGTTATAACTTTGATCCGTCTTGTTCTATAATAACATTATTTAGTTAGCATCGAAATCAAAAGGAACTTCAGGGTATTCTTGAAAACATTAAAATTATCGACATTATTATAGATAGTATACATTAATTAAAACAGTAGGTACACGTTTCCGCATTATCATAGGTTAGGAGAATAATGTTGAAATATTATTAATTATCACTATGTACTTACTTTTTTAGGGTTCCGTAGCCAAATTTCAAAAACGGATCTCTTATAGATTCATCATGTCTGTCTGGCTGTCTGTATGTCGAATACGTCAAAAATCGTAAACCGCAATTTACCTTTCGACGATCTATAAGAACTTTTATATTATGTTACTTGCTGCTACGGAACCCTTCATGGGCGAGTCCGACTCGCACTTAGCCGCTTGTTTAAAGAAATATAATTTTCGAATCCAGCCTTATACCATCTAGCCCCAAAATAAGCGAAGCTGATAGCTTATGCATGATGCATAAAATTACAAGGAAAACACTCAATTAAAAAAAACAGTAACCTTAGCCGGCCTTAGCCGCCTAGTTGTTGGTTGAAGTGGGATCAGACCCCGGGGTCTGATCCCACTTTAACCAACAACTAGGTACACCATATGAAATACAAGCTACGCAAGTAAAAAATAAAACATATTTTTTTTGGTTGTTTCAAAAGAAATATTGGTAAGTCTATGGAAAAAAATATAAAGCTGCATGAAAAACACTTCAATCCATCTTCAACAAATCATATTTTGACTAGTAAAATGCCTCTAACCTTGATCGTATTTAATGTTCTATATTGGCATCCGATTCAAATCGGAACAATGCAAAGCCGTATTTTCCCTACCGACTCTTTAAGGAACGACCATTGCCTGACCATTCAAAAATCATCAAAGCGATAACATAGCGATCTGCTATAACAGCGCAATACCATGACAGACCGCAAACGCAAGACCGCAATCTCACCCGTTTGACGGTGTAGCACGCTTATCTAGAAGATACCTGTTCGCTCTACTCTTAAAAACATCTAAGTTCTGTGAATCACAGAACCCTATGTGAATATTCTAATTTTACAATATTCACGTAAAGTTCTGAAATGAAATGAAATGAAAAAAGTTTATTGAATGAACACAAATACAGAAAAAACAAACAAGAACCTTAAATACAAACAAGGTATAGGTACAAGGTGAGAGGTTTGAGACAAAAGGGAATATATGAAAATTGGCTAACTAGTCCCGCGCACCCACCCATCCAACCTATAAGATGATTCACATGCATTTTATGATTTATGTTGTTCGCTTGCTTCCTTTACATCAATCTACCCTCCAAGCACTATGCAGATATATTACATGCCCTCAGGACTCATGGGTGCATTGCGTGTCAGTCAGCTAGTCACATAAGGTTTGAATAGATGTATTTGAATTGGTAACACAAGGGACGATGGGTATCGATTATGTGCGCGAACCTAATGGTGTCGAAAGATTGATGTTCTCACCCTTGCCCTGAAACATTATCCTTTGAACAGCGTCACGATAGCTCTTTTGTGATTTCGGTATCAACCCTTTAGGGATAAGAACTAGCTGCTTTTAAATTGTGTAAATCGATTTATTTACTTTCTTTACTTTAAAAAATGCTATGACAATCGTAATTTGTTAATAGGGTTACAGGAACGAAATGATAAATAAATAAAAAAAAACATTATATTTGTTATAGGCGATGGTTACTACTTAACATCAGGTGGGCCATATGCTTGATCCATCAGCTAGTTGCATAAAAAAATTGCCTTGTTAATAAACCTAGAGCTAGATTTGTTAGCCTAGCTTAATTTAAACTACAGATACCTAAGAGAACAAATGGTGCACATTCACCTATCGCTAGATGTGCCTACGTGTACATCCAGCGATGTTTTTAAATTTAACCTTTTCGACTAAATCTACTAAACATCACTACAAATCAACTCAACTTAATCTTTAAACAATTGGATATCCTTAAAAAAATCTATACCCATTTTAAAAATCTTGGTTTTGGCTAAGTAACACATTTTCAGTTCAACCGGGTGATTAAATTAATTTCAGGAACCAGAATCAATTTACAAAACTATCGTAATCCAAACGTCCCGATAAAGCCATTTTGTCTTGATATAGGGCTACCTTTAGTTTGTGGTCTATTTACACCCTGTATAGGGTCGATGGCAACCACTCCTGGCAAACGCTTTTAGCCCAATTAATTACCCATATCGTCGAATCGGCACATTGAATGATCCAAATGTAGCATGAAACAGAAACCTATCAACGGAATTGAATCCCATTAGCTTCTGGACATTTAGTGGGTACTAGCTCCCGACCGTGAAATATCATGATTAGTGGCGACGCGAGGGGAGTCTTTGAGAGGAAAGAAGAGGGAAATAAATAAAATGTACCTGTATAACATGGGGTCACATAGATATTTAAAAAATATAATAATATAAATTTAAAAAACTTGACTTAATTCAGGGCCAAATTACCAAAAACCGATTTGGATGGATTTTATATGGGACCAATCTGGACCTTTCAGTTGAAAAATAATTTATAAAATCGGCTCATGAACGACGAAATCATGCGATATGAAACATACGAAAAATACACCTGAATTTTGGTGAAAACCTTCTCTTTTTTAATTTGAAGTCGGTAAAAAAAGAAAAGCTACTATAAACTTAGTGATATATAGGCCGTTCTACCATTGCAGCGTGAAAAAAACATTACGGGAAAAGAGTTCATTTATTATGGCCAACAGTGTTTTTCGCTATTGTGTATTACGGTATGACAAAACACGGATTCCTCCTGGCATAACTTGCCATAGAAATATAAATTAAACGCCAACTCGTGCTGATACATGAGTTTAATTATTCGCTAAACACGATTCCTACCCGCATAACTTTGTTACGTTCAAGTTTCAGTTTATAAAGGCCTGTGCACATCTAGGCGATGGACGCCTTCTTTATTAATGTGAGTTTTGCTTCGCAAATAAGTATTTGTTCTTTCTTTCTTTCTTCAACACTGAGTGGGTGGAGAAGACCGAGGATCGAGAGGAGTGGAAAATCTTGAGGGAGACCTTTCCCCAGATGAGGAACAGTATAGGTTATAGAAAAAATTGCAAAATTTTCGCAAAATCTACTTAGAAGACCAAGACTTCTTCAACACCGAGTGAGTGGAGTAGACCGAGGATCGAGGGGAGTGGAAAATCTTGAGGGACACCTTCCCCAGATGAGAAACAGTATAGGTTAAAGAAAAAAATTACAAAGTTTTCTCAAAATCTACTTAATAGCTGATTAAAGGAAAGTAAATATTTCCGGACTTTGTAACGTTCAAAATACTTCATAAACCTCTCGATCAAAGTTTGAAGATCCACTTCTGGCTATAACTTTTAACCGAAGTTGCTATTTCTTTGCTAAATTCAGAGTAAATTAGGCATTTAATTGATTAACTGTAAAGTTAGTAATCCTCTTTTGTCGTTGAAGAGTTGATTAAAGTAAAGATTCTAGAATGGCGACTTCCAAAAAACAAAGCAAAGATCACCCCTCATCTCGAAGGACCGACGACATTGTTAAGATCGTGGGAAGTCAGTGGAACGAGAGGGCCCAAAAATATTCCTAAAAAATATAGGCTTATGTCCAGCAGTGGACGCTTCTCCAGGCTGATGATCTTTGTGGTCCATTTGTGTTAGTAAACTGACATGTGTTAGTATGGAAAAGCAACGCAACAAACACATTTTAAATAAGTAGGTAGGCACATGGTTTAAATGTCTTTCATTCGATACCTGACCCCATAGGGGTCATGGGACTATCAGGATTGAAATATAATTTTCATTTAATACTTTTGGTTATGGTTTATGTTCGTTGGTTGAACATGATACTCGAGCATCCAAAGTTTTATTATTTATCGGCAGTGTGGTATGAACCCAAAATCCAATCAACCACGGGTAATTCTATTTTCATCACACGTCAGGTTTACCCACAGGATCATAACTACTGCTGGATTTGGTTAACCAAACTCAGTAAACCTCTGAGCTACTTTTATAAAAACGGTGCCGATTTGACGTCTTTACAATAGCGGATGACGCAAAATAAGACTTTATTCCAAGTTATTAGTATAATGTAAAAGTGACAGTTACTTACTAGTAGCCAATGAGACGGAGAGGGCTCTTTTTTTATTATAAGACTTGTATATTTAATTTTTTTTGTACATACAATCTTAGAAAACAATATAACACCCAGACAGAGAACAAACTCTGCGTTCACTACACAAATATTTGTTCTCGGTGGAGATCGAACCCACGGTCTACGTCGCAGAAGGCAGAGCTACTACCAACTGAGCTGAGAGGCCAGTCAAACATCAACGATGATGATTAATGAAAAAGAAACGAATCATAAATCTAATACGAAAGAAAGATAGCTATTGTCAACTAGGGTTCTAAGAGACAACAAGATGATGAGAGAGAGAAGATAAGAGAAGAGAGAAAATGATGATTGGATTGCACCGTCATTGTTTTTATTGGAGCGTGTTATGACGGCCACAATTTTTAGCAAACCTTAGCATTCGCAAAATGTAAATATTGTTCCATCAAACAAGTCGACAAATAGTCGTGCTCTATCTCGCTAATACGCGATTCAATGTTGGCACCCGTGTTCAACATCACGCGAATTAGCTTAACCACATGCACTTACAGACATGTTATTCACTTTATTTTTATTATTTTCGTTAAATGTGTAATGTCCTATTCTTGTGGTGTACAATAAAGTGTTATCTATCTTTCTAACTATTTAGATAATATTGTATTAAAATAGTAGATTGATATACAAGGGCAGTAAGTGAGCTTTTGCAGAACAAGATCCTTTTTGGCGCCCGTGCGAGCGCAGCTCGCAAAGGGCGCTAATGGATCGAGTGTACCCGAGATATTTAGATGCCCGAGCGAGCAAAGCGAGCGAGGGCAAATATAGTTCGAGGGTGCAATAGCTACTTATGCCCGAGGTAAGCATTCTACTTTACATCATTCATGCGAGGTAAATTTTTAACTAGCTGATGGAACAAACATATGGCCCACCTGATGTTAAGTGGTAACCATTGCCTATAGCAAAGCATTTCCTCGTAGGTCAAGCACGTCAGGAACGTGCCCTACAATGCACTGCCCTACGACCATCAACTTGAGGCATACGGATGTTCAGCCTCACGTGTCTGTGATTTCACCGGCACCTATACCCTTCAACTCGAAACACAGCAATACTGCTTTTCGGCAGAAATAGGCTTATAATACAACAATAACACAACATTTATACGGGTATGACAAAATGTAATGTTAATTTGAGAAAAATAAAATTACAATAATAATGTAAGTATTATTATAATTATACTATTAATTTTATTAAAACTAATAGTAAAATATTTGTACCGGTAGGTATCTGCTAAAACAGTCGTAGACTTATGCACATACCTATCTGTGAGCTACTATATCTTTTCAGTAAAAAGTTTTCATATCATTTTGTAAGAAAAGAGTTTGTTTCACCAAGGAGGTTTGCATAGCTCTTGAACTGTAATGAACCATCACCAAGGAGGTTTGCATAGCTCTTGAACTGTAATGAACCATTACGTATCAAGCATAGTGTGACGGTATAAGTGATTTGAAAATGGAACGCATTTACAATGCACTGGGCTGCACACGCCTACTTACACAGCCTCTTTGCGCCATAGAAAATCCTATTTACTGAGCATGTATGATGTAAATATATATAATAAACATTGTGGACGATTCACACAACACTAGTATAAGGTAGGGCTTAGTTTGGGGCTAGACCCCAACTAAGCAGAGCTTTTATGATGGGAACCAGATGGCTGATATAATACTTGAACATATTCTTTTTGTTAATAATATAACCTAGGTAAATTATAACCACACCACCCAGACAGGAAACAAACCTCGATGCTAAGCACATATAAGTATTTATTCTCGGTGGAGATCGAACCCACGACCTATAGCGCCGACGACGTGTACGCATGTTTTGGGGTACTAAAAACATTGTTATTGGTATTTATGCCTGTAAATTTATCGATTGCACTTTGTTTTGTGTACCTACTATACTAAACAAATAAAATATAAAAAAATCACATGACTACGTATAGTAGATATCGTACGTACGTCAGATGCTTTTTTTTTGTTTACTTTATGGGCAAAGGACGCTTACGTTAAAGTTTTGCCATCAAGAGAGATGACGTCACATTACGGGCGAAAACAGATAACTTCCAAGCGATAACTTCTTCAGTGACAGTCTGGTGGTTTTTCTCATTTTTTACGTCATCACTCCAAACGACATTTTGTCGAACATTTTCGCTTTTTTCACTAAATCGATATTGCTGAGAAATGAATCACAATTATTATTATACAATGAAGTACGCAGAAGGAGTTTTGAAGTATTTGCACTAACGTTGATAACGTGAAAGTGAGAGGTGTGAGTGAGCGAGTGAGGGTGATGTTTTTTTTCACTCATTTTTGAATGAAACTTAGAATACGAACAGTTCTTGACTTGTAAAAACAACCACCGCGCGAGTGGAGCCGCGGGCGTCACCATGACTTTGAATAAATGTGAATTGAATTATTTTCTGGATGGAATGAACAAAATAATTGCTCTTCAATCTTACTTGAAATGTCGCCATTTTTCATTTCTTTCCACTTTCATTCGTAATGTTGAATACAGCTTCTAATTTATTAACTTTTCCGGACGAGGCAGCGGCATCACTCACTTTATTACGACAAACGACTTCCATTTTAATACATTTTAATTTACTTTTTTTTGAAAATAAAATATAATAAAATAAGCTTTTTGAGCAAGATTTTTGAGAATGTAGAAAGTACAAAGATGTTAATAAGGTTAATAAGCCCCCCAGTTTTATGTTACAGTCACCGCGTTACCGAGTCGTCAGTCAGCCCTTTTCAGGCCACAATACTACCTACTTTATTTCTATCTGATTTTATTCTTAGCGATATGCGCCTATATCTATCTTACACATATCACTAGGCTCCATAAAACACACAAGTGCGACCGAGATAGACCTCATGAAATGATTTATGGCCGCACGCGGTGACTATAGTGAAATCTATGGGATCTCATGCCAAAAATTACATTGCTTGTGTTTTTTTTTATTTATGTTCGTCTTTATTATTTATTAACTATGGACCCAAGGTGTTTCATTTTTGTAATTTGCAATTTATAGTTGTCTGATTATTTTTTATACAACTAAGTTGACAAACAAGCATACGGCCCACCTGATTGGAAGCGGTTGCCGTAGCTTATGGACACATGCAATACCAGAGGCATCACAAGCCAATGACACAAGAAAATAATAATAATTATTTTTATACCCGGTATCGCTGTTCCCTGTGTGAAAATAGGCAAGCCAGTTCGAGTAAATATTGGCAACACAAAAGCCATTGGTGAATAAATTCGTAGTCATCATGTTCCATTGTGAACATAACTAGTATCAAGCCCCGAGTTGACCTGTGCCCTGAAAGTCACAGCTTTATTCGAGGTCCGCGTGTGCGAATGGAGCTGGATTAGCATCTACGGGACTATAAATCAAGTTGATTCCGCGGCATAGCCCATATAGCTTACATTGCCCGTACGCCTCGATATAGGGAATCCACTGCGCCAGCCGCCCGACAGTATAGGCAACGTGGACAGAATGTTACTTTTGTAACATTTTACGTAACTTTTGCCCTCTCATGTTACCTCGATGTTACACGACTCAATATAAATAAACTTTAAAGATATTTTCCAGCAAACAAAAAAATCGTGAAACGAAAAGCATCCACGAATGTTTTTGTGTAATAAAGTGCCACTAGCAGTTGGTGCCCGAGCTTCGCCTGGTATTTTTTTTTTGGTAAACTGTCGTTGTGAATTATATTTAAATACGAATTACTTACAATTAAATATTAATATTTTTTGATCTTACCGACATAATTATAAACTCCACTACTCGTCAATAGATGGCGTTCTCTGTCCCACTAACTCATGACTTAATCACCAGATGGCGCTAGGAGTTATGATTTTATGATAAAGTTGATTATTTACTTTACGATTAAGGGGGCATTTTCTAAAAATGAATCCTAGCTGCCACTGGCAGCACTAAGTAGGAATCCTTTACAGAAAAGGCACCCGCATTATGAAACAATGGCCAAGTCTGATTCCTAACGAAAATGCAAAACTATATTAGTTTTCATTGTAAAATTTTATATTTTACTGGTCTCACAATAAAACGAGTAAAAGCCAGTAGGCCTACCTCAAGCTCTTTCTGGCTCTGTCTCTGGCTCTGGTTTTGATTCTGTGTGAGTGTTGGCTTAGTAAATCCTACGTCGAAATATCACACACACGCAGAGACAGAGCCAGACAGAGCTTGAGGTAGGCCTACAGTTTACTTTTACATATTATGGTATTTTACTTACATGCGTCACCGTATCTAAGGAAATAACAACATTATTACATGCCAACGAATTGTCGTAGTATTTTTTCATTTCGTCAAACATAAAAGACAGGTCCTTTGATAAATTATTTACATGTCATGTTACATGCCATGTCCCATCATCGACGTCTCAAATATGTCCCAATGTTTTTACCTGCCTGACACTGGTATCAAGGGATTTACATGAAACAGAAATATGAAACGGGTATTTGTTTACACTTCAATATAATCGTGGGCCTTAGCGAATTGTTTTGTTAATGATATCCTGTCATGAAACGATTTTACTTTCAATATGAAAATACGAGGATTTCATATTTCGAAGATTTAAAGTTTATAAAGGTTATTTTTTGCTGCAAAAAAATCTAAGCCAAAGTGCTGTAATAACAGGCGTTAGTTTAACATTCTACGCCAAAATTAACTAAAGAAATATTTTTTTAAATTCATATTCTATTCTAAAAAGGGAAACTGGTGTTCAAGACAACAAAGTCCCGCGCGGGATTCAATATTTTCCGTTTAAAAATATATTCCCGCCATGAAATGGAAAAGTTTAGGTAACTAGAACAGCAAAGACGGACTGTACGAGCTTTTATCAGCGTTAGCTCAGTTAAAACTTAGAGAAAATTCACAGTAGAGTTTTGAGCCAGCCTTATTTTTAGCAATTCCGAGGCCCGTTCGTTGAAAGACTGCTACTGCAACACGAAAACGCAAACGTTATCTAGATTTCATGAATTTAGTGGTTCTACTCGTAGTGAATTGCAAGCCATTGCGGAGTAAATAAAAAAGGCAAATTCGGAAACAAGAACTCTTGATTTCAAAATAATGGATAAAGGATCAAAACGGCTGTAGGTTCGGAAATTTCAAGGCGAGTACAACCGCACACACTTTTGTTCTTAGTAAAACGTCTACAATTGTGATAGAGAGCACTCGTGGTCTAGTGGTAGCGGCCCCACCTTCTGATCCTAAGGTCGTGGGTTCAAAACTTCAAATTCAGTCATGTACCAATAAGTTGAACTGTCCAAAAATGTATGTCCACAATGCTCAAACGGTGAAGAAAAACATCGTGAGGAAACCCGCGGCTTAGTCAGCTCCGCACGTATTGACCATGTCTTTCCTGTGGATTAGGCAGACTAAGCTGTCAGGATGGTATAAGTGCTGGGCAAGCCTGTTCCATCTAAAATCCAGTCCCAGGCATTGTACCGTCCCGTAAGTCTGTAACAAAGCATTGCCTCGTAGGTCACGCACGTCAGGAACGTGCCCTGCGGTGCACTTTTCCTAACTGGCCTAAATTGCCATTAATTTCAGATAGTTTTCATATACGTAGTTTTAGTATCAAAAATACAATGATAAAATCATATTTTTTGGTATAACTGAGACAATGATGTTTTCCTTGTATTCTGATAGTTTTTACGTTCATCAGAAAGCTGAGATAGAAAATAAATATTATTGTAGCGACGAGGAAGTTATTTCTGTGTCTCGATAATCTTTAGTTCGAGGTACAGTGGCTGCAGTAGAATGTATATACAATTCGCCATTTTCTTAGTAGTATCATAGCATCGTAATGAACATTACAAGACACTTATATAATTTATTTGAGTATTTTTTTTGTAAATGTCCAGCATTGTAACTCTGCGACATCAATTTGAAATTATAAAATAAAATAAATAATAACTGTAGATAATCCAATCTAAAAGACCTTATCTCGTCCAATTAAGCCGAGCTCATGAGCTCTGTCTGGCTCTGTCTCTGGTTCTGGTTTTGAGTCTGTGTGAGTGTTGACTAAATAAATCCGACGTCAAAACGTCACACACACACAGTATTATGCACTGGTGAGCACTCACACAGACTCAATACCAGAACCAGAAACAGAGCCAGATAGAGCTCATGGTAGGTCTATTGATATAATACTTAAATACTTTTTTTTAATAAATAATGAGAATACAATACAAGACCCAGCCAGAGAACAAACATCATCTGTATTCACCACATTATTTTTATCTCGGTGGGATCGAACCCACACGACGAGCTGCGAGGGTGGCTAGTCAAATTTACGAATTGTATACCTACATTCTAGTGCATTCGACTGTACGTGATGTGTTGTGTTGGAGCGAGTGATGCAAACAAACCTTTTGACCGGAAACCTGTCCGGATGATGGGATCGCTCACAATATATTTCAAAATAAGCTTTTTGGAGTCATCTATAACTTTTAAACCGTAGGATCTATGTAATGACAGTGTTGAGGTACTTATAAGTAAACCAAATATAACCAAAAAATATCTTAAAATATTATTGAGTATTATTATTAAATATTATCGATGTATTATTATATAATAGGTATGTAGGTGATGTCATCACGACAGCAACGATACAAGTATTTTTTTAATACAGTTGCTCAAAAAGTGGCGTATTGCAGGGACGTATAGCGTTCGGGATGTGGGCTATTACACACGCGTGCTTTTTTTTTACCATTCCCGCACTAGTGCTTTTTCTTTCCCAACTGTCAAAATAATGTCTAAAAAGAAAAGCCAACCATGAAGTTTTTACTAAAAAAATTCATCGAAGTTTTTATGATTCATGCAAATACGTATTATTTCTAAAAAGAAGCTACTAATTTGTTTCATTAACAGATTTAATGATTTGATTGAATGAGTTATGTTAGGTTTCATTTCATTTCATCTCATTAAATTTCATTTTCAATTCATATTAATAAAAAAAATCTACTGAAGACTTGGCTGTATGGATATAGTTCCCTTTGCCTTCCAGAATGGGTGAAGAAAAAAAAAATCTCTGCTTATATTTTACGGTTGGCGCTTGGCGCCATTTTTCAGAAATTTTCTTTGCGAGTTTATTTATTTGTTGCACAAAATGAGTAATTTCGACCCTAGTTTTTTTGAATTAACACCACCGGAACTCAGTATAATTGCACAAAATGCTTCGGAGAACATTTTACCGGAAAAGTCAAAAAGTCGCTACATGCATACCTACATACGACGAACTTATTGCGTGGAGAGAAGAGAAAAAAAGCAAATGGTATTTTTATTATTTTATTAAATTGCTTAATTTTTTCGCAACTGTATTAAAAATAGTCGTTCAGTACACGTGCGGAACCGTCATTGCAACTTGTTCCGACTGTCAACCCTCGCCTTCGGCTCGGGTAGACATTTGTCGGAACTCTTTGCAATGACAGCCTTCCCGCACTTGTAATGAAATATACTATTTCAAGCGACTTTGCAAAATAACTATATGCGTTCAGCCCAACTAGACATAGGCCGATAAAAAGTATAAATAAATAAAAATAAATATTGTGTACAATCCGCACAGCACTATCTAGCCCAAATTAAGCAGAGCTTGTACTATGGGTACCAGATCCTTTTGCTGATATAATAATTACATACATTATTTTTTTTGTAAATTCATACTTAGAGTACAATATAGCTCCCGTCTGCTCGTCTGCCTGCTATGGCATAAAAAAAAGACAGAGAACAAACATCTGTGTTGACCACACAAATATTTGTTCTCGGTGGGGGTCGAACCCACGACCTACGGCGCTTCTGCGCCGTAGGTTGCCGTTCTGGCAGAGCTATATACTTACTATCAACTGAGCTGCGAGAAAGTATCGAAATACAAACATATTCAGTTTGTCCTGACAAAATGAAAGCTTTAGAAAAACTTTTGAAATATATAAAACTGCAGTATAGTTTGCAAACACGTCTCCAGGGTGTTTCCGTCTCCATCCCCTCGTCAAATCTACTCTCGCCAGCAACTCGTCAAATCGCGCGAACTTGTCCGGTGCGTCTCGTACCTCGAGGGAGTTATTCCTTTGTCAATGTGTCGATATGTCATGTTATACGACGAATATCTAGCTGGGGATTTGTAGGAAAAACTCTAGGTTAATTCATTTTAGCTTTGCAATTGGTTCTTAACTGTTTCGCAAATAAAATCATGATTATATTCATTTTCCTGTGTTTTCTTAGGTTGGATAATATTGGTATAGATACGTAAGCAAAATGTGCTCGTAACATGATTTTCAGCTAACCATTTTAGTATTTTCATAAATAATATGTTTTTGGTTTGCTGCTCAATTTTATGGCCACTACGTGATAAATAATCGTCAAAAATAACGTAGAAACATGAATTTTTAGCGCGCAGCTCACAAACTTTTCTTTATTTCTCCAACTAAATGTAAATAAAACCGCCAGCGTAAATTGTGTATGACAGCGGCAGTGATATGTTCCCAACTTTGTCGTGATTTGCATTTAAAGCACCTTTCGACGCGTTTGTGGCAAACGCATGCAACGCGGAAAATGCCAGATTCTACCGAATATTCGATACTGGCAAAATAAATTACAACGATACTGTGTAAACAGTGGCGGAACTCTGCTATCTGAAATTGATGCTCCAGCGGAAGGCCGGCGGTTTACGAGCCGGTTTGGAAATATGAAGCTTGCAAATAAATACGTTGTAGGATCGCGGATTTGATGACGAGCAATAAACAAACTTATTCTCTTTTATATTGTGTTTACCTATGTTGTGCGTGTGGAAATATCTCCTTTTCTTCCTGCCCTTATCCCACTTTATGTGGGGTCGGTACAACATATTCTCCTCTTCCATTCTCCTCTATCAGCCGTCATATCTGTATTCATGCACTTCTTTCTTATCCATAATATCATCTTTCACACTGTTCATCCATCTTTTCTTTAGCCTACCTCTACCCAAATATCCATCTACATTCATACTCATCACTATGACTTTCATCTCTCTTAATGACATGTCCGTATACCACGCCAGCCTGTTGGTTCTCAATTTTTCTGTCACCGGTGCAACTTTCAG
Organism: Thera britannica; assembly: GCA_939531255.2. Taxonomy (NCBI): domain Eukaryota; kingdom Metazoa; phylum Arthropoda; class Insecta; order Lepidoptera; family Geometridae; genus Thera; species Thera britannica. The sequence continues at coordinate 21,448,860 of OW618034.2, forward strand.
ATTTCCCCTGAGACACTCATTCCTTATCTTGTCCATTCTTGTCACTCAACACATCCATCTCAAAATTTGCATCACTGCCGTACCCTTCTTATCAGTAACTTTAGTTGCCCAAATTTTGTGTGTTTAGCGAGTAGTTTCATAACTAACAAAGCTATACCAAATAAATTCATAATTTCTAACAATAATTGTTTTCAACAGACATCCATCAGCAGTGGTTTAATTAAAACAAAGTCTTGCATCTCTTGCCATTTGACCTAACTGTTTAATGTTTGCTCATTAATTTATGCTAAACGGTATACAGCTCAAGGGAAGACTTACGGTTAACTCATTCACAACTTTTGAGTTGGGTAGTCTTTTGTGTAATTTTGTCAGTCAATACTTTAGTTAGAGATACGAGAACCTTTTCCCAAGCGGTCATTGGTTCTACGATTTATTGCGTGGCTGGTTGGTATGCTTGCTAATTACCTAACCGAGCTAAGGTCGGTGACCCTATCTTCTTTTGACCTTTAAGAGCTTGTACTAATAGGAACCAGATAGCTGAATATACTTACTATACATTTTTTTGTTAATACATACTTAGAATACAATATAACACCCAGACAAAAAACAAACATCTGCGTTCACCACCCAAATATTTGTTCTCGGTGTGAATCGAACCCACGACCTACGGCGTAGATGGCAGAGCTATCTACCAACTGAGCCAACCGGGCCAGTCCTCTAAAGATTTTGTTTTACAGATTTTCTTACAGGAATTCTGTCTGAATGTTCGTGAGGACGAGTGATTGAATGAGTAGCCCCCTGGTGTTGAGTGGAGCACGTCCAATGAGAACGCGCCTTGTGGCATTGGTCTGCGTACCACTTATGAAAAAAAAATCCCTGGTGTAAATCTCTTCTGCCTGTATTAGTCTCGTAAGTTCATAACTGTTTTTGGAAATATTTTCAATTTTATGTTTTTTTACTAGTTATAATGAATTAGATAAGTAGGCTTATCTGTAAGGTATCTAGCTAGGTAGGCGTAGGTATATAAGTGTGTTAGTACATAGTATAAATACTTCGCCATATATTGCGACCCGCTGTCATAATAACATCTACAAGGTGTTCTATCGGTTTTCATTTTTAGCTGTGATCTGTGATGAAGCGCCTGTACGTAAACAATACCTACGTAGGTACGTACTTACCTACCATCCAATGCATTAAAGTGGAAAGCTCTACTTTTGCACATTTATGTTTCTTCGGCACGATGATTACTTTTAACGAGCGTGTATTTTGATGGCTGCGCTTTTTGCAGAACTGAAGAGCTGTTAGAATGACAAAGAAATTGTGAATTGTGACTTTATATAAAAAAATAGTGGACATTTATTTTTAAACATATACAGCTATACTTATAAACGCAATTTAAATTTAATCATTGCTTAAAGTTAGCCCTGTCACTGTTTGTCATTACCCAGTAGTAAGAGATGGCAATAGTTTAAGCACTGTTTATCTTTTGATATATTTTTATAAGTAAGGCCTCTAGATATAACATTATGTTACTAAGGGTGAATGTAGCTTTCCAATGGTGAAAAATTTTTTTTAATCGGCACAGTAGTTTTTGAATTTATTAATTCAAACATACATACAAAAATACAGATTTTTCCTCTTTTTAGTATTAGTGTAGTGTAGAAGTATTTAAATTACTGTTCTGTCGGTAAGGTTTTGATAATAGCCTGGTTTAGTTTGTAATATTCTTAAATGCTATTACGGTGGGTGGTAAAATTTGTCGTCAAATTGTTATAGTGACTCTACCAATCCTGACAAAATTAACTACTGGATATTGGCCCAAACATCTTTAAAAATAATCATTCTGGGCCTAATCCATTTTACCGAGATCCCGCAAATGTCATCATCATCATAGCCCGACTTCACCTACTGCTGGGTATAGGCCTCCCTTAGTGCCATCTACCTCGGTCCAGTCTAACCACTAGTCAGTCTATAAAGAGTTTGACTATGGCATCCACCCATCTTGCTGCAGGCCGCCCTAAGCTTCTGTAACCAGTTTCTGGTCACCATTCGGTAAAAAAAAAATGTAAATGTTACAAATCTGAGATGCATTGATAAAATAAATGGTAGAAGACGTCAGTTTCTGATACAAACTGTACCAATAAAGGTTACAAATCCGAGAACTGTCCCCATTGATCCTCTTTATTGCCCCGAAGAGATACTGACGGTCGACATCTACAGCAATCTCCTGTACATCCACTTTGTTGCTAAATACTGTTCACACTAATTTTATTGCATTCGATAAAACCGAATTGTTTTTGAACAGTATCTTTTAAGCCGTAAAATATTTTAATATTCTCTGACTTCAGCTTTATAGAATTTTTAATATTCCGTCATGTGGAGTAAAGTTTGATACCCAGTGACGAGGTAGTAAACCTAGTGAAATGGAGCCGTGAGTTACGTTAGGTGTTCGTAAAATTGAATATTGTTTGCTTTCACAGAGCGTAAAGAACAGCTACTGCAAACCTTGGGAACCGGAAACCGTGGGACCTTTAGACCACCTTCTCTATGAATTACCAACGAAGAGAGCACTGGTCCCACCGATCCTAAGGTCGTGGGTCCAAATCCAATCGTGTAATAATCATGTCTAATTCTAAAAAGTCATGTTAGTTCTAGAATCTAAAAAGCACGAAAACCATGTGTTGTGTGCACGAAAGAAGCCTCTCTGAGGCGGACTTAAAATCCTTTCACCTAACTGATTTGAAGGAACTAGTGACACGATAAATAGAAGAAGACTACTGAAAATCCACGCAGGTACCTTCCGTTAAAAACAAGTTTTTTTGCAATTTAAACATCGTTTTATCACTCAGCTTCACGTGGCGTTCAGTTTTTTGTGATATAATATCTTATAAACCTATGAAAAATAAGCAGTTTCTTACGATGTGTTTAATTAGAGCTCTAAGCCAAAGAACTTTTGATGGTCGAGACAAACGTGCCAACATGATGACAACTTGTTAACTAAATGGTTCCAATGACCGCAATGTAGGTAACGACTTGAGTCTAGGGCTACCGCGTCCTTAACTTTCTAGTTGGATCATTCTAGCTAGACCTTTGTGGCTTAATAGCTCTACATTCGCAGTCTGATTTTAGGGGCCGTTGTATTAATTTTTTTATCTGCATATAATGTTGATGGTCTAGTAGTAGAGCCGCCTTCGATTCTGAGTTCGTGTGGGTTCAAACGTGGTGCCAGTGAGTTTTCTTCTATAACCACAAAACTGTTTGCATATTAAATTATTCTACTTTGCCCTGTCATTTGGCACGTATTGACCATGTCTTTTCTGTGGACTAGGCCGACTAAGCTATCAGGATGGTATAGGTCCTGGGCAAGTCTATTCTATCTAAAATCCTATCCTAGTTACTATGGCGTCCCGCAAGTAAGGCTAGTAGAGTAATAAGATGCTTTACAGGGTTATTCATTATTAGCTGCAAATACTCAGGAATTAGGTTCAACAAATAAAATAAAAAATATTTATGTAATTATTTTTTTTTAATTTTGATTTAAGTTTTTGTATCAAATTTTTTTTTTATTATTTTTTTTACGGCTATTGCATAATGATTGCCATGGAGAACAGGACGATGACCCACCCAGGCGGTGACTGAACGCAGAGTGTCACTCACGGCGCGCGGACGCGGATCAAAGGTCAAAATAGGTCAGGCGCCAATGATTTCTTTATCGATTTTCTCGGGATTTTCATAACAAAACTTAAAAAAAAAAAAAAAAAAATATTTTTCATTTTATTTGTTGAACCTAATTCCTGAGTATTTGCAGCTAATAATGAACAACCCTGTATAAATCATCTACAATAGATGCAAAGGCCTGTTTACTGTTTGCAGTTGTGATCATTTAGTTGGATCTTATTTACTTTTTAATAGGTAAGTAGGGACTTTTACTCATAACTTAGAATTTTGAATGAAAGGAAGGTAAACAAAAGTTAATTATATCTGTAAAAGGCTTGTTTTGATAGGCAAAAGGGTAACTTGTAAGGCTGAGGCCAAACGAGCGTAACTTTGTGAGTTGAGTCGCGTAATTTCGGTCGCGTATGTTCTGCTAAAAGTCGTGAATGTGGGTACGCCAATCGCCATCTCCACTTCAGAGATGAGCAGGGCACTTGGCAAGAAGAGACGAAAGAGATGGACGAAGGCGGCAACAGAATGGTGGCCAAGGGATGCTCAAAGACCTAGAGGCAGACCACCCGCCCGTTGGTCCGTTGGTAGTGTTGGGGAATGAGTGGATGAGACTCAAGACTCAAGAGGGACCGGAAAGAATGGCGCAAGTGGTGCAACTCAGCAGTGGGTGCAAACGGGCTAAAATGATGATGATGATGTTCTGCTACATTCGGTTTCATAGAAAAGTATTGTTTGATTTACACGGCGACGCAAAATGAGTGTTCTGCCGATTCACACACCGTCTGAATCAAGCAGGACTTTTCTATGAAAACGAATGTAGCAAAACTTACGCGACTCACAACTCACAAAATTACGCTCGTTTGGCCTCAACCTAAGGGTTCAAAAAGCTCAGTGGGGCGGACCACTGTTATTAGCTACAATTTTATGTTGTAATGAGCTGCTTCCATATGAAGATATGGAACAGCTATATGAGCTAACCATGTTCACGACTGTTTTATAACGTTTCTACGAGGTAGGTGGTTACTGTCTGTCGTAATTTATACGATCCAACGAGATCATAAAAGCTCACCTACCAAATATTGCTTTGTCAAGACGTAAAGTGTTTTTATTTATTGTTACAAATGATAAAATTTTACGGACTTTTCTATTACGAAAGCTGTTTTTCTACTAATTTGCACCCGGGGCTGCGATGACCGCTGCGCCATCGGATCCTAATCACACTCGACGAATAAATCTTAGGGACTGTTCGGCACTAACGCGACCTTATAAAAAAACTATAAAATCAATGGACCATTGTTTGTCTTTTTCAAAAGTTTTGAAAGAAAACCATGATAAACATTAGTTTTAGCCGAAAGTTCTAGCATATATTTATATATTAGAATTTCCTTTATTGCGTGTTTGACTTTGACCTTACCGATAAATCGTGAGACGATGAAAAAACGTGACATAAATGTGAGCTTCAAACTTCTCTACCGCGAGTCCGATAAAACACTTAGGGGAATTTCATGTACCTAAAAGGCAAAGGCAAAGGGATAAATTGAGTTATAACTTCATATTTTATAAGAGTTGTTCTACGTAGGTACTTTATAAAATATGTAATGGTTACGGGCTATTTATTTTTATTACAAGAATAGAAAAATAATATTCTACCGACGCTGACGATATAACGTGCCCGCGATATTTGTTTATCATTTTCATTTCTACCTTTGCTCTGCTTTGCAATTCCTCCTAGGACAAACAAATGTATATGTTTGTGTAATATGCACTCTTTCATGGTGAATATCCCACACTCGCGTACAAAGCGTTTTGATTCCACTTTTATAGTACGAACTGCCAAAGAGTGGAACTCTCTACCAGGCGTCAGTATTTCCGGAACGCTTTAATTTAGGAATTTTCTAGACAAGAGTGAACTGGATTATGGCTAATCATGCTCCATCTTAGGGTGCATCCTCACTTTCCATCAGGTTTGATTGCAGCCAAAATATACAGGGTGTCCCATAAGTCAACGTCCAGCCGAAAACGGGTGATGCGCCAAGTCATGACAGTTATCAGAAAAATATAAAAAAAAATATTTGCTAAGTAACTTTCGAGTTATGAGTATTTAAAAAAAACAGAAAAACTCACACCCCCTGTGATTATCTTTTAAGTCCTGTGACTACAAATATTAACTTTTCATGAAATTTTTTTTGCAACGTAAGCATGAATAACCCTTCTGTAAATTACAATTCAAAATTAAGCCATAACTGCCTCAGTTTTCAATGAAATCGTGGAGTTTTGGCCAACGTTTCATTTCAGATAATTACATCACCCAACTTTAACCGTCTGTACCGCAAAAAAATGTACTACACTATTATGGCATAAAACTTTAAAAATTGGCGCATTTATCCAGGATTCCAAAATGGTATAATACTTGCTAGAGTACTTCTTAGTTTTGGAAATAAAAAAGGTTTTTACAACTAAACCGGATTTCCAATCAGTTTTATTTCAATAGATAAAGTGTCTGTACCCTTTAAATGATGGACTTAAAATGCCTACGCCGTGTTTTTATGTGACTCACAATTCACAGGTACAAGTAAATACCATTTCGACAATGCAAGTAAACAGATAGATCCACCATCTTGTCGAAAGAGTAATAACCATGGGTGTTCAAGTAATTTGTTAGTTTTAGGTGAAAGTTTGAAATAAAATTCAATCATAGGATTTCTTCAATCGTGATTTTAATTTAACTACATCAAGGATTTACAGCAAATATTCAAACTGTTAGCCTTCAGCAGTAATGCAAGCTTACTTGAACACCCATGGTTATTACTTTTTCGACAAGATGGTGGATCTATCTGTTTACTTGCATTGTCGAAATGGTATTTACTTGTACCTGTGAATTGTGAGTCACTTAAAAACACGTCATTTAAAGGGTACAAACACTTTATCTATTGAAATAAAATTGATTGGAAATCCGGTTTAGTTGAAAAAAACATTTTTTATTTCCAAAACTAAAGAATACTCTAGCAAGTATTATACCATTTTGGAATCCTGGATAAATGCGCCAATTTTTTAAGTTACATGCCATGATAGTGTAGTTCATTTTTTTTGTGGTACAGACGGTTAAATTTGGGTGATGTAATTATCTGAAATGAAACGTTGACCAAAACTCTACAATTTCATTAAAAACTGAGGCAGTTATGGCTTAATTTTGAATTGTAATTTACAGAAGGGTTATTCGTGCTTACGTTGCAAAAAAGAGTTTCATAAAAAGTTTATATTTGTAGTCACAGGACTGTAAAGATCATCACAGGGTGTCAGTTTTTCCTGTTTTTTTTTAAATACTCATAACTCGAAAGTTACTTAGCAAATATTTTTTTGTATATTTTTCTGATATAACTGTCATGACTTGGCGCATCACCCGTTTTCGGCTGGACGTTGACTTATGGGACACCCTGTATATGCAGTTTTCACTCTTAAACATGCATTCTCCGTTGTTACGGTCGTCGTCTTTAAAAAACCTTAACCTTACTTGTTCGCTAAGAAGCCCATTTTGTGTCAAGATAACGGTGCGCGAAGCTGGGGTATGTCTATAGGCACCTACATTAGCCCCCGGGGAACAACGACAATACAGCGTTAATTAACCGAAACAAAATGGCGGTGTTTTTGCGCGCTCCGGGCTGTGTGACTCTGGTTGTCTGAAATAGCTTTTACACAGATGAAATTTAAGATAGATATGACAAATACACCAGCCAAAAACCACACCTTCTCTTTCCGGTGTCCAAATTAAGAAATTATTATGAGTATTAAATATTGTATTGGTGGCCAAACCTCGAATCGATACAGTAACGCAACATCTGTAGAAAAATCAATAACAAGAAATTGTTTTTTGAGTTAAGTACTATCAAGTTTGTTTATAAACATTCTACACAGAATTTGCTGCTTCAGTTAATATTGTGTTATCGAACACCAACAAAAACGAGATTGTATGCTCATCACTTATTGAAACGCTTCGACACCTGTCTACTTGAACACTTTTCGAATGAACTCACTCCATCTGCACACACTTCAGTATTTCACACCTTACTTTGTGTGTGAACAAAGCTGATAAACAAAAGTTTTACATTCACAAACATGTGGACATCATAACGTACAGAATACATTTCAACAGAGAATTTTACACATTTTACACTTTCCCATATAAAAGTCCGAGTGAGGTATGTGCCTTCATGTTTCTACTATTAAAAGCTTTTTTCTCCCATTTCTGGACAACGAACGGCCTAGAAAATTTACGATGGGTCATGCTTCTTACCCTAATAAGTAAGTAAGCGTTACATTATTATGAAGGTCCGCAGTGACATTATTTCTGGCTTTATGTATTTTATCCCTTTTCATGGGGTAGGGCCTTTGGGTGGAGCATACTTCATTATTTTAGTACATTTTGTGAAATAACGTAGGAATATATAAGACTAAGGAACAAGTAGATGGCCCAACAGCAGCTGATGTGGACCATAATGCTTGAACTATAGATATTATTTTTGAAGTTATTTAAAGATCTTCACATTTGAAAAAAATATTTTTATAAAAAAAATTATAAAAATATAAAAATGTTTATTACAGAGAAAATACAAACAACATCTACACAAGGTAATATCAAAAACAGTACCTAATAGTAACAACTAGGAAAAATTTTCTTCTATATTTGAATTTAAATTCAAGGATTATCTTTTTTTTGTAATGTGAACTGTGCTCATAAAGAGGTATCCGAAAATGAACTCTTAAACAGTGAAGTAAAAGCTTAACTTTTAAGAAAATTTAACCAAGCCAGCGAAGTCGTAAGCATTCTCCAGTTTAAAAAATTAAACAATATCTTTTTGAGTATGTGTTTCCGGTTTCCGGCCTAAAAGAGACAAAGCTTTTTACAACAAAATTCATGTAATAAAATAACGCACGTACAGTGCCACCAACTAATCTGTACGAGCGAGAGGAGTGCCACCGAACACACAAACAAAAGTCCTTTTGGAGAACGGTCAGTAAGGCGAAATAAATGTGGTACGACTTCCATACAAATTAATTTTACCATTTATGGGTGATGAGAGATTAATTGTGCTCTGAAATAAATGTGGTTGGCTTTCGTATTGTTCTTTGTTTTCAGATAACTTGATTAAGTTAGAGAATACTGTTGAATAACAGTTACCAAATCAAAAGTGTATTTATTCAGTAAAGGATTGCAAGAATCACTTTGAAACGTCTTAAAGTTAGGTGAGCCTAATTAGGTGCCAGTTCCACGTGAGTTATAATAATAAAAAAATAAAAAAATGCATTTATTTGCTTTGTTAAGTTCAATCTGATATTTGTTACTGTTGTGTTCACATGTTAACACCACCGGTGCTCGAAAAGTAATAAAACTATTTGGGTCCTGAATATGCTTCAACAAGGCTTGAATTGTAACTAAAAATTGTATTTATTTCATGATACAGAAGAACAATTAAGCAAGGTAAGCCGCAAAGTAAACGTAAAATAACGTTGAAAATATCAAATAAATAAAAATAAACCCGTATATTTTTATTTGAACCATTACGTAAAATGCAAATGACACAAATAACTGTCCATTAAAAACAATCTTAAATTGTTTATCTTTCAAATTAGTACAAACCCATTAAACGACCCATAACCCGTAAATATTGATTATGCGGTGGTTCAGTTCGCTGCTGTAGCTGTGGCACATATAAGAAAAAACATTGCTATATTCCGATTTGAAACTCAGGTTTTTATGGCAGTAATGTGACAGTGCGGTAAGACAGATCAGCGTTGATTTGCGACTGAGCTCGTACACTTTAATTTCAATCCGTCTAAACAAACTTATATTTCATTTTAATAAGCAAACTTACATTTTCGTTGAACCTTTGTGTTATTCACTGATACTGGGATGTCATTTTTCATAAGTCTTCATACTATCTGAGTAAAATTATAAAATGTGCGAACGAAAAACTGTCTGACGGTTGTCTGCGTCTTGCGTAGTCGTTGCAAGCGTTTGTTCAGACCAAGATATTGTGGCCAACGGTGTGCTACGGCATCAGCCGGAATTTATATAACGTTGTCGTGTAAATTGAAAATAAACCACATTTCAGCAATAATCTCGCGCGACGTGAGCCGTTGTTCGGTCGCCATCAGAAGTAATGGCTGGAAATGTATTGCACGTGCGTTTGTTTACTCCGTGTAACGTACCACAATATAATTGTATAAGCACGTTTTGCTATGATTGTGTATTTTTAATTATTTATGGACAAGAGTTTACTTTTTAAGTTAGTTAAGAAACGTTGTTTTCATTTTTTTCTTCCGTCGAAAAGTTAAGAGCTTTTTCGAAGTAAATACCTACTTCCTTAGGTGCATTGAGCATTTTTTGTCATGGGAAAAACCCATTTAACTCGTGACACTACTACCGTTTCACTAAGGTAATTTTTAATTAATAGTCATTATTATAAAAATACGTTCGAGTTTTCCCTACAGTCGGCACTCCCGGAGTGCCACTGTTTTTTAGGCACAAGACTGTATCTTTTTTGCCTTATTATCTGCCAGCAGTTTCTAGGTTTGACTCAACAACTTTATAAGAGTTTTACTTTTGGCTAGGTAACTATTCAATAAATGCTGTGACTTTATAATTTCTAAAAAAATTATAGGTTTGTTTCTATCCGTGCATCCATAGGCCGTGGATATAAATGAAAAACCAATTGAGCACGGAAGCTTTAAAATAAATGAAAAAGAATTCATAAAACGATCACTATTTGCGGTTTAACACGTTAACGCCTCGAGCACAGCCGAATTTGATGATGGAATCGTGCCCGCGCACGCATGAAGCGAAATTTATATTGTTTACCGAGCACGGTGCCATTCTAACATTATGATTGACTTCATAACATCTTCCTATTATGTTTTTTGTTCTTCCATTTATGTTGAAATTGGAAATACATTTCTCTGTGGGTTTATGTTGTTGAAGCCGCGGGCGGCCACTAGTTTGTTATAAAAAGCAAGTGTGTGTACGTATATGCACAGGGTTTTTTCTAATAACGCCAACTAGGATCTACTTCACGTAGTGGTGGTAGATACCCCTTGGTCTCTCGCTCTGAGTGATGGGTTTGGACGAAATTGACGGAAGTTGTGGCAAAAGTTTTGGAATTGTATCGTTTTCTATCATACATGCAATACATACATATCTACATGAAGACTTGTATATGTCTATCCTGCTATCACATAAGGGCTTTTATTTTTATGTAAAAGATAGACAAACGAGTTTACGGCCCACCTGATGGTAAGCGGTCACCGTCGCCCATAGACACTAACAACACCAAGGGTGCTGTCGTGGCTTCTCTAAAAATCTAAATTTTGTCAAAATATTCTAGAACAGAATACCTAAGGAATACCTAAATCAAATTAATTCTCGGGCAACGCTGGGACGCGCTGCTAGAAGAACAATAAAGTGACTGTAAGATATAGGCTACGGGTTTATTAGGGGTTTTAAGACAGAAAAACCAGTGATCATAATAAATCGATTTATTTTAAACTCTTTAATGTAAACTTACAAAATATTTTACAAGAGAGATCAAAGTAATTTGGCACAGAAGGACCCTAATTGGAATGTATTTTTTAAATTTAATTTACTAATACAATCAATGAGGCCTGGTTTCACGGATAGCTAACCAACTAATGGAATATTTAAAAGTTTATTAACTCCAGTTTTTCTTGCAATATTTTTTTAATTACTACTTATGTAAAAAGTGACCACCGTGGTAGCCGTTGACTATAACAAAGCATATTGTCTCGTAGGCCTGTTAGGTAGATATAACTGTCATATATTTCATTTCGATTGGCCGTTTAGTGATCCGTCAAGACGGGCCTTAGTATGATGAATACTGGTCACTTTACTTATTGTAAGTATGTATGAGCTAGTCGCCAACACTGATGACGAATTTTATAGGTCGCCCGAAAAAGCCCAAAGGCAGACTTTAATTTGGCAACAGAATCAATATAAATTTACTTGATGAATTTTAAATAATTTATAGTTAAAAAGTCTTCATTTAAAAAAAGTTGCTATCATTTCTGTACAGAATAACCACTGACACTTTCTTAACTTTCAAGGAAGTAAGTAGGTACATATGTATTAGAGTTTTATCGAAAGTGAATATATTTATTTGATTATAGGCCTTCATTTTCGAACAAATAAATTCTTAACAACATAATAAATAGTTCAAAAAAATTACTCACTCATAACAAACTGAACCAGTTATTAAACTAGCATAACTAAAATATAATATTACACATTACAACAGTCAAATTTGTAATAATAACATATTATGTTTATACGATCATACTTATTCTGGATCAGTCCTGAATGATAGTAGCAAAAACAAGTCTTTGTCAAACGCGTCATGGGTACTTGTAAAATTACAACTTGGCAGTATTATTTCATTGTTTATAGAAGTTTATCCTTATAATTAATTATTTATATAAAGTAATATTTCTTTCTTACTCGTCTGAGATCGGAAGTCACAGCAACCGTAAATTAAACTTTAATTATATTATTATTAATTAAACTTTATATATCAAAAAAGTGTTTCAGACTACCACCCTTACAAATAGATCTAAATAGATGCCTTACGTGTCTAAGGTTAGTTGAGAGCCTTTTTCATACAATTTTGGCACCCGTTTCTTCTTTTTAGCAAATGTTTGTTGTAACAATTTTATTAGTTTACAAATCACAATAGATTTGCGTCGACAATACAAATAAATCTAAACCTAATAAATCAAACAAAACATTTTTATGATTAATTTCCGATTTACGTCACAACAGTTTTTAAATCAGGCGTGAATCTAAAAATGTTGTTTCTTTTATAACATATAACCAAGCATATAACCAAGGATTTTTTAAAAATATCCTTGCATATAACTTAAACAAAATCATCATGTAACATAATAATTGCAATAAATGATATAAGTATGAGTATCTTGACCACGTAGGTACTGAATGCTTTTGGTGATGTAGGTTATCGGCTTCTATTCCGTCATTTGACTTATTAAAAAAAAACAAACAAAAAATACTATTTGGTGCGTATTATTTTATTTGAATATATTGTTGTGAACAAAAAAAAAAGTGTTTTGATATTTTAAAATGATCCACGCCTTATAGCTACTTAAATTCTAAGATATGGATTATTTACAGTTATAATAATTTAGAAGACAATATAATTATCTAACATGCAATTTGGCACAACTTCTATAAGGAACCTATATTACAAAATGCAGCTTGTTTGACATAATAGAAGTACCTATAACAATAATATTAGGGTCATATAAAATACAACAGTCTGTAAATGCCAATGCTAACAGCTTAAAAGAAGTTACTGTTTTAACCTCAATGTCTAGTCTTAATTAGACTTAACCAAACACTTCTGTAATAGTCAGACCGCGAGTTCATTCCATTTGCACCTTCGTTCATTGATACCTCATTTGCACAGTTTTTTCATAGCAGAAATCACACACTTGCGTTCACACACTTTAAGCCTACACATCGCTCGGTGACGAGGAGGCTGGGTCCTGGCGTTAGTGCAGCTGACTCTTCGTACTGAACCCATAGTGCAGGTACGGGGAGCCCGCGCCATCACGGGCTCCACTGCCTGTCGCCCCACTGGCCCCACTTGGGCACTTCAACGCTGACCGTAGCTCTGACGCCATCTCCGAACATAGAGACGCCTAAAAGAAACACGCGTAGTAGAATTTGAAGAGAGATGTATGTAAGCGAGTCAGAAGCTTCTTACCTCTTCCTTCTAAAATTTGGCAGCACAAGAAAAGTCATCAAGTTAGAAAATGAACACGAAGAACCTTTGAGCTCTACAACTACGACTGCCTACCTTATGATTACAATCGTACATTTTGCCTCTCTGGTACAAAACCAGATATGGCTTAGTGGTTGCTCGTAGTGAGTATGGTTGCATCTCGTAGTTGTTGGTCGTAGTCGTAGAGATTCAAAGTTCTTCTTTCGTGCATCTTTGGAAATTATTGGTTAATCAAAACTACTGTGCTAACAGAGTGTAACAAATCACTGAGTGAAAAAAATATCTAGCAAACAATTTATCGCTTAAATTCATTCGAGCTTACTTTAACAGAACAAGAACAGAGCACACAAACCTTTGCCTATTTCAAAAGTAAACCTAGAACAAAATAAAAATATTTAAATTAACTGAAAATAAAATATCTTTGTCATCAGGCGATATTAGCTGAATTAACCAGTCTACCACGTTTTAAAAGCTCCCAAGTTAATAGGACTTTGAACTCAAATCAGCCTTAATTGAACTTAAAACTAAATGAAGTCTACTCCATTTAACTCGCAAAATTTAATATTTGTTGGGTTTTATTTTTTTTCTCACAAAATTACCTTTAGGTCTAAGTAATAGCAGACGGTTTCATACAAGATATTATTCGATTTTTTCCCCCTCAATAGGAACACAAGTGGAAAACTTCGTCACTGAATTGTCCTCAATAATATTCGGAAATAAAGAGAACGTGCTGTTTTCAATGTTTTTTTATAATTGTGTTCACCTTTTAGCTCTTTTCTGTCGCAGAACAGTAAACTTATTTTTACAAATATGTGATTGAACAAGCATAAGGCCCATCTGATGTTAAGTTGTAACCATCGCCTATAATAAATTATTGCCTCTTAGGTCACGCAGGAACGTGCCCTACGATGCACTGCCCTGCGTCCATCAACTTTTTTGTTTGATGATTAATGAAACGGCGTTTAAACTTCACTAAGTATGTAATTGCTTATGTTTTTTCTGTTTTTTGTGTATTTTTTATAACTAACGGAGTTTCTGGAAAAGTTTTCATTGAAGAGATTTTACCGAGAGTAACTCGAGATTTTAATTTGTTTTTAAATGCCTAACCAACTCTAAATAATGCTATAAGTTAAAAAAACCCTTCTGTAAATACTTTAAACTTTTCTATAACAAATATGGATAATATCTAATGTTAATAAATGTATATATTATATTAAATGTTATGTCGACTCACTCGCTCATCCACTGCAACTTTACGTGATTTCCAGACGAATTCACAGACGGCGATGACGCAGGCTACCCCCATGCCCCCCATCAGCACCACGAACACACCTCCAACGTTGGCAAGGCCCAGTTCGTTGGCCGTCGATGAGGCTTTTGAGGTTTCATCCTGATCATGACAAACAAAAAATGATTTCCATTGGTGTGCAAGAAATACAAATTTAAAATATAATTTAGACTAAAAATAAACACCAAAGTATCTTAGTTACTTTTACCTACAACCTAACCCCCTCGTTCATAATGCCAGACCCTTTTTTCATCTCGCTAAAAGTCTTTAATTTCAACAAATGGAGATGGCAACAGACTTAACCGTCTGCTAGGCTCAATGACTGCTGTAGAACCATTATGAATATAGATAGATAGATAACACTTTATTTTACACCACAAGAATTTTGAAAATTAACCACAAATTACCGAAAATGCTAAAACTGAAGCGAAGTACAATGGACAAACAATGGACGGTCATATCAATATGCGCGATGTCTTCCAGACAGAACAGATTATACCCGGTCTTTATAACCAACATCAAATAAAACAGGAGGTTCTCAATTCGGTTGTATTTTATGTTTTAATGTTTGTTACTGCATATCTTTGTGTCGTTTATGAACCGATTAAGTAAATTTCCTTTTTTTATCTGAAAGTTTCAAAGGTCTGAAAGGCTTCCAAATTAGTCTCATTGAAGTTTCCCCAAAATCCAAAGTTGGCCATGAAGGCGGTTTCTCAAGTTTTTTAAACTTATATTATGCCAAATACAGTCTACGACACTAAGTAAGTCTATTAAACGGTAAAGCATTGCAAAAAGCATAGTTTTAATTAACTTGAACATTAAATTAAAATAGGATTAAAACGTAGAGAATTTGTTACAGTGCTTTGTAAGCTTTTCCACAGAAATTAAAAGCGTCGTTGCCGTAAAAGCAATGGCCTGCACTGTGAAAAAGAAATACGGTGTTTTTATAGTAGCTACGTGTACGAGTGTCTTATTAAAAAATGTTTAACCATTTTATTGGCATATAACATAGAGTTTTTACAGACCATTCGAAATGGAAAATTAACTCGGTATAAACAAGGCTTTGGTGCACTCTGAAAATAAACAATGATTTGTAGGGCTACGACATTCACGTCATGTATGATTCTTGTAAAACAATAAAGCAAGAATGTGGCAGTGTAAACAATAATAAAATACGGGCCTTATTCAATTTGGTTCTATAACACTCAACTAGGTTAACAGCTTTTGCCATTTATTTTTGCTGACTTAAAAGGGTCAATGACAAGATTACTTTAGCCACTAAAAAGTGGTAGGGATTATGCATAAGAGGGTAAAAGTCAGACACATAATAAATGTAAAATTGACAGATTTTTTACTGAGCCAGCAAAAAAATAGACACATCAATGCTTTTTCGGTGTACCGGTAGATCTTTTGTGGACTCACCCTGCAAGACCCGCCACCACGTTTTTCCTTCCACCATTTTGTTTTCAAAATGTGCAGCTTTCCCTCTTCTTGCAGCTTGAGGACTGCACCACTTATAGCTGTGCGGTACGGCGAGTCTGTTCAAACGATATCAGGTTTTATTAGTTTACTCATAAAGTTCAGCTTTTTTACCGACGTCAAATAAAATCGCAGGGGAAAAAATGATTATTCGGTTGTATTTTTTTTTCTTTGTGTTTGTTTTCGAACAGCTTCGTCATTTAAACCAAAATTATAACAAACAAACGCCTATAACAAAGCATTGCCTCACAGGTCACGCACGATAGGAATGTGCCCTACGATGCACTGCCCAACTACGTCCATAAACTTGAGGCATATGATGTTGCCTCACGTGCTTGTAGTTTCACCGGCACCCACACTCTAAACTGAATCACTGCTTGACGGCAGAAGCAGGAATGGTGCGTAGTCTAGACTACAACGGACGAGCTCTTGACAAAGAGCTTTATTACAAAACTTATGTAATCAGTACATAATCAGTGTAATCAGTCAGAGCTATTCAGGGTCTACAAATCAACTGTGCCATTGTGTATTTTGTAAATAATTGTAATTTACTTTACAGGTATACAAAGTTAAACGAATTCCTTTGTATACGAGTACGTCTCGAGAACCACGTTGCCAGGTTTTGTAACTGGGAAATGTTTACTTATAATTATTCGTACCTTTCTCATCTTTTTGCTTCTTTCGGGGTTTGTACAACGAAGGTACTTACATTAGGCAAACATGTTTTTACTTGTATCTCTACAAGTAAAAACATGTTTGCCTAATGTAAGTAAATCAATGTATTCATAAGACAAGTATAAAATCTTTTTCCTTGCAGATAACCAGCGTCAGATAACTGGTGATCTACTGAGAATATTTTCCTCAGAGACAACTGATTATTTCAAAACACTTTTTTTGTTCGTAAATAACTTATTTACACTTACAAGGTTATCTGCTAAGGTAAAATAAGACAAATAGATAACATGTGATTGAATTGGGAAATGGAAATGTACACAAAGCTTGCCACTTATACAAAGTTACCCGTATTGTGTACCTATTACTATAATTTTTATGCGCCACCGCTTAAACTTCATCGTTCTGTAGGTACTCTGAACGTAAAATAAACAATGCTTGTAAAAAGTTTCGAAAATTACCCAGACAGTACAAACTTTTTTAAGTTTCATAACAAAGTATAAACTAGTATAAAAAAGCAATAAAAACCTCACCAGCTCTTTTAGTACATAATTCACGATGGGTGCGACTATCGTTTACAAAATGGGGTTTGACAACAATTTAAGAACAGTATGATACCTGTGGGGTAATTGCACTTAGTTTCTACTTTTCTACGACTTAAACGTGCTACTGTTTAGTGCTGTTTCACAGTAAAGTGGAAAATACTAATTGAAAAGAAGTTTACATGACGTGTAAAGCCTCATATCTTTGAAATTAACAACCTCGTTGCCAACCTATGATGTTACTAATCGCATTGATTACATAGATTTGTAATTGTTTTTTTTGTTTTCGCGCGATTTTGTATAAATTTTAACACTCCAAGTTTCAGCTTTCAGCGTTAGAGATTTCGTTCTTCTTCTTATCGTGTCACTGATTCTCTCGAACCAAGTGTGGTGAAAGGATTAAAAGTGCGCCTCAAAGAGGCTCCTTACGTGCACTTGACACATATATTCGTTTTTTTTAGGTTCTACAATATGCCGGTTTCCTCACAATGTTTTCCTTCACCGTTTGAGAGCACTAGCATTGTGTACATAAATTTTTCGACAGAAAAACTCATTGGTACACGTCTGGATTTGAACCCACGACCTTAGGATCGGAAGGCGGGGCCGCTACCACTAGACCACCAGTGCTCTAAGAGATTTCGTGATGAACATTTATTAATTTATAATATAATAATATAATTATTGAGGTAAAAAATGTGTGTATGATAAAGTAGAAAATAGAATAGTTCTGCATATTATGTCTTACTTGGTGGCATAGCGATTCCATATCCTTTCGAGTCCAGCATACCCCCCACTTGCGTCAGATCACAGTTCCTCTCCACGACGTACTCAATCGTGGTGGACTCCATTAGATATGCATACCCCCCCTTCCCCCGTACTACCCTCTCTTCGCCTTCTTTATTACTGCTGGCAAATACTGATGGACGAGCTGATTCCATGAACGACCACATTCGCTGGTATGTTGAGAAGTTTGAATCCTATAAAAATAACATTGTGCTGAGAAAATTTACGAATAATTTACAGATTATGAATGAATAAAAAATAGTGGTGGCTTAAAAAAAATATACGCAAATTTTAGAAGAACGTTTTATCATAAAAACGTATAACAAGTACCTAATCTCAGATATATGACACATCGTGGAGACCTACATTAGATTTGCAAACGTATCAAGTATCTTGAAGAAAGAATTCAGAGGGTAAAACAGTTTGTTTAGCCTATAAATATTCATTTAAAGAAACTCAAGTCAATTGTCGTTTACGCCCAAAAGTTAGGAAACGATTCGACATAAAGGGCATGTCGACACTCAACAGTAATAGGAGCTCCCACGCTTACTGGGCCTTGAAACTTTTTTGATAGCGCGGGCTGCGGACCATAAAATGAAGGCAAATATTCACGAGAGCCCACACTGTATCACTACAAAGAATATCAATTGAAAATACTTTGGATATGCGATAAAAATTATAAAATTTGCTAAATTGCTAAGTTCTTGTAATAGCTGTTTTCAAGAATAGTTGAGAGACGTTATTTATGTCTGCAAAGTTGAAGTTAGAACAAAGATAAGTTTCACAAAGTCATCTCTGAGACTGTGACTTTTATTATCCTCTAGGGAAGATCTAACCGAAGCGATCATTCACCAACTTTCAAGGGTATAACTTTACTTTCAATACATACTCGTAGCTAACTTTTACTAAACACAAATACCTATAGTACTGAAATTCCCAGCATCGTCAAATATCTTTATCGTTTTCACGCAGCGGAACAGAATACATTCTTTTTGTTTCATTTTCCTGTTGAAGACTTGAGGAAAATAACTTACCCTAAAGAATGCCGCGGTAGAGCCTCCTTTCAAAGCTCCATACTTTATCTTCGTTTGCTTTGCGAGATCTTCAGCGCTCTCAATGGGCGAGTCCATACGTTCAACAGTGAGAAAAGCAGCCAAATTGGCAGTGTACGATGATATCATTATTAATGTAAAGAACCACCACATTCCTGCTACCATTCGAGTTGATACCGCTCTGGTAAAAACAAAAACACATTTTATCTAAGAACTAAAATCATGTTAAATTCTTTGGGTTATAGTTACAAAGAGTCAGTTTGAAATAAACATAAATAAATGAGTTGAATAAGATGATTTGTTAGTTTGTAGGCTTTACCATTATTTCAGACGACCTCTGTAAATATCCCCGAAATATTTAGGCTATTTCGCTACAGAAATTAACTGTCGATTGTTATGTCTCAAAATCAATTCTATAAAGTGTTCAACTACGGATAGGATATTTAAATTAGACGAAGATCGATTTCACAGTGTGACAAGCAAATATTAATACAATGCCAAATCGTGTTACGAAGTTTGTGAAATCTGTCTCCGCAACTTAGGCTACAAACTTGAAACTTTGATGCAGCAAGCTGTGGATTCTACACAAGCACAATCTCAACACGGTGCAGAATACCGAAAACATTATCGTAGCTACATTATTCAATTAGCAACTAAGACTCGAACTCTTCAGCTAAATACACCGGACCGGGCGGAAGTGAGGGCCAGTTGAAATTGCCAACACGTTTCTATTTAAATTGGCCACTCTAAGCGACTACCGATGCTTGAAATTCACAAAGGGCTGTGGTCGCTTTGAAACTAATTACTGAAAGAGAGTTCTTCATCCAAGCTCTGCTATCGAAGGCTACATTTCCGTATTGTAATTACGGATTGCAGAAGTCGATTCGACCGCGTTCGATGTTTAGTTTCAGGAGTTTCGTGTGGCTTTGATCTGAATGTGCTTTGAACGGAAGTGTAGCCGTCGAAGTTGAGATGGGACTTACTTCGGTGCGATATCCGAACCTTGCTGCATCAAGGATCCGATAGTGAACCACAGCGAGTTCAAGAGGGTGAACTGATTCTCCAGCACTGGCGGCTCGTCTAGACAGTTGCGCGGGCTGTCCCACTCGTACGGACTGAACCTGCGCCCAAATACGGCACGGTTTTTACAAAATCGACTTCGGATGCTAATACACAACGCAAAGTTTCAATTCCAGATCCAAAAATACTGAAGTTTGATACAAAGGCTCCAAAGTTTAACGCGAAATTGTCGTAAGTAAACATGTAACTTGTGAAAGTTTCGCCGAGGATAGCAATCGCATAACCTATGTCATTATACATTTTCGGAAGATGAATTTCAAAAGTTTTGCATACTAACTAGGGAAGTTGAACTCGGCAGCATCGAAATTAAAATGAGGTTATTCGATTAAAGACAAGCAGTATCTAAATATTTATCTTCAGGAATTGAAACTTGATTCGAAATGCGTCTTCTGATTCAACAGCCCTTTAACCTTCTTGTGACTTCGCTGAGGTTAACTATTACTCTCCAGACGTGAAAACTTCCGTTTGTCTTTGTCGACAAACTCGTCTTTTAAGTCTTCAGTTCTGGGATAGCAATGCTCAAATTACACTGAATAATGCGTGACCTTAAATATAGTGCATTTTTTTACCTTAAAGTAGAGCTAGAATTTAAAAGACTGGGTTGCTTTCATTTCATGCAATGTACACAAAAAATAGAGCATAATTTGAGCATTGTGCTTGTACATTTCTCAGGAAAGGTTTAAAAATAACCTTACTTGGGCAAAAAGTCACAGCTTTGTTGCATAAGAGATCCAATGGCGAACCACAAACAGTTTGCGAGCGAAAAAATATTCTCCATTTTCTCACCATCGGCTGAATGAGTAGGATGCCATTCGTATGGAGTGAACCTATTGGACGAACACATTAAGGAAACGAGACTAGTAACAGAGATGAATCACATTGTTTGGTAGTTTGATTGTCTATCGGGCTGGTGGATTAATCATTCTGAATAATAAATCGTGGGTAGTTTCTGTTTCACTAACAAGAAAATAAAACTTCTTTATTATTCTTAGGCAGTTACCACTCCATCTTAATTTTGTGGCGTTCAAGAGCAAATTTTGTGAAAGTGTTGCTCTTAGTACAACCGGAATTCGAGATGGCAGTCATAATAAAAACTCTTTTGTGTCTCGCGTAAACTTTACGAGTACGCGCCCGCATACAAGCAGTTAAATGTACTTAGAACTATGTACAAACCTTGCCAATATAAAAAGTAGCACAGACACTCCCAAGTAAGCCGTGGCCATGTAGATCCAAACATCGAGAGATAGGGGTGAGAGGAATGAGAAGAGATTCGGCGGCTGTTTGATCGGCTTGCGGTACAACACCGAGATACCGAGGTTCATAAACGGCATCGTAAAGTCTACCACTTGCTCCCTGTGGAACATAAAGTTAGTGATCGATTGGTCATGGATAAAACGAACGAATATGCACTAAAACCATAGTAGATGAAGACGAACGACTACTTACTACAGTTTCCAAATTACATAAAATGAACGATTGTGTACGATAGCAGGGACGGAGTTAGAACTAAAATCATAATAGTGCGGTAAATTTGGCCGTTCATAGCCCAGTAGGTAATTACCTAGTTGGTAATAAATGCCGGATTTCATGATTCTCATCGTAAAATCTACGAGTTTCTCCCAGTTCGAGGACAGATATAAACCTGATGATTGATTCGAGACATTTATTTGCATAAAACTAAAAGGTAGTGATGACAAAGTTATCGCAACAACGACAACGAAAATATCGTAGACAATTCGTAGCATTTCGTAGCATGATTTTACTTGAACGTCGGTCGTAGCTTTACTACTAAAAATTGCTACGAGGTGCTACAAAAAGTTACAAGGATAAAAGTGATGTTGTAATTCCTTACCTATCGTAAGTAATGGTGAGATCGGCAATAGCGAGGTCGGCCCGTTGTTCGAGCAATTCCCTTATCATCCCATCCCACTCTTTGGTCTCACGGTTGTAGGAGCCGTATCGACCGTCGGGAGCCAGTTTGAATGTATAATTGAAGCCCAGAATTTTAGATATCTCGTGAATTAGATCGATTGCGTAGCCCTCAAACTGTGCGTTGCCTGTAAGTTTTTCGCTCGCCTCTTTTCTCATGCAATACGGTGAACTCTAGGGAATAATAGATTTATAGGGGTTATTCGGACCAAAAAAATCCACCAAACACACTATCACTTCCTCTACATAATATTTGCATTCATAGAGATATTATATAAAACTATCCAAACATGCGCCTTCATCCGAAATTAATTGTTATTTATTATTGTTTGCATGTTAAGCTTAACGGCTATACCAACTTCATAGCTAAGATCCACAGGAAAGTTTTAGCAATTACGTAGCTGACTAAGCCTCAGGTTTCCTCTCGATATTTTCCTTTTGAAAGTAAATATAATAAAAAAATGCAAAATAATTTTTTTTCAAACATTTTATAAAATATAAGCACATGATATTTCCAATTAACTTTAAAAAATAATTTAGACTGAAGCTTTTGTGATATTAATTGCTCCATGGTTCGAGGATTCAAGTTTTAAGAATAATTCCAAAAAGAATCAGAGACGTGCTATCATGATTTAAGGCCTATTTTGTGAATGCACATGATTAACATATTTCGTGAAAAGCTAGTTCAAAATGTGTAACTACTTGATCCGTATATCCGATACCGTAAGTACTGGAAGCCAATGAGATGTGAAAAGGCCTATGGTGGCGTTTATATCCAAAGTTTTGTTTAGCTTTTTCATTATTTTTGCAACGCACGTTTATTCGTATTACAGCTAAAGCCTCGGTATCAAGTCGTGAATACGTATGTCTCACATGAATGTTTTCTCCCTGGGAATATATTTTTACAGTGCGCCAGTCCACACAAATCCCCTTTCCCCGTCTCTGGATATCCATACGTACATGTACGATACGCTAATTTTGCTTTTGTGGGCCACACGAGAGCAGTAAAATGTTTCCGAAGAAATAATGGCTTATTTTATTTATCGCTTACCAGTATTGTGGTGACGATAAGAGTTTTGTTCTGCAGAATTTCCACAATTTGTTTCTGGTTGTCACCGTAAGATCTGGTGTAGTTAACGCCTTCAGAGGAGTTCCAAGTTCCAGCCTTTTGTAGGCCCTCTCTCGTTAATTCAATTATATCCAAAGTGAAGTCGCTCCTGAATCCTTGATGGTCAAACTTTATAACGCCGGTTAGGCCTTTCATTTCAACCTGTTCATTGAAACAAATGAGTGTTGTTGTACTAATTGTTTGCGTTCACAAAGTTTATAAATTGATCGTTCATACGCTAACTTTGAAGGTTACGAGGAAACGTTCACGGAATATCTGAGTAGGAGGTCCTATCGGTTTTATTTTCTTGATAAAAGAGATTTTGTTACTCGTATTATTATACATAGCTAGTAACTGGAAATTTAAAACTTTATTAGGTTAGGCAAAAGGTTACTGTTTGTAATTTGTGAAACCATTTAGCATTTCAACTAAATTTGTCAAGAAAGTTACAAAATTAATCGCTTTAGTTAAACTATGCAACAGCGAGAATCCTTCAAAACTGCAAACGTGGCGCTGAGCGGAGAACAAAACGGTTTATGTTGGTCCAACAATGCTGTAGCTTTAATCCGTCAACTCACTCACGTTCCTGCACCTAATCCCGCTACGTAAGTAGCGGCTTTGGCTTATTGGCTGAATAATTGTCTCTCAAAAAACACAAACCTGTGAAAGCCGAATTATAAATGAAGGAGAATTCCGTCGTTTTTATGTGCTCATGTGTAACTTTTGTATGATTGTATGTTGATAGATATGGCGAAAGAGTTTACTCACAATTTTCATGTAATTTATGAGACTGTACCCATGAGGCCAAGTGTCTTCAGCCTCACAGGAAAGGGGCCTTACGTCTATTTGTTGCGAAGTATCGAGATCGTGCAAAGCCTTCGCGAACAAATGCACAGCGTCATACATAAGCGCCGTTTCTGTCTGTAAAACATAAAGGTCAAAGTAGTTGATGGATTGGGATACATTTTCACTGAACAGCGAAACAGATAATATACTCTTTTTAATAAAAATGGGAACCTCTACTATCTCAAGTTAAGCCAAGAGAAACAGACTAGGGTAACTAAAATCAAATACGCCGAGAATTGGAAAGAATTGAAATGTTTTTATAGAGCTTTCAATGAGCGAACGTTTTCAGAATTATTTAGTACAACAGCAGCAAACGAACTTACCTTTATAAAAGTCATGTTATCCTGCAAATAAAATTGTAGCAATTAGGTTTGAAGTTTAATGAAATAAGAATCTTTGATCATCGTCTTTACCTTTGCTGTAGTATGTCCAAGCTGAAGTTTTCTACCTTTTCGAGATTCATCATAAACCCAGTCTCGTACCACCCTTTGCACATCAGTTCGATCGGGATCAAGTAACCTCAGAGCAGTTATATTAGTCCCACCGTATTTAAATTCCTCCAAGTCTACACTGTGAAGATCCTGCCAAACAACAAATTGCGTGAACACGATACGACGAAAAGGGAATTTAAAAAGTTTGACTGCTCAACTTTGTAAAAACGTCTTACCAGAGACGTGATAAGGTAGCTGTGGTAATCAGACATCATCCCAATTTGTTGAGCTTGTTGGAGGACGTCCCTTATCCGGTCTGTGGCGCAATCTAGTACTATGTGGGATTCTGCTGAGTTTTTTATTTGTTTTAATAATGGTCTGAAACAACACTTCTTTATAAAGATACCTACATATAAGGCATGCACTAACACACATTTTGCTTTTGAGCTTTTCGCAGAGTGATGCAAGTGATCTTTAGATATCTCTACTTACTAATAGCGCCTATAACTGACGTCGGCTAAAAGAAGATATAATCAAGCTATCATCGTGCTAAAAAAATGCTAGCTTTTACTGCAAACTTAAAAGTTAAATCTTACACGCATCGTGTGACTGTTCGAAAGAACCAAGTGTTGTGAAAGAATTTTAATTGCACCTCGAAGAGGCTGCTTTTATGGCTTTGATACATATTTAGGAATTTTTTAGGTTTTACGACATGCCGGTTGCCTCACGATGTTTTTCTTCACTGTTTGAGAGTAACTAAGTAAACATAATATTTTTGTAGTTACCTATAGTCATGTGAGTCCGGCAGCTGTCGAACAGAAACAGGTAGTTCGGAAGGGCCGTGTGCTTTGAGCAATTCTTGAAGGCGTACCAGACCATCACTGTTTTCGTATACTATAGTAAACGATTTCCATCCCCACGCTCTCACTAAATCCACGTAAGCCTAAAACATATTTAAAATTACGAGGTTGATAGGCAATTACACACTGAGTAAACCCATGCCTTTTGAAGTCCATGTTATAAAAGCGAGCCTTGTTATGTCCAGTATTCCACATGAATTCACCATTTCATTTCCCTGAACAAGGGTTATGCAATAGGGAAGTCCTTTCATAACCCTTGCATATCCGTACCATTCTTTTGCTAAACATTATTGGATACCACCGGAACATCGCGTACCTTTGATTCTGAATTTATTACAATTCCTTCAACCAACAACGGACTTTATAGTAAGTCAGTAAGGTTTTATTTACGTGTTGCGGAAAATATAAGAGGTCTTACTCGGCTTAGCGCAGCTGGATGAGGGTAAAGATTAACGAGGCATGATTCTCTTCGAGTGCGGTAGTCCCATCTGGTCTCCAAGTGTGGTAGTTCCATGGTGTCGCATATAGATTGGACATGTGCTGCGGCAGGAGCTGATTGTGGTCCAAAAATTGCTGCTACTCCACTTCGCAGTAAATGACATACTAGACGAAATAAATATTAAATGTTTTTATTTGATGTGACTGTTCTGCGCTTACACAATCATTCATTCTTCGAATGTATACTATTGTGTGATTTTATTAAATAAATTAAAATTTCATGAAATAGGTACATTTTAACATCAATGCTCAATCAATGATCAATGCTTAGAAAAAAACTTTGGAATGTCAAATTTGTTAAAAGCCCATTTTATTACTAAAATTCAAATTCAAATTGTTTATTGACGATGCATCCTAACAGAAAAAAAATAATAAAAAAAAAAACTATGGAAATTTCTTACTTCCCGTTGAAAAAAAACACAAGTAATTTTTCTATTTTAAAACAGACTGCAACTCTAGCTACAAAAAGCACTACATTTAAGCAATCCCGTAGAGAGTTACTTTTAAAACGTGCACAATACTACAATATCAATTCCGGCAAAGAAACAGTATCGATATTGCTTGATACAATTCGTATACCTCGTTTGGAAGCATGAAAGCTATCCTGCGGTGATATCGTCTCCACCTGCGCCAAAAGCTTGGCCCTAGGCAGAATGACTCGGTCTGCATTTACACGCTCCACAGCGTAACGGAACGCCACTTCTTGCTTATCGTCTTCAGGGTGAAACAAGCCACCTGTTTAATATAGAGAGAAGTAAGTTAGCTGGTCTACAATACAGGGGATTTTTTTACACTTTCATACAGTGCTTCCAGTTCTTCTTAATGAATGGCATCTGTCCTTTTCGGATCAATTTTGCCAGTGTCGAGTAGTATAATGAGTTGAATGATGTTAAATTACATAGATAAAATACATTTTCGTCAAGTCTAAAGTCGTCAGTCAAAGTAGTACCCTAATTGGCTTTGGAAAAAAGATGGCCGTTTTTTCCAAAACCATCTGAAACATTTTCGATCAAATCAGAATATCACATACATACACTTTAATTCCAACTGCTAACACATTGAGCTAAGACCTCAAGTAATGTTGGTTAAAATACCACCGAAATTACACAACAGAACTCAAAACAACACCAGAAAAACAATTAAAATCAAAAAGCTGTGTGACTTCCCAAAATGACAGAATCTTTTCCACTTTCATACAGTGCAAACTAGTACGGAGGGTGACACTTGACTGGACAGTGACTTTGTTTACAGACTTACCTACATTTTGTTCTGCAAAGTAAAGTAAAAAGTTTCATTGTGATAACGTGAATTTCACTTCTTGCATCACCCAAAAAGTAATGCAAGGTGAACCTAATACAAATTTATGAATTTTAAGATGCCTTGCGGCATGTATCTACCTAAATCCAAACACACAATCATATCAAACTTCCACCCTCTCTTGTTTATGTTCAGTCCTGTCCATCCCAAGATGGTCTGGTAGAGATCGCTGTTAGCGATAAGGCCGCCCATTGTATTACTGTGACTGTATATTTTTAAGCTCAAAACTGTATCCTACTTATCTTGTGTGTCATTGTAATCAATAGTTATCTATCTAAAAAAAGTTGATGATTAAAGTCTGGACTATTTTCATTTTAGTCCAAGTTTTAATGAAAGTGAATAGACCAGTTTATTAAACTTGCTTTCAAGACTAATATGAAGTAGGGATAATAAGTAAGCATTATTACTTAGGTTCTTTAGAATATAATTATTAATAATGCAACAGGTGAACACGAAAGCAATTTTGCAGGATTCAAGATAATTAAATCCTTAGAAATTTTGCATTATAAAAGAATAGCGTCTTTTATTCAGCATTCATAAAACGTGCTAGAAGTTTATTTTTTGCATAAAAATAAACCACCTTGTAGATATTATATTGTTGGTAATAGCTCGGCCTTCTGCGCTGTAGGTCGTGGGTTCGATCCCCTCCGAGAATAAACATTTGTGTGGTGAACACAGATCAGATATTTGATCTCTGTCTGGGTGTTATATTGTATTAAAAGTATCTAGCTATCAGCTATCTGGTTCCCATAGTACAAGCTCTGCTTAGTTTGGGGCTAGACAGTGTGGAGTATCTAAAATATGTATTTATTAGATTATCAAGAAAATCTAAAGCTAGAATTATTAAAGAACAATGAAACGCTTCGATTTTCAAATAATTACCTATTCTAATGGTGTCAGGAAGTGCAGAAAGATGTCCAAAAAATAAAATAAGAAAAATCGCCTTCGCTCCTCTCATTCTGTAACAAATTATACATCTACAGATTGATGATAAATTTTATAATAAAACACACTTGATTGCACATAATCTAAGCGTTCTGCGGTGGTGATTTGTGAAACGCTTTCAAATTATCTGGCAGCGCTTTACTGATCACCACCGCGAAACGCTTAGATGAGATTTACAGAGTTAGATGGCTTGACAGAGTTTCTTTTGAAAAAAAAAACTAATTTTAGATTTTAATAGGGTACAGATTCTTGAAGAATTATTTTATTGTACCACGTCGATTGGAAAACGTTCTAAATTCTGAAAAGATATATTTTTTGTATTACTTGTTTATACTCAAAAAGTCAAACTCAAAGTTACTTATTTAAAATTATTGAACACTGAAAGTTTTTACCAAATAATATCAAAACTGACCAATAAAGGAATCAGCAGAGATCATACCCCCTTTTTTAACCGACTTCCTATCAAAAAGGAGGAGGTTCTCAATTCAGTTGTATTTTTTTTTTTAACCGACTTCCAATCAAAAAGGAGGAGGTTCTCAATTCGGTTGTATTTTTTTTTTTTTTTTATGTTTGTTACCGCATAACTTCGTCATTTGTGAGCCGATTTGAAAAATTATTTTTTTATCTGAAAGGTACTGCTTCCAGATTGGTCCCATTTTAATTTTATTAAAATCGGTGTTGCCATTTTTTTTTAAATAATTTTTTTAATGTTTGTAACTGCATGCCTCCGTCATTTATGAACCGATTTAGAATTTTTTTTGACGTGATAACGTCTTATAAATCGATGGAGCCGGCTGCACGCACGAAAAAACATGACTCATGCGTCGTTACGTCGTTTCGCCGTTCCATTTACCTGAGCCCGAGCCCGGGTCGGGCCCGGGCCGGGTTGGTTCCGGGTCCGGGTCCGAGAGTTCGAGTCCGAGTCCGAGTCCGAGTCCGAGTCCGAGTCCGAGTCCGAGTCCGAGTCCGAGTCCGAGTCCGAGTCCGAGTCCGAGTCCGAGTCCGAGTCCGAGTCCGAGTCCGAGTCCGAGTCCGAGTCCGAGTCCGAGTCCGAGTCCGAGTCCGAGTCCGAGTCCGAGTCCGAGTCCGAGTCCGAGTCCGAGTCCGAGTCCGAGTCCGAGTCCGAGTCCGAGTCCGAGTCCGAGTCCGAGTCCGAGTCCGAGTCCGAGTCCGAGTCCGAGTCCGAGTCCGAGTCCGAGTCCGAGTCCGAGTCCGAGTCCGAGTCCGAGTCCGAGTCCGAGTCCGAGTCCGAGTCCGAGTCCGAGTCCGAGTCCGAGTCCGAGTCCGAGTCCGAGTCCGAGTCCGAGTCCGAGTCAGAGTCCGAGTCCGAGTCCGAGTCCGAGTCCGAGTCCGAGTCCGAGTCCGAGTCCGAGTCCGAGTCCGAGTCCGAGTCCGAGTCCGAGTCCGAGTCCGAGTCCGAGTCCGAGTCCGAGTCCGAGTCCGAGTCCGAGTCCGAGTCCGAGTCCGAGTCCGAGTCCGAGTCCGAGTCCGAGTCCGAGTCCGAGTCCGAGTCCGAGTCCGAGTCCGAGTCCGAGTCCGAGTCCGAGTCCGAGTCCGAGTCCGAGTCCGAGTCCGAGTCCGAGTCCGAGTCCGAGTCCGAGTCCGAGTCCGAGTCCGAGTCCGAGTCCGAGTCCGAGTCCGAGTCCGAGTCCGAGTCCGAGTCCGAGTCCGAGTCCGCGAGTCCGCGAGTCCGCGAGTCCTCGAGTCCGCGAGTCCGAGTCGTTTCCGGGTCCGGAAAAATGCAACCATTCCATCAGTATTTTCTTATGACGTTATCACGTTCAACTATCGTCAGTAAACCGACTTTACAGACAACCGATTTTTTTTTTATTTGGAAGGTTATTTTTATGTCCAGATTGTCCCAAACGAATTTCATTAAAATCGGTTTAGCCGTTTGGCAATGAAGTCGGTTTCTCAAGTTTTTTAAACTTATAATTATTATGTTTTTTTTTATTTATTTTTTTAATGTTTGTTACCGCATAACTTCGTCATTTGTGAGCCGATTTGAAAAATTATTCTTTTATCTGAAAGGTACTGCTTCCAGATTGGTCACATTTTAATTTTATTAAAATCGGTGTTGCCATTTTTTTTAATGTTTGTAACTGCATGCCTCCGTCATTTGTGAACCGATTTAGAAAATTATTTTTTTATTTGGAAGGTTATTCTTACGTCCAGATTGTCCCAAACAAATTTGATTAAAATCGGTTTAGCCGTTTGACAATGAAGTCGGTTTCTCAAGTTTTTTAAACTTATAATTATGGAGAACCTATTAATATAAAAAGCAGCCAAGTGCGAGTTGGACTCGCCCATGAAGGGTTCCGTAGCACGACGAACTACAAGAACCTTTATATTATGTTACTTGATGTAACATAATAAAGTTCTTGTAGTTCGTCGAAAGGTAAATTGCGGTTTACGGTTTATGACGTATAAAAAAAAAACTACTGATCTCGTTCAAACCAAATATCGTTGGAAGTTTGCAAAATAATGCACAACATATATTTTTTTTAGTGTTTCATCATTCTCTTACTTTAGAAGTTAAGAGGGGGGGGACCAACTTTTTTCCACTTTGGAAGTGTCTCTCGCGCAAACTATTCAGTTTAAAAAAAAACGATATTAGAAACCTCAACATCATTTTTGAAGACCTATTCATAGATACCCCACACGTATGGGTTCGATGAAAAAAAAAATTTTGAGTTTCAGTTTCAAGTATGGGGACCCCTGAAATGTATAGTTTTTTTTTTATTTTTATGTAAAAATCTTAATGCGGTTCACAGAATACATCTACTTGCCAAGTTTCATCAGTCTAGCTCTTACGGTTTCGGAGAAAAATGGCTGTGACATACGGACGGACAGACAGACAGACAGACAGACAGACAGACAGACATGACGAATCTATAAGGGTTCCGTTTTTGCCATTTGGCTACGGAACCCTAAAAATCGCCGAAAACACCAGTTGTTGATGCAGACTCTTCGCTGACTACTCTCGATCGGTCAAGTTTATTTATTTTATTTATAAAGTATCATAATTTTATGGGATGATGCCTAAATTATTATTAGAGTTTTAATTGTAAAATTTTATTTCAAAAATAAACCATAAAGCCACAGTGTCCAGTCACCTACATTAACCGCTGTAAAGCGAAAAACAAATAAACGGGTAAATCAAATAGAGTTGAGTGGCTTTGCCGAGTTATCTCATTTACAGAACATTAAACACGCCACTACTAGTAATAGTAGCCTGCTGCTACTACTAATAGTAATTGTCGCCAATTGATTACCTAGAAGCGGTAGAATGGTAGAGTAAGACCGTAGATTTAAAAGTAAATAAGCAGAATTAAAAACAAAAATGGCAATAATACTGACTACTGGAGTAGCAACACAGTGCCAGTGGTGTGAAAAAATTGCGGATTTCTAAAGAAAAATAAGTAATTCTGCTTGTGTAAGTCACTAAAAAAAGTCACTAGTAAAGAAGGTATATAATATTAAAACCATTCAATGTTGTACTTCATATTCAGTTAAGAAAAATTATAGAAAAAATCATAAGTAAAAAATTCACAGTAGCCTTTAATCTTATATGGCTTGCACTAGGTCAATTTAAAAAAATTGCCTCGAAACAGGCCTACAAAGTGTAGGTAAGGGACTTTCAAAATTCAGTGAAAATTTACCGATCTCATCAGCATCTAAGGTTATTTCCTATTAGGGTCCGTTTTGGACGGTCCCTGTAAATATGTCGACGCTAACGCCTTAGGGACTCTCAAAGTGTAAATATTCCGCTTACTTCAAAGACGGCTCGTTTACTAAAGATGTTGTCCTCATTATCAAGAAAGGTAGCGTATTTGAACACGTGTATATCTTCTGTGTGTAATTTGAGCTTTGAACTCATGAAGTAATTAATTCCTTCCATCAGTAGAATGGCAGCTCAGCCACGTCTAAGTAAGGGTGGTTTTACCATCGTGCCATCAACTCGTCAACATTTAATTGAAAAATGCCCTTGGGCTTGGACTTTAATATCCTTTTGACTTAAACTTTATTGACCGAGCGAGCCAAGCGTCTAAGTTTCGAAATTGGTCAAAAAAGCTTTTGTCCAGCTGTCTGCTGTCGCCTACAGGATTTTTTATTTTTTAACCAATCTAGACGAAACTTGATATAACAGCTTGTATGACTCTATAGTTTTTTTTCGGAGATTGTTAATTGGAGGTTACTTCCTCCAAATAACACTACTGGATATCTCCTCCATATGAGATACGATTTCCATCACTCTTTTTTAATTAAACCACTTATTATGTGACTTTCAATTGGTCTCATAAAAATTCGGTGAAGATCTTGAGGATCTTCTTCATGATGAGCATACAATCATGCATGAGCATACATGATGAGCAGCATGATGAGCTCTTAAAAATGCAGTAAAATGCTCCCTTTTAGTGTATTCGCGTCGTCTATAGCTCACAGGGCCACTAGTTTTTACTAGTTTCCGTCAGTGGCTGCGCTCACGTCTACCCGGACAAAAAGTAACGTATCATGTTTACTATTATGCTAATAGTAAACATGATACGTTACGAGTTATGGGTTGGTTCCAAGTTTCAGTACCTATAAACACAGCACCTAAACATTAATGTTATATTATTTGGTATAAGTATATAATGTTCTGTATAAACTGGTGTAGTTAAGACAAGAAAATCTACAAATAACAAGTTGGTAAACTGAAAATCATAAAAACAAACCTAATTACAGTGACAGTGACAAGACCTACATTTATTTGTTTATTTTAGTTTTAATATAAAAAATGCAAAATCGGAATCTTTTTAATAATATATACCTAGGATAAAGTGTTCCGTATAGGTAATCATCATTCATTTAAACGCCACTGTTTAAATATCTGTACAATCATTTAAAAATCTTACAAATCGTGATAATGCTAGCAAACGTCTTATAGGTACCTATTAAGTGTGTGTAAAAACAAAAGTCAAAGTAGGTATACATTGTTGCTAATCCCTCACACATCCGATTATTTCAGTGACTGCACTTAATTTGTTAATTTAATGTATCAAAGTACAACATACCTGAACCACTAAGTGTTGTCGCATTCATGAACACGTTCCCAGGAGTACATTACAGTCGTCAATCAGCTAATTGTTACATAAACACACGTTCACAACACTATGAATCATTTTCGTGGAACCAAAACCGACGTGGTTGAACCGTGGGAGAAACAGATGGGCGCATTAATCAATTTTCTTTTTAATTTACGAGGTATCCTGTGCACGTGTGGGTTTGTTTCGGTTCATTAATCGAGTGCTATCGATTTGTAATCGAGTTTATGTAGGTGAGCGTACGGCCGACCGTACCGCGGTTGGAGCGAGCTAAAGCCTCTCTAGGACACGAGTGCAGAGCTGATACCGCGCCTGCGCGCCGACACCCTTCTAGCTCACTATACACGTAAATTGTATCCTCTCATTTATGTAAATACGTTCATTAAAACAGCTAAAAATAAATACGAAATGTGAGATTCTTAAGTTACAGTTCTTTGATCAAAATTAACTTTTTTAAGAACATAATTAAAAGCAAATAATCACTGAGTGTTGTTCTGTAATTGATTGCTCTGTAGTTTAAACAAAAGTAAAGCTAAAAATCAATCCAAAAATATCATAAAACAGTACGAAACATCCAAATTTTGATAGAAAAATATTCGCGGGAGCAAACTCTCCTAGTGGATGGGCGTCGATTCGCCGGCTGCCGCTAGCACGCACCCGGCCGTCCGTTGAACTCGCGCGAAGGATTCGCATCGCCAACGCAAATTGTCTTTTCATTATTCACACCGTGATTATTTCGCCCTTTGACGACACAATAAAACGGCAGCCAACCACTGCGAAACCCTGAACATCGCTAGGTGACTTGGTTGGCCAGACGGTCATTGCTGGACCACGCTTGTCGTTGTCCTAGTTTTCAAAGCAAAATAGATCTGGTCTACGCAGTGGTAGAGTAAATAAATAAGCATTTTGCTTTACGTTTTCTACAATTACGAAAAAAAATCCTTAACTACATGAAATAAATTATATTCCTACGAATTAAACATTTAACTTGAATCGTATTTACGTTGAGAATAATATATTACACGTACCTAGTATAAAGGTTATTAAATCAAAACATTCGTGTTTTCTGCTTGTTGGAAACAGATTATTTTCTAAGAAAGCGTATTGAATGAAACACTCGCGATCTTAATAAGATTACATTTTAATTGAACAATACTTCTAAGAATTTGAAGCTGGTTTCATAATAATTTTATTAGAAGAGTTTTGTGCGTTAGAAATTATTATTTGATGGTGTCAACACATACTAAACGATGTATATTTGCACATACATACATCTCTCTTATCCGCTGCGTACTGTAATGTATACACAATCATGAACACACTGTATAGTTGTTTTTATGATATTGACAGACGTAAACAGACCGTATGTAAGACAAGGAACGTGGAATTTGTTTTATCGTCAAAGGAAAAGAATTTCGTTTTTATCAAATCATGTAAATAACCGTACATGAAAATGTAGAAAGAAAGGTTCTTTGTGAATAAAAACAATATATTACTTGTGTTTTTTAGATGAGAGGAATGTATAAAGTATCCTACGTACATACCTACCTACATCTTTATTAGATTTCTATCCTTGCTCATCAAAAAAATATCGAAATATTTAGATTACCTATGTACGTATGATTACTTATGTGTACTTATGTTTACAGTAAATAAAATAATAACAATAATTAAATAATTACTTCAAAAACTATTGGGTGTTGGAGCATCTTATGCTTCGTATGCCGGTTCGTAGTCGCTTTTCCAGAACCTTGATTCCCTAGCGGAATCCGCGGGTTTACCAGGAATAAATAATATTAAAATGGATTACTACGACATAGTTCCAAAAAGTATCTATGTAATATTTCATGTTGCCGTCTAAAAATGTATGTTTGCACACACGAACTACGAATTGAGAGCTTAAGTGTACTCAAGTAGTAAGCACTCCAAAAGTATGCTTTGAGACTTCGAATAGTTCGCCAGCGCTGAACTTACACTACAAGCCGAGAAGCTGAGAACCAATCCTGTTTTGGCTCTTATCCAACGGATAAAAGTCACAAATACCATGGATTAGTGACAATGACATATTATCCTATCAATAACCCGAGCTTTGATGAAAATGAGGGATGACATAGGCTTATTAAGGCAGCAGTACAAGGGCTCCACTCAGAAAAACGAAAGTTGAAGACATTTTGAGTTACACTGCGCGGCAGAGTGGCATCGCTCTCTGCATTTGACTTCTCGATGCCGTATACATGCAACGCAATGTATGTGACTCAAAAGTTCTATACGAAACTTACGGTTTTGCAAAGTAGAACCTTAAAGATGAGTAGGATGGAAGACATAAAACAAGCAATCTAATCTGACAGGTATATAGGAACGTCGTGTTGTAGTAAACGTTCTACGAGTAATTTCGTCAAACATGAACGTAATAGGAAGTAGGCATGCGTCAGCATACATTTTCCAATTAATTGGCCCATCTACGGGAGATGGAAGCCTGCCGTATTGAAAAAGTAATAGGTTGACTGATTGGATATTGGGAGTTATTTTGATCAAACGCGCACATCTAAGCGTTCTGCGCTCGTGATCAGTGAAACGTTGTCAAATATTACAGCGATAATTGACAGCGCTTTACTGATTGCTGCTACTGAACGCTTAGATGTGCGCAAGACATCACAAAGCTTAGAAGATTGGTAGTATTTGAGTAAACAAGAAGCAAGTAGATCATAATAATCTTAGCAAAAATGATCATGAACATGTTGATAGAAAATTTCTACGTATTTTACCACAACCCATATAATGCTTAGGCTACGTCAAAATGCACCAAGTCCTCAGCCAATGTGATCAAAGTCACCTATGTGTAACAAATCGTACAAGTATACAATCCCAACGATGCGGAATGAATTTTAAATTAGTTCAACCACTGCATTCGCTAACAGAAAATTAATGTTTATTTTTCCTCAACTAAAGTTTTCTTCAAACAATACAAAGGGCTCGGGGTGAAATGAAGACTCGCAACTCTAGGGGTGGATAACGAGCCGAGACAGAACAATAGAGATACAAGACCGAAAATATGCTAACATGGTTAGGTACAGACAACATTACAAATAGATGATGAGCCTGTTTCAAAAGAAAAGAAAATTAAAAATCGTTTCTTTTTCACAAAAGGAAAAAACATCAGAACCACAAGAGCCAAGCCCGAATAATAACTGCATTTTCAAAGTTCATAAGAATAGGAGGCTTATGCAATTCCCTTCTTCTTCTTATCCTGTCACTGGTTCTTTCGAACCAAGTGTGGTGAAAGTATTTTAAGTGCGCCTCAAAGAGGCTCCTTTCGTGCACTTGACACATATTTTCAAACTATTTAGGTTCTACGACATGCCGGTTTCCTCACGATGTTTTCCTTCACCGTTTGAGGGCACTAGCATAGTGTATCACTTGTGTGCATAGCATAGTGTGTCTTATACATTTTTGGGCCGAAAAACTCATTGGTACACGACTGGATTTCAACCCACGACCTAAGGATCGGAAGGCGGGGCCGCTACCACTATAGCCCACCAGCGCTCTCTATGCAATTCCCTAAGAATACAGCAGAATAATGCAGATCCCCAAATTAAACTTGAGGCTGCGCAGCGGAGGTTATCTACTACTAATGTGGTAGCTCGTAAATAAACACCGCATTGTTTTGCACTGTCGCTTTACTCACACAATGCACTCGCAAAATAAACAACTTTAATTCCCGGAAAAGTTGGGGCTTAAAGCTCAAAGCTACTTACCCACTTGGAACATTTTAAATAGCTTAAAAAATTTTTTTCATCGTAAATCGTTGATCTCCGTTTCGTGTGAAATGCCCTCTTCTAGGCTTACCTATAAAATAAAATAAAAGCCTTATATTTAATGCTATTTACAAAAATTCGAAGAGATTTATAGCGCGAAAAAAATTTCGCGCGATAAATCTAATACATTCCATATAACTTTTAAGAAAGAAAGAAAGAAAAAAGGTTTATTTGTCACATCGCCAATGGAGGACATTTTAGGTACTAAAATAAGGAACACACATAACAGTAACAAAAACAGAAAACAAAAATACAATGGAACTAAAAAAAAAAAAGGTGCAGAGAATGACGTAAATAGTAGTAGTAGTAGTAGTAGTAAGACTGTATGTAAGTACAAAAAAAATGAAAATATTTATGATAAATATATACATAAATAAGTGCATTATCATAATATTGTCCATGTATGAGTTTTTCTTACCTACATGGATAAAAAGCTACACCATGCATTGGTTGTATGTTCTGAACTGTATCCAAAGGTACAGTATCTAAAGATACAGTTTTTCAAAATACTTCTCCTGAAAATCGAAATCGAAAACGACTACTTCAGACCACCTTAATCGATCTTATTAAAAAACTTTGTATTTTTTTTAGATTAAATCTTGTAGAGCCTAATTTTGACTACAATGTCAGGACATGGATAGTGAAATAGGTACATCAGAGGTACTTAATATTTTGGACGACCAATTCTGAAACTGTCATAATCGCCATTTTGTCTAGACAAGGGGCCGTCAAATCTTTGGAAGGGCTTTCGTACACCCTGTATAATGTAATGCAGTTGTACCCAGTGGTTTTTCACTAATAGCCCAAGCTTTTAGATGCTCTAAATAATTCTAGCAATCATGCACACCAACCATTAGCTGATTGCTAAATAATTAATCAACCATTGGATCTAAGTAGCCAATTTCTATAGGATTGGCAAACATTTGATAAGAAAATAGCGATGCTCGGTCTACTTCAGTAGTAGAATTCATAATCTATGTCTATATCTTCTATAACAGGGTGGCCGGAACATTGACATCCAAAATAAAAATATTGGTCCCTCGTATTGTGGGGTATCCGAATCACCCCCATGTATGTTCCGCGATTCTGTATAGTTTTCGAGTTATGATTTTTTTTCTGAAGTTATGAGAAATTTTTATCCCGAAAAGTAACGGGAACGGGGCGAGCGAAGCCGCGGGCGGCCGCTAGTAATAAATAAATAAACCTAATAAGGAACCTACTTACTTACCGTATACAGGGTTGATCAGAATTAGTATGTTATCCCGAAGGAAGATATTTTTCGACACTCAAGACTTTTTTAAATTCGGTGATTTTTATATAAAAAACTAGCTGAAACCCGCGACTTCGTCCGCGTGGATATTTGAGTTCGTTTTTTTTAGTTTGATATGGCCAACTGCTAGTTACCATTGTTTTGAGCTTGTACTTTAGAGTGTGTTTGAATTTGAAGGTCAGTGCTGTTGGAGCCGATTTTTTTCAGCAGTGTTTAGTTTAAGTATGATAGATGTTTCCCGCGATTTTGTCTTAGTGGTTTATCATCTGTTTTTTTGTAAACCTTTGTGTGTAATCGAACCTGGTGCCAGATGCTGCGGTAGCTGACAATTTTTAATGATTTTTTTTTGCGTAATTTGTAAAGCTCTTTTTCGTGATTTTGTTTGAGTGGCTAAATTGGGCTATCGTATTCGTCGTTGGTGTACAATCGAATCTGGTTTTTATTTGACATGACCAACTGCTAGTTACCATTGTTTTGAGCTTGTACTTTAGAGTGTGTTTGAATTTGAAGGTCAGTGCTGTTGGAGCCGATTTTTTTCAGCAGTGTTTAGTTTAAGTATGATAGATGTTTCCCGCGATTTTGTCTTAGTGGTTATCATTGGTTTTTTTGTAAACATTTGTGTGTATTCAAACCTGGTGACAAATGCTGCGGTAGCAGATTTTTTTTTAATGTTTTTTTTTGCGTATTTTCAAAGCTATTTTTTGTGATTTTATATTATATTAGTGGCTAATTTGGGGTTTCGTATGCGTGTTGGTGTATAATCGAATCAGAATTTTTTAATTTGACATGACCAACTGCCGGTTACTATATTTTTGAGCTTGTACTTTAGAGTGTATTTGAATTTGAAGGCGAGTGCTGTTGTAGCCGATTTTTTTCAGCGGTGTTTAGTTTAAGTATGATAGATGATTCCCGCAATTTTGTCTTGGTGGTTATCATCGGTTTTTTTATAAACATTTGTGTGTATTAAAACCTGGTGACAAATGCTGCGGTAGCTGAAAATTTTTTAATGTTTTTTTTTGCGTATTTTGTAAAGCTCTTTTTCGTGATTTTGTTTTAGTGGCTAATTTGGGCTATCGTATTCGTTGGTGTATAATCAAATCTGTTTTTTTTTAGTTTGACATGATATAATGCAAGTTACCACTGTTTTGAGCTTGTACTTTAGAATGTATTTGAATTTGAAGGCGAGTGCTGTTGTAGCCGATTTTTTTCAGCGGTGTTTAGTTTAAGTATGATAGATGATTCCCGCAATTTTGTCTTGGTGGTTATCATCGGTTTTTTTATAAACATTTGTGTGTATTAAAACCTGGTGACAAATGCTGCGGTAGCTGAAAATTTTTTAATGTTTTTTTTTTGCGTATTTTGTAAAGCTCTTTTTCGTGATTTTGTTTTAGTGGCTAATTTGGGCTATCGTATTCGTTGGTGTATAATCAAATCTGTTTTTTTTTAGTTTGACATGATATAATGCAAGTTACCACTGTTTTGAGCTTGTACTTTAGAGTGTATTTGAATTTGAAGGCGAGTGCTGTTGTAGCCGATTTTTTTCAGCGGTGTTTAGTTTAAGTATGATAGATGATTCCCGCAATTTCGTCTTGGTGGTTATCATCGGTTTTTTTATAAACATTTGTGTGTATTAAAACCTGGTGACAAATGCTGCGGTAGCTGAAAATTTTTTAATGTTTTTTTTTTGCGTATTTTGTAAAGCTCTTTTTCGTGATTTTGTTTTAGTGGCTAATTTGGGCTATCGTATTCGTTGGTGTATAATCAAATCTGTTTTTTTTTAGTTTGACATGATATAATGCAAGTTACCACTGTTTTGAGCTTGTACTTTAGAGTGTATTTGAATTTGAAGGCGAGTGCTGTTGTAGCCCATTTTTTTCAGCGGTGTTTAGTTTAAGTATGATAGATGATTCCCGCAATTTTGTCTTGGTGGTTATCATCGGTTTTTTTGTAAACATTTGTGTGTATTAAAACCTGGTGACAAATGCTGCGGTAGCTGAAAATTTTTTAATGTTTTTTTTTGCGTATTTTGTAAAGCTATTTTTTGTGATTTTATTTTATATTAGTGGCTAATTTGGGGTTTCGTAGGCATGTTGGTGTATAATCGAATCAGATTTTTTTAATTTGACATGACCAGCTGGTTACCATAGTTTTGAGCATGTACCTTAGCCGTTTTTTGAAGCGGTGTTTTGGTATGATAGGTGTTTTCCGCGATTTTGTCTTAGTGGTTACGGTGGGGTTTATGTAAACTTTTGTGTGTATTTAAATTTGGTGACAGATGCTGCGGCAGCAGAATTTTTTTCACAGTTTTTTTGCGTATTTTGTAAAACAATTTTTTGTGTTTTTTTTTCAAATTTTCTTCCCTTTTTTTTTCTTTTGGGGAAAGAATTTTCCTATTTTCTTTCATAGTGCACCTTTGCTTTATAAGACCAACACATCTTCCAAGTTTCATGCTTCTAGGACTAATGGTTAAGGCTGTGCGTTGATTTTTTTTTAAACCATTTTTCCCCTTTTTCTCCTCTTAGGGAATGAATTTTCCAATTTCCTTTCTTAGGGCACCTCTACGTTATAAGAGAAACATACCCTCCAAGTTTCATGCTTCTAGGACTAACGGTTTATGCTGTGCGTTGATTTTTCTTTAAACCATTTTTCCTCTTTTTCTCCTTTTCGGGAAAGAGTTTTCCAATTTCCTTTCTTAGTGCACCTCTACGTTAAAAGAGGAACATACCCTCCAAGTTTCATGCTTCTAGGACTAACGGTTTAGGCTGTGCGTTGATTGTCAGTCAGTCAGTCAGTCAGTCAGTAACGAAAGAGTTTTATATATTTAAAAGATAGAAGATGTGAAGCAGACGATCGATCTTGTAACCTGGATCACTTTGTAAGTAGAAAATTGCTATTGTTCTACGCGTTTTGGAAAGAGAAATTGATTTATTTCATATTTTTTAATAAACATTTGAGTCCTGTCCAATGCTGCGACACTACCCCATGAAAATTACGAGCTGTATACACTTTAGTGGCCCACCCACCAGATGGATCGACGACATTGTTAAGATCGCGGAAAGTCGATGGATGGAAAGGGCTCAGAATCGTTCTTCCTGGAAATGTGGAGGCCTATGTCCAGCAGTGGACTTCTTGAGGCTGAATGATGATGATACACTTTAGTGTACTGTGTGTGTCTTGTCTAGTATCTATGTGTGTGTGAAAACTCAATGAATCCGCTATTTCACTATGCAATATTGGTGTCAAACAGCTTTACGTTTCTCTTCGTTATACAGTTGGTAATACGCCAGAAACCTGATTTGAAAGAGTTTGGAAAATGGGTTACTTACCTAACTATTATGGAAAGAGGTTTGATTGATTTTCTTCGCTATACTTTGAATCAGTTTTCCTGGGTAAAGTGGCCTGCCTAAGTTTTTTACTTTTAATCTCGTTTTAGTAATTTATGAATTTCGGAGTGTTTCGGAGTTTATCATCCTATACTTCTAAGAACCATCAAGCCATAGTGTGACGGTAAAGTGATTTGAAAATGGAACGCATTTAAAAGCAAACGCCTACTTGCACAACGCCTCTTTGCACAACAGTAAATCCTACTTACTGGGCTTGTATGACAAAATAAAAAACACAAACAGACAAAAACAAATTATTTGTGTTTTTCAACAATAGTGTATTTTGTGTATTTTCGATGTTGAGATCTTTCTTTGTCCCGCTCGGGATGATAAAAAACCTCTTTTCAAACTTCTAAAAATTGTTAGATCATAAATACTTATTGTTACTTGTATTTGTATACGTAACCGAACGTAGCTAGGTATTCCAGGTAACTTGTAAGTATACCTACTAAAAAGTAAACAGGCCTTTGCATCTATTGTAGATGATTTATACATATAGCGTCAGGGGCAACCGGTGATTACTCATGCCCCTACTTACGGGACGCTAAGTAGGGGCATAGTATACCTTAGTATACCTACTATACGGCAGGAAATTCAGGCGTTATCCCTACTTAGCATTTACCACATTATCATACAGGTACAGTCCTCAATAAAAGTGGATTGGCAATTTTGGTTATTAAAAAAAAAAAAAAAAAAATATTCTGGACAATTCACACAACACTACCCAGCCCCAAACTAAGCAGAGCTTGTAATATGGGAACCAGATAGCTGATATAATACTTGAATACATTTTTTTTTTTTGTAAATACATACTTAGAATACAATATAACACCCAGACAGAGAACAAACATTTATGTTCACCACACAAATATTAGTTCTCGGTGGGGATCGAACCCACGACCTACGGCGTATTATATTCCCTTTTTTATTTGGATTTGACAAAAGCAGGGCAACTTTGGTTTACAAAAGCAGATCTTCAAATAAAGTTGATTTAAAGCAGGTTTAAGTAATATTTGAACTTTACAAAACAGAAATAATAATTAAATAAATAAATATTGTGCACAATCCACCAACACTATGTGGCCCCAAACTAAGCAGAACTTTTACTATGGGAATCAGATAGCTGATATACTTATTACTAATTATTACTTAGAATACAATATAACACCCAAAAATGCCAATCTACTTTTGATTTTGACTGTACATACCTACCTACGTGTAAGTAAGTATTATAAGCGTGTTCAACAAATGTATTTGCTAAGCGTGAAAGCTTTGTCGAAATGAGAAAGTTGTTGCTAATACTTACCAAGAAAAATAGCTGTAATCAGTTTTCAGATTTCAAACATTTATACAACGCTTTCTTACCTTAAACTAAGCAAAACTTATGCCATGGGAACCTGAT
This sequence comes from Thera britannica, assembly GCA_939531255.2. NCBI lineage: Eukaryota > Metazoa > Arthropoda > Insecta > Lepidoptera > Geometridae > Thera > Thera britannica. The sequence goes on from OW618034.2 coordinate 21,492,122, forward strand.
AGCTCATATAAATATAATACACATTTTGATACATACTTGATTTTTGTTAATACATGCTTTTTTACACAACGAGATGATAAAACAAGCATATGGTCCACCTGATGTTAAATGGTAACCATCGCCTAAAACAAGGCATTGCCTCGTAGGTCACGCACGTCAAGAAAGTGCCCTGCGATGCACCGCCTTGCGTCTACCAACTTGAGGTATTCAGATGTTCAGCTTCCACACATCCACACCCTTCAAACCAAAACACAGCAATGCTGCTTCACGGCAGAAATAGGCATCATGACACCTAAACAGAGAACAAACACCACAAAGCAAAAAAAATGGTTTCCGTGAGCATCGAACCCACTTCCTATAGCTCGGAAGGAATACCAACAGAGCTTTGAGGATCGTCAAATGAAAGTCATGAGTCATGACTCACGAAAACGTGAAACGGAACGTTGAATGCAAATTACGTTGGAAAGGGAGAGCTAATGACGTCACATTTTATGGTGATTACCGCATAATATATGTTCCTCGTCATATCTACCTTAATCTATAAGCCGGGGTTGTTTGCCTGAGGAATTACGTAGGCCAAGTTAAAGCTTTACCCGAGTCAAATCCTGAATAGGTAAGTGGAGGGGCGTTTGTGAAAAGGTTGCCATTCGACGCTGGGCTTAATCTTCTTTTAAATCCTTCTCAACGTGCTATCAACGAGTATAGTCAAAGCGGTCCTTGGTAAGTAGAATCACGACAGTCACTTCACGGTTAGATTTTGCCATGCTCTGTAACCAGCTAGAAGAGGAATAAAAAGTAACCAGGCTTTTATGTCTATCCTAGATGTGAAAATGAACGCGGCTCCAAGGATTTTGAATTCATGATATTTAGCTTCTTAGATTGGATTTAACGGCCTGTTGATCCTTTGAAATCGTAACCGCATGGCAAAATCTGACAAATATTTGCGTTGTAAACACAGATGTTTGTTTAAATTGTGTTCTTATGTATTCATTCAATGTGCACTTTCATTTACAAAAAAATAATGTATTATCTATCAGCTAATCTGGTTCCACAGCTCTGCTTAATTTGAGGCTATTATTTTTTATCACCATATTTTTGTACAACGAATGAGTAAAAAAATAAAGTTTGCATAGTTAATGTACAACATATATTTTTTTTTAGTTTTACTTTCTTTATTTTAGAAGTTAGAGGGGGGGGACCAACTTTTTTCCACTTTGGAAGTGTCTCTCGCGCAAACTATTAAGTTTAAAAAAAAACGATATTAGAAACCTCAACATCATTTTTGAAGACCACACACGTATGGGTTCGATGATAAAAAAATTTTGAGTTTCAGTTTCAAGTATGGGGACCCCCAAAATTTTTAGTTTTTTTTTCTATTTTTGTATACAAATCTTAATACCGCATTAAGATTTGTATACAAAAATAGACAGAATACATCGACTCGCCAAGTTTCATCAGTCTAGCTCTTACGGTTTCGGAGAAAAATGGCTGTGACATACGGACGGACAGACAGACAGACAGACATGACGAATGTATAAGGGTTCCGTTTTTGCCATTTGGCTACGGAACCCTAAAAACAATAATGTTACAATCTAACAAAATATGAAAGTTAAATACCTACACACACACCCACCCACACACAAACACAGGTCAAGCTCCCATTAATTAAACAAAGAACTTTAGTTTATCCCCCATCTTAGGAAACAGAGGGGCATTACGGACTAAACCGGAAGCTGCTAACCTCACTTTGTTATCAAACCGGAAACTATGCGTACGTAACAAGTTGTTAAACACATCTCCTTAGAGAGAAACTACAGAATAATTAATTCTGCATTGCTTACCTACTGCTTTTTGGTATATAGGTTTGATATGTTTTGTGAATGAAACTGTGGGTAGGTACTTACAACCACGCTCCAATAGTTTTTTGGCACTTGCGTTGGCGAAGGGAGTGAGACACTCATCACAAAATTTCCAACACTAAATGGGGTACCTAGACGTTTGAAGGTACAAGCATATATTATGAAAACCATTTTTTTTTCTTTAAATTTTTTTCTTAGTAAAATTTACTTCCAGCAATGGGTTCAAAAACAAAATTAAATGACTTTGAATGAATGATTTAACTTTAAACCAACACATTAAATGCTACAGTTTAAAGATGGCCCTCTGTCTATAACAATTACATTAGCTCACAGAGCACGTGTACCGAGAACGTGCCCTATGTGACATTGCACTGCGTCCATTACTCTGAGACGTAAAGGCGCCTGTAATTGCATACCTGCACTTCCACGTTGTAGTACTAACTCTTTCACAAAGGCTCTTCGAACATTAGATCCTCCTGGATAAGAAGGTTAAAAGTTATTTTTTCTGGAAGTCTATACCAGCACCGTACTAATGTTTGGTGGTAGTTTTGGCTTTGTTTTTTTAAATTTGTTAAACTGTATTTTTCAGGCTTAAAAAAATCAGCTATCTGGCACCCATAGAACAACTCTGTTTAATTTGAGGCTAGATAGTGTCGTGTGGATTGTCCACAATACATTTATTAACTACTAAACTACTACTTACGAAGCAGCATCTGTAAACGACCAACCACAATGAGAGGAGAAATGCATCCTCATGACATTAAATACCTAGTTCTGTACGTGTTGAGGATTGTAATTTGAGCAGGTAGATTCAGTGACATTCTGTCGTTCGACTAGCTCTCGAGGTCGATAATGATGGAATGGGTAAATAACGGCTATTTCACTCGAAAAGGCCTCTTTTCCCTTTAGGAAGAGAAAGCAAATTAATTCGCTCATCGGCTTGATTGAACTTCGATCAAGGAATTTATAAACTTACTAGCGGCCCCCGCGGCTTTGCTCGCCTCGTTCCCGTTAAATCCGTTCTCCATTATAATATCTTTATAAATCGTAGCCTATGTGTTATTCTGATTTATAAGCTATATTATAACATATGATTGTTAGGTTTCATAAAAATTTAGTAGTTTCTATGTCAAGTAGTAACAAATATCCATTCATATATACGCAAACTCACTAGATGCGATGTTACTTTTCCAAAGTAAGGTAGCGTTTATGTCACTGTTTAATTTTTCACGATATAAAGAAAACTGTTTGAGTAGCGTAGACATAAAGGCAGGATACAGAGTGCAGACATACAGGCATGTTATTTATTCATTAGCACTGAACCCGAGCTTGGTAATACCATACAATGAACTAGCGCTTAGAAACGCAACTCCTCATCTACAGCACAGATACAATATAAATGTAACGGATCGCTCTGTCTGTACATCCCACTTCCCACTTATATTAAAAAAGCGAAAGTTTGTATGGATGGATGGATGTTTGTTACTCAATGACGCCAGACCGGCTGAATGGATCTGGATGAAATTTGGCACAAATATAGATTATAGTCTGGAATAGCACAAAATGATACTTTTTATCCTGGAAAAGTAACAGGAACGAGGCGTGACGGGAACGGGACGAGTGAAGCCGGTGGGCGGCCGCTGCGCTGGTGGGAGATACATGAGAACAAAATATTATTGGATTGAATAAATATACTGTTTTAGGCAAACAAAATGAGACTCGTACAAAAAAGCTGAAAATACAGAGAGAGAGAGAGAGAGAGAGATTGTCGAAATTAGATATTTCAATCCCTTTATGACTGACAAGTTTTCCACACTACTTGACATGAAATGCTTTGTTTGTGGAGGAGAACCTAGTAACGGCAAACGTAAGGAAAAATCACTCATTCAGATTGTTGCACGTAGGCTTTAGCATGGGACCAAAGATTGTTCAATATTTAACCATACATGAGTTTCGATTCTATCTTGAAGTATTATGAAATGTTTTCACAGACTGCTATGAAATCTCGTATTAACTTGTCTACTTTCAGACCCAACGAATTTATATAGCGTAGAAAATTGTCTCCGTGTTGCTTGATGTGCTTTATCATAATTTCATATGCATAAAGTTGGTTAGAGCTGAGAGAAATTGCTGTTGTGATAGCAGCGCACGAACTCCAACTAAGGTCATCATCATTTACTCAAAAGAGTTTTTATCAGGAGATATTATATAGGCTGATGACTATTTTCCTTAACTGTAGCCTGTGTAGACTCCTGAAGATTTTTAAGGCGGATACTTACAGGAATACCGCGGTATTCCTGAACGGCCTTGAGATAAAATAATATGAAAACTGTATAAGTTTTTGCAATATTATTTTCCATCAGTTTGCGTGATATTTAAAATTACATTGTCAAAATGAACATTTCAAGCGACGAGTCCTATTAGTTAAATGTGTTTAAAACCCCTGGACATTTAAGAGGAAGCAAAGTGATAGAAAATTCGATTACCACTGCAGTCAACCGAAACTTTCTCACGAAATGAAAGCTGGTTTTATTTAAATTGCATTTATGCACTCGCAAAACAGTATGCTAGCCTTGGTCTGCAATGACTGCATTGCTGGCTATGATGTCCTTGGCCGTCGGTCTCGACCATTATTCCAGCTTGTCCATCAAGGGCTGCCATGTTGACCGCGCTTTGATGGCCTGGCATTACGCTGCGGCCTCACGGCCACTATCAGACAGGGGCCAGCAACCAACACAGCCATTCAGACCGTGTCAGTAATGCACCTACTATAAAACCTGGCAAAGCTTTATGAAGTCAAAATGAAATCCTAGGTTCCTGCTATTTATTTCATATTTTAATGAAAAAAGATGCCACAACTGTGTTTTTAAGCTTCTTTTCTTTTATAACAGCCCTCTTTTAAAGTCAGGGATAAACGGCCGTTTTGTAAGAGTTCGCGTTTAATGGTCTTTCAATGTTTTACGAAAAATAGCAGAAAATGGAGCTTAGAACAATGAACTCGAAAGCCGGTTGAGACTTACTGAGTTATAAATACTTTAAAGGAGATGGACTTACTTGGGTGTTTCATTTTAAGTATCTAAGCCCATCTTAGCTTAATTTTTCATTTATAAAACCTAAAATCCATGCCCTTAATAAAACCATCCTCTCACGTTCGCTTCATCCACATGGTCAATGATTGAACGGAACTGTCTATAAGCCGCGGGTTCATGGATTAGATAACGAATAAAGATACCAAAATTATCCGGAGTCCGACTATTTTGTGACTTCGCACAGCCCTAACACAACTGAACACTTTTCACAGAATTTTATCTTGATTAATATACAAAAGTTTTCATTTGTCTCATTTTTGTTCTGAATACTCGTTTTTTACATAGCGAACAAAAGCCCAAAATGGTCGATCTTTTTTGCAAGCATTCTAGAAAGTTACTGAGTACTTACCTATTTATGGTCGATCCCCCAGTTTTAGTTTCTTCTATTTGCGTCAGCTTATTGGCATCGTACTCTCTTGTTCAATCCTTTTGAAGTTTTAGAATCTAAAATCTGTGAAAATCTGTAAATGCTTCAAAAATGTATTCAAATCTTGTGTTTTAGAAAGTCAGAAATGTTTTGTAAATACTATATTCCAAATATCGCTTACTTACAAAAAGTGGTCTCTCACATAAATATATATTTTAGACAATCCACACAGCGCTATCTGGCCCCAAACTAAGCAGAGCTTGTACTATGGGAACCAGATCGCTGATATTATACTTCTTATATATATTTTTTTTGTAAATACATACTTGGAATACAATATAACACCCAGACAGAGAACAAAAATCTGTATTCACCACACAAATATTTTTTCTCGGTGGGGATCGAACCCACGACCTACGGCGCAGAAGGCAGAGCTACTACTAACTGAGCTGAGAGAGAGGCCAGTCGAAATGAATAAATGGATTGATTGATGTGGCCAAATTTTTCTGCTTTATTTTATAAGACTGGTGAACTAGTTCATGATTCAACTGATTTTGAACGGCCGTCTCTGCGTTAATTCATTGCTCCCGAGGCCATAAATATATACAAATACAACATATTTATTTTAAACAATATAACATGACAGTCACTTAGTGTAGTACCACTGTTTCCTGTGTTAATTTACACTGTGTTGCAGAAAAACAGGTAGTAGCTGACCTTAAATCAGTCGACTTAATTAATAGTAGGTAGGCAGGTTACTCAACACAAGGAATAGATTATTTAAACAAAGAATCCTGAACATATACTCTACCCACAGTAAAATAATATAAGCTAATATGAAACTGAAAGGAGATCCACGAAGAGTATAAATATAATATATTACATAACTAACTGTTTCACTATTATAGAGTTAGGTACCTAGTCTCATGAACTATTCCGCGTTCCTAAAATAAATCCGGTCGCAGCTCTAAACTGGACGCTTCCGAATAATTCATCGTTTCCACTGCCAGAATATCGAATGGTTTCCAATCCAACTGCATTTTCCAATTATTTATTAAACCAACTTCTAAATCATACATCGTGTTGAAATCCTTTATACAGAATTCATCATCATCGTCAGCCTGAAGTATTCCACTGCTGGACATAAGCTTTCCTCTATTATATATCCAGGAACAACAATATTGAGACTTTTCACTTACCGATTTACCCGCAATCTTTATAATGTCATCAATTTCGGGTGTCCGTACTTCTTTTTTCCAGCTTGCAGCAGTCGCCATTTAACAGCGCATAGACACCCAGGTTATATTTAAAACTACAGTACTTTATATCTTGTCCATATAATATTAGCTTTGCATCCATCAATGTGCAAGCATTTATCTGTCTACTGATGAGTAACACAAAAGACTAGGTCACAAAGAGCGAGGATTAGGTCCTCTGATTGGACTATTGATTAGACGTGTGGTTTGTGGTGTACGTGGGTTGATCACACTCGTAACCAATCACGAGCATCCTTTATGTTAGTACAGTGTGGTACAGTGTACAGAAGTCATTTGACAAATTGACTTATTCTGCTTCACCTTTGCTTTGGCATACTTGCATGTTGTTCCTACGCATCCCCGTAACAACTAAATGGATTTGGATGAAACTTGGTGTATACTCGTAGCTACACAATTCGTGACTTGGAATAACACCAAGCTGACCAAAAGCCATTTATTAGGAGGGTATCCCATTTTTGAGAGGGTTCAATAACAAAGAACTCTTAAAATGTTACTACTAAATAGCATGGATGAAGGTTAAAAGAAATACCAACGCAAATAAAGTCGCAGGCGTTCCACTGTGATCAATAAAATAGAGATAGGCCTCGCCTGAAACCTCTGGAGCATGCCCATCAGGCGACACGTTCGCAACTGCTGGCCGTTGTTTTATTCCCACAACAATTTATGCTAAACATGTGATATATTTGGACCCAACGATTGGGCCGAGCGCTCTGTTTGTAAGCTTGGAGACAACATCTGTCGAGCCTATCTATTTGACCTTACCCCTCTATATTGTAATTTTCTGCTGAGCTAACATGTTCTTTATACCACTGCAGCACTGTTTTGGATTTGTGAATGTTTTATTTATTAATTTAGTGAGAAGCTAACCGTTTGTTCTTACTGTAGGTAAGCTTTAATTCCAAAATATAAATTAATTTTGAGCGAACTCAAAAAATAAGGTGCAGTGGAGTGTGATTTTTTTCAATGCTCACCGATTTCTTTGTCAGTATTTCCGTTTGAAAGAGTATAATCTCGAAGTGGTCTCATTGTTACCAAGTTTTTTATCTTTTGTTTTAAAATTTTAAGCTTTTGAATTTCATCAATTATACACAAAGCAACCTTTTCAAAAAAGTTACCACTTCTGACATAAAACCGACAGATTTTTGAATGTTCGTAGTCTGGGTTACAAGGAATTCACCTAAATTTTAAGAAAATTTTTATAAATCCACTAGATTCAAGGAATAAAATATGTTTGAGATGGATATAAAAGTCCAATGCCATTCCGGAAATAACTATGCGGTTAAACCAATGTTGGATTAACTTACAGGGTGTACAGAGACAGCTCTTGAAAAATGAAATGAAGTAGGTACACACATGAACCTCTCGAATGTTCAGTTCTTAAATGCATCTTAGCATCACACCTTTTTATTTAGACAATTATAAATAGTCTAAAGTTATTGTCTAAAGTCAAATATAATGCTAACATTAGCACAGGGGACCATTTCCCTGTAGCGTCTCTGTAGAATATTCTGAGTTCTTATTTCTTTTGTTGTCCATTACTGGCACCTATGGACCCACATAACAACTATGGATCTGGACAATGAACCCAGTGAGATTGAACTTATTTCACCTTCTTTATCTTAGTATTCTAATTTTGAATTTAGGACGCTATCTAACCCGTATGCACCCACTGCTGGGTATAGTACGCCACTCTCTTCGGTCCTGTACCATTCTCCACCGTTGCTGCCCAACTACTCCGCCAATATTTTCGATTAAAATATGCCATGCCAGGACGGACGTTTACTGCTCCAAAGTCCCTTTTTTTATTACGGAATTAGTTTTTTTTTCACCTTGTGTATGCGGTTTGGCGGCTAGTAACGAACTACTGCAATTTTAAGTTTACGACGCGAGCGTGTGGCTTTGCCAACTGAGCGGGTTGAGGTAATCTCATCTTCTTCTAGGGTCCCGTAGGTGAACGTGAATGAATGAAAACATGACGTCATCATAATTATACCCTCTATTCATGGAAGTGAGCGTGTCTTCATCATCATTAGCTTTTACTTATTTACAACTTACACGCACAGAATAATGCTGGGAGGCATTTTCTAGCAGCCAATCCCGTTTAAAAAATTATATATAATATGTAAGCAATTTAAAATATAGTACCTAAACCTAATATAGTAAATAATATAAGCCCGATATGCCAGATTTCCTTCTAAGTATTTTTTCAAAGCTGAAATAGTTTCCAGGTTGCAAAATAAATTATTAATAACGCCATCTAGCGGAACACTTTTAAATTAACTAGTCAAAAGATTTGTACAAAAGAGACTGAAAACATTATACTTAGAACCCTTTTCGCTACCTTTATTACGAGGGGAATTTGTAGAAGTTTAAAGCTTATTTCATAGAGGGCGCGCGCTTCGAAACTCAAAACACCTATTTATAATTATCTAGGGATTTATCAATAAAATAAAAAAGTATAAGTAATTATGTTTGGAAAAAACATTATTATCGAGTTTTGCTTATTAAATAATTTGATTATAAGGGAAATTTTACATTTAGAAATAAACAAGCTAAATAAATCTGACCTAGTAGCGTTAGGTTCCTATGAAATACTAGCTCCCGGCAATGTGTACAACAAATGAATTTACAAAAACAGTGTCATACAGGTGCATAGGTGGCATCAAGTCAATTCAACCGAACATACAGTGCACTTTCTAAATATAGCGCAGACATGCTGATATTAGCACCAATAGACTAGCATTGAACAATTATATTTATCAGAGTTTACCATCTGTCTAAACATTCTAGCACATACCCGAATCAAATGGATTAAAAACCATGAAACTCAGCATTTTTCTGACCTTTTTCGTGATAGCAAAAGTTCGTGGCGATAGAACGATCGGTACGTTTTCCAAATTGCATTTTTGTTGAGAAGTTTTCCAAAACTAAACTTTGCTATCTTCAATAATAGGTGCAATTTTCGATGACGGTGGGTTCTTGCTGGAAGCTGCATTCAATGTGGCACTTTCCGCTGCTTCCGTGGACCAGGAAAGTCCATTCGTGGCGAATGTAGTGCGGACGTCCCCTGGAGATATCGCCGAAGCTGAGAAAGCGATGTGCACATTGCTCGAAGTAAGTGCTTTTGAAGTTTTAATTGGATATTGTTAAACTTAGTTGGAAACTAGTTGCTTTATTGATTTAGATTGACGTAGTTAGAATAGCCACTGGGTCGGCTAACGATGTATTTACTATATTAGTTTTGTCAAGTTTCTGTTAGACCTATTTTATTTTATTTATTTAAATTCACAAAACAGATTACAACCAAAAGGCACATAATAATCACAAAGTTCACTACATTCGTATAGATCTAGATTCGTAATCAAAACATGTGAATATGACATTATTTGGAGTACAATAATAGTTACTGTTGATTCTATGCTATTAAAACAGCACTCATTGATAAGTAAGCTCGTCATGAATGTCCTGACAATAATAAAGGAAGAGACATTTCGTAATCGAAACCTTTGATTGGTATGACACTCCCTTCATCTTTTTCAGTAGCCTTACCATAAAATAATGTTTGTTTTAGTCTCATAATAGAAAAAACATTTTACAAAATATAGACGTTATTTTTTTTACTTTTATTCCTATTGCAAGCACAAAATTTGTTGCAGTTGACACACAGATTTTAATAAATAAATCCGTATGTGCCCTAATACGACCCTTATTGTATGGATTATCGAATAATATGTATTTTCATTTTTCAGAGCAACATATTTGGAATATTTGGTCCAACTAAAAAAGGTCCATTACAGCACATACAGACCATGGCCGATTTTTTAGAAGTTCCACAAATCCTGACTGCAGCTATGGTAATGCAAAATCGGAATTGGTCTGCAGTAAATCTTTACCCGCAGCATATTGCATATTCACAGGTATTTTTACAGTAGTTGGTAACCAGATTTTTTTACAGGGACTGAAATTTGTGTATTTAATATAATGGGCATGCTTTGCTTGTGCGATTTATTAATTTAAACTTTAAAGGAGTTTTAAAACATCAGGATGGTCTATTAACCTTCCACCACACTGGTTTTAAAGAACGAGTGACTTGACCAGAAAATCAGTTTTTCCCATAATAGTTATAAAAAAAGCAAAAGTCTGTGAATTTTGTATGACTAGTATCAAGCATACGGTTGTGTGTAATAGGTACACATACTCTTCTCTTTAATAAGTAGGTCTCTACTCTCGTTACATAATTGGTCTTTCCTTGTACCACGGTGTTTTTCCTGAAAAAATATATATCTTTATCAACCGAGCCAGATTGATACGTACTACGTACCTACGTAGAAAGGCCTTTGTCTTTTAAAAAGGTTCGTTAATTTTTAATTTCAAACCGGTACACGTTTTGCAGTCCTTTGTACCTGAGTAATTTATTATCGTGTGCAAGCTATTTCAACAAAATTGTATATTTTCAGGTTTTCGCCGACATTATAGAAATGAAGGGTTGGACAGAGTTCACCATAATTTATGAAGGCGCTGAACTTTTGCCGTTTGTAGAGAATTTACTCAGCATTCAAGATTTAGATTTAGGAGAGAAAATTCTGATAAATGTTGTTCAATTACCTGATGGCGATGATTTCAGGTAAAAATACATAATTAAATTAAAAAGCTCTAACTCAAATATTTCGAAATAATCCTTACCTATTTTGATTAGATTTTGTGCTTGCATGCAAATGTTATAATTAAGAAAATCATAATCAGGTTGGACAAAGTTCACCATAGCAATCCACACTTTTTTATTTTTTCAGACCTCAATTGCAGGCCATAAAAAGTTCAGGGTCTGTCAACTACATAGTCAACTGCGAAACAGCAAATTTACAAATTTTTCTAGAACAAGCACAGCAAGTTGGTATAATGTCTGATGAACACAGCTACATCATCATGGACCCTGACTTCCAGACGATTGATATCGATCCCTATAAACATGGAGGTTCTAACATCACAGGTAAAGTTTTATTAGATTCTTACAATAGCGACAAAAGAGCCTAATTTTGTAGTCCAGTGGTCAAGTGAAATCTTTATGGCGCTTGCAGAATTGTATAATAGGTTTGTAAAACTTCTCCCTTTTCAACTTTGTTTCTTTTTACCACTGTCAACTTCAACCCTTGCACTTAAATTAATTTTATTTATTAACCAAAAATAGAATAAAATAAATTAAAACTCTAATTATTCATTATTTATTATTTGGAAGAAATCAGTCCAGAAGTGTAAGATAGAAAAAGCCACGGGGAATAAGCGTATACACACAAAAATATACTTTTCATTGCTCATACTCTGAAAGTAGGTCTGAAGTTGCCTGAGGGGCCTAATTGAAAGTAATACTTTCAGCCCTAGGGAGAATCGCTTTCTACTGACAGCTGTCAAATTATAAAAAAAAACAAGTTCTATTTTATTCAACCATGTTCCAACTTTCTAAACTGCAAGGAGGTTGAACCAAATTCCAACTTCTTATTCAGCAAGTAGGTTGGAAACCCATTACAACGGTAAGAAGTTTAAAAACTCTAATTAGAGCGCAATGTTAAATTTAAATAACATAAAGATAGTATTAAATAAATAATATATCTTCTAAATTACTGACAGACTTTACATTTATTACTTCATCAATTTATTAATATTATTATCATTGATTTGTTGTATATTTTAACTGTGTGTGTTTCTTTCTGTTTTAGTATTTAATAATTGTTGATATTTTAATTTGTGAATCCGAATTTTGCATGCCCAAAGGGCGGAATCACAATGGATGTAAAATTATTTCTCTAACAACCCTTGTACATGTGATTGGGCAAATAAATACACTTTGACTTTGACTTTGACTTACTTGATTAATATATAACTTCAACTATTTATTTAAAATAACATCGATTTGAGCAAACAATTTACCATTTTTTAAATTATGAAAATGAAAATAATGGCTGAATAATGCTGGCGAGCCGTAGCCGAAGGCCCGCCAGAGAAAAAGAAAAAAAAAACCGGGAAGGCGGCAATTCAATCTTCATTTTCACAAATTTTTCATTCAATTTTTTATTTTTACTTTCCTTGTATTCGTAATGAAAAGCACAGTGTTTACCTCGGGTGAAAGTCTTTTAAGTCCCTCAAGCTCCATTGGCGCCCTCGCTAACGCTCTGGCGCCAAACCCGTCTCGGGACTCAAAAAACGTGACTTTCAACACTCGGGTAACAATGTACTATTTCATTACTCATACTCTGAAAGTAGGTCTGAAGTTGCCTGAGGGGCCTAATTGAAAGTAAAACTTTCAGCCCTAGGGAGAATCGCTTTCTACTGACAGCTGTCAAATTATAAAAAAAACAAGTTCTATTTTATTCAACCATTTTCCAACTTTCTAAAGTCTTTCTAACTGCAAGGAGGTCGTTGAACCAAATTCCAACTTTTTATTCAGCAAGTAGGTTGGAAACCCATTACAACGGTAAGAAGTTTAAAAAGTCTAATAAGATAACGCAATGTAAAATTTAAATTTAAATAACATAAAGATAGTATTAAATAAATAATATATCTTCTAAATTACTTGATTAATATATAGCTTCAACTATTTATTTAAAATAACATAGATTTGACATTTACCATTTTTTAAATTATAAGAATGAAAATAATGGCTGAATAATGCTGGCGAGCCGTAGCCGAAGGCCCGCCAGAGAAAAAGAAAAAAAAAACCGGGAAGGCGGCAATTCAATCTTCATTTTCACAAATTTTTCTTTCATGTTTTTATTTTTACTTTCCTTGTATTCGTAATGAAAAGCACAGTGTTTACCTCGGGTGAAAGTCTTTTAAGTCCCTCAAGCTCCATTGGCGCCCTCGCTAACGCTCTGGCGCCAAACCCGTCTCGGGACTCAAAAAACGTGACTTTCAACACTCAGGTAACAATGTACTATTTCATTACTCATACTCTGAAAGTAGGTATGAAGTTGCCTGAGGGGCCTAATTGAAAGTAAAACTTTCAGCCCTAGGGAGAATCGCTTTCTACTGACAGCTGTCAAATTATAAAAAAAAACAAGTTCTATTTTATTCAACCATGTTCCAACTTTCTAAAGTCTTTCTAACTGCAAGGAGGTCGTTGAACTAAATTCCAACTTTTTATTCAGCAAGTAGGTTGGAAACCCATTACAACGGTACGAAGTTTAAAAAGTCTAATTAGAGCGCAATGTAAAATTTAAATTTAAATAACATAAAGATAGTATTAAATAAGTAATATATCTTCTAAATTACTATAGTAATATAGCTTCAACTATTTCTATAGAATAACATAGATTTGAGCAAACAATTTACCATTTTTTAAATTATGAGAATGAAAATAATGGCTGAATAATGCTGGCGAGCCAAAGCCGAAGGCCCGCCAGAGAAAAAGAAAAAAAAAACCGGGAAGGCGGCAATTCAATCTTCATTTTCACTAATTTTTCTTTCATGTTTTTATTTTTACTTTCCTTGTATTCGTAATGAAAAGCTCAGTGTTTACCTCGGGTGAAAGTCTTTTAAGTCCCTCAAGCTCCATTGGCGCCCTCGCTACGCTCTGGCGCCAAACCCGTCTCGGGACTCAAAAAACGTGACTTTCAACACTCAGGTAACAATGTACTATAACTTAACTCTGCACGTGATAGACGACGGAAAATATGTAAAAATCGGACAGGAAATATAATATCTTCCTATAAAAAGCATTTATGGGAAAATCGAACTTGCAATGCGTTTGATTTAAGTTCATATTTGTGACATTTACTGTGGTTTTAACATAAGATTTGACAAACAATCCATCAAGATTACAGAATGGTATTGTTTTTCAGGAATACGTTTCTTCGATCCAAGCTTGGAAGCTATTCAAAACTTTATCACATCTGTAAATGAGAAAGTAGTGGAGCTATCTGAGGGACAGATAGAGAACGCAATCACTGAGAATGGTCTGACTTTAGAGCTGGCTTTGGTTAACGATGCTGTTTCATTGTATACGGCGGCGCTGGGCGCGATGGGGCTCGAAGAAGGCGCTAATGTCACTTGCGATCAAGATGAGTCCTGGGATTTTGGATCTACCGTCATTAATTTTGTAAGAAAAGTGAGTAGATTTTTTTTGCGATACATGCAAGCAATTTCTATAATATTTTTTTGTCATGGCATTGAGGGGGTTTACATTGAAAGCTGAAGTTCTTAAGAAATGGTGACCGTCATATAACTGCCGTAATGATGACCTGCCCTTAGGTTTTCTTGTTTATTCAATACTCTTAAAAACATTCCAAGCTCTGCTTAGTTTGGGGCTAGATAGTGTTGTGTGGATTGTCCACATTTTTTTTTATTGCCAGCAATGGCGTAGGTCCTCTACGAAACTTCGTAGAGGTCTCTAGTGGGGATTATAATTATATTCTTATGCAAAACGTGACGTATGTTTTTCTATAGCTTTTGTAAACATTATTTGTCACGTGAACTAGCTTTACAGTGTGCTGTTTTATTTTATATTTAAAACAAATAATGGTGGTTTCAGATGGATATTGATGGGTTGACGGGAGTCGTGCAATTTGATGAAGATGGATTCCGATCTGATTTCGAAATAGATGTACTTGAAGTTATGGCACATGGCTTGGAAAAGGTATAAAAATATTGTTCTATTTACGGTACCAGTATTATTTTTTTGAACAAAGTTTTACCCACATTTGGCCTCTAGCTCAGTTGGTAGTAGCTCTGCCTTCTGCGCCGTAGGTCGTGGGTTCGATCCCCACCGAGAACAAATATTTGTGTGGTGAACATAAATGTTTGTTCTCTTTCTGGGTGTTATATTGTATTCAAAGTATGTATTTACAAAAAAAAAATGTATTCAAGTATTATATCAGCTATCTGGATCCCATATTACAAGCTCTGCTTAGTTTGGGGCTGGGTAGTGTTGTGTGAATTGTCTACAATATTTATTTATTTATTTATTTATTTACATCCGTCTTTTACAAACCGATTAAATGAATTCATTTTTCTTAAAGGTTCGTCCTTTATAAATTTTATCAAAATTGGTTCAGCAGTTTGGTTTTATAGTCGGGTTTTCAAAATATCTTCTCTTTTCTCTTTGCTTTTTTGTTAAAATAAAATATCACTGAGGAATATTGTATTTGGTATAGTAATGTGTAAAATAAAATGAAGGTTGGAACGTGGACCGGAGAAGATGGCTACACTGAAACCAGGACTATAATACCACCAGTCGAGTCTGAAGGTTCGGATTCAATGAAAGGAAAACATTTCATTGTGATCACAGCTTTGGTAAGCTCAAATAATCAGTTGCAAGTACGCATAGCGGTTTTATTACGGCGGCCACTTTTTAGGAACCTGACAATTCAATATTTGCACTAGCTGTTTACCCAGGACTTCCTACGCCCACAACGTATTTATTGATTCTATCTGCTTTACCCTCTTTCACAAAAATACGCGTTCACTTGAGAAACTCCTGCTTGTTTGATTTCGTCGGTTAAAAATTGAATAATATTGACGTAAATCAAATCGTTTGTTTACAAAGTGTTGTATTTAAAAAAAAAAAAATTCTTTCATAAACGTTGTGTTTTTCATATTATCCCAACTAGAACAAATATTTGTGAGGTAAGCAAAGATGTTTGTTCTCTGCCTGGGTGTTATACTGTTTTCTAAGTATATGTTTACAATAAAGAAAGTATATAAGTATTATATTAGCTATCTGGTTCCCACCGTACAAGCCCTACATGTTTATTTCCATCCAAAAGTTGTCTGGAAGAAATCACTATTAGCGATAAGACCGCCCATTGCACCTCTAGTTTATAAGTATTCTCTTAGACATTCTATTCTGTTCTATTCTCTGCTTAGTTTGAGACTAGATAGTGCTGTGTAGATTGTCCAGAATATTTATTTAGTTAATATTGTTTTGTTTCAGAGCGCTCCTTATGGAATGTTAAAAGAGTCTTCTAAAAAGTTAGACGGCAATGACCGATACGAAGGTTTCGGCATCGAAATAATAGACGAATTAGCAAAAATGAACGAATTTAACTACACCTTCGAAATCCAAGCCGATGGTGTATATGGATCCCTAAACTCGAAAACTAAAAAATGGAATGGAATGATGGAGAAAATCATGGATGGAGTAACTATTTTTTACATAGTTGGATAAGTGGTAGAAATGTCTTTGCTTATGTACGGTCGCGGTATGAAAATGTTCGTCACCTTAGAGTCGGTTTTCGCTTGCACCAGTGTCTTGATCATGAACATATTTTGACATATTTTGTCACGCTAACTTATCGGTGTATTCTGTTTATTCAGTTTCAAAAGGTAGTATGTGATCGGGATACGCTGAACAAATAAAGTTGAAAATCGACGAACATTTTCATACCGCCACTATACTCTAATGGAACGTGACCTTATAAAGTTACTAGCGGCCTCCCGCGTCTTTGCTCGCCCCATTCCCGTTATTTTTTTGGATAAAAAGTATCCTATGTCTGACTCTTGGCTCTAAGCTACTTTAAGCGCCCTACCAATTTTCAGCCAAATCGGTCCTGCCGTTCACGCGTGCTGGCCATGACCAAGGGAAATAGAGATTTATTTTTGTATACATAGATTACCCTTTCCAAACTTTGTGAAATTTTAGAAAATTTCAAAATGTTATTTGTCCCTGCACTTATGTGCGTGACGGAGATTTCTTTCTTCTAAATATATAAAACTCTTTCGTTACTGACTGACTGACTGACTCACTGACTGACTGACAATCAACGCACAGCCTAAACCGTTAGTCCTAGAAGCATGAAACTTGGAGGGTATGTTCCTCTTATAGCGTAGAGGTGTACTAAGAAAGGAAATTGGAAAATTCTTTCCCGAAGAGGAGAAAAAGGGGAAAAAAGGTTTAAAGAAAAATCAACACATAGCCTAAACCATTAGTCCTAGAAGCATGAAACTTGGAAGATGTGTTCCTCTTATAGAGCAAAGGTGCACTAAGAAAGAAAATAGGAAAATTATTTCCCTACAAGAAGAAAAAAGGGAAAAATAGTTTAAAGAAAAATCACAAAAAATTGCTTTACAAAATACGCAAAAAAACAGTAAAAAAAAATCTACTACCGCAGCTTCTGGCACCAAATTTGAATACACACAAAAGTTTACATAAACCCCACCGTAACCACAAAGACAAAATCGCGGAAAACACCTATCATACCGAAACTAAACACCGCACCGCTTCAAAAAATGGCTAAAGAACATGCTCAAAACTGTGGTAACCAGCTGGTCATGTCAAATTAAAAAAATCTGATTCGATTATACACCAACACGCATACGAAACCCTAAATTAGCCACTAATACAACATAAAATCACAAAAAATTGCATTACAAAATACGCAAAATATAACCATTAAAAAATTTTCAGCTACCGCAGCATCTGTCACCAGGTTTGAATACACACAAAGGTTTACAAAAAAAACAATGATAATCACTTAGACAAAATTGCGGGAATCATCTATCATACTTAAGCTAAACACCGCTGAAAAAAATCGGCTACAACAGCACTCGCCTTCAAATTCAAATAAACTCTAAAGTACATGCTCTAAACTATGGTAACCAGCAGTTGGTCACGTCAAATTAAAAAAATTGATTCGATTAAACACCAACACGCATACGAAACCCAAAATTAGCCACTAATATAACATAAAATCACAAAAAATAGCTTTACAAAATACGCAAAAAAAAAACATTAAAAAAATTTCAGCTACCGCAGCATTTGTCACCAGGTTTTAATACACACAAATGTTTACAAAAAAACCGATGATAACCACCAAGACAAAATTGCGGGAATCATCTATCATACTTAAACTAAACACCGCTGAAAAAAAACAGCTACAACAGAACTCACCTTCAAATTCAAATACACTCTAAAGTACAAGCTCAAAACTATGGTAACTTGCATTTGATCATGTCAAACTAAAAAAACCAGATTCGATCATACACCAACGAATACGATAGCCCAAATTAGCCACTAAAACAAATCACGAAAACGAGCTTTACAAAATACGCAAAAAAAAACATTAAAAAAATTTCAGCTACCGCAGCATCTGTCATCAGGTTTGAATACACACAAATGTTTACAAAAAAACCGATGATAACCACCAAGACAAAATTGCGGGAATCATCTATCATACTTAAACTAAACACCGCTGAAAAAAAACAGCTACAACAGAACTCGCCTTCAAATTCAAATACACTCTAAAGTACAAGCTCAAAACTATGGTAACTTGCATTTGATCATGTCAAACTAAAAAAACCAGATTCGATCATACACCAACGAATACGATAGCCCAAATTAGCCACTAAAACAAATCACGAAAACGAGCTTTACAAAATACGCAAAAAAAAAAATTAAAAAATTTTCAGCTTCCGCAGCATCTGTCACCAGGTTTGAATACACACAAAGGTTAAAAATAAAACCAAAGATAACAACTTAGACAAAATTGCGGGAATTTTCTATCATACTTAAACTAAACACCTCTGAAAGAAATCGGCTACAACAGCACTCGCCTTCAAATTCAAAGACACTCTAAAGTACATGCTCAAAACTATGGTAACCAGCAGTTGGTCATGTCAAATTAAAAATTCAGATTCGATTATACACCAACATGCATACGAAACCCCAAATTAGTCACTAATATAACATAAAATCACAAAAAATAGCTTTACAAAATACGCAAAAAAAACATTAAAAAAATTTCAGCTACCGCAGCATTTGTCACCAGGTTTTAATACGCACAAATGTTTACAAAAAACCGATGATAACCACCAAGACAAAATTGCGGGAATCATCTATCATACTTAAACTAAACACCGCTGAAAAAAAACAGCTACAACAGAACTCGCCTTCAAATTCAAATACACTCTAAAGTACAAGCTCAAAACTATGGTAACTTGCATTTGATCATGTCAAACTAAAAAAACCAGATTTGATCATACACCAACGAATACGATAGCCCAAATTAGCCACTAAAACAAATCACGAAAACGAGCTTTACAAAATACGCAAAAAAAACATTAAAAAAAATTCTGCTACCGCAGCATCTGTCACCAGGTTTGAATACACACAAAGGTTTACTATAAAACCAAAGATAACCACTTAGACAAAATTGCGGGAATTATCTATCATACTTAAACTAAACACCTCTGAAAGAAATCGGCTACAACAGCACTCGCCTTCAAATTCAAAGACACTCTAAAGTACATGCTCAAAACTATGGTAACCAGCAGTTGGTCATGTCAAATTAAAAATTCAAATTCGATTATACACCAACATGCATACGAAACCCCAAATTAGCCACTAATATAACATAAAATCACAAAAAATTGCTTTACAAAATACGCAAAAAAAACATTAAAAAATTTTCAGCTACCGCAGCATTTGTCACCAGGTTTTAATACACACAAATGTTTACAAAAAAACCGATGATAACCACCAAGACAAAATCGCGGGAATCATCTATCATACTTAAACTAAACACCGCTGAAAAAAAACGGCTGCAACAGCACTCACCTTCAAATTCAAATACACTCTAAAGTACAAGCTCAAAACGATGGTAACTTGCATTTGATCATGTCAAACTAAAAAAACAAGATTCAATTAACACCAACGAATACGATAGCCCAAATTAGCCACTAAAACAAAATCACGAAAAAGAGCTTTACAAAATACGCAAAAAAACATTCAAAAAATTCTGCTACCGCAGCATCTGTCACCAGGTTTGAATACACACAAAGGTTTACAAAAAACCCCATGATAACCACTAAGACAAAATCGCGGGAAGCACCTATCATACCAAAACTAAACACAGCTGAAAAAAATCGGCTACAACAGCATTTACCATCTTTCGAACACACTTTATATAGTTTTGAATGCAAACTCAAAACTAAGGTAACCAGCACTTGGTCATGTAAAACCAACGCATACATAACTCAACTTAGCCACTAAGGCAAATTCACGAAAAATAACTCTCAAAAAATACGCAAAAAACAGTGAAAACATATCAATAGTTGTCCGCTTTCCACCATAAAATAGTTTCTTTTAAACGAACTCAAACTATGACTTTATACTAACCACGCGGACGAAGTCGCGGGTGACAGCTAGTTATAAATAGAATCGTAATTTGCCCAAACAACATGGAGATAGGGTTGTGTAAATATCTAGTCAATTGTTGCCCAACACATCGGTTGGAGTGTCCTTAACCTTTTCATGCTCTTCACATTCTCATGTTGGTTTGATTACAACCTTTGCATTTTGTACTTCAAAACTATTTTAAGAGTTCTACAAAAACATGAATATTCCTTCTCTCCAACCTCTGTTTTTCACCTGTCAAGGTTGGCTAGCATTAAGCTCTCTTTTTCTACAAACGTGTTTTGGTGCAATAAAGAATTAGTTAAATAAATATTTTATCTCCATAAAAATCTGACGAATAATCTATTAAATTACTTTATTTCAGAGAGCTGACTTTGGCATAACAGATTTAACCATAACATCAGCTCGTCAAAAAGCAGTTGATTTTACAAGCCCTTTTATGAATTTAGGAATAACTATTCTGTATAAGAAACCCACAAAGATGCCACCCAACTTGTTCTCCTTCATTTCTCCATTTTCCAGGGGTGTAAGTAAAATTTTATCAATTCATAATCTATTGTGAGCAAAAAAAGCTGACGAAATTCAGAAAATGGAGTAGCGTTGCGAAAGTCATAACTTAAGAGGCCGGCGGAGGGCGAATTTTCATACAAACGTAATACGAAAATTATAACAACTAGTTTAAGCAGATTTTCACTATGTTATTGTAATAACGGTATTTGTATAGTATTTATCTAGGTTCCTGAACAGTTTTTATTTTAAATTACTTACCTTAAATGAAATAAACACCAATCGCATTTTACACATTTTTTTCATTGCAAAATGTGATTGGCGGTAATTTCATTTGAGGTAAGTAATTTAAAAAAAAAAACTGTTCAGGAATCTAGATAAATACTATACAGATACAATTATGACAATAATATAGTGAAAATCTGCTTAAATTAGTAATCATTTTGGTATAACGTTTGTATGAAAATTCGCCCTCCGCCGGCCCCATAATAAGAATTATCTACTAGAGAGAATACGGAAGTTAGTTAGCCTTTATTAACTTTATTAATCTGTTTTTTGATCTGATTTACAAACGGAAAGTCTGCTAAATTGCAGCAGTTTCTGATATCGAAATCCTTAAACCGATTTAAAAACAATGACCGTCCTATTTTGTGTAGGTTTGGACATGGTTGGCGTTAGCATACGTTGGAGTATCAGTACTGCTATTTGCCCTGGGAAGAGTAGCACCTGAAGAATGGCAAAACCCATACCCATGTATTGAAGAGCCAGAAACGTTGGATAACCAGTGGACATTTGCAAATTCTTTCTGGTTTACATTGGGCAGTGTGCTGACTCAAGGATCTGAAATTGCACCGATGTAAGTACAAAATCTTTCAGTGTTACTGTAGCTTTCCACCAAATTTAGACTAGTGTTTTTTTAAGAAAAGTAAGACTATTTTGTTTGAAGCGATTGTGTAGTTATGTTAGAATCAAAACTTTGATACGAGTATACAACAGCGATCACAATATCCTGCAACCTATCTGTTGCCATACTAGTTTTTCAAAGTGAAGTTTCTATTTGCTATCTCATGTTTATTACATCAGCATTCTGTCTTGTTACAATCGATCTGAAAGATTCAGCTTGAAAACAACTTGAGGTCAAATATAAGTTTTGTTTCAATTCGTCTTTTATTGCAGCTTATATATTTATTAAAATAATGTCAAAACTGACATTTACGACTAGGTTTTGATTGCAACAAAAGAACGAACTTTTAATAATAGCAACAAAATACCTGAAGATGTTTCAAAAGTTATGTTTATTATAGAGCTGTGTCTACACGAATGGCTGGCAGTATGTGGTGGTTCTTCACACTTATTATGGTCTCCTCCTACACTGCAAATCTTGCTGCATTTTTAACTGTTGAATCCAAGTTTTATGCTATCAAAACTGTACAAGATTTGTCTAATAATCCATATGGAATTACATACGGAGCTAAGGCAAATGGTGCTACTTTCAATTTTTTTAAGGTACGGACACATTTTTATAATTGAGGGCATTGTGTTTAAAAAATACTTATTTACGTATTTTTTTTAAGGAATCGGATAACTTACTATACCAAAAAATGTATAAGTACATGGAAGACCATCCCGAACACCAGCCGGCAACAAATGATGAAGGATTAGAGAAGTAAAAACGAATAAACACAAAAATATTGATAGATTTTACAAACTTACTTGGAATAAATAGTCAAAATAAATATATTTGAAGTAGGTAAATATGAATTTGTTTTCAGAGTCAAATCAGACCAAGAAAACTATGCGTTCCTGATGGAGTCGACATCAATCGAGTACATGGTTGAGAGAAACTGTGACGTAGCACAAGTTGGTGGTCTATTGGACAGCAAAGGTTATGGCATTGCTATGAAGAAAAGTGAGTCTACAGATTTTAAACTATTCCAAGAAATAGCTGATTTTACACGATCCTCGCTCCAGATTTCAGTGTACTTACGTGGTAACATGTGAAGAAAATTGTTCGCATCTTGCACAAGTTGCATTCATTTTAGTAGGTCACGCAACCTTAGCACAAGTTCCTGGCATTATTGCTTTTTTTTTACTTCCTCGTGGTAGGTAGGTACTTTGTTACTGACTGGCCTCTCAGCTCAGTTGGTAGTAGCTCTGCTTTCTGAACCCTAGGTCGTTGGTTTGATCCATACCGAGAACAAATATTTGTGTGCTGAACACAGATGTTTGTTCTCTGTCTGGGTGTTATAGTGTATTCTAAGTATGTACCTATTTACAAAAAAATTATATATACAAACATTAAATCAGCTATCTGGTTTCCATAGTACAAGCTCTGCTTAGTTTGGGGCTAGATAGTGTTGTGTGGATTGTCTATTATATTTCTTTATTTATTGTGAAATTCAGGGAAATTTGATTTAATTTTTTTAGATTCTCCATACCGCCAGCCGATGAGTGAATCAATTTTACAACTGCAAGAACAAGGAGTAATAACCAAATTGAAAGATAAATGGTGGAAAGAGAAAAGAGGTGGAGGTGCATGTGCTGTAAGTTATTAGAGATAAACTTTGTGCTATGAGGTTTGTAGCGGATGTGAAATGATAGCATTTGATCTCGAACTAGGTTAAACTTTATTATAACTTGTAACCGGCATCATAATTATGCTAGTTTCGAACGTTTAGTTAGATTTGCTTTTTCTGCCGGGAAGCACAGCATTACTGTGTTTCGGTTTGAAGGGTGTAGGTGCCGGTAAAATTAATGGCATGTGAGGCTGAACATCGGTACGCCTCAAGTTGATGGGCGCAGGGCAGTGTATAACAAGGCAACGTTCCTGATGTGCGTGACTTACGTGGCAATGCTTTGTTATAGGCGATGGTTACCACTTAACATCATAGTGGGGGTCATATGCTCTTCTACCTAGTAGCTAGCCAATTTTTATATCTTCACATTGTTTTGCGAGTCTCAAATCTTCATATACCTTTATGCACCCTGTTTGCATCATAGTTTTTTTTTTTTTTGTGTTTGTGTTTATTCAACCAACTTTTTTCATTTTATTTAATATGCTTGTTCCATCAGCTAATTGTATAAAAAAGACGTTGATGGAGATATTTTTGATTGCCAACCTTTGACATAGTTGTGTTGAAGTATATCTTAGATTCAAGATATTTGGTCGGGTTTTTCTCATGGTTAAAGATTCCAGTGATAATTATTTTTATTATTTTCTCTATAATTTTTCAATACCTTTAAGGATGATGATGACGGTGGATCTGAAGCTCAGCCTCTTGTCCTGGCGAATGTCGGTGGAGTGTTCATTGTCCTCGTGGCCGGCTCCGCTATGGCCATTGTCTGCGCTTTCTTTGAAATGGTCTTCGAAGTCTGGATGGTCTCTCACAAGATGAAGGTTTGTACTATTTTGACTATCCCATTTTTTATGATACAAATGTATAAAACTTTTTGCATAAAGTTCTGAATTCATAGTCTTTATTTAAACCGACTGATCCGTTTAATTTATTGGGTACTTTATTAAAAATTTGAAACGTTAGAATAGAATGGAAAAGGCATGAACCCGTGTGAATTTGTGGCTGTTTGACTCATTTTCAGATTGTATTACGTGATACTTTATTATTGTACCTTTATTTCCAAGTTTTGATTGATGTACGAAAAATCAGACTAATGATTGTATTTCCTTGACCACCAGAAATGCATGACCCCGTGTAACCCCCAAAATGCATGGTCGAGTTCACCCTTTCTACGCCCAATTAGGGATCTATCGATTTGCAATTACTGGATATTGGCGAGGTGAGTACTGCTGACTTCATTTTCTGTTTGATTTTCATTTGAGTTTACCATGGTCTTGCTGGTATTATCTATGTTATTCAATGAAGTTCATCCAAATCAATACAGAAAGGTGGACATTTTGAAACAGCACCGCTTAGCTCCAAAGACTAATGAACGATATCCCTCTGACGTAAATACATAAATACATTTTCAAGTGTTAGCCTTGTAAGGATCAAGAAAGAGGAGAGATTACCACAATAAAGAAAGAGTTGAAGCATCGTATTCATTTCCAGGTGTCATTCATAGAAGAGTTGGTAGCCGAGTTGAGGTTCATCTTCAGCTTCAGTGGCGATACCAAACCAGTACGCCACAGAGAGTCCACTGGCAGCGGCTCTGCTGGTTCCAAGAAAGTAGAAGCTGAGGAAGAGAAAGTTGACAAAGAAGAAAGACTTGCTGAAGCTGAGTCGTTGAATATTGAAGATGAAGACCTGGCGCCAACACCTCGGTCGCACAGATCTACGTATTCTCGACACACGTTGCATCTAAGCAGAAGGCAAAGTAACGCCGTACAGATGGCAAGAATGAGGAAGCATAGTTTTAAGAGTTAAATGATTACTGGCTCTGCGTTGTGTATTGTTGTATAAAGTTAAAATGATGTATTTGTAGGATTCAATATGAGCTCAAAAATGACTCTGGCTTTGTATTTTTGTCACTATCCATAGCTTAAACAGATTGGGTCTTATTAATAATCCTAGCGTAGCGTTGGACTGGTTGATCCGTGTTTTGTCTCTTGCATTGACATGCAATTGTCAACTCGAACAAATGTGACAAAACATGATTTAACTACTCCAGCCTTGCGCCAGGATTATTAATAAGACCCATTGAGTGTATTATTTCCCAATACTTTCAAACATAACTCTTTGCGTCCTCTCTTATGAGTATGCATTTTACAGCTGTTATACCTTCGCGGTTCTTATATTCTACGTGACCGTTAGTAACACTTGGATCCTCGTCCGTCAAATACGCTTATTTCTTGCAGATAACTGGCGTCAGATAACCAGTAATCCCATACCTCATTTAGCTAATGTGACTCATTGTTACATCAGCTAATGGGAGGATATTTGACGGATAACGATCAGTAGTGCTACTAACGAACACGCGTTTATAGAAACAACCTTAGCAGGTTAGTGACTTGAAACTAAGGAGGTAATTACATAGAGGAAACCTTCGAATATTAAATTGCGTGGCAAGATCTCTCGATTAATAAATGTCCACCTTCCCTGATGGACTCCGTTTATCACGACGGCTTGAAACTAGATTCTGTAGCTAACTAGTAACTTTATCCACACTTGACCTATGTGTGGATTTTGACCTGATTCAGCCGCGACAGAAATTATAGTTTAATATCGAGCAGAAGTTTCACTCTAGCGCGGGACAACTAAAACAGATAAGAGATTACCTACGTTGTGCTGTGTAGTTTTAATGAATTCTAAAGCTAAGATACTGCTTCTATTCCTGATATCATAAAAAATTTGTAAAGGAAACAATTTTTCTTTGTTTATTTTCCTTGTTTCCAATCTGTTCAGCCATTTCAGATTGATTTGGCAACTAATAAATAATGTAAGAGAACATTAAAGTTTTTAATTTCTGTTATTCTGTTTTTATAATTTTTATTATCTTACTTATGTATGTATAATACTTAACGTTGAATTAATAAAATATTAGAAGAAAATAAAGTTTTCAATTGTAGCAAAGGTGCATTCATCTTCTAGTTTTGGTTGATAAATTCAAAAAAGAAAACTAAACCCATTTGGCACTTGCTTTCTGCTCATGAACTAAATCAATGGTGCTGTGATACTTCATTTTCCTCAGAATTGCTAGAGTAAAATTTCATCTGGGGATGCTATAACCCCATATTGCACACACAAGGCCTCCTTTCGCACAACTGATCTGAGTGGCCCAGGCCATACAGTTTACTACTAGCGTTAGTTAATTACAAGTGTTTGAGAAATGTGGGCTGCTCTGTCCTTGTAACGTGTCCAGTTGAAGAGGGTCCGTAATGAAGCCCGCTTGATTGAGAGATGGAATCTACGGGAAATTCACAGAGGTCAATGTAATAAGTAATCCTCTAGTTTTTCCTACGAAGTGGTTGTATAGTCACTGTCTATGCTGGTTTGATTAAATATGCCTCCAACCATCCAGCCCATACGTTCACCCACTTACTGCTTAGTATTTATAGGGAGATATCAATTTTGGTTTATAATTATTTAACTAATAAGTAAATACTCCTTGTAGTCTGATGATCTATCTTGCGTTCGTGCGATAAGTATTTTTAACCAACTCAAAATAAAAAAGGTTCTCAATTCATATACAGGGTGTCCCATAAGTCAACGTCCAGCCGAACACGGACGATAGGCCAAGTAGGTGATGTAATTACCTGAAATGAAATGTTGGCCAAAACTCCACGATTTCATTGAAAACTGAGGCAGTTATGGCTTAATTTTGAATTGTTATTTACAGAAGGGTTATTCATGCTTACGTTGCAGAAAAAAGTTTCATGAAAAATTAATATTTGTGGTCATAGGACTTAAAAGATCATCACAGGGTGTCAGTTTTTCCTGTTTTACTAAAATATTCATAACTCGAAAGATACATAACAAATATTTTTTTTTATATTTTTCTGATAACTGTCATGACTTGGCGCATCACCCGTTTTCAGCTGGACGTTGACTTATGGGACACCCTGTATATTTTTTTTTATACCTCGTCATTTATGTACCGATTTTAAAAAAATATGATACCTGAAATGTTATACTTCTAGAATGGTCCTATAGACATTTCATCAACATCGGTTCAGCGGTTTGGCCATGAAGTCGGTTTCTCAAGTTTTTGAAACTTGTTATTAGAAAAAAGATTATATGGTGTTAAAAATTGTATGTGTACCTACTAAACCATTATTAGCTCTATTCTTTCTATGTCTATTATGATGAGGGCTCTTTTTTAAATTTATAAAATCAACATCTTAGAGGTTCTTGTTTTGCTGACTCGGAAACTTTATGAGTGATTACGGTCTAAGGTCAGTGTCCAGTGTCACATGCCAACACTGAAATAATGATGGTGTAAACGCTGAAATAGTTTATCACTATAGCCTTTAGAAGTCCACTACTGGATATAGACCTCACACAATACATAGGGAAATTAATTATAAACAAAAATAAATGTTGTGGACCCACACACCACACTAGTCCCAAATTAAGCAGAGCTATGGAAACCAGATAGCTGAATTTAAATACATACTTAGAATACAATATAACACCCAGACAGAGAACAGTCATCTGACTTCACCACGCAAATATTTGTTCTCCGTGGGGATCGAACCCACGACCTACGGCGCAGAAGGCAGAGTTACTATCAACTGAGCTGAGAGGGTAGTCAATTAAAAGGAACTCAAATAAAACAATCATTTTAATGAGCATATAATATCATTTTTGTTTGAATTATTATAAAAAAGACTTTGCATACTGTTTCTTTTTTTCAGCTTATTATTAGCTTGAATGAATTATTAAAATGATAAGATGTTATAAAATGATGACGAGTTTTTGTAAATAAATAAGAAACGATTACAAGCTTCGATGAGTAAAGCCTGGGTTTTACCTGAAAAATTGATCATTACATGCCTACTATGCAAACTTATAGCAAACTAGCGACCCGCCCCGGCTTCGCAATACTCAATACATTTATTGTATAAACATGGTTTAGTTTAGGTACATACATAGTTCTTAGGTGTAAGTCAGTATCACATGGACCCTGTGAATAGGGTAAAGCAACATGGAGGTAGGTCGCATGGGTGCAAATGTGCAATACTGATACTAAATATACCTTTATACTACAGAAGAAAAGCGCAAAAAAATGTGTAGATAGAGTAATTCAAGAGAAAGGTTTATAGGTATAATACATGCATAATATTGTAGAGCAGAGAAACTATAATAAATTTAGAGGATTCTAATGTGAGAGATCTCATTAGAAACCTCTAAATTTATCAGTGTTAGAAAAGCGAATAAAAATGTGATCTCTCACATTAGAAACCTCTAAATTGATCATAGTTTCTCTATAATATTGTGCATGTATTCTACATATAAATCTTCATCTTGAATCATTCTATCTATTTTAAAAAATCGCTTCAAATCCGTTGCGTAGTTTTAAAGATCTAAGCATACATAGGGACAGACAGCGCCAGCGACTTTGTTTTATACTTATCTAGTGAAGGTAACGGCTTAATACCAACCTTTGAAAACTAAGAGGGGTATTCATGTGGATAAACTATGTAAATCACTTTATAGTGGCTCTATCCTCCGCACTTGTGTATTCTGCTTCGTTATCGGAAAGAGCTTGGGTTTTATGTATGAGAATAAAAATGTTGTACTACCTATAAATATTACATACTGCGCTTCCGTTAACATATTTGCTTATAGAAATCGTTTGACTAGACTGTTAAAAATTATCGTGCTACGATTAATTAGCTTTATGCATAAATAAATAAATATATCTGTGGACAATCCACACAACACCTATCTAGCCCAAAATTAAGCAGAGCTTGTACTATGGGAACCAGATAGCGGATATAACACTTACGTGCATTTTTTTGTCAATACGTACTTTGAATAAAATGTAACTCCCAGACAGAGAACAAACATATGCGTTCACCATGCAAATATTTGTTCTCGGTGGGGATCGAACCCACGACCTACGGTGCAGAAGACAGCTATAACATCTTAGCTGAGACGCCAGTCACGTACGAAAAGGCTAATAATGAACATACTTATAAATCGGTTTAATAAATTAATTGTATCTAAGTCCTATAAGTTTATGTTATCATCGCCTTATATACGTATAAAGCAGACATTCCTAATTCCTATCACGTTATTTCATCGATTTGTTACCAATTAATTTCCATTTTATCGACGAACTTAGCTGTAAGACCTTCTCTTAGCAAAAGCTACAGTCAAACTTCGTGAAGAATGTCTAGAACTGTGTGAGTGACAGGTTTTGCGACTGCTGTTAGACTTGTCAGTGCGGATGGAGGGGAGAGACATCACCTCGTCTTTCCCTTCGATTTGAGCGAGTGCTTCATCACTACCGTCAACTGGCTTCAGTTTTCTCTTCACAGGTTTCACACTGCCACTGAATTTTAGTGCGAATTTCAGCTCCTCCACTAGCTCGTGTTTGAATGTGGTCTGAAAAATCTTTTTTTTTTTAAACTTGTCGAATCAAACGCGCAGCGAGGAGTTAAGTCCAGTTATACACTATTAATAATCCTGGCGTAGCGTTGGACTAGTTGATCCGTGTTTTGTCTCTTGCATTGACATGCAATTGTCAACTCGAACAAATGTGACAAAACACGATTTAACTACTCCAGCGTTGCGCCAGGATTATTAATAACATCCTAGGGCCCGTGGTGCTTGAGTCTGAGTCGAGCCTTAGGCATAGATTTTTGTCATTTTTCATTGGAGAACTGTCAAAAAATCTATGCTTGAGAGTATTTGAGGCTTGACTCAGACTTAATCACTGTTTATGAATACGGGGTCTCATAGATTTTTATCATTTTTCAATGTCAAAAAATCTATGCTTCACAGTGCTTGAGTAGAGGAATTAGTAAACACCAGTTGCTCTTGCCGTTTATAAATCATCTACAATCAATGCAAATGCCTATTGACCTGTTTTACTTATTCATAAAACAATTTTTTACTTACACCATACTTAACGGTCCGCTTAAAGACTCCCCAGAGCATATCCAGTGTGGAAATGAATAAGCCGACCAGACAGCCACCACCGAGCACCACAAAGGCTCCCAGCATATTTTTCATGCCTAGTTGTTTTGGCTCTTCGTCATGTTTTTCCTGTAGACCAAAATTACAAGTTTTAAAACTCTTTAAAGCTTTCGTCCCCATTTTTGCTTGCGCGGTATACCACGCTTGTAGGACTCACGTTTCAGCATGATGCAATCATTAAGAGGGCATCACACAGGCGACTCCATACAAACGTAGTCCCCTATTTCCTCCCTGGATAATGCCTCTAGAGTAACCATTTTTTCTCATAAAATCCAAATCTGCTATATACGTGCTCGTATGTTTTCCCTTTTTTCAGAAACTTATTGATAAAGAAAATATGACCCTCATATGATTTATATGAAATATGAATTGGAGGTGATATTTTCTTTATCAATAAGTTTCTGAAAAAAAGTAAAACATACGTACGTATTATATAGCAGATCTGGATTTTATGAGAAAAAATGGTTACTCTAGAGGCATTATCCAGGGAGGAAATAGGGGACTACGTTTGTATGGAGAGTCGCCTGTGTGATTCCCTCTTAAGACGTTTTTTTGCAATGATAGTCATTATTTAGCAAATTCGCTAAAATAATAGATAATCAAACACAAGCCATGTGTTTTTAAAGATGTTGTCGACATTTTTAACACTTCTTTAGTGCGTTGTAGATTGCAGTAGCTATGAAATGCACTAACTTGAAATCTTAGTTGTAAGCGGCTCCACCTTCCAATCTTTAGGCCGTGTGTTCAAATATGAGTTTTTCTATTATGTGCACTACGCCAGCACTCTCAAACGGCGAAAGAAAACATCGTAGGTAAACCGGCATGTCGTAGAACTTAATAAGTTCAATAATATGTTTCTAGTGTACAAAAGTAGCTTCTTTGAGACGTTCTATATAAATCCTTTAACCACCCTAGTTCGAAAAGTTTTTAAGTGCACATTTTTTAAGATGCCCCTTAAATACTTTCACCGCATTTGCATTGGTTCGAAAGAACTAGTCAAGAAGATGAAGTAGGAAGTAGCGTTGCTCGGTTGGTCAGTGAGTGTTCAATTTATCGCGCTGAGAGATGAGGAATTCAAGATTCCCTATTACGAGCCTCAACAATAAGCGTCGGGAGGCTGCCGGTCAGGAATGTGAGGCTTTGCGGGTTTTATGCAACTCACGGTATTTAATTACAGAAGTGTATGTATAATAATATAGACTTACACAAACATTGCTTTTGAATAGTATTTAAATTATATTTTTTTTTAAAATCACAAGTCTATTTATTTTTCTGAAGCAAGTATTGTAATTAAATTAAATAATCTCCCGGAGATTCTAGCTTCGCCAGGTTCGGTGATTTAGTCAATAAAATTGCAGACCAATTTTGAAATTTATTTAAAAATAAAAATAATACTTACATAATTGCAATATTTGCTTCAGATAAATAAATAGGCTTGTGACTTCAAAACATTGGTATAATATGCTTTCGAAGTTGACCTATTACTATGCCACCAGAGTCTTGGGGACACTTCTGGCACTTGTTTTAACGGTTTGCAGATAGCTCAACTGTTTCGTGTGTATTTTGTACATTTAACAAGGCTATGCAAAAAAACAATTCCGACTGAAAGACAAAACTTGCTAATTGTACTTTATTTATAATTAATACAAGTATTTACAAACTAACACACGAAACAGTTGAGCTAGCTCTAGAGTATAGATCGTTTGTAACGATCTGCAGATAGCTAAACTGTTAATAATGCCGTATATATATGCATTTTCATTATTTTATTGATTTGTTGACTTACGGCACATTTTCCACCGCCGTGTTTTTCTTTCCACCAAATGTTTTTCAACTTTTGGATTTCTCCAGTTTCTTTCATTTTCAATAATGCATCATCAATATATACTTTGTAAGGGGAGCCTGCAAACAAATGAATTTGGTTGCTGATCTGAACTGTTCTTCCCACTTACAGTAGGCCTACCACAAGTTCTGTCTGGCTGTCTCTGGCTCTGGTTTGAGTCTGTGTAAGTGTTGACTAAATAAATCCTACGTCGAAACGTCACACACACGGGTGAGCACTTACACAGACTCAAAACCAGAGCCAGACAGAGTTTGTGGTAGGCCTACTGTTTATTACAGATTTAATTTTTAATAGTAATTTTTAAACTTTTGCGATCATCATAACACATACTTAATCTATTACAAGTATTTATTGCGTAAATTACACCGTATTATTGCCTTACTTTGTTTATTTTCCCGACCAATAAAGAAATTTACGCGATAAATACCCGTGTATTCAGTATTAATTTATAATGTACGTTTTATTTAAATAAATTTATCAAATAGCTTTATTAAATATTAATGGTTACCTTTTTTCATTCCAATTCCGTAACTTTTAGAGTCAAGTAAATCACCGACTTGCAACAAATCACAGTGTCTCTCCGTAGTATATTCAATCGACGTAGATTCCATGAAAAATGCGAAAGCAGAAGTTTCAGCTCTGAAAATACATAGTCCATTATTATTAATTTGATCAGCTCTAAAAAAAAGTGGCAAATAAATAAGATAAATAAATATTGTGGACAATCCACAGAACACTACCTAGCCTGAAATTAAGCAGAACTTGTACTATGGGAGCCAGATAGCTGATAATATAATACTTATATATGTACATATTTTTTTGTAAATACAGGTTGTCCCATAGGTCAACGTCCAGCCGAATACGGGTGATGGGCCAAGTCATGACAGTTATCAGAAATATATAAAAAAGCAGCCAAGTGCGAGTCGGACTCGCCCATGAAGGGTTCCGTAGCATCAATTAACATAATATAAAGGTTTTTGTAGTTCGTCGAAAGGTAAATTGCGGTTTACGATTTATGACGTATAAAAAAAAAACTACTGACTAGATCTCGTTCAAACTAAATATCGTTGGAAGTTTACATAGTAATGTACAACATATATTTTTTTTGGATTTATCATTCTCTTATTTTAAAAGTTAGAGGGGGGGGGGACCAACTTTTTTATACTTTGGAAGTGTCTCTCGCGCAAACTATTCAGTTTAGAAAAAAACGATATTAGAAACCTCAACATCATTTTTGAAGACCTATCCATAGATACCCCACACGTATGGGTTTGATGAAAAAAAAAAATTTGAGTTTCAGTTTCACGTATGGGGACCCCCAAAATTTATCGATTTTTTTCTATTTTAGTGTAAAAACCTTAATGCGGTTCACAGAATACATCTACTCACCAAGTTTCATCAGTCTAGCTTTTATGGTTTCGGAGAAAAATGGCTGTGACACGGCCGGACAGACAGGCAGACAGACAGACAGACAGACATGACGAATCTATAAGGGTTCCGTTTTTGCCATTTGGCTACGGAACCCTAAAAAATATATTTGTCATGTAACTTTCGAGTTATGATTATTAAAAAAAAAACAGGAAAACCTGACACCCTGTGATGATCTTTTAAGTTCTGTGACTAACAAATATTACTTTTCGTCAATTTTTTTTTCTGCAATGTAAGCATGAATAACCTTTCTGTAAATTACAATTCAAAATTAAGCCATAACTGCCTCAGTTTTTAATAAAATCGTGGAGTTTTGGCCAACATTTCATTTCAGATAATTACATCACACAGCTTTAACCGTCTGTACCGCAAAAAAAATGTACTACACTATCATGGCAAGTAACTTTAAAAGATGGCGCCAGAATTTCAAAATGGTATGATACTTGCTAGAATACTCCTTAGTTTTGGAAATAAAAAATGCTTTTTTAAACTAAACCGGATTTCCAATCAATTTTATTTCATTAGATAAAATGTTTGTACCCTTTAAATCATGGACTTAATATGCCTACGCTGCGTTTTTAAGTTGCTCACAATTTACAGGGACATGGTAAATACTATTTCGACAATGCAAGTAAAAAGATAGAGCCACCATCTTGTCGAAAGAGTAATAACCAACCATGGGTGTTCAAGTAATTTGTTAGTTTTAGGTGAAAGTTTGAAAGAAAATTCAATCATATGATTTCTTCAATCGTGATTTATATTATATATATAAATCAGAATCGTTCTTCCTGGAAATGTGTAGGGGAGGCCTATGTCCAGCAGTGGACTTCTTCAGGCTGATGATGATGATGATGATATAACTCACTTACATAAATATAATCACTTACATACACACAATATATATAACCTATTAATATTTAATACCTTGCAACTCCATGATCGTTTTCTTTCACCAACCAGTTATTAGCTAGCATTTTTTCATACATAGCTTTAAAATCTGGTTTATTCGAATACTGAAAAAAAGACGTTATATTTTTAGTTCATAACTAACACTTACAAATTATATGAATCTATACTGATACATAGATCAATACTATCATAATTCATAACGCACATAATGCTAATACAGAATGAAATAACAGAGAAGAGAAAAATATTTTTAAGGCATAAGGCCACATTCTTTTAAATTTTTTACTAACTTCAAGTCTGTATGAGTTGATAATGAAAAATGTTTGTGTAAAAATCTTAAGCGGTTCACAGAATACATCTACTCGCCAAGTTTCAGCAGTCTAGCTCTTATACGGTTTCGGAGAAAAGTGGCTGTGACATACGGGCGGACAGACAGACAGACAGACATGACGAATCTATAAGGGTTCCGTTTTTGCCATTTGGCTACGAAACGAATTAAGAACTTCCTCTTTTTAGGGTTCCGTAGCCAAATGGCAAAAACGGAACCCTTATAGATTAGTCACAGCCACTTTTCTCCGAAAAAAAACAAACTGAATAGTTTGCGCGAGAGACACTTCCAAAGTGGAAAAAAGTTGGTCCCCCCCCCCTCTAACTTCTAAAATAAGAGAATGATAAAACTAAAAAAAATATATGATGTACATTACTATGCAAACTCCCAACGATATTTGGATTTAACGAGATCTAGTCTGTAGTTTTTTTTTATACGTCATAAATCGTAAACCGTAATTTACCATTTAAAGAACTACAAGAACCTTTATATTGATGCTACGGAACCCTTCATGGGCGAGTCCGACTCGCAATTGGCTGCTTTTTTTCTTTTTAATGTTTGTTATCCCATGACTTCGTCATTTAGAAACCGATTTAAAAAAATCTTTAACTGAAAGGTTCCTTTCAGATTGGTCCCATAGAAAGTTCATCCAAATCTGTTCGGCAGTTTCGGTTTCTCAAGTTTTTAAACTTATTTCGTAGCTTATTCCTGTGTTTCGGTTGGAAAGGTGTATGTGACGATGATATTACTGGCACGTGAGGCTGAACATCAGTATGCCTCAAGCTGATGGACGCAGGGAAGTGCACATTCCTGACGTGCGTGACCTACAAGGCAACTATTTGTTATGGCCGACGGTTGCCATTAAACATCAGGCCTATCACAAGCTCTGTCTGGCTCTGTCTCTGGCTCTGATTTTGAATCTGTGTACGCGATTTTGAGTCGCTCGACAGTGTATAATACTGTGTGTGTGACGTTTCAGCGTAACAACCAGAGCTAGAGACAGAGCCAGACAGAGCTTGTGGTGGACCATATGCTTGTTCCATTAACTGGTTGTAGGTATAAAAAGAAGCTTTTATAGATATTTTTTATCATCTCACTCGGAAGAAGTTGATCGTGGAGCCGCGGTCCTTAGATCCGTACTGAATTGACTTATGCTTATAGAGATCGTCGACAGTCTCAAAGGGCAGGTCATTTTTCTCGATCGTCAGAAAAGCAACCAATGTGCCCACGTAGGAAGCCACCATGACCAGTGTGAAAAACCACCAGATACTTGTAATCATACGGGGTGCTAAGGCACTGAAAAAAAAAATATGAAAGTCTTCTTCTGATCGTGTCACCGGTTCTTTTGAACCAAGTGTGGTGAATGCATTTTAAGTGCGCCTTAAAGGGGCTTCTTTCGTGCACTTGACACATATTTTCAAACTTTTTAGGTTAAACATACCGGTTTCCTCACGATGTTTTCCTTCACCGTTTGAGAGCATTGGTGACCTAGCATTGGTTTGGGAGTATTGGTAGCGGCCCCGCCTTCCAATCCTAAGGTCGAGGGTTCAAATCCAGTTGTGTACTAATGAGTTTTCCAGCCCAAAAATTTATGTATAGTAACGGAATGAAAATGTTCGTTGATTTTCAACTTGATTTGTTCAACGTATTACGATCACACCTTTTAAAACTGAATAGACAGAATACACCGCTATGTTAACGTCACAAATTATGTCAAAATGTGTTCATGATCAAGGCACTGGTGCAAGCGAAAACCGACTCTAAGGTGACGAACATTTTTATACCGTGACTGTACCTACACTATACCAAGTGTTCTCAAACGGTGAAGGATTATTTGAAAGTGTTTTGGCACGACGAATTAACAAAGATCACTTTGAAATGTTTGGAGACTAAGGCCCGTATTCAGAAACAGTGCTTGAGTCTGATTCTAGACTCAAGCACTTTCAAGCATAGATTTTTTGAAAGTTATCCATTGAAAAATTACAAAAATCTATGCTTGAGACTCGACTCACACTCAAGCACTGCTTCTGAATACGGGCCAATTATATGAGTAAAATATAAAATCAAATTGAAATTGATAAACTAATCGATAATAATGGATTTAAACGTTCAAAAAAAAACCTTGAAAGGAAGATTGTGATCGAAATAAATAAATAAATATTGTGGACAATTCACACAACACTATCTAGCCTCAAATTAAGCAGAGCTTGTACTATGGGAACCAGATAGCTGATATAATACTTATATACATTTTTTTGCAAATACATACTTAGAATACAATAGAACACCCAGACACAGAACAAACATCTGCGTTCACCACACAAATATTCAGTGGGGGATCGAACCCACGACCTACAGCGCAGAAGGTAGAGTTACTACCAACTGAGCTGAGAAGCCAGTTGAAATGGAAAGTCTTTGCCCAGAAGTGGGACGATAAGAGAAATACTCACATAGGAGCAATTTCAGATCCTTGCTGCATGACAGAGCCTATGATGAGCCACAAGGAGTTGGCAAAGCTGAACTGATTGCTGAGCTCTTCAGGGGACTCTATGCAAGGCACCGGGTTCTGCCACTCCTTGTTGGAGATCCGACCCACGAATATCATGACCACGCCGAGACTGACCTGGATTAGGACCATGTTGATCCAAACCTATGTAACAAAGAATACATTCAAAAACGTGAGTATAACGGGGCTGCACTGACCGCTGCGCCATCGGATTCTAATCACACTCGACGAATAACTCTTAGGGACTGTTCGGCACTAACGCGACCGTGGCTTCATCTACAGGTTTGACTTTAAAGTCAACTACTTACCTACCTGCTCGATAACCAAAGTTGCATTCAGTTGAATCGACGAGAGATGTCACCTTGCTTTTTCATAACTTTTTAGGAAATCACAAAGATTTTTATAATGTCCCAAAAGTTAAACTTTGTCATTTCCTTAAGTGTAGTAAACACTATAACAGCAATAAAAAAAAAAATACGGGTTGCACTCCGGGAGTGCCGGCAGAAGTGAAAACTTGATTATTAACGTTGAGCATGTTTGATATTTTGGAATGGTTAGGGGGGGCTTGTTTGTTATTTGGCACGCTGTAACATACACGAACATTCGCGCAAGCGCCCTGCGCTGCCTAAACGAAACAGTAGGCCCAGGCATACATTTTCGCCGCGCCGTAGAGAGGGGATAGCTGTCTACTCTCCATCCGTCTTACGCTTTTTCGATCAGGTCACGTGTCCTGACGCGCTGACGCGAGTTTAAGATTTTATACCCATTACAGAAAAAGTGCTCAACGCCGCTAAAGAAGTTTTCACTTCAAAAATACCTCTTTAGAAAACACTGCCAAGAAAGAAAACATTTCAGGTGGCTGCTTGCTGGGCTGCTTGTACAGGATACCGATGCCCAAAGTCATGAAAGGAGTGGAAAAATCGATGCCGGATTGACGTTCCGATGTCATTGTAAAGTCACAAAGAGCCAAATCAGCTTGCTGTGCAGAGAAAAGAAAATTAATAGCCAGTAGAAAGATTTGTTTTCTGTCATTTTGGGAAGTCACATAGCTTTTTCATTTTAATTGTTATTGTGGTGTTATTTTGAGTTATGTTGTGTAATTTCAGTGGTATTTTAAACAACATTACTTGAGGTCTTAGCTTAAAGTGTGAGCAGTTGGAATGAAAGTGTATTATGTGATATCCTGATTTGGCCGAAAACATTTCTGACGGTTTGAAAAAAAACCGCCACCATTTTGTTTTCAAAGCCAGTTAGGAACGACTTGTTTATTGACTGAATTAACTTGACTAATAAGAACTATTTTACTTATGTAATATATCCTCACTTGACACTGGCAAAATGGATAGATGTCATTAATTTAGAAAAAGAAGGCAGTAGAAGCCGCCTGTGGCTTCGTTCGCTCCGTTCCCGTTACTTACATCCGTTCTCCGTTACAACATCTTTATAAGTTGTAGCCTTTGTGTTATTTTGATGTATAAGCTATATTTTTGTAAAGTTTCATTATAATCCATCCATTAGTTTTTATGTAAAAATGTAACAAACATCCATCCATCCATCCATACTTACAAACTTTTGCGTATACAATATTAAGTAGGATTGTGTACCTAAGTTAGAAGACTGAGCAACATTATTTAAATACCTACAAGCTTTGCTTAGTTTAGGGCTAGGTGGAGCTGTTAAAATTTCCACCAACTACAAAATATAAAAAATATAAGTAAGTATACTCACAAATTGTTATTTGATTAAGTATAAGTATGTTATTAACTTAATACAGAAAGTTTAACTTACTTCTTCCTGAAGTTTTAAGACCATTCCATTAAACTTTCCATTTTTTTTTTCGCCGTATGTGTTTTCTATTTCAAATTCATAACTGAATCCCAAGTATTGAGACAGGCGTTCTATTAGGTCTACTGTAAATCCTTCGTAGCGATCATTTCCTTCCAACCTAGAACTTGATTGTTTTTCGTAGCCGTATGGAGCTGTCTGGAAGTATTTTACAGCTTAATTAGACAAATAAACTAACATTTAAAACAAGTATTAAAAAAAATACACCAGGAAAAGTTGAGCTATTTGCAGACCATTACAAATTATCTAGAGATAGCTCGTCTGATCCAAATCCAGACGGAAGCGTACCCAAGACGCTAGAGGCATTGACAAGCTCAATAGCAATGCGAATGTGCTGTGCCAGATACCCACATGCCCTTGGGTCACGCGTCGCTTCATCAATCAATCATCGATCAATCGCTCAGACAACATTTTGGCGCATTTAGTTATCAACGTAGAAACGTAGGGCGCCCACCCACTAGATGGACTGACGACATTGTTAAGATCGCGTGAAGTCGATGGATGGAAAGAGCTCAGAATCGTTCTTCCTGGAAATGTGTAGGAGAGGCCTATGTCCTATGACTCCTTCAGACTGATGATGATGATGACTTACAACGTAAAATATACCCATAAAAAAGAGATGGCAGCAAGCAAAGAGACTGCAAGATGAACAGACAGTGTGACAAACATCAAACATCATCAGTGTGACAACATAAGATGATGAGATAGCACCAGGACCGTCAACAATGGCACATGCAGAGAGAGGCTTAAAACCCAGCAGTCACAATCGGGCAAATTAAAATTAATAAACAATTTATTCAGTTGTATCACAAGGCTCACTTTGAAACGTCTTAAAGCTACGATTATGTGAGTCTAGGTACCAGTTCCACTCAACCAAATCTAGAAGAACTGGTAACAAACTACGGCTTTTTATTGTATGATCCTCTTACAAAATAAAAATAAAATGGCAGTGAAATTCCAGTGTAATGTCACTCCTAGGCTGTGCGTGGATGATGAATAAAAAGTCCAATTACGTTGCTTCTAGTCTTTTTGGGGTCTATTAGCAAAGGTATCACTTACAGTCAGTTTGGTCGTAAGCGAATATAAAAAGAACAGGGATATCATCGGCATTAAATAAATGCGTACAAGGGCTTTGATGAGGGTACGTACCGTAGCAATTAATACCTTCAGGGATTTGTTTCTCAATAAAGATTCCTCGCCGATTTCAGCGTCGGGAACAAAAGGCCGGTTGATACTCAATTCATTATCTATCTTCCACTGGCCAATCTAAAAACGCCATTAATTATTATGAAAAAATCAAGGATTTTTTACACAACCAGTCGATGAAACTCACGTGCCAATAATTTTACCGGCACCCACACCCTCCAAACACAGCAATGCTGCTTCACGGCAGAAATACTTCCCTGGACGAGCCCTTCACAAAGAGCTCTCCTACTACTAATGAACTTAAACAATATTATTGTCTTCTTCTTCTTATTTAAGAGCAACGCTCTTGTCGGCGTAATGTATGCATTTTCCTCCAGGTATTTCTTTTGAGGGCAACCTCCTTGACCTCCTTATACGACATGACGGCGATCTTTGCTTTTATTTGGCTCATGTAGCTTATCGTTGGTCTTCCTCTTCCTCTCTTTCCTTCTACCTTTCCTTCGATAATATTTCTGATAAAGCTGTCATGTCGTACAAGATGGCCAATCATCTTTCCTCTTCTGTTCTTTTTGTACCTAAATAGAATTCTACAACATGGCATGAATAGGTAGGTATTTAAGAAATTATAAATTTTACAGTAGATATCAGAGGTTATTGACTGAGCACAAGTAGTATTAAAACCCACACCTTTTTCCTTGAAAAGGAGATAAAAATGTTTAGCATTTATTTACCTATAGTTTTACATAAATTCGGTATACGAGGGGTCGAAATATTAAGAAATGATTTTATATAATAGAATCCTGAGCCCTGAGTGAGGGGCCTTAAGCCTATTAGAATATTTATTTTCTCAAAGGAATCATTTGCTCGAGACAAAATTTACTTAAACTTCGAAATAGTCTACTTTTCAACATTTCTACGAAGACTACAAAATAGAGTCCATGGAGCCAGGGGCGAACTTTTGTCTTTCTGAAATAGTGTTGCAGTATTACAACAAAGTATAGTCGGCTACACTTAGGAGTATTCAATACGTAAATTTTGAGTACCTAAGTGTATTTTTGGGTACTTGTCGCTAACAAACTTACCCCGCAATTTCATGAGCTTTAATAATAATAAAAATAATAAATATTAATGACAATGCAAACAACTCTGTCTAGCCTCAAACTAAGAAGATCTTGTACTATGGGAACCAGGTAGCTGATAATTATAATACTAGTATATATTTTTAGTAAACACAAACATACTTAAAATTCAATATAATTAACTCCCGACACACACCAGACAGAGAGCAAACATCAATGTTCACCATACAAATAATTTTTCTCGGTGGGGATAGAACCCACGGCCTACGGTGCAGAAGCCAGGGCTACTACCACCTGTAAGTCTACCACAAGCTCTGTCTGGCTCTGTCTCTGGCTCTGATTTTGAGTCTGTGTGAGTGTTCTATTCTGTATTATAATGTGTGTGTGACGTTTCGACGTAGGATTTATTTAGACAGCAGTTTGCTTTTAAATTTTGTCCATTGCAACGCTGTGACACTACTATGAAAGTTTCGAACTGTATATACATTCTAGAGCAGCTGACTGTCCATGGACTGCTGAGTCGAAGTTCAAATCAAACACATGAGATAATTCTTATTTTCTTCTTGTTTCCAATATAACTCTATTTCGACTGGCCTCTCAGCTCAGTTGGTAGTAGCTCTGCCTCCTACGCCGTGGATCGTGGGTTCGATCCCCACCGAGAAATATAATGTGTGTGGTGAACACAGATATTTTCACACACACAGCAGTTCTCTGTCTGCGTGTTATATTGTATTATCAGCATGTTTAAAGGAGCCACTCTGAAGCGCACTTAACATCCTTTCATCACACTGGTTTAAAAAAGAATCAGTGACACGGTTAAGAAAAAGAATAAGCATGTTTATAGAAAACAAAAAATTATAATAATATGTCTTATACCATTATCTGCTTCCCATAGTACAGTCTGCCTAATTTGGGTTTAGATAGTGTGTCGACTGTCCTATATTTATATTACAATACATTATTATACTCTTAAGCACTATCTTGTTGTATTGTACTAGTGTTTATTATGTTGGTGATCTAT
Source organism: Thera britannica (assembly GCA_939531255.2). Classification (NCBI taxonomy): domain Eukaryota; kingdom Metazoa; phylum Arthropoda; class Insecta; order Lepidoptera; family Geometridae; genus Thera; species Thera britannica. The sequence goes on from OW618034.2 coordinate 21,535,050, forward strand.
AAATAAAATAAAATAAAATAAATAAATAAAATTATAGAACAATATTTATATTATTTATCTGTAAATTTTCTTTTTACTTACTGTTTGGTTCCCAGATGATGTAAGTTCTAAGATTTCAAAATAAGCTTGAGATCTTTGACCAACACCATTGAATATCAGCGGGCCCGTCAAACCATCAAGTTTGTTCTGAAAATTTAAAACTACATTACGGCTGGTTTGTTATATAAATTGAAACAATTATAGAAACAAGGTGACTGGAATAATAATCCTCACAGCTCAGGCTTGTCTCCTGCTTCATAGGTTGCAGGCTCCAGATATATTATACATACACACACACACAATTTTGTGTGTGTGTGTATGTATAATATATCTGAACGTACGAAAGTATATTTTATGTGAGTATTCCATTTGACGGCCAAATAGCAATAGTTGAATTCATATTTTTTGATGATGTATGGTGTGATAAATCCTCAAGTGATTTGGTTTTTATAGTTACAAGATTTACTTTGTTTTACATCCTTGACAGCTCAGTTGGTCTGAGGCAGGAGGGCGTGGGTTCAACCCCACCGAAAACAAAATATTTCAACAAACATAGATGTTTGTTCTCTATGTGGGGTGGGTATCATTATTTATTCGAAGTATGTTTTTAGAAAAAGGCTATAAGTGTTAAATTAGTTATCTAGTTCCCATCGTGCACATGGATCCGCATCAGATTATACACTGCTAGCTCTTATGTCCTTGTAGTAAACGTCATTTTTCTTTGTCTTTAGGTAACTTGAGCTGTATCCTTGTGTATAAGCTTTCATTGATTTGGGGCTAGTGTTGTGTGGAATATCCATAATATTGATTTGGGACGCTGTGTGAAACGTCCGCTAATATTTTTTTTATGCCATAGCAGGCAGACGAGCAGACGGATGGTAAGTAGTCAGCGTCGCCCATAGACACCTGCAGCACCAGAGGTGGTGCTAATGCGCTGCCGGCCTTTTAAGAACTGATAAACCCACTTTTTGAAGGACCCCATGTCGAAGCTCCGAGGGAAAACCGCAGAAAGCAGCTTACTTGTGCGTGGCAAAAAGAACAGCGGAAAACGAATAATATGTATTTATTGAACTTACGGGTAAAGAGCGCTGGTGGCCTAGTGGTAGCGGCCTCGCCTTCCGATCCTAAGGTTGGGTGTTCAAATCCAGTCGTGTACCAATGAGTTTTTCTTCCCAAAAATTTATGTACACTATGCCAGTGCTCTCAAACGGTGAAGGAAATATCGTGAAGAAACCGGCATATCGTAGAACCTAATAAAGTTTAAAAATATGTGTCAAGTGCACGAAAGGAGCCACTTTGAGGTGCACTTAAAATCCTTTCACCACATTTGGTTCGAAAGTCAGTGACACGATAAGAAGAAGAACTTACGGTTTTCATAAAGTTGAGCATGGTTGATCCGAAAATCCAGGAAGTATAATCTTTGCAACTAAGCTGCTTAGGCGTAATAGTTCTGTTTATATTGTCCAAAGCGGTGGAAAACACCTTCACAGCATCATATATAAGCATCACTTTGGTTTTTAGCTGTTCTGATAAGATTTCTGTTTCCTTACTATTGTTGAATACTTGGTTAAACTCTGCAGTAAAGTTCCATAAGGCGGGGTTGTCAGTGAGGCTTACAAGGCGTAGGCCTGAAAGTAATGAAGGTTTTGGGAAAATAATAAAGTGGAGGTCTTAATGTTGGTACAGAAACAATGTAGTTGTAACTAAGACTGGTACTTTTTGGCCTATAGCATTCCAATATTTGGATTCCCCTGTATATTTCAAGAAATAAATATCTAGCGGTATACATAATTATATTCTGCAGGGGCCGGTGAGAGTTGAATTTATAAAAAATATTAAAAAATAAAAAAATAATATTATATACAAAAAAACGATTATTGCCTCGTTATAAGCCTAGAACTACATTTTTATACCTAACATAAACTAAAGATACGAGCACAAAGGGTGTAAATTCAGCTTAAGTATTAGGTATGTTCTTCTAGACTTGGTCGCGTGGAACTGGCACTAAGACTCACCTAGCTTTAAAACGTTTCAAAGTGATCCTTGTGATACTGATTACTACTGATTAAATTTATATTTGACTTTGACTTTGAGTCAGCATCAAACGTAAATTGGCAAGTTCAGATATTAAATTCCTTTTTACTCCGGATCTGTCGAAGCTATGGCAACTCCGGTGTGCAAATAGAGGTGGCTCATGCCAGCTTTAAAAAAAAAAGTTTAAATCTCCAATCTAAGAAATATTCGAACTACACAAACCAAACATTCCACTCTACTTTTGACACTGTACTGTGTAACAAATTCTTATATAATAAAAAACTAATTTTAAAACTAGTGAGCACCAGATATCAATACCACTGTAAAGACGACATACGTCACCGTTCAAGACCCAGCTGCCACTAAAGCGCACCCACGCTTTTCTATGGTCCAGTCAATCACTCACCTGTCATATTAACCCCTCCGTATCTGTAACGCTCCAAGTCCAAAGTAAATAAATCCGGAGACACGAAGATGTATGAGTGTTCATCGGCCATCAGTCCAGCCTGTTGGGCGTGTAACAACAGCTGTTCTAGGTTAACAGATAGACAATCTACCACGAAGTTTACGCTGCCTATGGTTTTAGCTTCAATGAGAACGTCTCTGGAATTAAATACTCCGTTTAGCAGTTTGATATACGGTCGGTTTTCAAGATTTTTCAACTTTTACTTGTTTCATTCCTTTAGTGCTTGTACGTAACCGAGTTTCGTAATCAGCTATGTAAAAGGATTTTTTTTTTAGTTCGTAACCCGGTTGCAAACTAAGAAAAAAGGTTTTTGTAAAGCTCTTCATTTTCTGTCCATCTGGCAGTTCTGTCAAATCAGTCGTTTTCTGTCAATCTGATAATAATAACATGTTGACAGCAAAAGACTGATTTGATGATTGATTTTCTTGAGGTAGCCCAAGAAAATCAACAAAGAAAATCATCAAAAAAGTGAACGAAGATATGATATCTCGTGATTCTTGTCTTGCTTTACCCGATTATGTTTTAGGAACTGAATGACAGAACTTTTTTCAGTTCGTTACCAGGTTACGAATTAAAAAAAATCCTTCTACGTAGCTGGTTACGAAATTCGGTTACGTGCAAGCACTAAAAGGGTTTAACTGCGATACCTGTAATCATCACCACCAAGCTCTCGGACCGTGATGGTGTATCTCTCAATGGTGTTGCCCATCATCAACAAATCGCTCACTTTTATAACGCTGTGCCCTCTGCTGTACAAAATAGTAAAGTTTTGCCAATCTTTGTACATAATGAGCTCTTGTAGGACCTGAAATTAGAAAAAAACCCGCAAATACAGACACTTCGCTAATAGATACATTAATAAATTGGTATAAATAAGTAGTTTAGCCGGTAATAATTGTTATTAAAACCCTTTGGAAAGCTTTTGGTAAATAAATATACCTGCCAATGTATTTTCAACCAGTAATTTCGTTTCTTTTTAATGATGTCCGGCGGCTTACATTGAATTGGAGGATTCGTTAGGTACTTGAAAAGTTCGTTAGTAAAATTTTATTTTAGATCACGCAAATTGATGCAAAACAATATGAACATTAAAAAAAATACCACGCTGTGCTTTTGTTTTTTTTTAATTGCGAAATATGGTTTGCACTCTTTAGACAATTTAGGTTAAATTGTCTAAGTTTGCACTTCATAACGGGTGTAATCGTTAAGTGTGCACAGGCGATTATTCCGTAACTATTGCAGATATCAAAAAACTTTAAACTGATATCGAAAGTACTTTACCTAATGAGTAAAATGACATTAATAACTTTTTAAAAATAAAACGAGAAATATCCAAAAAAATTACATTAATCACTCCCATACATTTAGTATGAGATAGTAGAAAGGTTTTAGTTTCCTTGTTTTAAGTGGAATAGTACCTACTCATTTTACCCTTGTCATTTTATAATTATGTACGATATGAAGGTATTAATGAATTTCAAGTAGATACACGTGTAAATTAATTATCTTACCACTTCAAATTTATAATAAACCTTGTTTCAATTTGTCAAAGACCACGTGTACGCTGAGAGAGTACACAGCCTAGAAGAGTTACAGAATCGTGTACGTCGTGCAATTGCTTTAATTACTCCGCAAATGTTAAGGAAAGTTCATTTAGAAACTGTACATAGAGCTCGTCATTGTATTGCACAAGGAGGACGTCACTTCGAACATATGCTTTGAACACAAAATTTTGTACTTACTAAGAAATAAAATGCATGGGAGTGATTAATGTCATTATTTTGGATATTTCTCGTTTTATTTTTAAAAAGTTATTAATGTCATTTTACTCATTAGGTAAAGTATTTTCGATATCAGTTTAAAGTTTTTTGATATCTGCAATAGTTACGGAATAATCGCTTGTGCACACTTAACGATTACACCCTGTATACAGTAGGTACAGCCAAATTTTGCATAAAAACTTTTTGCACTTGACAACTTTTGAAAAAAGAACTGCAAATTCTGAGTAAAACCTTTTTGCATCTGACTTTTTTAATACACTACTAGATGATATAGAAATTCATTTTTATGGGTGTGATAATGAATTTTGTCATGTGTTTTTTGTGTGTGTTTTGTTTGTCACCATCAGTACTTACTTGATTGTACACTGATGGGCTGGGTGACATGCTGAGTACAGACCAGTTCTTAGCAAGGAGGTCAGTATGCTGCACCACCACGTGTGGCAGTTCCAGCATGTCGCATAGAGCCTGAATGTTCTCAGTGGCCAGGCCGCCCACAGCGTCTATGACTCCCATCACTCCTTCCTGAAACGGAAATTGATTTCAAAGAATTACTTTGAGATTGTTGAAATTTGATTCTTCTTCTTTTTCGTGTCACTAACGAGTTCGTGTCTTGTGAACCAGAGCCCGACTTCACCCACTACTGCTGTTACTAATTTGATAACAACCAAATAGAAAACCAACAACTACATAAAGCTGTCTTCGGTGGGAATCGAATCCACAACCTATACAGCGCAGAAGTCAGGGCTACTATAATTACAGAGCTGTCAATCAGCCTTATCAGTTCTTATAGTAGGTACTAATTAGTAAGATTTTTTAATAGACTCCGTAAGTTCACTGAACAAATTTCAGACGAAATACTTTGTTTATTTGAACAAAGGGTCTTAAACATTGATCAAAGAGATCACTTCTAACAAAAAATTGTAAATAAAATCTTACCTCGGCCAGCTCACACACACTGTTGGATATTTCGAGAATATCCCCATCTTTTTGAACTTCTTTTATTAAGGTATTGAAACCGAACAATCGTCCACTCAAGGTCAACGCTTCTTTTATATCATTGTCATCTTGATAACATATGCCTCCTGAAATTTCAAAGTATTTTTATATTATTTTAATGAACAACGGGATATTAATCATAATTAAATTTTGTGATTTTTTACTCCCGATATTTTGACACAGTTGCATGATCACGGTTGAACATAAAAATAGTGTTAAAAACCATGATAGTTTCGTATGTAACTTACGAAACTATCAGGTTTAAACATGTTTGTGAACGACGCACAAAAGCTCCCTATTTGTCTATGCTCAATGTGTAAACATTTGCGAGAGCACTAATCAGTCAAACTAGGAACATGTTTACAAAGACAAAACTAACAAAAACACTTACCCAATATCCTGATTTTTTTTTCTTCTACTGTTAGAACACATGGTGAAAATAACAGAAGCGACAACCAAACTGTCACACACATTTCCCACTTATAAATACCAATTCCTCCATGCAACACTTTGAATTTATAGCAAGTATTCAAACGCCCGCCGCCTAAGTGCAGTAAAAGTTAATGAGTTTATATTTTACAGCAAACATTGTACTGAATTATCCGTAGTTAATCGGTATTTTAAAACACTGGCCAATAAACGAGAGAGTCCGTCCGGTAATGTGTTTAGATTGGATTTGGACGGCGCGCGACACAGCGTCCGAAATAATACCGCGCCTATATTTAGAGCAAGTTTTCCACAAAACGACATACTTACTTTATCCAGATCGTCTGCGAGCCAGATTGACACGATCGTCGGTAGCACAGTTACCCATCTGCGTTCAGACATGAATTTATACACAAAATTGCCTGTATTCAGAAATAGTGCTCGAGTCTGAGACGAGCATAGATTTTTTGACAAATTCTTCATTGATAGATTTTTGTGATTTTAGTGCTTGAGGCTCGACTCAGACTCAAGCTCTGTTTCCGAATACGGGCCGTCGCTTTCTTTTTGAATTGGGTCAATGACAAAATTTATGTACCTTCCTGAACAAAGCATGTCTTACCTACTGGCCTACTGTCTAAATCTAAATAAACATTCTGGAGGAAGATAATTGAATTTGGCATTGAATTCAGTAGCAGCATACAACAAAATACCGTGATGAGAGAGATTTAAAAACAAAGTACGAGTATAACCGATTTTTAAATAAACAACGGGATAGACAGACAGACATCTAAACATTGGCATGTTTTTTTCAATGCATACGAGTTAGGCCATGGATATGTAAATAGTTTCACGGATGGCTAATCGCTCGATGAAATATTTGATTGTTAACCTATGTCATAATTTGCTTGAAAAATTTGAGTTATAAAACTGTCCAATATTTGATTGGTTGGTTAGTGACCCGTGAAGCCGGCTCTTGGTAATCCATTACGCGTTTGTTGTAATTAGCTGGTAAAGTATTGATATCACCAATTGTGAGTTAAACTCACACGTCGAGGGTTCCGTAATGTGAAATATGAACAAAATTACGATTTATTCCAGTTATTCATGCATGTGATTTCCCCTTGGTATCGAACTCCACATTTTACTGACAGGGAATAACAAAACCCCGATTGAAATGAGTTTTAGAATACCAGCATCAAAGCAGAAAATACTTATTAATGAATCACAAGGATCACTTTGTAACGTCTTCCACGCGACCAAGCATGAACAAACATGAGCCTAATTCTCGTCTCATCTCGGATCATTTTGCAATTTTATTTTATTGCTTCCTTTCGAAGAGAGAATGGCAGATTTCCTTGAGTAATTCATCAATGACCTCATCGTAGAAGCCTCGACAGCTACGATATACGGAAAACGTAGAAAAAGTGCGGGGTTGTGCAATGCCAATGTGTATACATTTAAGGGACATTGAAAATCTCGGTCGGCCCGAGAATTAAGCTCCTGGCAGCAAAATCACGGTTTGATTCATACCGTTCTTTCATCGATTAAACTCTTAGAAAAATCTCTAAAGATTCTCCCAGGTTCATCCTGTCTGACTGAAAGTGAAAACTCAAGGTGAGAACTTGGTCTACTAAAACCAATTGTTCTATTTCGCAAATCATTAGTATGCACTAGGCGGGTGTTGTCATTGACTCATTCGACGTGACACACATTTTTAGACATCTTCCAAATGAGCTAGCGTTACAGAACAATCAATTTATATTTAACACTATTGCAGGCATTTTATTCGGCATTTGTCTGAATTCTATAGGTATCTACCAAATCTTCTAGCACCACTAACCCAGTACCTTTTAGTATAAATACATACTTTAAGTTTCGATAGTTTGCATGTGTGTGTGCATCCCACTCATGCGTAAGGGCTGAACGGATTTTGATGAAATTTCGACAACACACTGAGCTACTTTTTACGCCGTCATCGCGAGCGGACCCGCAGGCTATACTATATTGTAATAAAATTAAGTACTGTGTAGCAAGCAATAATACTGTAGCAAGCTCGATATCGGGGGTCGAAATAAAATATTGAAATTATGACAAATCTGACATATCGCAATAAACGATTACCAGCCACCACTTAAAGTCCCGTTGTTGACCAAAGCTCCTTCCAATCATCACTTTGCATAAAAAATGGTAAGTTTTACAGTCGATAAAGTGGCACCTCTGTACATGCCCTCAATAAATGCCAAATGGAATTTACAGTCGATCGATGAAGCTCAATAAAATGTTTACGACCACTGTTTCGAAACTTTTGTTTACGTGCGTGTAGAGCACGTTGCTTCATTGAATTTGGTCTCAAAAGTGCATAAGTGAGCTTTCAAGTAAAGTACAAATACATAATAGATAATAAAAATAAATATACACAAATATTTTTTAAAAAAATATACAAGCTGTACGCCTGTGCTGACAGTGACAAAGACTGTGGCAAAGAGTTCCATAGACGTGCTAACTCTTTGCCACAGTCTGTCCGTTTATCTAAATCTATTTATGTCTTTAAAACTAATGTCAGCAATCATTACTTTTCCTTGTTGTCTGCGTAAATTTGTCTAATATCCTTCAGTATTTGTGTTAATATGTGTCTTATGTAGGTATTTATTATAACTATAATTATATATTAATATGTTTTATTTTATTATTTATATGCTATAATAGGTAGTTTAAATTTTAGGTACATCAGGTTTTACTTTTGTACACCGCCGTTCTTCTAATTTTTGTCAATCCTCTCCATCCAAAGGTTGTCTGGAAGAGATCGCTCTTAGCGATAAGGCCGCCCATTGTACCTTTAATAATAAAATAAATAAATAAATATTGTGGACAATTCACACAACACTACCCAGCCCCAAACTAAGCAGAGCTTGTAATATGGGAACCAGATAGCTGATATAATACTTGAATACATTTTTTTTTTGTAAATACATACTTAGAATACAATATAACACCCAGACAGAGAACAAACATTTTTAATGTTTCTTTTAAATGTATTCTTTTGTGTACAATAAAGTATTAATCTATCTATCTATATTCTAACTGTGACATGGCATTACATAACAAATCAAATCAAACCAAAAGTGTGCTTATTCAGTAGGATTGCAAGAATCACTTTGAAACGTCTTAAAGCTAGGTGAGTCTAGGTGCCAGTTCCATTGCTAAACTGGCATAATAACCAAAATAGTTGCTCGCCATTTTTCATAAAAACATTCAGTGGTTTTATATTTTTCAGTGTGAGACTGATACAGTCATCGATGAACGGTCTGCCCATTTTAATTGCATATTAGTTATTACAATATTCTTCTCTATGTTTTGTGCTGTATTTTTAAACAGCCTAAAAAGCTAAACGATGTTTGCCATGCCTGAGTGGTTTAGAGGGAAATTAAAAAAATCTTAAGGATAAACAAAATCCAATTTCTTCTGTAAACACAACAGTTTGGAGGGTTCTATTTCGTACACCAGCAAAAAAATTGCGCGGGAAAACTTATAATAATATTATCATAAAAATATTCAACTAGATACAGTTATTTCCTACAATAATACAGTTATTCGAACTCGTCTGGTTTTTAAATTTATGGTATCCTCAGATTAGTCTTTTGTGCTGTAGGTTGTGGGTTCGAAGAGGTATATTCTTTGTCTGAGCGTTTTATTTGCACAGTTGTTACTCTTTAAGTGAATGTAAGCTAATTTAGTACCACGATAATAGTTCGAGGGTTCAACCCGCTCCTTAGGCAACTTTAGACCTACTTTCTTACTTACTTACTATACCGGCGCATCAACCCCAAAGTGGGTGTTGGTCTCCGACACTATAGAACGCCACCGGTCCCTCTCCTGCGCCACCTCTTGCCAGTTGGAACCTCGAAGAGAGCGGAGATCTCTACTTCGTCCTTCCACCGGTTTTTTTTTAACTTTCTTAGTATGAATAATACAAAATAAAAAAATATAGTAAACTAGCAGATCGTCCCTTATTCGTACGGGTGTAAAGAACATGATAAATGTAAAGTGAGCCTTTGTATTCTAGTAATATTGTAATAATAATATTGATTACTCATGCCTCTATTTACGGGTCGCTACAGTGCCCGGCTTAGGATTTTTAGAATAGGCTTGCCCAGCACCTATACCATCTTGCAACCTGACAGCTTACTCGGCCTAATCCACAGGAAAGCATTGTGTTCATAAATTTTTTGACAGGAAAATTCATTACTAGGTACACGACTGGAATTGAACCCACGACCTTAGGATCGAAAGGCAGGGCTGCTACCACTAGACCACTAGTGCTCCATTATTATAATGCAAATTAATAAAACGCACGGCGGTTTATGGTATAAACTAGTCTAGAGCCCAAACGGGTGCTGCTTCTTTCTTATATTTAGCAGGGATAACATAAAGTTAATCAATGACTTTATTGGAGAACCGAGTGAGGTGATCATAAAAATTGCAAAGCTCAGACGAGAGGGTGTCGTGAGTAGTGATTCTCAACGAAAGCATAAACTTTACGAGGGGCTTTCAAATATCAATAGTGCATCTTGCAGGATAATCCACTTTATTACACGATCATGCAAATCCAAGTCTACGACGGATTGAAATAAATTGATCATAAATAGTGTCGATGACCTTCCGTTTATTGGTTCCAAACATCACTGTAAAATATAGCAATTTAAACCTATTTGCATGAAAGTGCTGTTCTACGATTTATGTTGCTTTGTACGGATCGTATTCTGGAACTAAACTCAAACTGATTCTATTCATGTAGCTTTTTGTGACCATTTTTTTATTGTAATTTTTTGCGTCCTAATTTCGAGTGAAAATTCGAGTAGGTATTGGTCAAAATACAAGCCTTGATTTTGAAGCAGAATTTTACACACAATTTTTTTGTGCACAATAGCAAAAATTGCAAGCATTACCAAAACATTATCGACACTGCTCACTCCCCAAGGCGAGATAGAGCCCTTTTCTTGATTATAGGTAGAGAAGGTGGATAATACTTATTATAATGTACATCAGTTCGGTGTATATTTTGCTGTACTACCCTCATTATTAATATTAATATATATTTTTCCTAAATTTTCTCATTAGTTGTAAACAATTAAAACTCGTAGTAGCGTTTATTTACCTCTAACTTTAGTAAAATCATCAGCAACTAAACAAGAGTGATAAAATAAACAAAGCTTCAAAAATTAAGCTCTGCTGCGAGAAACTTATTAATTTAGCTCGAATATTTCAATACACTCTGGTGTAGAAATATAAAAGTGTACTTGTAGAAGTAGATGCGACACTGTAGTCTCATAAAAAATAAAATATAGGTCTTTGCTATAAACGTGGCATGCACTTCAGGGTGTCATGAAGCTTGTGTCTAGACAATGTTGCTACTCTTCAGGACAGACTTCAGTATTTTGTAGAAAGTAAAATCCCCCAAACTTCTCAAGCCATGTCATTGTAAAAAGTAATCCTTTGATATGAGTGAGATTTGATCCTTCCCAGACGTAGAGTACACAACTTGCATTGCAATCTATCTGAGACAAATATTGTCTTAAATTGGTTAGACTAAGGAGTAAAGTTTGTTTGAATATCTACTCCTTTTGGGTAAACACGGTTGGATGAAAGATCGGTAACCAGTCATTTGATATCGATCTTTCTTATAGTTCATCTAAAAGTTGGGAGATATTAGGGTGGGTTATACTTTTGGCAAAACGATGTAAAAAGCCTTGCACACAACTATGCGTTCTGCGGTGGCGATCAGTGAAACGCTGTCATAATGACAGCGTTTTGCTTATCGTCACCGATTATGTTTTAAGCTCATTCACGTATTCAATGCCGAGTACCCGTTAGAAAGAATGACGAAAAAATTACTTTTTTGGTTTTTTATTAATATTTCTGTTATATCCTACAGTTTTCTCCAACTTTATATAACTGGCCGGCAATAAAGACCACCGTAATTCTATTACAGCTATTTCAGTGTACATTTATACTTTGTTTGCCCATAGTTGTGTAAATTCAGTTTGTATCGGAATCGAACAACCTTAAACTATTTAGTCAAGAAAAGCCCAAATTCCTTATAGGCTGGCTCAGCTAGCTCAGTTGGTAATAGCTCTGCCTTCTGCGCCGTAGGACATGGGTTCTATCCCCACCGAGAATACTTAGCTGTGTGGTGAACACAAATATTTGTTATCTGCGTGGGTGTTATATTGTATTATGTATAAAAAAATATGTATTATAAGTATTATATCAGCTATTTGGTTCCCATAATGGCTAGTTTGGAGCTAAATAGTGTTGAGTAGATTGTCTACAATATTTATTTATTTTTTAGTCCACATTTTAAAATCGTAAGTGCCTCTCCATAGTTGATTTTTACATTTTCTATCATGTTATTAGTGTTTGCTTTTACTCAAACTGTCTACATCGCTTACGTGGAGCCTTTGTGCAGGTGGATGGTGCACATTCTCTGTTTTAATGGTACGTATTGTTCACCTCCGATCGGTGTTATCTTCCATGAACACTTTCGGAATTTACCGAGGGTTTACGACGTAGTTCGAGTTATTGACTGAACGCTATCAAACTTCAAGAGAGATAGCAAAACAACTCTCTTATTTTGTCGTGAAAAACGGCATTGAAATTGAGGTATAAACATTTTTTTACACGTTACCTGTTGCACGATAATTTGTATCAAACTTTTTCAAAAGTAAGGTTTATGTATTATTACACTATTAGAGAAAGACAACCAATAAAAATCAAAATATTTTTCACTCCCTATCTCGGAAAGTGTAGTTTTGCTCTTCGACATCTGAGTGCAAAAAGTCGTTTTCATCCACTAGCTAGAGGATAAAGTAAAATTTAATTTAGAACATCGTGTGTACAAAGTTTTTAAATTCAAAACATAATTATTAAACCTATTTACTTCTACCTCCATGGAGCCAAATTTATCATATCACCTTTGTAGGGTTCCGTAGCCAAATGGCAAAAACGGAACCCTTATAGATTCGTCATGTCTGTCTGTCTGTCTGTCTGTCTGTCTGTCTGTCTGTCTGTCTATCCGTCCGTATGTCACAGGCATTTTTCTCCGAAACCGTAAGAGCTAGACTGATGAAACTTGGTGAGTAGATGTATTTTGTGAACCGCATTAAGATTTTTACACAAAAATAGAAAAAAAACTATAAATTTTGGACATTATTATGCAAACTTTCAACGATATTTGGTTTGAACAAGATCTAGTCAGTAGTTTTTTTTTATGCGTCAAAAATCGTAAACAGCAATTTACCTTTCGACGAACTACAAGAACCTTAATATTAACGTTCCTTGATGCTACGGAACCCTTCATGGGCGAGTCCGACTCGCACTTGCCTGCTTTTTTAATTTGTTAGAAACTCGAACCCAGAACCTTCATGTGTGTTACTTTTAGGTATTTTAATTTGCTTTACGCTACATTTTCTATGTTAAATTAAAAAAAAACTATTGTTTAATTAACTTAATGATCATGGATGGGCTTTTCAGTAGGTAGTTAGTTTAGTATAGTAGTAGGTATAGGTTGTCTGTGTGGGATTTAATTTTACTGATAGGAATAACCACCCATTAGGTAAATTATTTAAAGTGGACGATAATCTGTATTAATATTCATATCGCATTTCTACTTTATAATAATAGTTTGGCCTAGATTCCTTTTGTGGGCTCATGTCTATTGAGAGCACATGACCTAATTTTACTCAAGTGACGTTGCACATTATACATCATCTATATATTAAATCTATATATAAAAGAAAGTCGTGTCAGTTACACTATTATTTATAACTCAAGAGAGGCTGAACTGATTTGGCTGTAACAAATAAAAGAAGTACATAATTATATACGCAAACCAAAATGTATTTTTTAATCTAAAAATCTCCTATTTTCACCTATTGGGTATACAATGCTGCATACCCAATTTTTGCGCTCATAAAATCGACTAAATTCGTTAAAATAGTTTGTGACAATAACAGTAAAGCTTTAAGCCCGTCACACATGTACCTATAATATATATTAATATGCCGTGCTCTAATAAAAATTATAGTATAAGTTGGTGACGTCATAGGAATATAATAATATTATAGCTGCGTTTGCGGTCACTTGAATATTTGTATAGAAAATATATCGTTATAATAAAATGTCTTGCTATAATTTATATTAATCTATATTATAGCCACGTGTGTGCATAAATGCTTAAAGCATCGCGCAAGGCATAACACGTTCTTAGCTATCATAATATCAAAACACAGTTTTATCATTTTAAAATCGAGTCGTAAAAATAAAATCCTTTGTTCATAGCTGTCTTTTGCCGTCTACAAAACTGTCATGCTGAGTCTAACGAGACAAGTCATTCTCACAATAAAATCGAAAGCTCTACCTTTGAATTATTCAATAAAAATGAATGTGGAGTGAAACAAGTTGCAATGTGTCGAGACATACCCAAATTATAATAAAATATTGAAATTTCACATCTGAATGAATCGTTGGGACAAAGGGCATTACAATTCCTTTTTTACTCGCAACCTTTATATAAATATTAAAATATTTGAACATAAAATATGACTGTTACAATCACAATATTTCAATGTAAAGTTTTCAAATTAGTAAGAAGTACTAACTCAGTTGTTTATTATATTTTGTAAGAAAAAAGTCGTGGGATTCCCGTAGAAGATATTTATGGGAGATATTTAAACTTGCTGGTTGCTTAGAGTGTTGCTGTGTTGGGGGCAATAAAATAAATAGATTTTTCAATCCTGATATTATTTAAAAAAGACTTTTTATTAATTTATTTACTTAGTTCTAAAATGTATCATGCTTATTAATTTATTTTTTCAAATTTTTTGCATGGTTACATAAGAAACATTTTATCCCGAAAAAGTAACGGGAACGGGGTGAATGAAGCCGCGCGCCGCTGCTAGTAAACGATTAAAATACTGGTCGAAAGTATTTTTAATTGCCAAACAGATAATTCAGTCCGTCTATAGGAATTCAGTGTACCATAAATACCTACTTGTATTTTAATAAAATTACCGTAAACGTAATAAACTTTCTGATTGTATCGTACTTTGAAATTAACATTCAGATTGTTTCATATATTTTGGTCATTAAGGGCTTGGTTTCAAGGATTGCTAATCAATAATTAAAACATTTGACAGCTGTTTAACTAAAAATTTTCAAGCAAAATTATTCAGTAGAATCGCAAGGATCACTTTTAAAGCTAGGTGAGTCTAGGTGCCAGTTCCACGCGGCTTCGTTTTTCGGAAATTCCAGATTGGTGCCACTTCACTTATTGAGACGTATAATACAAAAGCAAAAGTTTCTAGGACAGCCCACGCTACGCTTCAAAGTAATAATAAAGTACCTACACAGTATATAAGCACAGTATATACCTAGAACAAGAAACAAATACATACACATGGATATAGCCCGAATCACGTTTTCGGCAGTTTCTCGAACATATATTGGCTTTCGGTGCAATTAGGTCGATCGCTTCCGCTATCTATGCAACAAATGGACTTTGCCTCAACTTGGCCGCCGTTCAACAGCTTGCCCTATTTGCAAGGCCGCTGCACACCCATTATGGTCGCACCCTGAAATTTTGACTCTGATGAATCTGAGAAGATATTATAGAGGAATAACCTAACCTCAAAGCCTATTTCTTGATAGACCAACCTTAGATATTTTAACATGATATTAATAATAATAATAATTTATTTAAGCACTTACACTAATACATATAACTACTATATTAGAAAAATTACAAAATTTTTAATTTTCACAATAACTTTCAGAATATCTTATTTCAGCTTGGTTTCTTTCAATTTAACGCAGACTTGTGTTGTAGACTCTGCGTATTGAGTTATTGTTACAGTTTTTTGCCAAGGCTTTCAATGTTTAAATAAAAAAAATTACATGCCGTATTGATTTTATTACTATTATTAACATTTGCCGAACCCGAAATGGCAAAAAAATTATGTCGGTTGTATGGAAGCCCCCTAAAATACTTATTTTATTGAGCATTTTAGTATTTTGTTGTTATTGCGGCAACAGAATTATAATACTTGAAAATTTTAACTGTCTTACTATCACGATTCATGAGAAGCCTGGTGCAGACGGACAAACAGAACGGCAGACAGACGGACGGACAGCGGAGTCTTAGTAATAGGGTCCCGTTCCGTTGGGTACGGAATCTTAAAAATGAAGTTGAACTTTTTAATTAACTGCATTATTAATTAAATTCTTAATTAAGTATGTTGTGTCGATAAAACCAGTACACACTTCAGAAAATTGAAGTGGCGTATGCTGCAGGTCATAACAGCGTAAAATAAATTTTGCGACGTAAATTAAATATAAATATTGACCTGCATTTTACGAAGGCTTATTTTAGTAGTGGCCGTGATAATAACGTCGAGTCAAGTGTACTTTCCGCTATTTTAACTAGAGCTCAAAATAAGCCGCGCTTTATCTCTTCTTTTTAGGGTTCCGTAGCCAAATGGCAAAAACGGAACCCTTATAGATTCGTCATGTCTGTCTGTCTGTCTGTCCGTCCGTGTCACAGCCATTTTACTCCGAAACCGCAAGAGCTAGACTGATGAAACTTGGCGAGTAGATGTATTCTGTGAACCGCATTAAGGTTTTTACACAAAAATAGAAAAAACTATAAATTTTGGGGGTCCCTATACTTAAAACTGAAACTCAAAAATTTTTTTTTCATCAAATCCTTACGTGTGTATCTATGAATAGGTTTTCAAAAATGATGTTTTATTTTATTTATTTATTCAGGGACAACAAACAGCTACAACATAAATATAAATTAAATTAGCTTAAGAGTAGGTATTATTCTACCTACCTACTTGACTAATAATATTGCAGCCCACTGCGTTATCCTCAAGTTAAATTGATTAAATTAATTATAATTGCGCCACTTGAGGCATTAAAAATTTAGAATACATTGAAATAAAGAATTGAAATTGAATTATTATATTATATAGGTACAGAATTAGCATTAAAATTGGACAAAATTAAATGTTGAATTACACACTTCTTATATTTCCATTTTGAGCATGCGAAAATGTCAATATTTATAAAAGTTGAATTATACGACTCAACCATTCGACGCACGGGGCAACGTAGTCCGGAATTAGTCCGACAAGTATTTATGGCAAAAAGGGTACCCGCACGAACTTCACGTCTATGAACAGTGCGGGGCACAGCGTAGCATAGCTTACTTGTGAGACTAATAGCGTCAAAATTATTGTGAACAATATCGTACAGAACTGTTGATTCCAGATATGTACGCCTTGCCTTTAGGGTAAGAAGTTTGAACTTCACCAACAATTGCGAATACGACAAGCGCGTCCCATAACACCTATAGTGCACAGAACGAAGAAACTTACGCTGGACTCTTTCGATCTCGTCAGTGTATTTCTGATAGAAGGGGTTCCAGACAGGTACAGCATATTCTAATTGCGAGCGAATAAGTGTTTTGTATAAGTACAAATAGGTATTGGGACTTTTAAATTCGGTTGATGATCTCATCACAAACCCATACATTTGGAATGCCTTGCTCACTATTTTCTCAACATGCTGGTCTAAATGAAGCTTAGAGTCAAGAATCACTCCCAAATCCCTCACAGATAATAAGTTTCCTAGCGAAGTATCGCATAATTTATATTTAAGGTCAATTATATTTAAATTTTTTGTAAAATGTATGTAGTTACATTTGGGTAAACTTAAGTGTAGCTTGTTTCCAACACAGTATGTCGTCAGTCTGTCTAGGTCCTTTTGAAAAAGCTGGCAGTCTTCTAGGGTCTTAATTGATTTAAAGGCTTTTAAGTCGTCCGCGTACATAACAAAATTTGAATTCCTGAAACATGTGTTAATGTCGTTTATATACAGGACAAACAAAAGTGGACCCAGGATTGAGCCCTGTGGTACCCCTGACGTGACATGTATTGTATTTGATTGAAAGCCATTAACGACTACCTTCTGAGTTCGATTCTGTACGTAAGACGAGAACCACCGCAAAAGATTTCCTCGTATACCATTGTAAGCAATTTTATTAAGCAGAATTTCATGATCAACCTTGTCAAAGGCTTTTTTGAAGTCTGTGTATACCGCGTCAACCTGCACACCTCTATCAAGGTTTTCAAAAAGGTAGTTCGCAAAGATAAGAAGATTAGAGGTAGTAGATCTACGCTTGACAAAGCCATGTTGTTCCGGTATTATGGAGTTATGCAGAAATGGGTAGATCTGATTGTGTACCAGTCTTTCAAAAAGCTTTGACAAGGTTGATAAGATTGAGATGGGCCGATATTGCTCAATGTCTTGCTTCGAACCGCCTTTGTGTACAGGTGTGATATTTGCTCGTTTCCAAACTTTAGGAAACACGCCCTGATCTAGACACTTATTATAAATAATGAGGAGTGGTCGTTGAATACTGTTTGCCGTGTATTTAAAGAATGAGGATGGAAACCCATCAGGACCAGCTCCCTTTGAAGGGTCAAGTTGTTTGAGTTCTTTAAGCAGATTGGATTCATCGATGTATAAGCTAGTGATTAAGTTATCAGAATTAGTAGAGGATTGAGGCGGCTGACTCCATGAACTGAGCGTCTGCGATGCTGGCTCGAAGACCGACAGGAAGAAGTCGGAGAACATGTTGCAAATTTCGTCTGGATCATTAGACTTCCGATTCTGGTATCGCATTACGGATGGGACTCCAGATTTACTTTTGCGATTAGAAACGTAAGACCAGAAGTGCTTTATGTTAGAAGTAATATTATCTTCCACGGATTTAATGTATAATGCATAACATGATTTGCACTTCTCTTTAAATGTAGCCCTATGTTCAGAAAATTTGTTATAGTCCCTAATATTATTAAACTTTTTCCATTTAATCCAAAGTTGTTGTTTTCTTTTAAATAATTTAATTAATTGCGGTGAGAACCAGACGGGGAAGTCAAATGATCGAGGCTTAGCCATAGGAATGTGGGGTTTTATTAGGTCATTGAGCATGTTATAAAAAACATCCAGCGCTTCCTCAGCCGATAGGTGATCAAGCAGTTGAGACCAGTTCGTTTCATCAATGTCTTTGTTGATAAGTTCGTAATTTGCTTTTCGAAAATTGAATTTTGTCATTGGCTTTCTTTTCATAGCATGGATGGTAAGGCTTATAGGAGCATTAACGCTGTAAGGTGTATGGTGAGGAACAGCGGGCAGTAACGGATCTGTCACAGTAACCATTGTGCATAAGGTGTTAGAAATAAATAAATCTAGAATCCCACCATTACTATTAGGTACATTATGAAATTGATGAGCATCTAATGTTGACATGAGCTGTTGCAGTCTCAGGCATATGGGTGAGGATCCAGTGCACACCATACCACCACTAGGCAAAGAGGTTGTTATCCATGCTATGTCTGGAAGATTATAGTCGCCAACAATATATACATTTAAAATATCAGGCTCGACTATCACGTCGTGAAGTGAGTCTAAGTGAGATGTATATACATCAGTAGGGACCCATCCCGGTATGTACGCAGCACTCAAAACATGTATTTTTGATTTGTCATTGCTAGGAAGAGCCACCATTAAATGTTCAATACATGGTATATGTATATAGTGTGAATTTCTTGCTACGTCATACAGAAACGGTCGCAGTTCGCGCAATACCGCGATAAGGACTCCACCTCCGTCCTCTTTTCGTGTCGCCTTTCGATCCCGATCACACCTGTATACTACGTAGCGTGGGTCAATGAACTCATTGTTATCAATAGCTGGGATTAACCAAGTCTCCGTTAAAATAATAACATCATACGATAGTGATAAAATATTCATAAACAGGGTGTGAAGTTTCGTTCTCATTCCTCCACAGTTTTGGTAGTAAACTGATAATTGTTTGGTTGTACTATCCATTCTCAACCCGTAACATAATAAGTTCATATAAATAAAATGATTTGGTCGTTATTAGAATGTCACTGGGGTAAACGTGATAGGATACGTGTGTTCGGCTATCGCCTATTGCCAGTGGCAAGCACAATGCATTTACAGTGAAGTACGCGCCGTAGCATGCAGTGCGAAAAAGCTGACGTAGATAAATGTTATCGCATTCACAATTGTGTAGTAGAAGATACCATAAGGTGCTTATATAAATATTTAAGACGTGAATAGTTGAGCCGTACAATAGTACATTAAATTGTATTATGTATAAGTATAAAATTAAAATTATTGGGTAAGAAGCATGCTTAAAAATAAGATTTCTAAAAAACACATAATAGTATAAAATTAAATTGTTCATATAATTCATTGTAGTAGAATTGTAATTTTTCTTGAGCTTAATCAATTGATATAGTAAAAAATAGCCAATACGTGCAATATGGCTTGTGATAAAATAAAAATAAATGTTATAATTATGGAGTGGAATCAAATGTTTTATCATTAAATTAAGTTTTAAAATCAGGTACAGGAACGAGGTTACAGGGCCTTTACAACAGGGGGGATTGAGAAGACGTGGGTCTGATCTTCTTGAGGTCGCCGTCCCCTCGAATCGCAAACGCTGTAGTGTCATCGCGCTCGCGCACCAGAATGGTTGCGTTTTTAACCCAGGCATATTTGTAATTATGCTTTCTGGCTGCCTCTCTTGCTTGACGAAATAATTGTTTTTTCTTTAGGGTTATGTGCTCATTAATATAAATCGACGTAGGTGTACCTGAGATACCAACTTGGTCAGTCTTCAGTGTTTTCATTTTACGGAATGCGCTTAGCATGTCATCTCGCTGCAGACGTGTTGCAAATTTAACAATAACATTCTTCGGTCTATCGTTTTGTGGGTGTGCGTGTGGTACCCTGTGCACGGAGACGATATCCCTGAGCATGACTGGACACTTCAAGGTATTTCCTATACTCTCAATGAGAGAAGGAAGATGCTCATTACGCTTCTCTGGTAGGTTACCTATTTCTACATTGCATTGACGAGCTTGCTGTTCTAGGCTGTCTAGCTTGGACTCAAGGTGCTGGACCGTAGCTTCCAGCTCTGCGGATCCAGTGCAGTTAAGTTCCTGCACTTGTTTTTGGAGGATGTCATGCTGTTCAGACTGGCTTTGGGCAGCGGTTTGTAGGCAAATTATATCTTCCCGCATTCCTGAGACCCGATGATTCAAAAGAGTTTGCTCAGAGCGTAAACTCTTGATTTCACTCTGTACTTCAGCTAAGGTGGATCTGATATCATCACGTATCTGGTGCATGTCTTTATTCAAATCACTACGCCATTGACTCAAGGTTTTATGGAGATCTTTTGTAAAAGAATTAAAGTCCGTGCTTGTCAGTGGTTTTGCTGGTGTATGCTGGGCTTGCGCAGTATTTGCCTGGGCTTGCAGTGGACTATCCAGGGTCTGAGGCTTAGCATAGGTAGTCTTGCACTCTAGTAGGGCACTGTGATCAAGAATGCTGCCACAAGACACGTCCATGGTGTTATCACAGACTGGTGGTTGGACATAAGTACGTACCGGTGTATTTATATTAGAACGGGTTCGTTTAGTCACATTACTGCATTGTGGACATTTCCAAGTAGCCTTGTACTCACTTGACAACGCCGCATACTGTTGGGCTGATACATTGAGGCATTCGTAGTGATATTTCCCTGTGCATGTATAGCACATAAGTACGTTTTCAAATGATGGCAATGTACTATTATTGCAGCAATTCATTTTTCGTGGGTTTATTTGTTAAATAATTCAAACCTTTGTCAGCGTCTCGTAGTACGACAGTTATGCCCAGATAACTAGTGTAGGCACTTTATTGCCGTTGGTAATGACGTTGCAATATATTGTTTGATTCACAGCACACAATTTCAATAAAAGCACTGATAACGCTTATTTATAAAATTAGACGGATTAACCACTCTAGTAGGTAAATTTCGTCTTTTCTAATCCTTTGTGGAGCTTCATTACACGTCACGAGCTAACCAACAAAGTAAACAAAAGTATGCGTATTGAAAGATCACTACACAAATTTAACTGTTTATAACGTAGTATTTCTGCTTTATTAAACTTTTTCCACTATAATGTCACTGGTAGATTCGTTTTATCTATTTAAAAAGATTAATTATAAACGGAGCCACGTACAAAGTTATTCAACAAGGCGCCCTCTCGTTGATGTTGAGGTTTGTTAATCGTTTTTTTCTAAACTAAATAGTTTGCGCGAGAGACACTTCCAAAGTGGAAAAAATTTGGTCCCTCTAACTTCTAAATTAAGAGAATGATAAAACTAGAAAAAATATATGTTGTACATTACTATGCAAACTTTCAACGATATTTGGTTTGAACGAGATCTAGTCAGTAGTTTTTTTTTATACGTCATAAATCGTAGACCGCAATTTACCCTTCGACGAACTACAAGAACCTTTATATTATGTTACTTGGTGCTACGGAACCCTTCATGGGCGAGTCCGACTCGCACTTGGCTGCTTTTTTTTATGGAAATTGAATGACAATAGCTACCGGTTCCTGACTACTTATTATTTAAATAATTAAGATTATGATATTTTTTGTGTTTATACTTGGATAATTATTAACACTACTACGTATTATTTAAATAATTAAGATTATGATATTTTTTTGTATTTATACTTGGATAATTATTAACACTAAGTCCCAAACGAATAAATTCATGAATGTTTATTTATAAGTTACGCTTTTGAATATTTATACATTGATGAAGTCATAAAGTATTTACCCAAGAAGGGAAATTGTAAATAACTCGATCTTTTTATAGAAAATCTATATGAAAGGATATTTAATACCGACAGAACTAACGATGCGGTACGATACGACACTCACTGGTGTTTATTTCACCAGTTTGTTACGGGTTTAGCGACAAAAAAATAGGCACATTTTTTCCTAAAAACGTATAGTTGGGGAGGCGTATATGTCTAGTGTAGACTTCTTCAAGGTGATGCTCAAGACGGAATAAAAAAAAAATTGGTTGTCTGTAAAGTCGGTTTACTGACGATGGTTGAACGTGACAACGTCATACGAAAATACTGATGGAATGATTGCTATAAACAATTGACACCGCATTCACTTTTCACTGCACTTTTTACTTGACGAAAAAGGCAGAGCTTTATGTAGGCCACCATGAGCTCTGTCTGGCTCTGTCTCTGGTTCTGGTTTTGAGTCAGTGTGAGTGTTGACTAAATAAATCCTACGTGAAAACGTCACACACACAGTATAATGCACTGGTGAGCACACACAGACTCAAAACTAGAGCCAGAGACAGAGCCAGACAGAGCTCATTGTAGGCACTGAGCTGTTAATAACTAGGTGATATTCAAACCACGGTACAATTTAGTCCTACAGAATTTATCATCCAAGTATAAAAATGGTATGTTTCTGTAAATCTACTACATCGTAAAACAAGTAAATATGGCGAGGAATGTGATAACTTTAGTACATAAAACGGTTAAGTCCAAAGGCATATTTTATCACTCCAAATAAAACGGTTAACCTACGTGTTCAGGAATAACATTAGCCAGTCATGAATATAAATGATTAGATTTATTTTTAGCTTACGGTTTTTCGATCGAGATGAAAGTGATATTGCAAATGAGCCATGGTATTCGATTACACTGCGTCACTTGTGTTGTTTGCAAATTGCCCTTAGGCTACAAAATCTGATAGTATAATTTCCAACTCATTTGCATAACATAACCAATAAACTTGCCTATTAGTTTGTACAGAAATAATTCACAGTGGTTTACTATAGTAAATATTATGTTTAAATACAACACTTTTTGAGCTCTCAAAACAATAACTAATGTTCAAAATGCGTTCAATTATAAAAAAGTATTTACATAGCCATGAGCAAAGATATCTAAATCAGGAGTATCTATTATAATTGTATAGATTAAACGGGTATTTTCTGGTTATTTTCGGTTATTTATTGCGATTACCTTTTTATATTTCCTGAGGTTTCGACCGTGTTACGACAGCCTATGTCCCGAGTGGTATATTATTATTTTTACAAGCAACCATTTTTATTATTAGTAGTGTATATTATTTTAAGGCAGAGCAATTTATTTTTTCATACCTAATTAAGAAGATAAAACATCTTGTTTCTCTGTCTAGTGGAATTCATTATACAAATCACTTCAAGGCTTTTATAGACGTAATTAGTACCAGGGTAATGTTATAATAGTTACATTACGGAAATCAAGTATTGTGTTACGACAATGGTGTTAAAACGCGAACATTTTCTGGAATCTTTCCAAGCATAAAGTAGGTCCAAACAGATCAAGGAAATACATGTTGGAAGATGCGTAGCTAAAATACCTTTTTAGGTTACTGTATAGGAAAATAAATGATTGGAGTAGCCTATCATGGTTTTCAGTTCGGACATAATTATGTTGGTCTGTTCATTGTCACTGAAATCAAATTATAAGCAACTTCCGAAAGCTTTGAACGCCTATCTTTGAAAACCTACTGCTCGTTATTATTGCGTCTTTAATTTAGGGTGTAAAACCAAAACAGTTTGAGTTTCAAAGGGCTTGGCTTCACTATTGGATGGAACAGCTGGCCCGTTTCACGTTCTCATGAAACAAACAGACGTTCCCTCATAAAATTGTCAAAGGTTCAAACAGTTAATATTTTATTTTCTTTCACACTTGTTTTTATTATGATTAGTTGCGTAAACATTGCGTAAATTGGAAGGCTGGTTCTATTTTGTAATTAAAACTTGACGAACTAAGGTATATCTGGAACACTTTGATAACTACTGAGCCAGGGACCTAATTGACCATGTGACACTTTGCGTTATCATTATCACTTATTATTTGTATCTTTTTTATGGTCAATAAACATATTTTCTTTCTTTCTTTCTTTCATTCTAACTTTGTAGTAGAAAGGTCTGTACTATCATAGATTGAAAAGCAAATTAAGACGCTGATTACAGTCGAACAGCTTCTCGCTCGCATGTTATTTCAAGCTACATTGTTACAGTCATTCATTCAGAAAAATCACAAACAATAAAGTTTCGTGAAGTTCTAGCAAAAATATAATTTTGATTCAGCCAAGTTTTCCTACTAAAAGGTTTGTTTATGTGTGTTGTTAGAATGTTGTTTGAAGGTAGTCTGCCTCATCAAAATAATAACAGGTGGCTAGCTATTTTGCTTTGAGCTTTTTATAATCCAAATATTTTACGATACTGATAGACGCTAATGTTAGTGTCAACTAAAATTAAATGATGATCGCCGATCATCATCATCGTAAAACCAGTTTTTATTTATTCCATTTTTTGTGAAGCAATGATGGAGATATATAATTAAATTTAAAATACCTATTAGTTTTATGATGAAAAATTACTACTACTTTGGTAAACAATTTCGAAATTCTTTTATTTTTGTAATACCATAAGCTTTACTTTACCTATCCATTAGCAAACAGTTTTAGCCGTATAGATCGAAACTGTGTAGTAACAACGGCTTTAATTTTCCATTATTTTAACAAACTTGATGCACATCTGTAAAACAAAATTCGTCGGTTTTAAAAACAAAATTAATAGGCTTGAAATTCAGTAACCTACGTTTCAATCATAGTTCCAGTGTTTGAAAGCTGATGGTTTCTCGCAAAGAATTAAATCCCCATCCAATTTATACGTACTCGTCCATACAATATTGGGAATCAGGGAGGCATGGGTTTGAATAGAGCTCGTCGCGCTATCAGTGACTATTATCAGCAGCCAACAGCCAGTACCAAGCCGTTGTTGGCATGAGACGCACGTACCGACCGCCAACATTTCCACGCATAGTGACGCGATCGCGTAATCTAACTTTGTGAATATAGTAAGTAATAGAAGCCATCGTGAATGTGAAACTTCAGCTAAAACTTTGGAGTAGAATCTCTATTTACTGAATGAAAGAAATTACTTGTAAGTTTGATAAGGCAGATATTTTTTTTTAATTAAGTATTTACATATTAAAGGTGGTATGTGGTTCAGCATTTTATTAAAATGGGACGGAATTGATTGATTGATATAATGATTGATTTTTTTGACAGTTGTGATTTGGTAAAATAAACCAATAGCAGTTTTCATCACCTATTGGTTTAATTTTATGATGTGTGTGTAAACAAAAATCAGTTTATTTACATCAAGTAGAAAAAAAAACATGGTTATGCATTTTTTTTAATTTTCTTTAATCGTTTCTCGTGGCAATTAATTTATAATTATTTATTTTATTGTAATGATTTTTCTGCCAATGCTTCCAAATGATCAACATATAAAGAATCGTACTTGTTAATATTCTAACAGCAAAGACAGGCTTGCAACCTACCTTCTTGCATTGAATACCAACCACCTGAAAAATTGGTATAGGCGGAATGTTATATTTGCACGTATTTACTACTCCGTTAGACCTCTTTGAATAATTTTGAGTGGTAGTACTTGTTACTATGAAATTAATGTGACAGTTCATTCTACTTTCATTCTAGAATGAAAGTTTAACCCCCGTATTCGGGGGTAAGGCTGTTTAACTAATTCGGAAAAAAACGACACTTATTAATTTAAAAAAGTTTCAGGTTTGTAATGTAATATCATTCCCAAGAGATGTCAGAAATGACTTGGCACATTTAATTAATAAAATAGCTACGTTTACGCTAAATTAACTCCAACAGAGAAAATACTTGAACGCTGCTATTACAACGGTAAATTATAATTATTGTCACAACTTTGCAAAACTTTCGCAATTATTTAAGGGTTCGGCCTATTCTTTTGTAGTTAAGCCAATTATCTACATGAAGGTCAGGAAAAGAAATATAATTTCAGCTAATCTCTTTCGCAACTTGGCAAAAGGTTTACGTGACCCTTAAATTCTTAATGGATTTAATGCTTATAAATTACGTTAGTAGCATCCATTTCTTTTCAAAAAAGTTCCAAAGGATGTATACAGGAGGCAACAGAAACTTTAATAAATAATGCAAAAGAGCGGTTCATATTTTAACGGCTGAACAGATTTTCTTAAATCCTTAATCATAAGTGAAGCAGCATCTCTGTGTTCCGGTTTGAAGGTTGTGGATGTCGGTGAAATTACTGGCACGTGAGGCTGAACCTCTGTATACCTCAAGCTGACGGACGCAGAGCAGTGCATCGTAAGGCACTTTCCTGACGTGCATCACCTACGAGGCAATGCTTTGTTATAGGCGATTGTTTTCCCATTATCAGAGAAAGCCAAGGATTTGGTAAAAATTGTTAAGGTAGGCATTATGCGGAGATGATTTTGTACTTAGTTTAAGCGATTATTTTCGAGAGTGGCATAATCTTGAAGATTTACCCCCGAATACTGAAACGCAACTCAGATTTAAGCACGTCTCAAGCGACGAATATTTGACAGTTTTCAATGAAAATCTGTCAAATATTCGTCGCTTGAGACGTGCTTAAATCTGAGTTGCGTTTCAGTATTCGGGGGTAAACCCTCTATAATAAATAAAGATTAAAAAAAATAGGCGATTGTTACTACTTAACATCTTATATTCCTGTTCCTTCAGCTAGTTGTAAAAAAAGTCACCTTTAAACAAACTTTTAGGCTTTTAGGATCTACGTTACCTTAAGTCGTTATAACAAACCTCTGTTTGCGTGGGTGTTAAAAGATCATTCTCAAAAACTGACAGTGCACGAACAGCTAATCTTAGGCTTAGTAGGGGTTACTTAAGCCTTATATCAACGCGAAAATGGTTTTATCTCTAAGGATGTTAAGATTGTAATGCTACCAAATTTCCGGTTTTCATTTCGGTGAAATCATGGCGGAGAGACTTCTTAAGCTTTCTTAATAGATAACATCTTTACGTTCGGTGTCGTCAGCACAATCTAATGTATGAGACGCTGAACTGTCAGTTCTGGTCATAGAAGTTGACATGACGGAAGCTTTTAGGCGGCCGAAATGCTTCCCTGAAGTTGGTCGTAATATGATGTGAACTGACACTGCGAATTTCAAGCTCTTTTGAGACAACATCTTGTGAAAATTGTACAAAGTTGTTATTATGTCTGCCCCGCCCACACTGCTTATCCAAAGGTTGGATGAGAGAAGTGATGGAACAAGCTGATAGCCCACCTGATGTTAAGTTTTAACCTCTGCCTAAAAATTTAAATTCTGGAATGATCTAGAATAATCGACTTTACCTGGGCAACGCTGAGCTTCGTTGCTAGTGTATATTGTAAAAATCAAGTGAGTTTACAAACTTACAGGGTTTTCTCCATCATTGCTAACTAGGATCTACTTCTCATTGTGGTGGTAGATACCTTTTGGTCGCCTACTGTGGACTATTAATAAAGGATTTAGGACGGTAGAAGTTGAAGTGGGCGGTTATGGTAGGCATAAGCTTTGAAGTCTAAGTCTACTCTTTTAACATGATGAGAATCTTTTTTTATCACGAAATGAAGCTAAAATGTTCTAGAACGATCGAATGTTCTGGCCATTAAACATAAGATGTATGCTACCCGAGTGGCGCCGGGACTCGCTGCTACTCGTTGTTCCTTATAAAATCTTTGGTTGTGTGACAATAACAAGCCAAGTGCTGACTTCCCTGACAGAGGCAAATGTGAGTGACCCCTATCCTGTAATTTATGACTCGTGTCACCAGAAACCAACTCAATAAGTATTCTGTGCTGAAGATTCGGTTTCCTTTACCGTTTCTGGGTCATGAGTCTTTGACGTTATCAAATCACAGGTTTTCTATTTGCCTGAAAAGTTCTTATAACAATGATAGTTTCAAAAGATAAATGAGTATAGGTTTGTTTTAATAAGTGTTTCTTTCAAAACCAATCAATACTTACACGTCATGTTTATATTTTCTTAAATAAGAATTTGATAGCTAACATAACAAATAACGATACTTTTTTTCAGTCATTTCTGTTCTGTCAAAACATAGTAAAAACGCTTCAAATATATTTTTTTCATTTTCATAATAATCATGTATTATTTTTGGTCCACCTCAGAATATCTCTACGATAAAAATCCGAGAAAAATAGAAATCGGAAGTCTGATAATAAATAATACGCGCAGCGTTCGAAACGATTTTAATAACGTCCAAATTGATGCTACTGACGCAATTTCCTCTAACTTTACCGTGACTTGGGTCCTAATATCTAACCGTTTCGACCAAGCATAGCATTTGAGAATTTGCGATTCCGTGTAGGTTTTGTTTATAGTAATATTTCGAGAATTAATAAGGGTTTGACTTTATTTTTACCGAATTTAAAGAAAAAGGAGGAGGTTCTTAATTCGGTTGTGTTTTTTTTGTTATTGTTTGTGTTTTTGTTATTTTTTTTTTACATTTGTTAAAGCATAACTTCTTCATTTATGAGCTGATTTGAAAAAATATTTGTTTTATCTGTAAAATTATATTTTCATTTAGTCCCATAGAAATTTGTTAATGTTTGTTACTATTACATACCTCCGTCATTTAACGAATTCCGTTCCGTATTCCGTGTTTCACGGGTTTATTTGTATTAAAATATTCACATAACACAGAAAAAGCAATTTTGTCCCACCACCTAACACAATATACCTACCTAATGGCCCGAACACACCTAGTTCGCTGGCGGTAGCGATCAGTGAAACGCTGTCAAATATCGCTGTCAGATTTGAGATTTGACAGCGAATATTTGACAGCGTTTCACTGATCGCTACCGCCAGCGAACTAGGTGTGCGCAGGCCTTAAATTCAAAACTCGCTCGAAAAATAAAACAATACAGAGTAACGTGCGGTTCGGTATTTCTCTGCATGAAACTTGGTGCGTTAGTTTCAGGAATATCGGAAGTTAACAGCTTCTATATAAACAGCCATGTTATAAATAAACGACTAGGTATGTAAAATACGTAGCTACTCGAAAATACACATAAAGTACGTTTTCAGTAGAAGTACTATGTTTTGTTATACAATAAAGGCTCCATTCAATATCAAGCCCGACCAGAAACAGCGAGATAGTTATATGTATTCACAAAATGACTAGTGGTCACCCGTAGTTTTGCTCACCCCGTTCCCGTTACTTTTTCGGGATAAAAAGTATCC
Source organism: Thera britannica (assembly GCA_939531255.2). NCBI lineage: Eukaryota > Metazoa > Arthropoda > Insecta > Lepidoptera > Geometridae > Thera > Thera britannica. Next base: position 21,564,886 of record OW618034.2, read on the forward strand.
TATGTCCGTCTCCTGGTTCTAAGCTAAAGAAATATAGAGATTCATTTATAAAGGACCGATGCCATTCATTAAGAAGAAGAAGAAGAAGTACCCGTAAGATTGACATAATCGACGTTATAAAAATAAACCTTAGCTTCAATCATTAATAATAAATTAATATTATGATAAATTTCAAATATCGATTATTTTATCCACCTCTGTATCAAAGAGACAATAAATCTTAACTTTTGTGTGATTCATCTTTGTTGCAGGTGACAAGATGGTACGTTACAACGCGATGTGAACAAATCACAGGTCCCTTATTTAGAAGTTACTAAGTACAGTTGGCGGCGTTAGAATATAATATAGAGTTATTTAATGAAATCAAATTAAAGAAGCAATATTGCATTGACTTTATATATCAGTATAATTATGTAAAAAAAAGTTGTGTTAGTAGTATTTATAACTCAAGAACGGCTGAACTGATTTGTCTGAAAATTGGTGGGGAGGTAGCTTAGATTCAGGAAACGGACATAGGATACTTCGATTCCGAAAAATTAACGGGAACTTGGCGAGCGAAGCCGCGGGCGGCCGCTAGTAGGTATATTATTAAATGAGAAAATACTCATCAAAAAATCTATGCGTAACTGCATTAGTACTTTGAAAATAAGATAATTTTATGAACATCAAAATGTACCGATTATCTTTGGAGTTTTTAGCTCTGTGAATGTCAATTTTGGACATTCTCAGGGTTTTTTTTAAATATCGAACATTGCTCGCAGCGTTGCAATGTTTTATTACCATGAAAGTAACGAATTAAATTACATTCTATTGTAGCTGACTGTACGTCCTCATAGGTAAAACCCATTATTATGTAGAAACTAGGACCCACTTATGGATCGCGTCGCGTCTATATAGATGCTAAAAACTCATCTTGCCCAAACCATAAAATTTATAAAACAACGTAAGAAAACCAGTTAGCAGTCCTTGCAACCTGCGGGCTAAAATGGTGACCAGAATCAAGACGGTAAAGATATTTTTTGCAATATGAGATCTAGGAGTTCCTTAGCTTGAGTCATAAGTAATAATTAATTTAAAATAATTTGGACTCACTTGGACTGTAATATTATCATCAAAGCTAAAAATTCATTCAACCTACCATTTTGTGTTGTGTTCACGCAAGTTCTTGTTTACTTTTCTCATGAAAAGATGAAAAGCAGAGTGTGCCACACGGTACCAAAATTATAAAACCTCGAGCAACTTACTTTGAATCCCTCGCTACGTTCAGGACTTACTCTATAGAATCTCTCGCTACGCTCAGGATCCTACTCTTGAATCTTTTACTTCGCTCTGAATTCAAAAAATCACTCTCGCGTTATTTTGGTCCCTCAAGACACGATCTACTTTTTCACTTCAAAAATCGTTTGTAAATGAGCGAGGAGTAAATAAGTGGTCCTGATTGAGCTGTGGCAGTAGCAATATCGTTGCAAAGTTTACTGTATTTCTACAGAATAAGTATTGTCCTCTAAAAGTGGTGTAGAACGTTACATACACTAAGATGTTTTTAAGTGTTACTCAATATTAAAGTATTTAGGACAGTGCCATGCCTTTTTTTGCCATAAAGCAGTGTTTCTGTGTTTCGGTTTGAAAGGTGTGGGTGCCAGTGAAACTGGCACTAAGGCCTGGTAAGGCCTATTTTTTTACTATTTTAACTAACAATAGATTAATAAATAAATAAATAATGCGGACAATCCACACAACACTATCAACACAAATATTTGTTTTCGGTGGGGATCGAACCCACGACATACGGCGCAGAAGGCAGAGCTACTGCCAACTGAGCTGAGAGGCGAGTCATAGATTCATAAGAATGATAAGATTTACTAACAAAATGATCCTTTGTTGATTTAAAATTTTGAATAAATGAATTAATTTATCAATCCGACATTATTTTTCGAGCTATAATAATGTACCGTGCCATGTCGTACATTTTAGTTTTGAACTTCATCGGGTCTAATAAGCATAATACATGTGGAAACGTTGAATTGCAAATGCAGTATTCCTAATTAATTGACTAAAGAGATACTAATGATGCTGTTTCATTCCACTTCGTTGTCCATCTTTTGTTTCACGATTTCCGATGCTAGTGCTCCGCACTCAACACCGCTATGTCAAACGTGTCCTATATTAATTTAAACATTTTCTTCTACTTTATTAGCAATTAAACTGTCAGAAATGCAAAGTTAAACCTACCAGCTACCCTTCGGCCTACCACAAGGTCTGTCTGGATCTGTCTCTGGCTCTGTCTCTGGCTCTGTCTCTGGCTCTGTTTCTGGCTCTGTCTCTGGCTCTTTTTCTGGCTCTGTTTCTGGCTCTTTCTCTGGCTCTGGTCAGTCTGTATGAGTGCTCACCAGTGTGCTGTACTGTGTGTGACGTTTCAACGTAGGATTTATTTAGTCAACACTCACACAGACTCAAAACCAGAGCCACATACAGAGCCAGAGAGAGTTTGTGGTAGGGCTACAGGAAGCATTTTGTCAGTATTTAATTTAAGCCTTTGAAAGCTAATTTGACGATCACTACCTCTGGGAATCTGCCTCCGTTTAGAGTTCTAGGAAGAGCGATTTCAAAGAATCCTTCTTAATACTAATATTTATCGTCTTCCCGCTTATATCTTCCGTTCATTGGAGCGGACCTTCATCTTCCGGTTCCTGGTAGTCTCAACTTTGGTCATCCTAAAACTAGCTGAAACTTATGCTATTCGTAGTTCTACACGACCAAGACAGGAACTAATAAGCATACCGCTTAGTCGCAACGTTTTTATAACGCTTCACCTGTATGTATGTATGTATGTAACCGACCCTTTTGAGCTCGATTTTTTCCTACTTTGAACGATCAGATTTGATTCAAACTTTGCACACCTGTCAAAGGTCGATGACAATGCAATAATAAGAAAAAAAAAATATGAAAAAAAAAAAACTGAATAGTAAAAAATAAATTATAGTTTAAAAAACTAAAAAAAATCGCTTTTATAACTAATTGAACTAAAAAGTTAAAAATAAAACTGTAATAATCAATTTAAAAATTTATATTATTGTACAAAAAAGCGTGGCAATTAGTTATAAAAGCGTTTTTTTTTTAGTTTTTTAAACTATAATTTATTTGTGTGTAATCTTTTTAACAAACTTTTTTGTGTGTCTGTATTAAGGTGTTGTAGACTAGTTCATAGTTTGTAGGATAGGGGAACCACTAAACACACTATAATAGTTGAACTTCTTTATATTAAAACTGTACGAAACCAGACAAGGTAAATGATAGCAAGGTGAAGTGCGCACAGAACGAGAGAAAAGCTATCATAGACAATTGAACTTCTATGAATGATGTTATAGAATAGTAATAACTATTTGTGTTGGGATGCCGAAAAACGTATTCTAAAGCGTTAGATACACAGACACAAAAGCGTTGGCCTTGAAACTAGGGGCAGCTGCTTTTAAAGTAAGTGGACATCCAACGATTACATCTACTGTGTTTCCTGAAATATTTGAGAGATAAGCTTTCTCATTGCCTCGCTGCCACCCGCCGCCCGCCCAGTACAATAGCCTTGTACTGCAAGCGTAGTGGTTTAATTAAAATACACATTGCAATATTAAAATATGTAAGACAGAAAAGTGTCATTTTTATTTAAATTACTTGAAAGACACGGCAAGAGAAGTGCAATAGGTACTTTTTGTGTTGTACAATTTAGCAAATGTTGTACTATGAGAATCTGTACTCGTGGCATAAAAGGTGATTTTTTAAGATTTTATTTCTGTGTGCTACTAACAAATTGGATCTTTTCTGAAATCAAAATATTGTATTGTACTGGGCGGCTACCATGAACTCCATATGGTTATGGCTACGGCTAAAGCCGGTCTGGTCCATCTCTTTTCATAAAGGCTGGCAGCGCATCAGCACCACCTCTGGTATTGCAGGTGTCTAGGGGCGACGGTGACTGCTTTCCATCAAGTGGCCCGTCTTTTCGTCTGCCAGCTATGACATAAAAAAATATTTTTAATAGTACTACTAGGAACAAAAACAATACAAACATACTGTAGTCTTGACTGTAAAAGGCTTATATAACTTTTTTTAAAAGCGATAAAACTTCTGAAAACCCATTGGAAAAGCCGCTTTCGCATAGTTTTTGCTCAACTCTAGCATAAGCAATAAAATGTGTTCCTTGAAAGCCTTATTTATTGTTTATTTACTCGGATCATAATTATTATTTTATGAGCCCATGTCTCATAACGGCCTTAGCACTCATAACGGCGTCTAATGGAATCTTATTTAATTTACTGGGAGCATAACTCAATTTGGCTAGAGCTGTGTTTTATTTTGTGCCAGGTATAAATCTAGAAGAACAGCCTTTATTTTCAATAAGCCTCTATCTATCATTTGTCAGTGCAGACCCCAAGACGCTGGCTGCACTGACAAATGATCTTGAGGATTTGGGATCAACCACCAGGTGATTGTGTCATTCTGTTGCTATCAAAAGCTTGATACTAACAAGGAACCGAATCACATATTTTGTAGCCATCATTTTCCGACCACTATTAATCTGTTGCCATACTAGTCTTGCAAAGCGAAGTTCCTATTCGCTATCTCATGTTTATTACGTCAACATTCGGTCTGTCAATAATGTCAAAGCTGACAGATGCGACTAGGTCCATGTTGCTATACCCTATACAGGGTCCATGTGATACTGACTTACACCTTAGAACTATGAATGTAACTAAAAAATGTGTATGCAATAAATATATTATTGAGTATCGAGTAACTGGAGTTTTGATTGCAACAAAAGATACGCAATCACCCACAGATAATTACAGGTCAAATGATGAGATCAATGAGGAGGTTAACGCAACAGAGGGCGGCCGCTAAAGCGATATTATGATGATCTCCCTAAGGATCATCAGATCATGTCTGTCCACAGATCTGTGTGTATTTTATTAAACTCAAGATGTTAAAAAAGCCATAGCTCTAAAACAATCCATGACAGCAAAGTATGGTTTTCAAACAACGTAAGTACATAACACTTTTATCATGGCCACTTCAAAAGTGGCCGCGAAGTTTTTTCTTGGTCCAAGCTCCATACATTTTTGCCCATTGCTCTTTGACAATAATAATTACTTATAAAAATATGTCAAAAGATAAACAGTGCTTAAACTATTGCTTACAAACAGTGACCGGGCTAACTTTAAGCAATGATTAAATTTAAATTGCGTTTATAAGTAGGGCTGTTAATTTCTAAAATGATGAGTATCAACGTGAACTACGAGTAGTTCGATATTCATATTCAGCACATAATGTTGATTATGCTCATACCATCCATAGCTCCTAATGAACATTCAGTCTAATGATAGTGACGTAGGATGGCATCCGGGGGTATTGTGGCGTGTGGCTAATTGCACGCCTCCACGCTTGCAGCCCACAACTAACGCCACATTTGTTCTACCACATAATTATAGTAGTGGGTATAGTAATTTCGGCTTCATAGAGCGTTAGTGTGCGTCAGAAAGAGTTAGCGCTTTATACACCACTATTTTGTAACTACCAAAAAAAATAGGGTAATGTAGTAGGGGAAGAACATTATGAATTTGCAATCAGAATTTTTAGTTTCGATAAAATGACAAAGTTATTAAATGTTAAATTTTTCAGAAATTCTGCATAAAATTATGGACACATTAGTTACGTAGTACTAGAGAGAAAAAAAAATACGCTCTTCGGTTCCGCTTGGTATTTAGCGTTTATAAATTAAATGATTTTTGCTTGTTGAATCATTTCTCAAAATTTGACTAATAATTTTGGTTATTAAAAAAATGTTTTTTATGTCTCAAAAAATTTTTTTTTTCTTGGATGTGCTCAGTGCCAGCAGCCAATATCAGCATTTTTTTTTTGGTAATTACAAAATCGTGGTGTATACGAAAGCAGAAAAGCCGATGTGTTATATTTAGGCCTACAACCGTACATAACTAAATAATAAATAAATATTCTGGCAAATCCACACAACACTATCTAGCCCCAAATTAAGCTGAGCTTGTACTATGCGGGAACCAGATAGCTGATATAATACCTAATTTTTTTTTTGTAAATACATACTTAGAATACAATTAAACATCCAGACAGAGAACAAACATCTATTTCACCACACAAATAATTGTTCTCGGTGGGGATCGAACCCACGACCTACGGCGCAGAAAGCAGAGCTACTACCACCAACTGAGCGGACAGGCCAGTAATTGCACATCCGCTAATTTCAGCTTCATAGAGCGTAGTGTGCGACAGAATGAGATAGCGCTCTACGAAAGCAGAAAAGCAAATGTGAAATATTTATTGCCTACAACCGTACATATTATATGGTCAATAATTATACTTGCATTTCTAAAACAAACTGGCCTCATAGCCACAGTATTGTTGTAGCTTTGCCTTCTGCGTTGTATGTAAGTAGGTTGTGGGATCGATTCCCAATAATATACCTACATTTACATTTAACTAAAGACCAAACATCAAACAAAACAATACAAGTGAATAAACGTCAAACAAAACAATACACTTTTATTTTATCTTCAACACGAGCCGGTATGACCGAGCTTCGCTCGGGATTTTATTTTTTTGTAAATCGTATTATTAAAAAAAATTGTATTATTATTTGCCAATAGAGTCATAATCTTTAATGGCTTATTTTTACTTAGAAACGCCATCTGCTCGAATAGCTTGCAGTTAGTTGCTCACAATCGCCAATAGATGGCAGGAACAGTCATATATTTAGTTAATGTTAGATTATTGCAAAAACCCATTTCTCGTCATTTTTTGAAAATAAATTCTAGCTAGATCGATTTATCGTCCCCGAATACCCCTGTATACTAAATTTCATGAAAATCGTTGGCTCAGTTTCCGAGATCCTAAATATATATATATACAGGGTGTAATCGTTAAGTGTGCACAGGCGATTATTCCGTAACTATTGCAGATATCAAAAAACTTTAAACTGATATCGAAAGTACTTTACCTAATGAGTAAAATGACATTAATAACTTTTTAAAAATAAAACGAGAAATATCCAAAAAAATTACATTAATCACTCCCATACATTTTATTTCTTAGTAAGTACAAAATTTTGTGTTCAAAGCATATGTTCGAATTTAGAACGAACACCAAAGAGTATCTTTCTTTTTGTTTTTATTTAGTATGTTGCTTTTCAGCTAGTTCAAATCAATACAATATTGAAACAAGGTTTATTATAAATTTGAAGTGGTAAGATAATTAATCTACACGTGTATCTACTTGAAATTCATTAATACCTTCATATCGTACATAATTATCAAATGACAAGGTTAAAATGAGTAGGTACTATTCCACTTAAAATAAGGAAACTAAAACCTTTCTACTATCTCATACTAAATGTATGGGAGTGATTAATGTAATTTTTTTGGATATTTCTCGTTTTATTTTTAAAAAGTTATTAATGTCATTTTACTCATTAGGTAAAGTACTTTCGATATCAGTTTAAAGTTTTTTGATATCTGCAATAGTTACGGAATAATCGCCTGTGCACACTTAACGATTACACCCTGTATATACATATATATATATACAAGATTTTCTCGTTTAAAGGTATAAGATTATCAGTAATAGTTATTATACAGCTACTTCAGATGCCATAATATGGTATAATGTCACCAGCTCATTAGAGCAAATTCAAGGACAGAAAGAGAGGCCATTTATCTCGGCCCTTGACTTGTATTATCTCAGTAAATTACTTATGACAACATACTTACGACGTAGAAAATTATGTGATATATCCCGAAAAACGTATGAAACGTAGAGCGCCCATGCACCCACCAGATGGACTGATGACTTTGTTAAGATCGCGGGAATTCGATGGATGAAAAGAAGTCAGACTCGTTCTTCTTGGGAATGTGTTGCGGAGGCCTATGTCCAGCAATGGTCTTCTTCAAGGTGATGACAAGAGCACAATTTTGGTTTTGCCACTGGCTACCCTCTTCTTCATCCTGCCTTTATCCCACTTTATGTGGAGTCGGCACAACAATGTTCTCCTCATCCAGTGAGCGTTTAAATCCTTTCACCACACTTGGTTCGAAAGAAACAGTGTAACGATAAGAAGAAGTTGTTTTATCATGTTAGGTACTGTTTTAAGTTCTATAAAATCACGGTCTTACTTGTTTGATTTGGATAGACTTTTTCTGATGTAGATAGGTAGATAGAAGCAGCATTCTTGGTGTCGGGAACCTTTTAATCAACGTGTCCCCGTGAAGCGGTAATCAATTTCAGTCCAGCAGACGTCCATAAAAATAGCTACCGTTAAAAATAATGTAAGAAACTAGAGTTCCGGAATTTATATTACTTTTAGTAACAAAACGAAATAAATAAATTGATTTTTAATCAGTCTGTAAGTTAAATTATTCTGGTAGGTAATCTATTAGAAAATTAATCAATTCTGTTTGTTATATCCATAGCATCTACATAAAAAGTGAATCTGAATATTTTTTTGAAATTCATTACAAATAAACATAATTTATGTCATCAATATTCTGAAGGTTGCTTACATCAATAAATTATGACCTCAAGATAAATAGTACTTAAATACTGGAAAAACAATATGAAAACAAGGTTGCATTTTGGAAAATTTTTGTAAGCGGTTGACCGCGCCTTTTTTCCTTGCATCATGGTGATAACGATGATGATTATGTAGAAAAGGCTGATTTGAAAGTGGGCCATCTTCTTCTTCTTATCGTGTCACTCATACTTTCACCAGAGTGTGGTGAAAGGATTTTATGTGCGCCTCGGAGAAGCTCTTTTCTTGCGCTCTACACATATTTTCGAATTTTTAGATTCAACATGCCGGTTCCCTCACGATGTTTCCTCCAACGTTGTAGCTGTTTGTTGTCCCTGAATAAATAAAATAAAAATAAAACGTTGGAGAGTACTGGTATCGTATAGTGCACTGGCATATATGTATAGTGCACACTGGTACATTTTTCGACTGAAAAACTTATTGGCTCACGACTGAATTTGTACCCACGGATTTAAGATCGATCGAAGACGAGGCCTCTTCGAGACCACCAGTGTTCTCGACTGGTCAATAATCTGTAAGTAAAATAATTACAAAAAGTATTGTGGCCAATCCACACAACACTATCTAGCCCCGAATCAAGCAGAGCTTGTACTATGGGAACTAGATAGTTGATAATACTTTCATTTTATTTTTTGTTAATATATACATACTTAAAATATAATATAACACCCAGATAGCGAACAAAAATCTTTTGTTTACCACACAAATATCTTTAGTAATCTTTAGTAAGTAATTAAGAGAATCGCATTTTGCAGCCGTAGAAATGACCGCGAAAATAAAGAAGATCAGATCCCACGCAAATATAAAGAACCTATTAGACTACCGGCTACAGCAATATAATCGTTACCTACAAATAAATGAACTCCTACACGATGCAAAATGCAACCAAGAAAGTTTAATTCACTGAAGTATCATTCAGAAGATCTTAGGATGTTTTGATGAAAAGATACCCACACAGTGATCTATCCCATTAATAAAATTGAATTTTTATCAAACAAAATAAATAATTATTTTGGACAATCCACACAACATTATCTAGCCCCAAATTAAGCTGAGCTTGTGTTATGGGAACCAGATACCTAGCTGATATTTTTTTTTTTTTTTTTTGTAAATACATACTTAGAATACAATACGACACCCAGACAGAGAACAAACATCTGCGTTCACCACACAAATATTTGTTCTCGGTGGGCATCGAACCCACGGCCTACGGCGCAGAAGGCAGAGCTACTACCAACTGAGCTGAGAGGCCAGTCAACTCGTCACTAAAACAGAAAACTGTTTTAGTGTTTTTAATTCCATATTACCTGCACATCATATTCATTAAATTATTACAATCTATGTACTTAAAGGTAAGCCCCATGTCGAGGGAAAATTGCAAAAGGGAATTCGTTCCCAAACTTACTAGTGCGTTGTATTTCTTATAAGTATTCATAATATTATTACTGTATCTTTGATGAAATATGCGTACATAAAGGCGCATTTCACTTCGCCTGCTACGTGTAGCACGCCACGCGTTACGCCACGACACGTGTGTCGTGGCGTAACAAATCCCTAGCATATCCTATCATGAGTACATTACATTCAAAGGTTTCCTGGTAGAGATCGTTATTTAGCGATAAGACCACCTATTGTTTCAAGTTTGATTTATAATTTGTTGCGTGCAATAAAGTATTTTCTATCCACCTATCAAAAATAGTTAGATCCCTTTTCAGGAATATTTTTCTTTACAATTCCTACTTACGTATCTAGTATCTAATTTGTTTAAAACCAAGCATATTAGTGGTACGCACATACGATACCACAAGTATTCACACCATATAAAAGGGTACAAAGGGACCGAGCTAAATTTAAATTTAAATTTGACTGACACAATTTTCCAGAGGCGTGCAGTGTTCATATAATACTTTATGTGGAGTATTGTGGAAAGCGTGTAGAGAGAGAAAAAAAGATTGCCAGTACACTCAGCGCCTTGGTTAATATGTATGTATGAATGTTTGTGTGGGACTCCTGTCTCCGCAATTGAACTCAAATGTCGGTCCGTTGGTTAATAATTTCTTTGTGTCTTTTTCGCTGGATTAAGCAATAAATTAGCAACTCATCAGCCTACTACAAACTCTGTCTGACTCTGTCTCTGTCACTGGTTTTGAGTCTGTGTGAGTTTTGACTATATAAATCCTACGTCGTCGAAACATCACACACACAGTATAATACACTGGTGCATGAGCACTCACACAGACTCATAACCAGAGCCAGACAGAGCTTGTGGTAGGCCTACTGGTTTGCATTGTTATATGGCATGGATATGATATAATAGCTTTACATATTTTTTTTTTTTTATATCTTAGGAAAACAAACAGTACTTATATTATTCTAATTGATAATTTAAAAAGACAACTATGGACCATTATATACATTTTCGATCTTTGACCTGAAAGCGACTCTTTAAATTAATATAATGAGTGTGCTCTGATCTAAGAAATATAAAATCTACTTTTGCCGCTGATTATACCTATTTTAGTAGAGCACGCGCTATAAGCCGACATTTTTCCGCCAGTGATTTGCATACAAGGATTAATCATAGTGGCGGCGCTGCGGAAAACGACGTTTGCGCTCATTGTTACCCACTTTCGTAACTGAAGAAAAATAAATAGATTATTCTCTCATGAATTCAGTTGGAAATTATAGTAACACGACTAACAAAACAGGACTTTGCATCTATTGTAGATGATTTATATAACGTCAGGGGCAACTGGTGTGTACTCATGCGTCTACTTACGAGACGCCATAGTGCCTGGGACAGAATTTTAGATGGAATAGGCGCATAACCAGCACCTATACCATCCTCAAAAAGTACTGACATATAAAACCACTATCGTCATCAACCTAAAGAAATTCAAAGAAGTACAGAGATGACAACAAAAACGGTAAACAGCAGTAAAACAATAAAAACAAAATCGGTAGGAACCAAGCCGTAGTTTGTAATAGCCTTCTTCTAGGCTTGGTCGCGTGGAACTGGCACCTAGGCCAAGATTCATAGTCGTGACTATGCTTTACAGCAAAGGAGTCTTCGCAAAGTAAGCTTTGTTTATCGAAGTTTACTTTCAACATTTTGAATAAAGACTAAAGGCCTGCGCACACCTAGTTCGCTGGCGGTAGTGATCAGTGAAACGCTGTCAAATATTCGCTGTCAAATCTCAAATCTGACAGCGATATTTGACAGCGTTTCACTGATCGCTACCGCCAGCGAACTAGGTGTGAGCAGGCCTTAAAGAAGAGCTTGATAGAACTATGAAATATAATTTTGGTTGAAAGCCTTCACGTTGAAAGTCACCACGAGCACAGAAAATACGATGAGCAAAGTATCAGTGCAAATCGAGTAAAATATTAATAATGACTTGAATAAAGCGATAACTGTTGTGATAATAGTTTCATCATCCATTATAAAAGTACTTTTCAGACTTAATCCTTTGCTAAATGATATCGTTGGAACAACACTTCGTGCCGATTACGTCGAAGCGAGCAAGCATAAAAGTTAACTGCTCTTGAGTATCTGAGTCTAACTAAAAATTATAGCTTGAAACTACTACTACCGTTTACTTTACTTTCAACGGTGCTCTTCAAATAATCTTGTGAACCCGCACTTAGGTCACCACGGTTCGTGACAATTTTACTCCAGAAAGATGGCTTCTTGTACATAATATTGAAACTAGAATTCGGATTTTGCTATGTAGTTATCTAAAAGTAATATTAAATTAAAGAAGCATTGAAACGAAACAAGACTTACAAATCGCTCCGTGGGAAATGTCACCTGTCACGCGTTGATAATAGAGCCATCCACAGAACAAAAATAAAGCGTTTTTTCTGTTCTGTAGAGTCACCAACTTTTCTGGTTAATTGGCCTTATGAGGGCCAATGCTTGTCTTTGGTAGAGTTCAACCCCATACAGAGCTACAGCCTAGAAGACAGCATTGGTATAATTATGTATTATGTTTATTAGGGTTCCTACTTAAATGCATAGGTATACATACATGCTAATTTTAGTTTAAATAAGTAGTCAACATTCTCATAATAATAATATAGTGTAGAAGCTCTTAATGGCATCGCCATTTCGTAATTCAATAAAATCTTGTCCATCAAAATTAAAATTGATTCAGTAGGATCGGGAGAAGAATGGAAAAGATTGCTAATAGCGATATCACCGCCAATTAGACTTCGCCATAGTTTTAGCATTTTCGTTAAATGTGTCATGTCTTATTCCTGTGGTATACAATAAAGTGTTCTTTTTTGAAAATCTTTCTTTTTAACCGACTTCCAATCAAAAAGGAGGAGGTTCTCAATTCGGTTGTATGTTTTTTTTTTTTTTTTTTTTTTTTTTATTTTTTTTTTTATGTTTGTTACCGCATAACTTCGTCATTTGTGAGCCGATTTGAAAAATTATTTTTTTATCTTAAAGGTACTGCTTCCAGATTGGTCCCATTTTAATTTTATTAAAATCGGTGTTGCCATTTTTTTTTAAATATTTTTTTTAATGTTTGTAACTGCATGCCTCCGTCATTTATGAACCGATTTAGAAAATTATTTTTTTAGTTGGAAGGTTATTCTTACGTCCAGATTGTCCCAAACAAATTTGATTAAAATCGGTTTAGCCGTTAAACCATGAAGTCGGTTTCTCAAGTTTTTTAAACTTATAATTATTAAGGTACACATGGACTGAAATGAGGTCTCTTAATAAGTATAGTATAGTAACTGATTGCCTTTATTCTGAGAGTGACGGCATTTCATTTCATCTTGCTTCTCTGTCAGTTGCTTTCTTTTGTTTGTTGTAATTGCCCCCGGCTATCTCGGCATTATTTCATATTGACCATCGAATCCCTGCGATATTTTCATTTCCTTTTATTGACGCAGAAGAAAACGCTGGTCTACCAGCTTTAGATATTATGCTGGTAGTTATAAGCACTGTCTACTTTTTTTATGCAGAAAATAATGTCGGAATTCGTTTGAGCTCTTTTGCTGTGTTTGAATTTGAAATTGCGGTCCGAGACAACAGCGAAGTGGAATAGATTTATTTCTTTTATAGAACCAGAGTGGTATTTATGTTTGCACTTTACAAACTCTCTTGTGTACATAATGACGTTAAACATCACATAAATACCAAACATTCAGCCATTAGTTGTCCCAATCGGTATACAGATAAATCGAGTCAGTATATCTACAAGCAAATCAGCAGTTAAAGTTCTAAACAAACGAATCTTTTAGATTTGTTGGACATCGTACTAACAGATAACTATCGAGAAGAAATTAATCTATTTGATGTCGGTTCTCTAAGTAGCGGCTACCGCTATCATATTGGACGCGTATGGTGACCACTGTGTCCGCAACGCACGCGACGCACGCACGGCACGCAACGGATTTGGTTTGCTGTTCCATGCGTGTCCATGTATATGTACTCATCCGTGTGATGTCACCGACACGCCACCAACTTTTACCGGCGTTCAGTGCAGTTGTTACCAACAGTAGAACAGTGCTATATGGGTATATGTATATATGGGTATGAATTAATACCGAACCGAAAATCCATTGCGCACTGTGCGTGCTTTGCAACCGATGCGGACGCAGTGGTCAGTTTGTTAAAATGACAGTCATTGCCCGTTTAAAATAATTGCTAAAGTTTAGCTAAAGTGTAGCTTCAGTTTACCTGCGTTATTATTTAAGCTCCTATGTTTGTGTTTTAAAACTTCAAGAGCCAGCTCAGTAAATCTACAACCCATGTTTTAGAAGTGGAAACTTTCACTTGATGCTTGTTTTTCTCAACTAAGTGAAAACAATGGACTGTCAAATGTATGTAAGTCACAAGGTGTGAAAGGTCGATAGCTAATTGTTTTTGTGAAGTTGGTTTTTACTTAAAAAGCACTCATCAGTGAGGTATTAGTCTACGGCCATGTCGAAAGATCCCGGTTACCTTACTAACACTTTCAAAGCATAATAAGTGCCGTGGTTCATCACACAATTGAGGAACTGCACGAACAAACAAGAATGACAGTAAGGGCCTTATCACACTAGCAGTTTGGGTGCGGGGCGGTCGCGTTGCAAACACGCCGCGGCTGCACAGCGAAGACGTTGCGGACGCGTGGCAAATACGCAAAGTTTTTGTCTCGGGTTTGAAGCAAGTTAACGATGTACAAGCTGCGCGCCCGCTACGCTTTGAGAACGCTCGCAATTCACTAGTATGTTAAGGCCCTTATGGAAGAGCTCCAAATACTTGACAAACTACTAGACATCCTACAAAACGAAACTGTAAAAGCACCCTGTGAATTTCATTCGTTATAGCAATATTTATCTTAAATCAGAATTTTACTCAGAACAAGGAACTAGATACAAAAAAATACACGGAGAATAGGTATAATTTAGAACGAATTCAACACGCCTAAATTGGGTAGAGGGTTGCATAAACAAAAAATTTGCATGGTAGGTAAACTTTATTTCTTACAAAAAAGCTTATAAATAAAAGTATACCCACAAAACTTAAAAACGATATCATTAGGCGGTCTTATCACTAAGCAGCAACATGTATTATACAGAGTACATGCTAGTACAGTCACTAAGAGAAAGCCATCCAAAATACGACACACTGATTAAGTGGTCACCACTCGCATCTGTCATGGTGTCATGTCGTGTGTGACTAATATACAGTCGGAGGTCTTGTCTCCGCCTTAATTAAGTGATGCATATTGGGCTCGAAATCATTTACCTCATAGCATTTCGGTAAACTACAAGTTTCGGCAATCGGTGGACAGCGTCAGTTAGCCCCAAACTAAACAAATCTTGTACTATGAAAACTAGTTATCTGATGTAATATTATACTCTAAAAATGTATGTGATCTGATGGGATATTTTTTACTCTAAAAATGTATACCTATGCCTCAAGTTGATGTTGCATGGAAGTACATCGTAGGGCACGTTTGTTATGTGCGCGACCTACGAGGTAATTTTTTGTTATGGGCGATGGTTACCACTAAACATCAGGTGGGCAATATGCTTATTTCATCAGTTAGTTGTATGAAAAAAAAAAATACTTATAGCGCCTAGATACAACAAATATTAATTAGTAACCCTTGGTGGAAATTGATTCCTACAATAATATAGGTCTTTCATGTACAAAAAACAGAGCTACTAGGTACAGTCAGCACTAACAATAGATTGGCAATTTCAGTAAGTAAATTTCTCTTTTCTCCGGATTTGTCAAAGATATGGCAACTTCGGTTCGCAAATAGTTGTGACTCCAAACGGATCTTCAGTCAAAAGTGATTTGGTTAGAACTTTACGAAACAGAAATGACAATCTACTTTTCACACTGACTGTACTATTGAGGTTAGTCGGTATTTCACTTTCTCCCTTGTATTTTAGAAAAGTGCTCCGATAGGAAAAGCTTTGCCCCAAATAAGCAATAAAAATCTCGTATTTCACTGAAATAACTTAGTACTTTCCTACATAAATTCTTGGCGCTATTTAAGGGCACGTGAATGGTGAACGTTTTTTCTCTTTTACCACATTATACCTACATTAAGTTCAAGTAATAAATCAAGAACCAAGAAGATTATTTCATACAATTTTTTGCATTAACGAACCTTTTTCGTAGTCTCAAGATTACCGAAAATCTCTATTTAACATAACATGAAGTTCATGAATATTTCATAGGATATACTAAATAGGAAGCTTGAATAGCAAATTATTTCCGTTGGTAGTTTTTACTAAAGAATAAAAAAAGCAGCCAAGTGCGAGTCGGACTCGCCCATGAAGGGTTCCGTAGCAGTAATATAATATAGAAGTTCTAGTAGTTCGTCATCATTTTTAAAGACCTATTCATAGATACCCCACACGTATGGGTTAATTGAAAAAAAGTTTTTTGAATTTCAGTTCCAAAATTTATTGTTTTTTTTCTATGTTTGTGAAAAAATCTTAGTGCGGTTCACAGAATACATCACTTAACAAGTTTCATTAGTGTAGCTCTTATAGTTTCGAAGAAAAATGGCTGTGACATACGGACGGACAGACAGACAGACATGACGAATCTATAAGGGTTCCGTTTTTGCCATAGGGCTACGGAACCCTAAAAAGGTTGTGGTTAGTGGATACTTAATTTTTTTATACGTGGAGTGATCGTCAATTTCTTTTTACATCATTCTCTCTAGTCTCATATTGGCTACATAATTTTAACATAATATTTTGTTACGTCAAATTTTTTTACAAAATTATGGTGCCACCTAAATAACTGTTCAGACGAGCTCATGCACAAAAGAAAAAACCAAAACTGCTGGCGAAGATAAATAAATTAAATCAGTAGTTATTTTTTGGTGAACCTGAACCTCTAAAGAGTTAAATAGGTGGAATTATGCTTTATACTCATCAAGTTTCTATTGTTTCAGATTTAAATCTCATCAGTGTAAATAGTCAGTTCATCAATGAGCCTTGAAAATGAGAAGGCCAAGAGAAGGCAATGACTCTCCGCCGGTCTGACAGCTTGCCGACGCGACTGCGGGTCGAGCCTGTCTCCACTGGGCCCCTCGAAGGCAATATACCTGACTCCAGCACCAATCCAGATCTCAACGGCACGCCCGCTCGAGAAGAAGTTATCGCCACTTGGAAATCCCTTCACTTAGACGTAAAGAGCATAAAAAATGGATTCACTACTAAAAATGAGCCCGCAGAAACGAACGGAAAGGGGACGCACCATTTCACTCCCGCTTTCACGCCAAACAATAGAAACGTGCGAAAGAAAATCACTTATGATAATCAGACGATTGGAGTCGAGGAGCCCGATCAATGCTCACCCCTGGATCCTCGCCAACGGAACGATTCTGAGCTCGGGCGAAGTAAAGTGCGGCGGCAGAATCTGCTCCGAAGACTGTTTTCCTGGAAAGCTACAGAGTGCGACTGCCGCGAGCGGTACACTCCCAAGCCTCAGACCCGAAGACTGCAGCCGGAAGATTTACTGTGCACGTGTGGTGCGAGTGCCAAACGCTTTAAACTCCCCGATAGGAGCAATAGATACGCGGATCGAGGACGCTCCAAAAGTGTGGGATATGAGGCTGCTCGCGAAGTAGCTCAGTTCCGTCGGTCAGTGTAGTGTAGCTTATTTAAAAAGGGCTTTTAAAGTGAAATTAAACACTAGTTGTTTCAAGTCGGTCTTCGACCGTAGAATAACTTTCTCGATGCATTCAGCCTCTTTTTTTGAACTTTTATTTCCCTTTAAAAGCCTTATTATAAAGTGTGACACACCAGGTGTGCAAGTGCCGGCGCCACCGTTGGCTCGGAGACCGCAGCGGCGTTGCGTGCGCGGGCGGCCCTGACCCTCGCTAGGAGGTACTACCCTGAAGGAGGCTGGGGCTGGACCATCACGATTGTGGGGACTTTAGTCCAGGTGCTTTCGCACGGACTGCAGCTTGGCGGCGGCGCTGGAGCCATTGCGTGCTCTGCAGCTGTGAAGTTTCGAGTGCCGCCACTGTACACACATGGTGAGTTGTTATTTTAAGAAGTTTACAAACATTTTCAGAGTTGAATGCTGTTCTAATCTGAATAGTTCAGTGAATTTAGATAAAAAAACTCTAATCATCAAACTTTAATTCAAAAATAACTTCTAAAAGAGTCTGAGGGAAGTTGGGATAACTTTTGAATTCAGAGAGATTCAGAGTGAGACATCATTAACCATCGCTCGCTGTTCTTGCGGCTAAGCGGTTTATAAAATCTTAGAAATAATAATCGCAGATTATGAAGAAGAATTATGAAAGCCTGTGGCTGAAGACTTAATACCCGATGCTTTCTTACAAAATAATTATCTCTGAAGTATTTTATAGAACGTCTTCGTTTCGTGCGCTATTTTTTAGTTAGTTATGTTTTGTTCTTCCAAAAGTAGGAATTTGGCAAATGTTTTTAGACGTGCCTCAAACTGCCCTTCACTGTAGACTTCAAAGTATGAATAGAACTATAAACATACCGAATGTTCTGATTTTTATTACCAAAAGTTATTTTCTGAGTTTACCGTGTGAGTCAGCGTATTTCAGTTTATATTCAGCGAAATCAACTAGTTTATTTTTGTCTTTCTGCCATAATTCTACGTAAACACAGAGGTTTTAAAAAACCTGAAGGTTCTTTTCACCGCGGGAAATTTAAGTCTCCTACAAAATGAAAGAAGAAGCAAATCAGCAATAAAACTATGTCATGATTTTGTTGCTCTTTTTACGTGAAACTCTCGTTAAACTGGTAATAAATATTCAAGAAAAGAATTCTAAAAGCAACAATAAAATTGCTGCTGCTTCCATGTTACTGAGTATGTTAATTTGCGCTGAAAAATTCAGTGAATTACAGCCACGAACAAAAGCTCTACTCGGACAACGCAGTATAATAATTTTACGAAAATAGCAGTATTAGTTCCACTCTGTTCGCGAAACCAGAAATCAGTAGGCCTACCACAAGCTCTGTCTGGCTCTGTCTTTGGCTCTGGCTTTGAGTCTGTGTGAGTGTTGACAAGTGCATTATACTGTGTGCAGATGTGTGTGAAGATTCTCCCGATAGCTCAGTGCCTCCTAAGAGTCAAGGTAACAAGAGAACCAACCACTTATGAGGATAAAGAGAACACAGACTCAAAACAAAACCAGAGCCAGAGACAGAGCCAGACGGAGCTTGTGGTAGGCTTACTGCTGATTTCACAGCAATCTGAATGTCCCTCGCATTGTTAACCAATATTCCAAAACCTCAACCGCGTACGGGTACTGAATAGTATGTATGGATATCAGACGGATATCTTATTCCACTACCACCCACAACTACGTCATAATTTATTGAACGATAGAAGCAAAACTTTCTTATCGAACGACAAAACCGTTTGAAAATCTTGCAGAAGCTTTTGTGAAAACAGTGCAAGAGTAGCAATACCATGAATGTACGGCCCACGTTGGCCATCTAGGCGATACGCTGCGATATTTATCGCCAGCTTATAGGCTAGATGTAGCCGTAGTATAAAGGTACAAAATACACCGTCCATCCAATATGTTTTATTTAAAAGCAAGTATTTTGAGTGCATAAGCCGTGTGTACCATTTATCGCTACAGAGTATTATGTCATAGTTTTAAAAGCTTACAACAGAAAACGCGAGACTAAATGGACCATTCATTTTATCTCCAGTGGCCTTTGTGCAGTTCGCGAAGGCTAATGCTTGTTGGATCTATCCCACCCTTTTCAAACCTTAATCAAGTTTGATTTATTGAGTAGAATATCCCTACATCCTACCCGTACCTAAATACGAAATTATTACGTTCTATGTAACAAAAAATGGACTGGCAAAATGTATTTCAATCAGCAAGTAAGCTTTATTTAAAGTAGGTGATTGAAAAAACCTTTCAGTATTATATCGTCTGAAAGTATAATTTGTATTTTTTGTAGCAAGTTGGAGGAGGTTTGTGTTGTCTGTTTGTCTATCAGCTAAATCTTCGATGTGCGTGGTTCGACATGCGCTTTACAATTTACGAGTATTCTTACTCTAGTCCATCTCTCGTTATATATGTAGTTCCTATTATTCCCAGTCTAGTACATATTTTGAGTGATGTCGTGTTGATCTTACTTTGCACACAGTTTAGCAAATAAATAATTTACTTACGAAAAATTGTTGGGTCTACTTATAAGTAGTCAAAACGTAGTACTTTTAAGTAAGAGCTATTTTGTGGGATCAAAACTAATTTTGAGCTAAGCTGTGTCGAATTGAACACATGATGGTTTGCACACGATTTTCGATGAATAAGACCAGTGATTTTATTCTTTCACCGGGTCAAAATATGCGAGTGAGGTACTCCTCACTCGACTCCTCATCGACGTTTGTTTTCGCCTTAAGAAAACAAGGCACTATTTCGGGCAAAGATAATCAGGAAATTAAATACATAATGTTATTATTTATACTTACCACACGAATTAAATTGTAAGTAACCTAGTCAATAGTTGATTATTGTTTATTCGACCAAAAATTCAGTAGGTAACATAAAAAATTATCTCCTTTATAAAATTTATAAAGGAGATTATTTTTATGTTACTTATACGGAAACAAAACGAAGGAAGTTTTTATGTTGAAAGTTTCACATGGATTTTATACAGTATTGAAATAGTTCTAGTTTTGTACATTAGGGTAAATTGTACGCAGGTAAACATGGGCCATTAAGCAGAGGTTTCTCCAAAATAAACTTTCATTCACCTATGCTTTCACACACTGCTTTAAATTGTACCGGGAACTTTTGGAAACTTACTTTTTATTACCTACTAGGTAACTATCCCCCCTTTGAATTCGGAGATTTGTAAAGCTGGAGTGTAGTGTTCGACACAGTTTTTGAAACTTCGGAGGATGTTAGTTTCGGTCGTGGACATTTTCTACGTTGCGCGATATGTAGTTCTAAAAACAAGTTTATTTAAAAAAACTATTTTATTTATTTATATTATTAACGGTTGTAGGCAATCAATATTGCACATCGGCTTTTCGGCTTTGTAGAGGGTTATCTCTTTCTGACGAACACTAATTCCATGAAGCCGAAATTAGCCTGTACAAAATATAAAAAAATAATTTCCCAAGTTCCAACTTAAATTAATTAACTCCTCTAGGGTAGGCAATACAACGACAGTACCCTTGGTACTGTTGGTGTCTATGGGTGACGGTGACCCTTATATTGTTGAGCAATACGGTCGGATAAATGTTGAAATGTCGAAAAATTTACCTTCAGCTTATAGAATAATATTATAATATTTTCCTTTGCTGAAATGTTCACTGGTCTAAAGAATAAGGGCTCTAAGGGCCCTGAAAGTTTGCAAGAGGTCAAGCAGTAAAAACACGGGATCCATATTAAATATTTACACAGGGTCCGTGTCATCCTAAGCTCGAAACAAACTATAACAGCCGCGACCCAGAGTTGACTATAATGTCCCAAAACATAGACATTTATTTGTTTTATTGCTTACAACACACGCACTTATTTTAGAAGTAGTTTTTTTTAAGAACTCGCCTGGGGAATTACTGCCACCATGTCGATTTTTGCCGTGACGCCTCAAGTTGATGGACGCAGAGCAGTGCAACGTAGGGCATGTTCCCGACGTGTTTGGCCTACGAGGCAATGTTTTGTTATAAGCGATAGACTAGACACTTATGATCATCCATCGACTAGTTGTACAAAAAAAACAAACGAGTCAGAAGAAAATAGGAGCACTGAAAGCAAAAATTCTGTTGAGAAACAGCAACAAATAAAAAATGTTGCACAAAATGTTTTTACGGAAATACCATTCAAGAATTTCCGTAAAAATTGTTGTTTTTTTTTTGTTTTTCGTGTCAAAGCTTCAATACCTAAGTCACGTTCACCCTCAGTATAAAGATGCGTTCACCCTTTGACAAGTGGTGTTAGTCGCCTGAAATAATGTTTCAGGTTACACGCGCATTTACAATGATTTATAGGGAGAAGTCGTCCTGGATTTATTACATAAAACATGATTACGACAAATTTGTCAGTGTGAATACCTGTGATATAATTATGAATACGGTTATTTGACCATAAAATTATTTTACTACATATTCGCTGCTTCTCCCTGCTTTGCAGGGGTGGACATTTATTTTTAAACACAAATATAGCCTATGTTACTCAAGGTAAATGTAGCTTTTCAATGGTGAAAGGATTTTTGAAATCGGCATAGTAGTTTTTGAGTTTATTTATTACAAACATACACACAAAATACAAATCTTTCCTCTTTAAAATATTTATTATATTACTGGTACGCATTCAAGCAAGCGTAGTGTAAGATTTCTTCCGGCAAGGTGGAGCGAAGATCTGCGAAATGTAGCTGGCAAGCATTGGAGGAGAAGAGACGAAGATTCAGTGACACGTCTTGAGTATAAGCTAGATGTAGGGCTCTCCCAAGGGCTTAGGGCTGTTTTGACTATCAGATGATATGGTATGTTGCTATTTTAACATAAAGTCGTAAGTGCAGGTCGGTAATTTGACTTAAAGACCTATGTCCCCAGACAGATATAGGTTGATGATGATTACCGTTCTATTTTAATCATACATTTTACTGATTTTTTTTTTTGTTTATTAAATATTATATAGTTAAGCATAATATGATTCGTCTGTATGACTTAGTTACTTTTAGTTAGTGTAGCATATAAGTATACCTAATGGTCCTCTCGTTGAGATACATACTTAGTGTAATATTACGTGTAGTGCCATTACCTACCTCAATTAGGTGTTTTTGTTTTTCTCTGTTTTTTATTTTTGTTTCTCATATAATTTAAAATTGTACTTAATTCCACCATTGACATAACCTGTAACTGGGGTGAGAAGCGTTATCTTGCCGTAACACAGTTTTTTAACTAGCACGGAAGGTAAAGCTCCAAATTATAGTGTGTGCCTATTGTTTAGGGTTGCCTATTGTTTCCAGGGTCAACAGATGCTGATTCTGGAAATAAAAGGCACTAAAAATGTATTTAGTACTTGTAACAAATAGCTGT
The DNA here is from genome assembly GCA_939531255.2 of Thera britannica. NCBI lineage: Eukaryota > Metazoa > Arthropoda > Insecta > Lepidoptera > Geometridae > Thera > Thera britannica. Next base: position 21,588,027 of record OW618034.2, read on the forward strand.
ACTTCATGTCTCTTTTTGTTTGTTTGTTCGAAATAAACATTATTATTATTATATTGATACATCTTACTTTATATTGCATAAATGGCTGTTCCAATGGAGACTCAAAGAGTAGTCTTGCATTCTGAAGACTTTACATCGTGTTACTGGTTCTTTCGAACCAAGTGGTGGTGAAAGGATTTAAAATGCGCCTCAAAGAGGCTCCTTTCGTGCCTTGTACATAAACATACTTGTAAGCTATATTTAATTCAAATAAGAGCCCTGGTGGATAGGCATCTTTTTTTAATGAAAATTTACCATGTGAAGTTCGATGATGGTCGATGAAATTACTACGTATTCCTAAAGTAAGAAGGTGCCTACATGTTTGCATGTTTCTATTGTCTACTTACGATTATATTCACTATAGAACACCTTCAACCAGTTCATACAAGGCAATACAACTGATAAAGGACACAATACCGTACCGTTATAGATATTCAAAGCCTTGAAACTCAATTCTGCTATGTGATTGTATTGTTACGGAAGTGGGTACAGGGATTGGAAGGAAACGACTGATTTCACCGAAAGTAGCGATTTATTCGCACTACGAATACGTAACACTGCACTGAACGCGTAGCACTGCACGAAACGCGTAGCACTGTCCGACACTGTCCCCGCGCACTATGCGTTACACGGTCCAACGCTGTGCTCCGAACACTGACAGTCCACTGGGAGCACTTTACCACTTTGCACTTCACTTCACTATTCACTGTTCACTTCACTATTCACTTTCACTGTTCACTTTTTCCACTTTTCCACTTTTCCTTCTTGTTCCTTTCTTCAGATCACTTTCCACTGAACTGCCCGTAGACGCGCTTGCAGCTCCTTATATACCCGGAATTTCGATTGTCATTTATTGGATTTCGTTAGTCTTTTCGTTTTCTTCTGTTGGATTCCGATCGTCTTTTCCTTCTTACATCATTTCTTGTTTTAGTCCAGAACTTTCGGTTCTTTATTTGAATTCCTTAAGAAGGCACTCGCCGCTACTAGAATTTTCTGGTAACATTGAAATGTCGAACAAAAATCTTCATAGCTGGACCGGGCTCGAACTCGCGTACGTCTGCTTTGCAGTCGTAGCTCTGACAGCCCGGCCGTTGTGACAATGACGATGTTTGCCAAAAACTTCACTGCCTTGCACGCTTACGTAGTTACGTCAGCACGGCGTCACACTACCCCCTCCTTAGACGTGCTCGTCCCGAGCATCGTTAGAGCCGTAGTACCGTGCCAACCTGTCCACATGAACCACTTTCGCTGGACTTCTTGGCGTTTTCCGAATTCTATATGTGACATCATTGATCCTCGTAATTACTTGAAAAGGGCCTTCCCAACTCGGTTGTAGTTTTGGAGATTTTCCTTTCCTTCGAACGGGGTTGTGAAGCCAAACAGCAGAACCTTCTTCAAAGGACTTGGAGTTGACGCTTCTGTCGTATCGCGTTTTCATTCGCTCACTAGCACGCAGATTCTCTTCCCTCATATGCCCGTGAACTTCCTCCATTTTCCTTCTCAAATCTTCCGCGTATTCCGAAATACAGCTAGGCGTATCTGGAGGACAACCCGCGAGAAGATCCGCTGGAAGTCGAAGCTCTCTACCAAAGTTCGCTCGGGCCGGTGTAGTAGAGGTACTCTCATGAACCGCAGTTCTATACGACAGAAGGAACAGAGAAATGTACTCGTCCCAATTGTTCTGATGGCTTTCAACAACTTTTGCCAGATGCCGCTCTAGAGTTTGGTTGAACCTCTCCACCATTCCATCAGATTGCGGATGATACGGCGTAGTACGAGTTTTGTGTATCCCCATAATCTTGCATGTTTCCTGAAAGACTTGCGACTCGAAATTCCTGCCTTGGTCACTATGGATTTCAAGGGGTAGTCCAAATCGGCAGAAAACTTCATTCACCAGCTTGCTAGCCACAGTAACAGCTTCTTGATTTGGTAATGCAAACGCTTCTGGCCACTTTGTGAAGTAATCCATTATTACCAAAATGTAACGATTTCCACTATTCGTCATTGGAAACGGCCCGGCCACATCCAAAGCTATTCGTTCCCAAGGAGCACCCACGTTGTATAACTTCAACGCTCCCCGACTTCTTGTTTGTGGTCCTTTGACAGAGGAACAACTCGTACATTTCTTGCACCAGTCTTCAACATCTTCCTTGCAGTGCAACCAGTAATAACGTTGACGAATTTTCACCAAAGTTCTCTTCACACCGAGATGACCGCCTGATGTTCCGTCGTGATACGCTCGCAGTATATCAGAAATCTTTGACTTCGGCACAACTGTCTGAAGATGATTGTCTTGTCCTGATGCACTCTCCCATTTTCGACATAAAAGACCATTGTGTAAGAGCAGGCTATTCCATTGTGCCCAATAGCTCTTCGTTACTGCACTCATTCCAGCAACTTCACTCCATCCTGGGCGTGCGGATCCATCTCTCACCCAATTGAGTATTGGTCTAAGGTCTTCATCTTCTTCTTGTAGTTTACGCATGGCATCGCTGCTCCAATCGTCATTTACTGTATCAGTTCTTATAACTCGGACCATAGATTTTTCTTTATCTTCCTGTTTCACACAGTGCTTGCAGTCTTCAGAACACGGCCGTCTTGACAAAGCATCAGCATTCCCATGAGACTTTCCACTGCGATGCTCTACTACAAAGTCGTACTCCTGTAGTTGTTCAATCCATCGCGCAACTTGTCCTTCAGGATTCTTGAACTGCAGTAGCCACTTCAAGGCTGCATGATCTGTTCTGACTAGAAATTTCCGACCCAATAAATACTTCTTAAAATGCTGAAGTGTTTTGACAACTGCAAGTAGCTCCCTTCGAGTGACACAATAATTCCGCTCTGGTTTTGACAGGGATTTGCTGTAATAAGCTATCACAACTTCTTGATCTTCTTTTCTTTGTGAGAGTGTTCCTCCTATCCCTGTATTACTTGCGTCCGTGTCAACTACAAACTCATTGCACTGATCCGGATATCCGAGTACTGGTGTTTCACATAACCGGCTCTTTAGTTCCTCGAAAGCCACCTGGCATTGTTGGTCCCAAACGAAAGGTCGTTTTTCTTCTGTGAGTCTATGCAATGGCTTCGCTATATCCGAAAATCTCTTGACAAAACGACGGTAATAAGAGCAAAGTCCCATAAACGCCCGTACTTGTGTTTTGTCCGCAGGCACAGGCCAATCTTTAACCGCCGAAATTTTCGATGGATCCGTTTCGACGCCGCTTTCCGAAATAACGTGTCCCAAATAGTTCACCTGCCGTTTGAAGAATGAGCACTTCTTCTGGCTTAGTTTCAGATTTGCACTTCTCAACTTGTTGAATACGGATTCCAGCTTCTTCAAATGGTCATCAAATTCTCGCCCCACTATTATAATGTCATCGAGATACACCAAGCAGGTTTCTCCCAGCAACCCAGCAAGGACACGTTCCATTAACCTCTCGAAAGTAGCCGGGGCGTTGCACAGCCCAAACGGCATCACTCTGAACTGCCAGAGGCCCTTTCCTGTGGAGAACGCGGTCTTCTCCTTATCCTTAGGATCCAACTCCACCTGCCAATAGCCACTTTTTAGGTCCAGCGTAGAAAACCATTTCATGCCGTTGAGAGTATTCAAGGTGTCGTCTATCCTTGGTAATGGATAACTGTCCTTTTTGGTCACGTCGTTTAGGCGGCGATAGTCAATACAGAACCTCGTTGACCCATCCTTCTTCTTTACCAAAACCACTGGTGAGCACCACGGACTGGACGATGGTTCGATTACTTCATTATCCTTCATGTCTTGAATCATGTCGTCCACCTCCTTTTCTCTGGCAAAAGGAATTCGGCGGGGTCGTTGTCGTATAGGTTGTTCATTTCCAGTATTGATTTTATGCTGAACCATGCTCGTCCTTCCGATATCACCATCATTCTTCGAAAATATATCGGAGAACCGACGTAGCAAATTCTTCGCCTTGAGCAATTCAATAGTTGTCAAATCGTGCTTACATTCTTCCAGTATACTGTTAACGTCGATTGAACTTGCATCCGTCTTTTTGGTTTCTTGACAATTCCGCAACCACACGATTTCTTCGCTCCGCCCTATTAGGGTACCCTTCTTTAACACCTGTTCCTCATTGCTCAAATTTAACACAGGTACCACTGTTTCTGCGGATGAATTTATGACCGTACGTGCTGGCAGCCACGATGATTCGTTATCCACTTTTTCTAGTATTGTCCACCGTCGCTGTTTCAAACTTTTACTTCCAGGAAAAATTACTGGAACTAGCGTCTGTGATCTTGGCAACAGTTTAGTGTTCTTAATGCAGTACACCTTGCCTTCGCCACCGCCTCTCATCGGTATTTCGTCTTCTCCACACTTCAAGACGCCGGAGTGAATGTCGAGCTTGCACCGATGGTCCTTCAAAAAGTCCAGGCCAATAATGCAGTCATCCACGATATCAGCTACTACCGCTTGTTGCCAGTAAAGTTTATCACCAATCTTGATAGCCACTTTCTGTTCACCTGATACTGGTATGCGCTGGCCGGTAGCCGTTGTTAGCTGGTAAGCTCCCTTCCGAACGTTGATCTTTCCGCTTCTTCTTATCAGCTGTGTTCCAATTACCGTACGCGACGCTCCAGTATCCAAAGTTAATGAGCACGGAATTCCATTTACTGATCCATTAACAGTCAAACTGTTGCCATCTGTGCTCTGATGAACCTTGATTTTCGGGGCTCCATGTCTACCGGCCAGCGCCCACCCCTCAGCTCTGGCTGGAATTAGTTCCTGGTTCTCCGACGCTTGTACACAAGCATCGGTCCCTCGTCTCTCTGTAACCCGATTCGGGCAGCCGCTTCTCAGATGTCCCCGTTCCCCACAGTTGTAGCATCTAGGGACGAAAGCTCTGCGTTGGTTAACCCGCTCCACTTCCGTTGCATTAATCTCCCTCAGACGTCCACTTCTCGGGTCTCGTCGGACGGCTTCTACTTCGAGCGCATGCGCGACGGCTTCCTTGATGTGACCGTGATGACCCAAACGCACGGCAGCTCTTACTTCCGCGTCGAAAATACCGTCGACAAACGACTGCAAAAGCATGCTGTCAATGACCGATGCCGGCGATGTTTGGTACGCCTTCCGGACCAACTTTTCTACCTCCAGGGACCACTGTTGCAATGACTCGTTCGCTCGTTGGCATCGATCACGGAGTTGAGCGCGGAAAACATGCTCCAGGTGCGAGTCCCCGTAGCGCGATTCCAAGGCTTCCAGCAATTGCTCGTAGGTTGCATCACTCCCCAAGGCCTCCAGCACGGTCAAAGCCTTGTCTCGTAGTCCCAAAGTAAGCGCGGTTTTAGCCTGGTTCTTGGTCCACCCATTCAGGTTCATCACAGCCTCAAACTGTAGCTTGTAAGCCGCCCAGGAAGAGGTTCCATCGAAAGGCGGGACTTTGAAATTTCCGCCTGCAGTCGATGCACTTACTATGGTTGCTGAGCCCGGGATACCGTTTGTTTTGAGCTTCCTGACGTCTTCCTCGACGGAGGAGAGGCGGTTCCCGTATTGTTGTACAGTTTTGACACCTTCCTCAATGGAACAGAGGCGAGTCCCATGTTGCTGTACAGTTTCCTCCACCGCTTCTACCCTGCGCATGCTGTCGGTGATAGCGGTCAAAAGATTCTTCTGCAATGCGCACATCTGTTCCTCTTGCCGGTGGGCTTGCTCCTCCTGCCGGCGGGCTTGCTCCTCCTGCCGGCGGGCATCCTCTTCTTGTCGGCGAGCTTGCTCCTCCTGGATGGTGCGTAGCTGCTCCTCCTGCCGGCGGGCTTGCTCCTCCTGCCGGCGAGCTTGCTCCTCCTGCCGGCGGGCATCCTCTTCTTGGCGGCGTGCCTGCTCCTCCTGGATGGCGCGCAGCTGCTCCTCCTGCCGGCGGGCTTGCTCCTCCTGCCGGCGGGCATCCTCTTCTTGGCGGCGTGCCTGCTCCTCTTGGATGGCGCGCAGCTGCTCCTCCTGCCGCCGGGCTTGTTCCTCCTGCATGACGCGCAGCTGCTCAAACAAGGCGCCCAGGTCTGGTCCAACCTGTGTTCTTGTCGGCGCACTTACGGTAGTTGCCCCACCGGAGTTGTCTTGGCGTCCAGGGGTTTCTTCCTCGGAAGCCTCGGCGCCAGAGCCACTGGCTTGCTGCGAAGCAGTCTTGGCGCGCGTATTCACGCCTTCTCTCGGCATGACAGGCATTTTACCTTCCAATCCCACTTCTGACACCAAATGTTACGGAAGTGGGTACAGGGATTGGAAGGAAACGACTGATTTCACCGAAAGTAGCGATTTATTCGCACTACGAATACGTAACACTGCACTGAACGCGTAGCACTGCACGAAACGCGTAGCACTGTCCGACACTGTCCCCGCGCACTATGCGTTACACGGTCCAACGCTGTGCTCCGAACACTGACAGTCCACTGGGAGCACTTTACCACTTTGCACTTCACTTCACTATTCACTGTTCACTTCACTATTCACTTTCACTGTTCACTTTTTCCACTTTTCCACTTTTCCTTCTTGTTCCTTTCTTCAGATCACTTTCCACTGAACTGCCCGTAGACGCGCTTGCAGCTCCTTATATACCCGGAATTTCGATTGTCATTTATTGGATTTCGTTAGTCTTTTCGTTTTCTTCTGTTGGATTCCGATCGTCTTTTCCTTCTTACATCATTTCTTGTTTTAGTCCAGAACTTTCGGTTCTTTATTTGAATTCCTTAAGAAGGCACTCGCCGCTACTAGAATTTTCTGGTAACATTGAAATGTCGAACAAAAATCTTCATAGCTGGACCGGGCTCGAACTCGCGTACGTCTGCTTTGCAGTCGTAGCTCTGACAGCCCGGCCGTTGTGACAATGACGATGTTTGCCAAAAACTTCACTGCCTTGCACGCTTACGTAGTTACGTCAGCACGGCGTCACAGTATTGTTCTCTGTTCTGCATTTTACTTGCAAAAAATTGCATGTTTGAATCATAAGCAGATGGCCAACCAGATGTTGAGCGGTGAAAAACCGACATAATGGCCATACTACTAAACTATTTTTAGAATAAGTTCTATTAAACCAATGTTGATGAAGTTTCTATGGGACCATTTTGGAAGTTTAACCTTCCAGATAAACAAAAATTACCGAATTGGTTCGTAAATGACGGAAGTATGCAGTAACAAACAACCACATAGTGGGATAAGGACGGAAGAAGAAGAAAATGCAGTAACAAAGAGAGAGATAAAAAAAGACTACCGGTTTTGGTGAAATTTTTATGGGACCAATCTGGAACCTTTCAGAGAAAAAAATCTAAACATTTTTTCAAATCAGCTCATAAATGATGAAGTTTTGAGACAACAAAAAATACAACAAAATTGAGAACCTCCCCTTTTTTTATAAATAAAATAAATATAATAAATACAGGGTTATTCATTATTAGCTGCAAATACTCAGGAATTAGGTTCAACAAATAAAATAAAAAATATTTATGTAATGATTTTTTTTAAATTTTGATTTACATTTTTGTATCAATTTTTTTTAAAAAATAAATCAAACTCTCTTCAATATTGAAGATCGCGAGTGGGCTTGAATATGAGGAACGTGAACATTTTTCACACGAGGCTATAAATTATCCAATCTCGTAGGATCTACACAACCTGTGTTCAGTGTGAACAATGTGTTTATATTTACATAATAAGTACACAGTTTAGGATAAAGCTACAATAAATTTCTTTTAAGCACAAAGGTCTTTTGTATTATCTCAGTTGGTATTAGAACTCTGCACCTTATGTCGTGGGCTTGATCGCCACTGAAAACAAATATTTGTGTGGTGAACGCAGTTGTTTGTTCTCTGTCTGGGTGTTATATTGTATTCCAAGTATATATTTACGAAAAATTGAAATATTATTTACTTATCATATCAGCTATCTCGTTCCCACATAGTATAAACTCTGCTTCATTTGGGGCTAGATGGTGTTCTGGGAATTGTCCACAATATTTATTTATATTTAATACCTGTTTCTTGGAGGTCTACTAAAAAAGTATTTTAGGTATGTATGAGAAAACTACATTACGAATAGATAGATACATTTATACATTTATTATTTATTTTTAAGCCAAACCCTATCTTTTTAATTTTTGGCAGACATGATTCCAATCTCTGTTACGTTCAGTTTTCTCCCTAATTCACTTTCTTACAATGTAAACATTAGCATACAATTTTAATAATTATGTGCATTTAATTATTATGTAGCCTACCTTGCTAGCATCAATTTTGTGCAATCGTAGCCTACCCAATATTAATAAAAAAATTATAAAAGAATCAGCTATCTGGTTTCCATAGCTCTGGTTAATTTGGGGGTAAATAGTGTCGTATGGATTGTCTACAATATATTTATTTTTATTTATTTATGAAAACAATGGGTTCATTGGTAGAGGTGGCTGGGATTCGTAGGTATGTGAAAAAATAACGCAATGGAACTAAATATTTCCTTCATCACTTCATGGATGGTGCTCCTGTAAGCTTACCACAAGCTCTGCCTGGCTCTGTCTCTGGCTCTAGTTTTGAGTCTGTGTGATAAATAAATCTTACGTCGAAACGTCTCACACACAGATACACTGATAGCACTCACACAGACTCAAAACCAGAGCCAGAGACAGAGCCAGGCAGAGCTTATAGACCTGCTGTTTTCTATTTGGAAACAGTGCCTCGATCAACGAGTCGTTAAAACTTTGGTAAAGTCGTTATTTCAGGTCAACTACAACCATGTTTCTCTCATCATCTTTGAGGCAATTGTTTTTATTACATGATGCTGATAAAAATACAACCGGAAATCTTCAGGGAAACATTCAAGGTCGTTTGGGAGCAATCTGACGAGTTCAACATCGGTTTCGTGGTTCAATGTTGTTACAATATGGCTGAACAACTGCTGTTTCTGAACTTAAAAAAACAATTGATAATTGAGTCGTTAAATGTATCTAACAATGATTTTGTTTATGTAGAATTAAAGACTCCTCAGTCAGTCTCAGTCCTTTTTGACTCACCAAGAACAAATATTTGTGTGGTGAAGACAGATGTCTGTACTCTGTTATAATGTATTCTGTTTCTAAAAAAAAGTTTTTAAGTATTATATATCAGCTAACTGGTTCCCAAAGTACAAGCTCTGCTTAGTTTGGAGCTAGATAGTGTGGTGTGGATTGTCTGCATGAATTTATTGTTACTATTTGTACTACTAAAACACCTATAATTGCATGCTGAGCTCAACCAAAAGGTGCTGAATCAAATTAATTACTGAGATCTTACCCTATATAGCCTTATCACATTTTATGCAACAAATTTTATTTGATTTCAAGGACTGTTAGTAGTGTGATCATATTTGTTGCTCGTATATTGTTTAAACTAGGTAGTATTATGTTGTCGTTCATAATTATGATATAGGAAAACACGGTGATACCGCAGGCACCATTTGGCGCCTATATCTATTTAAGTGCACCTATTAGGAGCGGAGAGAATAGTAGGTATACCTACTATAGTGAAGATTATTTGTAAATCATTCAAAAATGTAGAGCAAAGGTAGGTATATTTTAACCGAACGTGTGGAAACCGTTTTTCTATCTACGGCACCTGTTACAATGATACATTTTAAATAATGTGAGACATTTACTACTTGTTTACTGAAAAGTATAGCCGAGGATCAACATTCTGCAAAGAAAAATAAAATGTTGAACGTGCATCGCGCTGCTTTCTTGCGCTCTACTTTTGTGTTCTTAAATATACATGGTGTAACAAAATGTTCCTGTAAGTCCAGAAGGAGGTATGAAATACACCATGCTGAACAACGTTTGTTCCACGTCTTTAAAAATTTGGAAATATTCATTCATAAATAGTTTTGAATTTTTTTTCTAAAAACCTAGATAGAACACGGAAAAACCTTGTTAGATCAGAGGTTCCTAACCTTTTTTTTGTCATAGACCACTTTCAAAATATTGCTGGTTTCGGTGAATCCCTGCAGCTGAAGTTTTACTACACTCCCAGGCGAAAAATTATATGAAGATCAGATCTATCTATGGACATTTGCGTTGCGGTTGAATTTCAAACACGAATTAACAGTTTTCAAATAAAGTATTTACAAGTAACCGTCATTAAACCTCTTCAAATATTATCTGCCTACATTGATAGGTGAAGTCAAGCAAACATTTTAATTCTTCACTGTCGAAACCAGATACATTTTCGTGGACCGCATACCGCATACGAATTGTAAGCCCCCATTTGTTTGTCACGCCATCGTAGACCCCCGTCGAGTCTACCTTGGACCCAGGGTACACTTGGACCAAGTTGAGAATCAATGGCATAAATAGTTTAGCTAAAGCTGACATTTTGGCTTACCTTAGTGTGAACTCTAGATAAACGTCACCACACCTTTGCAAACGTCAAAGGAGCATCACACTTTTTATTTACCTATAAATAGATTGGTAACCGATTGACTAAAGATTTGGATGGGTAACCGACCGGTAGTGGCATTTACATCTGACCGCGTCCGTGCTCTAGTGCCGTCGTTAAGCGATGACGTCGTCTTGTCGCCCTTGGGTCGATGTGTTGTAAGTCTGAATGGAAGGTATATCGAATACCATCCATTCAATTGCCGCTTGCCCTGGATTCTATGGTGACTCACAACATATATTTAGTTTAGGTTTGGGTAACCAAGCTGATCCTGTTTGAAGGAATGATAAGCTCTCACATATAAACGAAGGCTCTACGTTTCCACAGCTACCCGGCGTTTTAGTATGTTAATGACATAAGTTTTGATACGATGTGGCTTAGAAGGTACTTGGTATCCGATATTGTTTTGATATAATGTCTCCTATCTTATTCCAGACTAGCGGCCTGAACATTTATATTTTGAACACATGAGTATAAGTTACTCAAAGTGAATGTAGCTTTCCAATGGTGAAACTTTGAAATCGGCACAGCAGTTTTTGAGTTTATGCTTTACAAACATACTAGAGATATAGATTACCAAATATTTGTTACCAAATAGAAACTGAACTCGCTAAATTGATATAATACAAAAGATTTAGGCCTACGATGTCATAGAATAAATAAACTGTATATAAATCCTTGAGCAAGAGTGAAAAAAGAGGATGACGCTGTATAAATAATCTTGTACCTACCTACAATACAAAGGCTAGAAGCAACCAACAAAACTTTAGCAAATTAAGATCAAATAGCAAAGTTTGAACAATGATTTGCAACAATAACATGATTGATTGAACAGTTGAAAAGTTCAGTGTTCAGTATTTTCCGATAAAGAGATCGCTAGTAATGATGCTGATACGCTCGAATATCTTTTTCATTTACGTCATTACCTGTCGATATTACTCTCATGATACTGGGTTCATCGGGGTAAAACGATAGCGAAGCTTCACGACCAGTTATAATATTAAAACGATGGTTTAGGGAACTGAAACATTTTTCTAAGCTTTTAAGAAATCATTAGCGGTTATCTGCGGCATTTCTCGTTCGCTTTTTCGGAATAAAAGTATTCTATGTCCGTCTTCTGATTTTAAGCTACCTCTCCACCAGTTTTCAGCCTAATCGGTTCAGCCGTTGTTGAGTTAAAAATAGTGTAACTAACATGGCTTTATTTTATATTTTTGACTTAGTTCAACTTTTTTATAAATGAAAAGACAGCAATTTAGATACTCAAGATTAATAGCACACTATGGACAATTATAACGAAGCGTACGGTAATTTCTAGTCCCATTTTATGGCTAAAACGTGGTGATATGCAATGCGCTGGGACTAGCAGGTCTTGAATTTCAAATAAGGTAACATCGTCTATATAACGGCTTTCGACTACCGGGAAAAACAACGCAGTAAAAGACGTGTCGAATAACCACGATTTACATTTTATCAGAATATTCTAGAATCTAGAATTTTGCAACTTTCTTATTTTAAGTTTGTTGTTTCAAAATTTGTTATTTTTTTACTTTATCCAATCATAATACTTTTGAAATTTTAAGTGAACTCAAAAGTAACTTATTTAGGTGTAATGGGATAAAGTTCACGTAAATGCACTTTTTCTTTATTCGAATCGTGTTATTTATTATTTTAATGTATTGAAAAATGCATTATATGCAGTTGTAATATGAGTATATATTTATAAAATAAATCGTAATATATTTTATGTTCTATCAGTCGTTATTTATTTACTTTGAGCCCTATATAGCGCTATGTATAATATTTTGTTATATCGTGATAGGTACAAATCATATTCCTTTTCTGGTTTGACATAATTTATTAGAGGCAATGCTACCTATCCACTGAATATAAATCATATATATATTACTAGATATACTAGGCATGGATATATATATAGGACAAACTGCGTCACAATAGCCTTGGCACCAGAATTTCCTCTACCCATTGTCTTTCTTGATTGTCAAAGCTTTACGGGTCTTCCACACGTAACGGAGTCGGTATCCCTCTCATTGCCATCATGTATTGTGTTGGCGATCATAGCTCGTAATATGCACAACGGTTTCATTAAGTGGAGTGGCGCCACACTGGAACTTCACTGCTATTATTAATATTTTTGTTTTGCAGAAGGATCATACAAAAAAACGGTAGGAACCAAGCCGTAGTTTGTTGCCTGTTCGTCTAAGCTTGATCACGTGGAACTGGCACCTAGACTCACCTAGCTTGAAGACGTATAAAAGTGATCCTTGTGGTATTACTGAATAAATATAATATTTGATTTGATTTGGTCCTGTCAACCTCTCTGTCGTCCGTTACATGTAGCAACTTCTTTTAGCCTATAAGTGTTTCCTCAACAGACCAGACCCTCTTGTGGGCTTTGTGCCTTTATTGAAAAAGCTTTCGAAGACAATCGATTTATAATAACCTATCATAACTTATCCCATGAAAGAACCGTTTTGAGTGCCTTTGCGTTTCATATTCTTTTAGGCAGTATGCTTTTACCAATTCGTAGATAAAAAGTAATGTTCGTAGTTCCTGTTTACTGATCCTGGTAGACGCTGTTGGGACTCGGAAAATTTTAGATGGTTTTAACGGGACCACTTAGCTGTAGTAATGAAGTTTTGTTAGTTAAAATGAAGCGGGGATGTCGATAACATCCACACCAACAACAACAAGCCGGTAATTATTTCGATCTAAAGTTAGACTAGGCTTTAAAGGCCTGCGATCTAGGCGATGGCGACGGCAACCAGCTGAAACGCCGTCAAATATCACTGTCATATTATCTAAAGCTACATATAATACGCTTAGATTGCACAGGCCTTAAGGGATCTAAAACCTACTGCCGTCACCTATCAACGGTGGTGACTACGGCATAAATCATATTCGGGGAAATACCAACAACATTTTTCATGTTTTTTTTTCAAACTGATTTGAAAAACGTGACTTTTTCAAGTCTACCAAACAGAATGAAATTGAATGGATGTGCGTCTAGCGGTGGATTTTTTTAGGTTGACAATTAATCTAGGAGTATAATATTTCGCTTCACCACAAATTTTGCTGTATTATGTGTCATTCGAAGTATGTACACGTAAGGACAAGCTTCCTAAAAACAAAGAAAAATGACGCTTACTGCAAGGACATAAAAGCTAGCAGTGTATAGTCTGATGCGTGTCCTTATGTACAGCTAAAACGAAAGAGCCCCAAGACAATTGGTGCGGAATTGCGGATAAACGTCAGTACATTGTCGTTAGTACGAATAATGAGAAAAATCTACCCTCAGATAAAAATAGGAGATTGATATCATAGTTTATTTGGTAGACAAATAACTAAGCTTAGTATCAGTCCCCAGGGGAGTAGAAGTGGACACTACGAGTAGGTCAAGCTAGTGCTTTAGTTCATCCACATTAAAATAAAGATGGGAATGCTGTCCCGTTGCTACAATTAAGTTAACGAACCGTGGGAGCAGGAACCACTCTTGCTAATGAATTTTTAATGAACCTCATGCTTGTTCCTGTTATTTGCAGTTCAAATAATCTAGCCCATACTTGCTCGAGACAATAGTAATTTAAAATAAAACCGACCAAGTAATACGAATCGGACTCGCGCACGAAGGATTCTAATATCTGTATCTATAAATGGCAAAATAAACACGTTTGTTGTATTATGGGAGCCCCCTTCAATATTGATTTCATATACTGTTTTTCAGCACATGTTGTTATAACGGCAACAGAAATAGGTACATCATGTGAAAATTTCAACTGTCTAACTGTGTATTTTGTGTATGAGTACCTAATGCAGCTTAAAACTATTTATTTTACCCGCGTTTAATAATTTTCTAAGGTAACTTCAAAGATTTTGAGCCAAGGGCTAAATCTAGTCGCATTATAAAACATGTAGGCCTACCATGAACTCTATCCATGAGGCTCTGTCTCTGGCTCTGGTTTTGAGTTTGTGTGAGTGCTCACGAGTGCATTATACTGTGTGCGTGACGTTTTGACGTAGGATTTATTTTAGTCAACACTCACACAGACTCAAAACCAGAACCAGAGACAGAGCCAGACAGAGCTCATGGTAGGGCTACTGATACAACTTCTAATTTCTGCAATGACTGGTCTGATTTGATAGATTACGCTCGTCTGAAATCAGGTGAAAAGGTCGTGATTCTGCAAATACGCTTGAATTTAGCACCCATCATTGCTCGCTTTAATCTAAATTAATCATTTTACTATGAATTCGGGAGCCACTGATACTTTTTTACGAGATACCACTATCGACTAGTACCTTCAAAACTATAGACCTCTGGTATGGAATAACTGTGATTTTGAGTCCTCAGATTTTCCAAAATAATAATCATGTATCCCATAATTAACGAGACATCAATATTTGTATAAAAACAAAACAACTCAAACTGTCGTCAGTAGGCATGCAACAAAAAAACAACACCGATACCTTTTTTCCGTAGCTAATACCAAATACTGTCTATATAACCTGTCAAGCGAAGGAACTCTGACCTAAAAATCTCATCAATGGCTCCTGTGCTCCAAAATACCGTCTCGTCAGCCTCGATTAGGTATTATACCGGCACCGAAGCTTATCCGGATAAACTTTCAGGGTAAAGTCTTTGCGTAATTCTTAGAACTGCCTGTAACTTTAGGTTTCCGATAAGACACCACCACCAGTTTTGATTTAGGCACCTCCATTAGAATCCCACGCGATAAGTTTGCATGTAGCTATTTCCATACAAACTTTGACTCCCCTTTCTAACTCATTTGGGATGTAAACTTTAAAAAATCTTATTAAGTCAGCTTCTACATTCTTCGAAGAACATTTTGAGTCGTTTATTATCAAAGGCGGCAATCTGTCAAATTTTTCAAAAAACTATAAGGAATTTGAAATAACGCAAAAAATCCTCAAACTGTACCAAATATGGTAAAGTCGTTCAAAATCGACTTTAAAAATCAACATTAGTTTCAAAATCAACATAATACGGCAATCTTTGGTTTCAGTTTCCGGCCTACTTAGACTGTAAAAATATGGCAATATGTCGTTCAAATCGACTTTAAAAATCAACATTAGTTTCACCTTACCTACGGCAATCTTTGGTAGTTCTCGGCCTGCATAATAAAATGGTTTTTATTGAATTGCCAAAATTCACCCCAAGTGCGAATTTTATCCGACTCATTTGTGCTAAATTTCAGACATTAAGGACCTTATCAGTCAGTGTCAATCAGTGATTGAGTGAGTGGGCTTCTCGATACATTATACTTACGAGCAGATATAATTAAATTAATATACACTGTCACGCAGTGTTTTCTAGTCGCAAGCTAAGCTTGTAGACTATAGGAACCAGCTGACTAAAATTAACACTAGAATAGAAGAATTAGAACTACCAGGTTTTTTTGAAAGCAACTTCTTAAATATATTGCACGAGTAATTTTTTTGTGACTGGCCTCCACCTCTGTTGGTAGTAGCTTTGCCTTCTGCGCCGTAGGTCGTGGAATCGATCTCCACCGAGAACAAATATTAGTATAGTGAATGCAGAGGTTTGTTCTCTGTCTGGGTGTTATATTGTATTTACAAAAAAATATTGAAGCATTTTATCAGCAATCTGATTCCCATAGTACAAGGTCGGCCTAATTTGGGGCTAGATAGTGTTGTTTGGATTGTCTACAATATTTTATCTACACTATACAGATTATACGCAATGTTCTACTAATGTTTGTTATTCATGAAAATCTAACCTTGAACGCTAAAGGCGACGGGGGTGTTACTATCAGCTAAACTGTAAAGCCGGTCATTCTATTGTATTCTCACATTTACAATAGCTTTTAATTAAAGCGTTTCGCAGGTGTATCACTTTATTTCCATTTTGAGTTGCCTTAACGAACCTGCTAATTTTGCGTTGTAAAATCTAGTTCTATTTTAGAACTGTGTTTGTTTTTGAACCCACTCACGTATTCTTGTGATGGAAATAGAATATCTTTGCACATTATATTAATATGTAGCTTTAAGCTACAAAAACAGATTTTGGAGTCTCAATCTTGATTAAGTTTATTTAGAAGTTTGGCAGACAGATTTAGCTAACGAATGTTGAAATCTCATGAATGAACAAAGTCACTTTTGCATAACTTTTGCTAAATGAAAATAGGAGTTATATGGAATGCTACATGGAATACGGAGTTGGAATACTGCACGACTTTGTTAACGTACTAATTTACATACAGACTTTGGCACCCTTTTTAAAAATCTTGGGGTGGGATACACGAAAACACACATCTCAGAGCAACACGACCTGGTTCTCATCACTTCTACATCAAAGGTGTTCATCGTCTTCGAGAGCACTGGTGGTTTAGTGGTAAAGCCCCGCCTTCCGATCCTTAGGTCGTGGGTTCAAATCCAGTCGTGTACTAATGAGTGTTTCTGTTGAAAAATTGAAGTGCACTATGTCAGTACTCTCAAGCGGTGAAAGAAAACATCGTGAGGAAACCCGCATGTCGAGAACCTAATAAGTTTGAAAAACATGTGACGAGCGCACGAAAGGAGCCTCTCTGAGGCGCACTTAAAACCCTTTTTCATTACTCATACTCTGAAAGTAGGTCTGAAGTTGCCTGAGGGGCCTAATTGAAAGTAAAACTTTCAGCCCTAGGGAGAATCGCTTTCTACTGACAGCTGTCAAATTATAAAAAAAAAACAAGTTCTATTTTATTCAACCATGTTCCAACTTTCTAAAGTCTTTCTAACTGCAAGGAGGTCGTTGAACCAAATTCCAACTTTTTAAAGCAAGTAGGTTGGAAACCCATTACATCGGTAAGAAGTTTAAAAAGTCTAATTAGAGCGCAATGTAAAATTTAAATTTAAATAACATAAAGATAGTATTAAATAAATAATTTATCTTCTAAATTACTTGATGACTAAATAGCTTCAACTATTTTTTTAAAATAACATAGATTTGAGCAAACAATTTACCATTTTTTAAATTATGAAAAAAAAATAATGGCTGAATAATGCTGGCGAGCCGAAGCCGAAGGCCCGCCAGAGAAAAAGAAAAAAAAAACCGGGAAGGCGGCAATTCAATCTTCATTTTCACTAATTTTTCTTTCATGTTTTTATTTTTACTTTCCTTGTATTCGTAATGAAAAGCACAGTGTTTACCTCGGGTGAAAGTCTTTTAAGTCCCTCAAGCTCCATTGGCGCCCTCGCTTACGCTCTGGTGCCAAACCCGTCTCGGGACTCAAAAAACGTGACTTTCAACACTCAGGTAACAATGTACTATTATCACACTGATTTAAATAAGAATCAGTGCTGTGACACGTAAGAAGAAGATCGTCTTGAGGGTAGTTTAGAATATTAAAAGTGTATAAACACGTTTATACACTTTTTCTAAACGCTCGATCTCTGGCTCAAGGGTTTCAAGATGCGTCTCTAAAATAAATAAACTTATAGGATCAAAACCATTTTCATGAAAACCAAACTATCTATTCCCAACTCCCACGTTTGCAGACTTGTAACCTTGGAGCAATACTAAACTAGCTAAAGAATGCATGTTTATCACGAGTAAGGTATGAACTATTATGGTCTTGTATATCACACGGTTTTAAAGAGAGCATGCATGCGATGATACTCGTAATAATGTCAATGGAATCCCTTTAATGAAACACTGCACCATTCGACCAATTTGATGACACCTTTTGAAATACAAATTGATGGTCTCTGTAGAGGCGGATGTATAACACCATTGCCTCATCGAGAGTGCAAAACGTAGGACTTCTGGGTACCAACCAGGAAGTCTTACAGCACGGCAAACCAGTTTGCAGATTTACAAGTTTGTGTGCGTGCTGCCTATATTAAGTATTTAACACTATGTAATTTTGAATTTGGAACATAACTTGCAGCCTAGGTTAGGTTTACGCACAGAACAAAAAAACGCTTGCGCAAGCTTACGTTTGCGTATGCCTGAATATATTTTCATTTTGAAAATACACCGTTCCGCCCTCTGGACTCAAACTCTCACTCAACCCGGATTGATTTACAGATCTAACCCCTATGAAACTCCATAGGTGGCAGGGCTGTGTTAAAATAAGAACATTCAAACCGAACACTTCACATAATTTTTGAATGAATGGATTTCCAAACGATGACGCTTTTTATTAAGTGTAATATCAAACTCTTCTACTCGCATTGCTTTGCAGAGAAAGTTGTAATTTCGTCCGCATCTCATCTGCCCTCAGCAATAACTTCACCTGACTTGTCTTCATTGCTTGATAATTTGGCTACAAAGGTGTTTGTATTATCCACGAGACTTTGCCAGGATCAATTTACATACCAACAGTTGAAGACGTTCCGCTTTGTAACCATCGAAATAATAGAGAAGTAATTGATGTACCTCTATTACAAGCGGCCCACAGCTTTGCTCGCCCCGTTTCTGTTATGCCCCGTTCCCGTATATTTTTCGGCCAGTTTTTAGCCAAATCTGTTCAGCCGTTCTTGAGTTATAATATTATTATAAACACGACTTTCTCTAATACATATGATTCATCCCACGGGAACCATACATTTTATCGGGATTTAAAGTAAGAAGAAGAGAAGAGAAAAAAAAGATAAGCCTATATGTGCTATTCCAGACTATAATCTATACCTGTGCCAAATTTCATCAACATCCGTTCGGTCGTTCTAGCGTTATTGAGTAACAAACATCCATCCATCCATCCATCCATCCATCCATCTATACTTACATGTCCGGGTAGGATTTAAAACAAAATGGTCTCACAGTTTGCTGGATGACAGCGGAGGCCACGACCACACTGTGCTATGAATGCCGAAGCCACCCACTTTAGGAGTGGGTTTGGGCGCGTATATAACCACAGTTCACTTAGGCAACAATTAGTTTATGGATCGTGAAATCTAGTGCGTAGCACCACGATATCGTTGTTCGTACTCATGAACTCCTAGAAGTGTGGTTAGATCCTCTCACATTGTTAAACACTCCACTTCGATTGAATCATCAAATTGATTGAAATAAACTAGCAAACTAACTACCCTGAATTTATTTTGGTTGGTGTTTAGTAATTGTAAATGGAAATTATAGTTCCTATAATGCTCTAAATAATTACACAAATTATATGGATGAAACGGGTATTTATCGCGACAACTTTACGCTTTTTTGCCTTATTTTGTCGGGAAATAAAAAAGGTATAATCGCGTTATATACCCGTTATAACCATACAATAATTATTCATAACGATTGCGTTAATTTAAAAAGTGATATTACACTACAAATATAATCATTTTTGTGCAAATTTTGTTTTGGAAATAAATAGTTTTTTATTGAAATAAACGTGTTTCACTAAAATATCTGTATCAGAATATTGAATCTGTCTGAATCGGAAATTACTTCGACACCAACTTAGACAAAATCGTGGATCTTATCTAAAATGTTCCAAAAATAGCAAATAAAATAACAATATTATGTATTAAGTACCATTACTGCTATATTTTGAAATACACGTTGGTTCATAGCGGGATTTTCAGTCGTAGCTGGGGAACACATTACTTGACTTTAGGGGTGTAAATTTACATACAAGGTGCCAATTTATGAATGTATTAAACTCAGTGGTAAGTAATCGATTACTAACCCCATACACCTACGGAGAGGCGATAAGTACCCCTATTGAACGTGCTGAGGACTTTCATGTTGGGGGAATAAGGTCTGCACTGACGTCCCGCAATGATGTGTATCCAAGGACTTTCATGTTACTGATTCCATAAAAAAAATGGATGGTTTATAGCACAATTTTGACGTGGCAACGTCTTAAAATTCGATGGAGCCGGCGGCTGCACGCATGAAAAAACATGACTCATGCGGCGTTACCTCGCTCTGAGGCATTCCATTTAAGGCTTGAAGTGCAAGCGAGAGCGCGGAACGAGCGACAAAGAGGCACAATCGGCCTCCACGTTCGGCAGCGTTCGACATCTGTCTCTCTCCTACTTGAGTGAGCGATGCGGCTGCGTGGACATCAGCTGTATGACGTTGTCACGTTCAACTATCGTCAGTAAACCGACTTTACAGACAACCGATTTTTTATGAACAACGGGATATTTACCATGGTTTAACTTTGACATAATAAAATAGGACGAAAAAGTCTAGGTAGATCGATATATGAACTCGATCGATTTTTCTGTCAATAAAATGCGTTTTACTCGTAGCTTCCATAAAATCGCAGGTAGGCTGCAATATAGAAAACTAAATACTGACGGAATTACTTGAGGTAGTACATACTGAGCGAGATACATACAGTACATGATGCTGGTATCTTGAAAATAAACCAAAACAAACTAGATTCTACTTTGGAATTATAAAACGAAACAATACATACAGCGCGTCGCTGTTAACTCCAGGCTCTCATTTCCATTTCAATACTGTATTAACTAAGTAAATAAATTACTGAACATTTTCTTCATGAACTAAAGTTTTTTGAATGGCAATTCAAAACGTTGGTTAATTTGCTTAAAGTTATAGACGCAGAATCACAGCAATTACATTTCGCTTATTCTAATAAATAGCTGACAGAATTAACTCTCTCACTATTTGTTCAAAATACTTGGCTTCGCAAAATACGAGTAAATTACTATTTTAATCATTTCATACAACAAGAATGAAATGATTAAAATAGGTATATAACTTTTGAAACTATCATGGTTTTTAACACTATTTTTTATGAACAACGGAATATTTGATTATGATTAATTTTAACCCAATAAAATAGTGCGAAAGAGTCTCGATCGATCTGTGAACTCCATCGATTTGTCTGCCAATAAAATGTAGTTATTTTACTCGTGGACTTCAGTAGGCTTACCATGAGCTCTGTCTGGCTCTGTCTCTGGTTCTGGTTTTGTGTCTGATGTGAGTGCTCACCAGTGCATTATACTATGAATGTGACGTTTTGACGTAGGATTTATTTAGTCAACACTCACTCACACTGACTCAAAACCAGAACCAGAGACAGAGCCAGAAAGAGCTCATGGTAGGCCTACAGTTCAACCCGTGATCATGGTACCTACATGCAACTGTGCCGAAATAACGGGAGTCAAAACTCACAAAATTAAATCATGATAAATATCCTGTTGTTCATAAAAATAGTGTTAAAACCATGATTTATTTTATTTTATTTTTATTTATTTAAAATGATAGTTTCAAAAGTTATGTATTTTATTGAACAAAATAGGTACATTTTCGTGTGTTTGAGAAACTACCAGTAGCCAGTCACACTAAGTACTTTTTTGGTAAATCCGGTTTAGGTACATAAGTTTTTTGTCATTATCAAACTGTAAACAAAATGATTAATAATAAAAGGATAATTACTTAATGAGAGGCGATGATAAATGGCGTTCGCTATACATTGAAGGCAGTAGATTTTTTTTATGTAAATTAGAAACTGCATACTCTCCAATTGCTCAACGAACTCTGATGCAACAGCCTGAATACTTAAATGAGGTACTATTCATAGTTCGCTACACTTACCTACTGTTCAGTATTCTGTGTGCTGGCTGCGTCACCTGCATTTTATGAGCCAATGCTAATTCCATCTGACTGGGTCCCCTCTACAATAAAATACAAAAGCTCTAGTTATCAGCGTGAAACTAATCTAGGGGCTTAAAATGCTATTATTTGGATAGAGAACACGTTTTATTGAGAGCGTAAAAATGTACAAGGCATAAATACCGACTAGCGCCAGCATAAAAATGAATCGAGCCAAAGAATTTGTATTGAGCCTTATGCAAAAAGCACTGTGACTAAATTGATTAGTTGAGCATAATATGATTGAGTACTAGGTCAGGTCTAGGGAATATAGCTTGTAATCTTTGGCGTATTCATTTGAGCTCAAGATAGAACCATGGCCCTAATGGTGTCCTTCCAAGTTTGGGTGATATACTTTCGTAATCTCTAAAATTTAATAAAAAAACTTTTGTTATCAACGATTTACTCCACGTAGCTCAAAATAAATTTCAAAGTTAGTATCTCAGTGGCAGTGTCGATAGTAAAATGCGCTTGGAAGATGATGAGCAATTTGTTTCAGTCGGTGTCACTTGGTTCAACCTTCAGAACTGTAATTTTTAACTGGCTAAACTAATAAGCTTCTTGGAAAGAAAAATAACTTTTATTTATTTTGTTTATAATATTTTTAATTTTATAACAACAAAACAAAAATTCATAATATTAACAAAAAAAACTAAAACTAATTAAAACTAAACCTTAAAAATCTAACAAAAGTGGGTGTCCATGAGGCATGGTGCCAAGAACGCTGGCTGCATTCCCACGTTGAACAGCAATAGCTATTCTCTGTGCGAAAAAAGAGCCAGCCCTCTTGTCACCAGTGTTTTTGTATTTTGTTTTAAGTACTGGGGCCTAATTCTCGGGCCGATCTCGATCATTTTGCAATTTTATTTTATTGCTTCTTTTCACAACCCCGCACTTCTTTTACGTTTTCCGTATATCGTAGCTGTCGAGGCTTCTACGATGAGGTCGTTGATGTATTACTCAAAGAAATCTGCCATTCTCTCTTCGAAAACAAGCAATAAGATAAAATTGCAAAATGATCGAGATCGGCCCGAGAATTACGCCCCTGGGAATATAACCCATGTGTGTTTTATTTGGTGCTGGGTACCCAGTGACAGTGATTATTTGAAACATAATTTATTTTATTATTTAACACTAGCGAGTCGCCCTAGCTTCACGCGGGTAATCGCGTAATTGAGAAAATATGAAGAGAAACATGTGAAGTCACATTTTTTATTTAACTCTTCTACCGTGCGAAGCCCGGGAAAGATTTTTTTAAATTGATTTATTATGGTATAGTTATTAAGTTTTTTTACTCTCTGTTCCTTATTTTTCTAAGATTTTGCATAGTACAGAAGCTAGAAAAAGATTCGCATCAGAATTCGCTAACCTATCTATGAAAGCTCATTTCACTTTATTTCGTTGAAACCTTTTTTTACAGTAAGCGCCATCTATTCAATTTTATCGAAACTAGGTGCTACGCTTCTGCTACGAAAACTCGACACGGTTTTTCTTTGCGCTTTTCGTCCATTGATTTGGTTACAGAAGAAATTACAAGATGGCGCTAGTAGTTTTAAAATAATATCTTAGTAATAAATTGCGTTGTTACCCTTTTGTAGTAAGTAGACATCCAAATGCTTGTGTGGAAGAGATGATTATGTCCAAGAAAGAAGTGAGTACTGAGATGGCACTCGTCATCTCAGTACTCACTTCTTATACTTAGGTATGGGAGATGGGAGAATGGAAGAAAAAGACATGTTGTACCGATCCCACCTAGTGGGATAAGGGCAAGAAAAGTAGAAGATACACCAAAAGATCTACCTACATAAAAGTAGTTAGAACGGTAACGAAACACAAAAACTTGCATATAACTCCACAATAACAAGAAGTAAGTGGGTTCTTACCTAGTAGGTTAAGATTAGGTAGGTACTTCAAAATGAACGCTTTCTGGATTTCAGGTGGGGTCTCGGCGATTTCTAGTGTTTGAATAATCTTGGTCGTCATCTTGACATAATTCATTTCTACATAATTTAGAAGAGGTGTTTATTTGGCAGGTCAAGGGTCCAAACTAGATTAAAGTGGCTTGAAATAGTAGGTACGAGGCTGGTTTATGCAGTTAGTTGGGTATCTTGGTCAACAGATAGTGTATGATCGCAAAAAATATATTTAGGTAGGCAGGCACTCATCGCAAAAATATGATTTAGTGATAAGTATTTTTTCCTTTTCAGTTATTTATCTTCTCATAGCTACTTACACTTATTAGGATCCAAACGATCAAAAACACATAAATCTCTTTATAGGAAGTCCGTGTCAAATATTCGGTATCTTAGTAGACCCACTTGCTGCTACTCACTTCGTTACGCCCACGCGCAAACAAGAATAAAAACATAAAAAGAACCGGCAAAAAACTACCGTTTAGGTTTCCTGCCGACGATACAGGATAAGCTACTCGCTCTCAATCGTTGGCCGCATTTACGTAGAAAACAGACAGGTTACCGGCGGTGATCTGGTTGCCTGCGCAAAGGCACCGGCCTTTTATATAACGTTTATAACGATATTTCCAAGGCCATGCGTAAACAAAATTTTGTTCGTACGACGTGGCATTTACCACCAAATTGATACGCATGGATCAATATCTAAATGTGCCTTCATGCTTCAGGCATAGGTAAGTAAACTTAAGCTTGCGATAATAATTAGACGAAAATATGGTTAAGATAAAAAAAAAAGATATCAAGGAGCAAGTACCAAAAAGATCTGATGTAGACGTTGCAAATTTTGTGAGCTTTTTCAATGTTATTTTATCCACCCTATGAATCAAAATCCCACATTATCATTTCCTAGGCAAGTATGTTTAGAAAAGTGTTTTTCGTTCAGGTTCGCATCTGTAGAAATTCTGCGGCCGCCTGCTTTCTGCGTAAAGGATATTTTAGGCTCCCTGTTGACGTTACAGGATAAACTACTTGGTCACATCGAACACGGATAATGCGACACGAAAATAGATACGAGTTGCTGTACATTGATTTATGGTTTAGGCAGTTATTTATCAAATAAGTGAGGCGGGAGGGTGCTACTCTCAAAGCTAATAAGTTTGCAAAATATCTTGAACCTGCATTTTCGAACGGTCTTATTCGCTTTTAGTAAGTATCGAACTGAACTGATTATTGCTACCATTTATGGTTAAAATTATTCATGTTTTCTCGTTGCTTACCGCTACTCTTCAATACTAAACCTTTTATTTTATCAGCGCGTTTTCATCGCATTCCAAACCTTGTTAATTTTGAATCTTTCATTTTTTATAACCAGAAGAAAAAAATAGTTTTGTGTAATCCAAAGTGCGTTCCAAGAGATTTATATAATGTGATTTTCGTTAACATCATGTAACGAAGTTTATAACTGCCCCTACCCGACAGACCCTCATCACTATGAAGGTCGCATACAGTCATTACACTTCTCCGTACAAATAAACGCGCTGCTTTCACAATACTCTCCGTAGCCTCTGTCCATCGGATGAGGGGCAGTTTCAATACGGTATTGTTACATTCATTGCAAAGACTTATTTACGCTTTCCCGTACAAATAAAGCCCTTGCAATGAAAGATACTTTTCATCCCACCAGCTCTGAAAGCGTGTTTTTGCTGTTTAATTTCTGACTGGAAAAGCCGTTTTTATCCGCTAGAGGATAAAGTAAATTTGAATTTAGAATATCGTGTTCAGTAAGTTTGTGAATACACAACCTATTTACTTCTACCTCCATGGTGCGGAACTTATCATACAACCTTTTTTATTTTGTTAAAAACTCGCACTCGTAACCTTCTTGGTGTATTTGTGAATTCAAAACACCATTAAACCTATTTACTTCTACCTGCATGGTGCCGAATTTATCATACAACCTTTTTAAATTTTTTAATAACCCATACTCGGAACCTTCTTGGTGTGTTACTTTTAGTCGCGCCATGTTCTTTTTTGCATTTAGTCATTTCCTCGCTGAGGTGGGATGAAAAGTTACGTGTTGCACTCGAGTGCAAAGATTTTTCACCTTGTGCTCTTTTGATTCCTTCGCCAACGCTTAGGATTCTAACTTTTAAACCACTCGCTACGCTCGTGGTTAAACTTTAGAATCCTGCGCTTGCTCAGTCATCAAAATTGAGCACGCGGTTAAAAAGCAGCTTTGCACTCTTGTATAACAAATAACTATTTCAGAGTAGAGCCCGGTATTGTGAAGGCAACGACCGCTATCGTCAGCGAGATAACGAGCGGCTGAGATATGCGGTTTTTAACATAATTTGTTGTCGCCTCCTTAGCGTCGGTGCTTTAGGGCGCGTCTTTTTGTTGTTACGATTTGATAAGACTTTTGACATCGAGACACGAGAATGGTCTCGATAAAACTCACTCATTATCAGCTTAAGGAATTCAAAGCAAAAAAATATTAAGCCTTATCGCTTCAAGTGATCCAACCGTAAGCAACTAGAATTTTTAGTCTATACCAGTCTATGCTAATATTATAAAAGAAACATTTGTATTTTTGTATGTTTGACATGAATAAACTCAAAAATTTCTGTGCCGATTTGAAAAATTATTTCACCATTAGAAAGCTACATTCACCATGAGCACAGATAAGATAATACTATACTAGTACCATGAGTAACATGGGCTATATTTATGTGTTTAGAAAATAAATATCCACCCGTGCGAAGCCGGGACAGGCAGCTAGTAACTAATGAAACTGGACGTTAGCTATGAGCTAATATAAGCTCAGAATTTTACCAAAGTGGGTTTTGTTTTTGTTGCAACAACGAAAAAGTTCATAATCGATTACAATTAGTATAGGGCACTGTTAAAATTTTTCCTTTTTTTTCATTCTTTGTGTCGTCCCGTGTGTAAGCCGCGAAAAATGTTTTTTTTCGTTTGCGTCGTCATGTGTGCCATCATTGTGTCCTAATGGTGATCGTTCAGCTTTTTATTGCACAGGCGTTGGAAAAGAGTAATATCCTTTTAAAGCGAAGACAACCGTCGATGTACTTGCTCGCACATTTAGATCCTTTGAAAGTTGGCCTAACTGGTTTTCGTGTATAATGTGTAAACTTTTGAAAACGTGTTCAGGAAAACGTGTTAGAATCAAATTGTTTTGCTAAACTGTGTGGAATCGGATTGCACACGAGATATTTGCTCACGATCTTTGATAAATTAGTTCAGTGCTTTTATAACTTTCAAAGGTTTAAAATGTGTGGCGAGAACTTGTTTTACTGTTTCCAGCATCTTAAATTAGAGAAAATACTTATGCCTAAGTGTAAACCATCTCTCGACTCAACGCCTTCGTCATAATATTAGCCAATTAAGATCATACTTTAAAACGTGCACCTAACTTTTTGACTGGTCTCTCAGCGTAGTTGGTATAGTAGCTCCGCCTTCTGCGCCGTAGATCGTGAGTTCGATCCCCACCGAGAACAAATATTTATGTGACACAAACACAGATGTGTGTTCTCTTTCTGGGTGTTATATTGTACTCTAAGAATTTATTTAAAAAAATGTATTTATAAGTTACATTAGCTACGTATCTGGTTCCCGTAGTACCAGTTCTGTTTAATTTGGGGCTAGGTAGAGTTGTGTGGATTGACTACAATATTTTTATATTTATTTTTATAACTTGAATGCCCAGGAATTTATTAAGAGTTTTTACTGTCTTGTAAGGATTTGTATGTAAGGCAAAGCCTACCAAAATATTATAAAATAAAACATCGAAATGGCGTGCCTGGCTTTCATTGTTTCAATAAGCGAAACAATAGTTGCCATCTGATTATTATCTTTACTTATTGCGTAGGCTGGGCGTAGGCAAACATTGAAGAGTTGTTAGGCTTTTGACAGATTTATTTATGGCCTAAGGTCTAGCCATAATAATTGCAATTCATCATTATCATCTTTTTCAATCTGTATCCACACTCTGCTGGGCTCCTCCATTTTTATTGCCTCTATGGAATTGACCAAGAGATTCACTTAACTTTGATATCATTTGTAAATAGTGACCCTTATTCTGACTGGCCTCTCAGCTCCTTTCAGTTCAGTTCCGCCTTCTGACAACAAATATTTGAGTGTTATTATTGTATTATAGGTTGTATTTTCTTTTACAACAGAGCTTGTATCTGGTTCTCATATAGTAGCTCTGCTTAATTTGAAGATAGTGTCGTGTGGATTGTCCACATTATTTATTTATTGAATAAATGCACTACCAAACAACACGCACCAACAGTGTTTCTATAGTTATTCATATTCTAAATGTAATTTTTTATAGGTTTTAGTAACACTTAACCTGGGTTAAGTAACATAGCAACAAATAATCCAGTGACGTGACTGGGCATTACGTAGGTACTGAAATGTAAAGTTATTGATGATAAAAATTACTCGCAAAGTTTCTATTTGCCCAACTTTAGTATTAAAGGCTTGCAAATGTTTTTGACTCGCATCGTTAAATTACGAAACATTGTTGTACTCGTAAGAATTCATAAAACATGCTTCATTTTAACCCAAATGGTAGACATTTTTAAAACATTCGCAGTACCAAATATGGAAATTATTTTTTAATCAGTCTTCACTCAGAAAAACATCAAGGGCGGTGAAATAAATTGCTTCAAATTAAATCATAATTCATAATTTGTATAAAAATATTCAAAGAACCGTCTACAATGGTAAATTTAAAGTTATATAAAAAATTATATAGTATAATGTAAGGATTATTGTGGACTCAGCTTCAACATTTTTAAAACAACACACAATGCACCAAAAAAGAATCGTAACTCTCAAGGTGTATAAAATAAAATGCTAAAGCGAGGTGCTCACGTGCCATGACTGACGTTTGTGCTCTGAATAAAAAAATACAGTGTTTTTCGGCAAAAGTTTTAAATAATTCACAATAACATAAAACAACAACAGTTGGAGTAATCATCATCTAATTTAAGCTGAAATAGTCCCCATTATTTACAAGGTTTTCAAAAGATAAATCAGTGTCTAAGCAACTGTCATCTCTTACCATCCGGTAATGTTAAACAGTGACAGGGCAAACTTCAAGCAGTGCGTCACACCTACGTAACTCTTGTAAGTAGGGCCACTTGAGTTTAGGTTTGCGCGTAACTTTTTATTACTTTCTTTTCTAAGTAGTTTGCAAATCAATAAACTACACTAATAATTATAAAGAGGAATGGTTTAACGAATATACACAAAGCTACTGGAAAAATTTGTTTTAATATTTGTAATTTTTTTTATTCGTTGTCAAAAACTATTTCACTGTTTCAAAGCTATATCCTCCTTTTCCCATTCTTCCGAAGCTGGGGCGGATCGCTAGTCATGTGATAAAATATCGGTTTCGAAGAACGAATCTGGGGGGCAATTCTAGACCAGTGACTTTTTTGTCACGGTAGATATATATCACAAGAACTGTCAAATTTAAATAGACATGACATTTTCAATAGATATCGTATTCCAGCAATATCACTTTAGACATTTATCGAGCGAAGGCCGTTAGATATGTGTCGAGTGGTGAGTAGTAGTCGACATTGACATCTCTATTATACTTTGGGTGACTTTGGGCTTTTTTTTTCTTTCGGTCCTTGGAGCAGGCTAGAGTACCAAGACCATACCACCTAGTCTTACTTTTTGATAAAAAGTCAATGATGTTTACTTGTTTGTAGGGGATACAAGTTGGGAGCGAGAACGCGAATAATGCTTTCTCATAAACCTACAATAAGTGAGGAGTGATTGAATTTAGCTTGTACTTAGTAATTATTCAATGGCGCAGTTAGAAGAGCAGTCAATCAGACAGTCAACGTCTATACTTGTATCCAGGGTTCAAGCTTCGAGAGAAATATTCTTTTTGCATTGAATGGCCATCTAGTTGTTAACCTTTGAATTAAAAATTCAAGTCATCAGAGTCCTTCTCTTGAGTGTAATGATCCTGACAATGACATTAACTACAACACTTCATAGACAACTGACCATAGATTACAAACAACAAAGTTTACAGTTTTATGGTACATAACGTTCCGTGTGTTTCCGGAATTAATTATTGTAACTAACATTTTGTGCGAAAAGTCCATTGATTACTATCTAATGAAAATGAATCTATTATAAACAACAACAAGAACGCATTATAAACGCCGTTTAATAGGAAATGTGTTTATTTGAAGACAATAATAAAGTTAGTGCTATCGAACTATTCTATCGATAGAAACGGAACGTAGATAAACATGAACAACAACGGGATAGTCTGTGGAAGTTCTAAGAATGAACCTTCTTTCTGACATCTCTATAGTAAAAGTCTAACGTAAAAGTCTAACGGTGGCTAGAATACGCATTTTAGCGCGGTTCGATATTATCTTCGACAAATTTGGTGATATGACACTGCTTTCGCGACATTTCAAATCTCTATTTCGAGCGTAAATCTCTAAAAGTCTAGAATTGGCCCCCTGAGTGAACGTC
Source organism: Thera britannica (assembly GCA_939531255.2). Lineage (NCBI taxonomy): Eukaryota > Metazoa > Arthropoda > Insecta > Lepidoptera > Geometridae > Thera > Thera britannica. Next base: position 21,618,549 of record OW618034.2, read on the forward strand.
ATTTATTTTTCGCCGGTAATTTGTTTTACGCTTATTTTGAGTGTCTCTACTGTTTCATTCATGTATTGTGCCCAAGGTGTTGGGTTATAAAGCGTGCACATAACGGTTACAAAGGCTCCAAAAAACAAAGCAAAATTGTAATTGTTGATGTCGACCACGCGTGATGGCAGGCGCCTGTGTAAAACAACCTTTATTTTGAGGTACGGATGGTAAGCTTCGTAACATTTTTGTCTGTAAAAAACAAAAACGTTTGCATTTGGTGACTGAGAAAATGAATTCCCTGTTTCGGAAAATAGTAAAAATTCACTCTGTTTTCTACCTGCACGTATCACAGGTATAAAACTTAGTTCAAATTGCCTACCTATCTTCTGTTTCTTATCGTGTCACTGGTTCTTTCGAAGCAAGTGTGGTGAAAGGATTTTAAATACGCCTTAAAGAGGCTCTTTTCGTGTACTTGACACATATTTTTGAAAATGTTTGCCTATATACCTCTAAACAATATTATTATAATAAATAAAATGTACATCTATTGTCAACGCAAAAGTACCATGATTTTTTCCCATAAATAGGTTAAACAGAGACCAAATGCTATACTCGTATATACAGGGTGTCCCATAAGTCAACGTCCAGCCGAAAACGGGTGATGCGCCAAGTCATGACAGTTATCAGAAAAATATAAAAAAAAAATTTGCTAAGTACCTTTCGAGTTATGAGTATTTTAAAAAAACAGGAAAAACTGACACCCTGTGATGATTTTTTAAGTCCTGTGACTACAAATATTAACTTTTCATGAAACTTTTTTCTGCAACGTAAGCATGAATAACCCTTCTGTAAATTACAATTCAAAATTAAGCCATAACTGCCTCAGTTTTCGATGAAATCGTGGAGTTTTGGCCAACGTTTCATTTCAGATAATTACATCACCCAACTTTAACCGTCTGTACCGCAAAAAAAATGTACTACACTATCATGGCATGTAACTTTAAAAATTGGCGCATTTATCCAGGATTCTAAAATGGTATAATACTTGCTAGAGTACTCTTTAGTTTTGGAAATAAAAAATGTTTTTTCAACTAAACCGGATTTCCAATCAATTTTATTTCATGAGATAAAATGTTTGTACCCTTTAAATTATGGACTTAAAATGCCTACGCTGCGTAAAATAAAATTGAAATAAAATTAAATAAAATTTAATTAAATTTAATTAATTTAAATAAAATTGATTGGAAATCCGGTTTAGTTGAAAAAACATTTTTTATTTCCAAAACTAAGAAATACTCTAGCAAGTATTATGCCATTTTGGAATCCTGGATAAATGCGCCAATTTTTAAATTTACATGCCATGATAGTGTAGTACATTTTTTTTGCGGTACAGACGGTTAAAGTTGGGTGATGTAATTATCTGAAATGAAACGTTGGCCAAAACTCCACGATTTCATTGAAAATTGAGGCAGTTATGGCTTAATTTTGAACTGTAATTTACAGAAGGGTTATTCATGCTTACGTTGCAGAAAAAAGTTTCATGAAAAGTTAATATTTGTAGTCACAGGACTTAAAAGATCATCACAGGGTGTAAGTTTTTTCTGTTTTTTTTAAATACTCATAACTCGAAAGTTACGTAACAAATATTTTTTTTTATATTTTTCTGATAACTGTCATGACTTGGCGCATCACCCGTTTTCGGTTGGACGTTGACTTATGGGACACCCTGTATACCTAAAGCTTTTAGGGTAGTAGAGGAGTAACTAAATATTATTTCATGGAGGCACTCAAACGTGTCAAGTTACATGATCCATTTGGATCGAAAGGTAGATGAATCCAGGAAGGGGACTGTGGTAAATAAACTAAGTTTCCGATGAAATTATTATGTAAAAATACCAGATTTCCCAACCTTGCAGTACATAATGTTTGGTCATCTAATAGAAAAACCATTAAGCGTTTATCATTTTATTTAGGGCAAAATGCTTTATTTTGTTAGGAACATTCTAGTTTTTTGTCAACATCTAAAAAAGTAAAGTAATACAGGCATTTGCCTCTATTATCTATAACTTATAGATGATTCATGTACCATAGGGGCAACTGTAGGCCTACCATTAGCTTTGTCTGGCTCTGTCTCTGGTTCTGGTTTTGAGTCTGTGTGAGTGTTGACTAAATAAATCCTACGTCAAAACGTCACACACACAGTATAATGCACTGGTGAGCACTCACACAGACTCAAAACCAGAGCCAGAGACACAGCCAGACAGAGCTCATGGTAGGCCAACTGGTATGACTGCCTAAGAATCGTTCTTCCTGGTAATGTATAGGGAAGGTCTATGTCCAGCAGTGTTTTTCAGGCTGATAATGATGCTAAAAATATAAGTACAAGTTTTACCAAAACTGAAAATGTTACTAATGTCTGATGTTACAAACCCAGGACCTGACCCAGAGCTAGACAAAGCTTGTGGTAGGCCTACCACAAGCTTTGTCTAGCTCTGTCTTTGACTCTGGTTTTAAGTCTGTGTCGGTGGTCACCAGTCTACTATACTGTGTGTGTGACGTTTCGACGTAGGATTAATTAAGTCAACACTCACACAGACTCAAAACCAGTGCCTGAGACAGAGCCAGAGACAGAGCCAGACAGAGCTTGTGGTAGGAGTACTAGTTGTTGTCAACAAGAGCACAGACATAACCGATAAGTTAGTTTTAAACCGAAGTTTTGATGTTCTCTAAAGTTTTCAGTTCACACGTCCCTAAGCGCTGATGTGTGTGAAATCAACTGTTCGCAACTTGGTAGTTTTCTTATTTGTAGAGTTTTGACAAAAGTTTCATGTGAGTCTACAGAGGTCTCCGGAAAGCGGAGGTACGCATAACAATAATAATTTTAGTAGTAGCTCTTTGTGAAGGGCTCGTCCGGGGAAGTACTACCATGCACCTATTTCTGCCGCGAAGCAGCATTGCTGTGTCTCGGTTTGAAGGGTGTGGGTGCCGTTGAGATTACTGACACGTGAAGCTGAACATCTGTACGCCTCAAGTTGATGGACGCAGGGCATATCATGAAAATACATTCCTAGAATGCAATATAACACTCAGACAGAGAACAAATATCTGTGTTCACCACACAAATATTTGTTCGCGGTGGGGATCAAACCCACGACCTACGGCGCAACAGCACAGCTACTAGCAAGGCAAGTTCTAACAACTGAGTTGAGAGGCCAGTCGATATTTCTTGATTGTTCAAATTGTTGTTACAAAAAATTGTGTCAATTGACAATAAAATATAGAAATTCTTCAGCTTTTGTACGAATGCACAAGTTTGTCCGATAACCAAATACTGCTCTAAAATCTTACGGACTTTATGACTACCATGAGCTCTGTCTGGCTCTGTCTCTGGTTCTGGTTTTGAGTCTGTGTGAGTGTTGACTAAATAAATCCTACGTCAAAACGTCACACACACAGTATAATGCACTGTTGAGCACTCACACAGACTCAAAACCAGAATCAGAGACAGAGCCAGACAGAGCTCATGGTAGGCCTGCTGTAGGGTAGCCCTGGATGAGTGGATCGCACTGTGATTTGTGAGTTTGTGGAGTTTTCGTTATCTCTGTTTTACAACGCTACCTACAGTTTTATTCACAAGTCACTGCTTTCCAATATCTAAAGAGGTCACGTACCTTCAGGTAGAAAATTCAAAGAACATTCCTTATTGTAAAATCATTTTTAAAAACCAATCACCTTAGAAAAGATTTGAACTGTATCTGAAGATGGTGAAATTACTGGCATGTGAGGCTGAACATCTGTATGCCTCAAGTTTATGGATTTATAGACGCAGGGAAGTGCATAGTAGGGAACGTTCCTGACGTGTGTGACCTACGAGGCAATGCTTTGTTATAGGCGCTGGTTACCACTGAACATCAGGTGGCCAATATGCTTGTTCCGTCAGTTATATAAAAAAAAATCTGCTTCGAGCCATATATTATCTTCAAGCCAAGGTTTAATTTTTTTGCAAATTCTAGAGAAAATACTCAGTTTATGCACTGATGCCACTGACTGTATCCATAAAGTTTTGTTGTGACGTCATTTGATATAAGAAGGTAAAGCGTGTAATAAAACTTGGCTAGCTGTTGGTGAACTCATATTATACTCTAAATCAATCAATATCTATAAATATATATATCACAATGTTATGTTGGTTTGTGTACACATCAAAAATTCTGCACCGATCGAGCTGAAATTTTAGCATGATATATAATACGCATCAAGGATTGTTTTTTTTTCAATAAGAATGTGCCACAGCGAAGCATGGCAGGGAAGCTAGTCTATACTTCTATATCTATACTAATATTATAAAGAGGAAAGATTTGTACCTATTTTTGTATGTTTGTAATGAATAGGCTCAAAAAGTACTGGGCCGATTTAATAAATTCTTTCACCAATAGAATGCTACATTCTTCCAATTTGACATAGGCTACATTTCATTTTGAAAAAAATTAGGGATCCTTGGTAAAATTTGAACAATGTAATATATCGGAAGGTTTAGAAAAATGAGTCTTAAAATGTCTTTCGTCGAATGCGCTGCCGAAACTATTAGCGATAGAACAAAATAATGTACAACAATATTGTCTACCCCGTGCGAAGCCGGGACGGGCTGCTAGTATATTATGAAAAGCAAGTGTGTGTACGTATGAACAGGGTTATCTCTATCTCTGTCCCGTTGTGGTGGTAGATATCCCTTGGTCTCCTGCTTTCAGTGAGAGAATTTGGACGGAATTGATGGAAGTGAGAGGTTGTGAGAGGCAAACATTTTAAAATCTATGTCTATCCTTTTCTAACACGTAGGGACTTTTCTGTGTCTATCCTTTTCTACCACATAAAGATTTTATACACATTCTACATTTTCTCTAAGTGTTCTAAAATAGGATGCTCCTAAACCTTTAACATTCTGGAATGATCTAGAATAATCAACTTAAATTCAAGACTAACCCGGGCAACGCCGCGCTTCGTTGCTAGCTAACTATAAAAAGTTTGAGTGATAGCTCAACTCTTTTAAAGTGATGTTTTATTTTAGGTTGCACTAACAAATTACAATGGTCAAGTAGAGTAGCATGAAACAAATGACACCTATCTCTTAGCATCTACAAAAAATATAAAAAACAAATGAACATCTAAGTGGCAACCTGTCATTCTGACGTTTATTTCAATCTGCCTGTTCAAAGTCATTTGTTATTAACCAAGAGCTGACGATGGTTTTTTCATTTTATTTAACTAAAGTTTTTCAATCCATTGATGATAAAAACTAATTCTTTAAGCTTTATTTTTCAGATGAGAATGGTAGAATACATGAACTAAAAACAAATATTATGTTTTTATTAATCTGACAGCAAACTTACACCATAGCGTAGAAACTAAAGTTTGAGAAAAGACAGCAACACCACCCAATTTGCATTTAATTTACAATATTATATCATTTCAATGGTATACATTATTATAGTATACTTTACTTTATCACTTGTTTATTTTATGTAACGACGGAAAGTGTTATCACTGAAGACCAAGCGCTATAGCGTTAAAGCTGAGTAACAGCCAATTTTAACGTCATTGTTTCTTTTTATTGTTAATATTTGTTTATACTATTGTTCCGTGACTTTAAATAAATAAATATTAATTTGACTTGATTTTCTATCATAACTATGTTACAACTTTTATTTATGTACAAAATATACCTATACAGTAAAAGTATTATTTACGAGTATCATTAATAGCTCCAAATAATTGAAAATACTTTTGCTCCTGGCCTTTAACAAACGAGAGCAACGGAACGGAACTTAAAAGCTTTCAAAAATGTTCAGTTATAACTTCGATAACATCTCGATATTTTGACCACACGCAAAGTAGATACCGATAATGTATGTTTAAAATCATGTGCATAACTGCTCATATTATCTTAACAAGTAGACATTTAGTTAAATACTGGTTGGCGATGTTAAAGTTGATAATTATTTTAAAACAAGTAATGTTTTCAGAGCAGCTTCATTTGCATAAATGTGGGTAATTATAATTTGTGAATGCTCATGGAATACATTTTCAATATTGCTTTAAATGTTGTAAGGGCCTGTCAGTAAGTGTCACACCTACTCTATCTAATCATGGCGAATGACAAAATAAGAAATAAAGAATCATTACCTTAGGTACTAAGTTTAAAACATTGACAAAAAATTAAGCCTGTCACTGTTTGCCCAATGGTACAAGATGGCAATAATTTTAAGCATTATTTATGTTTTGTGACATTTTATGGATGTTCATAGTTTTATAAAAGCTTGCAATATAATTCTAATTTTGAAATCTACCTAAACCCGAATTTCAACAAGCCACAGGATGATGTAATATTACACTATTAAATAACGACTTTCAATAAAAAATCTGACTTGACATGTAGCCTGAGTGTTTCCTGAATGCACATCCGCACCGTTTGAAATCGGTGTCTTAGTACAAAACGATACGCTGTCTTAGAAATAGCTTTGAAACTCGAAACTCAAAGAAGTGCTAAAGGCTTGCCTTCCTCTAAAATCTAAGCGAAGCTACTTTTATTTATTTCGTCTCTACTTTCATCGCTTTGCAAGAGTTTATTTGATCATCGTTGAAAGAGACTCATCTTGTCACCAGATTTCTCAAAATCATATTTTAAAAAGTTTCTAAAAATAAAGATGCATAGAACCATGTTACCATACTACCTACATTTGAATGCGTTTTGGCGGTGTAAAGCCAAAAAAAATGACCACCTATAATTATGCCCTACTACTTACAATGTCCCGTTCTAGACATAACCATTTCTAACAATACCTTCGTCTGGTATTACCTAAAAGTACCTACAAAAAGAGAATTATAAAATCAACTGGTGAACTGAAACAAAATTAAGACTAAACTATTTGCAAGCCAAGTGTAACTTTAAAGCTAGGTACACTTACTCGTAGCTTGCAGTGGAGGCAACAAACAGCACTTTGCAGCTAAACTGTTTCAAAGATTGAAAAGTAATTTCCACTTATCTTCGCTGGCTATAGAAGACGGGCTTAACCCTAGAAATGAAATGGCAACGAGAATCACTGGACGTTGAAATCTGAGCATTGCAACCGACTTCGCTATTTACGTTAAAACTTTTAAATAAGAAAAGTTGCACAGTAACACCGTAATGAGTGTACCAGTGAGTCTTATTTGCATTTGTAGCTGGTTTATGAGTGCTCAGAACTAGTTTTAGAATATCTAGTTGTAGTTTTAAAAGTGACAACCTCTGTCTATACTATACAATTAAAAGTGTAGGGTTTATCGACGCTTAGGTACTACATTTACAAACTTTAACTTTTCTCTATGAGGCAAACCTTGTGCATAGGAGCTTTTTTTTCACTATAAAGAATAGAACAAAGGTATGTATATGGAAGTTTATGTCTTCTTAGTCGCTTCTCTCTTGACAGTAACAATTTTTCGGCACTCCTCTCGCTCTCGCACCGCTGCTCTTCTGGCGCATTCGTTGAGAGGGGCTCATGGGTGACCTGCCGCGAGCTTTTTTGCCTTCAAACTTCTCCTGCACCACTAACAAGAAGTGGAAGTTTGTGTCCTATAGGTAAAATAGATACCAGGTTGGAGGCTGGAGATGACGCGAGAAAGCATCAAATAAATAAAACTTCATATTACATCTTCGCTCAGATGATGCCACCACCATGTTATTGATTTCAAAGCTTTCCGTGTGATTAAAAATATTCCGATACAATATTAGTAAGTACTAAGTATATTATTTAGTTTGCAGGTATAAATGTAATAAATCTTGTGTTTGAAATACTTTTATTTTGTAACCTATATAGTTAGCATGCTCACCGATTAGCATTATTTCATAAGTTATCTTATGTTGTCTTATTAGTGAAATGTTATTATTTCACTAATAAGACAACATAAATTTTGACAATAAATATTCTCTAGCTAAACCAAAAGGCATCGCAGCCACCGCGCCCGATGTCAGATCACGTCGCTATCGCCTTATGAGAGAGGTCGCAATAGGTTTGTTTTTTTTTTTGTATTCATGAAAATTGGGTGTAAAGTGAAATTATTTATTCAATTCACGTCGTTTTTCACTACATTCTAAAAAGACACGATTTAATTCCGTTTCCTGTCAAGGCGTCAAGCCGAGTGGCTCTTTCAAGTGACGTAAATTAATGAGCCAGTTTTAAAATGCGGGACCCACAGCGGAAAGACTTGATTAATACCGTCGGCTCCGGCACTATTTACGCGATTCTTAGAATTTGCGAATAATTGTGCTATTTTATAATTATGTTTGGGTGGCAGTGCTTTAAATGGTTAAATTGATATAACAACCTGCCAATTAAGTACTTATTTTTTTGTAAACAGTGATATATCTCCAAAAAGAGAAGGTATTAATTACTAATTGACTTTTGGTAATTGAAAGTTTAATTAAATTTTTGATAAAATTATTCTTCACAATTTGTAACAAAAAAACTGGAATCACTTTTAGATCATTTGATACTTAAAGGTGGCATTATTTGTTGGTTTAGAAAGGCTAATAGCTAATATTAGAGGATAGAACGACAACCAAATTTGAAAATCGTATTGTTGATATTGATTTTCGATTGGTCTCATCCCTCTAGTGCTTCTACATATTAGGTAACCCAAGTAACTTTCGTTTTGCAGTGGCCACAAAAACTTTTTACAGTCAATTTTTCATAAAATGTCTTGTATAGGTACAATAGGCGGTCTTTTCGTTAAGCAGCGATCTCTACCAGACATCCGTTGGATGGATATGACTCATGTTACTTACGAGGGTTACACATAATCATGTAAATACCTGTTAGTGTAAGTTACTGATTACCTAAATCACAGCAGATAAATTAGCTTTTTCGTTTGAATTTGATCCGAATTTGACGCAGTGATGTTTTTCATAAGGTATTGTCATTTTATTGATGTTTGTTATCTACGTTTGAGACAAAACATTCTAACAACATTGTTACACTGCACAGCAATTCAGGTTTTACTCGTAGCTGTGTAATTTGATTACCTTCCGCAGTATTGTTTGTTTGTAACAAGATGACGACTCCTAATTTATGAGAACAGTTTTACCTTGCTTGCCATTTTCTCCACCAGAACAGAAAAACAAGCCACCGATACATCTTCCGTGAGTAAATTGATTCCGTTGCCCCAATCTGAAGTGTCATGACTTTTCCTGTAAATCATTTTAAGCAAAAGCGAGAATAAAATATGTTTTATTGCACACCTTAAAACTAACAATGGAAAAACAAGTGACAATATTTTTTAAACATAGTAATGGGAGGTCTTATCGCTGAAGAGCGATCTCTTCCAGACATTAAATGTAGGTAACCCACCGAGAACAAATATTTGTGTGTTGAACACAAAAGTTTGTTCTCTGTCAGGGTGCTAAATTGTATTCTAAGTATGTATTAACAAAAAAAAAGTATTATATCAGCTATCCCATAGTACAAGCTCTGCTTAGTTTGGGGTTAGAAAGCATCGTGTGGATTATCCAAAATATTTATTCTTTCATAGTTGATTTTTTCCACCGGAAATGTATAGGCGGGTTAATAGCAAAACGCATCAAGCGACACTCATCCCCAAAAGTATATTTAGGATTGAATAAGTCCACGTATCTTCTTTTGACCATATTAATGGTCATTACGTGCGGAACTGTCACGGGCTTCCTCAGGAAGTCTTCCGCCAAGAAAATAACCTACTTCAAAGTGATCCTTGCGATCCTACTGTATAAATACACTTTTGATTTGATTTGACTTCGCTTCCTCGCAAAAGTTTTACGTATAAATCTTGCGTATCTCAATTTAGTTCGTTAAAGATTAATTTGAAGATTTATTTTGTTTGTACAAGTGCACTTATTGGTAGCGAAGAGATACACATGTCCTCATATATCAGAAGTGAAGAACTTGCGATATAAAAAACTGCTTATGCAGGCTTTATCATAATTCACATGAGGGGCATCCGGCCCTTATACGGCCGATAACAATTAATCTTATTGCCAAACGCACGCGCCCGGACACAATGAACACAGCTTGGGTATGTTTTCTGAATTTATCGCTTCATCTTGTTTGTTTTTATTTTTAACTTGCTTTTCAACGCCCGCGTCTTCGACCGTGTTGTAGGCAAATGGAAATTAAATTACCTAATTTGTCATTATTAAATACAATAGTGTTGTAATTTTCATAACGTTGGTTTTGAAGTCATTATTTTATTTATCTAGAACGATTGAACATGAAAATGAGCATGTACACCTAATACGTGTACTAAAATACCTACACACTAATGACTTCTTTTGATCGTGTCGATGATTAACGTTAATTAAGTTTTGTATTTAATTAAGCTATTTTAATGTACTTAAAAATGTACTTTCTGCCTTAAAAATTAAGTAAAAACACAAGTCAATACATGTAAAATATACAAACTGACATACACCTCACAAGTTTCATAAAAAGTTTTACCTTTAATTTATACCTGAATTGTATGAAAGCAACTGGCGCCACGTTCAGTGATGGGTGAGCCTTCGCGTCCACGCACGCCGGTTATTTTCAATTTGTTGCTTATGCCTGATTAAGTAGGAGGATAAATAATAATTGTTTACTTATGACAATTTACAGGTCAGCCTTCATGATGAATATTGTTGACGGATCGTATTCATTACCAGCCTCTTTATTATCGTCATCATCATCGTTATAAGCCTGAAGAAGTCCACTGCTGGACGAAGGCCTCCCCTAGATATTCCCAGGAAGAATGATTCTGAGCTTTTTCCATCCACCGACCTCCCGCGATCCGCCGGTCCATCTGGTGACGTTTGTTCTTCCGGTTCGTGGTCGCCATTCGAAAACCTTTATTCCCCAACGGTTGTCGGTTCTTCGAGCTATATTATCTGCCCATTGCCACTTCAACTTATTATCTAAGAGCTATATCGGTGACCTTGGTTCTTCTACGAAATACGTTTTTATTATCGTTGGTGTGAATAATATTCCCAAGTGGACCCTTTTGAATAAATTCCTTTGATTTTGTAAATTAGAAAAAAAGAAAGAAAAAGTATTTATATTTGTAACTGGAGTCAGTTCCCGGGGAAACAAAAAGTAAACAAGGGTATAAAACAAAAAGAGTATTACACCAGTAGGTAGTGGAACAAATAAATCAACTATAAAATATAACAATACAGCTACGCAGTTAGCTACACAACAGTAGCAGGTACATTTAATAAATCAGAGTAGAAATTACAATTAGTAAGTACAGTAGGTACTTAAATACCTGAAACACAGAAATTAACTAAAGCTAAAATTATGTATCTCCCGGTAAGGCTACCTAGAAATAATCTCTCTAAAAATTAAAAATATCTTATCTTCTGTGTCAAATATTTACCACACAGTAGAATACAAACATAGATTACCATAATACCTACTAGCTCAGACCATAAACCAATTTATATCTATGAATATTAGGTAGGTAAATCAATAATGTAGATAAGCTTATTTGATCGTATCACAGAATACCTATACCTAATAACACTTCATACTTAGTTAGCCAAAGTGAAACTAAAGATTAAATCAAGATGCAAAACAATGAACAAACCTTTCGCAATCACAATAAAATAATCCTTTAGTTCGTTAGTGTATCTACGTACTCGTACCTAGGTTCTCCTAAATGCTAATAACCATAAACTTTGATCCCTGACAGGTTCAAGACTACACATTGCATGATGTGAACGTGCAACAACTGGGTGATTCTGTAATTCTATTGCAATCAAAAGTTTGATAGCAACAAATGTATGATACTAACAAGGATAAGCGATCACATATACCGATTGTAACAAGACGTTTCTTGATTGGGATTCAGGTATACTATGAAAACACTCGTTCACTATTGGTATCATCGTAATTTTTATAATATTCCACAAAAAACACAACAACGCTATAGCTATCCAAACCATATTATCTTCCTCTTCTTCTTAATAAATCTAAGCGCGCGAAACACTTTGACACCCCAACATGACAGTGACAGATGACAACCTGATTACAGAGTATAGTAAAGCCATAATGGCATCGTTACACTATCTTGTTGCCTATATCTATCTGTTGCCATGCTTGTTTTAAAAAGCGAAATTCCTATTCGCTATCTCATATTTATTACGTCAAAATTCACTCTTGTTGCAATCGTAATTATCTTGTCAAAGATAAGTTTTGTTTCATTTCGTATTTTATTGTTATCAAAGCTCAAACAACGTCAAAACTGACAGATGCAACTAGGTTTTTATTGCAACAAACAGATAAACTAAGATACGCAGTCAACCCACAGGTCTTTTATCAGGTGACCCTTGGTTCATAAAGACACGTTTTGAGAGAAATTTCTTGATATGATCACATCAGTTACGATTGGCCGGAATGAGTCAGTTTTATGAATACCTACCACTTTTCTGAGCTACATGATGCACCAGTTCTAGCAGCAAGTACTTATATATAAGTATGTGTATGTACCTACTGGTAGTTTAACCGTCAAAGCTCGAAAGTGATCGAGTGTTCGAGTAAGTTTTGGTATCTTAGAAATCCCGAAAGATCTGGGTCGTCGGTTAGTGTAGCGCACTTTCGTATAAATAAAAAGTCACGTCATAGTATAGGATCCCGCTATAGAAGGACCTTCACCGAGCTGGTTATTTAATGAAACGTATTTTATATTTAATTAAACATGCCAATAAATATATTCTATATGGGTTGCCTATCAAATTCATTCAGTCCAGGATATGATTAATTAATAATTAAAAAACTAAATTGTTTTTTTAACTTTCCACCGGTTTGTTTAATAGACAAATTCTATACCAATCGAAATTATAGACCCCATAGAATATGCAAACGTTAGGTTGCCTATTTTTTTCCGGTCACAACTCTCGGGTAGCCAGGTATAAACAGGTAAATCGATACTAGCATTTTGCACCGGTATGTTTATTGAATAAAAATACTGGGGTCTATACTTTCGATTGGTATAGAATTTGTTTGATAAACAAACCAGTGGAAAGTTTTTTTTTTTTTCTAATTAGTAATTAATCATAATTATCCTGGACTGAAATTATATTGATAGGCAACCCATATAGAATATATTTATTGGCATGTTTAATTATATATAAAATACGTTTCATTAAATAACCAGCTCGGTGAAGGTCCTTCTATAGCGGGATCTTAGACTATCAAGTAAAGCCAAGTAAAAAAGTAAGTAAGTAGTTTCAAGTAGAGTAGATTATTATAAATTGTCCGGGGCCCGCATTCAGAAACAGTGCTTGAGTCTGAGTCGACCCAGACCCCTGACCCCCAGACCTCTGGGCCTAAGACTGGAATAAGGCTGGAAAAAAATGAAAAAGGTATAATACCTAAAGTGTACCTTAGCTTTAAGATGTTTCAAAGTGATCCGTGTGATATAACTAAATCAACGAATTTTGACATTGACTCAGCAGGAGGAGAGCAGAGGTTATTTTACTTTGATCACGACCCATACCGTTTACAGCCTACAAAGTCGCCGTTTTTATTATTTATTTATTTAGTGTATTTTAGGAGCATGGCTAAAGGTACATGATCAGATTACCACACCTCGAGCTGACGAACATGCGAGATTGATGACAGCTAATGAACCGAAAGAGCCGAGTCAAAGTTCAAAGCGTGCAAATTAGCCACCAACGTGCTCTGCTTGGTTCCACATCGCTTAATTTGGGAGTGGACAAATAAAATTAAAATGTTTAACCTTAGGATCGTTGTGTGTGCTCCATGGATCTGTGTGCTCAATTTTTGCTATCAGTAAAGATCTAAAATGTTACAAAAAAATATTATTCCCGGTCGAAAAGTGACTAGCCTGTATATAGGCCTACCACAAACTCTGTCTGGCTCTAGTTTTGAGTCTGTGTGAGTGCTCACCAGTGTGTTATACTACTGTGTGTGTGACATTTCGTGTTAGGGTTTATTTTGATTTTGGTTTATTCAAAACTAGAACCAGAGATAGAGCCAGGCAGAGCTTGTAGTATAGGCCTACTGACCGATGAAAGGAATTTTCTGTAAATTGTAGATGTACCTTAACATTATCTATGTACCTATTATTTTTGGACTTGATATCAAAATCAATGCTGCTTTTATACCTGAAACATGAAACTAAATAAATTTTGCGGTTTTTGTCTTTGGGAAGGCAACGTATTAAGATTGATTAGTTTTTGTTGTCTCTGCTTTTACAGCCAAAAGTACTAAACTCAACCGTTGGTGTACATCTTCAACATTATAATGGGTGACAATATGATTTATTAGAAGTTGTAGGTTGTATAGTTTAATTCTAAAGCAGATAATAGGTTTTGAATCTCCCCTCAGGATGGAATTTGTACAAAATTGCGGCCATTATATCATAATAGGCCCGGGACATGATGGATCGTCTATGATGGAGGCTCATGACATTTTACTGTGGGACTTGTCAATTTATTGCCTACAATGGAAGAAAAACTAATATCCGGTTAAGTCTTTTGACATCTGAATAAACACATTTTTTATTTAATTTAATTTTAATTTTTTAAGTTGTTACTCTAATCAGGACACGAAATCCTAGTGCTACAATAATTATTAAAAAAACGCCTTTTCATCTATTGTAGATGATTTATATACCGTCGGGGGCCACTGGTGATTACACGATCCCTATTTGCGGGACGATTTGCGGGTCATATATTATTTAATATGTAATGAGTTCATTTTACCACCAATATTAATTAATGCGATAAAATTCACCTCATCAACCGCTTTGAGTCAAAATTTGCATCCTTATTAGGTACTTACATGCGTTTCATGGAAGAAAATCAGTGTATAAAGCTTGTAAGTAAGGCCATAAATGTTCAATAGTTGTGCTGTATGGAATCAGCAACTTAAAAAAATAAGCCCTAATATAAAAAACCGTTAAAATAATAAACCGTTCAAATTAATCTTCTTAGTGGTATTTAATCCACATATCTAACTGACGACGCGCAACGTCCAGACAAAGCCGGTTCTCTAAACGAATCGCAACCTTTTACTCCAATAAGTTCTGTCAACCAAATAAGTAGATTTAATCCAACCAGTAGTGAAATACCATTAAGACATTATCAGCTCCTTATCCGACAGTTATCTGCTCTTTTGGACCACATTAATATCTACCACTAATGAAATGCTTTGCGCCAAATTGAACTTTGTTGTTGGCATGATATAAAGACGAAAATTGCATGAAATTGTTTGGGTGGTTATGTTGTTTCGAAAGCTTCTGGTGGCATTAAAATGTGTTTTTTATTATTTGCGTTAAATCATCGGATTTGTTTCTTGGTTGATAAGAAAGTGATAAGAACTGGAGCAGTACTTGTAACAAATCAGCTTAATAATAAGTGCTTTGAAAGTGCGGCTTATTAAAATACATAATACGTTCGTTGTACACAAGAAATGTACTGAAGCTATGCTACGAGAGAGCTAAGTATAAGAATATCAACTACTGGCCTTTTAGACTTATAAATATACTTTTATTTATTATTAACACGAGCTGGTATGCCCGAGCTTTGCTCGGTTTTTAACTTTTGTCTCGAGTGTTTACGTAGATGTTCAATAGATGGCGTTCTCCGTGACACTAATTCGTGATTTCGACTACTCGGCAAGAGATGGCGCTAAATTTTTTTATAATTAAAATAACTTTTAACCTGAGTGTTTTCTGAAAATGAAACCTAGCTAGATCGATTTATCGCCCCCGAAACCCTCTGTATACTTAATTTCATGAAAATCGTTGGCGCAGTTTCCGAGATCCTAAATATATATATATATATATATATATACAAGATTTTCTCGTTTAAAGGTATAAGATTTTTCTTTGCCTATTTACGTCAAAACGTCACCAACGCACCGCAGAGGCAGACCCTCATCCCCGGGTTCTTTCATCTGCGGTAAATGCAGCCATGCCTGCCACTCTCGTATCGGGCTTTATAGCCACGAACGGAAGTGTTTCTGGTCCATGTGCAATTACCTAACTGAAGCCACCTAAATCATCTGCAATATACATATTATATATTATGTATATTATGTATATTACAGGTCAATGATGATGATGATTCACCCACCATGTTAAAATGATGGGCCGGCTCGACCAAGTCATTATTGGCCTACTTTACAAATAATATATTATATATGGCCAATTCTAAAACCAACAAACTAAATTTGCTTAGAAATGTCAAGACGCTATTAATTCGTGGTTGGCCTCATCGTTTACGGTCCTATGATTATGACCGAAACCAATTTCCCAAGGTAAACCTATTCATTGCCGGTTACTGCAGCCTGTTATAGGAGATAAGAATACCTATTATTATTATGCCAATTTAGAGCCCCCACCTAATTTATGTGACAAGGACTTCAATGTACATTCAAGCAACGTTTAACGCCCGTATTCTAAAATAATATTTTATGATACTTTTCGAAACCAACGCACGGGCCTGCATGTATTCTGTTCACAAAATTAAATCATGGTTGGCCACAAGAACAGATGGCTCATTCCAGAAACCCCCTACGATAAACCTCTGTAAAGGGGATTTGTCGAATTTTTGTCCAGAAATCCCCTTAACGCGCCTTGCGAGTGCCGGTTTGAACAAGAATCCCCTCATCAAAGAATCCTTACCTGATATTTTTTTCTGGTTCAATCACTTTTTAATCAATGATTGTGTGTTGTCCGTACATCACATCACCTCAGGTAAATTATTTAACGTTTATGTCATCCATTACAGTGAAATACCCTTTAAAGGCTTCAGCTGGATGCAGCTGGGCTACTAAACCATTGCTACGTCGTAGCGCATTCAAAACTGAATTCTATAGCAGTCAAGTTAATGTCTACATTTACTTGCCTAGCAACATTACATTCATCTACTGAAGAGCTACTTGAACAGACAATTTAAAAGGCTCTTTGTCCAGAACTAAATCGATAATACTGAATGAATTCGAAAATAAAAGGACTTCAGCATTTGCAATTATATGGATGAAATGGGTACTTATCACGATTACGTTTTTTATTTTCCGACGTTTCGACCGTGTTACAACTGCCGTGGCCGTGGTGATGCGTCTTACAGCGGGCAGACAAAATAAATTATTTTGTTTCATCCATATAATCATTGAGCATTGTTTCAGAAAACGTATAGGTAGTACAAAATTACCATGCATGAAAATATAGGTAATTATTTTAGTTAAATCCTTTCATTTTCGAAATGGAACTTTGTAGGTTGTTATTTATTTAGGCAGATTATAAACCTAAGGTTTCTATTCAAATACAAATATATTATTTGTTTACGAAATGGTTATAACAGTTATTACCAATTTTCTTGGTCCCCGCACTGTCTCCATATCCACAATGTCTGTGATATGTTTTTTGTTGGTGTTTCTTCTTATTTTAGTCAACTCACCGTTTGATAGATTCTTGCAAACACTGCATGCGAAAGTGATAGATTTTTCTAAATTTTCATCATGATTTAATAAAAGTTGCAACGATTTCGTCTCGCGTCCAAATTCTGCTTGAAAATGCCTGGCGCGTGCTCAACAAATAAAGCTTTATTATCGTAGATGAGATTTCGTAGATCGTTCTTACAATCTCATTACTGTAAAACGATATTGAAACGGTTTGATTCTAAGTATTTTTTCGACATGTCGAATGATAAGTACGGTGATTCGTTAATATTGATATTGCGATTTTTATTGAAGAAATCTTGTCTGTGCGATATTTGTTTAATTTACATTTATGATCATCATCATCGTAATCATCAGCCTCAAGAAGTCACTTAGACAAAATAATTTCAGATAAAACGATTTCAAGCCTTATCAAAATACCTATCCATCGACTTCCGCGATCTTTACAATGTCGTCGGTTCATTCATCTTCCGATTCATGGTTCCAATTCTCAGTACCTTTATTCCCCAGCAGTGCTCGGTTCCACGAGCTATTATGGCCTGCCAATTGCCATCACTTTTCTAATTTTGGATTCCATCACGTATTGAAACGCGCGGCTATATCAGCTTGTGTATGAGGCTAATAGTTAGCGACCACGTCTCAACGTTGCAATGATAATTCATGTGAAATCTGTAAACTTATATTAATCAACCAAGTCATTTAATCTAGAAGTTCCATTCTACTTCCCATCTAGTATTAAACTACATTTTCATGACGAGAAAACGATATTTGACTTATACAACTTACTTTAAACTTTAGTAACTCAGAATTATAATAGACATTTTACAGGCCAAATATTTACTCAAAAATAAGTATCATATTAGCAACACATTTCATTGCCATGTATAAAATTGCAAATATCTTTAATAATATATTACGAACAGTATTCATTCTACCGCACTCAACTGGAAGGTAACAGCTGATAGAACGATGGTTTTGCTCGGTGAATCTCTGCAATCAAGCAAGCTATCTGACACCTGTGAAGTCATTAGCAACTCCAAACGTGATTTCTTATTGCAGATAAACTCAAACATTACCAATTTGTAGCTCGTAAATTACGACGAAATTGCCCATGTGTGGTGTTTCCACTCGTTACAGCCACTTACAACACACCATTTAGCAGGAACACGGTGCATCTTCAAGCATTCATGTTTTGCGGCTGTTTAAATTGGTTTATAGATGTTGGTTATAAGCCTACTTTCGATTATTGTCATTGACGTCACAACACAGCAAATCTAAAGATAGATAAAGACAACGATATCACCCACAGAAAGAAAGGAGTAAACCACAGAATAGAAGTAGGCAACAAATATTGAACACGCGTAGAGTGCGTTAGAAAGAGATAGCGCTCTACGAAAGCATAAAAGCCAATGTGCAATATTTATTGCCTACAACCGTATATAAATTAGCTTCTTCAAAACTTAACTCTACATTAGATAAAACGTGTCAGATTGATGAGGGTATAAAAAAACAAACACGCCTAAATTCTTCGCATAAAGGTTTTTGAAATCAGGGTGACATTTCATCTTGTTTTACGACTGTAGGAAATTAAATTTTAAATTACCTGGTGGCAATAAATCTATTTTTGTCACTCAGAAAAATTGAAACGAGTAAAATGAGCTCGACAAAATTGAATATTAATCAAAACCCATGAAAAATACTATAAGCTTATTACACATAGGTTTTTTACGCGGACTGTCAAAAAGCTGTTTATTGGCTAGCCAGTAAGGCTTTATAAATCACTACAAACTCATAATTTCATGAAACGAACCCTACTAGGTTGCTATTTTTTTACTTGTGCATTGTCATTAGTAAAAAAATAAAAATAACAACTTTGGAAAAGCACCATGAAAAATATTTTCCTCCTTTTTAGGGCTTTTTTAAGGCAGTCTGACTATCAAATAGGGTTCCCGGAAACTGTAAAACGTTTTATCGCACACCTCTCGGGGTATTAAAATAGTGATTTAATCTAAAGCCAAGTTGTTATTTAAGTTCCAGAAAGTAAAACTAGCTCGGATAAGCTTGTAAAACCAAAAATACCAACACCAAAATTAATCAGGTCAAATTTTATGGGGAAAGTTATAAAGTTAGCACAACTTGACGAAAGCTCCTTTCCCCATTAAATCGTCCAGTTTATAAACTTGAAAAAGCCATCAATAATGGGTAGCTATAGCTACTCGTAGCCGGAAAATATTTGCGAAAGTTTTATAGATGACAGAATATTATGAGAGATGGGATCATCAAGCTAAAATAAATAACAAATAAACCCCTATTTAATTCAGACCCGACCTTTTACAACTAATTAGATATTTGGTTATATATTTGTGTTGTTCTTTTGTCTCAAGAAACCAGGCTTCAACATAAAACAAGATTGGCAACGTTACAATGAAATTACTCGTACTTTGATACATTGTACTATTCTATTTTATGGCACTAAATTCTGATTGATTTTCCTGTTCTACATAAACAAGTTTTTTATATTCCTGTCCAACATTTATGTTTCCAGAATTTACATCATTTTTCTCGCTCCAGAGTGACAGATACTAAACGGTACAAATTAATCGGCTCGTACGTAAACGACACTTTGTTTGACATGAATGAGCTTTTCTTATTTCATTAATGTGCTCATAACTCGACATCCTTTGTAAATGGAATTCAAACTCACTAATATTCTAAATACAAAAGTTATTGGGTGGCTGTTGTTTGTCCTCACTCTGTGTAACTGAGCTAACTCACTCGCTGAGCTGTAGTAAGTAAGTAAGTAACAATACTATTTAAAAAAAGAGGCCAAACTACTTATAAGACCAATATGCCTTCTGCGCGAGAACAAATAATGTGTGGTGAACGCAGATGTTTGTTCTGTGTCTGGGTGTTATATTGTATTCTACGCATGTACCTATTTTACTACAAAAATTTATAAATAAGTATTATATCAGTTATCTGGTTCCAATGGTACAAGCTCTGCTTAGTTTGAGGCTAGATAGTGTTGTGTGTATTGTCTACAATATTTATTATTTATACTAAAAAAACAGCATGCTTGCAGAGGGAAAGAAAAACTCAAAAATCTTGATAAAATAGATGCGGAAGGGAACGCGGTATCTTAATTATAGCTCCCAAATGATAAAGTACGACAGTTAATATTTTTTAATATTATCTTTGATAAGATATTATAAATCACAATAAGATTTATGGTACTGGCTTTTGACGCCTTTTAATTACAAAGTGTTAAAAGAATCGGGTCGCTTGGATTCTTGCAACTCAATTGCATTTCATTAAGTTGCAGTACCTACGAGTACGAAGGTATCGTACTTTCACATGCATGCACACAATGAATTTATCTTTTTAACGGTTGCATTCATTTATTTATTTCATTCAGATCTTGTGTTACCTAAAATCTTGTGTCTTGCCGTGCGTGACATTTACATTTAAAACCCCTACGATCGCGTCTTGATTTTCTTGACTTGCTAAGCCCGTATGCAGAAACAATGCTCGAGTCTGAGCCGAGCCTCAAACGTAAATTTTTTGATTGTTTTTCATCGAAACGTGTCAAAAATCTAAGCGTGAGGCTCGACTCGGACTCGAGCTCGATTTTTGCATGCGGCCCTGCACTAACTATTTGCTTGTAACCTATTTACCTATTTATTTTATAATGGCTGAGCACTGGGGATTATCAGTCGGCCCAGCCCAGTCTCTCGCAAATATAGTTGCAATAGGCTGTGACATTTTAATTACGCCACTTACACTATGTACTTTGCTCATAAGCTTAGGCTTTTGGTAATAGTCATAGCATTTCCACATCGAAGGTAACCCGTTTCTAAGTAATCGTGGGAACTTATTAATGATGTAATAAACAGAGGCCTCGGTACACCTCTGATACACATATTACACCTACGTAATTAAGTACCTATTGAAATGATTCAACATTTTGCATAAATTATAGATTGCGAAATGGCAAAACGCAACAAGCCGGTGCCTAATTGTGACGGAAACTTGAGTCACAGAAGGAAAAATAGCACTCACACTGATGGTTCACTTTTACAACACCACAATGAACCAGAAGCCATCACAAATACGAATAATAATGGGTCTTAAAACAAGCGAGATACATGTCAAATTCATAAAACAAAACTGATGGAGCCCTAAAGACCAACAAAATCAGCTGATAGAATCCACTCGCATCAAACTAATTATGAATCCAGTGCTATCCTGATAGGGTTTATTTTCCATTGAAAGTGGATATAAACAGAGACAGGATCACCTGAGTGGTAAGTGGTAATCCGGCCGGGTGGGGGAGATAACTGGCCGCAATGGCTAGGTGTTGTTGCTCACATGTCGGTGCGGTCGAGTAATAGGTGATTATGTAGGGTTGCCATGTGCTGTTGCTTCTTATGACTCAGCTAGATGAAAAGTTAATAGAACGCAAGTTCCCTCCAGCTTAAAAAAAACTCAGCTTAATTTAGGAAAAAACTTTCCTTTCGATATCAGTTTTGATCTAGCAGGCTAAAAAGCAACCTGTATATTCACTCATTAATGCAAACACCTACCAACATGTAATCGTTTAACCATAAAAGCCTTGAAGCGTCAGTTTAATCGAGAAGACAGTGTTTACATCACAAATACAGATAATCTGGTTGTTCAAGCTTTAAGCGTCACCTAATTTGTAAGACATCAAGTACGCCTACCTTGGTTGCATAAACACACGTCAGTCAGCCCTAATCACGTATCGGGCTGCGTATCACACCGGTCGCCAAATGTGGAGCACGCGGGCCAAGCCGCCCGCGATGCCTCCGACAAAAAATCAGTGTAAGCTCCACTCCAAAGCATTGCGGTCGCGCGCTCCCGCTTTCCGGCACTTCTCGCCAACTTTCAAACTTCGAACCACCCCTTCGTTTTTAAAAACGTCTTTGAAACCAAAGAGGTTGAATATTGCAGTTGTGAAGTGTAAAGTGTGGAGTGTGTAAGTTTAGAACATAATATGGCCGTGGCCTAAGGTTCGGTTAGGTCGTGCCGATAGAACGGACTAGCACGTGTACCTTGTGTCTGGAGGCTCCGTTCACTTCACCTATTCTGTCATCTCGCAATGTTATTATTTTCGAAAGTTCCGATACTATTTATCGTTCGATATAATGGTACGCTAATGAACTTACATTGACTAAATACAGTTAGCTCCACTTGTAAGTTTTAGCACTTAATCGCAATGAGCACGTTGATCTCAATTAAGTTTGCTGACCAATTTTAGAGCGCTGTGATTTTTATCAAATTCTTCCCTCTAATCAGTTTTAACCTCTGATTATTTCATTAACTTCACAACATTTTCGCATTTTTTTTTGTTTATGACAATAGGACGTTACCTAATTTCACCAAGACTGAAAAAATACTTAAAATCCATTTTAGTATATCTATACATATATTTTTTTATTTTATGGAAGCATGTTTAGTTACTACCTTGACGTGTAATTCTACGTAGTATGTTTGTTATAATTTAAGTATGACTAATCAATCAATTTGACACACAAGTAATTAACTTACAATTTATGAGATATTTATTAAAATTACTTTGGTATTTAATAAGTCGGTAGGTAAGCAACTGCATAATAATTACAAAAGTTCATTGAAAAAAACCTTTACCACAAGCTCATAAATCACAATTAAAGCAAAGTAAAAGTATCAATAATATCGAAAATTACAATAAGTACAGGGTTCGACGCAATAATCAAAACTGAAACTAAAAGTAGTACAAGTGTACTTAATCTTGATTAAATATTACTGGGTCAATCAATTTCCGGCAACGTACGATTTAAGAGCAAATTCGCAAAGCTGATTTTAATAAATTAATGCCAGCTATTATTTGCGGAAATTTCAGATGTATGTATTTACAAAATAATATAATTATGTATGCATTAGCCGGTATTGTGTGCATTATTTGAATGTAATTTGTTGTATAGGCTTTGAGTAATACTTAGGTATAAAATTTTAGCAATAAGTATCATGTTTTTAGTAAGATCTCTCCATCCAAAGGTTGTCTGGAAGAGATCGCTCTTAACGATAAGGCCGGCCATTGTGCCTGTATTTGTAATGTTTCTTGTACAATAAGTTTCCTTTGTGTACAATAAAGTAATTATCCATCTATCTATCTACAATTTCTCTTTAAAATGTAGAGTAAGTAGATGTGCCCAAACACACTTTCTTTCACTAATTCAGTTCCTACCAACCTTTTTTTCGACAACATCAACACCAAATGTACACATACGCGTCTCCAAAAATAAAACAATGCTAGCTAATTAACACGTTTTCCGTAAAAAGGTAAAAAACATCAAAACGAAATACACACCTAATTAGCCAAACGCGTCGATCCACAACAAAGAGAATGGACAAACGACGTTTCCTTTTCAAAAATAAATCACTTCAAAAAGCACATTTTGATAGTTTTTGAGCACTTTTCTATTATAAAATTATGCCTTGCGCTCATCTAAGCGTTCTGCGGTGGCGATCAGTGAAACACTGTTAAATATCGCTGACAATTTGACAGCGTTTCACTTATCACCACGGCAGAACGCGAATATGCGTAATGCTTAGCTATGATATAACTTAAGAAAATATTTAAGTACTTAAGCAGATAATTGTCATTTAGACCAAGGGAATTAAAAATACCTATTATGTAGGTATGCGAGGTTATTTCATTAAAACGTGATCTAATTTTATTTGCAGCTCAAAGATCCGCCCAAGCATTTTTATAAGCCGTTAAAGAAAGCTTTCTTTTTAATATATTTAAAAAAAAATTGCATAAACATAGTAACACTTGCATCAGTCAGAGCTCCGCTCGTGTTTAAGGTACATAAATCGGATAAAAATAAGAGCCTAAGCATATCGTTTTTCCAAGTTTCATACAAATCAATGAGTGCGAACAAAAATACACACACTCATCTAGTCGTATTTGATAACAATATTTTAATGAAATGTCTAAAGAAAATAAAAACAAAAAATAATCATAAAAACTATAATAGGTATAACTTTTCATAAAATATTGTAACAATGGAACAAACCCAAAGCCAAAACAATTTGAAAACTTTATTGCAACTAATCAAATCTCTCTGAAAACAATTGGCTACTCGACGAATGAAAATGAAACAAATTATATAACTAATCAAAATACAGCTGAAAATCTGACATTTATAATACTTACATGTTATATTGTTGCAAAACATGACTCACCTAATTCAACATTTCTCAGCCTACCAATTGAACATCTGCAATCAGAAGCATCTAAATTTATTTGTAACCATTCAATTCTAGAACTAGAACTCAAATATCTTTGGCCTAAATTCGCAGCACATAATTTTATACACGAATAACACAAGACAAAGCGTCCGTATGATATAGTTCTTTTTAACTGCTGGTCTTGTACAAATATACACTTGAATACAAATATGCAAGTGAACATAGGAAAAAAGTAAGCGCAGTTAAAGACACGAGGAAAAAGTTAGGGTTGAAAAATACAGGAACCTACACGTTAGAACCTCAATACTTCGCCTACCTTTTCAAACTTCTAAAGCTGTTCCTACATGAATGTCATGTGTGAATACAAAATCATGTGTGAGGAACAATAAAAGGCTTATATTGAACACTGACTAGAATTCAAATTAGCTTTCTGCTTTAACAGTCGCCCAGAGCCAGGAAACTTTTCCTATCAAAAGCTCACCATTGAAAAGTTCATAAAAGTCATTTTTTCGACCGAAGTTTTCCATATGCGTAAAACCATGAATAGGCAATTCCAAATATTTCCGATCACGTGCCCAGTTTTTTGGGTTTCCGCCAAATATCAGCGCCTATAACTTTTGATCCATGATGTTCCTCGATTTTCGAAGAACTTTTTGTAAGTGCACCCTTTTGTGTCAATTTACTTGGCGAATTTATTTTTATTGTTTTTCTACCTACTTGAATAACTACCGAGAGACTTTTATTGAACAAGTGTTCAAAGTCATATTTCGGGCTTTATTTTTACAATGCTGTTGACAACTTTATGATCTTCGCTAAATAATTTAATTCCCCAAGGCGAACCGTTTTTTTCTTTTATTGGTACCTAGTTAACATTACTTTGTATCATGACTCTAAATTAACCCAATTTGATTTCGATTCAGTTTTTGCCACTCGTAACGAAATCAAATTGCAGCCTGAAATTGCCCTAAATAAACGAACCATAAAATAAATTTAAGTTTATTTAGCTAAGAGCCTTTCGTTTCGTTTTCGAGTCCGAAGGAAGACAGTTTGGTAAACTTTAAAGTTAAAATTTACTGCTTCAGCAGACCTTGTTCTTTACTCTTAAATTTGAGCTTATCACAAATGTTATTGGGCGAGTTTCGTCATAACTGCCACGTTTCCCTCTCAGTAATAACTTGCAATACTTTTACGATTTTATTCCAAAAACCGTTATCACTGTCAGATTGGCATAAAAACATCATACCAAAATATGTATGATCATATCATTTTTGGATTTGTTGCACTGCGGGGCGTCTCGCCGCTGTTTGGTCGGCTCGCCATTATTGGTCGATTCGCCAAATAAATTGAACAGCGATTCATTTGTATTCAGCAGATTGTAAAGTAGTATTTTTACGAGATTCGTATTGAAAACAATTCTTACAGTCGTACCTATGGGTATGTAGGTATGTGCTACATTGTGTTGGCCGTGAATGATATTGTACTTTCAAAGTTTAGACACATGCGGCTTTTTGATTGATGGATTTTCGGCTATTGTTTAAAACTCGTCGAACTACTAACCTACCTGATAGACAGGCGTTGCATGGTTATTTGCTTCCAATGAACCCCTGAAGTTTTAATATGGGTAGGTACTTAAGTGTTTTATATGTAATGCATTAACACTTTGAGTTGTTGAGAGCACTAGTGGTCTAGTGGTAGCAACTTCGTCTTCTGATCTTAAGTTAACGGGTTGAAATACGGTCGTACACCCATGGATTTTCTTTCTGTTTGAAAAATGTACGTGTGCAATGCTAGTGCTCTTAAACGGTGAAGGAAAAAATCGTGAAGAAACCCGCGGTTTAGTCAGCTCTGCACGATTTAACCATGTCTTTCCTGTGGATTAGGTTGACTTAGCTGTCAGGATGGCGTAGGTGCTGGACGTGCCTTACTATATATCATACATTTAAAAATCTACTATGGCGTCCTATAACCAGGGGCATGAGATAAAACAGTTGCTCAGACGCTATATAAATCGAATACGATAGATGCATATGCCGCTTTGAATCATTTTTTAAATTCGGCTTCGCTAGATTCTGACAGAAAACGTATTTCCCTGACTTCCTCCGAGTAAGTCGGTTCTACGAGCTATAATGGCCAGCTCACTGCCACTTCATCTTACTAATTCTGAAAGCTATATCTTTAGTTATTTAGGTATCCCCATTTTGGACTCTAGGACTTAGGGAAACTACCAAGCGCTTTCTTGAATATAGTGTCCTTGAGTTGAATAGGAGAATACCATCGCCCCAGTTGCATAGGTTACTACATCCCGTTCCAATTCATTCCCTTGTCGGCCGCAATAAACGTCTGTGTCACATGTGCCGCAAATTCTATTGTCCGGCCTAGTTTTGTTGGCGTTTTGCAGATTTGAAAGTAATTTATGGATTTCATCTGCACATTGATGAGCTTTTACTGCATCAGGAGCGTACTTGATTAAACCTCTTTTGCTTCACTGATTTTGCTTGCTCGCTCAGTAAAAATCGACACGGAACGGCCGGTCCATTTAAAATAAATGGATTCCTAATATTTGCACTGAATTTGAGATTTCGCCACTGCTGCTTAAAACTTCATCTTAGTTGCACGTCTAGGTGCATTTTTCCTTGCACGTTAGGTACTTTGCATAAACTCGAGAATTTACGTATGAATTTTGCCGGGAATTTGAATTTTTACTTCGGATTTCTCTTCACCCTTCTTTTCTTTGCAAAGATTCTTGAAACCACCATCGTATTTGCCCACTTATATCGTCCCATCCGGCCTTCGGTTCGGTAGGTGGTATATTTTCCTTCTCTAAGAGCCCATTACTTTGTGAGCTAATCGTTCTTATTGATTTAAGATGGGCACTAGAGCCCTGAAGCACTTAATTCCCGTCCATAGTTCAAAACGTCGTAAACTTTATCACTGCTCACGGTCTGCCACATGGACCATAAACCTTTGGTGGCAATTAAGTGGAGCAAGATTGGCAATCCTGTCTCTTGGTGTGTGCGGCAAATGTAGTACTATTACTGGCAAGGAAAACAATGGTCGTCCTGTTTCTAAAGGTCTGTCTGTGACAAAGTTTAGATTAGGTAAAGTAAAATTCTCTTTGCTTTTTTAAAAATTGTTTGCATGAAAAGCCAGAGTACACAATATTCTAATAAGGAAATAATCTAATAACTTGGGAATAATATTTACATCGTCTGATATTATTTTGCAAATTTAATAAAACGTCACTAAACTAAAACAAAGAAGAACCCTTGGATTTCATAAAATTGTAATAGAATTTCATTAATTTTATGCGTAAGCACGAACCGTCTAAAATCTTCAACTCTAATAATATTTTAGTCCGTGTTCTAAATCAAAACATCCGCAAGGAAACCATGACATTTTCTTTCTATTAGCAAAGCTCGGTCATAGATACCATCGGATCTAGTCTTCTCAATAATAACCAAATAATTATTCTCAACGCCGACATTATAATTCCATAAGATCCTGAAGATAAGTGGCAAAGCAATGAGGCCAAATTACTCCATTTGAATAAGCTTACAATCCCACTCAATCCCTCCTTCTTTGTGTAGGAAGCGATGAATTAAAGAACTGATCAAAGGAATCGACCGGAAAACCGTTCTTTATACCAAAATCTTAGGTCTGGCCTGGGGGGCATTATCTTTCTTAGCAAACGATGTTGAAAAACTTATTTTCCAAACTTTCGTACTTAGTAAATTTTACAGAAATTTGAAAACCTCACCACCAATCAATCAATCAATTAATCATTTCATCAACAAACAAGGTTTTTTTATAAGCTTATAGCTATGGGGGTCTCTCACTAAGCTTTTACACGAACACAAGACATGAACAATAGAACACGAGACTATCAATGTCAACATATTCTCAGCCAGTCGACGCTTCTAATCCTCATTTATAGATAGTGCAATCCACAAAGGCGCGCCCCACTAGGTATTCCTCCTAACCGTTTATAGTAGGTATAAATGTGTGCAAGCTTCCGTCAATGTTTGAGTGTTATCGGTACACACTAATTACCTATGAGTGCACACGCACACTAAAATGAATAGACTACGGTTCGCGACTGCCGCTCAGAGCAAACTCCCCGCACCCCGCGAGGGGCGCGTCTTCGTGAATTGCACTATCTATAATTTTCTTTGTCTCAAAAAATCACGTAAGCCCATAACCTAAAGCCTATAGCCGAAATCAGTTAGTATCAGTTTTTGTGTTGATTTCCTCAGCCTTCTGTTTATAATAGATATCTTTGAAATAAACCATGTAGATTAAATAACTCATCGAATCAACACGAACATAAACTTCCCTTTGCACCAAATAGAGATAGCTTATAATTTACGATGAACAAAATGCTTACAAAAGAGTTATATCCGTATTATAGTGACATTTATGTGAGCAGAATGTAAGTTAATTAATACAAGCAAATTTATAGTGTGTTAATTTCTATAGTGGTCACATTAAAATTTTAAATGACCTATTATTTAGACGGGAAAGAAACATGATTTAAAATATCACTGAGATACAAATAATGGTCCTTTAGTGTTGGTGTTGCACTATATTTTGATACATTTGTTTTCTTAGAAAACAACAACTATTTATTAGGCAAGTAACCTTTAGGCACACGACTAATTAAGCACTTTGGTTACATTTGCATGACTATAAGCTGAGTGTTATTTTATTTCCAGATTACATTATAGATAAGCTTTGACTCACTCATTATATATTTAGCTAAATCCACAGCTCTTAAAACAAGATGCAGGGAAAGGTCTACGGAGTAGCATTTTAGGCTAGAAATACATATACCTAGCAAAAAATATTCAACGTCAGCACCAGAAATCGGGGGATAGAAAGGGCTCAATCATTCTTCCTGGAAATGTGTAGGGGAGGCCTATGTCCAGCAAAAGGCTTCTTTAGGCTGATGATGATGATGACGACAGTTATAAAAAAAAAACTAAACAAAAATTGTGGTGGTGCAATGTTACCTATTTGGATCGCACCTAAAACACCAGTCAGTCAGTTTCAAATATCACGTTCAGATCATTTAATTTTCTTTGTTCCTTTTGTTTTTGAAAATCCCACCAAATTATTAACAGGAGATAAATTAAAAATGCCTCTGTCAAAAAAGCACGTGAAAAATGTCCCGCCGATCTCTTAATAAGGGCCAGTAGCGAAACAGGGCCCAATCAAAACTTTTGAAGTGCTTTTAACGCTCATAAAAAGGCTTTTAAACTGTCCCAGCTTCATATCTGAGGATATTTTTTAAAGGACAAATATTACACAATATAATATCTTCCATTTTGAGGGCATTGAAAGTCTTATAAATGTCATAAGTAACATCACCTTGTTAAAACAATGTACGCTGTTTTTTAGACTAAACTATTGTTTGCAGTTGCACTTCGTCAGACAATTGCGTTTTTATATTCATTACATACATTCACGAGTTTTTAGATCCATGTCACATTAAATAAATGAGTCAGAATAATATATCAAAAAAATAAATTAATTTTCAAACGAAGCCTCAATAGTTTTGTTAAGACTTGCGGTATTCAAAAATAACAATTACTGAAAAGGCTGCATTTTAAGCAAGAAAATGTTCGCCAATATTGTGGGTTATAAATTTTCATAACCAATTATTGTCACAATAAGAAATATTGAAAGTCTGTCGCACCCTTGTCAGGAAATATAACAAGTTCGGTTTTATGACCTTGTTTATCCAAATCCTATGGAGTATACTCCATACGTTGGCATTACATCTTACGAAAGGTCAACGACTTCACCGTCAAAAGGAAGCTAGTACTAGATAATGAACCATTTTTTATGCACCACTTACCTATTTATCATATCACATAAAGCTCTTAGATAGGCACCGAAACGATGAATATCAAAAATAGCAAAACAACCAAATATGCCACTCCGTAGTTACTTCGATGTCTTCACAATGTTCAGCAATAAATTGTCTGCAACAAACAAGCCCCCTATCTAATCTCCCACCACAGTTGGCAGATCTCGGCAACTCCAAATTCTTTCAGTTTCCGACTCATTTAACAACCCATAAACGTAACGTATCATCACATTATGAAATTGTACCAACATACATTATGCTAAAATGCCTGAGTCCACGAACGAATAAAGTATTGCTTTTATTTTTCATAATTTGGATGAAGAACAAATAAAGTTAGTATTTTTTGTGCGCCTTGAATTTATTTCGATTTCTGCAATAGACCTTTAGCTGTGGGCAGATCAGGGGGCTAATTCTTGGGCCGATCTCGATCATTTTGCAATTTTATTTTATTGCTTCATTTCACAACCCCGCACTTTTTCTACGTTTTCCGTATATTGTAGCTGTTGACGCTTTTATGATGAGGTTGTTGATGAATTACTCAAGGAAATCTGGTATTCTCTCTTCGAAAAGAAGCAATAAAATAAAATTGCAAAATGATCGAGATCAGCCCGAGAATTAGCCCCCTGTATGTTAAATAATCGTGAGACAACTTAATAACTATAATTCTACATAATAATTAAATTCCCTCTAACCGCTGCTTCAACGCACGTTTTATTTAAATTTCCGCTTAAATTTAAGCCAGTGTATAAATTTATAACACGTTCGTGATTTTGCAAGTAACATCTTCATAAACCCCAGTTTTATTGAAGGTTTACAACGTACCTACTAATGTCACACTCAGCAAACGGAGGTTTTCAAGCTTATTTTAGAACCTACCGAATCGTAAAATACCACCTTATATGTACTTACAAACCCACGTAAAATCTTTTGAATACATTTACTTTGTTCATATAACTCCCACATACGTACTTATTTATAAAGAATAAACTAAGCTAAATCGAAAACATCCTTTACAGTATTATTGCTAATGCGGGGATAGCAAAAGATTTAGTGCGTTCGGATTTTCGGACACTCACACTCGAGACTGAAGCGATAGATTTATGTGCACGCTGCCAGACACGGGCTCTTCAACGTTTCTATCGGTACATACCTACAATTGCGTTAGTGTTATATCTCACACTGTCACTATCGATAGGGCCGCCAATATTGATGGCTTTTACTGAGCAATAACCCACAAAGGTCGCATCGAAATTCATTCGCAAATCCCTTTAGATAGTGAACACAGCACGCTGTCTAGTGCCAGTGCCTCAGTGCTAGAGCAGGGGATGAGTGAACAGACATGAGAAAGCGAGGGCGCGTGTGCGGTGTGCGGTGATGCGTGCGGTGCAACATGCGCGCGCGCATTGATGGAAGAGTCATGGTCGTCGGGCGGCGCGCCGCTGCTGCGCACCAGGTCGCTGCCCCTGGTGCTGGAGGCAAGCGGCCCAGCGCCCACGCGCCAGGCCAAGCTCGACCCGCGCCAACTCTTGACCCTCACGCGCCATTATTACCCCGAGGGCGGCTGGGGATGGGGTGTCGCGTTGGCAGCTACCCTAGTCCAAATGCTGGCTCATGGTCTACACCAGGCCAGCGGTATACTAGCCGTGGAAGCTACCAGGCGCTTCGGTCCAGAATTCCGCATGCAAGCAGGTAAGGTTATCCTGGAATTCCTATCGATTAAAAGTTTTATATTGGTTAAAATACCAGTGGTTGTTTTACTGGTGTAACATATTGAACAGTTTGATCAAAATACTTATCATACTTAATTCCGCAGTGGAATGTCTTAATTCACCTAAATTTACAGGGATCAGAAACACTTATCAAAAGCTTCATGAAAAGAAGCTTTAAGCCGTGCATTTGAGCTCTTTTGGGGCATTCAACACTCACCTTTGTATACAGTCCTTTTTTGTGACCTAAATTCATTTCTAACTGAAATAAACCTAGCTTTTTCACGAAATGCCACCTCTTATGACCCCAACTTCTACACAACACGAAGCGAAAAATTACAGAGGTTAAAATATTTCCTAAAATCCAAGCTACCGACTAAAAGGAGAGACTATTTTTACGCACTTATTTTTTTACGGTCTGTGTTTTAATCGCCAGTACCTGAATAGGTGTTTTCCAACACAAAAGACTCATTTAAAACTTTTAGATTTTCTAACCAAGTAGATCCCATTGAGTTTCACATTTTTCCAACTTTTATTATTAGAAGTTTTCGATAAACTTCAAATAACTTTGTGTTAGATTATGCGTCTGAAAAGTTTAGGGCTTATTTACGTCCAAACAGAACAAACTAGACTGTTGTCCTGAAGCGGAACACCGAATTGCTGCATAAACAAACCTTGTCCTCTGTAGTTGTAGAGAGTTCAAACGGTGAAAGTCCGAAATGTGAGACGTAGGTAAATAAATAAAAATCTTGTAGATTTCGACTCAACTCTGACATACCACCAATGAGTAGGTATAAGAAGGTATATTTAAAAAAATACGCACTAACAAATAATACGTACTATTTTACTAATAAATACTAATTTACTTGTTGCTTTTGTTCCTATTTAAATTGGAAAACCTTACAAAACACCTTAAATTTATGCAAATAAGAAAAAAACTGAAAGTTCTCACGAAAAGTTAAATGCTCCTATGTTATACGTTTTGTTATCTTTCAATATTTCCCTCTGTATCATATCTATCGCACGTCTAGTTATTATGGTAATTTATGAATCACGGCCTCTGAAACTTTGATCGTTTTGTTTGAAGAAAAATGAGAGCATTTTTCATAAGCATCCAGCGACTTTGTTATTGTATATTTCAAATTCATTTTGCGTCTGTATTATTATTGAAAATTCAGTCACGCTTCAGGTTTTCAAGTACCTACTCACGTTATGTAGCGGAACTTGATGGCCACGCCTGTTTATACCTATCTGGCCTAAAATTTTTACACTTTCAAAAAAATAAACTTGAACTTTATCAATAAATGGCTATCAAAAAACTCCATAGAAAAGTGTTTATCTTCAAGGATAATAATGATTTCATAAACAAAGATTCGACGATTCACAAAAAACATTTTCAGTATGAAATGGAACCCAATAAAACGGCGACCATAACCTTCCTAAAATTCAAGCAAGAAATAAACCTTTATCACCTACTTTTTCAGACTGAGGCTTTATTTTTCACGAGAACCTAAACTGAAAATGTCTCTGCTACATAAACATATAACCACCAGGTGTGCCCATTGGTAATTCGGTAGTATAGTACTACATATAGGACCGCCTTTGTGAATCGATCTGGTTCCCATAACTTTGCTGTATTTAGGGTTAGATAGCGCTCTGTGAAACTTTTCCAGTACAAGAATATTTATTTCGTGCTCGCCTAAAAAATCTAACATTATTTAATAGTTAAGAAACTTTGAATTTTATTCACTAGAATTGCAAGGACCACTTTTAAAATGGCATGGCCTTTCTGTTACCTACTTGGTCCTTGGTTTGTTACCTAGAAGAAGGGAGGGGGGGATACTACCTGACCTATTCAACTGATTGTAATTGCGTTCATTCCATTAAATGCCTTGCCTATCTAATTGGCTTTTAACAAGATTAGGTAGGTACTGCTTTATTCTAAACACCCGCAAAACCAGCCAATAAATTGGTGTACTGCTGTTGGTTTTTTAAAATTCGACTGAAAAGAGGGGCTCTGGCTGAAATATTATTTACAAGCTTTTTTATTTTGTAAAGCCTTACTATACTTATATTACATACACTTATCGAAAATTCTGTAGGTAATAGCCATGTTTTACGAGTGGGCGTTTAAGTCTTTTGTATGGTTTTTGGTTCAGTTTTTGGCAGCAAAGTGTTCTACTTACATTTTGGGTATCCTCTTAGCATGATTACCTTTGCATATTTCTATCTTGCCTACGCCTCACTAAGTTGGATTGGCACCACACTGGAGTTTCATTATTATAATATTTTGTAACAGAATCATAAGAACACAAGGTGGAAAGCAAGCCGTACCATTTCTCGCCTGCACTGAGAAAAATGGATTTCTGGCCTAAGATGAATTCCACCTTTGACGGCTGAATTGTAATGACGCGAGGCGATTTTGAAACGCTTACGTTTAATTTGACTTTTTATTCGTTTGCGATAAACTGGTACGTCTCTTATGATAAACACGAACCGTCTCGAATGACTTACCGTAAGGTAGTCTTGGAATTCAACTTAACACTGTTAATACAGCAGTAATGGACTATTGAAAACGCTTTAAATTTACGACGGTGAATATTTGTTGAATATCACCGTAATTAAGGCAAAATTTAACTTAAATTAAGGCGATATATGCTTTAATAAAAACTAAACAAACGTAAACCTAAGTCATAAACAAACTTTCAAGAGAGGCATAAATTATCTTAAGCATGACAATATTCACCTTACAATAAGGCAGAATATACTTTAGTCACAAAAATTTGAACGTAAACTTAAAGTCTTTCAGCGACGTATGAATTCGGCAACTTAGAGGTATAATGTGGCCACATTTGCCCTATTATAAGGCCAAATATGCTCAGGTTTCGACGAATCAAATGGTAACATTAGGTTTTATAACGGCATACATATAAACGAAAATATGGCAATATTCACCTTTTCATAAGGCAATACATGCTCAAGATATCTACTGGTTAAACGGTAACATTACGTCATATAACGACTTACATACTTGGTCAATATAACCGTAAATTTGGTGATATTAGTGTTATCATCAGGCGAAATACGATCAAGTTACGACTAATCAAACGGTGAATAACATCATAAAACGATTTACTTATTCGGTTAATTAAACCGTAGATAAGACAACAATCACCTTATTGTAGGGCGGATGATACTTTAGTTACTATTTAATCAAACGTTTAAAAAGTCTAATAACGCCATACATATTTGGCCAATTTAACCGTAAATTTGGCAATATTTACCGTATCTTAAGGCAAAATACGATCGAGTTAAGACTAACCAAACGGTGAAATAACTTCATTTAACGACTTTCATATTCAGTTAATGAAACCGTAGATATAACAATATTCACCTTAAGATAGGGCGGA
The DNA here is from genome assembly GCA_939531255.2 of Thera britannica. Classification (NCBI taxonomy): domain Eukaryota; kingdom Metazoa; phylum Arthropoda; class Insecta; order Lepidoptera; family Geometridae; genus Thera; species Thera britannica. Next base: position 21,654,241 of record OW618034.2, read on the forward strand.
TGGTACTTGAGATATTATATAGTCAAACTTTAAAAAAGCCTAATAACGGCATACATATTTGGCTAATATAACCGTAATTTTAGCAATATTTTCCTATATTAAAGGCTCATTAATGCTCAAGTTACGACTGATCAAATGGTCAAATAACGTCATCTGGTGACTTAAATATTCTGTGAATGAAACCGTAGATATGGCAATGTTCGACGGATAATACTTTCGTAACTATTTATACAAACGTTTAAAACCTACATAAGTACGATCCTAGGTAATAGATAGGTAGGCAGATTTGTACATTACATACCTAAATACTTAAGTAGGTACTCACTTAAGTGTCACTACCCACTTAAGTGTTTCATTGTGTTTTATTAGGGAGGTTCCTATTGAATCATAGCGCTGTTTAATAAAACCCATTAATAGCTGTTCCATTGAAAAAAGTTTGTTACGCTCTATGACTCCTTGTTGCTATTCAAAGGCAGAACCCTCGCTTCAACACACAAGCCCTGTTCTCCTGTAGGTAGGTATATACTTGGATCAAGCGAAGAACCCAAACCAGTGTCTACAAAAATTTGATACCTATTTAGGTAATATAGGTCTCAGCTACCTGTTTCCCATATTACCAAGCTTTGCTTAGTTTACGGCTAGATTGTGTTGTGTGGAATGTCTGCAAATATTTGTATATAATTTGGTGGAAGAAAAGTCTATTTTACTCAGTTTTATTATTTTAACGACTTTCAGTCAATTGGTGGGTTAAGTTTAAAAAAACTCTCTAGTTACTGCGAGATACACCTTTGTAAGGCACTTGTCGTAGGTAAAACGAAAATCTCAATAATGCTGCCAGCTACACAAATAACCTTGGTTCGTATAACTGTATGAGAGAGAGAGTATATAAACTTGAAAACCCAACGACAAAACTGCTGAACCGATTATGATGAAATTTCTATGGGACTAATCTGAAAGTAAAGTTAAGATATAATTTTTCAAATTAGTTTACGAGTTATGTGGTAACAAACAAAAAAAAAAACAAACAAATCAAATATCCGTGAAAACACCCATTTAGAATCTTTCCCTGAGTTAACTCGCTTTTTGGTTGGAACCCTGACGAACCACATTCAATACCTACTTTTGCTCTGTGCTGTGTGCTAACTACACGAACTATGCTTGGAGTATATGCCAATCGACACACACATGACACAGGCAGTTAGTAATGCAGTACAGTTTTGGCTTAAAGACTACGTATACTTAGCATATTTTTGATTGGCCTCTCAGCTCAGTTGTTAGGATCTCTGTCTTCTGCGGCGTAGGTCGTGGGTTCGATCCCCACCGAGAACAAAATACTTGTGGTGAACACAGTTGTTTTTTTCTCTGTTGGGGCATTATATTGTATTCTAAGATGTGTTTACAAAAAAAATGTGTGTCAAGTATTATATCAGCTATCTGGTTCCCATAGTAAGCTCTGCTTAGTTTGGGACTAGATAATGTTGAGTAGATTGTCTTGAATATCTATTTATTATTATTTTGTTATTTTTAACACCCACCACTAGCATAATCTGCAGTAATCGAGTTGGCAGCACTGCCCACGAGGCCACGAGCACGTAACGACTTGTTTCATTCGTCAGTTTGGTTTGACTTTGGACGGAGTGTTTGGTTTAGTTCTGAGTCATTCAAAGTTTATTTTGCGGGTTTTTTTTATTTTCCCTCATTTTCTGAACGCTGCTGGCTGTGTCAGTGTATGGAAGCACAGACAAACAGATGTATGGAGGTCCAAGACAGACCTATCAGCAGCAACCAACCAGACAAACATCTTCGTGCTTCGAACGTGGCAGACCAGAATCCCACAGATTTATTAACAAAATGGGGCAATCACCTGATTGATACGCCATTTCGAGGTAAGTAGAGTACCTGTATCAAACTCAGTTATTCCCTAATGTTTTTGAACCTAATCATGTTTTGTATTTGATAAGTTTAGGTACCTAATCCCTAGATTCTGGTTGTGTTAGAAACACGAACGAAAAATGATTTATAAAAATATGTACTTAGTTTTGAACTTTTGCATTTAATTTTGTAAATTGGTACAAAAGAGTTTTCAAACTTAGGAAAATTAATTGTTTATTTTTTTCAGATAAGGTGTACTTTACATAATACGCAAAGAGGACGGGCTACTTAACAGGCTGTTAATGGCTTCCTGGATTCCAAACAAAGAAAATAATTGGCCCATTTGGACTCTGGGCTAGAAGTAAATCCAAACACCAAACTTCAATGGAGTGATTTCAATCATGGGCACGCGGTATTGGAGAACCATTTAAAAAGGATTATAGCTGTAAGTACTTGTCATTTGCTATCAGTGATTCAAACGACCTCTCTGACTTAGAACCTGCAATGCCAGGCCGACCTGTCCTCTAATAGACCTGTGGTCGTAGTTTGGTTAGATAAACATAATACCTACTTGTACTAATTACCATCATAGAACGCTCTACTTTGTTTGCGATAACTATTTCCTAAAAAATACATTATTTTATTTCAGATATTGTAATCCGGTTGAGAAGGCTTCACTTGCAATAACGGATGCCGAGGAAGGAGCTACGCCATGAGAGGAGCTAGCCTGTGGGCAATAACAGCAAATGCGTGCCTACAAAAGCTTTACAACGAAAAGGGCATTCTCCAAGACGATTTTATCTTGTTTTAAGTATTTAAAAAGTTAATTGCTTATCTAAATTGATTTTCTAATACAGATTTATAGATTTTTATTGAATGGTTTTATTGCAATACCACTATTATTTATATAAGATGCAAAAGCTATCGACTTATTTATTAGGCTAGGTTGAGGTTAAACTGTTGGGTTGAGAAAATACTAGTCTATCTAGTTCATATCTTTGGTAACCTGTAATCAGTTATTATTGAGGTGCTTTATAAATTTTTGTTCTATTAATTTCAGAAGCTTACAAAGACTGGGAGAACAGCTTTCTGAGGCAGCAGGCTACGCTGTTCACTGAAGGCATGTTTGGCTGATCTATTATCATAAAGTTCATGTGAAGGATATTGGCCCGCGTTACCTAAGAGTGACCTTTGAGCGGCCCAATGCCCTTAATATGAACTAAATGATAGTAAAGCAAGTCAATCATGCCCTTAGGAAACAGCGTTACTAGCCATTGAAAGGCTTTTTTCCGGTCTTTATAAAACGTTTCTGCTCGTAAAGAAAGCACAAACTACCGTACGATACGGCTAGCCTAATCGTATGAAACATTCTAAAATAACTTCTAGAGGGCAAATACGACTAAGTAAATGTTGAAAACGCTTAATGCTTAGGTTAAACCCATAGTAATTAAAGACGTAAAACACCTTACTAGAAGAGAATTACGACTTAAAAAAACATCAATATCGGTTAATGAACAGGTTAAATTAAACTACAGTAAGGTAAGACGTACGATGTCTTACTAGAAGTCGATTATGACTTAGTAAACAGGTTTAACTACAGTAAGGTAAGACGTACGATGTCTTACAAAAAGTCGATTACGACTTAGTAAACTTTGAAAACGCTTAATGAACAGATTAAACTACAGTAAGATAAGACGTACAACGCCTTGCTAGAAGGCGATTACGACTTAGTAAACGTTGACAACGCTTAGTGGACAGGTTAAACCCACAGTAAGTAAAGACTTAAAACGCCTTTCAAGAAGCGAATTACGATTTATGAAAGGTTCAAAACTCTTAGTGGATCGGTTAAATTGCAGCGAATAAAGGTATAAAACACCTTACTAAAAGTCTATTATGACTTAGGAAGCAGTCAATAAATATTCAAAACACTGTGTGAACAAATTAAACCGCAGTAAAAAAGGCGTAAAACGCCTTACTAGAAGTTAATTGGGGCGCAATGATACGTCGGATATTACTCTAGGAAAGATTTACGTGTGTGACCCGAGCACCTTCTTTACCGTTTATATCGCCTTACCGGAAGTTAAATTCCATCGTCAGTTCGTCGATCCTTTCTCACTTACCACGTTAATAGCTTTTTATTTAAGGCTAATCTGTAAAAAAATACGTCTAAAACACACATTAGAGAGTATAATGCTGCTTATTTGTTGCGCCTCACGCTTAAGGCGTAAAACGCCTCCAACCTAGGAAGGCGTTTTTCGTCCAAGTACGCTTGGTCGTTTTTTCGCCTTCATTACGATTAAATCCACCCTAATTACGAACTTTTCAGCTTTACATTTTTCTCAGTGTGTTTTTCTATCTTTTCGTGCACTCGACACATAACCAAAGTGACTTCAGATTTTTTTAGATTCTTTATAATGTCGGTTTCCTCATGCACGATATTTTTCCTCATCCATTCAGCAGAGTACCTACAGACACTATATTTTAGTATTTTCTTAATATAATTTGATGAATTAAAAACCCTATTACTATGATAGTATAAACTTTATCTTTTGATAGAGCAGAAAATACAGAACCAAACCTATTAGTGGAGTGTGAATGATTTACGGACATAGCCGGGCGACGCCTTCACGTCAATCATCCCAATCGTTTATTAGGATCAAAATGAGACAGTGATACTGGTGACAGCTCCAGAATCTACCAAAGGGGACTATCAATCATGTATTTTTTTCTATGGACATAAATAAATCCCCAGTTATTATTTATAAGGATAAGACACCCGATGGACCGACGATGAAATTGTTATAAAAAAAATGTTTTTATTCAGATGTCATTGATCCATGGGTACTTACAGCTACAGCTAACACATACAAAATGATAAATTACACAGACAAGTGTAATTTATAAGGGAAGACAGTGGATGGAGATGGCCCAGAATCGTTCTTCCTAAAAATGTATGGCCTTTGTCTAGCAGTTGACTTCTTGAGGCTTGATGATGATGAGTGATAGTAAAAATGTAATTAATAAATACCCATCTTAGTGTGTGTATGTAGGTATGTATGGCACTATAACAGCTGTGAAAATCTTAATGCAATAATAAAGATTAAACGCCTGGCGCCATCATCGGCACAATTAGCGATAAATAAAAAAACTTTTGGCGGAGGCAATATTTCGGCCTTCAAGCTTATCTCGCCCTGGGTGCAAAATTCCGGTGCCTTCCCTGATTCCACCCCTGATACGTGTACGCCCGACCTCATCGCACATTTATCATCTCAGAGAACGTTTAATATGTTTCGGTTGGGTGACAGCTAACGTGATAACGACAGGACAGACGCTCTACTCGCCGCGATTTCCACACTTTTTTGGCACATCATTCTTTACACCTTGATTTTTTGCCGAATTCAATCATTGGTCCAGGCAATTATGGACGATTGGACATGACATGGGTTAAGCATTATTAATGTTGCTGCGTGTTTCAGCATCGTGACGGTAGTCAAAATTGTGTATTTTAATCAACGTGTATCCTTAAAAAAAATGTTTTCAAGTATAGAGTATCTAAGTTTCCTCTTCCCGTTAGATTTGAATTTGCACTTTTCTTCCACCAGATCAGAAGGTAATTTTACAGTAGAGAAAGAGTATTTTTAAAGTAAAGAAAGAGAAGCAGAGTATTTTTTAAAGTAGTGTAAATGTTTCCATTTCGGCATTTGTTGTTTATTAGGGGAGCAGTCTATTAGTTCCTGGAATAAGCATCTACCCACAACTTCAACATCCTGAAATTAAATGAGGGAGAAACTCTATCTACCCCTAAAGTTAAACAAATCAAAGATTCTATCTTCTACCTAAACCTACCACGGAAAATGGTCCCACATAACTAATGTTATTGGAGTTCGATGTAATAATGAAGATAATTTAAGAAATCGAGACACGTTTTCGATTTCATTTTATTGAATGCGGGTTCACAATGTTAGTTGCAAGTGGCTGATATGAGGCCATATAAAGTTATGAGACAGACGATTCACTAGTTTACTAACAAGACGTTGAGGCAGCGCAATTTCTTTATTCGGGTTCGATTGAGTCGCGGGACCCAAGAGTTTGAATACTCCCCCTCGCGTTGTTGTGGGATAAATAATAATCCCAACTCTTATTTATAGCATTATATTTCGCCTTTCATAAAATAAATTTTCAAGAAAAGTTTTCGTACTTTTTATGGAATCACTATTGGAAAAAGTTTTTTAAAAGTCTCTAAAAGTTAGATTATAGGAGGTGTAGGTTTTTCAAAGTGCTTTTATTGCTTTCACAGGCCTTCAAATATTTTTAAAAAAAGTCGACTGGATTATTCGTGGCTGAGCTTAAGAAAGCTTTCGCAAACCAAACAATCAGAATTCACAGACGTGGTTTTTCAAGAAGCACTCATCAATTTGCTGTTCTAGACTAAACAGCGCAACTTTTTAAAATTCGTTCAATAAAGTACAAAGCCCCGATTCGTCCACTCACCACTGAAAGATTGTATTTCAAACGTTCAACTGTATACTGAATCTCTGATAGGGTAGAGCATGATTAATACTGAGTGCAGAGACAGTCTGTCTTGTAAGTTCTGTCCAAAACAAAACATTAAATTCGTCTGGTGGAATTAACCAAACCACTTCATCACAGACTGATGTTTGGAATCTTCTTCGTTTAGTTAAATACATAATTGTAACTCTGTGTAGATTTTAAGGGATAGTAAAAATATGCATAAATAGCGCTAAAATTTTGATCGCAAGCCCTGACCGCAAAATAAATAATGGATACCATTATTTTTATTTTGCTCTATGTTCCGACTACAAAAATGGTGCTTTACTCGTATGTTTGAGACCTTTGTGTAATTGAATATAGGATATCTATGTATTAATTTTTTATCAACCACTTAAATTTTTTGAGGGTCTTCCGGACAGTTTAGTGCTTAATGCATTATTGAAACCTTTACTTTAAATTTGATTATCATAGCGAGATATAAATGTGATTCAAGAGGATCAAATTGGTGAAATTATATATTATTATTATATATATATATTACCTATTTGTTTTTTTTATATACACGACATTATTGTATTTGATACACGGCAGTCGGTGGCATGGGTTGTACCTACCTACGTATGGAAACCTAGACTGATTTTTAAATGTTCTTTTTGTAATTTCGAAAAAATGTTAATTTTAGAACGGACACAATTTCAAATGCCTAGTTTATACGAACTTATACTGGAACCGAGAAATAAGATGCCATCAAAGAATCGTTACAACGATGCAATCCCAAGGTATCGGAAACTCGTACATCGCGAGCTGATGGACCCGAGAGAACTAGTTGAGGATAACTTTTTGAAATTCAACGGGAAATATTTTGGAAATTAAATTTTAGATTATTTATTAATTACAGACTAAGTGTATCTTTTTACGACAAAACGTTACAGGTCCGTACCTCTCCTGTTACAGATATAATATATGTGCCTACCTTTTGTTTTTTGACTGGCCTCTCAGCTCAGTTGGTAGTAGCTCTGCCTTTTGCGCCGTAGGTCGTGGGTTCCATCCCCACCGAAAAAAATATTTGTGCGGTGAAAAAAAAATGTTTGATCTCTGACTGGGTGATATATTTTATTTCGGGTATGTATTTACAAAAAAATGTATAAGTATTATAACGTCTATCTGGTTGCTATTAGTACAAGCTCTGCTTAATTTGGGGCTAGATATTAGTGTTGTGTGGATTGTCCACAATATTTTTTTTTTTTTTATTTTTTATTTTTTTATTTATTTATTGAACCATTACGTTACAGTAATATAACATTGGTAAGTCAATTTTCACAAATAAGTCTTAATATTAATATTATAATTTCAATACACACTAACTTAATATGTATTACGTTACGTTTGCAAATCAGAGAATGAGCAGCTCAAATATTCATTTAAATGGTAAAACGGGTGACATTCGAAAAATGTTCTAAGTTTGTTTTTAAATTCGTTTATAGACAGTTTTGTCACTTCTAAAGGTAACTTATTATACATAGCAAGTTTTAGACAGAGACCTTGTTTATACGTCTTAACAAGTCTGGTTCTTGGGACATGCAATTTTTCTTTATTCCGAGTGTTATATTGGTGTTTATCCATTTTCATGGGCAAATTATGTTTTTGTAAATGTAGGTACTTCTATGAGCGAGTTAATTATGAAAAGAGATATAACTGTTAAGATCTTCGATTTTTTAAAATAAGCCCTGACTGAAGTTAATCTATGTAGGCCATATATTATTCTAATAGATCTCTTTTGACAAATGAGAACTTTTTCAATTTGGGTAGCATTTCCCCATACTGTTAAAGCATAATTCATAGTTGAATGGCAGTAGGCATAGTAGACAGCTATGAGAGTTTTCCTATCAACTGTGGGTTTCAGTTTAAACAGTGCATAATTTGCACTGGCTAATCTCTTGCATATTTTGTCTATATGGCTATCAAAACATAAGGTGGAGTCTAAAGTACATCCCAAAAATTTTACTTCTTCAATAGTGTCATTTTTACTTATTTATTTACCTAAAGCTTTAGGTGTCAAAAAACTAATGTGTGTCAAAAGGTATTAAGGCTTATTACGGCTTACCTATGGCTTGCCTGTGTAGTTTATCAATCACCCACACACTATTATTACGAAAATAATTGCGAAAGTAATCATCATGTTAGTTCATTGATAACCGAAATTACTTTTGTGGGTGGTGCGATTGGTATAGATACAGTCGACTGTACTAGAATGTACCAGAAGACGAAACGTAGGGCGCCCACCCACCAGATGGACCGACGACATAGTTAAGATCACGGGAAGTCGGTGGATGGAAAAGCTCAGAATCGTCCTTCCTGGAAATGTGTAGGGGAGGCCTATGTCCAGCAGTGGACTTCTCCAGGCTGATGATACTGATCATGATACAATTTGCTATTTTCATGGTGCCACAACATTGCAATGTGCTCAAAAATAAAGGAAAACTTTTTTAAGTAATTTAGCTGAGCATCATGCGCTTGTTATACCTACTTACTTCTTTATTTATTGAGTATCAGTCTATTATAATTCTACGACACTAACTAGAAAATTACGAATTGTATTTGCTTTTAGTTAATTTTAATGCAGCCGACTGTACCTACACTGTACTTGACTGTACTACTTATTTATTTATTTATATTTATTTATTTATCTTTACGATAACTCACAACGGTAAACCGTAACGTAAGCCACACGAGCTTTTTGTAAGCAATCCACAGCTCAAACGATTGCGATTAACGTCAGGATAATACCTACCATTTAAGGTAGTCTTTGTTTTGTAATCTGTAGGTACTTTATAAGGTACCTACAGATGACATAACAAATTCAAGTTGGAATTCTTTTTAAAACTGCACGTAGTAACCATCGATCGAAATATATCTGCTTCGAAGTTATTTGTCTACTTCAGCATTCCTAAGATGTTTCAAACTCAGGTTATTTCCGCTTTTCCCTGATCGTGCCAATCGACGATGGATGACGAACTAAATATTTGCTAGTTGTTTATCTTAATTTGGCAAGCATAATTTAGTTACAGTTGTCAATTTTTTAATTGGTCGATTAGCAATCCGTGAAACCGGCCCTTAGAGTTTTTTTCGCAAGGTAACTTGTTTTTCTTATAATAACTTCTAAGCACTCAAATGCCTCTTTAAGCTGTAGACCGCGTATAAGCACACTAAAGGTGAGCAATTTTGAGGATATTTTGCTCTTCATGCTGTGAAAATCCTTATCAGATTCAGATCCCGACCAATTTTTTATGACTTAAAGTTTACCTTTCATATAAAAAAACCATCGAAATCGGATCTCATACGATGGCCATCCAGTAGCTCCCTTTTCGGTAGTGCTTCTCCAATCAAAAATCGCCAAACAAATCTATAGTCATTATAACCTGTGTACCAAGTTTTGCCAAGATCGGTTGAAAAAAATTACCTGCCGGCGAAAAAAGACAAACACACAGACGCACTAAAGCATTTTTGGCCAAGTCGCCTTGCTCGCTCGGTCAATAAAGCTTCAACTCCTTGTTTCAGGTTGCCTCGGAGCACTATCCGCTGGGGTTGCTCTAGCATTGTCTCCAGTGACAGTGGCGCTATGTGTGCGCAAGTCGACGCGAGTCACGGCCGTGGTAGGAGGCCTGGTGACGGCCCTCGGCTGTCTGTTCACATCCTTCGCCACGCAGTTCCATCAACTCTTCTTCAGCTACGGTAAGTTGTGCAGACAAAAGGCTGGGGTCAATCAAGGTCTTTACTTATCTATAAGTACTAATATTATAAAGCTGAAGAGTTTGTTTGGTTGAACGCGCTAATCTCGGAAACTGCTGATCCTAATTGAAAATAGTACATTGTTACCTGAGTGTTGAAAGTCACGTTTTTTGAGTCCCGAGACGGGTTTGGCGCCAGAGCGTAGCGAGGGCGCCAATGGAGCTTGAGGGACTTAAAAGACTTTCACCCGAGGTAAACACTGTGCTTTTCATTACGAATACAAGGAAAGTAAAAATAAAAACATGAAAGAAAAATTAGTGAAAACGAAGATTGAATTGCCGCCTTCCCGGTTTTTTTTTTCTTTTTCTCTGACGGGCCTTCGGCTTCGGCTCGCCAGCATATAAAAAATGGTAAATTGTTTGCTCAAATCTATGTTATTTTAAATAAATAGTTGAAGCTATATATTAATCAAGTAATTTATAAAATATATTATTTATTTAATACTATCTTTATGTTATTTAAATTTAAATTTTACATTGCACTCTAATTAGACTTTTTAAACTTCTTAACGTTGTAATGGGTTTCCAACCTACTTGCTGAATAAAAAGTTGGAATTTGGTTCAACAACCTCTTTGCAGTTATAAAGACTTTAGAAAGTTGGAACATGGTTGAATAAAATAGAACTTGTTTTTTTTTTATAATTTGACAGCTGTCAGTAGAAAGCGATTCTCCCTAGGGCTGAAAGTTTTACTTTCAATTAGGCCCCTCAGGCAACTTCAGACCTACTTTCAGAGTATGAGCAATGAAAAAATATTTTTCATTGCTTTCTAGTCTTTCTAACTGCAAGGAGGTTGTTCAACCAAATTCCAACTTTTTATTCAGCAAGTAGGTTGGAAACCCATTACAACGGTATGAAGTTTAAAAAGTCTAATTAGAGCGCAATGTAAAATTTAAATTTAAATTTAAATAACATAAAGATAGTATTAAATAAATAATATATCTTCTAAATTACTTTATTAATATATCTTCCATGTCAACAATATTTATAAAAAATATGATAAAAATTAGCACTGCCTACTATCCTCGTGTGTTGATTCCTTATACGGCTTAATCATTATATTCGTACTCGTACGTTCAACTACTTCTTTAAAATAACATAGATTTGAGCAAACAATTTACCATTTTTTAAATTATGAAAATGAAAATTTTGGCTGAATAATGCTGGCGAACCGAAGCCGAAGGCCCGCCAGAGAAAAATTAAAAAAAAACCAGGAAGGCGGCAATTCAATCTTCATTTTCACTAATTTTTCTTTCATGTTTTTATTTTTACTTTCCTTGTATTCGTAATGAAAAGCACAGTGTTTACTGAAAGTCTTTTAAGTCCCTCAAGCTCCATTGGCGCCCTCGCTACGCTCTGGCGCCAAACCCGTCTCGGGACTCAAAAAACGTGACTTTCAACACTCGGGTAACAATGTACTATTGTGTTGAGTTCATTTATCGAGGAAGGCTATAGGCATAACATCACGCTACGACTAATAGGAACAGCATCAATGCAAAATGTTGCAAATTTATGTCTATCCTTTTCTATCTCGTAAGGTCTTTTCTAATAATTCACAATTTAGCTAGGTAATAATAGAATGCTCCTAAACGTTCTTGAATTCTGGAATACCCTGGAAACGTCGGGACTTGCGGCTAGTTTCTAATAAAATAACGCGCATTCAGCGAAGGGATTAAAACAAGTAATTCAACGGAAGCGACATCTCAAGTTAATCCAAATAAAATACGCCTGAAAATTCAATTAAAATCACTCAGCACATCCGCATTTACACTAAATAAATAATTGGATCTTTAATGCACCTGAAAACGCGATGGATTCTGACAAGTCAATTTATTTCATCTGATTCTCACATCCGAAACCCGTTTTGTACATCAAAGGTATCCGTTAATTGGCTCTCTGTGTAAATAAGGATATCTACATAATCGCATACAAAATAAACACGTAGCATTTAATTTTGAATCGGTATTTTGGTTGCCACTCACCTACATGGCCGACATACCTACCATCTTGAGATCAACATTACAGTTTGAATTATATGCGGGAAGCAATAAAGTTTCTGATACAATATATGTCCAATACCTACATTCGATTTCAGAAATCATAGATGGAACAACACAGAATAGAGCCAACGTCGTCGTACAACGTCACAGTAAAATAACTGAGTTCGCGCACTGCATAATGCACACAAAGCTCCCTATCTTCCAGGATAACGCGTTGGCGCCTGGCAGAAAGTAGGATTAGCATATAAATTGGCGCAGTGTTGACTGCACTGTGGTTCCAACTAACCCCTGTAACCAAAGCTTGTCAATAGCTTGTTTTTCGGGAAACGCTACATCAGCGTCAAACAATGTTTGCATAAATGTATCAGCTCAAACCATCAAAGTTGGCGTTGCTGGAATTATTTGTAGTTTGTGTAAAAAAAATCCATTGCAAATCGTAGAGTTCGTCAAGTAAGTCACAATTTTATGCATACGGTTCTTTCCAGGGAACCATTAATCTAACATTACAATTCATCAAGTGCGGCGAATCATTATTAAATCTCCAGGATATACGCCGCCACTTAGGCCATTTTATTACACCAATTTTAAGTAAGTTTTATATCTCAACTACTGAACTACTTTAGATAGGTATACCTACTGGTATAAGAATTATTCCAATGGCGAAACAGTTGTAGGTATAACGTGGTTGCGAGCTCCATTGCATTTGAATAGCGGATCGGAAGCGTGACAATCCGAACGAACACCGCAATGAGCACTAACGAGATCTGTTTATAGGTAGGTACTCTTTTAAACGACTCTTCTGCTCTTTGCGTGCTATTGAGGTTACTGTGGATTCTGTAGAAATGGGTTAACTTGTATTACGTAGATATGAAACTTCAAGTATTTACATAGAAATAGTATCATTGAAAGCAACGTTTCCGTCCAGGAGAAATTCTGAGAATCTCAACGTCAAATTGTCAACTAACTCCTTCCTTCTTCCTTCCTTCTAAGTGTAGAAGGTTAATTTGCTGGAACATTGTTTGTTGGCCTAACTAACCTATCCGTAAGTATTGGCTTGGCTCAGCTGGTAAGTAGGTATATAATTATTGTATACTCGGAAAATTTAAGAAGCAGTAAGTCAGGGTTATTTCCAAAGAAAGGCTACTCTTATCATTCAGAATTAACCAATAGGCTAAATGCTTACCTAAGTAAATAATTTAGCTATATTTTACGAGAGTAGTCATAAATAAAAGCGAAGTCTATCATACATATTTATAGAAATTCCGTAACTTATCACAATCACACAGTAGGATCTAATTAATTTTGTTCATCCAACAACCCAAAAATATTTGGCACTAAATCAGTAGGAAATATATATCACATTGATACAAACACGCTGAAATACTTACATTTTTCTTGACAGTAATATTCTCAGCCATTAGTAACTTGCATTGTTGAAAGTATCAAATTAGTAAACTCACAAGATTTACGACGAATACACAAATCACTAGCGAGGTATTTATTTTCCTACTCGAAGGGCGTGAATAATGTTAAAGCTTTAAGCTGGCGTCAGACATTTTGGTTTCTAAAGCAATTCTCAAATCCCAGCTCCCAAAGCTCAAAATAGTCTTTCAGAAAATAAAATAAGAAGCACAAGCATCTAGACAGCGATCCGATACAGTTTATTCCAGTAAATACCGCTGAATAAACATGATTGCAAAAACCAATACAAATTCCAATCGGACACCTAGTAAATAAAAGAACTTTATCCCTAAAGCTTTTTAGTTTTATTAGTTCTTCGTACGCTATTTTCTGCTGATTAAAGTCAGTTCTATGGACAATGGACATCTCCGTTTATCCGCTCGTTTAGACGAATCAGTAGTCGTCTTTAATGAGAACTTCGCGTCGTCGTAGAAGCGCTAGGACTATCTAATAAAATAAAGAACGTTTCAACTGCAAGAACTTTTCTAATGGCAAATGAGGTTTGCAGACCGTGAACACATTATCCATTTGGAGACGATAGCTGTAAAAGTGTCTTATCTATAATTACATTGCATTTTACGCATCGTTCTCTCTCAGTTTGGATGTCTAACTTTGATTCTTTCAGCTTTTCTCGGAGGGACAAGTTAAGTTTACATCCAGATTTTCAACGCGTTTCCATGTTGTTTGGTTTTCATCAGCTTAGGTAACTCTTTCTTCACCAATAAATTACCTACGGGTAGCGAAAAGGTCATGGTTACTATGAGTTCAACCCGTTATCATTATAATATTGTGGGTGCTATGTTGTCGTACGGTCACGGTCAACTTCTGTAGGTAAATATGCTCTTTCGGCTTCTATTACCTTGGTACTTCTTCAGATTTACGTGGGTAGGTATAGCAGTAATAGTTTTCAAAAGAACTTTCATAGTTACAGCATAACAGAAAATTACTAAGTCCATCAAATTCATATTGGTCTTACAGCAGTCATTTAGCTTAGCAAACCGATAAATCTATTGCCATCTTTGTCTATTGGCATGAAAGTAACAGTGAGAAAGAGACTTTTAGCGAGTCACTAAAAATAGCAGGCATTACCAATGAGGGGTTGCGTATGGTAACAAATACAAGATTAAGAAGAATCAACTGTGTGATGTATTTTTCAGGGACGGTGGTTGGTGTAGGCGTGGGTTTGACTCGCGACTGTTCCACGCTGATGGTGGCCCAGTACTTCAAGCGGAGACGGGAGCTGGTGGAGATATTCATCGTCAGCGGAAGTGGACTGGGAATCGCCGTTATGTCAACTTTCATCAAACGTGCCATAAGGTAATAGGGTATAGCATAAAGAACGACAAAAGGATATTACGGTTTGCGACAAAAACGATATAAATCTAAGCAAGTCTTAACCTGGTATTGATGATTATTCTTCAAATCGATCTAGGTAAAAATGAACGTAAGCTATTTAGGAAATAGCTGAACAACGGCGAAAGTAAAAATTCTAACTAAATATTTCAGAGCGATCGGCTGGCGACTAGGACTGCAGGCGGTAACAGGAGTGGTTTTCGCAACGTTTATACTCGGCACGTTCTACCGATCAGCATCACTCTACCACCCTCAACGACGAGCGATTCTACACCTTAAGAACCAAACCAAGATCAAACGGAAGATGAAAGACAGGAACAAGTTTGATGACAGACAGCCGTTTTTCGATTTCTCCATGCTGAAGTCAAGGACAGTGAGGATACTACTCATATCAACGGGTATTTCGGCGTTTGGGATCAACACGCCTATTTTCTACTTGGCTTATCACGCTGAAGAAGAAGGTAAATTTTGCTATTTTCAAATGACCCAACCACTGCTTGCTTATCTCCGGATCATACCATCAACTGCTTTTAAAATCTTGTGCCATGTTGATTCCAGGTTTGGGCGACACCGCAGAGCTTCTCCAAGCATACCTCGGCATGGCCTGGGCTGTCGGTTGCGCGGCGTTCGGTCTGCTCGTGAGGCAGAACTCTGCCGAGTGTCGCATAGCGAGGCAGTATTTGACGCAAGCTGCTGTGTTCGTGTGCGCTCTTGCGACTATGGCACTGACTGCTGTGGAGGGCTCGTATCGAGGCTATGTCATGTTCGTTTGGGTTTACGGTAAGACAAGTTTTGCCTCTTCTTATTATATGTCACTAGTTTTTTCGAACCAGTAGTGAAAGGACTTAAGTGCATCTCAAAGAGGCTCCTTTCGATATTTCGAGGATTTTGCCTGAAACTTTAAATATAAATTCGATATTTCGTCGGATAACTCCCAGATAAAAAAACTCTCACTCATTTCTACTATAGGTAGTAGGTACCTAACTTACCTCTAAGCTCCTGACCAGGGTAGGTATTTTCCGCTACGCAGAAGCCATGTAGCAGAATACGCATACACTAATTTCTGGAGCATTACCTAAATATAGGCAACTAAGTACCTCATGTTAACACGCACGTAAGCTAAATTCAGTTCAATAATTTCAGGTATATTCTGCGGAGGTTATCACTACTCCTTGAAGATGTACACATACGAACGTGTCAGATCCAGGAACTTCGCTCGAACGTGGGGCTTCGTGCAGTGCTCGCAAGCTGTTCCCATTGCCATCGGAGTGCCTTTGTCAGGTAATGCTCTCAACTATTAAGTATTACCCATATATTTTGAAGGCTCCCACTTCCGTTTTTTTCTTTATTCCACTTGTAAACTGGATGTAGTTTACAAGCGGACTATGGATTGCTCCTGTTTTTCCATATTCCCACAGACCATTACGGTACTGATTTGAATATATTATCACTAAAAACGCTTTCGCGTCTAACTAAAGATGGGTAAAATTCGTTATTTTAACATTATTGTGAGATTAGAAAATATAAATGCATGTTTAGAAAACGAGAATGTGTTTACGGGCGCTGCTGTGCGAATTCTTCTCTCCACAAATATGATGCTACCATACTTATTAGAATTTTGGTCTCCTAAACGTGTCATTTTTAACCGACTTCAAATAAAAAAAGAGGAGGTTCTCAATTCGGTTGTATTTTTTGGTATTTAAATGGAATTTAACCTGCATAAAAAACTGTTTTTCTTTCATTTCAGGATACATTAACGTGGGGTGCGGAGGCAAAGCGGGTTATTACTTCAGCTCGACTTGCTCTCTCATCGGTTCGCTATCTCTCTTCTGCATTGACCTGCACAAGCGCAGTGTCGCGCAAAAACACACCAAGTATGTTCTCTTTTTTTGTAATAATTGAAAAAGTTCAACTTCAAATGTGTAGGAAAGTAGGATAAGAATCGCGATCGATAATGGTCTGTAATGCCAATGAGGCTGAGAAGGGATGACGGAATGTATTGCAAGCGAGTAAATCAAATTGAAAAACAATAACATTAACCCTTCATATCATAACCGTTACTTTTTAAGCATTATGCCATTGGTAAAAAGATGGCGCGATGAGCAACCGCGGGCAACCATCGCGTTTGCTCTTTGAGAAGGCCACATTTGAAGCATAGTCAATGCTTTTCACAGAGTCTTTTATTTGTAAGGCTAATAGAGTCTGCACCACGACTGAAGTCTTACGGCAAAAGCAGGAACTAAGCTTCACATACAAGATTCAGTGGTGGCGCGAACTCGTAAGTCTAATCAAACGTTTTTTGTATTGCAGAGAAAATGGCAGAGCACCGTGTGAGTCGTCATGTGGCCCTGCCCGCCGCAGTCGCAGTCACGACCGCGAACCTCGCACCGCTATGGGCGCTGCCACTGCATTAGGTAACATAACCTACAATTCGTCAACCCATTTAGGATTCTTTTTGGAAAATGTGGAGCATTTAGTACTGCACTGCTCCGCAACAGAAGAAGCGAGGTCCAAGACTGGACTCAGGGAACTGATTGAGTCTTGTCCCTCCACATCCACATCTGTGTCACCATCCGGTCCACTGGAACATTGCTGCCACCAACCCTAAGTTCTACTCGTGTTATTTTAAGGAGTTGGGCTGGCTGGGGCGAGGTTTGGCACGGGGACAATGCACAATACACCCCATCGCGGGACGTCAGTGCAGATCAACTCAATTAGAATTAGGATTTAACATCCACCACGCGGAATTAACGGGCAATGCTTTTCTGGGGGATTTTTTGGCGTAGTTCGGCATTCCGAACAACAGTTGGCTGACAAATCACCACTTATACCTATGACATTTTGCACCAGTGCCAAATAACCCGAGTCATAACGGATATCCCGATATGACATCCTGGAGGCCATAGGTAACACACACGAGCTGTTTTAGAGACTCTTATATCCTGCACCTCAACGATTTTCTGAACTGTCTTGCCATCTTCTGCATAGTTTTTCTACAAATAACCGTCTTCATCAGTTCTAGGAGCAGAATTAGTAGCCCCAGACCGCGCAGGTCGCGACCTCCTGTTTGACAGCATCGGGCCAGGCACCCTGGGATCCCCCCCTTCTAACATACCACCAGAGCTGACTTGCATCAGCGAGGAGGGGGGGTTGGACCTGGACTTAGACCTGGATATACCGGAACACCTGCTGGAAGACTTGGACTGCGGCGGTGACTGTATTACTAGTTGTAATAAGGTAATGTTCAAATGGTTTTTCACTTCTCTTCCCCGTCGAAGATTGTAGTCTAATTTTCCAGCTGCAATCAACTCGATCAACGAATCAAAAAACACCAGCGTCGCCATTTAAACGGAGTGCAGCAGTTTAGCAATAACGCATTGTTTAAACGCAAAAGTTGACCTTGGAAGGCCACTCTGTGAAAACTTACAATCGTGCAAGCCAAATAACCAAATAGCCTTCAGAGCAGTTCCAACAATAGCCGACCAGCTACGCTTACTAACTGTATAGGCTTACAGTGTAAACAAAATGCTTACGCAGAAAATAATCGACACTGTCATCTCATACCCAGGTGGAGAACTACTTGATGCTCAGCGAGTACGAGAACAACTTGATAGCCGAACTGCCGAACTTGAACGAGCGCCGCGGTAGGCGCTGGTCAATCGTCGTCGCCAACTCAAACTCCAACTCACAAACACCAGAGCCGACCACGTCGCCGGAAATCCACAAGAATTCCATCAAGTGGAAGAAAAAGTGCCATAACCCAAACGACAGACTGATCACGGTGATCAACGAGCAATCACTGTAAACTAATGTGAAATGAATAATCAGACAATAAATAGAAGTTAGTGTATGTCGACCTATAACCTCATTAATTTATTGTGTGTGAATAGAATTGTGTAATAGTTGAACTTAATTTATTATTAAATTATTATTAAAAATACTGTGTTTTACCCAATGAAACAATTTTTAGAATATAGTCATTATAATGTCGTTGATATCATGGTATACAAAGGTATAACTAATAAATACTGCACCTAAAATACAAAGGAATAAAGACGTGTTCAGATAATGACAGAGTGTTAGCCTACCGCACTAAAATAGATGTCCAAATATAGCATTGACTTTCTTGGCGGCTGACAGTCTGCCTTATCTAAAACACGTCAAAATTATTACCGATGTGGGATTACAATAATGTCCTCTAAGAACTGGGCGAAACAACGCATCGCTTGGAGCAAGGCCGCGAGAAGGATCGACAAAGACAAGCTAAGCAACTTCTGATTCTCACGCCGAGCGATCTCGTTGTTTCCTACAGGAACTAAACTCATTTCTACACTAGGCTCACTGGAATCACAATCAATTCTACAATCTTCCACCACGTTATCAGATCTGCTCAAATCACTTTCACTGTCGACATCACATGTCATATCTATCACAACGAATTCTGAAACTTTCTCAACCACTACTTCAGGAATAATAAACGTACTGTGCTCAGCTTTGACACTGTTGGCATCATTGGAGCAACACGGAATCACATTCCTGTTTTCTTGAGGTTCAATTAGGCACTTTGTTATTACTTCCTGTTTGTCTACAGAAATATTACTAACATTGTCTTTAGAGCTTAAATTACTTACATTATCTTTAGAGCTTATTTTTAGAGAGTCTTCGTTTTCCTCTGATGACATACCGCTGTCTATATCAGTGGAGTCATCATCGTCATCACCGTGTCTGTTGTATTCGATAGGAATGACTTTAGGTTTCGTGTTTCCGAAGCTGCCGTATGTAAGCGAGGCTGCTCCGGTGGATGGCGTGCCCTGTGTGGGCACGGCCTCGGGTCAAGACATCTTGGCACAGCTGACGCTACCCTTTATGACCTTGGCTGTGGAGGGGAGATCCTGGGTATCGAATATACTGTTTACGTCCGCCAACGAGTCATTCAGTGAACATTCGTCGTCAAGTAGGAGTTCCGATCGCAAGCCCTGGAAATGTAGACAAGTTTAGTTATCATAATCATCATTAGCAAGTCTTTTGAGGTGGTGGATGTAGGTCTTTGGAATGCGCTCCTTGTTGACACTAAACGTCGTATTTAAGCGGATTATGAGCATTTCCTGAAGCAGATCTCATTGGACGATACCTAATAAGTAGGTACATGTTGTTGATTTAAATACCTAAGTTTTCCCTTTTAAGTTAGCACGCCAACACAATTCTCTACTCCTAAGGTTGGCAGGTAGAAAATGCTTATAGCATGAAGTCCTTTACTTACATTTATTTTAAGTTTTTGTGCAATAAAGAGATAAATAAATAAACTAGCCTGAAGAAGTTCATTGCTTGACATAGGCTTCGCCTTTAACTTTCTAGGGATTACGATTATAAGACTTTTCCATCAAAACTTCTGAAAAGTTTAGTATGTAGGCTCTATAGCCATACTTTTAAGCATGGGTCTAGCTTCTATATTTCTCAGCAAATAATAACCATCAATTTTTTTATAGCTAGCTGATGGATAAACATATGGCCCACCTGATGTCAAGTGGTAGCCATCGGTCTATAACAAAGCAATGCTCGTAGGTCACGCACGGTCAGGAACGTGCCCTACGTGCCCTGTGTCCATCCTACGTGCCATGAGGCATACAGATGTTACATGTTTGATTGTAATTAAGGAGATTATTAGGAGATGAGGTTAAGTAAAAGTTTTAAATGTTACTCACTTCAGAAAAAAATTCGTACTCTTTCTCAAAAGTCAGTATAAACACGCAAAAAACAGCTGCCAATATATTAGTGCAAAGACTTGTAACTACATAACAAAAGTAGATACCACTGGAACCACCTGTAAATGACAAAACATATGAGTTTCATTTGAATATTTTTTTATTAATTTTATAATGTTTACTATTCCCAAAGATTTTTATAATGTCCCAAAAGTTAAGGTGCAGCAGGTGCGGGTTCGAATCCCGAAAAAGGCTGCTTTTCTTGTGAAGCTTTTTAATCAAATTATATAGCAGGTATGGGTGTTGATAAGTAGGTACTCGTAGTTAAACTGCAGTTAAAAGTATACTAGGTATTTATTATTACAGATCAAACGCTATAATTAATTCCACGTTTCATCCAAATCAGTCCCGACGGCTCGGCGTCATTCGAGCTTAAAATCTACATTCAAACATCTATATGACTGGCCTTTCAGCTCAGTTGGTAGTTGCTCTGCCTTTTGAGCCGTAGGCCGTGGGTTCGATCCCCACCGACAACAAATATTTGTGTGGTAAATGCAGATGTCTGGGTGTTATATTGTATTCTAAGTATGTGTTTACAAAATATGTATACAAGTATTATATCAGCTATCTGGTTCCCATATTACAAGCTCTGCTTAGTTTGGGACTAGATAGTGTTGTGTAAATTGTCTATAATATTATATTTTAGAAAAATAGGCTAAAATAAAAGTTAGTCAAATGAATGTTACATACCTCGTGGTAAAATAGAGGCCACGGTTCCAAATATTGCCATTACAATTAGTATAGGGAAGCTCACGTTTGAAAGGCATTGTCGGAACAACAATAAATTCCTATCATAAAATAGGGTTGAGACGTATGTCGTTATGATACACTGAAACAAAGAAAGAGTTAATATAGTAAGCTCCTAAGCTGATAACCAGTTAAATCAGAGTGTTCATTCTGAGTTCCGCTTACTGCTTACGAGCCCATATGGAGTAAGAGTTCTCAACACGTCCGCTAGGGGCGCTTATCGTGATAAACCCAACTCGGAAACTAAACTCAAAAACAGTGAATGCAACTCGGAAGAAACTGATAACAAGAAGTCTAGGCTTTTAGGCCTCCGGAAGTGATCCATCATGGCTAAAAAACTCAAAAGAGAGCTATGGCTGACTGCTAAGGACTTGCAAAAGTATGTGGTAAGTTTAGAAAAAACACGTTGTTACATTGTACGGCAACAGTACCCATGCTCTGAAATGCGCTTGAATGGTTTTAAAGCAGTGCAAGCCCAATAGCGAGAGGAAGGCCATTTCTTGTTTACGTGTTACAAAGAAACAGAGAGCACCACTTAGACTCGAGGTATTGGACCGTTACGAGTTGCACGTAGGTATTTTCTTTATTGTTTATTTTTATGTATTGAAGGTCAATCACTTTAATTGCAAGCAATTTTGGTAAAATTATAAAATGAAACTTGGACGTTAGTAATAAACAAAATTTTCACTCATATTATAAAGACGAAAGATTTGTATTTTTGTATGTAACGAATAAACTCAAACACTACAAGGAACCCTTATAGTCTCTTATAGTCTCGTAGTCCCTTACAGCCATACTTATAAACGCAATTTAAATTTAGTAATTGTTTAAAGTTAGCCCTGTCACTTTTTGTTATTACCCAGTGGTAAGAGATGGCAATAGTTTAAGCACAGCTTATCTTTTGACATATTTTTTTTTATGTAAGGTCATTATAGTTTCGCCCTGTCTGTCTGTCTTTCTTGCTCAGAACCATTTTACTCGTAGAGCATTGATACGATCATACTCATGGTCATTATGGATCATACACGATGGAGATCAGCTGAAACGCCGTCAAACATGACAGCGATATTTGACAGCGTTTCAGCTGATCGCTATAGCCATCGCCTAGATGTGCGCTGGCCTTTACCTACTGATTATGTTATGTAAGGTAGGGAAGTAATCTAAATATATAAAACTCTTACGTTACTGACTGACTGACTGACAATCAACGCGCAGCCTGAGCCGTAAGTCCTAGAAGCATGAAACTTGGAGGGTATGTTCGTTTTATAGCATAGGGGTGCACTAAGAAAGGAAATTGGAAAATTATTTCCCTAAGCGGAGAAAAAGAGGAAAAACTTTTAAAAGAAAAATCAAAGGGGCGTAACGGCTACGGGGCGAGCGAAGCCGTGGGCGGCCGCTAGTTGCGTCATACAATCAGAAGCGTCTAGAAACGAGGTCGTTACTCCACACGGTTAAATCAGATTATGAGGAGTAAGGTAATATTATAAACCAACGTTTCAATTTGTGGGAAAGATAAGTCAAATTGCTCTGAACATATGTACGTTATGTGAAACTTTTTTCTTATTTAAGAGCAATACTCTTGTCGGCGTAATTTATGCATTTTTCTACAGGTATTTATTTTGAGGGCAACCTCCTTGACCTCCCTATACGACATGGCGGCAATCTTCGCTTTTATTTAGCTCATGTAGCCTTGGTCTTCCCCTTACTCTCTTTCTACCTTTTCTTCGATGATATTTCTGATAAAGCTGTCATGTTGTACAAGATGGCCAATCATTTTTCCTCTTCCGTTCTTTTCACATAAGTGAAACAAGTCTTTATAATTTCTAATACATTGTAAGCTTAATTTCTCTGCGGCGACATGTTCGGGCAAGGGTATGGGGTAAAGCATTGTTTTTTTTTTTAATAATTTGCCAATCATGTTTCAGGAATAAGTCTTTTTATTCAAAATAGTAAGAGTAGATTTGTCTATTGTCCAGCTTAGAATGTAGATGATGGTTATATTAATTTAAATTATGAAGAATAGATACAAAGGCTTCTTTTAATTTTAATTAATAAAAAAATATAGTTACTCACTTGCATCCATATGTATAAAGTGCCGAAACCGCACACAAAAATATTCAATGCTGTGATACATTGGCTATCAACCTGCAAACAATGTTTTCTTATATAAAAAAACATATAGATAAATAACGTATACATATTAATATATAACATATAGTTTAAATATATTTTTTATAATTAATTTTAACTAATGTTTAACCATAAAAAATATATTTTTAAATATTGCGATGATTGTAAAGTGAATTTAGTGTAATAGATGATGGAATTCAATATATCGCTATTTTTGTTATAAGCAAGATGATAAATAAAATGAAGATGATTTAGGCAATACCCAATGATAAATATTTTAAAATCTACATGGAGAATATTGTAATAATTATAAGTATAGCAGTAAGTTTTTTTCATAAAAGTATTTATCTAAATAAAAAGGTGAAGTTGGAATTAATTTAAAAACACATCATAAGTGTATGAATTTCTTATTTCAGTAACTATACTAAATAGGTATTTATATTTAATGTTGCCGATAAATATTGCAGTGTAATCATGCAATATCAGCAAGTTTTTTTTTAAATTTTTCTCCTTAACTTTGTCTTGGACACAAAATCCCCTAAAAAACACACACATACACAAATGTTGTTCTGTAAGCGTGTCTGTGTGTGGTTTTTACACAAAATGTTGTTGAGTACACAGCCATGTGGGTGCACGTGGTACGAATTGGTAGGGGGGGGGGGCGACATATTGTCCATTCCATGCATATTATTATTTTATCTTCTATGCTTAGACCACAGAATACTTATCATTAGTACTACTAGGACTCGGTTATTAGCTAGCAAAATGAAACGGGTTACTCGACCTATGAATGTCACACTTTCTTCCTGATCACTCACCTTAAACAGGAATAAAAAGAAGTAAACGAGGAAGCCCAGAGACAGGAATGAAACTGAGAATGAAGCAATCTTATTGGCAAAGGAAGTCACATTTGGGTTTGGTGTTAGTGAGCCAAGTATATGGATTTGCTGGTATCTGTCATATATAATTTTGCCAGCTGCAAAAAACAGTTATTAACATGTTAGTGAGTTAAAAGTCTGAGTTTTTTAAAAAGTTAGCAGACAACAATTTTTATTTAATGTAGGTACAGTAGGATACAGCTCAAGTTACCTAAAAACATAGAAAAATGATGCTTACCGCAACGACATAAGAGCTAGCAGTGTATAGTCTGATGCGTATCCTTGTGTACCTAATTGCATTTTTTTATGAACAGTTATGACTACAATAAAATCAACTGAACAATGAAGGAACTCAGACATTTAGCACTTTTAGCACACAGCACAATTGCATATTAGTTATTTAATGTTATTGATTGTTAATGTTTGAACTTAATAGACATGGTTGATGTGAGTTACGTGATGATTTGACTCACTCACTCGATTATCGAACCCCACAGGATGGCGTAGAATTAACCACAATGGAAATGATGAATGTGTGGAGATGACGAATAAAATATTATTCTTAGGTAGGTACCTACTACTTTTATGTCCTAGATTAAAAAAATTCATGCCAGTATTATGGAGAAAAACCCCCTTGAAAATAATGTTTCATTTGCGCTGTTCTTGGGGCTATTTTGTTCATTCTCTTTTATGAGGCAAAAGTGTCCTACAATTTGGGTACTAAATAGAATTGAGGCATGAACTGATAAAAATGTGAGTGTCTCAAACAGTTAGTCCATAATTTCAACACAATATCAATGTAACAAAAAATGCTTCTTACCAACTGCTCCACTTGCTATGAGCAAAAAAGCAAGGCCAGTCATCAGAGAATTGTTCTCTTTTGTTATTTGGAAGGAGACACTGAAAATGAAAAGTAAATAGTTGCAAGTCTACAAAGGTAGTGAAAGTACCAATTTGTAAAAAGGTTAGGTACAAATTGGCTGAGTCTATTAATACAGGTACTGTACGAACAATTTATAATTATTAAAACGGTTACCGTACGAACAATTTATAATTATTAATACGGGTACTGCGGGGGGAGGGGGGGGGGCACTATTCTTGAAATTAAGTAGGTATAAAAAAAAAAAAAAAAAACCTAACAACCTACTGTTACCTTTGTGACTTAAGTCGGAGTGCCCCGAGTTTGAATCAGGATTTTTAAAACACTTAACAGTCGCTTAAAAGGCGTAGTAAAGTTAAAATGTGGGTTGGCTTTAGTATTGTTAGGGAGGAGGAGGGACGGGAGAGGGGTCCTCTCTACACTGACGTGCACCATTTTTGAAATTAAGTAGACCAGGTATAAAAAAAAAAACCTACAACCTACTGTTACTTTTGTGACGTAAGTCGGGGTGCCCCGAGTTTGAATAATATCCGTACGAATAAATATAATTTATTATTCATCCAGCACCCGTACAAATAGTCACTTCCGTACAAATTGCTAGAAATTCAATAATTATTAAGATTGCCATACAAATGAATACCTATACATTTTTCTATTAAATATATCACCAAAATCCACTTAAAAGCAAGATGATAATTTGAAAGTGAAACGAAATGTGAATTGAGTCCAGGCAGAAGGCCTATACTTACGATAAAATGAACGTAGACGCTAATAATAATAAAGCACTCCTAAAAATCCACATATTTCGTTTGGCGCTAGACACAAATGTACAGTACAACGTAGAAAATGATTTGATTTTACAAAAATAAATAAAAACAAGAGAAAGGAATGCGCGAATCAGTGTTGCCAACGGGTTTAAAAGTTACCTGAACTGAAACAATTAAAAAAGTAACCTAGTAAACTGTACCTACCTAGCCTTTAAGATCTTCCCTGTACAACAGTTATGCAATAAATATTTCTGATTTCTGATTTCTGATTTCTGATTTTCTAGTAAAATCGAACTCCTCTGTAGTAACTTAGTAACTTTTTGTTAGCCATCGTTTTATTGTAAAACAAGTCGGTCCATTTTCAAGATTCAAATATCAAGGCGGGTGAAACAACAGGTGCTAGTGTTCTCGCGTTTGTTCGCTTCTGATTAAAATACTATTGAAGAAGTGCTGTGTTTTTTCATTATATCCCCCATCAGAAGGAAGTCTTCAAGAAGTTTCAGGATTGCATCCCACCTAAAATGTGGTGACTCACGTCACGAAGCAGACGATGACAACGTGCATTGTAAGCTACTCGAGCACACAGCAACACAAGATGACGTGAACAACAAGGCGTCACGTAGCGTAGGCCAGCAGCAGCGTTGCGGTGGTGTAATTCTTCGGGCGAGGCGTCATGCGTGGAGGTACAGGGGCGTACATACACGCACAGACACGCGGGGCAAACATACCCGCATCGACATCGGGCATTTGGAATCGAGAGCACGTAAGCGCGTAGCTCTACATATCGAACAAAGTGCAGCTTAACGTCCAACGGAAAATCATCAAAAAAAGAAGATCTATAGACTCATCAAGTGTATTTCTGTTTTGCTCGTTAGTTATCTACTCAGTACTAAAATATAAGTGCAGGTTGCATCCCGCTTATTTAACACCAAAATCACAAACCACGTTCATTACCAAATCACGTCGACTAGCCTTTAAAATCATATTATAATCAAACCCCATACCCCACTACTTTAGAGTAGGTAGATCGGAAATTTCAATTCGTAATGTTATAATTTTTCAAAGATACAAACTTTGGTTGACAAATAGTTGTGGATCAAAGCAGATCTTAAAATAAATTTCAAAGTTCAATCTAAAGTTAGCTGGAACGAATATTTGAACTTATCAAACCAGAAATGCTAACTGCTAACTTCTGACGGAGTCAAAAGTTACTTATACGGCTACAACAGTAACCTTCTGGCAATGCTGGCGTGTGATTGAGTCATTTGAGTTTTGACAGCTTTCGTGTCACTGTCAATAATATTTTAGAACAGTAGACTAGCTTGTATAACTTTAGCTTTGTCCTTGCAAGCATGGATTTATTATCACCACTTGCAAGAAACTACAAAAAAAAAACTATTTGACATACTAGGATATTTAAAAAGCAAAAGAAAGCAACAGCTAGAAAAGGACCTTTCTCTTTCTGACTACATTATATTGTATAAATCTTACCTGCTCTTTCTTTTCTTTGTTACCTTCATTCGTTTTGTTTTGTACGGTTCGCGGGTTTTCTAACCAAATTCTATGAAGAGAAAGAAACTTGTTTG
Source organism: Thera britannica (assembly GCA_939531255.2). Taxonomy (NCBI): domain Eukaryota; kingdom Metazoa; phylum Arthropoda; class Insecta; order Lepidoptera; family Geometridae; genus Thera; species Thera britannica. The sequence goes on from OW618034.2 coordinate 21,681,976, forward strand.
GTTTTAATTTTTTATAATCTGAATTCTAACGCGTTATTAGATATTTCTATTCTAAACTGTAAGACAAGATGTCTTCATTACAGCCTATACAGGCTTTAAGTTTGGGTAAGTTTCTCGGTAAAATTGTTTCTACTCTTCCAAACATTACAACTACAATTTTATTAGTAGCTTCCCTTACGGGGTCTTCTATTCTTTCCTGAATTGTGGTGCTTTGGTTTCTTACTTCAGATACTTACTAGGATCCAGCCAGTGTCCATATTCTCTTCAATCCAATGTTATTTTAAGTAGGTACTTGTAACTATAGGTACTCGTCTACTGCACTTGTATGTAGGAAGTACTGAATTAACCAGGGCTCAAATATTTACGCTATAAGAATTCAAAATTATGACATACTGCAGCGGTAAATTGGTTCCTTACTATTTACCTACCTCTTGGAGGATAGATCAAACCTACCTGGGTACTTAAAACTATAATTATTCTGAAGACCCCTAATATGATACTTTCCTAGTTCCAAGTCATGTTGGAACTTGGAAAAACTTTTGAAGTCTCAAAAACAAATTCATGTTTCAGATTCTGTACAGCAGCAGGCCTTTGTGAAGTACTTCAATACATTGCCTGAGGTAAATATTCTATTCCATAACATGTTCTTCTTATTGTGTCACTGATTCTTTCGAACCAAGTGTGGTGAAAGGATTTTAAGTTTCTTAACATGTTGACATGCTTCTAGTATTTTTATTGATTTTGAATTACAACACCCAGTCCCATAGATACAATGGATCACATCCATGTTCATCACAAAAAAGGGTTTGTGATTGTTTGGGATCGAACCCACAACAACCTACATTATTAAAGGAGCTGGGATGCAAATCTAGCATTACTATAAACAAAGAATTATAGTATACTAGCTGCCTGTCCCGGCTTCGCACGGGTGGACATTTATTTTTTAAACACACAAATATAGCCTTTGTTACTCAAGGTGAACCTACGTCCAGCAATGGACTGATATCAATTGATGATGATGATGAAAGAACATTCTATAACGTTTAGGGGCACTATTTTCTAGAACATTTTGTCCAAATCTAGAATTCAAAACCGTTTGCATGGGTATATTTGAGTATTCTAGATAATTCTGGATTACTAACGTTTGGATTCATTCCGGATGCTAGCCGAATAATTTCAGTCTTCGAATTAAATTTGATCATTCCAGAACCTCAAAGACATTCTAGAGCGTTCTTTCCTCGTCAAAGTCGAGAATTTTCAGAAAAATCCCTAAGCGATAGAAAGGGATAGACATATATAAGCCCCTACGTGATAGAAAGGGATAGACATAGATTTCGAAACTTTTGCCCCTTATAAATTAATAACACCTAAATATTGAATATAAACTGTCCTATATTTTAAGTCCGACCATATTTTAGGCAGTTGCAAAATTTTATCGAAATCCGTTCTGTAGTTTCGGAGTTTATCGCGTTCCAAATTGTGACACGAAAGATTTATATATATAGACTAGCTGCCTGTCCCGGCTTCGCACGGGTGGACATTTATTTATTAAACACACAAAAAATATAGCCTTTGTTACTCAAGGTGAACCTACGTCCAGCAGTGGACTGATATCAATTGATGATGATGATGAAAGAACATTCTATAACGTTTAGGGGCACTATTTTCTAGAACATTTTGTCCAAATCTAGAATTCAAAACCGTTTGCATGAGTATATTTGAGTATTCTAGATAATTCTGGATTACCAACGTTTGGATGCATTCCGGATGCTAGCCGAATAATTTCAGTCTTCGAATTAAATTTGATCATTGCAGAACCTCAAAGACATTCTAGAGCGTTCTTTCCTCGTCAAAGTCGAGAATTTTCAGAAAAATCCCTAAGCGATAGAAAGGGATAGACATATATAAGTCCCTACGTGATAGAAAGGGATAGACATAGATTTCGAAACTTTTGCCCCTTATAAATTAATAACACCTAAATATTGAATATAAACTATCCTATATTATAAGTCCGACCATATTTTAGGCAGTTGCAAAATTTTATCGAAATCCGTTCAGTAGTTTCGGAGTTTATCGCGTTCCAAATTGTGACACGAAAGATTTATATATATAGACTAGCTGCCTGTCCCGGCTTCGCACGGGTGGACATTTATTTATTAAACACACAAATATAGCCTTTGTTACTCAAGGTGAACCTACGTCCAGCAGTGGACTGATATCAATTGATGATGATGATGAAAGAACATTCTATAACGTTTAGGGGCACTATTTTCTAGAACATTTTGTCCAAATCTAGAATTCAAAACCGTTTGCATGAGTATATTTGAGTATTCTAGATAATTCTGGATTACCAACGTTTGGATGCATTCCGGATGCTAGCCGAATAATTTCAGTCTTCGAATTAAATTTGATCATTGCAGAACCTCAAAGACATTCTAGAGCGTTCTTTCCTCGTCAAAGTCGAGAATTTTCAGAAAAATCCCTAAGCGATAGAAAGGGATAGACATATATAAGTCCCTACGTGATAGAAAGGGATAGACATAGATTTCGAAACTTTTGCCCCTTATAAATTAATAACACCTAAATATTGAATATAAACTATCCTATATTATAAGTCCGACCATATTTTCGGCAGTTGCAAAATTTTATCGAAATCCGTTCAGTAGTTTCGGAGTTTATCGCGTTCCAAATTGTGACACGAAAGATTTATATACATAGATTAAGTGTTCCTACCATGCAGCAACCTACATACTTGACTATTCTCCAGAGAAGTATGTTTGTACCTACCACGTTTCACAATTCAGACAAGAACTTTAATACATAATCTATTGTGGTCTTTTTTATTTCCTAATAAAATTATGAAACTTAATGACTAAAAAAAAAACACAAAATGAAAAAAAATACAGGTCACCGTAAATATTGCAATATTGTCATCTAGTTATAATTCTGTTATTAGAACAATTTAAAAAAGTTTTTTTTTGATGCTGTTTAATTTACTCCGTACCGACTTCCAGAAACCCGGTTTCTTTCTAGCTCTTTCCACTATTGTTTGGGATTCAACAACAGTGGCATTCTTTGGCACTATTGACTCTTCAACAATATCTGGCTGTTTCTGCAAGGTTAAAGAAAGTTCTTCATTCTGATTAGTTGATGGAGAAGATGTATCAGTAAGTTGACTTTGTTGTTTCAAGTCTTCTGTTGGTTTCCATTCAGGCTGGACTTGCTGACTAAGGTCTTCCATTGGAGGCCCAAATGTATCAGACAGCTCACTATGTTGCTGTAAATCTTCTGTTGGTTTCCATGTAGACTGAACTTGCTGACTAAGGTCTTCCATTGGAGGCCCAAATGTATCAGACAGCTCACTATGTTGCTGTAAGTCTTCTGTTGGTTTCCATGTAGGCTGAACTTGCTGACTAAGGTCTCCCATTGGAGGCCCAAATGTATCAGACAGCTCACTATGTTGCTGTAAATCTTCTGTTGGTTTCCATGTAGACTGAACTTGCTGACTAAGGTCTTCCATTGGAGGCCCAAATGTATCAGACAGCTCACTATGTTTCTGTAAATCTTCTGTTGGTTTCCATGTAGGCTGAACTTGCTGACTAAGGTCTTCCATTGGAGGCCCAAATGTATCAGACAGCTCACTATGTTGCTGTAAATCTTCTGTTGGTTTCCATGTAGACTGAACTTGCTGACTAAGGTCTTCCATTGGAGGCCCAAATGTATCAGACAGCTCACTATGTTGCTGTAAATCTTCTGTTGGTTTCCATGTAGGCTGAACTTGCTGACTAAGGTCTTCCATTGGAGGCCCAAATGTATCAGACAGCTCACTATGTTGCTGTAAATCTTCTGTTGGTTTCCATGCAGGCTGAACTTGCTGACTAAGGTCTTCCATTGGAGGCCCAAATGTATCAGACAGTTCACTGTGTTGCTGTAAATCTTCTGTTGGATTCCATGCAGGCTGAACTTGTTGACTCAGGTCTTCCATTGGAGGCCCAAATGTATCAGACAGCTCACTATGTTGCTGTAAATCTTCTGTTGGTTTCCATGCAGGCTGAACTTGCTGACTAAGGTCTTCCATTGGAGGCCCAAATGTATCAGACAGTTCCCTGTGTTGCTGTATATCTTCTGTTGGATTCCAAGCAGGTTGAACTTGTTGTTCCATGTTTTCCTCATGTCCAGCAGACTGGCTTTGTTGCTCAAAATTTTCCTGTCCCCAGTTTTGAAGTTTATGCTCCTGTTGACTTTCATTATCATCTGGTTTCCATCCAGAAAGAGAGACTTGATCAAATTGTTCATTTTGTTGGCTAAGTTCTTCAGTTTCGCGTGTTTGGTTTTCCTGTTGAAAGTTCTCACTCTGCCCAATATTCTGTGTCTTAAATGGTTGCTCATTCTGTTCAGGATTAAAATTTTCACTTTGTTGTCCAAAGTCAAAAAGTTTTTGGTCAGTATTTGCATGCTCATGTTCTTGATAGTCTACAAAATGAGGATAGAGTGGTTGTTGATGTAAACTCTGCTGATCTAGGTTTTCGTCCTGCTGTTCCGTATTGTGGTTTTTATTTTCATCATTCCTGTGATGCTCGTCTTCCTTGTGATTAATGTAATGGTAACTGCTTTGTGTACTGTTCGCAGCTGAGGTAACAGTACCTTGCCTCACAGATTGTTCCTTCTTATCTTGAGAATCAGAATGGTTCTGTTGATCTAAACTCAACACACTCAAGTCTGTGTCATTTTCCGTATTCGAATTACTATGGAACACTTCATGTTTATCCACTGCATTGGCTTCCTTTGTTATACTTAAAGTTTCTATATCTTTTGGAGTTTTGTAAGGCTTTAAATCAACGGGTTTGCTTCCTTCGTTTGATGAATTTTCTGGCTCAATATCTCCACGCCCAATGTCATCAGAATTTGATGAAACTTCAGGCTCAATGTCTCCTCTCCCAATATCATAAGTGAGAACTTTGTCACCATTTAATGGTGTCGAGGTTGTGCTTGAAGTCGTGATAATAGATTCTTGAGGTGTAGGTGTAGTATAGTTGTGAAATACATTAGGCTGAGCTGGTATACCGTCAACACCGGCAGTACCTTGATGTTCCACATTTTGATTGACCTTATCTCCTGTTATATATGATAGGACTGTCTGCTTTTCCATGTTGTCAAGCTTATTCCATAAACTCATTACTGACGATCCGAATATTGACCCAGTAGATTGTGTTTGTGCATGTGCATTGAAACTATTGTTATTCATATTCGTGGATTGCTCCTGCCAAGCGTATGAGTTAGATCCACTGATTGAGTTAGAAGACGAATTGTGGCTGAAATATTGATTTGTATATGATCTATTGTCCTGATGGTGATGAACGTGATTGTACATCCATGGATGAGGATTTGGCGTATTAATGAATGTATTGTTCTGCTCAGAGTTAGTAATATCTAATTTACTTTTGTCCTCAGTCTTTTGATGCCAAGGGTTGAAGCTATCTTCACTCTGGTTGATGTTTCCCCACGGAACTAGGCTCTGCTGCCCTAAATCTGCAGATTGGGTGACATTAGACTCAACACTGTCTTCGTTTTCTTGTCCGATTTCTTCCCTCTTAATTTCATCCCAAATTGTGTGGACATGGTGACTGGAACTCTGGTTGGCACCAGTATCTAAAGTATGTGATTCTGCATTAATTGTTTGATGGTTTTGCTGTGCAATCCCAAATGTATTTTGGTTTGACTGTAGATCCATATCTATACTGTGATTATCTTGTCTTGAGCTGCCAGGTTCACTTGGTTTGGTATCCATTGTTGTCCAGGTATCTTGAGTTTGCTGCCCCAGATCAGCTGGATTTAGAAGTTTCATAAATTAGTAATTGCGTCATTCATAATGTACTGTACCTAATTATATGAATCTTGTAGCTGTATCTACTTTAATTATAGTACGTACGAGTATGATCGATGAAGCTTTTCGATAAGAAATCCTGATATTTTAAATGTGAATTCAACGACGTTTGTGGCTCAATATTTACGCCCTGTCCAAGGAAACTTGGAATAGTATAGTTTGTAATATAGATAAGGTATAGGCGACTTTTCTTCCCAAAAAGTTTACAGGAATGAGCCGATGCGATAACGCGATTTTGATGCTATAATAATGTCTAATAATATTTTAATGGCTACCTACGATACCTAAGTATTGAAAAAGGTTATCAAAGCGAAGATAAGCTTGAAGAAGACGATGAAAGGTTAAATAAAAATAAATACATTCTATTAGTCCAGTAGATATATAATATTTTTTCCACATAACCAATCAGCGTATAGGAAATTATTTGAAAAACTAAATTTTTTTATTGAATGAGTTACGGGACATTTTCAGTTTTCCATTGTTCCACAGTACCTATCTGTTAGCATTTCCACGAATATATAGTTTAGATGGTATTAATAAAGAAACAGTTAATCATTTAATTTAAAATTTTATATTATTGTTGTAATATGAAATAATAGGAAATACCTACTTAATACCTATTGCATAGCTGTAAACTGTTAGCATTTCTGTACATAGCAATGAATTCACTAAAGTTATCCACCCAGAGAAAATAAAAAACTTTAGATTTATCGAAGGGCATATTCTTCTGGCTACTGGACTAATAGTTTGTGATTGACTGAGTGTATTTGAGTTATCTAATCATATAAACGTAGGTAAGTATGTGTGTAAATATGTTATAACTCAGATGCGACTTCTGGACCAACAGGGCAGATGGTGCTGTATGAAATATCCATCAATATTTATTAATATTTCTATCACTGTGCATTATGTGATGAGGTTAGCCAGATTAATGCAACGCTTTGTGTAAACTAGAATCAACAACTACCTAGTTGTTAGAGGTACGTATTAACATAAGCCATGGCAAGAAAGAAAATGATAAAATAATGCGTATTTTTTAATATGGTTATTTATTAATATCTATTAATACGTTGTACACATATTAGGTAAGTTTAATGGAAATTAAAACAGTTGTTAGCAGAAAGCGAAAAAAATTAATATAAAAATCGAAGAAAATTAATATAAAAATATTAGTCTTTAGATTCAAAAGTTAAACGTTGCGTAACGTTACTACCAAGTGATACCTCAGTTAATGTAACTTACTTTGTCTTTGAGGTTCTAATTCCTGCGTAACCCAAGTGGTTTGTGTTTGCTGTCCGACATTCTGCTGATCCCACTGGTTCTGCTGTTCCCTTTGTGGCTCTTGCTGACCCCACAATGTTTGTGTTTGTTGACCTTCGTCTCGCAACTTGTCCCATTGGTTTTCAGTTTGTTGACCGACTTGATCCCACTTATTTTCGATTTGTTGACCTTCTTGGTCCCAATTATTTTGTGTCTGTTGCCCAAGTTCTTCCAAGTTATCCCATTGAGGCTGTGTTTGCTGACCTAACTCATGAAGGTTATCCCAATGTTGCTCAGTCTGTTGCCCCAAATCTTCCCCAATGTCGTCTCCCCGCTTTGGCAATTGATGATGGTAATGGTTGCCTGGTGAGCGGGCTACTCGGACGTGTCCGTGCTCGTCGCAGTCAACGTCGCTGGAATAGCCTTGATGAGTTTGACGTTGTGATCCATACTGATGGGATCCGTGCGCTCTTTCGTCCAATGATTCAGCTGTCAATTTACCAGATGCTTGTCCGTCATTATAAACACCATTTGTTGCGGGTTTAATTACGTAGGGATCACCTTGATGTTCCCACGACTTGTGGTAAGAATATGAAGATTGGTAAGCTTTAGGTTTAGTGTTGGAGTCCTCGATTTGGTTAAAACCGTTGGCAGTTCCGATGTAAGAGCCTAATTCTACTTTTCGATTGTGAGCAGCACTTGCATCTGCATTATAAGCACCGTTAGAAGCCCCCTTGATGCCGCCATTGTATGAACTGTAGCCAGAATTGGCATCAGAACCGTGCGTGTTATAGTCAGCTTGTCTAGACTGACTTGATGATGCATAGTTTTCATTATGTCTGCTATGACTCTGTGATTGGTAGTTTTGCGACGCGATTCTACTTGCCCTCTGTCTCTGTTGCTCTGACGTTTCTGCTTGAGTCTCTGCATAGAGCTCACTATTCGACGTGTAGGGATTTTGAGTAGGTATAGAGAGTGGTACAACAGCAGGCTTTGTGTCTTGTTTTTCCCATTCTTTGCGATAGCTGTAAGAGGATTCATAGTGTTTGTTTTTTGGTTTCAATAACTCATGCTGATCGTTGCCATTAAAAACTTCAGTTTCGCTGTTTTGATTAAATGCAGAGGAGCTTTGGGAAGCGTCGTAGGTTTGAGCAGCGACTGGAAGAACTACCTGAGTTCCTGGTCTTATAACGATCCTCACAGGGTTACCGCTTACCAATCTAGTGTGAATGTTAGATGCATATCCGTTAGAAAGAGATCTACCCTGATCATAATCTTGGCCTTGGTATCCGGCTGATTGAGAGTATCCAGAATTGTGTGCCAGGCTTCTATCGTCGAATTCACTTTGGGATCTCATGCTACTGGAACCATGACCTGTATGACCAACCTGTGCTGAATTTCCCGCTGTGTTGTATCCCCCGTAACTAGAATCAGAAGCCTGCCTTGAACTGGAGGTATGAGCCTGGCTGCTTCCATACGCTGTTCCATATCGTGATTGGTCTAACTCCGAGATTAGACCTTTATTTGCAGAGCGGTGGTTGGATGCCAATGAGGAATGAGTCTGAGAACCGTGTGAAGTGCCTTCTTGGAAGTTCCGTCCTGCTAAGTTGCTGAGATCGTAGTTTCCTGATCCATACATGCCTCTTGAATTAGCGGATGAATAAACGCTACCGGTTTGCTGTTTCGCTCCGTCTCCTAGTTCACCTTCCACGGTTCGCACAAGGCCACTCATCTGATTCTGAGCTAGTGGATCCATGTTGTGTGCTCCTTCGTAGTTGCCTCCCATGTTTCCTCTTTGGGCACCGTAATAGCCAGACTTACTGCCCTCGTCGGTTGAGCTCCTTGAGAATTGGAAATCTTCCTTCTCGCGGTACACTTCAGGTCTAGCAGTAGCTAGGCCTGCGACCGCCGCCAGCATCAACAGGTGACGCATGATGGCTCAGCGCTTGTCTGAAAATAATTAATGAACCTTTCAAATAACAATAAGGCCAGGTTATTCTTATTATAGGTATATTCTTATTCTTATATATGACTTCTAACAAAAATAAAAAAGCAGCCAAGTGCGAGTCGGACTCGCCCATGAAGGGTTCCGTAGCATCAATTAACATAATATAGTTCGTCGAAAGGTAAATTGCGGTTTACGATTTATGACGTATAAAAAAAAACTACTGACTAGATCTCGTTCAAACCAAATATCGTTGGAAGTTTGCATAGTAATGTACAACATATTTTTTTTTGGATTTATCATTCTCTTATTTTAGAAGTTAGAGGGGGGGGGACCAACATTTTTCCACTTTGGAAGTGTCTCTCGCGCAAACTATTCAGTTTAGAAAAAAACCATATTAAAAACCTCAACATCATTTTTGAAGACCTATCCATAGATACCCCCACACGTATGGGTTCGATGAAAAAAAAATTTTTGAGTTTCAGTTTCAAGTATGGAGACCCCCAAAATTTATAGTTTTTTTTCTATTTTTGTTTAAAAACCTAAATGCGGTTCACAGAATACATCTACTCACCAAGTTTCATCAGTCTAGCTTTTACGGTTTCGGAGAAAAATGGCTGTGACATACGGACGGACAGACAGACAGACAGACAGACAGACAGACATGACGAATCTTCCCGTTCCGTTTTTGCCATTTGGCTACGGAACCCTAAAAAGGATTGTTAGAGGGTTAACTTACCAGTGTTAAAAGATGAGCACAAAAAACTGTCACAATATCACAATGTGTTCTCACTGTCCCCAGTCGCAAACTGACTTGGCATCTCCGAGTCACGCGCATTTATTGTGCTCTAATATTATCTCTCCTTATGATAACCTCCTGGTCAGTGAGTGATCTTTATTCCGAGAACAGTCAAGCAAAATACGACACCGATAGCTATAACTCTGTATAATAAAGCCTTGACTGCCGAATGGCTACAGCTTGTCATCCTTTAAGTTTTGTCTTGTGTCGTTGTCGATCTAAAACGTCCTATTATTTATTCTGTGACGTTACTTAGAATGAATCAGTAACTTGTATGACTTCATTTGATGATGTAAATGTCGCAGCCAAATTGTAAAATTCGCCGTCTAATGAACTGCCTAGCCGTTTCACTAACAGCAGTGCTAAAAACAAGTACCGCAACCAGATGAAAAAAGATATTGATCCTTTTAGGGCCAAGTGCTAGGCAAGTGTTTGAACGTTCAGACATCATTCAGACAGTAAGTGAAATTATGGTGTCTAATGAAACCGCTTGGTAGTTTATTAAACGGCGGATTTCATTATTTGCCTGCGACATAAACACTATACATATATGTATATTATGCATATTATGCGTAGATGTATCTGCAGATTTATGTAAATCATGTAAATAGTAGCTGTTTGTTCGTTCAAATTAAAATAATGATTACTCAATTAAACACTGATTGACTGGCCTCTCAACTTAGCTGGTAGTAGCTTTGCCTTCTGCGCCGTAGGTCGTGGGTTCGTTCCCCACAAAGAACAAACATTTGTGGGGTGAACAAAGGTGTTTGTTCTCTGTCTGGGTGTTATATTGTATTCTTAGTATGTATTTACATAAGTATTATATCAGCTATATGGTTCCCATAGTATGTACAAGCTCTGCCTAATTTCGGGCTAGTTAGTATAGTGTGGATTGTTTACAATATTTATTTATATTTTCTTTATCTCATCTTATCTTATCTTATACCTACCTTTAACGAAAAAATCTTGTATATATATATTCAGGATCTCGGAAATGGCACCAACGATTTTCATGAAATTTAGTATACAGGGGTTTTCGGGGACGATAAATCGATCTAGCTAGGATTCATTTTTGGAAAATATCGGCTTTTCCCAGCTTAGAACAAACAACTTTATCGTAATATCATTACTCCTATCGCTATATAACCTAGCGCCATCTGTTGCTCAGAAGCAAAAACTAAGCTCTGTGAGAACCTGAGAACTATTTTTCACAGAGAAGGTTATGTTTCACAGAGAACGCCATCTATTGACGAGTTTTGGAACTAAATGATTACGTAAACGCTATACACACGTTCCGGAAGTTTCTATCTCATTGCACAGTAAATCCATGCATTGCACTCGTGATTTTTTTTTAAATAACCAGTACTTATTTTTTTATTATTATGTATGTAGAATCTTAATATTAATAAGATCAAAAAATATTATTTTATCATTCATACGTTATTAAAAAATACCGAGCGAAGCTCGGTCACAAACTGCTAGTTGATAATAAACCAATAACCATAAATAATATGTAGCTATGGAATCTAAAGTATACTTAAGTCTTAAAGTAGGTAACTGATACCAGACTCAGGTTTAATTACCTGACACAATTAAAAAAATAAGTATTGCTCTCATAAATAGGTATTGGCATTGGGCTGATTTTAATTATAAGTAGGTTGGCATTATTAAGAAAACATCTAAATACGTCCATATTTTGTAACTACCAAAAAAAAATAAGGACTGTTTTAGACGAGGCTACTAAAAATTGTAGACAATCCACGCAACATTATCTAGCCCAAATTAAGCAAAGCTTGTACTTAGGGAACTAGATACTAGCTGATATAATACTTATTATGCATATTTTCAAACAAAGATCGAAAAACTTCGCCAAAAGTCGAAGAAAATAAATGTTTTTCAAGTTTTCACTTCCGTTGGTATTCCCGGAATGCCACAATTTTTTTATAACACATTCGCTCATAAAGGGTCTCCTACTTCACCGATTTCAATATCGTTATGTATGTTTTTACGTACTTGTGCGTTATCGTAATGTAAAACGCACGGTTATCAATCCACGAACGGTACCTTTTTAAATCTTAGCAAAGAGTTTTTATGTCAGAAAACTGACATAAAAACTCTTTGCTAAGATTTTTTGTGGTAAACATTTTTATGAATAAAATTAACTCTGGGAGATAAAATATAGAAAATACACATTTATTCTTCAATTTAATTAATTTTAACAATAAATTAATACCATTTATTTGTAACAAAAACAAAAAAATATTAATTTACTCTATTAGTAATACTGGCTGTTTTTGTGCCTTTGCCTTAAAAAAAAAATTTGCTTATTTGTGAAAAAGTAAAAAGTTATTCCGCGCGCTTTTTCTTTACGCTGTATTATTTTTGTTTGAAAATGTCGTCAAGTAATGATGAATTTATTAATTCGAACCGCCAAAATTCTCAGAGGCAGTGAAAAAGGCTACTTTAAGCCTCTTGCCTGAAAAATCGAACGATAGATACTTACAAGCGTACCAAAACTTCATCTTATGGAAAACAAGCAAAGATGCCAATTCATTTTCACAGAAAGTGTGTTTTTAGCCTATTTCATGGAACTTTCTTAAAAATATAAGTCAAGCTCATTGTGGTGGCAACGTAATAATCTACTTAACAAATTGTTCAAATTTTTCCAAATGTTTTAACAAGTAAGTAATTACTACAAGTAAGTAAGTTCGTCCGAAAGTCCGAGTATTATTTGTTTCCTCGCAAATGTGTTATAAAACGTCGTATGACATACGTGCGCTTTGATAATTACAGCCTCTGCTTTCTTGTAGCCCTCGCCTACGGCTCGGGCTTGCAATAACGCCTCGGCTGTAATTTTCAACTTACCGCACTTATATCATAATGTACTATTATAACTTATCTTACCTTATTAATACTGAGAATAATTTTGCTTATCGACTTGGTTTCTGTTATTGTTGGCTATCTATATTTTATGTTCAGTTTGAAGAAAGCGTATATTTCTAATTGTCTTCAACAACCTCCGTATCTAAGGAACAGATAGTATCAAAAATAAGTAGGTAACAATCGGACAAAGTTTATTTTAGAATGGAAATGCAAAAAAAAAAAATGCAGTTATTGTTATCTTATAAATCGAGGAAACCCGTGGCTTAGTCAGCTCCGCACGTGTTGACCATGTCTTTCCTGTGGATTAGGCCGACTAAGCTGTCAGGATGGTATAGGTGCTGGGCAAGCCTATCCCATCTAAAATCCTGTCCCAGGCACTATAGCGTCCCGTAAGTAGGGGCATGAGTAATCACCAGTTGCCCCTGACGCTATATAAATCATCTACAATAGATGCAAAGGCCTGTTTACTTTACTTATAAATCGAGGGCATGACTCCTTTCACGACTTTTCCCCTCTCTCTCTTTCGTGGTTTCGGACTTGGCCATCACCGCCCTTCTCCAATAAATATTAGCATAAAAAAACACGCTTTAAAGAAAATCCAACTAAAAATTAGAAAATAAGATTTAATACATTTGGATTAAGAATAATGTAAATAAGAAATAAATGTATATTATTTGAAAAAAAAAACGTGGGTGCATAATGTCAATGAAATGTTTATAAAATTGACACTACCCCCCACGCGTTTTTTAATGAAATCTGGTCATTTACAGTGGGTCAAAATCGGAGTCGGTTACAAACATACTACATACAAATGAAGCTAATATAAAGCGTGTAAAAAAACACCCTGTATAAGTATTATATCTGGCAATAGTGTAAGCTCTGCTAAATTTGGGGTTAGATAGTGTTGCGTGGATTGTCCAAAAAACACAATATTTATTTACTAAATCATTACGAACTCATATCGCGTGCTAACGCTTGATTTGACCTTCAAAATTACGTCATGCGGCATCGTAAACAATTTTTTACTAGTAGGTAACTACTATAGTAAAAATTTTTCACTAGTCAATTTTTTACTAGTACCTAACTACTAGTAAAAAATTGTTTACGATGCCCGGAACTGAGATCTCGTGATGCGATCCAAATGCTCCAAAAGTTAAGTATAACATGGTAGATGGTAATCAGAAAAAATGTGCCACCATCACGCATTATTATATTTTATCTACTTTGACAAAGTATTTCTGTCCAGATTCACTGTTTGGCCTCTGCCTCTTGACTCTGAGGAAGGCGGGGCCACTACCACTAGACCACCAGTGCTCTCTATTATTTCACCTATGAAGGCTGTCAGTAAGATGAGTTATTATTCCAGAAACCTCCAACAACGGTGCGTATTTTCGACCGCAATGACTACTACAGTGTGCACGGCATTGACGCGACCACGGCTGCAAGGGAAGTCTTCAACTCTGTATCCAATATCAAGAGAATGGGACTCGAGCCCAACAAGCTAGAATACTTGGTGCTGTCGAAAGGAAACTTCGAGATTTTGATCAAAAAGTTACTTTTGGTAAGGACATATATAATTATTTTTTCAGGTTACATAGTATAAATGATCGAAGATTACTAGGACATTGAACACCTCCAATATCAAAAGAATGACACGCGAGCCCAGTAAGAAAATTCAAGATATTGTATTGTTTTATTAAAAAGATTAAAAATATATTGGTAAGAACTTGCTGAAAATTTAGACAAATCCCTGCAGATAATGACAATGAAAGAAAAGAAAAGAAAGAAAGAAAGAAAATATATTTATTGACCATAAATAAAGATACAAATAGGCATGTTTGACAAAATTTCACACGGTAAATTAGGTCCCTGGCTCAGTAGGTATTTGTCGCACCATGTAGGTCAGATGACGTCACTCTACCAGTGCAATCCTGGTATTCTGTCAAGGCCTAGAGCGGGTCACATCACGATGACGGTTTTTCGAAAAAAAATAACTATTATCAAAAATCCTAAAACGATAATGATGCAATTTGTGCATAATCTGCCCAGAGATAAATCAAATTAAATTAGTAAAGACTTTGATGAATCGTGTCTAGACATAGTCCTGTTTTGTTTTGTTCACACAAACCTCTACAAATTGGTAGTTAAATAATAAAAGTCCTGACTGTGCTATTATCATTATTTAGCCTCTGTTGAAAGAGCTTAAATTTGTTTCTGCTAGTTAGGAAAAAATATAAGTTTAAAGAACTTGAGAAACCGGCTTGATGGCCAAACTGCTAAACCGATTTTAATTGAATTTCTATAGGACCAATCGGCTCATAATTGACGATGCGAGTTATGACATAAAAAAATACAACCGAATTAACAACCACTTCCTTTTTATTATAAGTAAAATATAGGTGTATTTATTTAAAATTTTGTATGGTTTAAAATAAAGATTTATAATCGGATTTTTAGATTTCGTTGAATACTATATTTTAATTTATTTTCACGGAATCATCAATTATCATATCAGTGTTTCGCGAATTGTTTTCCTTATTCATAATTAGGTTTTACCCTTGAACTCACTGCGTACGTAACCTTAGCCTCGCTAGCTTTAGTTGGCGAGGCGAATGATATCAAAGAACATTGAACTATGTCGCTTGGAATTGAGGAGATAAAACAAAAATACACAGAATAAAACTGGTATTCAGCAAAGTAAAACATCTCCACAGTTATTATTTACTAGCTGCCTGTCCCGTCTTCGCACGTGTGGTGTGAATGTAGCTATCCAATGGTGAAATAATTTTTGAGATCGGACATACACACAAAAATATAAATGTTTCCTCTTTATAATATAAAGTATAGAGTATACTTAGATTTTGGGATAAAAGTAAACAGGCTTTTGCATCTATTGTAGATGATTATAATAGTCGTCAGGGGCAAGATATTTCAGATAATTAATAGATTCAGGCGTGACTTTGCGGAATTCCATTGTTAAACATAAATTAAGTTTTCTACTTAATTTATGTTTTTGATATTTCAGATAGTTCATCATCATATAGATTGCTTGAAGAATTCACAACAGCCTCTCCTACTCATTTTCAGGAAGAACGATTCTAGTCCTTGCCATCTACCGAATTCCCGCGATCTTAAAAATCGCCGTTCCATTGGTTTTGTCTTCCAGTTAAAGTACTAGCTTATATAGCAGCGGTGGCCAACCGGTCGATCGCGACTTTATGTCCAGTCGATCGTGGCAAGGCAAAAATTATAAATAAGTAAACGAGGTTGCGCAATTTACTCAGACTTCCATTCCAGAGTATTAAGTTTTAAGGAAACAATCTCACATGTGATATGAAAAGGAACTCCTAAGACTGTTGTGTACTGTGTACTAAACCCTAAACTATGCTGTTTCATTTAAGATTCCAAGAATTATGTGAGTGGTAGATTGCACAGAGTTTCGTTAGTAAACAGAAGATCTTATGTCTCATCAAGTTGGCCACCCCTGTTATATAGGGTATTTATAATGATTGTAAACACGACTTGGCACGTGACCCCATCTACATGCGTATCAAGAATCCGAGTTCTTATTAGATTAGTGGATAGGTACATAAATAATGAACTTCAATATACATACTAGCTCCTTGTAGTTACTTCCGCTATGCTGTCTGTCTATCTCTATATTTTTTATTTTTTTTAAGCTTTATAATTTTTATTTTTATCATCTTTACATATAGATTTTTTATTCTTTATTGTTTAACATTATACTGACTGGCCTCTTCTTTTGGCTCATAGGTTTACACAGTTCTAATATGTACACTGTTTATATTTCTGTAATACAGTTTATGGGCGAATTATTATTAAAACCCGCAATACAGAAATCAAAAAAAAAGGAAAAAAAAACTCGAACTTGTGATATTACGGTAGGTACAATCAAAAGCGAATAAAGACGCGTTACTGTTCTTCAAATCTCTTGAAAATAGGTGTTAAGAGTATATATAAGCATATGATTATTTACGATCGTCTTTTGACGGTAGGAACCAAGCCATAGTTTGTTGCCTGTTCTTCTAGGCTTGGTCGCGTGGAACTGGCACTTAGACTCGCCTAGCTTTAAGACGTCTCAAAGTGATCCTTGCTATACTACTAAATAAATTTATATTTGATTTGATGAAGCGAACGATGATAATGTATTTTTTTTTCAGGTTAGACGTTACAGAGTGGAAATATACGTATCAGAAGGCTTAGTGAAGAACAACGAATGGTCTCTCCAGTACAAGGGCTCGCCTGGTTGTCTATCGCAACTAGAAGAGGTGTTGGGTGAAAGCCTGGGAAGTTCTGATGACAACTCGCCTTGCCTCATGGCAGTCAATATAAAGACAGATCCTGTGAGCAAAGTACGTACTTTAAATAAATAAATATTGTGGACAGTCCACCACACAGCACTATCTAGCCCCAAATTAAGCAGAGCTTGAACTATGGGAACCAGATCGATTCCCATAGTTCCCATTGACCTATAGATTTTTTTGTAAATACATACTAAGACTTACTACTACCATCTACTACTACGACAACCTACTATGGTAATATTGTAAAAAAAAGTAAACAAGCCTTCAAATCTTAATAAAGATTTTCACACAATAATAGTTTCAGAAAAAAGTGGCTGTGACATACGGACGGACAGACAGACATAACGAATCTATAAGGGTTGCGTTTTTGCCATTTGACTACGGAACTCTAAAAATATAGGATGTGTGTGGGTAATCCAACGATTACGACGCCAGCCTATGTTATAAGATTGTGTTGTCACCGTGTGATTCAATTTCTGAATCACATCACATCTCTGTGATAATTGCAATTGCTAAAGTATGAAAATTAACATCTTTTATTTGAATGAATTCTGTGGAAATGAATGACTTTCTGAATCATTGAGGTTGACCAATAAGTACAAGGTTTTCCTTTAATTGTTTATATTCTCTAATTTGTTTACTAAACGTCTGAAAAAGGCTCAATTTTTTTTTCATTCCAATAAATTGCTCAATTTATTGAGTTCTTAATAATTTTTTTTTAGTGAAAATCGCAACATAGAAATATTCACAGAATATTTAGTAATATTCACTTTTTATACTTACTAGGGGAAGACCTAGGCGCATGTATCTCGATCAGATCGCAGACGTTTTAGAGAAAGGCCAGGGGGCTAATTCTCGGGCCAATCTCGATCATTTTGAAATTTTATTTTATTGCTTCTTTTCGAAGGGGGAATGGATAATTTCCTTGAGTAATTCATAAACGACCTCTTCGTAAAAGCCTCGACAGCTAGGATATACGGAAATAGTACAAAAAGTGCGGGGTTGTGAAAAAAAGCAATAAAATAAAATTTCAAAATGATCGAGATCGGCCCGAGAATTAGCCCCCAGGTTAGGAGTACCCTAAACCGACGAGCGTGTATGAAGAATGTTATGAGAGTGATTGAAGCGAAAGAGGTGTGTCAGGATCGTAGCAAGTGGAAATCCGTGATCTCTGCCTACCCCCATGGGAATAAGGCGTGATTTTTATGTATGTATGTATATCATGCTGATAATATTTATCTACCTACGACTTCCTTTTAATTTTGTTTTATTTCGTTTGATTTATTTTGTTGTTGTGTATTTATTATGTTATGGCTTAGGTAGTTATTAATATGAATGTTTTCACTGTATTTTTTTTTATGTGTTGCAAATAAATTCATTTTCATTTCATTTCATTTCAAGTAGGGTTTGTGTAATTACCAGTTGCCTCTGACGCTATATAAATCATTTACAATAGATGCAAAGACATGTTTACTTCACCTAAAAATAAAAAATAAAACAAAACAAGTATTTAAGGACACCGTGATTGTTTCCAGGGTCGTCTTCTTGGCTTAGCGTGTGTGACAGCGGGCGATTACCAGATGTCCGTAGCAGAGTTTACTGACGATGACTTGCTAACTGAGCTGGAGACCATCACCGTGCAAATGGCGCCTTCCGAATGTCTCATCCCTTCTACTGACCATGATGATGTAAGTACCTGTTTTTAACCGACTTTAAATTTACAAGGAGAAGGTTCTCAATTCTGTTGTATTTTTGCTTGTTTGTTATATGTATATAACATTACTTCGTAATATATGAGCCGATTTGAAAAAAACTTTTTTACTTAAAAGGTTACCAAAATTGGTTCCATAGAAATTTAATCAAAATAGGTTTAGCCGTTTGGCCATGAAGTCGGTTTCTCAAGTTTTTTTAAACTTATATTATTATACAACTTGCTGATAATAAATAAAATAAATATTGGGGACAATCCACACAACACTATCTAGCCCCAAACTAAACAGAGCTTGTACGATGGAAACCATCAGATAGCTGATATAATACTTATATACATTTACAATGATAATCAATATGTCACCCAGACTACTAGTATAGTATTATCTTACTGTGCCCAGACAGAGGTCAAACATCTATGTTCACCACACAAATATTTGTTCTCATTGGGGATCGAACCCACGGCCTACGGCGTAGAAGGAGGTTAATACCACGCCCTGTCAACATGCACAACGCTATGTAGTACATGTCCTTTGGTATCACTTATTTGTAATTTACAAATTATTTTTAGCTTGTGATTATTATTTTTAACCTTTTTTTTTCCAGTACAAAGCTCTAAACAAGATAATGGAACGAACGAATGTGAGAGTAACAAAACAGAAGAAGTCTGAGTTCTCCACAGAAGGTCTCATCCAGGATCTGAACCGACTGCTCAAGTTCAAAGAAAGTCAGCATCCTGATGCCAACGCTTTTGAGGAGACCAAGAGTGCTATAGCTATGAATAGCTTAGCAGCGGCTATCAAATATATCGCTCTGTTATCTGAAAGCACTAACTTTGGAAGGTATGAATAGATATAACAAACATTGCACTGCTTTTGGGCAGACGCCCATGATATGACTGGGCTATTGACTGGCCTCTCAGCTCAGTTGGTAGTAGCTCTGCCTTCTGCGCCGTAGGTCGTGGGTTCGATCTCTACCGTGAGCAAATATTTGTGTGGTGAACGCAGGTGTTTGTGCTCTGTCTGGTTGTTATATTGCATTCTAAATAAGTAAATATTTACAAAAAAAAAAAGTATTATATCAGCTATAACCAATCTGGAAGCCACCAATTTGATTCACCTTCCAAATTAAAAAAGGTTTCAAATCGGGCCACCGGCACCGACTTGAGAACCTCCTTTTTTATTTGAGTCTGTTAAAAATATTAATTCTTTCTTTAAGGTTCCGTCTCTCTACAATAAAGCCAGAATGCTTCTTACATCTGGACGCGGCGGCTCTCTCCGCTTTAAACGTGTTGCCCGAGCTGGGAGACACGAGTCACGCTCCTTCTAGAAGCCTCTTCGGGCTGCTGGATCGATGTCGCACGCAGCAAGGGAAACGGTAGGACCCAGTATCCCGAGTCTCAGTTTTGATACCATATTTCGTCTACCAAATGTTGTTTTCGTGTGAGCACGCGTGTACCGCTCCTCCTCTATGTGTGTGTGTCTCTCTTTTTGTATGGAAATTTGATGAAACAAAAACTCATTTCGATCGTTTCTACGTAACGTATTTTTGCCGTCTCATATTTTCTCCATACAATAGAGAGAGACAAATAGGCGAACCGAAGACTACATTTCGTTACGAAATGTGGTAGCCAAACTCCGACTTCGGGTACCTACAGTTCGTGTGAAATAGTAAATTATTAAAAAGTTAGTGAATTTTTAAGCACAACGCTTGTAGGCAATAAATATTGCAAACCGACTTTTCGGCTTTGTAACGCTATCTCTTTCTGACGTACACTACGCTCTATGAAGGCGATATTAGGCCCACCATCACCACAGCATTGTCTCTCGGGTCACGCACGTTAGTGTCGTGCCCTACGAATGATGACATCCACTTATTTCCAGTCTCTTAGCACAATGGTTGCGTCAACCCCTGCGCGATATAAACCTAATAAACGAGCGTCTAGACGTGGTCGAGCTGATGGTATCCAATTCACAACTAAGGCTGCAGCTACACGAGGAACATTTGCGACGGATTCCAGACTTGCAGGCGTTGGCGCGACGCTTGTCGAGGAAGAAGGCTAGTCTGCACGACTGCTATAGAATCTATCAGGTACCAGACTTATAACTTTGAAGCGTAGCGTATGCTGTCTTTGAGACTTTTGCTTTTGTATTATTGCATTGCATACGTCTGACTAAGTGAAGTGGCACCACACTGGAACTTCACTGCTATTATTTTTGATTTGTAAAAGGATCATATAAAAAAACGGTTGGAACCGAGCAGTAGTTTGTTGCCTGTTCTTCTAGGCTTGTTCGCGTGGAACTGGCGCCTAGACTCACCTAGCTTTATGACGTTTGAAAGTGATTCTTGGAATTGAAATGTATAACATTTTATGGAGTTTGAGTTAGAGTTTGAGCTTACTTCTTCTTCGTCTTCTTCCCACCCTTATCCCGCTTTACGTGGGGTGAGCACAACATGTGTTTCACCTGCATTCTCTTCTGTCAGCCTTCATCTTTGCATTCTCTTATCCATTTTATCTTTCACACAGTTCATCTATTTTTTACAAGCTTTTATTTCACTTTTACAATTTTTTTCTCGACACTCCACACATCCATCTCAACATTCGCATCTCCGCTGCATGCATTCTTCTTTCATCAGTCCCTTTGGTGGCCCAACACTCAGACTTTAATATAAATATTTATTTTCAGGCAATAAACCGCCTACCATCATTGCTGCAATGCTTAGCCGAGGCAGAAAACG
Source organism: Thera britannica (assembly GCA_939531255.2). Classification (NCBI taxonomy): domain Eukaryota; kingdom Metazoa; phylum Arthropoda; class Insecta; order Lepidoptera; family Geometridae; genus Thera; species Thera britannica. The sequence continues at coordinate 21,703,521 of OW618034.2, forward strand.
CAACCGTTCATTCGTCGCTCACTGAACCGATATCGGAACTGAACGACGATCTCAACAAATTCAAGGAGATGATTGAAGCGACCGTTGATATGGACTCAGTTAATAGAGGTGAATAGATATATTCGATTGGCCTCTCACCTCAGTTGGTAGTAGCTCTGCCTTTGCGCTGTAGGTCGTGGGTTCAATTCTCACCGAGAACTAATATTTGTGTGAACATACATAGATGTTTGTTCCCAAATTAAGCAAAGCTTGTACCATGGGAACCAGAAAGCTGATATAATGCTTATATACATTTTTTTTAAATACATACTTAGAATACAGTAATTTTATAACGTACATGGGCACAGCTAGTAATAGTAGATTGTTACACAAGGGCAGTAAGTGAGCTATTGCGAACTAGATTATTCTTGGCGCTATTGAATCAAGTTCACCCGAGATATTTAGGCGCCCGAGCGAGCGAAGGTCTAAATAGTTCAAGGGTGCAATAGCTACTTACAACCGTGGTAAGCATTCTAATTTACATCATTCATGCGAGGTAATATAACATTTAGATAGGGTATGACAAAATTTATTTTTTATTGGAGAAAAATATATAACCTATGTATTTATTGAAAGTTATAGAAAAATCTTCGCAGATGCACATTAATGCACAATCTGCCTATATCTATTATTTTTCACTATAACATTACTAATTCATGTATTACAGGTGATTATTTAGTAAAGCCTTCATTCGACGAGCAATTACAAGCGCTGCGTGAACAATTAGAAAAGTTGCAGTCCTCAGCTGAAAAAGAACTCAATAGAACCGCTAGAGATCTCAACTTAGACGCCGGGAAAACTATCAAACTTGAGAACAATCCGCAAAATGGATTTAACTTTAGGTAAGCACTTAAATACCTAGGTAAGCAAAGCACCGTAGGGTAATAAAGGTTCTCGAATGGCGACCACGAACTGGAAGATGAAACGTAGGGCGCCCACGCACCAAATGGACCGACGGCATTGTTATAAGATCGCGGGAAGTCGATGGATGGAAAGGGCTAAAAATCGTTCTTCCTGAAAATGTGTAGGGGAGGCCTATGTCCAGCAGTGAACTTCGTCAGGCTGATGATGATGATTATGAAGCACTTAAATGAGGCCAGAACTCAAAATATCGACAGCCGTTGTGGAATCAAAGTATCCCAAATAATAATAAATCAATAAATAAATATTTTGGACAATCCACACAGCACTGTTTTATTTGAATGAAGCAGGGCTTGTAATATGGGAACTAGATGGCTGATATAATACTAATATGCATGTTTGCTAACATAGTCAAGGACTTACCAGCTATCTGGTTCCCATAGTACAAGTTCTGCATAGTTTGGGGCTAGATAGTGTTGTGTGGATTGTCTATAATATTTATTTATAGTATTAGTGGTATCTTACAGGGTTACATTGAAAGAAGAGCCGGCCCTACGCGGTATGAAGAAGTACATAATAATAGATGCCGTGAAGGGCGGTGTACGATTCAAGACGAGCGCATTGGAAGACATCAGCGCGGACTATATACAGACTAAGGGCACTTACGAGAAGGAACAAGACAAGGTTGTGGCAGAAATTGTAGCTATTGCTGGTACGTAACAAAATAACTTGCAATATCACTGTTTAAATATTTTATTTTATTATTCTTGGAAAACAAACAACTACTTTAACTAGTAATTAGGTACATAGTGGTAGTTTAGAACAACTAAAGCTAAACAGTCTTCGCTAATAGAACACTTCTCCTTTTTGTGTCACTGATTCTTTCAAACCAAGAGTGTGGTGAAAGAATTTAAAGTGCGCCTCAAAGAGGCTCCTTTCGTGCACTTGACACATTATTTTCGAACTTTTTAGGTTCTACGATATGCTGGCTTCCTCACGATGTTTTCCTTCACCGTTCAAGAGCACTGGCACTACACTATATAAATTTATGGGTAGAAAAACTCATTGGTACACGACTGGATTTGAACCCACGACCTTAGGATCGGAAGGCGGGACCGCTACTACTAGGCCCCCAGTGCTCTCCCTCCACTAACATAGAACACTATGAGATAGATCCGGAAATTAGCCGATGTGCAATATTTACTGCCCACTACTATACAAGGATGTTAATATATTTCAGCCGGGTATTCGGAATGCCTGTTCTGCCTATCGCACATCCTAGCCCGTCTGGATATCCTGGTGTCGTTTGCGGTGGCAGCTAGCACCGCGCCCGCGCCTTATTGTCGCCCTGTTATTACTGAGAGCTTAGACAGGTAAGCTATCAAGCAACACTTATAAGGGATCGTCGTAATTGGCTAACTATCGTACGATCAAACGATGCGTTTTCGTCGCGCGACGAGGTGACAAATGGTTTAATAGGACTCATTGCTGACGACTGTTTTTCCTGACCACTACAATCTGTATTAGGATGAGCCCTCAGTCTGTGCCTTGTCATGTTGCTAGTTTTTTTGAACCAGTGTGATTAAAGGAATATAAGTGCGTTTCAAAGAGCCTCTTCTCTACTCATGGTTTCGAACTTTTTTTGTTTCAAAGACATCCCCATTTTTGCCGCGGAACAGCATTGCTGAGTTTCGGTTAAAAGAACGTGGATGCCGGTGAAATTAATAACACGTGAGGCTAAGCATCTGAACGCAGGGCAGTGCATCGTAGGGCACGTTACTGGCGTGCGAGACCTTCGGCAATGCTCTGTTATAGGTGATGGTTACCACTTAGCATCAGGTGGGTTTTAATGCAGTGTTTTTAGTCAGCATCCGTTTTTTTACAGATTCGAAGTCATTGATCTGAGGCATCCACTTTTAGAAGTCCAAGATGGAGTCTCCTACATTCCCAATGATGTTAAATTTGAACGAGGTAAACGATGCTGCTTATTATTTATTTTATTATTATAAACGATGCTGCAGAGTTTTCCTTAAAAATAAGTTATTCTGATAAAAAAACATATAAATGCGGATCGGAGGCCTTTGACTTTTATATGCAAGGTATACTTCACTGTAACGGGAGAAAATAATCGGGTTTGCAGACGTCAGTTACATAAATTGAAGATATTATATTTAAGTAGGAAACCAGGTGCATATTGAAAGTAAGTGCTTTGTAACTAACACCTGCCTTATAGAATGTTCCTCAGTGGCACAAAATAGATACGGCTACAGAAGGGAAAGCTTCTGGAAGAGAGGCCTCTGCCTTGCAGAAGGACACCATTGGTTTATAATAATAATGATAATAATCATTTATAACTAAACATTTGTAGTAGTTTATGCGTTGACTCCTCGTTCTAACTAATTAAGAACTTGTTTGTTTATGGTTTCAGGTGTGAGCCTAATGCACATAGTGACGGGTGCAAACATGGGCGGCAAGTCGACATGGATGCGGTCCGTTGGCGCATCGGCGCTGATGGCGCACGCAGGCGGCATGGTGCCGGCGCGGGCCTGCGCCATACCGCGCTTGCACGCGCTACACGCACGCATCGGCGCAGCAGACGCGGAGGGGAGGGGACAGAGCACCTTTATGCGGGAGATGCACGAGTGCGCCGCTATACTCACGGTATATAGACGCTATAGTCACGGTATATTGATGCTATACTCACGGTATATTGATGCTATACTCACGGTATGTAGACGCTATACTCACGGTATACGGACGCTATACTCACAGTATATGGACGCTATACTCACGGTATATAGCGCTATACTCACGGTATATTGATGCTATACTCACGGTTTAAAGACGCTATACTCTGTATACAAGGTGTATCTAAATATGTGTACTATGCGAAGGTGGGGGGTTTCAGACCACAATGGTGATCAGTTGTGGAGGGGAGATAATTAAAAATTCCTATTTTCAGTTTCCCATACAAAAATATTTAATTTCATAATGCCTAAATAAATTGACAACCCTATCCTTGTAACCCCTTGACCCCTTGACCTACTACCTCTGTAAGTCTACTACTACTACCTACTACCTCTGTAGCTGAGTTTAGGGTTGTCACTTTGTATAAAGTCAGCTGTTAATGTTGAAACTTCGTTGCAGTTTTTTTCAGAGATACCAATCGAAGTTCGAAAAGTCGTTGAACAAAAGTTGTTCCCCGGGGGGTGGAAATTCACCCCCCTTCAGGATAGTACACATATTTTGATACACGTTGTATAGACGGTATATAGATACTATATTCACAGTATATGGATGCTATACTCACGGTATATAGACTCTATACTCACGGTATATAGACTCTATACTCACGGTATATTGATGCTATGCTCACGGTATATAGACGCGGCCTTCAGGTTCGGCGGCGCTGGTAGCGATTATACTGTGCTTAGTTTAATGCAGATTTTGATGCAAATGTCATCAAGTAACCCAAATCTGAGTTGCGCTTACTGATTTTAGTTGTATCCAAATCTATTTTTGTATTGTATTGAGTTTATATCACAGCTCTACAAAACCTACTTTTAATAAGTCTCGCACCAAACCAAAACCATTATGACAATTCAGACTGGACTACCGATTACTTCACTGCTAACGAATTGTAATTTGTATACATTTGTTTATCAGACGGCTACTCCCGACTCGCTGGTGTTGGTGGACGAGCTAGGCAGAGGCACATCCACATACGAGGGCTGCGGTATCGCTTGGGCTATAGCCGAGTAAGTAAATCATTATTTTTTAAAGTAATCTACAACAACGCGGGACTCTTCTACCTAGTAGCTAGCCAATTTTTGTATCTTTTCATTGCATTACATTGTGTTCCGGGCCCTGCCTTTCTATACCTACCTGGGTATACCCTATTTGTATTTTCGTTTTTTTTTGTGTTTGTGTTTATTCAATAAACTTTGATGTTTCATTTCAACTTAAATTGTTTCCACTGATGCTGTTACACAATAGTTTACTCTATGAAATTCGGTCAATATCAAATTATTGTTTGTCATAAGAATAGATTGGCATATTAGTAGATTATGATGACATTATATTTACCGTTCATTTTAACATAATTTTCTTAGTGATTTTTATCATTATAATAACACCAAGAAGTAATAGTCGTGATCTATTGTATAGTTTATTTGCAATCTTATGTAGGTACTCTCCAGGAATCGAATTTTTTTTTGTATATTCAACACAAAAATCAAAAAGTGACCAAGTGCGAGTCGGACTCGCCCATGAAGGGTTCTGAAATAAAATTATGAGTTTCCGTTTCAAGTATGGGGACCCCCCACTACTCTACTTTTGTGTAAAAATTTTAATGTGGTTCACAGAATACATCTACTCGCCAAGTTTCATCAGTCTAGCTCTTATAGTTTCGGAGAAAAATGGCTGTGACATACAGACGGACAGACAGACAGACATGACGAATCTTTAGGGGTTCTGTTTTTGCCATTTGGCTACGGAACCCTAAAAAAGCACTTGATTGACTTCATGAGACTTGAACTCTATTTTTCCCTACTTCATCGTTCGATATAGTTTTAATAAAATCGATGTATTTTCTTCTTTAAATTATGCATGTATTTTTCAGAGAGCTGGCAACAAAAGCGCAATGCTTCTGTCTATTCGCGACCCATTACCACGAGCTAACGCGCCTGGAGAGTCTACACCCGCAGATAGTAAACTCCCACGCCGAGGCCTCCGTCGTCGACAACCAGCTATTACTGCTGCATAAGATCAGACCGGGGGCCGCTACGCAGTCTTTGGGGCTCCACGTTGCTAAACTTGCTGACCTACCCGCCTCTATTCTTGAGGTAAAAAGTAGAAAATAATAAATAATATAATCCACACAACACTATCTAACCCCAAATTAAGAGCTTGTACTAAAGAAACCAGATGGCTGATATAATACTTAAAAACATATTTTTTTTGATGGCGCCCAGACAGAACAAACATCTGTGGTCACCACACAATTTTTTTGTTCTCGGTGGGGATTGAACCCACGACCTACGGCAGAGCTTTTACCAACTGAGCTGAGAGGCCACAAAAAAAATTGTTTAAATAGAAAATGTGGTGGGGTGGTACGGGCATGTCATGAAGAAGGGATGAAAGTTATGTGACTAGAAAACAAGAGTGATGAGTATGAATGTAGATGGATATGTTGGGTACAACACTATCTAGCCCCAAACTTAGCAGAGCTTGTACGATGGGAACCAGATGGCTGATATAAAAATTGAATTCATTTTTTTTTAATACATACTTATTATATACAGTATAACACACAGACAGAGAACAAATATCTATTTCACCACACAAATGTTTGTTCTCGGTGAGGATCAAACCCACGACCTACAGCGCAGAAGGCAGAGCTACTACCAACTGAGCTGAGAGGCTAGTCGTATACAGAAATAAATGAATAAGAAAAAAAAAATGAATACCGAAACAAAACTATTTTAATAAAATATCGTGATTATTTAATTCTTCAGATCCATTCATATATTTTCAATCCCTGGATGCGCTGCATTTTATAGTCATAAGCTTACTTTATTTTAAGTACTTACCTAACTCTTACAATTTTTTTTTCAGTATGCCGAGGCAAAACAAGCGGAACTTGAAACCAATCTGTTTGAAGTGGAAACCTCCTTGAAATCCCAAGAAACGGCGGAAGGCCAACAGTTGATATTGAATTTCTTGCGACAGTGTAAACAAATACAAGAATGTGCTGCGTCCAACGAAAAAATGATGAATGAAATAAATGAACTCAAAATGGAACTAAAACTGAAAAATAACAAATACGTAGAATCACTCATGGCCTAATTTACCTACCTAATGTATTGTTTTAATTAAACTCTTATTTTGACATAAACTGCTTTTGATTTTGATAGCGCGATGGCGATGGTGATCAGCGAAACGCTGTCAAATATCGCTGTCATATTTGACAGCGTTCCACTGATCGCCATTAACAGCGTTCTAGATGTGCGCAGGCCTTTTCTTTTTAGTTTATCGTTATTATATTTTCAGCCGCATTTTAGTGGGATTTTCTTCTATACATTTCCATGTTCTTCAGAAGTCCTTACGACTTTAGGAAAGGTAAGATATTCAAATTCAAATAGTTCTTTATTCAATGGTATCCCGAAGATCATTTTGTATGATAAGTTCACTGGGATAATATACACTCATCAACATTGTCTAGATCTAGAACATCTATTCTACATCTATTCAACATTATGTTGATTTTGGAAAACTAGGCATGGCAAGAATCTTTATTTTGTGTTGTTTGTTAAAAATAGTAAAAAAAAACAGTTTTTTTTAGAAAATTCATTAATAAAAATTAAAGTAGTAACAAAATCTCGAAAAATCAGGAAAACTGTTCGAAATGGATTATAGACAATGTTGATGTGTGTATGCAGCGATGTAGAAACCTAAGAAAATCTCCATAAGTATCCAGGTATGTAGGTTGGTGAGCTCCAATGAGCGTATTTAGTATTTGCTATAACTTAATTTCAGGGGCATGGTATTCTCGTTTCTCAATTCGAGTTCTACAGATGCAGCGGGGATTTTCCTATAGCTGTGTAACTTCCAAGCAAGCTTCTGCTTACCTATATTAAACATTCCTATTCCTTTCAACCAAAATCCCGTCCCAGACACTATAGCGTCATGCAAGTAGGGCTTGAGTAATCGCCAGTTGCCCCTGACACTATATAATATAAATCATCTACAATAGATGCAAAGACCTGCCGGTCTACTCTTGAACGCGATTCCAATCCCAATCTTAAGTTGACGGAATTTTGACAGAAATCCTATGGGTTTTCTGTCAGAATTCCGTCAAAACTCAAAATTGAGATCAGAATCACGTTCACGAGTAGACCGGCTGTACCCGAAGTCTGAGTAGGTATTGCTACATTTCGTCTAGTCTACCACATCTTATACCTTTAAACGAGAAAATCTTGTATATATATATATATATTTAGGATCTCGGAAACAGCACCAACAATTTTCACGAAATTTACTATACAGGGGTTTTCGGGGGCGATAAATCGATCTAGCTAGGATTCATTTTTAGAAAATGACGAGAAGTTGGTGTTTTGCAATAATCAAACATAAACTCAATATACGAATGTTCCTGCCATCTATTGGCGATTGTGAGCAACTAACTGCAAGCTAAAAGGCGTTGTTAATTAAAAATAAGCCAATAAAGATACGACTCTTCCTGAAATCTATTGGCAAATAATAATACTATTTTTTTTTAAACCCGAGCGAAGCTCGGTCATACCGGCTCGTGTTGTTTATGCGTGAGCACGTGTCTCTCTTTTGTTTGATGAGACAACAATTCGTTTGTCGTTTATCGTTTCTACGTACCTAACGTATTTTTGCTTTCATCTCTTTTTTTCCATACAATATAGAGATACAAATAGGCAAAAGAAAACATTTCGTAGACGAAATGTTGTAGTGAAGTGAAACTTGCCCTTCTGTTTACTTTTTTCTCCTTTCAACTGCTGTTCATAACGCTCCTTGTTTCATAGCATATCTGCGACCCTATCTCATTTTTTAGGGTATTATTGGTTGAACTTGTTTGAACTATATTTCTGGAGAAAACAATAAAACATAGGTTTATAAACATTCTTTTTATTAACATGAAATGTGAAGTTATTCAGTTTGAGGTAAAACAAATACATAATTATAACCATGGTTCTATACGAATTATCATGCAAATTATTTTAAATGATCACTTTTCCCTTGTTATCCTCTCTGTGCAAAATTCAATTAGTATGTCCTAAACTATTAGATAATTTTTCGATAATAATTATACATAATTATACATAATTATAATCACAATTTATATTATGAACAAAAGCTAAAATGTGTATATTATTCGTGGTGTGTTGCGAGTGCTCGTTCTACATTATAGATATCTAAACATTCTGCAGCGTATCAGTTTAAAATAACGGACGCAGACGTTTAAAATAAAAACAATCTCGCCGAAGCATGCCGTTAAAATTCTGATACAAGCTGCAAAAATCGCATCATCAATACACGATTATACAATTCTAGTTTCTTTGTATGCTAACGTCAAAACTAAAATGTACCTTATTTAAAGGAACAAAGATACATCACGTCATAAATACTACGTTCCCCCTAGTGCCAAATCGTGGATTTACATACCTAAGCAATATTTTGTAATTCAGTTTGAAACTCAACTAAAATAGTTACCTTCTCTGCCTTTACTGAAGTCTATGTAAAACTACCAATTTACAGTGTTTCAAATTGTTTGTAAAATAAGCCAATGCAATAGGCAAAGCGTGTGGTGGGAGAAGTTCATAAATAACATTAGTCTTAGGGGTTTTGCTGCTTTTTGTAATAGAAAAATAATTCTTGCAACAATATTTTATCTCTATTCGGGAGGGGTACTTGTTACCACGTACTTTGCCTATGGCATAGATTAAATAATTCCTAGTGTTTATCCATAAATATTTACATCTTCTTTTTTGTTGGTGGGACAAAATGAGAAGTTAGATTATTTACATTAAATTATTTACATGTCATTACAGTTCAAACCATAAATAATTTAAAATCATTTCAACATCAGTCTAGATTATAATCAAGTTAGTATCTCCCGTCGGCCTAGGCCGGGCGGGAGTTAATAGGGATGCCCCACCGCTCAATCAATAAATTTATCATTATAGTTACATCACAGCATAAGCGGACATCGAACGGAGCGTGGTTCCAGCACGCACGCGGGGCGGTCGCACAAGTGACTAGCATCGAGCCGCGCCCACAGGCTCGCTCACGAGAAATACAGGCGCACTGCGTTTTGGAACGTCCTGCGGCACATGGGGCACTTGTCCGTGGAGAGCGCGCACTTGGCGCACGCGACCACGTGCCCGCATGGCACGAAGCACACGTTGCGCTCCTCCACGAAGCATATCCGGCACAGCTTCGAGTCCTCCACTTGCGCGTCATCGTCCTCGCGCGCGCCGGTCGAGACCGTGGCGGCGGCGGGGGAGGCGGGCGAGGCGGCGGCGGGGGAAGCGGGGGCGGCGGGCGAGGCGACGGCCGCGGCCGGCGGCGGCGACGACGACGTCTCGCACGACTCGGATATAACACGCTGCACGTAATCGCGTCCCTTCACCAGCTGCACGTACGCGCACCGGTCGAACCAGCGCGCGTGCTGTTCCCAAGGCACGTCATCCTCCTCCCAGTCCTTGAGGCCGCCGTCGCAGTAGAAGCACTTGGTCTTGTCGCCCTGGCCGGTGTAGAAGAAGCCCGCCTCGGCGAGCTCCTCGGGCTTCTGTCGCATGGAGCGCGGCCAGTTGTCCTTGAAGGTTTTGAGACGCGACGCTTCGGAGGAGTAGCGCGCGTGGACGGGCCCGGGCATGCGCGCGGGCGCGGCGGGCGGCGGCGCGTGCACTCCGCACTCGTCGCGCCCCCCCGTGCTTCCCGCCGGGCTGCCGTCCACGGGCACGTTCCCCGCGCTGGCCAGCTTGCGCAGGTAGGGGCACTGCGGCGCCCAGCGCTGGTGGTCGACGGCAGGGTCGTCGCCCTCCTCCCACCGCATTATCTCCACCTTGCAGAAGGCGCACCGCACCTCGTCCCCGCGGCCGAGGTAGTAGAACCCGTTCCTGGCGAGCAGGTAGGGGTTCAGGAATGAGATGGGCCACTTGTCGAAGGACTTGATTCTTTCGTCCTCGCGGCGCATGTCGGGCATGTCGGGCAGGAAGCCGAAGGAGTCGCGATTGTCGGTCTTGTCGGAGGAAGTGGGAGAGGGCGTGGAGGTGGGAGATATGCTGGCCGCTTCGCATCCCACCGCCGGCATCAGCAGCGACTCCACGAGCGGTCGTATTCTTGCCTCGCGCGGCGCATTCTTGAATAAAGAAGCGACTTGAGCTCCATTAGGTACAACTGGAATAGAAGGAGAACAAGTGTTATTTTTTGATTCTATACATTGTTCATAAATGATCCGGAAAGAGAGAGCATTTAAAGCTCTTATCGAATAAAATAAACATCGATTCACGTATTTTGTATTTTATACAATTTACAATCTACTGATAAAGAGTTCGAAAAACCTAATCAATCCCATTTTCTCGGAAGTTACGAGCAAATGACTACTACTTCGCCAAAGTACAGTCGATAACAAAGTTGAGTGTTGTTTATTGTTAATGTTGCCAGATAGTTTCAATTGTAATTTTTTTTGTGTTTATTTTCCAGTGTTGCCAGTTTTATGGTAAATTTTACAATAAAATGTACATAGAACCAGCTCGTATCGGCGTGCGAGTGTGGGTTCATAAACAGTTTCACATAACAACAAGTTCGCGGCTGGGCCGGCTGCCTCTTCGACATTCCATTCCCAGCCTCTCCCTCCCGCGAGCCCGGCGGCTCTCCGCGGCTGGGACTCAGTGCGCATGCTACAATCAATTTTTACATTACGCGACTATGCAGGATTTATAGCGACGTCATTGCCGAGAAGTAAGTCAGAAGTTTTTCTCTTCTCATCTTCAAAAACATTCTTGGAAGGTTTTTAAGAAATCAGCTGAAAGCCATGTATATGTTAGAAATGTAAATGAAGGTACATAAGTATCATGAAAATTCTAATAAGATGAATTCTTTTGGTCATCATCAGCATCGTATAAAATCCCCTGATTTTATAGCACAGTTATAAGTGGTGACATAACGCTTTCACAATCATCAACATTTAACTTTAAGAACTTACAAAAAGCTTCATATTGTCTTTTTATTAGTACCTACCTATATACCTAGGTATATGCTTTTTTTAGAGCGATAGCGAACACTTAAGCCCACTACACGAATAGGTGTGCTCAACAAAACATTTGCCAAACGCTAGGCCTACGTACCCAATCAACAATGGCTACTGTTGTTATACAGCTACGGATCGATAATTACCTTTTCTCAGTGCACGGTCTACTAACAGCGACATTTTTTTTATAGAGCACACGCGTTAACTTTACGTAACACTACTATCACACATGGCATCAGAACACTGTATTTCTAAGCTTATTTTACGTTTTCACTTTTTCAGAATTCGTAATGGCGCTCAATAGAATACGGGCCCGTTGGCTACTCGGTTGTTGTCTGACGTCGAAATAGCTCTGGAATAATTGCCCCATTGCGCATGCGTGCGTATTTGGAGAGGGGTCGAATTTGCCGGTTGGGGTGTAGTATACGACACAGCTGTGCTAGTCAGCATTTTGTATTATTCTTTGGAGTCTCCTAAATGCCCGAACCTCTCCTTGAAGAGATGTTTACAAAAAACCTACCCATTGCTCTTAACTTAGAACATTGCACCCAAGCTGAAAGACACATTTAGCTCATTGTTCTCCACGAGTACTTTGTCACTCGTGTTGACAGATGATAAATAAAGTATGGAGTAGACCACCGCGTAAGATTAAGTATAAATATGCTCTAACTAAAGTATAGCGTAGGTTAAGTGAGCGAGGAGAGGAGGGAGCAAGAAGGGTCGACGCGGGAGAGATGTAAGTACCTAGTTCTCAATCAGGCGAGCGTCTGGTGCGGCGTTGCCATGCCGCCGTTCACAGCCGACCGGATTTCATTCATATTTGAGTCGCGACGTTGCCGTCTTCAGCGGAAACCGCGACCACACAACGTAAAAACAGCCTTTGGAATGTGGCAGTAGTTTACTGTTGGGCGGCTGGGCTATGTACTTATCAAACAAAAAGTAGACAAGAGTCGTTTGGAATGCAGACACTGCTTATCTTTTTAAGTTGTATCTACCCAAATAGTTAAGAGTAAGTATCGTACATATAGGTATGATAGATCTTAATTTGTTTAGGAGAGAGTAAACATTTTGACCAAATAGACGTGGAACCTAATGTTCAATTTCTAGGTTGTTTCTACATAGAAACTGGTACGGTACCCAGAGAACAATCATTAGCCAGTAACATGAAAAATAGTACTAGCCGGCAGCAAAATGCTTCAACGAAAGCAAAAAAGCCTGCAAGAAATAAGACAATGACGACTGAGTCCAAGGTTCATTGCGTTATTCGCAAAGAGCAAATGAAATTCAGCATTGTGCCTCTAAGAGAGCGGCGAGAGGCGGCGCCCCGAGTACCAAGCAGGCGTGGGGAAGGGGACGGGGCCGTGTTCTCATGCCTATGGGTGGTCGGCGCTCGGCTTTCGAATTCCAATGCCTCGCCTGCAGCGCCTACGCGCCTACGCTACACTACCATCTACTTAGCTACATTCACGTCGAGACAACATCGACATCAAGAAAACATCCCCATCTGAATCATATTAAACATCTTTCATATTGAAGACATTAGACATTTTTATGAATGAGTTTTATGCTTCACCGTAGCGTAAGCAAACTATGGCTTCCCTCATTCATAAAGCTTGAAAAAATAAACTGTAAGCGATAACAGCCGGAAACGATGTCGGGAAGTGTACGTCCGCCAGATGGTGAAATGCATGGGTTAAATAAAAATAAAACTCATTAACATTTACTTTACTTTAATATTTTAATAACTACCCTACTAAAAGAAAATTGGGAGATCTAAGTCGTAGACGTTGGCAAAACCCAGGACTGATAGAGCACGCTATATTATCTAACTATACTTATTCGTAATCTATTTAAAAAACCTAATATTATATTTTGGGCTATGATATTCAGGCAAAGTTTCAAAAATACTTTATGAAATATAATGTTTGTTTGTTTATTCTGCGAATTAATACCACTTCTGATGCTGACTGTACCTATGACAAAGGCGGGGAAGAACCGAACGTTTGTTTTATATAATTCTAGATATAGGTTTGCGATGTATCGCAAACCTATATCTAGAAGTAGTTTACTACTATCAACAACTTAACTATACTTCTAGAAGGTACTTGACTTTGCATTGAGTGCAATCCTTTTTTTCCTCGTTTTTGTTTTGTTTGGTTTAGTGTTATGTTTACTATGTGATGTAGTAGAGTGATGACTGCTACATCTTAGATTTTTTGTGTCAGCTCTCAGGTTTACATCTCTCTCTCTCTGTCTGTGTGTCTCTCTCTCTCCCTCGTATGGATGGAGTTTGACAGAGGATTGACCGTCAGAATGCCGCGCGTGCAGCCAACACTGGCTTTTTTTTTTTTTTTTACAATTTATAGGTTTGCGTTTGACCGCTATCGCACCTGCTGTTAAGGGATGATGCGGTCGACGATGTAGCACGCTTACCTAGAAGATACCTATTCACTCTTGTCTTGAAGACATGAGGCTATGGGTGGCATGGTTTTTTTATAGATATTTTTGAAGTGGTTAGCCTTGTAGGTAACTGTCTCATATTAAAATCTGTAGGTACCCCTTCTGTGGTGTGTGTCCTGTCCAGCCCACTATGTGCCACTGAATAAAATATATTTTTAGCGTTCCTGTAATTTTCTTTCTGCATCCTATTGAGAGGGAGAATCCACTCTGTGCTGTTGTTTAATTTTTTTTGCAAAGCCTTTTTATTAGAACTGTACAAAAAAAAAATTACAACGGAACCTACTGTGTGTAGTGACACACTAGGTTCCGCTGTTATATTTTTTTCTCTGTATGCTTTTAGTGGTTGAGTGTCTATCCACTAGGTGTCGCTGTTGTTTATTTTGTATGATTTTTTTATATCTGTTTACTGTTTCGTGTACCGCTGTTAAAATATTTTTTCAGTATGCTTTTTGTGGATTAGTGACTATACATACATCTTTGAAGGCTTTTGTAATCATGAGTTATGAACCTAATTTAATGAAATCTTTATCCATTTGATTGTACTTTAGACACATTGTGAGTTGCCCAGTTTCTCAACAGATGGCGTTAGCACTTGCAAGTTAGCAATGGCTGTTAAAATTTTAATGCCACATCGCTGAACCATTGCCAGCATCACCACTCATTATAGAAAATAAACATTTATATTAGGTGGCTATGTTATAACTACTAGATTTAAAAGTTTGTTCGTAAAAAAACTAGATTGGTAATGGACACAAAAAACCTTGCACAAAAAACTTACTCAATGCCATATTTAAGCAGTCTGTTGAAACAGCGTTGGGGCCTTTTTGGGTGATTGGCAAGGCCACAGATACTATTTGGTAACAATAAAAACTAAACAATCCCAAGGATTAGGCTAGAACTAAAGGTTTGAACACTTGTACTATAAAGAAGATATTGGTTGAAATAATTATTTATCAGAATATATAAAGGAAAGATAAGGTACTTATTGTAATCAACATCAATCTACCTACTTAGCTATGACGTCAATATCATTTTTACAATGTAAACCTACTTACTTTCCCACAAGATATAGGTACAGATATTTAAGTACATACCTATTCTTGGACGTCCAGTTATTGTACAGCATGTTATTGTACACCCAGTTCAGTTGTCCAAAAACAAAACTTTTTTGTTTTTTGGATTCATTTTACACCTGCCGTACAATAACTGGCTGCGAATTAACTTGGTTCACAAAATTGTCACGTGATGTTATTGCACAGCATGTTAATTGGATGCCATTAGGGCCCGTACACACTGAAGCAATTCATTTATTTTTTATTTTTCGTAGGCAATGGATATTGCTCATAAAGAGAAAAGCCCCTTTGGGGTAAATGTAAAAAAAAACATATTCTGCGGCGGCCGCTGCCGCGGCACGCTCGCTTTGCTCGCTCGCCTTGTGCGTTATTTATATGTTCTAACATAACCTAACCGATCCAAGTCGGATACGCCCTATAAAGTCTCAAGGACAAGTACAAGTATCCGCTGCCAGAACAAAACAGCAAAAATCTATTATTGAATTGCAACAGTGTGCACGAGGCTTAACTGGCATCGTAATAACGGGGCGTACAATAACAACACATGACGACATTGTACAGCATGTTATTTCACGACCTTTTATTGTACGCCAAGTTAATCCAAACCCTGGCATCGTAATAACGGTGTGTACATTATCCTGCTGTGCATTAACGGGTCGTACATTATTGCCTCCCAACATACCAGCTCATAGTGATAAAATTTGTTGATTACTAAACAAATCAAGGTGTTTTTGTGATTAAAATAAGGCACTAATATTTACCTACATGAAATTTTATATATTCAGGTTTGTACCATACCATAGTAGAATCTGCTGATTGATACTAATATTTAATTTTCGAAGACTGTCCATTACCTTCTACAGGTTGCTTGGATGTAAATAAATAAAATAATAATAAGTTAAACATATACTTAGAAAATAAAGTAAACAACTAGGTATCAAAGGACCTAAACCTCCCTATTATTTAGGATCTACCAGCGATGAAGCACTGTAGATTTTTCACTACCTACCTACTACTGTAAATAAAAAAGGAATTGAACGATGCTAAAAGTAACCTAAAAGCTCAGAAATATTCTTGAAAAATCTAGGTGAATGGAATTATGCTTTAGTTCTAAGGCATATAAATCTATCAATTTTGATTTCTATTAAATATTCGGTATAGGAGGTATTAAAAATAGCTAGGTGAAGTCGTCGTCGTCCGCTCTCTGCTCTAATTGCAAAACATATGGATGGATGAGGAAAAACCTATGGTTGGTTGAGGAAAAGTATGATCAAAAATGTCATTACCTGGTCTAAAATCCATTTTAGTGATTCACTATGATATCCAGTGCGAAATATTGGGAATGCACTGTAATGCACATCCAAATACACTATGCTCCTCAGTCCTCACTTGTCAATTCCGAAAACTCAGAACGTAGCAAACAACCCACCGTCATGAGCGCGATTCTCGCAACTAAATTACGTACGATACGTTCGACGACGAACGAACGAAAGCAAAGAACGAACGAGTAGTGGGAAGGCTGGCGCAAACATAATAGATAAAGCAGGACGAGCGATTGACGCTTAGAGCGTGTGCGAGCGAGAGACTACCAAATTAGATTAGTAATAGGAAATACGTCATACTTATTGTTAGTAAAATAAAAATAATTAGGTAATGTAATGAGTACAAGCTATATTTTTGTTATTTTTTTTTAGATACCCCATCATCCATTAAATTAATTACCTAGGACTTAGAAGTTTTGGAATACCACGGATGACAAAATTGAGGATTAGGTACCCCCTACCCGATGGACCGACGACATTGTTATGGTCGTGGGAGGTCGGTGAATAGAGAGGGCTAAGAATCGTTCTTCCTGAAAATGTATAGGCCTAGTGTTATACTTAGGCCTAAGAAGTGTATACTTACTGCTGGACATAGCCTTAATGTCATAGCAGGTAGGTATTGGTTGTAAAGACAGTTTTCCAGTGAAAAGCGTCAAAAATCTATGTTAGAGGCTCGACTCAGACTCAAACCTTGATTCTGCATGCGGGCCTAAGTCTGTTAAAATACTTAATTAAATAAGAACGCTAATAACCTTGTGTTTCTGAATTCTCTGTTGACGAAGATGTGCTTGGAACTCCAATATTTTCCTCCGACGTTTGTATATTTTCCATCCCAACTCCGCCCAGTCAAAATGGCAATTTAAACACTTAAAAAATACTTATTGATTCATTTTCTATTTTATTATTTAGGTAGGTAAGTACCCAAGTACTTATAAGTACCTACTTAGAAAATATAATCAAAAAATAGATTTCCAAAAAATAAAACTATCCGTTTTGATGGACATCACTTTAAAATTGGCACGTGTCACTCAGTTTTTTTTATTTGTCATTTATGATAGCTAAGGTACTTTAAGCGAGCAACACTGCAGTTGTCGCTTCAATGAAGGCTGACTGAGCTAGGTTGAGATAGGTAGGTGGATAAAACGATAAACATCGTTACGTAAACAAAACGTAGGTATAATGTACCTACCTAATCATAGTAGGAGGTCCACCTACGCAGGAGACTAGGAGTACTAGTAGATGGTCTTCATCAGTCAGTTCAAATATGTACACAAGGATACGCATCAGACTATACACTGCTAGCTCTTATGTCCTTGCAGTAAGCGTCATTTTTCTTTGTTTTTAGGTAACTTGAGCTGTATCCCACTGTACCTATCTAATCAATAGTATCGCAAGGATCACTTTCAAGCACCGTTTGGTAACGGGTTCGAATCCAGTAGTACACCAATGGATTTTTCTGCTCTAAAAATGTATGAGTGCTATGCCAGCGCTCTCAAACGGTGAAGGAAAACATCGTCAGACGTAAAACATTTTACCCACCTAGGTGTAGGTGCCTACTGTATGGAAAACTGCGTGTAACGTTTGTGTTGAAATTATCCGGTATACTTTTCTTCAAAATAAATGACAGTTTACAAAAACCTACCTACCTACCTACCTACCTACCTACACAAAAAGGACAGATGGTTTCGACATTTCGCTGCAGAAGGCAGTGAAAAAAGCCTCTGATGAGTTGGCAGGTGTGTCAGCAGCTTGCGCGGGCGTCAGCTGGCGCTCCACGTGCCCTGCAGCTGTGTTCCTTCCCCACCCAATTTCATCCCCGTAAATGCACATTGTTATAATAATTGTATTCAAGCCAAATTTCATAGCTCTGATTTGAACTTGCTTAAGGCGCGCGGCGGTACGACGCGGTAAGGGGTGTTCTGGCTCAGCCGAATACACTAGTATACAGGGCCTTAGATTGTTGCCTATTCTTCTAGGCTTAGTCGCGTGGAACTGGCACCTAGACTAGACTCACCTAGCTGTATGACGTTTCAAAATGATTGTTGTGATACAACTGAACAAAGATTTTTGACTAGCTTTGACTGATTGAACCGAAACGTACATAGAAGATGCCAAATAGAGCAACGGCAAGTGATGTGGTTCTTAAAATAACGGAAACGTGAAATCAAGGAACGTGAATTTTCATGTTTTTGGTCTGAAAATATTTACTTATTGCATTTTTTTTAAATGTAAATATAGAGAAACGAGCTTACGGCCCACCTGATGGTAAGTGGTCACCGTCGCCCATAGACATCAACAACACCAAGGGTGCGTTTGCCTACCCTGAAAACCCTTTGAAAAAACCCTTGACAGTGATGTATGTCAACACTGTCGTCAAGAAGGAATAAGCACTAGAATGCAGCCAACTGTACCTAGGTCGTTATCTACACTACAACCCGTAGGTGATTAGATAAGGTAGAGCGGCGCTGAAATGATAGGCTGATATCTTCATAACTTTTGGCGACATGGCACCTAGCCACAGAATACAGAATATGTTTATAAAATACTATAAAGCTTCTGTCTATACAATACCTTGGTACCTACTAGGGCATGCAGTATCGGAACCATTCTCAGAACCGGGAATTTTGGCCCGATACTGAACTCGGAACCGGGAATTCCCGGGAATTTCGATACTTTCGATACTGACTTAATTTTTTTAATAAAACTGACCGTATAGATATACAATGAAAGAAAAACTACTGAAAAAAACACTTTGTATTATTAAGATATATTTTTTTATTCAGAACCGTAAATTAACCCACACACAACCACAAAATACACAAAATATTGTCATTTATTTCGCGTATTTCTTCATTAATATTATACTAAAAACGACCTAGGCCTAGGAGAGTTGCTAGTTCCAGGTTCTGTTTCATTTTCAGGACTTAAATTGAGCAAATGAACGCTTTTCAAATGTTTTCGGATGCCTGTAGTAGTTCCTCCGGCACTTTTAAATACCTTTTTACATATTTTACACTTTGCTTCGTCTTTGCCTCGCAGAAAGTGATACCAAACTGATGTCTTATCACTGGATTTATCTACTTGTGAAATATTCAAAACTCATCGTGTTACATTTGCTCCTGCCAAAAGAAAAACCTTATTAAAAACGGTAGTAAAAAGCTGACTATATTTGAACAAGGCTGAAATCACGGCAATAGCCGTTTGTAACATAAACATCCAATAAATCATGATAATAAAACTAACCTAATTTGTTTTAATCATTTGAACTAAAACTAAAGATATAGCGAAATATCAGCAAGGCGTAAGTTGAATGTTAAAGCATTTCCATCTTTCGTAAAGAAAGCCGTTCATGTTATTTTCGTTCTTTTTCTAACAGATTTTGTCTTATACAAGGTGTATCTAAATATGTGTACTATGCGAAGGTGGGGGGTTTCAGACCACAATGGTGATCAGTTGTGGGGGGGAGATAATTAAATATTCCTATTTTCAGTTTCCCATACAAAAATATTTAATTTCATAATGCCTAATTAAATTGACAACCCTATCCTTGTAACCCCTTGACCCCTTGACCTACTACCTCTGTAGGTCTACTACTACTACCTACTATCTCTGTAGCTGAGTTTAGGGTTGTCACTTTGTATAAAGTCAGCTGTTCATGTTGAAACTTCGTTGCAGTTTTTTTCAGAGATACCAATCTAAGTTCGAAAAGTCGTTGAACAAAAGTTGTTCTCCGGGGGGTGGAAATTCACCCCCCTTCAGGATAGTACACATATTTTGGTACACGTTGTATAGTAATGGACATCTAACTAAAAATTCAGGTAAAATAAACATGTAGTAATTCAGTTAAAATCATTTAAGCTTACCGAATCTGCTACGACACAAATACACAACACATCTTTTTTCGTTTGGTGCACAAAACTAACTGACAGAGATCCTAACAAAAAACAAAACTAATATTATTGGCCGTTTAACTTAAAACAAAACAATGTGCGTCCTAATTATCTTTACGGTGGCGGTGGCATAAAAGCGTTTGTTTTCGTTTTGACTTGTCCGAAATTGTTGAGATATTATCTGAATGATGTAAATTATAGGTTCGTAATTTGTCAAAATATCTAGCAATGTATACAGAAAAGTGAAACTGAACGCATAGCTAGTGTTTTTTATCGACATTTATTTATATCGTACTAGAAAACACCAATAATTGATCATTGTCATCAGTATCGAAAGTATCGAAAGTATCGGGAATTCCTTCGTGGAGAACCGGTACTGGAAAAGTTCAAAATCAGCGATAATTCCCGGTACTTTCGATACTGATACTTCCCGGGAGCATGCCCTAGTACCTACATACATTTAATATAGTTCGTTACCTACATAGTTGATTAGATTATACCTATCTAACTAATTTAGATAAGCGAATGGTATTCCACGAACTAGTAAGTGAGAACTCATTTCGTGCGATTTCGCTTGAGTGATGTTTCCATACAACTTTGGGCCTAATTCTCGGGCCAATCTCGAACATTTTGCAATTTTATCTTATTGCTGCTTGAGTAATTCATCGACGACCTCATCGTAGAAGCCTCAACAGCTACGATATACGGAAAACGTAGAAAAAGTACGGGGTTGTGCATTGCCAATGTGTATTTAAGGGACATTGAAAATCTCGGTCAGCTCGAGAATTCGGCCCTTTGACATCCCTTTTCAATCCCTTGAGGGCACGAATTTAAAAAAATATTATTATTGTTATTTTATAAAATATGTTTTTGAGATTGCATGACAATATACTAGACGAGATCAGCATGGCTTTTTGTCAATATTTGATAAGTTTCAAACGTTGACAAAACAGCGCGGACGCTTATTGTCTACAGATTCTGTAGGTACATAATATACCTACTACAGTAAATCAGTAAATAGTAAAGTAGGTACTTATGGAGACGAGTTGCAAGCAAGTAAAATAGTTATAGTAAGCTGCTATCAGAGCAGTCTCCAACGCCATGGTTAGGTTTGCTTTGCCGCAGACGACGCACCATAAAACATAATAAACGCATATTTTAATGAATGAACTCGGCTCAAGCGGTGCCTACAGCAGTGTTGGCTTCGTGACTTCACAATATTACCATAGAGTATGCATCGGAATTTAAAAGGAGATTCATTCTTTATGTTACAACTTGCATCGTTCTTACAAGAAACCTTGCAGAACTAACGATTTAAACATAGAACTGCAAATGATATGAGTGCATACTACCTAACCTAGAGAATACAGTGTGAAGGCCCCTATTACATGTACCTAACATTCCTCAGTATACATATAAGTATGGCAAATAGATAAGACACACTTTATTTTAAAAACTAGGTAATAGGTAAGTAGATACATTAACTGCTGCTGGACTTGTCGTGTGTTTGATGTTACACGTAGTGATTATTTGAATTATTGTTTTTTTCTCTTTTGTGTCTCCCGATTTCGAATTCATTGTCACTGGCTGTTTTGGAAACATAATTGTTTTTTCATCCCACCAGCTCTGAAATTGTGTTTTTGCTGTTCAATATCTGACTGCAAAAGCCTTTTTTATCCTCTAGAGGATAAAGTAAATTTGAATTTGTGTATATCGTGTTCACTAAGTTTGTGAATACACAACCTATTTACTTCTACCTCCATGGTGCCGAACTTATCATACAACCTTTTTTATTTTGTTAAAAACTCGCACTCGTAACCTTCTTGGTGTATTTGTGTATTCAAAACACCATTAAACCTATTTACTTCTACCTGCATGGTGCCGAATTTATAATACAACCTTTTTAAATTTGATAATAACTCATACTCGGAACCTTCTTGGTGTGTTACTTTTAGTCGCGCCATGTTATTTTTTGCATTTAGTCATTTCCTCGCTGAGGTGGGATGAAAAGTTACGTGTTGCACTCGAGTGCAAAGATTTTTCACCTTGTGCTCTTTTGATTCCTTTGCGACGCTTAGGATTCTAACTTTTAAACCACTCGCTACGCTCGTGGTTAAATATTAGAATCCTGCGCTTGCTCAGTCATCAAAATTGAACACGCGGTTAAAAAGCAACTTTGCACTCTTGTATAACAAATAACTATTTTTAAACGAAAAACCTGAAGGCAACCTCTTTGGACATGGTCGCATCTGATGTGATTCTCTTTGGTCGGGCGGGAACAACATAAGTGAAGGCGGCCCAATGGCAGCTCGCGGCGAGGTATGCGGCCTGCTTTCCCAGAACTCTGCGACAGAATGTGTTAGCAGTTTCTATGTAAACCCTGCCTGCGTGCACCCCGTGGGACGGGATCACTGGTATTGCAAGATGGAGCAACCGGAGCCTGCGCTCGAATGGAAAGGCAAAGATATTTACGAAAAGTCATTTGGCTCTATTACAATCTGCACATCCTACCATTAAAATTGGGTTAATAATTGAATTGCAGGGCATTGAAATTGGGCTAATCGAAATATAATCGAAAATGAAATGGTTTTTAGATTTTTCAGACTTCTACTTTGAAGGTAAATACTTATTAAGTCATATCAATTCAGTGAATGCGTAAAATTAAAAATTACTATCCGTTCCACTTATGACAGCTTCGTCTGAAATTGATTTATTTTTATAGAGTATCATCACATCAACAAACAAATTAACATCGCCGAGCGTAGTCTCTCGATCAATTTAATTCCAAAATTAGAAGTTACGAAAACGCAACAACAGAATCACAATAGAGGTTCTACAATGCACTATTTTTTCCTATGGAAATCCGTTAACATTCCATTCCCTTCCCGCGTCGCCAGCGCGGCCGCGGTCTCTCGAGAAGATTTCGAAATTCCACGAAAGGCAGAGCCTTATAAATTATCTCAAAACTCAAAAGCGCCGACTCGGCCCCGCAGCCAGAATTCTTTTTTTACACCACAGGTAGGCTGGCTGGCGCTAAGAAGGCGATGGAATTTATACTCAGCTCCAGAGAACTTGATACTCGGGGACTTTATTACAATTTTACGAACTTATTCACTGGAAAGATTGGATGTAGATCAGCGTCCAATACGATATTTAAGGTGCAGTGTATGACTTATTCTCCCGTGGATGATAACGATGGTAATTTCTCTACTATAGCTTTGGGGACCAACCGATAGTTATAATACTTCTATTATCTACCATACGCACGTAGTAGCAGTAGTTAAATTTACAGCATTTGAAAAACTGGTAAAATTTGCAGGAGCTCTACGTAAAAAAGTTTTAGGAAATGGTATCGTAGAGAGTTTTTTTTTTTTTATTATTATTATTCTAGAAGATCATTACAGAATGTTTGAGAGCATTCTAGAACGTTAAGAAGAATCAAAGGCATTCTGGATGATATCTGACTATTCGAAATCATTTTAAAGTCTGAATTAAGTTGAAATATTCTAGATAATTCCAGAATGTAGGTAATATTCAAGAAAGCTTCGTAGCATTTTTATTCAAGAACACTTCTACAAAATCGAGAATTTTTAGAAAAATAGTTTTTAGTAAAAATGGATTGGCATAGAAAAGTGTTAGAAAATAATACAGACATACTGGCAGACAGACAGTACATTTCAAAACTTTTGCCACGTCCGTCCAAATTCTCTTACTCAGAGGGAGACCCAGGGGTCTACCACCACATCGGGGACTGTCCGCTGTTGGCGGTGATGGAGAAAACCCTGTGCGTACATACATACACTTGCTTTTTATATTAGATATTGATTGATTTATTGGGAGCTCAGTACTTCCAAGCTGTTCTATTAAATCGGTT
Organism: Thera britannica; assembly: GCA_939531255.2. Classification (NCBI taxonomy): domain Eukaryota; kingdom Metazoa; phylum Arthropoda; class Insecta; order Lepidoptera; family Geometridae; genus Thera; species Thera britannica. Next base: position 21,727,823 of record OW618034.2, read on the forward strand.
TCTTGCCTATCATAACTACAGGCATTTGCTTGATTGTTTCCTAGTACCAAATTAGTTCAGCATTTTACAATTCTGTTCTATTACCGATTAAAAAATGTGCGTGGTACACTCGTGTGGCACGATTCTCGGAAGATAGCGCTCTCGAAACCCGAAGAAATTCTCGAGAACACTCAGCCCTTGAAGGTCAGGTCCACTAATAGCAGCATTGTAGACTCAACTCGGCTCGTACGCAGTCTCTACAGTATTGTTACTCCTCATTTGGAAAAGAGGCTAGAGCAAGACTTTTATCACGATTTTGCATGAGAACTTGGCTTGTTCTATTTAAATGGAATGGTCGCGTTGTTAAGCGGTCGGACTGCGTGTATTTCGCTTCCATTTAAATGACATTAACGTTTGATTTGTAACAAGAATTGTAATCGTAAAGCATCCACCATTAATGCTCTAGCACCATGAGACAACGGCTCTTTAGAATTGCTTCTGCGAGCAGATATAGAATGTAACGTCTCTAAGTTAGAGTTTGTAATCTGTTGGTCGGTGTGGCGGATGGTGTGCTGAGGAATTTGGGGCAGCGAAGCTGACTCAACGCCGATCTAGTCCCTTCCTTGTCTCGGATTCGAAGTAATCTCGTATCTAAGCCGACTTAGCTGCAAGTGCTATAAGAGAATGTTTGCTAGGCTCTAGTTAGAGACAAAAACAAAATAAAAAAGAAAAGTGGGTAGTTTTGTAAAATATATTACCCAATAATCCGCTAGGGAACTGTTTTTTTTTTTCTTAGTTTTGCGCATTCAATCTTTACAGAACACATGCAGAAGGTATATGGTATATCGGCAGATCTGTAGCTAGCACGTATACGTATAGGTTACCTAGTACGTGCGTAATTTTCATGAGAGCATTCTATTTTATGCTCATGGCATTCTCACCACAAGCCCGCATCCGAGAACCAGATGAACTGGTCCGGTTTCTTTTGTTATTGTATAGACATCCTTTGTTATCCAATGATGTTCGCATTTTGTTCTTTTGGCTTTAGTTCTTTCAAACGAACTATTAATTAACATAGCTGAAAATGGTATATTTTATGGTATTGTACCTTTATGTTTCGTTTCATACCATATATTCACGGTTAAAGTGTTTTATTTTCTTAGAGGTAGGTATAAGTGGAATTTTTAATCTGATCGTGGATCAAAAATTCCACCGTGCATGATCATATTATTTTATTCTAATTATATCTACGTGAGCTCTAATTATGTGTATGTGTGGTGCATCAGCATCTCATCATCAGTTCATCAGAAGGAAAACATCGTGAAGACAGCAGTAATAGTTTTGCATCGCCAATCGGAAATGTGAATTTACCATAACGTAGTAGGTATTTAGACGTGCTTCTGAATACCTCCTTTAAAAAGCCTCAAGGAGTTTGAGCAAGGAATCTTATGAGAATATCTATCGTGCATGAGGATTGGTCGTGAGCCCAATTTGAGTGGGTCTATCTGTTTTTTTTAATTCTTTTGGAGTTACGTGCCCTTCTCTAGCGGATTACTTGAAAAGCCAAGTAAACTATTCTGACCTTCAAAGGTTGGCATGCTATTTGTAGTTTTTATGTCGATCATGCATAAACACTCCATCAATATCCCTCAGCTCCAATCGTAAGTCGACGTCACAAAATTTGTTATCCATCTCATGACCTTGTTGCTCAATAACCATAACAAATGTTTTCTCACGTTAGCCATGACATCTCATTGGCCATTGCCTTTGCCTTACTATTACTAACTATTTCCTCATCCATGCTTTGAGTAGGTGGAGTCATTACAATAATGGGCCTCATCCACTAGTCACTATAACGAGCACGTGGAAAATGATATGACCTTGAACTATTTCATCATCGGATAAATAAAAACCTATTAAAAAACGTGCGGGAACGATAGAGGTCTGTAATCATTGTGAAACCGGGGACTGAATCATGTTATGGTTAAACAGAATTTAGATTAGTTTATTTACCTATACATACTTTGATAAATTCTGTTATGAATGGCGTTACTAAAAGGGGGAGTAAAATCTAAAAATGGTTCATCATCATCATGAGCCTGAACAGTCCACTGCTGGACAAAGGCCATTCCTACCCACTTCCAGGAAGAACGATTATGAGCCCGTTCCATCCACTGACTTCCCACGATCTTGTGGATTCTATCTGGTGGATGAGCTCTCCGGGCTTTTTCTTCCGGTTCGCCTTATTAATCTTTATTCTCTAACGGTTGTCGGTTCTTCGGGCTATATGACCTGCCCATTGCCACTTCAACTTACTTATTCTACGAGCTATGTCGGTGACCTGCATCAGTGTATTTATCTACTCATTAAAATCAAAATGCAATTGTTAGGTAAGTACTTGAGGCCTGCGCAAACCTAGGTTGCTGGCGATGGCGTTTCACTGATCGCCATCACCATCGCCATCACCTAGGTGTGCGCAGGCCTTAATACCAGCATCGCGATGACATCATCGATGACAGGCAGTATAAATAACAACACTAAAATTTTCCATTTTCGTCTAATTCTAATTTGGATCTGTAGAGCCCTAAAGCTACGAAGGTTTAGTTGAATTTTCATACAAAAGATATAAACGCGCTACGCTTTCCGTAGCTCAATGAGTTCTACGATTTATCTACAAAATAATTATGTTTTTTTATAATTCAATTGATTGCATGATTTGATTACAAATACCTATGAAAAATTTTATGTTGAAATAAAAATTATCTATGGAAGTGAATTTTATAGAAATCATACGTTTTTTCTTTTAAAACCTATTCACCTGCACCTTATGTAGTTTAAAGTAGGCCTCTGCAAGTTATAGTTGGATCTTTTTTATATAGATTTTGACATCACAAAGTTATACAGGGTATAAAAAAGATAACTCCCGAAAACTGTAGTTGCGTTTACAACTAGTACGCCTTTCAGTTTTATGCAGTGGTCTGACTCTGACTTAAAAATGGCTTTCTCTCTAATTTTTTTAATGACCAAGCGAATGAAGCGTCTAAGTTTTGAGATTGGCCAAAAATGCTTTTGTCCGACTGTCTGTCTGTTCTCGACAGGTCGCATTTTTCAACCGATTTCGACGAAATTTGGTACACAGGTCATGTGACTTTATGGTTTTTTTGTCGTCAGGGATTTTTGATTGGCAGGGCAGTTTCTCCAAAAAGGGGTATACTAGATATTTCCACTGTTTGATTCAATTTCAATGGTTCTTTTTTTATTTGAAAGGTTACTTTAAAGTGGTTCTATAAAAATTGGCGAAGGTCTAATGAAGACCGAATGATTCAGTATAGCTCCTCAAAATATAGTAAATTGCTCACTTTTTGTGTATATTTTATGCGTTGATGCCAAACGGCATATATTTTCGACCTAAAAGCAAATCCTGTTTTATTTCTATGAAAATTAACGTATCGTTGTTGTAGGTATAATTACGCTGTTTCGTTTTTGGCTTCAAACTCGATAATAATGTTGAACTTGAATTTCAAGTCGGACTACTGCGCAGTTTTGACGTCACGAGGTCGACCGCCTTTGCATCGCCAAATTTGAGCAAGGACATCACCTAATGCCTTATGTAGTCTTGATACTAAGTTTTCACACATTATACATTGCCAGTTTTATTAATCTCTTCTTCCAAAAAAACTTCGCAAGCGAGAAATGTTTTGTAAACAAATTATCTTTTATTATTGTCGTGTTGAATGAAACATTAGATTAAGACCAACGACAAAAACAGTCACGTCTTGTTTACTTCTCATCGGTCGATGTCTTGAGACAAAGGGCCGCATCATCATGTTACCTACCCTTCACTAAGGAGGCAATTAGCTGCACAGTACATAAACCTTCACAAATAATGTCGTTTCCATTATCAAATCTGATATTTGATATGATAATTGGTATCAAGTTGTCTATATTATTATTGTTTCTTCAGGCAAAATCTAAAGCAACTCGTAGACGGGCATCATTTATTATATAGCTTCACCTGTATGTAAGTTTGTAATTATTACTTTAGTATAATTAAGTTTTATACAAATATACTATATAAAAGCGTTATAAAAAGACTTGGCTGTGCATTTATGTGTCATAATAATGTGTTTGTTATTTTACCTTCTAATGCAAATAATGTGTTGTGTTCATTCGTGTTGTGATTAGGTTTTCCTGTGGGTTATTTATGTGAACGTAGAATTATGTTTTTCCCCGTCACTTCACTGCAAACATGGGACTTGGACAATGCACATTGTCTGTTCATCGCATACGGAAAAGAATGGCTCACACTGCCTCTCTGGAGAGATAAGTTATGATACAAAACCCATTGTGCCTGCAAAAACGCAAACACAGATGTGCACACTGAAATCCTATCTACTGGGTATTTGCTTACAGCCATTATATGGTCTGAGTACATTTAGTGAATCATTTAGCTAAAGTGTCTGCCTGTACAAACTTACCTCATTTGTAGCTTGTTAAATTCTATATAGGTAACAAGTGAAGTTTCAACCGTTTAAAAAACTTGAGAAACCGACTGCATGGCCAAACTGCTGAACTGACTTTGATCTATAATACTTATTAAAAAACTTACAACCGCACTATGTCACCCCTACAATTTCCGGAAGGTCCCCTCGATTTCTCTGGTCTGCCATCATCAAACCCTGATTTCGTTATCATGAGACCACCTTTGAAATATCTTCTTTAGAAGAAAAGAATCATCGAAATCGGTTCATAAACAACTAAGTTATCCGCGAACAAACATAAAAAAAAGCATATAACCGGTCGAATTGAGAAACCTCGTCATTTTTTGAAGTCGGTTAATAAAACAAAATTTAGAAGTATTAAATAATTGAATTAGATCTTGCCCATAAAACCACATACCTATAGACAGCTTACTTGATACACATTTATATTAATAACATCAATTGTGTAGGTATCTTTACATATCACTGAACCTACTCTTCAACCCCGAGTGAATGAAGAAGGCATAAAATCAAACTTGTAGGTGTTATTATCACTTGTAGTAAAGAAATGTGTCATAGTGTTCTCCTCACATGTGCTCAAGGAGTAGACTGTCACATAGATTGGAGGCGCCAGAGACACGAGGGAAAGGAAGAAGAATAGGACCACATATGCTATGGTTCCACGATTACACGAATTTGGTAATTTATATCGAGGCATGTTTACAAATTGTCGTTTGGTAGCCTCCTAGATAGGTTGGTTTGTTGTCTTGGACAAAGAGATTGTGTTTTTTTTAACAGACTTCAAATAAAACAAGAGGAGGTTCTCAATTCTACAGGGTCATTCATTATTAGCTATATACACAAACTGACAGGGGGGCAATTCTAGACCAGTGACTTTTTTGTCACGGTAGATATATATCACAAGAACTGTCAAATTTAAATAGACATGACATTTTCAATAGATATCGTATTCCAGCAATATCACTATAGACATTTATCGAGCGAAGGCCGTTAGATATGTGTCGAGTGGTGAGTAGTAGTCGACATTGACATCTCTAATATACTTTGGGTGACTTTGGGCTTTTTTTTTCTTTCGGTCCTTGGAGCAGGCTAGAGTACCAAGACCATACCACATAGTCTTACTTTTTGATAAAAAGTCAATGATGTTTACTTGTTTGTAGGGGATACAAGTTGGGAGCGAGAACGCGAATAATACTTTCTCATATACCTACAATAAGTGAGGAGTGATTGAATTTAGCTCGTACTTAGTAATTATTCAATGGCGCAGTTAGAAGAGCAGTCAATCAGACAGTCAACGTCTATACTTGTATCCGGGGTTCAAGCTTCGAGAGAAATATTCTTTTTGCATTGAATGGCCATCTAGTTGATAACCTTTGAATAAAAAAATCAAGTCATCGGAGTCCTTCTCTCGAGTGTAATGATCCTGACAATGACATATCTACAACACTTCATAGACAACTGACCATAGATTGCAAACAACAAAGTTTACAGTTTTATGGTACATAACGTTCCGTGTGTTTCCGGAATTAATTATTGTAACTAACATTTTGTGCGAAAAGTCCATTGATTACTATCTAATGAAAATGAATCTATTATAAACAACAACAAGAACGCATTATAAACGCCGTTTAATAGGAAATATGTTTATTTGAAGACAATAATAAAGTTAGTGCTATCGAACTATTCTATCGATAGAAACGGAACGTAGATAAACATGAACAACAACGGGATAGTCTGTGGAAGTTCTAAGAATGAACCTTCTTTCTGACATCTCTAAAGTAAAAGTCTAACGTAAAAGTCTAACGGTGGCTAGAATACGCATTTTACCGCGGTTCGATATTATCTTCGACAAATTTGGTGATATGACACTGCTTTCGCGACATTTCAAATCTCTATTTCGAGCGTAAATCTCTAAAGGTCTAGAATTGGCCCCCAGGGCCTAGTTTTTGGGTCGTGAATATTTGTTTGACCAAATCAATTTAATCCCTAAACTGATTTAAGTTTTTGTATCAAAATTTTATTTTATTAATTTCTTTACGGATATTGCATAAGATTGCCACGGAGAACATGACCCACCTAGGCGGTGACTGAACGCAGAGTGTCGCTCACGGCACGCGGGCGCGGATCAAAGGTCAAAATAGGTCAGGCGCCAATGATTCCAAAGGACATTTTTTATCGATTTTCTTGGGATTTTCATAACAAAACTTAAAAAAATCATTTCATAAATATGTTTTATTTTATTTGTTGAACCTAATTCCTGAGTATTTGCAGCTAATAATGAATAACCCTGTATACGATCTATATTATTTTATTTATTTTTAAGATTTCGGTTTTTGGTTAGGTTCGGTTCGGTTCGTAGAGTATAATTTCGGCATTGATGAGCCGATTTGAAAAATTCTTTTTTTATCTGAAAAGTTATACATCCAGATTGATTCTATTGAAATTTCAACCTTTATACTACAAGATTTCACATTTTCATTTTTCATTCATATACTTAATCCATGAATACCCAAGCTTTTTAATGATTTGCATGATCATCACGATCACTACAATTGATTCAGGCTCTTGTTATATTGTCACTATTGCAGCATCATTAATATCTTTCTGCTAATTATTGCGGTAAGAGATATTTTTCTTCCCCATTCTCAATAGTATTGATAATGACTGGCCTCTCAGCTCAGTTGGCAGTAGCTCAGCCTTCTGAGTCGTAGGTTGTGGTTTCGATCCCTACCGAGAACGAATATATGTGTTGTGGACACAGATGTTTGTTCTCTGTCTGGGTGCTATATTGTATTCTTAGTATTATTTTACAAAAAAATGTATATAAATATTATAAATCAGCTAGGTATATCTGGTTCTCATAGTTACAAGCTCTGCTTAGTTTGGAGCTAGATAGTGTTGTGTGGATTGTCTATAATATATTTTATATTGTCATCGCCGGCATGTTAAACATCATTGCATCTTGCAAAAATCCTATCCAAAATTGCATCAACTAGAGAGGCTGCGTTTCTAATTCTCATACCGCTTTCCATTGAGAACAAGCTCGGCTAGCTAAGTGGTTGAGATGTTGGCTTTCGCAAGTTCTACCGACTCGCTTTGCGGATAGAAAGCGTCGCGACCTCACTTTCACTATTCCATGAGTGAATAATACTGTCATGTAACATGCCTGGCTTGCCTCATTATTGAATGCATGAATGGACTCAAGAAAAATGTCCTCATTGAGTCCTTGAAAACGTGACTTCATCAGTATACCACAAGACTTTTAGGGGTATTTGGTATAAGATTGTCACCTAAAAATTGTGTTGTATCTATACAGTCTTTTCGTACAATTGAAAGTGGCAAGGCGAAGAAAGATAAATCAATAAATAAATATTATAGAAATCCACATAACACTATCTAGCTCCAAACTAAGCAGAGCTTGTACTATGGGAACCAGATAGCTGATATACGTCTTACATACATACATATTTTTTTGTAAATGCATACTTAGTATACAATATAATACTAATTGTATACATTTTTATAATACATATAATACTTATGAGTTTTTTTTTTAGGTTCTCAAAACTGGACGTTACACTATGGGTAGGTACAGTAATATTATAGTACGTGGCTAGGAAAGACATAGGCGAGTGTACGCTCTTCTTGATGAGAACACAGGAAGAAACATAAGGAAGGTACCTGTATTAATGCGACTAGAAGTGCTCTCACTGACGCATTATATAAATTATAAGTAACTTTATATTATTGGTTATAGTAGGGGTGTGTTGTGTGCATGCACCAATGTTTATATTAGAGGTAATGAAACGTTTAACTAAACAATTTTTTTTTTGTTATGAATATTCTGAGAACGTCATTAATCGAAGTCGTTGAGTCAATTTGGTGTGTCAATTGATTTCCAATAATAGTTTACAATTGAGACGGATGAGGCATGCGGGGCCCGCTCAATTGTTTAATCAACAATCGACTGGAGCCAACCCTGACTACATCACACATTTACCAAACAAAATACCACAAGAAACCGTCACAGGAGGTCATATAACATTACAAAGGACCAAGGAAATTTCTCGCAAACAAATACTGTTTCTTAACGCCAGTCAAAATACAAAGTGCATTACAAAGGCAAATAAGACTTATTACCATGACCAATACTGTTATTCGCCGTGGAAGGGAAAAAAGGCGGTAAGTATTTACGACATTTATTATTGTACCTTGTTTTATATGTACACCCTTTGCATATTAGGAACTTAGGAAAAGTTCTGTGCGTACGTCACTAGAAAACCACGACGGAGTACAGAAAATTCTGCACGTATGCAATGGGGACTCATATTAGACGTTTTTCCAAGCGGAAAAACCTAACTGACATACATGGCTAGGCTATGGCTATGGTAATGTGCCGTACCAATCTACTGCCATAAAAACATACCCATCATCTCTATAGACAATATTTACCTGCATAGACTTTACTTTTCTAAGATGTTTCCAGCTATAATCTTAACTTATGCATTGGGAAATTCAGAGGAAAAGGGCCAATTTAATTCTATATCAAACAGAGTTTGTTGAGATGGTAGGTACTGTAATTATTTTCTTGGGTAGTAATTTGATTGTTTTCTTCTCTTGATCGTCATTTGATAAGATTGAAAATAAAGGGTTTTGCTAAAGTAAAATACATGTAAATATACGAAGCAGGATGCACGGCACAGTGGAGCGAGACGGTTGTGCGCTGTAGCACGGAACGTTCTCATAGACCATCCTTTGGAAAACCAACTCTATGGCAAGGGATACAAGGCCCATAATGGTATCTGAAGTTTTTTGAGATATACGTTGTTTAGTTAATGGTACAGTATACAATTTCCCGTCCACAACTTTCCAACAACTTCTGGAAGGTACTGGAACGAAATACGATTCTATAGCGTTATCAAAAGGTTTACTGTTCAGCGCTGTTGTGAGTGCTTTAGAGTTGTTTTGGTTGCGGTGGTTTAGTTCCATGAACCGCTTCCGCCGCTCCTTCCGTCTCGGGTTGCTGGCTGCAGACATTCCTAAGGCGGACATTGGAGCCCGCTAAGGAATGCTGGCCAGACTGGACGCTGATGCCATGATAGCTTAATGTACTCTAGCCGACCTCAGGAATTCCTCACCAAGGCTGCTGTCGTTCAGAGACTTTTATGGACTTTGGATGGCAAGCTATGTGTATGTGTACTTATAACGACACTTTAGATCTCTTGGTTGGAGCCTGCGAAAAAGCAAAAAAGATTTAAATTAAGCAAGTGAAGTCTGAAAAACTTGAGAAACCGACTTCAAGGCCAAACTGCGAAACTGATTTTGATAAAATTTCTATGGGACTAACCTGGAAATATTACCTTTCAGATAAAATAAGATTTTTTCAAATCGGTAAATAAATGACAAAGTTATAACAATTATAAAAAAAAATACCGAATTATTGAGAACCTTTAATTTGAAGTTTGTTAAAAATAACAAAACACATGCAGTTACGTTTAGTAGAGAAACCAAATCCTGAATGAATCGATGGAATTTCAACAAAGTACAACATAGACGGAAAAAGTTGACGCATGTTGAACTCATAGTAAATAAATAAACGCTATCTCATGTCATGATATTTTATCTTTTCGAACTTTAGATTCATTCATAACTCATCAATGTGTAATTATTATAACTGGCAGTTTATCATCAAACTCATTATCAGTTCCTCTTGAAGTGGGCTGGAAAAAAACATCTCAACAAGTTTTTTGTATTATAAAGATACTAGGTAGGTATATGCAGACTATACAGTATGAAAGAATTGCAAGAATCTGATTTAGATAATCACCTAATTTTTACACGGCGAAGCAAAAAGTTTACGCCACTTCGTTGTTTTGTTGGGTAGCTTGCATGATCTCGGCCTAATAAACGATTTTCATGTTTCATACTTTTTAGACCAAGATTTTTCAGTAGTCGGGTTCTAGTTTTGAAACCTTTTTTTCTTATCAGCAGTGTTAGATGCGGGCAGGATAAAGTAAGGGCAAAGTAAGTTCAGAAAGGCTTTACAATTTTACTTTATCTATTTGTGTAAGCCGTGAGAATGGTTATGGGCCCCGGTCTCATGTCTTGGCCCATTCACGGAATACGACGGTCCCACGCACATTTGTGGTCCATATGGCCTGACGAATCTTCGCTGTGGGCTTAATGATTCTTATATCGTGTTACAAGGCCTCAATGAGTTTCAAGATGTTAAAGAAAATTATGTTTTAGTTAATTGGGTATTTATCCGATTACTTGCACAATGTTTTCTGAGAAAAAGACGGATATTGGAGACTTTTGTCCAGTGAACACAAACTTTTCTATGGCCTATTTAAAACTTTGAAAAATGCTGGTTTAACTCAAAGGAATCGTTTACGAAGTCAATGGCAAGGATTACTTTGAACAGTCTTCACCAAGATAGGTAATCAAGAAAGCAAGAAAGAAGAAAGAAACTTAATTTATTAAACACAACATACGCATGCCTAGAACGGCTACAATCGATCGGCAAATACGGGTACAAATCAAGGCGACAGGAATAATAGGCCATAAGAAAAAGCTGAACGCATCATTTTGTAAGATTGATCCAATCCAAATTCACTATACTATTAAGTACTAGGAGAAAAATGCATAAGCTTAAAATACACACGCGATTATCTTGACATGTAAGTTTTAATATAGGCATGGTATTTCACAAGTACAAATAATTGAACCATTCAAGACTGGTTCATCACGCGTTTATGCAGTAAGTTACACCACAATTAGGTACCTACTTATCTGCTCTACATGTTTATCAATGGCAGACATTCATGAGTTATGGGAACATTTTTTCGGGAGCGTAACGGTTTTTGTATTATTTTTTGTCGCCTTTGACCGTGTGAAGGGACCTCAATGGATGCAGCATGTGCATGGACCGTCTATTATTCGAAGAGCTCTGGTTATGCTATGACAACCTCTGTTCGGTTAGAAGCGGATAGCTGTAAGGAGCGACGCGGTAGAGCTTTCTTAGCTGGTGTTGCGATTAGCGTCTTCAATGAGCTGTTTCTTTGAGAACTGCCTCTTTCTCAAGAGATTGTTTGGTTATTTCTCACGGAGTCGTTACTGGGAATTGTGCAAGTGGGAATTATTAATTTCTCAATTCATAATAGCTATTGAAGTTTCTACCGATTGCAAACAAAGAGCTAGCACAAATATGTGTGGGTAGAGCATTGTTACCTAAATGCAGATCTATTGTTTTACCTAAGTATATCATTATAATATTTAATCAGCGTTCGTATTGTTGAAGAACATGCCTAACTTGTTGTTGCAATATCAAAATCCATTATTGTTCCAAGTAGTAATACCCTAATAAAAGGTACCCTTTCGTTTTAATGGAATGTGAGATCGACCTTCAGTCGATTATGGAACGTCGACTCGGCCTAAATTACAATAGCGTGTTCACTCATTAAAACTAAATTACTAATTACACAGAAACCCGGTTAATCGAACAGCATTCATTCTTGTGGTTGGCTTGGGTCTGACTGTAACAGTATTACCTAGTGGTGGAAAATTCAAGGTAAATTCCAGCCACAATAATTGCCTACCTAGAACTTGAAATGCCTAACTAACCCTCGGACTCAGACCAACATTTGAATATCCCTTTTCAAATGTTAGTGTTAGTCTCAATGCAAAATACAATGAAATACACTCTCCTGAATGTAGGCAATTTTGTCATTATTCGGTGATTCTGATGACTAAAAACCCTACCAAAAATGCTTTAGTAGAGAGGTAAGTTGCAATAAGTTAAATTTAACAGGTTTTAAACCCACCCAGTTCAACAGTTTCAGCCCCTATGGGGAACAGTCAGATAGATGTCCTAATAAATAAATAAAATAAAAAAAACACCCTTATAGTGATTTCCATCTAAAATCCTGCCCAGGCACTAAAGCGTCCCGCGATTAGGCCTTGTGTAATCACCAGTTACCTCTGACGCTATATAAATCATCTACAATAGATGCAAAGGCCTGATTACTTTTTATAGTGATTTGCTGAGGTGGCGACTAAAAAGGCTTAAGTCTTATTTTTAGAGCGTCCACAAACAAGTTCTGATGTAGATGCTCACTGCCTGAAAACTAACATGATAAGAAGCAACTTGACAGAAGAATCTGTATTTAGAGTAGTTTTGCAAAAAGGTTTTGGGAGGCTGGAAGGAACTCGTATGACCTTACCGTGGTATGCGGGGCGCGGGCAGCCAACTCCGGTCGCGTTCTCACGGGAACGCGCGGTGATTGCACCGCATTACGCTCTGCACTGGGTCGCAACCACATCCAGCCATAATGTGGACGAGCCTTTACTTATCAACTTATCATTCCAAATTTAAAATCAGTGAATAAAAATGTGTTGAGTTTCCAATCAACAAATAATTTAACAATATCAACAGGAGTATGATTATTTGAATCAAGCACACCACATTTTAGCCAGTTCGTGTTTGTCAGGGTTGGCGTTGGCGACTTCAGCGAGCAAAATCTTTGGAGTCATTCAGAAAGAGTCAACAGTTCAAGTGGGTCCAATTATTCGTCGAAGTCTTGCGATGCCAAATGGTTTCGGGTAAGGGTCTGGCTCTTGGTGCGCCTGTTGGTGTTGGCTGGAGCTTGATGGAGATATAATATATTATAGTATCTACAGATATACAGATTTTATTAGCGATGGCTTAAAACAAAGGCAAAGGAAAGAAAAAAAGCACAAACCCCTGGAAACCTTGACTGGCCTCTAGCTCAGTTGGTAGTAGCTCTGCCTTCTGCGCCGTAGGTCGTGGGTTCGATCCCCACCGAGAACAAATATTTGTGTGGTTAACATAAATGTTTGTTCTCTGTCTGGGTGTTATATTGTGTTCTATTCTAAGTATGTATTTACAAAAAAAAAAATGTATTCAAGTATTATATCAGCTATCCGGTTCCCATATTACAAGCTCTGCTTAGTTTGGGGCTGGGTAGTGTTGTGTGAATTGTCCACAATATTTATTATTTATTATTAAAAAACCGTCCATCGCAGTAAGATATCTACGTGAACGCGATCTTCAGCCATGAAGTGGCGAAGTGAAGGTCGTGATTTAACGCATCTATCCCTGTTTTCGAAGGGCGTTGGCAACCATGCTGCACTTGTTGACTTCAACGTATAAGAAAAGTTGTTCACAAATGCCAGCTCCATATTAAACACGCTCTTTGCTTCATAAATTCAGCGCAGTGCGACTTTTCCCGAGCGGTGGGACTCGTTTCCAATCAACAATGGAATGCAGGCACTTTTTGGTCTGCCTCGTCGGCAAGAGCCTGTTTTTGTGCTGATGGTATTTGCTGCGTTAGCTCAATTGGAAGCCTTGGATTACCATAACAGTTATTTAACGATAATTTTTATATGGTTGTTCACCTCTAATGATTATCGCGATATCTTCAGTACATTTCTACATTAATTCAAGTAAATTGAAGATATCAGAGATTCTACTTATAAGTGTTGCAGCTTGAAAAATCAAACCGATAGTGGAATCCCCGCAGAACTGTCTGTGAAAGTGTCATGTCTTAAATTTACCCACATTTCTTATAAAAATGCAGCAATCCCAACATTCCTAGCTTTCTATACAATTAATGCAGTAAACCTAACTAAAATACTCCTTGACAATCAGCATTCTTGTGTCAGAATTAGAAACGAAATTCTTCCAAGTAATTGTGTTCAGTTTCTTGCCCTCAGTTTCGTCACCACCTCTACCACCTTTAGACAGGTGTTTTTTGAAACTTTGCAGTAGACAAGTTAAAGTTAATGACTCCATGCATTACATTAATTAATTTAATTTAAAAAATTAAGAAAGTTAATGTTCTAAACTGTAAAAACGTTACCACAAACCGTTATTTTTATGCATGTTATTTACCAACTTGATAAAACTGTGGGTGTTTGTTTTACTATTCTTCTAGTATCAGGTATACAATACTTGTGTTGTGCTATCATAATAACAAAATGCCTCATTCTATATTTCAGCAACTTCTACTACATTTCATTTCAACACAAGTCATTTACCTAACAATGAAATGCAATAAAATAAGACAGGATTCCACGGGATTCATTGATACTACGCTATCAGTTCAGTGTCTCCTTCTATCTGTCATTAACTTGTTTTCTTCACATTATCTATTGTTTGTCTCCTTATTGTTATTTACTACTTAGTTTGTTTATTTTAGGACCACATTATCTTGTTTCGAGAATTTTATTGTTAGTTTTAAATAAGCAACATGTGGTCTTCTAGTGTAAAACATAATAGGAGTTCTTTTTAATATGCTGGCTAAAGCCATCTCCGGAACAGTTATAGGTACTTCCACCTACCTATAGCTAATTAACTTCCCACGTAATGAAGCTCAAGAGTAACTCAAGCGGATCACTTTACGACGTGAAGCGATGTGTACCTATCTACCGAGAATTTAAGGCATCGCATTCGCAGTGACTCGTGACCGCAGTAGAAAGCTGCCTTGCAGGTCGAAATCCCTGACTGACCACACGTTTGCACTGATCTGTCCATTCTGATGAGATTGATTATGTCACTGGAAATGCACAGCCTAGTGCGTCCGACGAGACAAAGTAAGAGAGAGCAGCAGACCAGCAAATTTCATAATGCTGACACTATGTTTGAAAATAAAATCTGCCAATAAGTCATTGCAGGTTAAGAAGCTCTGATGGCAAGCAACCCTAAATCTCCCTCGCACGTTATCTTGTAAATATTTTTCCACAAGACAGTAAACGATGATTAAATATTATTGACAAGTCTTCGGAATGTGAAACACTGGATACGCAATAAGTTAATTGGGTACAACGATCATTAGGGTAATATCACAGATTGAGTAAATAACACTAACGTGAGTCAGAGATCTTTGCCCACGACTAAGCGCCTATATTGTCACTTAAACCATCTAGGACTGCCGATACGGATTCGAAAGGAATACTTAATACCCCGATAAGGTTATTGAGGTTTGACGATTCTACGTAGTGTTACGATCGCTAAATTGTGACGAAGGCCATCACTATTACTTACAATTTATAAGACGGGTTCGCTGTAAACAATGCTTCACTCTATTGGTTTTGAACTAAGATTATGTCAAAAATATTATTTTAGATAAATATTAAGTAATGAATATGCCTGGGCTTCTTATAAAACATATTCAAAGATATTTTTTTAGATAGGATGGGGTTTCCTACACTTCTTACCTAAGAGCTTTTTTGCATATAGGAACTATTACATGCATAAGTAATACCTGGTTCACGTATACTTTATGAAGGTTCTTATGTATTAGCAAAGAAAGACTTTTAAAAACTTCTACCCTATCCAACCTATCTCCTTAAAACCAAAACGTTAGCTGGTAGATAATGCTATCTAGCATTAAGTATTTGTGCAATAAATAATTTTCTATTCTATCTATCAATCTACCATACTTTTATGCCCTAAGAAAAAAGGCAGGTGCTTTCTAAGCTGTTAAGGTCGTGAACTTAGAGCGACAAGTTCTTAGAACCACAATAATAATCATTCTGACATTTCTCCGGTTCACCTATCTTTAGTGTTTCCCTGAATGCTATTCTTAGCGCTGAATGCAGCACAGGTGTATGTTTGAAAACTGTTTCATTCTATTCAGTGACTACCCTAACTGCATAACGGTTTTCGTTATCAAACCATGTGTTTTCTGTTCCTATGCACACAAAGATTGGTTATCAGCAATACTTGGTGGTGGCAACAGCTTGCACTATTGCCGCGGAATATATTTACAAACGGTATCGAATTCCGATGACCCACTTTGTGTACACAATTCGTACCAGTTTTATCGATAGTTGTGTTAATTTAGGCACGTGGCTACGGAATCAGTAAGAGATATATACTAAACAGGCTATGGGTCAAGAAATGATTTATTGATCCAGTTTTCGCAGCCTTTAGAGCATAAGATAGCATCAGTGCAGATATCCAGCCATCTGCTTTTTAGTTAAGTTTTTATATACGAGTAGGATAGGTCACAAAACCTGCTGCGCAGCACACGTTGGAGCAATGCTCAGCGTGGTGCGAGGAGCGCGGGATTCTGGTTGACAGGATCGGGCAGGACCTATCTCTGTCCAGCGTAGTTGAGGCTATGCTGGCAGATAGGACGGCGTGGGTGGCTGTGGCTTCTTTCTGTGAGACGGTTTTAGTCCGGAAAGAGGCTGCTGAGCGAGATCGAGAGAGAGCCGATCCCGCTCGGAGAAGGCGGCGGAGGCGAGGTGCTGGCAACAGCCGCCTCGCACGCCCTGCCCTGTGAGGGGCTGAGTGGTACTCCCTGCCAAACAGGGAGACTTTCGGGTCCGTGGGTGGTCGGAGTTAAGGGCCCGGCTGGCCAACAGCGGACTCCGGGAGGGCGGCTGGCACATTGTGGTATGTGCCGCCGTAGCACCGCTGGTGCTGGGATCGTGACTGTGGGTTCATTCTCCCGGGACGTGCTTCAAATGGCAATATGCGATAAGGACTCCAGCGAAAGCCGTTTAGGGGACCTGGAGTCTTTGTTAAGCATCGAGGCCGGCCACCGGGGTGGTTTTAGTGAGTCGACGAGTTCGTCAACCTCACACTACCTTGCCGCATCCCTTAAATGCGGTAAGGTGTCTGATAGCAGATTTCCCCCCGACAACAAAAAAAAGATTGGGATGTCCATCAGCAGGAGTATTCGCGTTTTTTGTCTGTTCATTCCTTAGAATAGATGCATGTATCAGCATACTACTCTGAGCAGGTATAGCCAATAGCACGAAATATCGATAAGGTTGCCTAATTGTACTTTATCAACCACTCCTTCAAATACTTGGAATACTCCGACGAAAAGTACTATGAACAAAACAGATCTAGAGCACGTTCTAAATGTGCTAATTGGTAATTATTTCTTTTTTTCACTAGCAATTACCTACTCCATGTGAAAGTATATTATACTTTCATCTTTCTTACATAAAAGATTTTACAAAAGTTAAATCTTATAATGTCAAAACGCTGGTTCGGGGAGACTCCCCAGGTTCCCTAGGCTTGTTTTATTATTGTACTTTTTGTTATTCTGTTTTAATTGTAATTTCTTCAAATTTTTTTTATGTATCTTTCATTTTATAGTCTGTCTACCGTCTCTCGTCACATAATATCTATTTTTGTTATCTTTTTCATATAAATTAATAAGTAAGCTTCAAATAGTCTCACTATGCGAAAACTATTTAATGGTCCATAGTTGTTTTTTTAAATTATTAATTAGATTATAAGTACTGTTTGTTTTCCTAAGAAATAAAAATAAAAATAAATAAAATAAATATTTAACTTTATGGTGAACGCGGCATAAGAAGCTCTAATTATATAGGATGATGTTCAACATATTATGTAGAGCTAAGATATTGGATGATTAAAAAACTGAAACTACTGACGTTATGATACGTCGCGTCGACTGTTGGTAAAGACTCTGCTCTGCCGATGCTAGGCCGCTAACATTGTGTTAAATCCTATGACTACCCGCACTTTTTTCGCGAAATCGCAGCAAAACTATACCTAAATAAAGCAAATAAATACCTATGGAAGGCAAATCGATTTTTTATTTCTCAAACCACAAAAAGGCATTGAACGACCATTTTTCCAAAAAATATTAATTCGCCGATTCAAAGAATTGTGACACAAATTCTTATTCATATTCCCGATAATATATGGACCTTCTGTAGTTCGTATTTTATCAAACAGTAGGCCTACCATGAGCTCTGTCGGGCTCTGTCTCTGGTTCTGGTTTTGAGTCTGTGTGAGTGTTGACTAAATAAATCATACGTCAAAACGTCACACACACTGTATAATGCACTGGTGAGCACTCACACAGACTCAAAACCAGAGCCAGAGACAGAGCCAGGCAGAGCTCATGATAGGCCTACAGGAAATAATTAAGATGGTCCAAATATTACCTATCTCTATAATGGGTAATACATGATTCGATGTAACGGCTCGGCCTCAAAGTGCCAAAAACTAGCGAATAGTTTATTGACCTAGTGGTCGTTAACCTCGAAACCTTGTAGCTATGGTCTTCTCTAGGCAAGAGTGATTCATCCCCTTGAGAAAGGCTCTCACTTCCTTTGCCATAGACAAAAAGTCCGTTAGTTCCAAGCATATCATTTCCTCTTTTGACAGAGGCATGCAAGATATATAAATATTTATACAAATATTTATTAATATAAATAATGTAAACATAATTCACACAACATTATCTAGCCCCAAATTAAGCAGAGCTTGTACTATAGAAACCAGATAACTGATACCTTATACACATTTTTATTTTGTAAATACATACATAGACTGAGAACAAAACTCATCACACAATGACTAGCCTCTCAGCTCAGTTGGTAGTAGCTCTGCCTTCTGCGCCATAGGTCGTGGGTTCAATCCCCACTGAGAACAAATATTTGTGTGGTGAACACAGATGTTTGTTCTCTATCTGGGTGTTATATTGTAGTATAAGTATGTAGGTATTTAAAAAATAAATTTACGTAGGTAATATTATCAGCTATCCGGTTCCCATAGTACAAGCCCTGCTTAATTTGGGACTAGACAGTGGTGTGTGGTTTGTCTGCAATAATTATGTTAGTTTATTTTTTATTTGTTATCGGTGGGGATCGAACCCACGGCCTAAGGCGCACCCCTGTCACTGTTTGTCATTACCCAATGGTAAGAGATAGCATTTAAGCACTGTTTATCTTTTGACATATTAACTGTGCATGCGGAGTTTGACCATTGACCTATCTGTTGAATTTATCGACACAAAAGGACATAATGTAGGTAGATCTTGGTTTATTTCAGCACATTGACATATTATCCGTAAACGAAGTAATGGCCTCAATTACGCCCACACATCAGGTCGAATCGACAGGTCCGAATCGGGAGCACTGCGCCAGATGGTTATTTCTGTCGGTGAGTCGAGGATGATGCATCATGAGATCACCAGTGCAACATGCCTCGAATTAATAAAAGGTCAGCATTACTTTATTAGGAGCCTTCAAGATTTTGTTCGCTGATGTTTAGATTGCGTTTAGAGACAACAAATTGGTGACTGACGTATAGGTAAGCGTCAAAATACTTCAGAGAAAGATCACTATGAGAACTATTCTGGTAAATAGTTCTATAATACGTATATTTTTCGTCTGTTTTCCTATTTAAGCCTAAGCGTTTACATCTAAGCGTTGAGAGCGTGATAACCACCGTACGGTGGTGATCAGTGAAACGCTCTCAAATATCGCTCTCGTATTTTTTTTTTAATACAACTACATGATACAACATGTATAGGCCCTGATAAGCGGTAACCATCGCCTATAACAAAGCATAGCGTTGTAGGTCATCTCACGTCAAGAACGTGCCTTACGATGCACTGCCCGCGTCCATCAACTTCTGGCATAGATGACATTATTTGACAGCGTTTCACTGATCGCCACCATAGAAAACTAAGATTATATGCGTATACGAGTATAAGGGTTTAATTTAATTCCATTTCATTTCAATTGGGGTCCGCTTTCCTTGTCCTATTCCTCCACGACATGTCCGCATCGTAAGTATTGGACGCATCGTATCAAACATTTTTGGTGCGGATTTGTGGACGTACTTTGTGTGGCTTTCTGTGCAAGGAATACTCAGCATGATGCGATGCGTTTGATGCGATGCGTCCGATACGGCCAATGCTGATGATGACGACTGATAAAATAATGATGGACCTAGTTCTAAAGCTATATATACGGGGTGACCTTCATACGCCATTTCCTAGATTTTCTCGAACACATAAATCCGTTGTAAGATTTACCTTATCGCAACCTTATCGTCACACAGCAGTTGTTTGGAGGAAAAATCTTAGGTGTTACGTCTATAGTCTTGTAAACAGAACTATGATGAAATAAGATGAAACCATTCGGAAACTCCTATTCTATTGTTCGTTTGAAACCTGTGTGAAACTTCAATCACTATTTCTTGTTGGTTTTTGTTCGAAAAAAGAACACGTAGCGTGTTCATCAACTGCTTGATACAAATCCAGACGAACATGATAATTCAGGGTCACAATTTAATTTGCTTTCCTACTTTGCTGGATTACAAACAAACATCTACTGTAGATGATTTAACCAGCGTCATGGGTAACTGATCCCTCCCTTGATGCCCTTATGTTTGAAACCTAATGCCCTTATTTACGGGGCGTAGTGCCTGAAACGAGTTTTTAGAGACTCTTCTTCTTCTATTTTTCTTCCACCCGTATCGCATCCCCAATCCTATTCAAAAAATAAAGGTCCTAAGTAGATAAAGAGATAAAGGTCCTCAGTAGAAGCCATTCAAGGTTATCTGTGTAAAGGGAATTGACGTACCATAACTTTCCCCTTTGTAAGTTCACGTGCAACTTTTATAGACCACCCATATAAACCCATATTCCATAAAAATATGCCTTTAATAATATTTTAAGTGTCTATGTTAGGGCTGTGGTCCCCCGCAGACTATAAAAACTGGCAACCACGAGTGAAGATGTTTTGTTGCTTTTTATGTCTTGAGTGTTAATTGTTATTTAATTTTATGTTTGCTTAGTATCATATTATTATGTTAAAATATTTGAGCATTAACAGTTATATCCATCACTTTCTTTATCTGTCTATCTTTCTTTTTCATGAGGGTTCTATTCTATACGTATCCCGATTGTAATTTTGAAGGAAAGGTATACATGATATATTATATCAATGACTACCAAATTAGCTGTTCAGATTTCTGCAACGGTTTCATGTATTACCTACATAGCAGTATTTCAATACCGGTAAGTATTTATATGGGAGTGGTCATTTTCGATGAGTTCACTTAGCTGATATAAAATCGGCAAACGGGTTTTGATTTCGTGGTTTTAATAATTTAAAAAAATATACTTTGATCTTGCTTGGGGTCTTTGAGCAGCTGGATATGTTGTCAAGTCGAAACTTGTTTGTCACACACGTGCAATTAGAAGGGGGCCAAAATACGTCCTATAGTTTATTTTATTTCAACTTTTCGCTACACATTATTCTCCCCCTAATGCTGGGCCCGTACCAAATTAAGAATTAATATATTCAATCCAGTTTCCATTCATATGTAATTCGGTGTTTTTGTTGCATGGTTTTTTTACAGAACTGGGTCGTGTATGGGTGTTGAATTGAGAAATTTGAATAATAAGATCATGCGAACTCCAGTTAAAAACTGTTTAAATTTTGTTTGAACGTGTTTTGAAGATGATAAATAAAATTTTCATACAAATCCTTGTAGATTATGAAAAGGGATTTTATAATTCATGAATTTGAATGTGCCTACTTTAACGTGACACTTTTTTCGTGCTTTTGTCTTTCAACCCTTCCTGTAACGACCATAATAAGTTTTCGGTCTTCTAGACTATTTGAGATTAAGTATATAATATTAGGGACTGATAAGAGAAGAGTGCACGCTGCTGATTTCAGCACGAATTTACGACTCGTATTTACGAATGTTCTGATGGATTGGAGTACATGGAGTTTAAGGGAAGTCTGAAAGTAGCGTCTGTGACGGACAAGATGCGGTATAGGTTAGTATGGTACTAGTATAGTATTATCTTATCTGTGGTATGGGAATGTCATGCGAAGAGATGGAAGACATATTACGAGAATAGTGATAGATATGGATGTGGGTGGTGTTTATAGAAGAATAAAACCAAAAAAGGTAAACCAAAAAAAATGGATGGACTGTGACAAAGATGACATGAGCAAGAAAGGAGTGACGATTTAGACTATTGATTCCTATACCAGCTTGTCCGATATGCCAATAAATGTAAATAGTACCTATACTTACCTACCCATCTAATTAAATCAATGGGACGTAGGTAAAGGTAGAATGATGGACGCGTGAACACGTTCGGTCTATTGCAGCTCATTATACCCTATTGTTTGTGATGCGTGACTGAATCGATAGCTAGATAAAATATTAATTAGTTTCCAAGTACATTTGAAGACTACTTCCATAGCTTTGTTTTCTTGAGCCAATTAAACGCTACGTAGATCTACGTAGACCTGTACAAGTGTACGAATTCAAGAAATATAAGAAAATGTGTAGCATGTCGTTCTTTAAAACTCTATTATGAATTTATTGTACATAATGGTTTACTTTTTTCAGAAATAGAACTAGGATTATGTGTGTAGGTACTTATTTCTTTCTATGTGTTTCTGTATGTGTTCTATGTTTTCTTTTTCTCTTATTATGTTTTTTTATTGTGTAGCCGTACCTTTACTCAATGTTCTGTTCTTCTCTTTCTGTTGTTTAATTTTATTCATAGGTAAGCTGTGTTTTTTGAGCCAAATAAAAAAGTTATCTATCTATCTATCTATCTATCTAAGGTTGTTTTAGATGTGACTCGTTTTGAACTCTGTTTTATTTTAACGTGACCTTTACTGTTTTGTTTTTATCTAATTTTAAAACGCAAAAGCAATTTTATTATCATCATTATTGAACTCGTATCTACTGATATGTCCAAATGCGAACCACGAACGTACATTTCCAAGAAGAGTGATTTGGAACATTATTTTCCTACGACTTTTTTTTTTTTTTTTTTTTTTTTTTATAACTGATAGCTAAGCATTTGGCTGCCATCACACCTGATGGAAAGCACAAAAAAATGGACTTCCCGCAATCTTACAAGCCCATCAAGTGGGGAGGGTTATTTTCCAATACTTATTGTTCATAACGCTATCAACAAACATAAAGTAATTATGACCCTTGTCCAAAGATAAACCGCGCACCTACGAGTTCCACTTTGTCAATCAATCAAATGTACCACTTGAGAGCCATAAAGGTAAGTTCGCTCCGACGCAAATTGTACCGCCATAAAGTGTCACGTATAATGTGTATGATGCATGTCCGAATTACAAGCTCATGGTTAGAGTAGTGGTGTACCGATAGAGCGGATGGTCCCATTCCGAGCGATAACGGTACCACCGCCGCGCTTGCAAATAGTCTGTAAGCAGAAGCACCTCTGTCAGGCTCTTAGCGATAAGCGTTTATAATTTTTTCTGGAGAATGATCGAGTATGGCTGGAGAAAGTTTCAAATAATATTCTGATTAACGAAATAGCTGAAACAATGAAAAATTCTTTGCTATGCTTGTTAAATTTTCAATGAGAAAAATCTATGGACCAAGCAAATGATCCAACCGATATTGAGCGATTACCTCTGCATATAGCAATTGCATTATTAAAACTCAAAGCACGTCCAATAGGAACGCCTTCTATGCGACATGGCATGGATGCTCCATCACCCTGAGACCTGATGACGGTTTATAGAAACTAAGAGCATTTGAGCACCTACCAACCGCCAAAAGCAATGGTCTTACAGAATTGCGATGCGTAAGAGTAAGATGTTTTGCCAAAATTTTATTAGTATACGCGGTAGCGGATAATAAGGAATTGTTCTCTACATTTATAGAAATAAATGGAGATAAATGTATTCAAACAAGCAAAAGATTTTTGAAAAAAATAATTTTCCAGTTATTTTTTTCTTATAAGTCGAGGGGATGACTCCTTTCACGACTTTTCCCTAACTCTCGTGGTTTCGGACTTAACCGCCGCCATGCCATAGCCACTTTTCTCAAAAAACCACCCTGTATATATGCTCGGTTCACGGACGACTTTTTGCTAACAATCACCAAACAAAGGCAACGAACTCGCCTACACCTTCTAAGCGTTCGTTTATTTCGTCGATGTGAAAGACGATCACCTATCGCTACCCGCTAGCAGGAAGACCAGCCAACAGTTCCGGTGATGCTTTCCTATAATGGTGTTGCCATCGTCGTTGCGTCCCCTGAATGAACCAACGGGTAGTCGTAGGCCCATTTTGGTAGAATTAGGTCTGCCACAGCTACTACGCTTGGCAGGCGGATTAGTGGCATCAGTGATGATGTAAATTACTCAGAATATGCAGCTGCCCATCTTCTGGTGCGTCTCCTTCTTTTGTGGGTGCTTTTACAGCATTGACGGGAGAGGTATTTTTCTATGTCAGAACGTCCATAATAGTCCCTAAGTATAATTGGTAGGTATGCAGTCTTCGTTTCCAAGTTAATCAAAAGCATCTGGGGCCAGAAAAAAAGGCAACGAATGAACGAGTGAGCAGTGAGTCAGTTCTGGATATTTATTTTAACACATTACATATTCTTCGTTTTGGGCTTTTAGCATAATGTTTACTTACTTCAAAATATTTTTTTAAGATGAATGAATACCGTTTTTTTGGTACATGCAACTGTACCGAAATATCGGGATCGGGAGTCAAACACTGTCAAAATGATATCATGGTAAATACTCCGTTGTTCATAAAAAAATTGTTCTAACACTTTTTTTAAACATAAGGTTGTAGGTTTATTACAAAATATTTACAAGTGTGTCTAAACGTGTTTTGTTCTTTCTCATGCATGTCTAATATGTACTCACTTATTTTTTATTACTAATTTCCATTCTACACACACTGAATTAATTAAAAGCTTCATATCAGCTATGCCTCTTCTACGAAACTAACACTTTATTAGTTCATGCATTCCCAGATGCCGATCAGATCAGATACTGGCAGTTCCCATGGAATCAGCATTCTTTCAGTCGTCCAACTAATTGTCATCTAAGTCTAACAGCTGAAGTTAATGGAACATGAAAAAGTCGTTGGAACCTTATGTGGCGTGTGCGAAACGAACGACCGCAACATTCCCGCTGCCAGAGCTGGATCTAGAACCTCCGAAGTCCGTTTTGCAATCGTGGTATATCGGCCCCTGGTAATGTAGATTACAAATAAAGAATCATTGCTGTCAAACCGATTGATTTTAAAAAGTGACGATAGACTGTGTGATACAAAGAATGTCTGATGCAAACCTTCCGCGCCCTGTGTGTGTGTGATCTTAAAACACACACAGCTTACTAATATGTACCATTTGACACAATTGTATAATTGACCAATATTTTTAAGAACAAAGACAAGTCAGTAATCATATTAACTTGTCTTTGGTCTAAAAAATGTTGGGTGACTAGCTGTAGATTTGTAAGCCTGCGAAGTGCTTACATTTCATTTTTTTTCAATTTTTTATCAACTAACTTTAACTGTATTATTACCTACGTGTTAGATTTCAGCAGCGAGCAGGGAGCACTCCTAGCTTGAAGTACACTTCCAAAATTACCCCATTTTTTAAAAACTTAATATGGTGCCTTGGTTGAGTCGGAGCCACTTGTGTCAGTGCAGCGACTCAGACCAGCGACAGATGCCCGGTATGGCGAGGACGATCGCGCAGGAATGTTAACCGCACTTCGGGAAAGTTAGAGGCGAGAGACGGGCGGGTGACAGCTAGATTCTAGGCTATAGACGCAAACCCTTTTGAGGCTACAGATAAATAAGGGACTCTATAGCCCTTAACATTTTGAAGTGATGAGTTTAGTCAAGCATGCTTGAGATATTTCTACCGAATCAACAACGCAATATGCGCATGAACACTTATGATTGTGACATGCGAAGGATTCCATTGCAGAGGAAAAACCTGAGTTTACAAGCGGATAATATCTATTATTAAAATAGTTTTTTGGTAACTTCGAGTTTTCGAATTACTTTTAAGTTGTGAGCTCCTGTGACTTGAGCCAATACCCAGCATGACTCGGCATCGGCGACAGTACATCCATGCTAAGCAATGTAGGCACTTAAAAGACACTCAAACCTTACGAAATGTAATAAATACTGCAAAGTAGTTAAATTCCGAATATACTTATTCGCAAGTAGACGAGGATGGCAATAATCTTAATTCGTAATGAACATAGAATTTGTGATGATTGAAATGAAATAATCTAGGGCTGAAATCTTCAAACCCGGTAGACTCCGAGGATAGACATCCTTGGAGTCTACCGGGTACCTTAGTTTGAGGGTTAGATGGGTTCATGAGATGAATTTTCTTATAAACCTCAACAAATATGCACAGTAAGTACGTTTAACATTAAATAAGTATATAGGTTTCAAAGTAAGCATATCTCTAATTCGAGTATTCGTTTATGGAATAGATGCTTGAGTCGCAATAGAGTACGGACTGCAATTTATCGGTAACAAGTTAGTGCGACTAGGAAGTCCCATGGTGTACCAGACCATGTATGGGTCAATGCACAAAGGTGCCGGCAGCGGCAGGACCGCCCGAGAGCGGATCAGTGCCGAACAGTCTGGCCACGCCTAGAAATTTAGCCTCTGGACGTGTTTATAATTTCTTGACTTCGAGAATTGCCCATTTGTAACAGCGAGTCACTTATGCTTTCTTGTGGTTATCTTGCGCTGAGTCAGTTAGGTTTGCTTCTCCATCTACTAGCTTTCTTTTTATGGTTTGGTGGGTGCCAAACATACTTCTTAGTTCATTCTAGCCGGGGGAGATGCAAAATTTATTGCATTTTTAACATAGAAATGAGACATTCTGGAAAGTTTCATGCCCTCACACGTCAATATAACTTTCTCGAATGTGCCTTATAAACTTGATAATACCGACATAGCGTCTAGAGACTACAGTTTCCAACAGCCACGCGGCATAGCGGTCCCACGTTCAAATATTTTAGCACGACGCTGTGATAACTGTCATACTTGATACTCATGGTAAGCTTCTAGGGAGGTGTAGCCACCAACAAAGGTTCTATGAAATTTGATAGTGATACCTTGTTATGTTTGTAGGTCGGTATTTATTGAGGAATAAAAATAACTCTATAACTCTATGCCTGTATAAACACAACGGCCCTTTTCAACAGTGACACATTCTGAATATACCGAATTTGAATGCACAAAACGACACGACACATGACAAGCCCACACGTGATTAAATGCCGAAGTACGAAACCAGAATGGTGATATGTCGTTATTCTTGGTAATATACGTATATAGGTAGACAAGACATGCCCGATTGCATCCATGTCGTTTATTTAGGGTCATTCAAAGGAGCCGAGGACATCTGATGCGAACAGGATCTCGTCTTGGCCAACAGATTGACATGTAGATACGATGTGAAGACTTGAAGACCCGCCTCTATAAACCTCCTATCAAAGTTTGCGGTTTCTGAGTTATGTTCATGGGAGACTAGTGCATGGCTCCTGCTTTACTTACCTGTTCAACAACTTCTCTTGGAGTCAGTTTGGGAGATTGCGAGTATTAGCGACATAATGGTATAACAAGAAGTATTATGAGAGTTGATTTAACAAATCATTCACAGGAATAAAGTTCTGTACTTACAAACAAACTATTTAAAAAAATGTATAGGCAGTGTAACAAGAACTAACGTTTCTAACCATGAACAGTGTTATGGTGATGTTTACTCATTGTGTTGAATAGTAACGGTTTTAGATTGAACGGTGCGTGCGAAAATGCGGCCAGTCGATTCGGGGCAAATTTAGATTGAGTAAACATAAACTCGGCTAGCGCTAGCAATCTCAAATAGAAAATGATTGCGGCTCAAATGAGACTTGATATACTTCCAACTGGATATGTTGCAAAGCTTTTGTGACACAAGCTTTTAAAACTATATTAATTTCCATCAAAGTTGCTCCAATTCTTTATGAGAAATGAGAACCTATAGGTACCTATCACCTAACCATAGAACTCTAGTTTAATGTCAAATAAACTGCTCTGGAAGTATCCTGAACCCTGTTCGTTATTCTGTTTATTATTCTTCGTCATGGACTCCAGTTAAAATCTAAAGGCCAAAACCTTTATATGAACCAAATGTTTCTTACTGCTATTATGCCCGAGATCTTTTCGAAACTGGAGTTTAGATGCTCAGAGTTGTTTGACAACATGAGAACAGTTGCACCTATACTTCTGCAAGGACTAAAGAACTATTGAATAAAAAAAACTGCATTTAAATTTATGGATTAGTCTCAAAGCTCCACGCAGACCAATCAAACACCTCAAACTGAAGGTCTCTTGAAAATGTCATGCATGACTAACACACTTATGGTGGTTTAGGCTTAGGACTTTTTAAATTTGGATCCTGTAAGTAGGTGATTTATTATGCAAGGTCGTTGAAGTTTTCAATAAAGCGAAACAGGAGCCTATTACGAGTATATAATAATAATTATTCATATTCATATTCATTTATTCATTTTTTTATATAGGTACTATAATAAAGCCACATCCATCGTGGGTTCAAATCCACTCGTGTACCAATGAGTTTTTCTGTCGAAAAATTTATGTGCACTATGCCAGTACTCTCAAAACGGTGAAGGAAAACATCGTGAGGAAACCGGCGTGTTGTAGAACCTCAAAAAGTTCGAGCAACACGTGTCAAGGGTCACGCAAAAAGGGCCCACCAGCGGCCTACTTGCGGAAAAAACCTGCCCGCACATCAAGTGCGGATGTTAAAAACTTGCCAAACTTGCCAAGCCACATCCAGCATACAGCGTCCGTGTTGGCAATTGATATTGAGTCATTTTCGAAGAAGCTTTCATCAATCCATCAGGGACCACTCGCATGGTTCGAGAGCTTCGAGTGGAGATGACGTCATTACTTATATAGTGAGCCAATTGCATATTTCAAACCATGACCAACAAGTTAGGTTTAGTTTATTTTAATCTAAACAAATAGAGTCTGGAAATATTACGTATAGGTAGGTTACTTATTTAAGAAAGTGTCTGAGATTGCCTATTATTAATATCGATCGAGTTTAGATGAAACACAGATTTGATTGAAGGTGGACATAGAGGACCTACTTTTTATTGCTAGAATGAAAATTAACTTAAGCCCGGAGTGGACCGGACCAATCAAATACAATACATATTTGACAATTGTATAATTTTGCAAGCTAAAATTTCAGGTAAACAACTGTCAAATATTTGATTGGTCAATTAGTCATCCGTAAACCAGGCCTTAGGCTAATTTCCAAGAAAAAAAAACAACCGATTATCTCATTAGTAAGGTGTGTGTATACCTACTCAAGTAAATTAATTTCGACATTATGCTAAGAACCTTTGGAGGTCGCAGTTGTTTTACTAGAATCAGCATTCCGTGACTGGCGTGTTTTAAAACTAGTAAAACCCTGAAAACCGTGTTAACGAACTCTATTAACCTAAATAAATCTGTTTACTGTGTTTTGTTTATTTTTACCACGCTTTTATTAGCTCGGGTTGTATCTATGTATGTATGGAATGGAATTTTTGAGCATAATTTCCACCAATTTCCAGAAGATTGATTAATTTGAAACTTAGCACTGATGACAATGCATTAATTTGATAACAGTTTCCTATTACCTATCCTTATAGGACCGCCAGGATTCATAAATTATATTATAGATCCTCTGTAAGGGAGTAAGAGAGATAGAGCTAGCGAACTAAAAAAAACACGCTTTTATAGCTAATCGAACTAAAAAGTAGAAAATATTTTTTAGTTACAGAGTTTATACTCTGAATTGAATTATTCTCCTAATTACTTAAATTTTATTAATTGGTTATGATGGATTGTTTAATCTTCTACTACTGTAATTTATACTCTGTAATTAAACATTATTTTCTACTTTTTAGTTCGATTAGCTATAAAAGCGTGGTTTTTTATTTAATTTTATTATAATTTATTCTGATGTCACTGGTACGTCGTCTTCATTTTGCGGCTACCGGCACCCATGCGTTTTTTGCGACCGTAAAAAAAAATATTTCAGCTGAAATTTTCAACACTATCTAAATTTTGTTTAGCTTCATTTTTTCAGCTGAGTGGCCTAAAAGGGAGGAAACAGGAGACTTAAGGTAAACTCTTAGTAGGTGAGTAATGGATTTTTTTTTAATGCATTTATTGCTGTGCTTTGAGTTATAAATAAAAACTCGTTCTTTTCAAAGCCGCCGAACTATAATTTGTGCCTTACCATGTTCTTTCGAAAGTAATAATTACCTACCTTCATACTTATTTACCGTAAATGAAGTACCTAGTTATTATTGGAAATTTAATAACACACTTGACATGTGTGATCTATTTATTATTACTGCAGTGACAGTAATTCTTGTCGTGGATGTCGTGTCTCCAACGGTGCAGAGGTCCATGCGTTGTAATAAATAAGACATCTTTATATTTCTACCTACGAATACGTTGCATGTGTTATTTATTATTTTGTATCAGAGTCCGATGAATTATAGATTTAACTTATTAAAATCACTTTATTTGCGAGTCACACGCATTTTCACATCGGATGATTTTGGAGGCAACAACATGACATTTGTCTGACAAAACTGACACTAATATCTAATTTGACAGATGAGAGCTGCAGTTGAATACTTGAAATAACATTAGCTTTAACACTGCCCCTCGATTGAAAATCTGTCATTGATTGAAATCGCTACAATTATTACACAATATTTAAGAATGTTTTCATAGTACATAGTTTTTCAGTAGACAATCCTTTTGTGAATATATCTGCAACATTATCATGAGTTGCAACATATTCAACAGCAATCAATTTTCTATTTATAATGCCTTTTATAAAATGGTGTTTAATGTCTATGTGCTTGGCACGCTTACTATTTTCAAATGATTTAGCTATTTGAATTGCACCTCTATTGTCCATGTATAAAACACAAAACACTTCACTGTCCAGTCCATTTAAATCTTTGATTCCAACATTTAGGCCTTTCTCTTAATCCATACAATCCTCTATTCAGTTTTAAAACTTTGTTCTTATTTGCTTTTAATCCTTCAGGTGGTTTGATGTATACTTCAGATTCTAGAATCCCATTCAGAAATGCTGTAGGTACATCAAGTTGTCTTACATTCCATCCTTTCTGTACTGCATGTGCAAGAATTGTTCGAACTGAGGATGTTCTTGCTACTGGAGCATAGTTCTTTCCGAAATCAGAGTCTTCTTTCACTTGAAACCCTTTCACTACTAACCGAGCCTTTTTCATATTATTTTCTTTAGTTTTAAATACCCATTTTGTGTCTATGGCTTTCTTGTTTTCAGGTAAATCAGTCTCTGTCCAAGTATTCATTTTCTGTAAGGCTTGTATTTCGGTTTTTATTGCTTCTTCCCATCCTTTTTCCATAGCTTCATTATATTCCTGAGGATCTTCATCATTATTTAGCAGGCAGTATGCTTCATATATTTCATATTCACTTAGATGTTTTGGTGTAGTAATTAGCCTGCCGCTTCTTGTGTTTTTACTAGTACTCTGTTCAGTTATTTCTGTTTCATTATTGTTCCTTTCTTCTTCTTCTTTTCTTGTCTTTTCTTCTTCTTCTTTCCTTTTGTTCTCTTCTTGTTTTTTCTTCTTGTCTTCTTCATTCTTTTGTTCACTGTCTCTTTGTTCAATGTGTACATAATCATTTTCTTGTTCATTATTCGGGGCTTGCTGATACTTAAAATCTCTTTCATTAAATCTTATATCTCTAGTCACAATAACTGAATCTGTTATAGGATCCCACACTTTATATCCGTTCCTCGCATAACCAACCAGTCTTACTTCTTTTGCTCTTGAATCAAGTTTATCTCTTCTTGGTAGTATGATCATCCACCCTTTGCACCCAAATGGTTTCAATTTATTGAGCACCATTTCTCTCTCAAATATCATTGCTGGAATCTCATAATCTATCGCACTTGATGGGCTTCTATTGATCAAGAATGCAGCTGTCATGATAGCATGACCCCACAGATGTCTTGGTAGTTGTGATTCATCCAGTATAGTCCGGGCTTTATCATATATGGATCTGTTTAATCTTTCGCTTTTTCCATTCATTTGTGGACTATAGGGTACAGTATACTCTATTCTTATACCTTTTTCTTCACAAAATCTTTTAAAATGATTTGATGAATATTCCCCTCCATTATCACAACGGATTCTCTTTATTTTTAATCCTTTTTCTGTTTCTATTTCCCTTACATACTTTATCAAGTTGTCTGCTGCTTCAGATTTGTTTACTAATAGATAGGTTTGAGTGAAATGTGAGTAGTCGTCCAATATAGTTTGGTAATACCTGTAACCTTCTTTTGTTGATACTTTCATTGGTCCGGCAACATCCGAGTGTATTAATTCTCCAACATCTTTTGACTGTGGCTTTGTTATTCTCTTGAAAGGTAGCCTAGTACTCTTATTCCTCATGCAAACTTCACATACCTTCTTACTGTAAGGTAAGTTCATCAAATGTAATGCTTTACGGTTGAGATGGCCTAGTTTGATATGCCATAAATCACCATTAGTCAAGTCTTCATTGTTATAGTAGCATTCATGTTTCTCTTTGGGTAACTGCAGTTTCAGTACATACAACTTTCCTCTTTTTTCTCCATAGTACTCACCTTTTTCTGATTTTATTATCAATTCTCCATTTCTAAATGTTACACATTTGCCTTTGTTCATTAGCTCATTTACTGATAATAGGTTGTGCTCAATCCCATTTACTATCAGACCTTCAATTGTTATAGGTTTATTTTCCCCATAAACGGTTTTCAAATTACCTTTTTTCTTTGCACACAATATTTCTCCATTAGCAAGTCTTATTTGAATCGGTACTGGTAGTTCTGTCACATCAGTCATTAATTTTTCATACTTTTCTTGTATGAAGTTGTGTGTTGCTCCTGAGTCCACAACAAGAGTAATCTCCGATGCATCTGTATGCATTATATATTCTGAGCTTGAAGCAATAAACATCTCATCATTCATTGAATTTTCATTTGACTGTGCTACATGTCCTTGTCCTCTAGATTTCCCTCTGAAACCTGAGCGACCTCTACTTCTCATTCTGAAATTTCCTCTACCTCGCTGACCTTGATTATTGTTTTCATTCCTTTTATCACACTGGTATGCCATATGTCCTTCTTTTCCGCATTTGTAGCATGAATAAAAGCTGCTCTCTACTACTTCACTCTTCTTTTCTTTCAATTTCAGCTCTGAATCTAACAGTCTAGATTTTACAAACTCTACAGTGAGCTCTTTTTCAATACTCATGGTTTCTAATGTCGTTATCACTGTGTTGTATTCCTCCGGTAGTGTAAGGAATAAATGAGTTAACTTGTCGCTGTCTTCCATTTTTGTTCCGGCTGTTTCCAATTGGGTTATTAAGTTATCAAATTGTAAGAAGTGGTCTTGCAGACTTTGGCCACTAGAACATTTCATTGCGATTAGCTTCTTTCGCAAGAAAAGCTTATTAAACACACTTTTTCTCTCAAAAACTTCCTCCAAAGAGGTTAACATTTCAGCCGCCGTTTTACATTTTTTAATTATGTTCAGATATCGATCGGTCAAGCATTGTACTATAATAGATCGAGCTTTTGCATCAGCCTCGACGTCTTCCTTGCTGTCCTTGTTACATTTTTCCAGGATATTAGCTATACTTCTTTCTTCCAACAAAATTTTTACTCGAAACTTCCAATTCGCGAAGGAAATATTTTCGTTGAGTTTCGGGAAGTTGCAAGTTCCCGACGTCATTTTTACTTCTGTGATCAACCACGCTCTGCTGTTATTTATTATTTTGTATCAGAGTCCGATGAATTATAGATTTAACTTATTAAAATCACTTTATTTGCGAGTCACACGCATTTTCACATCGGATGATTTTGGAGGCAACAACATGACATTTGTCTGACAAAACTGACACTAATATCTAATTTGACAGATGAGAGCTGCAGTTGAATACTTGAAATAACATTAGCTTTAACAGCATGCTCTACTAAACTCAGCTTGTACAATCACTGACAAAGTTTGGTATTCTTTGAATCTTGTAATATTATGCAGCTCCCTAACCTTACATTGTAAAGTCAAGTAATTCTTAGGAAAAGGTATTGTCAGTCATCCAGATTACTAGTCATGTAAACAAACAGCGCAATTGAAATTACCGTCATATTACGAAAATAGTGATAGCAACGCTATCATAATTTTACACTGATTGTCTTAGGTACCTATCTACTTCCTTAATGCCACATGCCATAATCATTGAAAATCTTATCAAATTCTACAGAATTGCGATGATTAGTTATTGTTGGAACAATATAGCTAATCAAACAAAACGTTCCAACCTACAAATGTTTCCGCACGATAACTGCAAGAACAATAGAAACGTTATGAAGTTGGTATTGCAAGCAAAATATCGGCTCGTACGTTGACCGCTGAGTAACACTCGCAAGCACTTGCCTCGATAACCCGACTTGGCCCGCGATGCTTTATTTCTGATCTCCCTGGAGGTAAACACCCGTGCGTCATACCCAGTGGTCTCAAATCTACAAATAAATAATTTTAACAGATGGTTTCTTCCATCTTGATCTGTATTATAATATTAACAATCGGTGAAGTCATGCCTGTATTTTAGAGTGCTCTGCTCCCGTGGATAGGAACGATGGTACATGTTCCGCACGGTTCACTAATGTGGTTATTGAGAAATTTGCACCTGTTTACCCAACGAGAATATCTGGTTTTTCGAAAACATGGATGCTTTAGCCAGCGCATCTTGTCACGTAAAGTGATTCTTGAGGCGTTTTGCAGAACGACACCTCTTTCAGAGCTTTGTAAAACATAAAGGTATCGTGTAGAACTGTAGACAAAAGCCATCGGCGACAGTCGTGACTCTTGCTCAAGGTATGTCGAGCCCTTGTCAAAGCAGAAGAGCATATGGATCAACTCAAAGCATTTCTGTACTGTAAACACTGGAAGTATGGCAAGTCATTTGCAAAACAAAGCGCAGAACGCAGCCGAAATAAAAATATTTACGCAGCCCCTGGCTGACTCAGTCCCGGCTTTGTTTGGTCGGAGAAATAACCCTTTTACAATAAATTGATGTGTTAAATGCTTATATTGTGAGAAAACTTACACATGAGACTGTTTTAAGCAAAACAAGTATAAGAAAATATTGAATCAGTTAGCTAGAAATTATGCTACTCCACAGATCAGTGAAATCTGTATCAATATTCTTCGAAGGCATACAAATATTTTTGAATCGAGAATTTTAAGGCTTGAACATTTTTTCACAACACCTCGCGTCATCGTCACCAACACCTCGGCAAAGATATTAGAGAAACTTGGCCAAAAGAGATACATCCTCTTTATTTAAAATATGTACAAAAACATACAGGTGAAGGTATAATAATAATGTCGATATCCATTACGGCGATAAATGTTTAATAATTGAGTGTAAAACCGCAGCCGATTAAGTAAGCATCGGTGCCCGGTGCCTAATTGACGTAATAAAGTACTACAAACACCAAGGCAATTGTCCACTAGACCAGTCGTGAAGAAGCGCACGCTTAAGCACCGCACCTATTGGACTGGTCTATATATACCGCTCAGTATAGCCGCTCTGCCGTTCTCTCTATCTCTCATTTTGTGAGTGTACTTTGAGTTCGAGCCTCACCATTGACAAATATTGTTCTATGGCTAAAGGATTTTCCAGGATTCCTGCAATCCTTTAAAAATGATATTAACAGCAGGACTCGGCATTTTACACTGAAATCTGAACTGAAGTCTGAAATCTGAACGTCCTTAAAGCTAAAGTTTTGTCACTAGATATAGGGCGCTAGAGATGATTTTCAGTTCTCGGGAGGGTATGATGTATGATGTCCAAGCTACACAGGCGTTTATTATAAACGCAGGCACGTGAAGGCGACACAAGTCCCGCCGGACGTGATGCATTAGTCTAATGAAATAACTACAATGTGTGTTGAATGAGCTCGCTGACTGACTCAACATGAGCTTTGTTTACTTTTTTTTATATAAAGGCAGTACAATTATTTGAACAAAAGACTTAAATATCTATACTCAGTACTATTTTTGTCATCAATGAGTAAGAAGACCAGTAATGGGTCGGTAATCGGTCGGTAAAGGACAGCCTGCCCACCACTATGTTGGTGATTCTATAAATATATACATAAACTCTAGGTTATTCTCTAATGATATTATTAGTAAGTATAAATCTCTCTATGGCTCACGGCACAACTTTTTGCTAATTGAGACCAATAGTTCTGTTAGCGACCATGATTCAGTTCCTTATTACCAAAGCTTGCACTAATCACAGGCTTTCCTCTTGAGACCTGGTGTATCCTAATATAATATGATGAATGATACAAGTAAAACTACACGGATACTGTTAGATTGAAACAACTCCAACATTGTTGAAGAGAATGCGCTCGTTGGCCTCGCCTCTTGCCAATAAAATAGCATAATACGAGTACTTTGTTGGTATAGGTATGTCATGGGTTTGGCTGTGAATGCCAATCTAGCCCTTCAATTGCTTCTCTCAATGACTGAGTCACAGCCAGCTGAATGAACACGAATCTTAATTGAAGCAACCGCCTGCATAGCATAGCTCACGAGCAAATTCCAGCAATTATATTTTGTCTGCATTTACAAACAATGTATTGCATCTGCATGGTGGCGATGAAAATATCGATGATGAGAAACGATCTGCAGTAGAATTGACTTTTTAATACAGTTGCTCAAAAAGTGGCGTATTGCAGGGACGTATAGCGTTCGGGATGTGGGCTATTACACACGCGTGCTTTTTTTTTACCATTCCCGCACTATTGCTTTTTCTTTCCCAACTGTCAAAATAATGTCTAAAAAGAAAAACCAACCATGAAGTTTTTACTAAAAAAATTCATCGAAGTTTTTATGATTCATGCAAATACGTATTATTTCTAAAAAGAAGCTACTAATTTGTTTCATTAACAGATTTAATGATTTGATTGAATGAGTTATAGGTTTCATTTCATTTCATCTCATTAAATTTCATTTTCAATTCATATCAATAAAAAAAATCTACTGAAGACTTGGCTGTATGGGTATAGTTCCCTTTGCCTTCCAGAATGGGTGAAGAAAAAAAAAATCTCTGCTTATGTTTTACGGTTGGCGTTGGCGCCATTTTTCAGAAATTTTCTTTGCGAGTTTATTTGTTTGTTGCACAAAATGAGTAATTTCGACCCTAGTTTTTTTGAATTAACACCACCGGAACTCAGTATAATTGCACAAAATGCTTCGGAGAACATTTTACCGGAAAAGTCAAAAAGTCGCTACATGCATACATACTACGAACTTATTGCGTGGAGAGAAGAGAAAAAAGCAAATGGTATTTTTATTATTTTATTAAATTGCTTAATTTTTTCGCAACTGTATTAAAAATAGTCGTTCAGTACACGTGCGGAACCGTCATTGCAACTTGTTCCGACTGTCAACCCTCGCCTTCGGCTCGGGTAGACATTTGTCGGAACTCTTTGCAATGACAGCCTTCCCGCACTTGTAATGAAATATACTATTACATTTTAAATGAATCTGAGATTTTGTGTTCCAAGCGCGTCAAACGAATGTGATTTGTTCAGACAGATAGCAGCTGATTAAAATGAGAGAAAGTTAGGAGATAAAGTTGGGTTGCACAAATATATCGTAGGCAAGGCAACCAAGACGACCTTATTTTGTTTCTAAAAGTGTAGCTGACACTTCATCATAAATCTTCTAGGCTTGGTTACGTGGAACTGGCACCTATAGACTCACAAAGTGATCATTGATTTTAAATTTTTACTAAATACTGTAGGTGGCACAATCTAATGAAAAACACCACAGTTTTGTTCTGTCTCATATCATAAAAGTGTCTTCGACCGAACACATTAAATAGGCTACCTATACGAATTATCTCGTGCTATACAGTAGACAATTCTGAGAATATTTCAGAATCGCCATGGAGATGCGCGATAGCAACTGAAGTTACTTAGATGTCAAGATAAAACTGACAAAGATGACAGATGATAAACGTTAAATTGATTTCTCTGAATGACTCTCGCGCAGCCACACCTTAAAGATATCCGACGACGCCAGCTACTGCAGATACAGTCACCCGCTATTTATAAACAAGCTAGTTTTCCATTAAAAAGGTGCTTAGATTATTCCTAGGTATTTAGTTATTTACATACTGGCTACAGCCTTAAAATGACGGTGATATCATATCTAATAAGATAGTGGAGCTTTGAAGTGCACCGCACGAAAGCACGTAAAAATAAAATAAGTTGGATTACCGAAACCGTTGTTGTTATTATCGAAACAGGAATGTCCTTTAACTAAGTAATTACTATACTAGGAAGATACTACTATATAAATTACATGATTCGAGATTATGACGTATCTGTCTGACCATGATTGTTACGAATTTTTGTTACCGATACCACGCTTGTTTCGAATGTGAAATGTAATAAATATTATACACCACTTGCACCACGTTGGGCGCCAATTTCATAGAACCATTGCTGATGTATTTATTGTGCTAATCGTAGTAATATAAAACTTCGTAAATTAATGTACAATAGAACAAGTTGTTAATTTTCTAAATCTTGTTAACCATACTTAGGTTGTGAGTGTTGTAACAAAGAAAAGAAAGACATTAGGTACACCTAGGTTCTTAGGTTTAGTAAGACGTAGTTGCGCACGTGAATGCTCTTGAAAATGTAATAAAAGTATTAACTTATCATGAATTCATGAGTGAGCGACATGTTTACTGATAACGTCATATCTAGTGATTATATTGGTCGGAATGGTATCTAGTGGCGTCAAAACGTCGATACCTACTGTACAGTACAGTCGGTCCAAAAATATGTAAACTTATGCTAGTTTTATAGGTTTCTGACAGACTATTAGATGAAAAGACTGGCTGCACAGGATAGGGATCACCAGGCCGTTGCTCAGTTTTGAGACACAGTATAGAATATAATAGTAGTCCCAGAAAACAATGAAATATTACATTTTCAACGACAAGGGGTACCCAGACCCAGTCAAAGCTTGAGTGCCGATAGTGGTTAATATAATTTTTGCGGTAGTAGGTAGGTTAGGTACCTACATAAGGCAGATTGTATCTTAAACCAACATAAAAAACTCTTATATCTGACATTTCTGCATCTTATGACGTTCTAGGAAAGTTGGGCAACAAAATGCAATGCATACCATAGAATTTATCGTCAAAGAAGGTATTACGTAATACAAATAAAAACGCGGCGCAATAAACAATGACGATCCCTAGATAAAACTACCTATACCTACCTGAAACATACTCGTAGAAACACAACTCGTCACTGTTCCTTGAACGATAATACTTAGGTGAATAGGAAATATAGACACTTTTTTATCCGGACGGGCTGGAGCTAGTAATTACCAATTACGTAATCCCATGGAAATATGAGCGAGGAAATGGGAAAATTTAGCCTTTATGACGAGGAAAAATTATCTCCAAGTTGAATTCTGGGAATGCCTGAAACGAAGAATCAATCTTTTCCGTTAAATATATTTTTAGATTGTAAACACTCACGCTAATCATCTAGCTCCACAAAGTTCCGAGTTTACGGCCGGGATTAAACAGGAAACGATTAACTAAATTTAGAGCGCCATGTGCTTCGCTTTTGGGCACCTACCACTTTCAAAGGCAGGTGGATGGTGTGTTTACCTCGCTTTTGTACAATTTCTGAAAAAGGTAGCAGTAGCAGACAGCTTAGACTGGGCAACCTGACTCTATAACTTACAAAACGAGATGCGAAAACCGTACGCACGACGAAAAGACGAACAAAAATCTACTAAGATCAAATTCACCAAAAATCTCATTCAACATTAGAGTCACGAAGTTAGCATCAGAAAAGGCGAAAGGCATCGTGAGAAGACTCCACAACCCACACCTCTAGATGAAACGATATAATCATGACTTACTAAAAGCAGTGGTAAAGTCAGTCATTACTCAGGTGTAAATGCTTGGCCACGGAATAATGCACTTAGGCGTTCTAGGACTTGGCAAGGTCCGGTTGGCACTAGCGTTGAGGACAAGGACATCTTGCGGCGCCTATCCTATTTCTCAAGTGGGCGGATTTAGAAGTTGATATGGCTTGGAGCGATAAATAGGTGACAACCATAATGACATCAGCATCCTGACAAAATACAGGAGTGCAGCTCCGTTTATTTACTCTCTTGTTAGCTTATCCCAATTTAAGTTTTCAGGGTGTTCATGTACAGATAGGCAAATAAGCATAACTTTAATTTTGGAAAATGGCGACAAACGATGATTATTTTTAGTACCTTGTGAATTAGCAAATTCACAAACCTTCATTTTTGAAGAAGCTGTTGTAGGAGTTTAGTTATTTATACAAAATGTAGGTATACGTTTTAAAGTTACGAGTGAGAACAAGGTTTTAAATGAGTTTGCTTACCATGACATACTTGAAAAGTAACGAGTTTAGATAAAGTGCCTTAGTTGACAGGTTGTTTGTATAAATCTACTTTATAGATCTAGGCCACATGTGAGAGCATGTTATCTAGGCGTAACCTTAATGACCTAACCATGTTAAACATTGGGCCCTACCATAACTTTTAATCGTTCACCTATAATTATTATAGCAATGTAGGTATTACCTAGTTGATGCAGTTCGATAGCTATCAAAATGGCCGTGTTATTTATCCAAAATTCATCTTTATCGGCAAAACGGTGAAGATCTATACAAGGTGTCAGGCATAGACGTAAGGACCTATCACCTTTTACGGCAGAGCCCTTGGCTATAGAAAGCATCATCTTGACGTGATATTTCAAAGCTATCTTCGATCGTATGTTTCCTAGTAATCCAGGATTTTCTCATGAGCTGAAGGCCAATTAAAGTAATGGCCAGATCGTTGCTACGTGAATGTATGGACCAAATCAATTACAGTCGATGGTGGGACAACATCCCACGAGAATTCGATAAAGAAATTTTGATAAAAGAAAGAAAGAAAGAAAGAAAACTAGTTTATTTGACCCATAAACACGTTTGACAAATTAGTGGGTAAAGGTAACAATAAGAAAAAAAAACAACTAAAAACTAAAAAGAAAACTTAGTAATAAACACAAATTTGCTTGGACAGGTAGTTAGGTAGCTACACTAATACCTATCCAAGCTGTGTTATGTGGGGCAAAGTGCTGCCTAAAACCCAAGTGGGTAATGTGCGGAGCTGGCGGTTGTTGGATAAGTAGGAAACGAATAGAAATAATTGGGTATATTTCATATTAAGCAAGCATCTCACCAATTCCAAATAATGGGTTTAATGAGCATTACCCACCGCTAACGTTAGGTACTTTATAAATATCTGAACGTGTAAATTGCCCCTTTAGGCAACGATTCGTAAGGCTATAAAAGTATCAATGGACTTTCTAAAGAATAACTGTATACCTACCGATTCAAGTAGAAATGAATGCACACCATCTAGCTCACTCACCAACCTGTACAGACTTCCTTGAAATAACTCTTGATGATTCGTTTTGCAAGTTTTCAGACATTCACTGATAGCCACGACAGACATAAAAAGTCGTGTCTTATCCATTAGTACGTCAGTCATGATCCGTTTAACTAATACAAAGCTGCTTACAACAATACTGGTCGTTCATTTGTCAAGTCGCTCTTCCAATGCCCTTTCGGCCAGTTCTCACACAGATCATACAGACGAAGGAAAACAGCTCCTTCTTTATTTACTGTGTACGGTTGGATTCCTGCCTGCTTTAATTGAGATTTATCATCATCATCTTCATACGCAGCGTCACTTTACTCAATGCTGGATAAACGTCTCTCTTTGTTTGTGCTACACGCCGCGGTCCTGCGCTAGTCTCATTCATGTGCGACCCGGAAATAAACGGGATAACGAGATTAATCTATTGCCTGAATACAAATGCCATTGGTGACCCTGATGGTCTCAACTACGCACTAGTTCGGATCACTGCTAGTTTTAAACGAATGGTCCAGTGGTTGTCTCGTTGAGCTGTTCCTGCGGCCAGCTTTCATCTCTCGCTGAGTGATGACCCCAGGACAAGAACGATTACCGACTGATCCCATTGTTAGTGGATCCAAGCCACAGTTTTCGTGTAACAAAAGCGGCGTTATCAAAGACGGGTCAACGTTGAATGAAGTCGGTTAGCCGTCGTATAGATGGTGAAAACAAATTGGCCTTTTCACGGCTTTTCTGAGTAGTTGACAATGGTTGAATGAGAACCTTTTCAGAGTTTAGATTTGAATGTGAATATACCTAAGTATGTAACTTAAAAAATAAACTTATGTTCCGATTCATTGTTGTAGGTACTTAACTTATTATTCTGGTCTAGACAGTCGAGTCTATTAGGCTCATTGTGGATGTTTTCAATCAAACCCGCAGAAATTTCACCTACTGGCTAACTTAGCGTGTTTTTCTCTACAAGCAGTTTTATAAAGACTCTTAGCTGGACTAATTTAAACCGTTCATACCAAGGTATCTCATCACTATCGACAAGACGCAGATCGATTCAAGCGTAGGTAGGTTACTACGTCTCAAACCGACCTAAGAACCGACCGGAAGTTTCTTTGACCCTTTGTTTAGTCGAAGTTCTCCGGATATGCCGCGTCGACGGAAATGCGTCGTCAACTCGCATCAATGGCTTCTTTAAAATAGGGCTGTCACGTCTTATAATGAACTACAAAGGTAAACAAAGATTACTTATAAAAGCAAGCTTCATAGAGCCAACCTGAGATAAAAGTGTTGGGATAAAAGTACATAATCAGATGACGTAACCAAACAGCCAATACCTATGTAACGAGTTTATGCCAAGTAATGAAGGTACTAATACTAAGAACTATTGGCTTATACAGCGGAATGTGTGTGAACGGATATGCTGTGTCGCTGTTGCTGACGGAAATGCATAGTCAACACACATTGACAGTTTCTGAACAGGGTTGCCAATCTCTGCAACATAAGCAGAGGGATGTCGATAAAGATTGAGCGAGGAAGATCATCAAGCTATAAAGTTAAAAGGATTTAAATATAAAGCTCAGGAGAGTTTCTATTTCGTTTTTGAATTGCAAACAATCAGCAGTGTTGAAATGGGCTTGGTAAATAGACAGTTTAATTTTAAGGTTATAAGGCTAACATAATATGATGAATACAACTAAAGGAATGATAATAGTAAAATAATCACAGTATTCTAGGCGGAAGTAATCATTACAATTGCTACTGGTGGTGAACTTTGCACTCAATTAATTGTAGGTACAACATGACTTTATGAATGACGCCGAATGCACTAGGTTTTTACGACAGTACACAGGTTTTTTACATACATTGCTAGGCAATGTGTCAGAAAAGACGTAGAAGCCTAGTAGTGCTTACTGGAGGAAATATTAACAACTGCAAAAGTGAAAAAAAAACCTACGGTGACTCGAGTAAGTAACCACGAATGACTCATAAACAGAGCGAAATTTAAATTTTGGATCATTTTATTTTTCGATGTTGTTTTTGCTAGTCCTCTAAGTCATTTCTTATAGCAACTTACAAATAAGAATACCAACTTATAATGTTAAAAAGGTTGACCAGATTCATTATTCATAGCTGAATGAGCTAAAAGACTTGACAGAAAAGCAATCCAAGCAATCAGGTTATAAACTTACCTACCATAATTAATC
Organism: Thera britannica; assembly: GCA_939531255.2. NCBI lineage: Eukaryota > Metazoa > Arthropoda > Insecta > Lepidoptera > Geometridae > Thera > Thera britannica. Next base: position 21,771,719 of record OW618034.2, read on the forward strand.
CTTTATTAATCGATAGCGACCTGCCTGCCAATTATTGTGATAAGTATTTCCAGTTCAGTGACTTCAACTCTTCACAATCTAACTTGAAATTCACGTTTCTGTTGACAGAACTTAAAACCAAGATACAAAGTAGCATCTCTCTGCAAGGTAAATAGGGAAGCAAGTGTCATAAACATGCAAGTAACGTTTTTAACAGTCGTTGGAAATGTGTATTTTAGTATAGGACTTAGTTTGTTTATTTGTTTTTCTCAATACACCAAAGTCTGAATAAAATTGTGTTTTTTTATCCCAGTGTTTTAATATCGTGCTTATATTTATATTGACAGGTTTAAATTGGAGCACTCTTTTCATAAAAGAGCCTGTCGCAAGGAAGTTGGAAACCCAATCCAATGAAGAGGAAATGTCATTGGTCGGACTAAAATGCGCACGTGCCGAATTTATTCGATGGTTCCTAAATTTTGGGTGGTTCATAGGTTTATGACAATAAGTTGGAACTTAGAGTAAGTAACTTGCTCACGTTCCCTCAAACGGGGCAACCCTACCCATGCGTTTCAATTTACCGACAGCGCGTTTGTTCGCCTCGCCATGCACGACCTAAATATCGACCTATGGGTATTAACATACGCAAACAAGGCACTCTACCGACAACGATAACAGATATCTATGCCTCTAATGTGGGTAAGTGAAGACCTATGTACGTGTACATTAGTGTAGGTACAGAAATGCTAAGCAATCGTCACAATAATTACCGTTAGGTAATAGTTACAATTTAACCCCTACACTACGTGTGCATACCACTACTACTACCTGTCACAGCACAGCTTGGTAGATGGTAAAAATGACAACACTTTTTTTTTTACATCAGTCACAGATAAGATAATACTATCATCAGTTCACAGCCTTTGGTCACAATCTCACCTGCAGGCTGATCATGTAACTTTTGTTGCAATGGTTTCAATCAAAATCTTATTGAAACTGTCAATTTGCCATCACGTATTAGTAAAAAAATTTACGACTTAAAATATAAGAATATTTTATCATTTATAATCTCTGATAATTTTAGTTTTTCTAATCACGATTTTAAAAGTTTAATCTAAAACTATATTTTTTATGTGTGGTCTGCCAATGTGATGCGCTAATTAACAACCTTTAAAGCTAATTTGCGGTAAAGCAAGTTATTTCCAACACACACTAACAATTTCATTTAAATACGCAAAAACATTTTTTAAACAAATTTCTGTTCTCTATGTTTTTAAATAACATTGGCATACATTTACCATACACAAAGCACATCTATGCAGGAAATATACTTTGTTATACGTATAGTATACTGATGTTTAAACATTATTGCACCTTATTTGAACTAGCATGCACTGTTTTAATAGTAGACACCTGTAGGATTAGCCCCAGAAACCACAGATCAACGAAACTAATATGGGACTCTCAGATAGAGACGCTAAAATATATGTGACACCATAAAAATAACTCGATACGTGACCGTATGCGGTGTTTTTTTAAAACAGTTTCACAAACGAAAGATAAAAGAGATTTCATCGAATCGAATGTATGATGAAGCAATAAGAAATCATAATACATAATACACAAAAGGTATCGAGGTAACAAATTTAATATCACAGTAGACTTGAATACGTCTCTATTATGAGTGTGATAATATTTTTCGTTTCTCTGTGCCAGCCACCCACAGGCACAAACACACTTAACTCAATATTGCTTGAGAATATAAGATTTGATGTAGGTGGTACTACTTTGTTTGTTTTACCGATAACTGCCTTGTTATTATATCCTTGGAATAATCTTGGTATTTTTCCATCACTGGTAATTTTTTGCTCGAGCGGAAAAGTCCATTCGTTGGCCAAAACATCACACTAATTTTGGGAGGAATATATTTACAAAGAGGTGTTATTTCATCAGCAAGTTGGCAAAACATCCACTTGAGTCAGATGCTAATAAATAGATTTCTTGGCGCTTGCGCATTCTTATTGTTTGTTAGTTCTCGCGATGATCAGATTTCCGACTGAAACCAAACCTAACAAAATCTACCTATACCTATCTACACAGTTTTATTTTTAACTGTTTACGAAGATTTTGTATTGTCGAGTCATGTTCGCTAGATCTACAAAAATACACACGTAATAACCGACTTTAAGTATAAACTAAGAAAGCCGCAAGCTGTTAAATACACCATGAAGTATTATAAAATACGCAAAGGTCTAGAATCCTGAACATGTTGACGGTAACAGCGCATTACCTACACAGTACACAGCCAATGGTATACGTGTCTCACGTGAACTAAACCACGCTTAGACCGAGTGTTAATTGCCGGACGGCCAGCCGACACATCTCAATTAGGCCTCCGCCATTGACATGCCGCCATTCACATCCCTGGCACAGAAAGATTGCTGCACGATAAGTAGTCACACTCAAGAAATGGTAAAAACTAAAGATGAACCCTTTGAAATTGGTAGATTCAACGTAGCATCTGAATACAGCGATGTCACAATACACCAGAAAGCTTGGTGGTGTTGGCTCGTTTTTCTTCATTTCTTCTTAATTTAAGAACAAGGCTCTTGTCAGCGTAATGTAGGTATGCATTTTTCACCAGGTATTTCTGCTGAGGCTTGTTCTAAATAACAATAATTGCCACACCAAACACATACCTTATTATTATCAGGCCAATGTGTTTATGCTTAGAGACGTACTGTATTTCGCAGGGAGAGCGCGGGGCGCCGTGAAAAAAAGCTTTCTTACTGTTTGATATGTATAGTGGCTGTGGGTACCATTCATTCCTATCACACGTCTAGGGCTTTGTGTAGCCCCTTTGTTCAGTAATCCTTAGCCAGGTGGCCCAACCCTTGCCTACGTGATGGTTAGCTAACACCAGCTAATTGAAAGATCACACACGTAGTACTCAGATGTGCCAGACACCTGTGCCTTTCAATTTTACTCTAGCCTTTGTGCATGAACCATTAAATACTTACACATTTTTAAAATCAAGTTAGCTACCCTATCAACGAAGTCCGTTTAATATGCAGGAGATTGAAATACGGGCATATAATTGAAAAAGTCCATGCAACAGCTGTGGCGTGAGGTTCAGAACTAGGACAGACAATATCAGCAAGAGAACCAAAATGTAATCACATAGGTACTTAATATATAAAACTGACTGAAAGGTATACAATACAACGCACAGTTTAAACCATTGGTCGAAGCGACTTCTAATTTAGGAGGTGTGTTTTTTATGAATAACAAAAAATATTTTTTGAAAATTCGATTCCAGAATGGGTGTATAGAAAAAGCTTAACGCGAACGAAGTCGCACTAGATTCGACTAGTAGGTACTAACAAAGCACAATTCAAGTAGTTACCAGAATTACTTTATCACAAAGGTCAACAGTCAACAGCGGCTATATCTCCTCTTATTTCCGCGATCCGTGTCTCAAGGCACTCTTGTTGTAGCCGCCTCACAAAGACCATTATTATTACTTAGTTGCATTTTAGGTAGTACAGAATTATTATAATTCGTTAGAACCTAGTCAAATTCTAAAACATGTGTCAAGTGCACGAAATGAGCCTCTTTAAGGCGCACTTAAAATCCTTTCAACACACTGATTCGAAAAAACCAGTGATACGGATACGACAAGAAGAAGTTAGAACAGAACTGATTGGACTAATCCTACAAAATAACAGAGACAAATAATAATAAGCTTAGAAATGTTAATAAAAACGATTCGTACCATTGAAAAAAATCCTTCGAACAAAGAAATATAACTTTTATGTCATCATCGGCATCGGTATTAGGGTATGACAATCGGCATACAACTGCCTATACATGGTATACATTCCTAATTATAAGCAACAAGAATAGCACCGATGACGTATCCACTGGCGCCAGTGGTAAGTAAACACCACCATCTTGGTCAGATTCATAGACAACACTGGATAGGCTTGGATTCCATGGGCGTTAGTCATCGAGCGTGCGGATAAGGCACGTTGTAATGAATAGATGAATATGCTACTGCCAATGTTGGAAGGAAACCCGCGGCTTATAACCAGCTCCGCAATTGACCATGTCTTTCCTGTGGATTAGGCCGACTTAGCTGTCAGGATGGTATAGGTGCTGGGCAAGCCTATTCCATCTAAAATCCTGTCCCAGGCACTATAGCGTCCCGCAAATAGGGCTTGTGTAATCACCAGTTGCCCCTGACGCTATATAAAATCATCTACAATAGATGCAAAGGCCTGTTTACTTTACTTTTAATGTCGGAACTTGGATGCATCTAACATAAAAACAGGGGCACTCGGGAATACCGAGAAGTGATAACTTAAACAATTACGTGTGTATATCCCTCCCTGGCTGCATGCAAGCGGACCTAGGGCGGAAGACCTCGAGATTTGGCGAAGTTTGTCGATTATTGCTAGAGGTGTCGGTTACGTAACAGTGCCACAGTGACGCGAGGTTTTTGTTTTTTCCCCACCTCTAAAAATGCTCGAGCTCGCTTAGAAAAGTTTTCTCTTCCAAAAGAGATTCTTGGTGATTGTCGACCGTCATCAAAATAAACTGTTGGATGTTGGAGCATCTTTTCTTGGTAAATAATAGCAGGAATCAGCAACAGAAGAGTAGGTATCCCTTGTGCTGCTCATTTCTCGAGTTGAAGTAAATGTAAACAGGTTTTTCCTTTGAATTTACCCAACTTAAGATGGATTTTTCTCGTGAAATATCAGTTAAATAAATATCAATATCGTAAGGTACAACTTACCAAACAACAACAATTACAATTGACTGTGTACTCTTAGGTTATGACATTTAATAATTTTAAGACAATCAATTAATGACTATTTGTAATTCTAAATACTTAACCTATACTTATAATTGCATGCTGAGTTCAAGCAAAATGTGCTGAATCAATTATTTAATTACTGACATCTAATCCCTTACCACATTTTAAGCAATAAATTTTCATTTCATTTCATTTCATTTACAAGTGCTAACAGACAATAATTAACTATAAGAACAACATGGAGAAAAGACTTTTATAATGTCCCCAAAATTAAGAGCCGAGCGTGATTTGAGTACCAAGGGGATGGTCGCGTGATCAAATCCAGTTTGGGACATTATAAAAACTTTGTGATTTCTTTAAGAATAGGAAACATTATAAAATCGATCAAAATATGGTGAAAGTTGAACACCCAGTTTAAGATTGGTAGTTTCTCATAGTCCCCATGTTTTAGACATTGCCAGCAACCTAACCATTGAGCAAGCCGTGGAGCTAAGTAGCGTAGAATTATTTAAGCCCGAGGCAACAGGAAACACGGCTTCGAGGTATTTTATTTATGGGCTAGTGATACCCATTTAAACTTCATTTTACACAAGTCTAGACCTATTTCTGTCTCTGTTCACAGGTAAGGTGGCAATGATTCCGTTTTAATGAATTTCCAGCAAATTAATTCAAAATCTGGATCTAAGAGAAGAACAAAGTAAACTGAATAACTCAAACACAGATTTGATACCTACTACCTAGGTTGATATGATACCAAGTTGGTTATAGGTGAAGGAGGGGGATCTAAACACAGATTTGCTACCTACTTGGGTTGATATGGTACAAATCCGGTTATAGGAGAAGGAGATAGACCAAAGTATGAGGACGTAGTTATCAGGAATTGATGATACCAACGACTCCAATCATGGATAAGGTCGAGCTGTGAATTCCTTGTCACCTAACGAATTAAATAATAGAACGAATAAAAGAAACACTTCTTTGTACGAGTATTGTGTTGAGTATTTAGCTAAGGACGCGTCACGCTCATGGACAAGGTCCTGCTAAGTCGCAGTTTGAGTCTTTTATTAGTTTGACCTACAGACGATTGAAGGTTTGTTAGTAGTACAAAGCGTCATCGGTAAGCAGTGTAGAAATGAACTCTCTCAAAAGTTGGAAACGAGGCTAGAAATTAAGGTACTTACATAAAAATCTGAACTAAAGAGACTTTTATTCGAGGATAATTAAAACCTATGGATTGTGTTAAAGATGATATGTCTAAGAAAAAAGTGAGTACTGAGATGATGAATGATAGGGGGAGAATAGAAGAAAAAAATATAACTTTTGAAACTACCATGGTTTTTAACACTATTTTTATGTTGCATGCACCATGCGCACGGTAGAACAACGATTGAACACGGTTCAACCGTGACCATGGCGACCATGCAACTGTGCCGATATATCGGGAGTTAAAACTCATCATGGTAAACATCCCGTTTTTTATAAAAATAGAAAAAAAATATGTTATATATTTTTATATATTTTACGAGTATATATTGCCGACCTCGCCAAGCGAGATAAGGGCAGGAAGAAAAAGGTAATGAATGAGTCTTCCGGCTTGTAAAACCTTATACCAATCTAGTTTTACTTTAACACAACTCTAAATTCCACTGCGTAGATACTCTAACAAACCTCGTTAGCTATTTGCAATACCGCAGTGAAAGCGGTATATTGTGCCCAGTTGGATTGCATTGCAACACCAATGCGGCAGCCGAAGCATATCTTACGTAATAGTTTAACTATAGCAAAAAATACTAAACTGGTGTAGATGCGTAACTGATTTACGGTTTGTTGTGCCAATACATCAGTTGACAAACATGATGCACGCACACGCAATGGCTTTCGTGCGGCTTATCCGGTACCAGCAAATCCAAATTTGTTTACTTAGAAACAAAAAGATCACGCGGTTCTTTTGTTTATAAAATGATTTTAAAATAACTGCCATTTCCATTTATTTTAATAGCATATTCGACCCTTCTGGGATCAAATGTCGTAAAAGCCATTTTGGCCAAAATGACTTTTTATCACTTTCTTACTAAGTTAAACATCCTCTATCGAACTGTATATTTAAAATGTTGATATTCGCAAAAAAATGGTTTTTACCACCCTGAATTTTTACACCCTAAACAGGATAAATAAAAACAAAAATGATGTAAGCACCTTTAAAATGTTTGAATCAATCAAAAAGTTGAGGTAAAAGACAAATCGCTGAGACGCATGGCCGATACTACATTTAACAAGCAATACATTGTGCAACGTTGTGCAATGTTTTTTTTTTATTTGTCGTAAAAGACGAAGTACTTACTTTATCGATCTAGAGGATTTTTTTTCTGCATGGTCAATACTACATTGGTTACAAATGCTCGTTTAAAAAAAAACACGTCCTACTGAGTTGTGTGTGGAGTCCCTCGCAATGGCCTTCATACTTTGAAACAGCGAGAAAGAAACCAAAACCCTATGATTTGACTGTTATGAAATGTACAGATTTTATTAACCGGCAATGGCTAGTGGAAAAAACATTCACAAAGGAGACGTCAAAACAAATTAAATTTATAGAGATACGAGTGGCAACATTTAAGAAAAATAAGTTAGATCAGATTGAAATTAAATATTCTACGAGTATGAAAGATGAAGCAGTAACAGTAAGAAAAAATTACGCCATTTGAAAAAAACAAGCTACATAAAAAAAACGGCAAGGGCAAATAAAATAGATGAGACAGCTGTTTGAGTTGAATGCCATAGAGTTGCCTATAATGCACTCAAAAAAGCTCCTTGTCCTAACTATGTAAATAGCCTAACAATTAACACAAAAATGATTCAAGAAAAAAAAAACCTATAGGTAGATAGTTTTAATCAATTACAACTTTAATTATATACTCTCACTTAAAACATTTGTCTTTTTTAATGAACTCTATAAACAACTACTAATACACTATGTACTTCTTCACTTTCCTCATGGTCTTCTTCGTCATCTCCAGGAACTCCCTGTGAAATCTTTTAGGAATAACTCCTTCTTTGCATAGTTCTTGCAGGTCCTTGTTTTTGCCAAAAACGAGCCATGCCATAGGATGACAGTAAAACTGACACAATTATTGAAACTGACGAAGAAGACCATAAAGAAAGTGAAGAAGTACATAGTGTATTAGTAGTTGTCTATAGAGTTCTTTAAAAAAGGCAAATGTTTTAAGTGAAAGTATATAATTAAAGTTGTAATTGATTAAAACTATCTACCTATTATTATAGGTAGGTATATGTTTTCTTGAATAATTTTTGTGTTAATTGTTAGGCTATTTACATATTTTTAAAGTCACATCACCAACTTCAACAAGTCTTTTACTGCTAAATAGTTAATTTGTTCTTCGCCAACAAGACTTTTACTGCATAATTTATTCGTTTAGTTTTTATAAATGCGTACTTGCAACAAATGGTACAGAGCCTGCGTAGCTTTTAATGTCAGACATTTTTTAGTAACAGCCAGATATGACGGTTTTTTTTTGTAGTAAAAGCCAACTAACTTCTAAACTGCAATAGCTACTCATTTTAGGCTTATAGAAATAGAGAGAACTCACAACTACAAGAATATATATCTGAGAGGTTTGAATATAGTTATAAAAACAGAGAAACCACAAATAAAACAAGTTTGACCTTTTTAGTTTTTTGGCGTTTCCCAAAAGTCGTGATTTGGCTTTTACGACATTTGATCCCAGAAGGGTCTATATAAGAACCCCACTTTTCTTAAAACGTATCCTCCTAGCTAGCCTAGCTCAAGAAAGAGAGAGTAGGGAAGGGAATAGCTGATACCCAGAAAATAAAACAGTGGGAGTTTCAGTTCTAGAAGGGTTAGTTTTTACTATCGATTGTCATAGATTATGCAACAGTAAGTATGGACCGGCGCTATTGCCTCATACCAAAGCCCCAATTGATCCTATGTGCTCGCTTACATCTAATCAATTTCCTTAACTGCAGTGGAATGACGCAAACAGTTTGCAGTCAAGGGTTCATTGATACATTCAAGACTTGCCCTGCTCCGTATTCATGTATTTGAAATTCAGATACGACAAACATCAATTGTGAGGTACTGACAGTATTCGTCACAAACATGGTGTAGATTTTTTTAAAGAAGTATTTTTTACTGTTTTTCTTTTTATATTCCGATATTTTTTTTTATCAAGTCAGCCAAACACCGTCTCGAGTATTGCATGGAAATACGAACACTGACCCTATGCTTTGAATCTGCTTCAGCTACAGTTGTAATTCCTAATGACAACTAAATGTAGGTGACAAGGTATCCATAGCCACTTACTCGTTACTATTGTTCAACTTCTAGGAAAGACCCATGGCAATTATAGGCCTGCGCACACCTAGGCGATGGCGATGGCGATCAGCTGAAACGCTGTCAAATAACGTTGTCATATTTGACAGCGTTTCTCGTGCGTAGGCCCTAATTCAATAAAATTGATAGAATTAATAGATTTATTATAGTGAAGTGGCGGTGGATTTTTTTATGTTATATAGGATTCAAAGGTTGCATCAAATTGTTTGACTACAGAAAAGAGAGAGAGACCACTACAGAAAAGAGCCTTTACGAGTGTTACCAGCCTTTGAGCAAAATCAGACTTGCTTCTAATGTATGTATGTTAATGAAGACGACAGTCGTGTCGTGACCAGTAATAAAGCCGTGATCATAAACTCATGTGTTCGTCCTATGCATGTGTGTTGCGTATGCTAAAAATATAAGTTTAAAAAACATGAGAGACAGACTTAGGTCCAATTTCACCGTTAAACGCGTTTAACTAAACTCGTTTATATGTACGTACACAAAAGAAATGCAACGACATTGACAGGTCTTTAAGCGCGTTTAGAGAAAAATGTACCAACTGAATGCTTAAGCGAGTTTAAACGTCAGTAGAACGCGTTCAATTTCAACGGTGAAATTGGACCTTAATTGCCAAACTGCTGAACCGATTTTAATGAAATTTCCGGTAACTCCCATTTGTTCTATAGGACTGTGACGTCATAGAACTTTTAATACTTTTTTATCCTTTTAGTTCCATGGTTGAACTAATAAAACGAAAACTGGCCCATTAGTTCTATAGTACTTTTAGAACTTGGTCAATTCCATTAGTTCTATAGAAATGTATAGCCATAGAACTGTTAAAACTATTTTTGTCCTTTTAGTTCAATGGTAGAACTGTTGAAACGAAAACTGTGCTATTTGTCCTATAGAACTAAATAAATTAATAAATATTGTATTTCTAGGGACCAATTGGGAAATATTACTTAAATATTACTTAATTTATAAAAAAAGGAATTTTTCAAATCAGCTCATAATATTAAATGACGAAATTAAATAAACCACAACCGAATTGAGAACCTTCTTTTTTAGCTGAAGTCGGTTAAAAAGAGTGTGTGAATCAGCTTGTGGCGTGACTGACCAGCGCGTGCTCAAACACACGTTATTCTGAATACAATGGTTGATGTCATACACACACAGAAACGTGATATGGATGAAAAGCAGACTTTGATGCTACGGCCATGTGCTCCTTGTTCCCTGCCCTGCGATACGAGGAAATATACAGGGAATTCCCCATTGTTGAAAGCTGGAGAGCCATTGTATGCGCTTTTCTGAATGGATCCTTTCAAAAATCCCGGGCAGACTAACGATCTGAAGCTTTTTTGTAGGGTTTGTTTATATGTATTAGGTACACTAGTAAAGGAATTCCCAAATTCCAACACCACAAGGGTGCAACAGGCTATGGCACTTGTAACTAGTTTTATGGCAATTTATTCTCTTGTTCAGGAACTTTCATTGCCTTCTAGGTTACCTAGCGGATCGAGATAGTCACCTAGTTTATAATACTTCAGATTGATCATTGCAAAATAATGAGATTTTAATTTTGCTGTAAGTTTTATAGCTCGCTTCCAAGTGCCATAAAATTCACTGCCTGCGAATTCGTTCCACTAGTTGCGTATAAGAAAATGGGGCCCCAGTTTAAGCCACTGGCTTGTCATTATGTCTGTATTGTTCTAGACAATATACAATTCATTTTGGACATGATGCCCCAATTATAGGATGACGCGTTCGCTGATGCGCAAATAGTAACAGCCTAACACCCAACCCAAACCACCAGCTTGGACTGAAGATAGATGTAAATGGTAAAAAAAATGCTAGCTGAGAGAAATAGGGCCACTTCAAGTACCAGAGATTGCTATTATTCTTATTTTTAATTTGTAAAAGAATCATACAAAAAGACAGTAGGAACCAAGCCGTAGTTTGTAGCCTGTTCTTCTAGGCTTAATCGCGTGAAACTTGTACCTAGACTCACCTAGCTTCAAAGATCCGCTTTAAGATCCTTAAGTTACTACTGAATAAAGACATCTTTGACTTTGAGTAATGTTGAAAGCAGAAACCACTAGCTGACCTCGCAAGAGAAGGGTATACTTCTCCTCCGGATCACGACCGGAAGATGTCGATGAGAGAGGTTATACTTCAATCAGTTAATTCGTTGTTTACCATTGACAATGATCTCTCGAATAACGAACTCTTTGTGTCCTCATGAAGTCACCAGCGATTGCATACAAGTTCTTGAGAATCCAGTGTAACAAATAGCAATAACATTTGCGATACGGCATGAGCTCATTCCATATCAAGTGACCCGGTGGCACTCGATAGCAGCGGAATGTAAATACCCGCTACAGCAGTTTCTGTATGACTAGCTTTACATTATCATCATCATCAACCTGCCACCAGATGAAGACTACTGCCGGACATGGGTCCCCTCGATATATTTTTAAGAAGAACGATTTTCAGCCTTCTGTATCCACCGATTTCCTGTGTTCTTTGAAATGTCATCTCCATCAGGAGTCTCGAGCTTCGTCTTCCGGTCCTCATTTAACTTATCGAACTACAGAGCAGAACACTGAGGTTAGTTTGTAGTTTTGTACCGTTCGTTGTTTGGACTGCGCTGCAAGGTTTGTTATATTTATTCAGTGTTATCGTTATCAATCTAGAATATTCTTTTAGATTTATCTATCATCGTAGACAGTAAAATTGGTCTACTTTGAAAGTCTCTTTCAAGGATTATCAATAGCAACGGTACTCAATTCCTAGGCGAGTTACAACATTGCAATCTGGTATTTTAATGCTTCCAGAGTTAAAGCAACATTGTACATTAATGTCTTATTAAGTACGCGAGAGATAACGAGAACATAATTATTTGATTTTGCAGTAATTGCTAAAGGGTTCTTGATTGGCTGTCTGTTGTGATCCGTTGATTCCTGGTTTTACAACGTCCATATCTCGCGTGTCTTGAAAAAATATAGGATATGGGCAACATGAGACAAAATAAGCCTTAATAGAACTGGTTCAATAAAACCCTCCTCTTAATAGACAGTAAAATCCAATTCAATGTAAGGTCAATTGGCAGAAGGCAAGTTAAGCAGAAGCAATACTGGATTGACAAACATAAAGGTAAGTACACTCACCAAGCGCAGCGAGTAGTGAATGAAGACCTATGACAATGAAGAAATGTCTCCCCGTATTCTGCCCGATGAACCGCGACTTTTTCTAGTCAAAATTGTGACAGGTACTTCTTCAAAAATTTCTGATGACGGTCGTTGAAATGATCTAAAATATACAACATAAATATATTATAATTATAGTTGAATTCGTTGTAGTTGAATAAAAGAAGAATATTATCAAAGGCTTTGATTATTAAGATCAAAGGAATATTTACCATTTCTCGTAGGCTCGGCATTCATAAGGCTTTGTGTCATGAAATGAGGCGAGCAATAGTTTGTGTGACTCAGTGGCGCCCACGCCCGCCCCAGCATAAGACGTAAATGGCAGACTATGGCGATCTTATCCGTATTTAGAGGTATATAGTACGAAGTTCTTCAAGTTAACCGTTGGAGTGTTAGTAGAACCACATTATTGTTGGTGAGAGAACAACGCGAGGCAACTCCTTTTTATGTTCTTCGTCAGCTGACAACCCTACCCTACCTAGCTGGTTTACCTAAGCCAGAGCTGCTGAGACCAGCTTGGTAATGGCATTAAAAACTGTTAGAGGAATCTGCAGCGCTACTTTCGCAAACGCTGAAGAGGCCCAAGACATAAAGACACGTATCTTTAGACACAAAATGCAGTTTCTACCGGTTGGTAAATATATTCACGCAAGTAACCCCCGAATACTGAAACGCAACGAATATTTGACAGTTTTCAATGAAAATCTGTCAAATATTCGTCGCTTGAGACGTGCTTAAATCTGAGTTGCGTTTCAGTATTCGGGGGTTAGAATGTTAGCCTTCTTTTGTACTGCACTTTTAAGCTCCTTTGCATTATGCCCGCCCCGCACGCGTCTGCGGCTAAAATCTGCCAGATTTGCCCGCATAGTTTGCAGGAGTTTGAGAGATAGTTTGCAGATTATTATTATTATTTTTTTGTATTTGGAGCCAAGTGGATTTCTTTTATTTTCATGACAGTGATTTATTGTATTGATACTATTTTTTTGACCAAATGTTGCCATAATGTGATTGACATAATTATAATTACCATGTGCATGTGTGCTATTTCTATTTAACTTTGATGACGATTCCTGTGTTGATATTTTGTTTGTTAGTTCTTTACCTAAGTGTCCTGTTTTATGATTTCTGTGCTTTTATTTTATTTTGCTAAGTTCTATACCTATGTGTCCTATTTTGTTGCTGTCATTATTTCAATCATTTACAATGTTGTTCCTACCTTATTATCTTAGATACATTTATATTATTATCATTCATTCAATTTGATCATTATTATTAACTATTTATAATACCTGTGTTAGCTGTGGTTGCCTTCAGTGGATAAGCACGGGGAAGGATATTTTTTTTGCTCGATCTAATTTTAATTTTTGTGTATTATTTCTTGGTGATCCTAATAAATAAACAAATAAACAAAAGGAGCCTTTCAAATATTACTTATATTTTTTTTGTCTGGCATTATTTTATTATGACGCATTCATGAATAAATACCATGACGGCGTTAGTTCAGGCCTTCCCGTCTCACTGCAGGTAATCCGAAAGGGTTGTCCTGTCCGCCCACGCTTCCGACAGTCCCCGACCGACGACAGTGGGAGTAGTGTAGCGAATGACTGGCGCCGGCGCATCCATAACACTCTAGCTAGCGTTAACCAAACCACACAGAGTTATAAAAGGGCCGGCAATAGACGTCCGATTTTTAAATCCGATCGAATCCGACGACTGTCTACTCAATACTCGTCCAATTTTTCCATCCGATTATCTGAAAAAAATCTGTTGCGTAAAGTTTTATTATTATTATTATTAAATAAAAGTAAAAGTAAAAATTGGAAAATAAAAGTATATTGGTAAAATCGGCATTATTCTTATAACGTCGAATTCGTTGAATATTACTACCACTTTTTACGTTGAATATTGGTACCATCTATAAAAATATAATATTTTAAAGCTGAAGTTTAATTGATTGTTTGGTTGAACGCGCTAATCTCGGTAACTGCTGGTCCGAATTGAAAAAATATTTTTTTCAATTCGGACCAGCTTTATTTTGTGTTGGGTAGTCCATGTAACGAGGAAGACTATAGGCTATTAAAACATCACGCTACAATGACCCGTGCGAAGCTGGGGCGGATCGCTAGTTTAAAATATAATATAGCAATAAACCACGGATACACACTTGACGCAGTATATTAATAGCTGTTATTGTTTATTAAACAGGGAAAAAGCAAAACCTAACAGGCAAAAAAGGCAATATATAATAAGTATACGGGCATTTCGATTCAAGTGCTACTTTTATTCCGACGCCGACACCCGCCGCCGCCGCCTTATTACCTAGTAATAATCTATGAATAATAGCATAAAAATCAGACGTGATGGCAGCCAAATCCTTAGCTATATATATTTAAAAAAAATACGGACCAACCTGCATACTGAATCCCACATAACCATTCACCAGTTTTTTCAGTCGATTTGCATTATTACTTTCCTGAGCTAGTTGACCAAAGTATACTTTTTTATCTCGCTGTGTCACTGTATGCAAACTCTGCATATGCAGTGCATGATAAGTGCATGCAATACATAATGACATATAAACGTATATACCTACCTATATCTGTGCCGGTGACAAGCATGCAAGCGATTTTCTAAGCTAAAGTCAGCAAGTATAGGCTCAATCTTTATCCAATTTTTATGAGACTAACGCTGCATCGAATGCAAGTGTTTTTCTTTCAATATAAGTGCTAGGTTGCGATACATATTGAATCTTATCACGAAACGATAAAGCTTGTTTTAGAAAGGCTTTGAGTGACACAAGCCAGTCTCAGCTGAGCATTATTTGGTGGGGAGGCGGGGGCGGGCGGTCTCAGCTCAGGCGACCGGCACGTGATCACAGCAGCCTTGCAAGGACGTCACGTCTATGCAACTAGTTAATTAATTCCACCTTCGAGCTGACTCACCATCGCTAAATGCATCCACAAAACCCTGCAATTTGCTAACTCAATTTACAAGTAGCGACATCTAGACGCAAACGCGCGAAGCTTCAACGTGCCGTTTTAGGTAGACCTTTGAATAGGAGCCAAGGAGTTACCGAGTTCGTTGCATCGTGGTTTAGTAAATTCCTGCATTTATTGAGTCAACCATTTCAGCAACGTATCAAAATATCCTTTCACCACGCTTGGTTCGAAAGAACCAGTGACACTATAAGAAGAAGCAACGCATCTATACTTTACTAGGCCTAATAATTATAAAGTGTACCCAACGAGGTGAATCGTAGTAATTAAAACAAGGTCAGAAAAGGAATAGGTACACATAATTTTGGTACCTACCTCCTGTACATGAATTGCATTATTTCCAAGGGATTTGTGCACTTAGGGAAAAAGATCGTGTTTTTCGTATCAAAGGAAATACCTACGCATTGCCATTATGGTTTGATTCATCGAAGTGTGTTCATGTGTAGACATCTGTATGCCTCAAGTTGCAGGGAAGTGCATCGTAGGGCACGTTCTGGATGTGCGTGACCTACGAGGCAATGCTTTGTTATCATTATTACCACATAACATCAGGTGGGCCATATGCTTGTTCTATCAGTTGGTTGTATAAAAAAAAGAGAGCTTATTCTGCGTTTTAACATCATTTGATGCATGGTTAACTTAACTGACTTATCGTTAGCGAATACCGAATCGTTTCTCAATGCAAACTCAGGGCTAACGACTGCGCTAACGATAAGTCATTTTGCGTCAAGCAGACGAAAAAATGATATTTAAATGATATGGTTTGATTCATCGAAGTGTGTTCATGTGTAGACATCTGTATGCCTCAAGTTGCAGGGAAGTGCATCGTAGGGCACGTTCTGGATGTGCGTGACCTACGAGGCAATGCTTTGTTATCATTATTACCACATAACATCAGGTGGGCCATATGCTTGTTCTATCAGTTGGTTGTATAAAAAAAAGAGAGCTTATTCTGCGTTTTAACATCATTTGATGCATGGTTAACTTAACTGACTTATCGTTAGCGAATACCGAATCGTTTCTCAATGCAAACTCAGGGCTAACGACTGCGCTAACGATAAGTCATTTTGCGTCAAGCAGACGAAAAAATGATGTTAAAACTAAGAATTACCTAAACTGTGTTGTGTGACGTATGTTGAGTCAACCAAACGTCACAACACAATTAAATAGTTTAGGTATAATAACTGTATGAATAACAATCTTTTAAAGGATATCCTATGATAAATAGGAAACAACGATTACTACAATCAAAGTACTTGTTACTACTCATAGTTCTAGGATTTTATATGAATAGTATGGGAAGGGCGACCACATTTTTGGACCACGATTGGTCCCTACATAATTTTACTGGCCTCCACTTGAAACCATATAATTTAAGTTTAAAAAACTTGAGAAACCGACTTCATTGTCAAACGGCTAAACCGATTTTAATCAAATTTGTTTGGGACAATCTGGACGTAAGAATAACCTTCCAAATAAAAAAATAATTTTCTAAATCGGTTCATAAATGACGGAGGCATGCAGTTACAAACATTTAAAAATTATTAAAAAAAAAATGGCAACACCGATTTTAATAAAATTAAAATGGGACCAATCTGGAAGCAGTACCTTTCAGATAAAAAAATAATTTTTCAAATCGGCTCACAAATGACGAAGTTATGCGGTAACAAACATTAAAAAAAAAAAAAAAAAAAAACATACAACCGAATTGAGAACCTCCTCCTTTTTGATTGGAAGTCGGTTAAAAAAGGATTCCGTCGAGTCACAAAATGTTCCATTATCCTCAACATAAAAAAAACAAGTAGGTATGTGGCATGCAACCGGTTATTTTAACCCGTTCATTGATGAGAATGACTCACAGATTCCTTGTTCTTAGTTTCAAGATGATTAGGACTTTGAACTGACAGTAACTTTTCCGAAATGAAAATAATGCAGAACAATTGACAAATTGGTGTGTGTGCAAGTGAGATTACTGGCACGTGAGGCTGAACATCTGTGCGTATTATGTTGATGCACGCAGGGCAGTGAATCGTAGCACACATTCCTGACGCGCGTGACCTACGAGACAATGCTTTGATTTGTTAAAGGCGATCAAGGCGATGGTTACCACTTAACATCAGGTGGGCCATATTATGCTTGTTCTATCAACTAGTTGTATTAAAAAAAAATGGTTAGTAGCGAGTTCAAGACCGCTAGCGCCATCTGTTGAGGATTATAGACGTACAACAAAACTAGAAATGAAACGTAACAATCGGTTTTAATATTTCACTCACTCACTCACTACGGGTTTCAATAATGGGAACTTTAAAAGGAATAAGCACCGCCACTTACCTTATTTATAATTCAAATTAAGAAAGAACAAATAGGCATAGTAATGTTCGGAATAACGTACGTACGTCGTGGGTAATATTTAGGGGTTTACCTCACCACAGACTATAAATACGTACGTATTTAATTTAGGGCCTAAAATCATTTAAAGTCAATACACTGAACTTGAGACTATTTGTCCAGGCAAAGCAGAGCTCTTTGTGAAAGGCTCTCATCTGGGGAAATACTACTTACCACCATGCCTATTTCAACCGTGAAGCAGCATTGCTGTTTCGGTTTAAAGGGTGTGGGTGCCGGTGTAATTACTGGCACGTGAGGCTGAACATCTGTATGCCTCAAGTTGATGGACGCAGGGCAGTGCTCGTATGGTACGTTCCTGACACGTGTGACCTACGAGGCTATTTGTTATCAGCTAGTTGTATAAAAAAAAACACCGGGTATCAAACGGGCTCTTCTTTAATTGGTCGGCTGCTTCACTAAGAAAAGAAGGTACTCAAAGCTATCTTTGAGCTGAATAAGCTCATGAATCATGCGTCTAGGCATTTCGAATCGGATATGCTTTGGCATATTAATATTATTCCCAATGCGTCGCGCGTCGCGGCTCTGGTGGCGTCTCGTCTGCGCTATTTCAGTGCGACGCCCAAGTTATTCCCGGCCCGAGACCGTTGCACTAAATAAAGAGTACAGAAGCCACACTCCAAATGTGTGACCTAGATTTGGTCATCGACAATTCGAGTGGGTAAAAATTACAACGGAGAGGAATTGAATCAATTTGCCGATTCCAGTGGTTCTAAGAATTGATAGGTACTCAACACTTGAAGGCCCAGTCAAGTTTTATTCAAAATGTAGGTAATTTAACGGGAAGTATACTATGACTCATGTAAAAAGACGAAAAATAATTTGTTTGAGTTTCTAAGGAAAATGAAACACGCTTTTCCTAGGATAGGTAATTTATACAGGGTGTCCCATAAGTCAACGTCCAACCGAAAGCGGGTGATGTGCCAAGTCATGACAGTTATTAGAAAAATATAAAAAAATATATTTGTTATGTAACTTTCGAGTTATGAGCATTTTCAAAAAACAGGAAAAACTGACACCCTGTGATGATCTTTTAAGTCCTGTGACTACAAATATTAACTTTTCATGAAACTTTTTTCTGCAACGTAAGTATGAATAACCCATCTGGAAATAACAATTCAAAATTAAGCCATAACTGCCTCAGTTTTTAATGAACTCGTGGAGTTTTGGCCAACATTTCATTTCAGATAATTACATCACCCAACTTTAACCGTCTGTATCGCAAAAAAAATGAACTACACCATCATGGCAAGTAACTTTAAAAAATGGCGCATTTATCCAGGATTCTAAAATGGTATAATATTTGCTAGAGTATTCCTTAGTTTTGGAAATAAAAAATGTTTTTTCAACTAAAGCGGATTTCCAATCAATTTTATTTCATGAGATAAAATGTTTGTACCCTTTAAATCATGGGTTTAAAATGCCTACGCTGCGTTTTTAAGTGACTCACAATTCACAGGTACAAGTAAATATCATTTCGACGATGTAAATAAACAGTTAGAGCCACCATCTTGTCGAAAGAGTAATAACCATGGGTGTTCAAGTAATTTGTTAGTTTTAGGTGAAAGTTTGAAATAAAATTCAATTGGATTATTAGGTTCATGTAGGACTGCACTTCAAATATTAAATGGAACGCCACATGAGTCATGTTTTTTCGTGCGTACAGCCGGCTCCATCGTATTATAAGACGTTGTCACGTCAATAACCATGTAATAAGACCGGCGACAGGCGAAGGCAAACTTTAGATTAAAATCACGATTGAAGTAATCCTATGATTGAATTTTATTTCAAACTTTCACCTAAAACTAACAAATCACTTGAACACCCATGGTTATTACTCTTTCGACAAGATGGTGGCTCTAACTGTTTATTTACATCGTCGAAATGATATTTACTTGTACCTGTGAATTGTGAGTCACTTAACCCGGGAACGGTGACCTATATGTCTGTGAGACCGGGTGACTTGAAAAATTTGAATAACTTTTTCCCCCGCCGCCGATTTTTGTCGCGATTTTGAGTAGCTGCCTGATTTCCCACCCCCCACTGTTAGATCAGCCCACAAAATCGGAGTGGGCGCAAGTTCCTGAGTTTTGATGCCAACCCGGTGCGGTAGACCGGGGTCACCGAATATGTAAGTAAAACATACATAGTTTAATTATTTATTTTTCGTTTTTTGTCTGGTTTATGTACTGTTTGCTTACTTTTGTTATTGTGTCATTGCTTTATTTTATAATCAGTAAGTTTATTGCATGATTTTATCAATTTCAACGTAATACCACAAAATGTTTCTTTATCCTGATTCAAATATAAACTTTGTTACAGCATGTCGTACGAAAGGGAACAGCATCGTTTAGAATCACTTCTCCAGGAACTGCTTGATGACGACAGACTGTCATTGACTTCACCTTCATCATCACTTGCCACAAGAGCAAGAAACATTTGTGTCTTAAGCATAATATAGTGCCTTATTGCAGTATTTGCTTGACTAAAGAAAAGTTATTTTCATAGTTTTTTTTTTGTTGTTTTTTTGTAGGTAGGATGTTATTTTTTGTTTATTTTAAGTAAGTTTAGAGAGTCTAGAAACTGAAAAAGCTGAAAAATTTCATTAATATGTTGATTGTTGTGTTTTCAAATTTTTAGAAAGCGACAATGTGTAAAACTAACTAATTTTATAGGTTCTATGTGAAGTTGTCTAATCATAAGAAAAAGTGAATAAACGAGGCTGTGATTCATCAAGTATGGTTGTTTTATTCTCAAATAATTTATAATTAATAAAAAAAATTGTCAGTTAGTATTAGATTCTGAAAAATCTTCCATTGAAAAACCCGGTGCGTGAGACCGGGGTCACCGAAGATGTAAGTCAAATCGACGTCACCGTTGGCGGGTTAAAAACGCAGCGTAGGCATTTTAAACCCATGATTTAAAGGGTACAAACATTTTATCTCATGAAATAAAATTGATTGGAAATCTGGTTTAGTTGAAAAAACATTTTTTATTTCCAAACCTAAGGAGTAAACTTTCACCTAAAACTAACAAATTACTTGAAAACCCATGGTTATTATACTCTTTCGACAAGATGGTGGCTCTAACTGTTTATTTACATCGTCGAAATGATATTTACTTGTACCTGTGAATTGTGAGTCACTTAAAAACGCAGCGTAGGCATTTTAAACCCATGATTTAAAGGGTACAAACATTTTATCTCATGAAATAAAATTGATTGGAAATCCGGTTTAGTTAAAAAATCATTTTTTATTTCCAAAACTAAGGAGTACTCTAGCAAGTATTATACCATTTTAGAATCCTGGATAAATGCGCCATTTTTTAAAGTTACTTGCCATGATGGTATAGTTCATTTTTTTTGCGATACAGACGGTTAAAGTTGGGTGATGTAATTATCTGAAATGAAATGTTGACCAAAACTCCACGATTTCATTAAAAACTGAGGCAGTTATGGCTTAATTTTGAATTGTTATTTCCAGACGGGTT
Organism: Thera britannica; assembly: GCA_939531255.2. NCBI lineage: Eukaryota > Metazoa > Arthropoda > Insecta > Lepidoptera > Geometridae > Thera > Thera britannica. Next base: position 21,792,968 of record OW618034.2, read on the forward strand.
ATTCATGCTTACGTTGCAGAAAAAAGTTTCACGAAAAGTTAATATTTGTAGTCACAGGACTTAAAAGATCATCACAGGGTGTCAGTTTTTCCTGTTTTTTGAAAATACTCATAACTCGAAAGTTACATAACAAATATTTTTTTTTATATTTTTCTGATAACTGTCATGACTTGGCGCATCACCCGTTTTCGGTTGGACGTTGACTTATGGGACACCCTGTATATTTCCTTGTATGAATTCTACCTAAGCTGTTTGAAAGATTTTTTTTTTTAATAATTACTTTGAACAGTCATAAACTTTAAATTAAATGTAGCTTATCATTTGCAACCAAAAATGAGGTACTGGTTAATCATGACCACGTCCGGGGCAATGCGAACTTTGCCATCAGACTAAATAGGTACAATTACTAACCAAACAAAAAAGGAACACAATACCTAATTTACTTTTTAAATATCGTTCTCATTTGATTATTGATTATAAATAAATAAATAAATACTGTGGATAATTCATACAACACTTTCTAGGCCCAAACCAAGCAGAAGCTGATATAATACTTATAAACATTTTTTTTAAATAACCTTCTTAGAATACAATATAATACCCAGGCAGAGAACAAAGATCTGTTTACCACACACATATTTGTTCTCGGTGGGGATCGAACCCACGACCTACGGCGCAGAAGGCAGAGCTACTACCAACTGAGCTGAGATATCGTTCTAGAACGACGTCAAGGAAGAAGACCAAATATACCGACAATTTTTTTTTTAAAACGTTGAAAGTCGTTGGAGAGAAAGCTAATTGTTCCTACTGGGAAGTGAAACGGAGGTTTCAGACTGATGATGATGATGATGACTCTGTAGGTACATACAATTTGAACACAAAAAACTTGAGTTGGTCAAAATAATTTATCCACCTCGGGTGTTATTAATAAACCTGGCGCAACGCTGGAGTAGTTAAATCGTGTTTTGTCACATTTGCTCGAGTTGACAATTGCATGTCAATGCAAGAGACAAAACACGGATTAACTAGTCCAACGCTACGCCAGGATTATTAATAAGACCCCTCATGTTTGTAAATTTTGTAATGCGCTGTCTATTCTTGTCAAGAGATGGCGCTGACATGCAACGCCGTGAAAGCGTACTCAAGAAGGCATTTGCAGTGTAACTAATCAGTTTCTACATCTATTTGCATTCCTCAAGCCAGACGGCGTCGGTCGGCGCATAGCTTAGTTAGTCCATAACTTGCACTTCACCCCACGCTAAACCCTTTGATCCGACAAAACGGATGCAATCAACTAGTCTGAAACGAAACGATTTTCAGGACGACACTTTTTTTATGGCGCTGGCTTTTTTAACTTTTTAGTTGATTCATAACGAGTTACTCAGAAACGACGCATATAATTTGTTACTGACACTTGTCGTGACATATGCTTGGGAAGCATTATAAATTACAGTTCTTATATACTTTAGGTACTCCGGATGAAACATGGCTTATATTAGGCCCTGTTACTATTTGGAAAGGTAATTTAATAGTTTAATTAAACACAAAGGTTGTTTTTCTTTTTTAAATATAGCAAGTTGATGATGATTTTCCTAGCCATTTTCGGCTACGGCGACGGTAAATAGATGGACATAATCTTGTTTATTGTTCGAAGGCTTCGTTGTTCTGCCGTCTGATGTGCTAGTGTGGCTGGTGTACCCAATTTTATTAATAAAGATACGAGCATATTCGAGAAGCAAGTTGTATTTTGATTAAAATTTAATTACTTATTAAATTTAATTATGATTAAATTTTCACTCTACTGGTGTCACGAAAGATCAGCGTTTTAGTGGCGCTCGCTAGTATAGCATTTTGCTGAGTGACGTCCAATTTTTTTGTAAATTTTACTTGTCCTTGTCTAATCCTTGTGTCTAATGTTGTTTTTATCATATTATTAAAAGATTATAGTGATTTTTGAAACCTGTGTATTTAGCTACAATAAAGTACTTACATAGTTTATAACTAAACTTACAGTTAAACATAATGTCAACTAATTTTAGCATCACAAGAAAAAGCATACATGACTTATCGACTATAAAAGCTCACACGATTGTTTCAATAGTAAATATTAGACAAATTAATGTCTCAGATCTTTTTCGTAACGCGAGAAGTCAGTCGAAGAATATCGTGTAAGTCTTTTTAGTCTTAGAAATAAAATAAAATTAATCTAATCTCACCTTATGCCAGAATCACTAGGACCATACACAATTATAATTGTAGCATTAAAATCTGATTGCATCTGCAATTCATTACTAAGAATATAATAGAAGTAATAGCTACCTTACATATTAGATGAGAGACGAATACAATCATTTATAATTTTTAATATAACTAGATTTTTGTGGAATATTTGATCAGGCCAACCACAAGCTCTGGTTTTGAGCCTGTGTGAGTGTTGTCAAAATAAATTCCAAGTCGCAACGTCACACACACAATGGAATACACTGGTGAGTGCTCATGCAGACTCAAACGCGAGCCAGAGACAGAGCCAGACAGAGCTTGTGGTAGGCCTACAGTAGTTCAATCGCCTGCACAAAGAAGAATACATTTCATAACTTTCAAATTGGTGTCAGAGGTAACAATAAACTCTTATGCCACCTTCCTACGGTGCGTGGTTCTGCAGATTATCAAACACCGCGCACGACGACGCACGGTAACGCACACAGAAAAGGCTCCTGTGCTACCGCACACCTCGGCGCACGAGACCGTTCCCATGGTGTGTCGTGCGAGCTGGTGCGGGCTGGTGCGCGTTAACACGCACCGGTGAGAAGGGGCTATAATTATAGCCCCTTCCCACTGGTGCGAGATATCGCGCTCGACACACCATGGGAACGGTCTCGTGCGCGGAGGTGCGCGGTAGCACAGGAGCATTTTCTATGTGCGTGCCGTGCGTCGTCGTGCGCGGTGCGGGCTGGTGCGTGATATCACGCACCGTAGGAAGGCGGCATTACAAAGCAAAAATGAAAACAACATGAATCAGTTGATGAGTTCACTTGTTTTCTAAGTATTTGTTACTAAGGTAAATGCTGATCATAATACTATTAATTTATATTCGAAGTGACGAATTGTATTTTAAATTTTACAATTTATAGACTAGGGCTTGACCGCAATATGACGCGGTCGACGGTGTAGCGCGCTCATCTAGAAGATACCTACTATTACTACTAGCCCGTAGTGTCCCACTGTTGGGCAAAAGCCTCCCCCCATTTTCGCCAGTCACTACGATCTTCTGTATACAGGGTTATTCATTATTAACTGCAAATACTCAGGAATTAGGTTCAACAAATAGAATAAAAAATATTTATGAAATTATTTTTTTTAAATTTGATCAAAAATTTTTTCAAGTTTTTGTATCAAAATTTTATTTTTATTAATTTCTTTACGGCTATTGCATAATCATTGCCACGGAGAACAGGACGATGACCCACCCAGGCGGTGACTGAACGCAGAGTGTCACTCACAGCGCGCGGGCGCGGATCAAAGGTCAAAATAGGTCAGGCGCCAATAATTTCTTTATCGATTTTCTCGGGATTTTTATAACAAAACTTAAAAAAAAACATTTCATAAATATTTTTTATTTTATTTATTGAACCTAATTCCTGAGTATTTGCAGCTAATAATGAATAACCCTGTATAAGAAGAATAAATATAATTACTAGTAATAAAATGCTCATTTTATTACTACTAATTATATTTTATTTTCTATATATTAACATAATAAATATTCAGAAAATAAATGAACTCATCGAAGATATGTAGAAGATACCAATTCACTCTTTTTTTGAACCATCCAAATTATTGGTATTCGGAAAACAGACGCCGGTAACGAGTTTGTGTGTCTTTTTGGCTGTCCGCTTTGGCTCTAAGGTCGGCCGCATACACACACACACGTTATCCGTTTTTCCGTATTCGGACATCGTAATGCATGCATGCGTAATAGTGCCTTCAGCACCGAAAGTCGTGGGTTCGATCCCCACCGAGGGCAAATTTTGTGTGGTGAACACAGATGTTTGTTCTTTGTCGGGGTGTTATATTGCATTCTAAGCATGGAAAAGTTTTATATCAGTTATCTGGTTCTCATAGTACAAGCTCTGCCTTATTTGGGGCTAGATAGTGTTGTGTGGATTATCCAAAACATTTATTTTACTTAGTCTTAGTGCATACATCTTAGTGCAGACGACTGTACATAATTTGTGGTGCGAAACAACAAAAACCCTAAAACTATACATAGTTTTAAGTATATTATAATGTGATATTATCATGTAACTACATACATTAATTAGGATATTTCAAAACAACGCATATTTGAACACCGATACGCAAATAACTTATCAATATTATCGTTTATTAGCCTTAAAAAAATACGTTGCGTTATTTTATCTTCATGGTTATAATTATAAGTACATAATTAGTTGTATTTATAGATTTTAATTAACAAGAATATAATGAACATGTATTTTCTCTAAGTACTAAGTTTTTTTTTGTTTTATTCATATATTTTTACTCGAACCAATAGCCAAATATGAAAATATTTTACGCACAGCATACCCACAGCATATTTGAACACAATCAATTTGAATAACTTTTGGGGCATAGATCATCGTTCCGTCGACAAACAAAGCGGCTTATAATAGCTTGCCGCTTTTCCTTTAAAAACATACTAAAATTGACAACTATCTTTATACCTTTAAAGGAGAAAACCTAGTATTATAATTGTATGTATAATATAATCTGAATCTCGGAAACGGCTCCAACGATTTTAATGAAATTTTGTGTACAGGGGATTTTTGGGGCAATAAGTCGATCTAGATAGATTTAATTTAAAAAAAATATCGTATACTTATCGTGTTTTCTATAATCAACTTTTTCATAATATCATAACTCCTAGCGCTAATCTCAAGAGTTAGTGCGACAGAGAACGCCATCTATTGAACTACTACGTAAACACTCGGCGGACAATTTCCGGAGGTTTTTAACTCATTGCGTTTTTAAATTTACATTCAAAAAATAAAATTTATCAAAATAAAAAAATACCGTGCGAAGCCCGGTCACCAACTGCTAGTTTTATTTACATTACAAATGTGGCTACCACTTAACATCAGGTGGGGCATATGCTTGTTCCATCAGCAAGTGGTATAAAAATAAAAACTTATCTTTAGCTAATGATAAAAGAGACTATCTTTTTCACAAACATTCAGAGCCAACATTTAAAACATTAATTATATTTTTTTTGACATTTTATTCGTGATACTGTTATCACGTCCCACGTTAAACATACCACATTTGAGGCTGATATTACTTTACTGATAAGTAATAATAAAAATGCTTTTCAACTACAAAGCATGCTTAGTACCTATAGCTAATTATTGCATGCAATTTTACTAACATACTACGAACTAGTAATAACGTTGGTAAACCTCTATGATTATGAACATCTTAATTTAAGAAAGATAAATTGGTATTTTATTACTAAAACAAGTGATTCAGACTACCCTCCCTAGTCTAAAATATTCTCAAAGATTTTTAGTGGAGTAGCTTACCCCCTTACCTACAAGCGTTTCTTAAAAGATGATCTACTCTACATACACTGGGTAGTTAAGGCTCATTTACACCGCCGCGGAATGGAACGGAAGCGACGAAATAAAAGCCAAAAAATTGGACGCGCGTCTTCAGCGGAATCCTCGCCGATTCTCGAGCAGTTGTCTCGTATTTAATTTGTGTTTTATACAATTGATATAAAGTTTATTATATAAATACCATTAAGTCGCTCCCGTTCCATTCCGCGGCGGTGTAAATTGAGCCTAACGATCAACAATGACAGGGTTTGAGTAATTACATTTTATTTTAGTTCACAAAGTTGCAAATAAATGCTTAGATTTGATTTTGATTTTAAATAATGTCTCGCACCTAAGTAACGCTTGTAAATAAAGCTTTGACACAAACCTGAATTATAATAATTATAATAATTATAATTCACAATAAACAGCCAATTATTGGCTTTAATTTATCGTATAAAAATCCTTTCCACACACTGGTTCCAAAGTACTAGTGACACGACAAGATGAAATATAATGTGGCATAAGATACACCTAAAAATATGTCAGAGTTCTGGTGCATTTAAAACATCTAAATTTATTGGGTAATTCTTTTATTTTGTGTACTTTGTAGTTATAGTGTTGCCAACTTATCCCAGTACGTGGGCAAGTCGAAATCGTCAAGTGATTATTCTACAGCAGATGATAGAGTAGGGAGACAAAAGATTGTGTGGTTTTATGAAACCACGGTAATAGTGAAACTTTTTTTCAGTTTTTTTTTTTTTTATCTTATGTTTAAGGAACTTTAGTCGGTTTCCGACCATGTCAGCTCCATGCTGCCCTCTCTGTCTCACCTACTTTCTCTATTTTTTCACATTATAGACATTTAACTACAAATTTTCGGAATCTATACACTACACGGTCAGCTGATGCAAACTATAGGCTCCGCCATGTTAGCCTCAGCTGCTCTGACGAGCGCCTTTCATTTTATCCCTACTTCGCGGCCGACCGTCACGCGACATGCAACACACAGACGAAAAAGTTCGAGACGATGTAATAAAAGTTCACTTTAAAAACTACTACAGTAAAAAGTAGTATGTACGTTTTAGTAATTACTATGCCATGGAGTCAATAAGAATTTAAATATTAAACTCTTTAAATTATCTCGTTGTTTGATAATTCAGGCACTACAGTTCAAATGTAAATTATTAACACTACTGGGTCATCTACGAATAAAATCTATCACAAAATACGTTTTGGGACGCATACAATATCTATCACAAGCATACATTTTATGTAGATCTACGCCAAATATTTATTTACGTACATAATAACCTATTATAAAAATAGGATTTAATTCATTTAATAATAAATAATTTCTTGGTGTTGTCGGTTGAATACCTGAAAATAAAAGATATTCATGTCTCAGATTTCCTAGCAACATTAAACTTGCGAGAATTCACAACAATCTCGGAAAACGGACTTCAAACTACAAAAAAAGAGTGAACTAAAAATCTGACGAATGAGACAAAAAATTAGCTTAAAAAAAACGGTGCGTTTTGACTTTTGACGCAAGACGTGGCGTGGAAGCATTGTGTTGAACGCCATCTAGAGTTTAACAGCTGAACCACTTCTCACAGTACCTAATTGCATCCGATAATAACCATCAACATTACACGTCTGCGATACCAGCGCATGCGTCATAAAGTTTTGTCAGGGGTGCAGTGGGCGGATTATACACGAAAGCTCGACACTGCGTCCCCCACTCTGGCTTCGCCGGAGCGTGAGACGACCTAGGGCAGGGGTGCTCACACTTAGTGTCGGCGATCGACCAGATAGTATTTTTAAAGCAAGGGATCGACTAAACTCATATGTAGGTCATCAGCAATGCTATTTGGCGTGGCAATGCCGCCAGCGTTTTGGGGACGCTTCCTTCTGGCACTAATTTGGATCAGTTGAGCTATCTCTAGGTCATGCATGCCATAATTATCCGCGTATTTCCAGAAATTCTACTGGGTGCCTATATTAAGCAAATTGCTGGCGATCGACTCAAAAAGCTTTCGTGATCAACCGTTTGAGCACCCCTGACCTAGGGTATAGTCTCATTTTACACATTGTTTCTGCATGCGGGCTATAGTAATAATAAGTGGTACTCACGCTTGGTGGTTCAGGCAAGGTAGGCTCGGACGAGTGCCTTGACGGCAGCGCGGCAGAGAGGGCAATGGGCGAGTGCGGCGCCGCAGCGGGCACAGGACACCAGGTGACCGCAAGGCAGGAATACCACGCTCACCTGGATAACATTATCATTTGAAAACACATACCTACTACATGACAATATGTTAAAAAAACTGACTACGTACGAGTTAGACTCGCGAATGAAGGTTTTCGTACTATTATCTATACAATGGGCAAATAAATTATGTATTTTTATGACACAACGGGATATTTACCATGATTAGACCGAGATGCAATTGTGCCGAAATATCGGAAGTCAAAACTAATAATTTAATCATAGTAAATTTCCCGTTGTTTCATAAAAAATAGTGTTAAAAACCATACAACATACATCATTTAACTTTGAAATTTTGAAACTATCATAGTTTCAAAAGTTATTTAACTTTGTTGTTGGATGTATGTGATATGGGAACCCCCTCATATTTATTTTATTTTATTTAATCATTTATTTTTAAAGTGAATAATTCAAGCGTTTAACTGTTGCCGTTATCAATGTCGAGCAAAAACGAGCAAATCAATTTCGTGAAAGTGAGCAGATAAATTGGTAGCACTGTACACGCCAGGGTTCTTATCTAGCTCAAGATGACTCCGCATCGAATTACCGACACCTATGTACCAAGAAAAGTAGCAAATAAACTAACCTCGCAGTCCATACACACTTTGCAAATCCTTGAATCCTTCAGCTGTCTGTTCTCCTCTTCCAACGACGTTGTTTTCTCATCAGCTGTCTCGCTTTCCATGTCTTCTTCATCATTATCAATAGCAAGGGCTGCTACTGATTGTATGTTATTCGACACAGATGCTTGGTTATTCGAACGTTCTGGAGTGTTAGGAGCAGTGGCTTGTCTGCTTTGGCCAGGTCTGTCTGGGTTGGGCGACAGGTTTACGGTCAGCCTGTTCGGACTATGAGATACGTCCCGCCTTGGTGAATTGTTCTGGGAATTCCTGCTTTGGTTTGCTGCCCTGGAAAAAAATAGTTTAATTGGTAAATGCAACATTTTTGTTTACTATAGAAGGCTAAGCATTTGGCTGCTATTACATGGAAAGTGAGGATGCAGCCTAAAATGGAGCATGCTTAGCCATAATCCACCTGTTCTCTTGTCTTGAAAATTCTTCAATTATAGCGGTCCAGATATTATGTGGAGTCCTTTTTTTCGAATGGACTAAATGCTGGTGATCGTCTGACGATTCTTACAGCGCTACTGAAAACTATGTGGAGACATGTTAGTACCTACTTTAAATAACTCTTATGACTGGACTCTCAGATCAGTTGGTAGTAGCTCTGCCTTCTGCGTCTAGGTCGTGGGTTTGATCCTCACCGAGAACAAATATTTGTGTGGTGAACACTCTGTCTGGGTGTTATATAGCATTCTCAGTACGTATTTACAAAAAAAATATGTATTATCAGCTATCTGGTTCCCATAACACAAGCTCTGTTTAATTTGGGGCTAGATAGTGTTGTGTGGATTGTCCAAAATATTTATTATTATTATCTATATTACCTTAACTGGTAACCAGTTTGTGTGCTGATTGCGAGTGGTGATCGCTCGGCGATGGGCGAAGGAGTTCGCACACCGTCAGTTTGAGAGGCACCCGCGTCATCCACCGAATCTGGGATAGCCCGTCGATGAACTCTGTTCAATAAATAAACAGTTTACAATCGCATATACAGGGTTATTGGTAATTATATAAGAAATCAACAACTTTTGTTCTACGACTTTCAATAATTATTTTTTTTCCATACAAAACAACAAATAACAAACTTGTCACTCTAAATAAAATTATAACTCTATGCCCCGTGGCGCGGCGCGCTGGCAATCTCAATGAAAGGGGCGCGCGGTGCGGGGTCACTATGCGTCCCCGGTCATTACCATGAAGCGCCTACGCTATACAGAGCTAAAAAGTGTTAGAGGGCATCACAAAACATAAAATATTTTTTTTGGGTAGTGTATTGATTTTTGGCAAAAGTCGTATAACAACTATTGTTTGATAAGATGTAAAGAAGGAGCCCTTAACTGGTTTCTTATATAATTACCAATAACCCTGTATAAATAGGCTATTATATATTAATTATCGAACGGCGAAGCTCAATTTCGTTCTTGAAAAAAAAAATGTTTTATTCTTGTAATGCCGGTTTTTTTCTACTTACCTCACAATCGAGATGTAAAGCAGAACAGTTAGCTCGGGTGTAAGCACCAATTGCACCCTCGAACTATAGATAAATATCTCGGGCTGCAATTGATGCCTTTCAGCCCTTGGCTACTAATCTACTATTAATTACCTGCGGTATTGACGCGGCTCCGGAGGCAGATCGTAAGCCCGTGCGTAGTTCCGATTACCGGTCACGCTCCACGCCTCTTCGTTCAGCTGTTGGTCTAGAACTGCGTCTATCAACGACGCCGATGTCGTGAACGCTACGCCTGGAAATAATTTATTTTATTAGGTAAGCTAACATTAAAATTATATTCAACAAATACCACCTTTTACAATTTAAAATGAGTCAAGCGGGTTTATACAATTTCTACGCCGAATATCGTAGGCTATAAATGCATTTTCCTGTAGGTGGCGGTAAGGCAGTCCTTTATTCGTGATATACTGCCACACATAAGAACGATATTTAAATTTTACATTTTTTTAAATATGCTCGTCTTTTTTTGTCATCGCCCATTCGTAAGGGAGCAGTAGTTCCTTTTGACAGAGTTTTATGAGTAAGGCCAATAGTGTTCAGAAGCACGCACCATGTATACGAAGCCTTCTCGATATGGCTCGTTTGACGCGAGCTGCGTCCAAGCCGGCAGCTAAGGCACCCATTCCCACCGCACTCTCGAAACAATCGTTTATCTGAAATTATACGAATCAAAATTTTACAATGAACCAACAAATGTGTTTTTTTTTATACCACTAGCTGATGGAACAAGCATATGGTCCACCTGATGTTAAGCGGTAACCATCGCCTATAACAAAGCATTGCCTCGTAGGTCACGCACGTCAGGAACGTGCCCTACGATGCACTGCTCTACGTCCACCAACTTGAGGCTTACAGATGTTTCGCCTCACGTGCCTGTAATTACACCGGCACCCTTCAAACCAAAACACAGCGATGCTGCTTCACGGCAGAAATAGGCATGGTGGTAGTACTTCCCCGGACGAGCCCTTCACAAGGAGCTCTACTACTACCAAATGTATTGCTTAAAAGCGTTTTTTTCTTATCAGAATTAGCCGATAGCAGATATTGCAAAAATAACTTGCATATCCTTTTTTTTTGTACAAATGTAAGCCTCACGTGTCCGTAATTTCACCAGCGACCACACCCGAACCCTTCAAACCGAAACACTACAACGCTGCTTGATAGCAAACATATGCATGGTGGTAGTACTTCCCCGGACGAGCCCTTCATAAAGAGGTATATTATTTACTTAGATAGATTATTGAGTGGGTATTATATTTTGTATAAATAAATATTCCTTACCTCTTCTTCTGTAATAGGCAAGGACTGGTCGCGGACAACACGATTATTGGCCTGGAACAGATATTATTATTTAATTACGTATTTTTAAATTTTCAAAAAAAACTTTAAAATTTCAATGCAACACAGGGCCACCTAAGGGCGAAAATAAACGCACGGCTTTTACAAACCGGTGTTCTTTAACACTCGTCGAAGAAACAGCATCGATATCCACATTTTAAGAACAGTACCCGTTTTCGTATGAGCACGTGTCTCTCTCTTTTGTATGGAAAATTAATAAGACAACAACTCTTAACTACATCAAAAATCCCAGCGCTCACTTGCCGAGCTAAATTCAGCCTTACACATAAGGGGGCGTCCATAAATTACGTAAGGTGTTTTTTTTTAATTTTCTTTCCCTCCCTCCCCCCCTGGTGAGATGTCGTGAGATTTTATTCAACCCCCTCCCCCAATCCCCAATCTCACGTGAGATTTTTCAAAATGTGGGTTTCTTACGGAAACATGCGAAAAAATTGCGTGATATTTACCGATACCCCCCCCTCTCCCCAACGTAAGATTAGATGAGATTTGACTCAACCCCCTCCCCCCCTTAAACATCTCACGTTATTTATGGACGCCCCCTAAGAGATAAGAGAGTTAAGACTCACAGCGCGGCGTTTAGGTATGAGCTCGCAGTTGTCAACAAACTCCTGTCCCTTGATGAGCAGCACGTATCCGCAGCTCGGGAACCAACGCGCGTGCTCCGTCCACGGCGCGTCGCCCGGCTCCCACTTGCCGAGTCCGCCGTCGCAGTAGAAACATCTCACCTATAAACAATACAGGGTTATTCATTATTAGCTACACAAACTGACAGGGCCTAATTTTTGGGTCGTGAATATTGGTTTGGCCGAATCAATTTAATTCCTAAACTGATTTAAGTTTTTGTATCAAAATTTTATTTTCATTAATTTCTTTACGGCTATTGCATAATGATTGCCACGGAGAACAGGACAATGACCCACCCAGGCGGTGACTGAACGTAGCGTGTCGTTCACGGCGCGCGGGCGCGGATCGAAGGTCAAAATAGGTCAGGCGCCAATGATTCTAAAGGATATTCTTTATCGATTTTCTCGGGATTTTCATGTCTTAAAAAAATAATTTCATAAATATTTTTTATTTTATTTGTTGAACCTAATTAATGAGTATTTGCAGCTAATTATGAATAACCCTGTATATTACAAGACAAATCATTTCACCACAATTTCTTAAGAGCGCATCGTGCGAAAATTTGAGATTAAAAAAAAAAAATTCATAACTAAATAACTAAGTGACATTTTAAAAATCGCAAAAGGACTAATTGTAGACTATACATTTGAGATTAATTCGAATTTAAGTGTGGTAAAAAAATATACTATTTAACATGACATTCTATTTAACGCTAATGAAAATCGTATGTCAGCGTTAAATAGTATATTTTTTTAACACACTTATATTCGAATTAATCTCAAATGTATAGTCTACAATTAGTCCTTTTGCGATTTTTAAAATGTCACTTAGTTATTTAGTTATGAATTTTTATTAAAAAAATCTCAAATTTTCGCACGATGCGCTCTTAAGACGAAAGTCTTCAAACAGTGCGTCTTACTTGTAATGACTGTTACGGATAGGTGCGTGGAGTGGCGAGATGCCGAGCGTGGTGGTTTACAAAACACTTCTCTGTCTCACATTGTGTACTGTACTTCAGTCTGCAGAAAAGCCCTCCATTCGATAAGCAAAAAAGAATCTGGGAAGTCGTTGGAACTATTATTGTATGGACAAGAGTGCATGTGATATTCTCTTGACCTATAGCTACTTCTTTAAGTACTTGTTTTGTTTTAATAGGTTTATGTTGTACCTGCCACCTGCTATGGACTCTGTAATGACCTGATGTCAAGTCTCAAATAAAAATATTGAATTGAATTATCATAGTCCTACGACAAGGAGTCATATAGTATAGGATGGCAACGTTGAAAAACGTGTTGTAAACGGCCAGCCTACCTCGTCTATCTGGTCGCCGCCGGTGTGGAAGAAGCCAGCTTCAGCCAGCGCTAGAGGCGTTTGCGTCCGATCCGACGGCCAGTGTTGGAAGGAGTTTATTCTCGAGGCCATTGACGCGTGCGTTGGGTGCCTAGCGCCACCGCCCACTACGCCTAGGGCACGCCAGGTATTCGCTGCGTTTAGGATTTTAGAATTGAGCGCTGCGCCGGATCTGGAAGGCCAAATAATACATAACATTTTCATTGCTCATACTCGGAAAGTAGGTCTGAAGTTGCCTGAGGGGCTTATTGAAAGTAATACTTTCAGGCCTAGGGAGAATCGCTTTTTACTGACAGCTGTCAAATTATAAAAAATAACAAGTTCTATTTTCACATTTTTCAACATGTTCCAACTTTCTAAACAGCAAGAAGGTTATTGAACCAAATTCCAACTTTTAGTTCAGCAAGGAGGTTGGAAACCCATTACAACGGTAAGAAGTTTAAAAAGTAAAATTAGTTTTTATTTTTACTTTCCTTGTATTCGTAATGAAAAGCACAGTGTTTACCTCAGGTGAAAGACTTATTTAAGTCCCTCAAGCTCTATTGGCCAAAACCGTCTTGGGACTTAAATTCGTGACTTTCAACCCTCGGGTAACAATGTGCTATTATCATCAACTGCCTGAAGAGGTCTAATCCATAAGCTGGCTGATAGCACAGCTGGGCAAAGGCCTCCCCTACACATTTCTAGAATGAACGGTTCTGAACCCAAAGAATATTAAGAAACCACTTGACACCCCAGTGTGTGATAACCACGATAGACATTCCCTAAGTTTTCCTACTTCTCTTGGAACTTTACCTAGTCCATCCATGCCTTCACTTTCTTTAAAGATGTTCGGGATCAGGCAGGTTTAAAGGAGCAAGACAGGTATATCATATATCCAGCATTATGCAGTAGTAGGTGACAGACAAGTCTTTTCCGAAAATATTAATTAACGCTCATAGTATAGGATCCCGCTATAGAAGGACCTTCACCGAGCTGGTTATTTAATGAAACGTATTTTATATTTAATTAAACATGCCAATAAATATATTCTATATGGGTTGCCTATCAAATTTCAGTCCAGGATATGATTAATTAATAATTAAAAAACTAAATTGTTTTTTTTTTACTTTCCACCGGTTTGTTTATTAGACAAATTCTATACCAATCGAAAGTATAGACCCCATAGAATATGCAAACGTTAGGTTGCCTATTTTTTTCCGGTCACAACTCTCGGGTAGCCAGGTATAAACAGGTAAATCGATACTAGCATTTTGCACCGGTATGTTTATTGAATAAAAATACTGGGGTCTATACTTTCGATTGGTATAGAATTTGTTTAATAAACAAACCAGTGGAAAGTTTAATTTTTTTTTTTTTATTAATAATTAATCATGAATTATTCTGGACTGAAATTTGATAGACAACCCATATAGAATATATTTATTGGCATGTTTAATTATATATAAAATACGTTTCATTAAATAACCAGCTCGGTGAAGGTCCTTCTATAGCGGGATCTTAGACTATCAGACTGAGAAAAAAAATCAATGTACTCAGATCTCAAACGAAAATTTGCCCTCAGAAAGGACCAAACCCACAACGCAGAAGGCAGAGTTACTACGAACTAAGCTATGAGGTCAAGCTAAACAAAGTCAAGGTGGAACCATATGGTTGTTAGGCACGACACATTGATAAAAATAAAGACGTTACCACGACAGCAAAATAATTACCTGGATTACCGGCATTAGGTTAAACTTTGAGGTATTCGATATTTATGAGCTTCTATTTACAATCGTAGGTGCTCAAAGTTAGCCCATAACACAGGAGTAAAGGCCTGCGCACATCTAAGCGATAAGCTGAAACGCTGTCATGACAGTGATATTTGACAGCGTTTCAGCTGATCGCCATCACCTGTAGATGTGCCAAGACCCAAGACACTGATTTTATTATGGGAGTTAAAATCCAAAAAAGAAATTGAGATGATTCACAAATTAACAGATTACTGATATTAAATTTTCCCACAGTGTGTATGCTTTGCTTAGTTTGGGGCTAAAATATTTACCAACATAAGTTGGCAAAGGGCGCGTTTAATCGGTTTTCAACAAATCTAGATCTAAAAATTAATGGACTCGAAAAAGATCTCAGAAACATGGTCTTCTTGGTATGAGTATTTCGATTGTGAGCCAATATTATTATAGGTCTCTTAAGTAGGGTATCTTTCAATTTAAAAAGTCAGAACCATAATAATACCAAAAAGTGTGAACGCATTATGCGCCATAATGCGTTCACACATATTGCTTACGGCGATACATGTTGCTTACGGCGCGGCCTTCCGCATAATAAACCTTGGTACTTACCTACTTTGGAAGTGTTAAGATGGAGTGAAGTGCTATTTGCACACAAATACAATACATTTCGTTGTAGTCTACTAAAGTACTAAAGCCGTTCGTTTACAAAATTTAATATTTATAGTATTTAGGGTTTTATGTGAAGGGCTTGTCTGATGAAATACTATCACCATGATTATTTCTGCGTTACTGTGTTTCGAGTTTTTACGTTTTCATGAAATATTTGAAACATTCCTTTTTTTATAATATACATATAATTCCCATCAGGTGGGCGGTATGTTTGTTTATCTTCATTGTTGTATAATTAAAAATCATATTTATTGGTTGGACCTAGTTGTCCTTAGAATTGTTTTTGGTCGCCGAAAGACCAAATCGTAGGCGACAGTCCCTAGTATGTGACGGTCTTTTACTTAAATTTCACTGGTAGTTTGAAGTTAATATAATGTTACAATACTCACGATTGAGGTTCAGTAGGGTCAGGTTCTTGTAATGATGCATAACTAAAATCGTAACCTTGAGCAGATGCCATTAGAGTAGCAGCATGGTCACACCGTGGAAAATACCTGCAATGTTTATTTAATTATTAAAATTTAAATGTATTTGAAAATTATGTTGACAATAAAAATTAGATTTTAGGTATTGTATTTACATTAGCAAAGCCTAGCTTGAGTTTAGCTTTCGCCTTAATTTACATAGTTCCTAACAGGGCTACCACAAGCTCTATATCAGGGATTCCCAAAGTGGTCGATATCGACCCCTTGGGGTCGATATTGGTTTCCTAGGGGTCGACATAAACGGAAACTGATTTTGGGGGTCGACGAGGTCAAAAAATCGACCCCTATTAAATTAACACAAGTTCTTATTTCAAAGTTTCAAGATAGGTAGGTAGGTACTGTATTGTTTATGTTGTGTTACATGTACTAAGAATAATTAATATTTTTGTAGGAAATAGCATTGTTGTAGTAATGTTAAGTCTAAAATTCGTAGAACGTACGTTTATTTTCTTAAATTTTGATGAGAAAATTAAGTCAACTTTACTCACTTAACCAAGTGCAAAGTTTTCCAATTGGTACCTTAGTACCTAGCTATTTTGTATCAATAGGAAAACTAAAGATAAGCCTCTTTATTCATAATAGTCTGCTAAATTAAAGCATTGCTAATTTTCACTCTGTCTTTTATTGACCTAAGTCGAGAGTGACCTATGCATAAATAACACACTGTAGCAGCTGTTTTAAGTTAGCGGACCTTTGTGAATAAGGAGGTTGATCTTAAAATTAGGTAATTTGGCCATGGGGGTCCGAGGTAGCCGTTCATTTTGGAAAAGGGGTCTCTTGTCCAAAATAGTTTGGGAATCCCTGCTCTATATGGTTATGGCTATGGCTGTCAAATTGTGTATAGATAGGCTGACCCACACATTCATTTTCTTCTTGGGTTTGAATGTGTTGACGCAATTTTGACAGTCTTAACCATAACCATATGAAGCTCATGGTAGGCCAGCAATGTATAAAAGGTGTGACATGATAAAAGGTATAGACATGATGAGAATTCTTGACACACCATTTCCAGAATTGAATGGATCTTCTAATGGTTTGAAAGAATCATACAATCAAAACCACTAGTTAGACCAATGCTAGAACTTACTGGGCAAGCGGGCTGTTTTCCGCAAGTAGCCCGCTGGCAGGCTCTGTTACCCATGTTTTTGAACTTTTTAAGTTCTACTACTGGCATAGTGCACTTTATTTATTGGATAAAAAACTCATTGGTGGACAACTGGATGTGAACAAAGATTTTTATAATGTCCCAAAAGTTAAGAGCCGAGCAGGATTTGAACCCGCAACCTTCCCCTTGGAACGGGGCTGCGCTGACCACTGCACCATGAGATCTTAATCACGCTCGACGAATAACTTTTAATGACTAGAATAACACTTGGCAACACTGTAAAAATCAATAAAAATGGATGTGAACAACCTTAGGATCGGAAGGCGGGACCACTAGCTCACCAGTGGTAGTATCTGCTAGAGGACTTACATTCTATGTATTTCAAGTGGTGAGCCGAGGGTGTCCATGTTGTTGTATGCGGCCAGCTCACCGCCACACCATGCACAGCGCAGACGGCCTTCTCCACTGTGGTAGAACCCGGCATTCACAAGCGCCTCAACCGATGAATCCTAAGGCATTTACGAAAAACTCTTATATTATTATAACACCCCATTTAAAACATCCCATTGCGGGACGTCAGTGCAGATCTTATTCCCCCAACTCAATTAGAATTAGACTCCTATATTGAGCTCTCAATGTCAACCTTGCTAAAATGGTTGCAATGAAAATCTAGTTGCATCTGTGAATTTTGAATTTTATTGCAATAAAAAACAAATTTAAACATAACTGAATGTTGACGTAATAAACATAATATTGAAGAAATTTAATATTAAGAAACTTTGATTTGTAAAATGGCATGGATGGAAACAGATAGTAGATAGATAATTAGTATTATTATAGTTGAGAAAGTTATTAAACCATTATCTATAGTAGAGCGAGTTATGTATTATAAGACTCTGGATGAGTAGGTACATAGGTTTCTACATTGTAATAAATTGCATCAGAACATTTATAATTGCCACATTATTATGTATACTTAACATTTATAAACAAGTTGCACAAATTTAAACTGGGATAGATTTTATTTTATTTTAATATAAAGTTAAAACTATAAATAGGGAGCCTGTTGTTCAGACTAAATTTTGTGGCCGAGATATAGAGTAGCCCCTATTTTTGCTCTTTTTTGGAGTAAGTGCCCCTCAAATCAATAATCCCTGATGATAAAAATATCCATCAAGTCACATTTAGTCAAGCTAGGTGAAACTTGGTACACAGGCTATTTACCTGTGTACAGTTGTAGGCAATACATTTTGAACATAGACTAATTTCGACTTTAGAGTGTAGTGTGCGTCAGAAAGAGATAGCGCTCTACAAAGCCAATGTGCAATATTTATTACTAACTACGCTCCATCGGTCAATTAAAAGGCTAAAAAATTAAGATGATTATTTAGGTTTCTTGTTTAATTCAAAAATATGAGTCACTACAATAAACCTACTAGTTATTTTTTTAAAACATCTTGCATTTAATTTATTACACCTATTAAAATTAGTTGAAATTTCACATTGAATTTAGGCCTGAGGGACCAAAATTGGTTAAGTTATTGTAGAGATCAACAAGTTATAATATACGATGATAAAGATGTACTCACCTCCCAATTGATGAATGACAGAAGTCTTAATGCATCACTTCTGTAAATTTCATCCTCTTCAGTAAGCCCATAGTCTGGAGTTGATCTCGTGACGGCACTATCAGGCCGTTCTTCTTCCCCTGGTGGCACAGGGTAGTTGCTCAAGGCAACATTACCAGACAATGATGGGTGCGCCACAAAAGTACAATTGGGTTCCAGAAGACGATGCCGCCACATCACTTGATCACCGTAATTCCACTGTGCTAGTTTACCATTACAACTGAAACACTGAACTTCAGTCCCTTCGCCCGTGTAGAAGAATCCACCCCTAGCTAGCCTCGAGGGATCGACAGGAGCCGATGGTGGCCAGTTGACAAAAGTAGAAAGTCTATTAGATTCCACATTCATGTTTTTATCTTTATTGGAATAGCCAGAATCTCTGGGAATATTGCACCACTAAGAATTATTGAAAATCAAAATGATCTATTAAATTAAAACAAGAAACAAATCGGAAATCGGAATTTAGACGTCACAGAATGAACTGAACGAATGTTTCGCAGAAGAACTAATAAAATGAATGAATGATTGTAGATGTAGTTGTTTTTGTTCTATTCACCTCTCAGAGCAGGCTAATGTTTATAAAGCTACTACTCTCCTGCTAGTGCCAGTTAGTGGGAAGTGTGGGTAGGAACCATTCGTTCACAGCACCGTTACCCATGACAATAACATTCTTTGGTTTTTGACTTTGATAGTGACATTTCATGTCAATTTTTATAGACAAATAATTATTTTGGGCGGGCGTCAACAACCGAACAGCCGGTCTCATAAATTGGTTACGCGCAAAATATTTTATCATCGTTTTCTTGTTCATTTACATACTTACGATCGTTAGATAATTGGTATAGGTAAGCAAAAGAAAAGACACCGCAAAGAAAACATGTACTGGACATTAATAATAGGCCTTGTCATCTTGGCCGCACTGCTATACACCATGAGTAGGAGGAAAGTTTGGGAAAACCTGATCGGTAGACATGTGGTTGTAACGGGCGGTTCAAGCGGCATAGGAAAAGCAGTGGCATGCGAAGCGGCGCGGCTGGGTGCCCATGTTACCATTATTGGTAGAGATGTAAATAAACTCGAGAGGGCTGTCAAAGAAATACAGTTGATGTGCTCAGACCACGACAAACAAAAAATTCAATATGCAGCACTGGATGTGACTTCTGATTACGATAACGTGCAGTCGTGCTTTGCTGATTTAGAAACTAAAGTAGGTCCGATATTCATGCTTGTGAATTGTGCTGGTGCCTGCATATGTGGACTTTTCGAGGAAATGAAAGTTGAGGATATCAAGGAAATGGTCAACTTGAACTATTTTGGCACAGCCCTCCCTACTCGTGCTGTGCTCTCTACAATGAGGAAGAGGGATGAGGGCATTGTTATTTTTGTTTCCTCTGAGGCTGCTTTAATAGGTAAGTTTAAAATTATTTTGATTAGTAATATATGCTTGCGACCGCAGCGACATAGGCGTTAAAATTAGCTTTCAAAATGAATTATCTTCTCTTGAAAACAATAATCACAGGTGCGAGTCCAAACATCATCAAAAATATCGAGTAAATATTTTATCCATTGTGATTTTTTGTTTTATTACAGGCATCTATGGCTACAGTGCATACAGTGCTGGTAAATGGGCCGTCAGGGGACTAGCTGAAGCCTTGAACATGGAGCTAGTTGGCACTAATGTGAGGGTCATGCTGTCTTACCCTCCCGACACCGACACCCCAGGTTTGCAGCAAGAGAATACTACCAAGCCTGTAGAGACCAAGATTATATCTGGGACAGGGGGCTTACACACTCCAGAATATGTTGGCAGGAAGATGATACAAGATGCTTTGGTAAGATTTTTGGTAATTCTTCTGATGTCAGTACCGATGTATAGGGGAGGCCTATCCAGCAGTATAGATAGATAACTCTATTAATTACAATGATGAGGTAAGTAGCATACAGTTTTTATCTTAAAAAAAAGCAGTCACAGGTCTTGGGTCAGTAATCAAGTACCAATAAGTTTTTCTGTCAAAAAATGTATGTGCACTATGCCAGTACTTCCAACCGTGAAAGAAAACATTGTGAGGAAACCAGTGGTTCGTAGAACCTAAAAAAGTTTGAATAACACGTGTCAAGCATCATGCTAAAAGGGCCTGCCAGCAGCCTACTTGCAGAAACCAGTCCGCACACCAAGTGCAGATGTTGTATTTGCCAACAGTCACAGTAATACAATGGTAGGCCTTATCGCTAACAGAGATCTCTATCAGGCAACCTTACACAGGCTCAGGCAACAGTATTCCTCAGGCTGATAGTGGTAAAGGTTGTTAAAGTAAAGCTACACTTGCCCATGAAGTACTTTTATAGGTACTTGTGTATAGTATGTGAATTACATTTTCAGAGTGCAAGAACCTATTCAACATACAGCTTGAGTGGAAATCTGATGAATACCCTGTATGGAGTGTCTGTTGAGAGTACATTCCAAGTTCTGACACAAATATTCTCTATGGGATTCCTGCGAATAATTATGGTGATAACAATTGGGTCGTTCCATAAAATAATCAAGGACCAATTGAAACTGAAGAAAACTCAGAATCCAACAACTCAGAAATAACAACCAGTGATAACACCAAAATACTAGGAGATAGGAAGGTATTTAGAAAAATCATATTTGTGTATCATTTATGTAGTCACTTCCTAGTATTTTATTAATAGGTGATTGCATTTAAATGTATTTTACTTTAGCATTTATCAACTTTATTGAATTGATTACTTTTTTGCATTTCCAAGGCTTTATTTTCTTAATTGAATTATTTTGTGTAATGGCATGTAATTTTATGAATATTTTATTTATTTTTATTTCTTAAGAATACAAATGGTACTTAAATTCAAATTGAGAAATGACTATTGACTATAATTGAAATATAGGTCTTTTGATATTAGAAAATCATCAGCACTGATAAAACAATGGTTTTACAAATATATAATGCCAAATCACCAAAGTTGCCACTGAGATTATTGCATAAATAAATGTCTTTCCTTCTATCATTATGTAAGTGGGTGGCTAAAGAAGCATTCATTTTTAAAGTATCAACAATCAACTAAGTAGGTCCAGCACATGGATTTTGTTCATATTGTAGGAAAAATCCTCTTCCGACATAGCCCTCGTCAGAACGAAACCACACCACTAATGGCCCAGCATTGGTATCTGTAAATAAATACGAAACTGCATTTATAATAATAATTTTAATGATTTTCTGTAAAATAAACAGATAAAATACTATTAAATACACACATGATAAAAACAAAAGCTGAGCTTTAACATGGTTGGTTAATGTTTATTTATTAAATTCTTAGATTCATAGTTTCAATTATTGTCTATATTACGCTATTCGGTTGGTTAAAATGTAACTAAGTATTTAATTTGTAAGCTGTACAGCTTACAGATTCAATAAATAACTTTGTTTAAATAAATTAAAGTCATTTTATTTTTTGATAACTACTAAAATGAGTTTAAAAAACCAGTTTCATAGTTTGCTCGCTTTGATTTCTATTTATTAGGGAGAGATTTTAGGCAAGCATAGTCAACATTAAAAGTAAATTAAGATCAGGTTTTCATAAATATTTTATGAATTAACTAAAATATAATTTTTCCTTTAAGTTCATTTCTTAATACCAATCAACCTTCAATTCTTTTAGAATGTCTACGGGGTGTAGTCAGAGGTGCCTACTTTCATAGATTACGTTAACTGAAATTTAGCCACTGGTAATTTCGTAACTCTGATATCAAGCCTTGATACTGACGCACTAACCTGTTACGGGAGCACTAAGAGAAAAGTCCTGTATCACAGATCCATCGTTGAGCCGCTCACCGCACAATCTCGTCGCAGATATTAGAAGCCAGTCGCTAGGACAGTTGAATATCTCTACTCCGGCTTGCCCGGGAGGAATCACTGGCAGTCCATCTTGAGAGAAAGTAAATATGTATATTATTTCGGACACGCAACACATAAAACACGCACATAATCTCACGTTTATGGTCGCTTTAGGGGTGCACTTACGAAAAAAGGCCCTGATTATCCTACTAATACTATCATAAACGTGAAAGTTTGTAAGTATGGATGGATGGATGTTTGTTACTCTTTCACGTAAAAACTTCTAAATGGATATTAATGAAACTTTACAATAATATGCTTATACATCAGAATAACATATAGGCTACAATTTATAAAGATATTGTAACGGAGAACGGATGTAAGTAACGGGAACGGGGCGAGTTAAGCCGCGGGCGGTCGCTAGTTAATACACAATTTCTCCTTTACTTTTATGTACTCGTACCTATTGTTAGTTTATCGTAGACGTTTTCTTGTCTGAAATAAACAATTGATTAAGTATAATTTTTATAATATTTACCCGTATCATAATTAACGATCTGCATGTACCCAGCGGAATAAGTCACGCTACAGGTCCCAGGTGCCCTTTCTATGCAAATAGCATAATTCAGATTGTTCTACAACACACAAAGGCTCATTTCATTAGACAATAAAATCTAATCATGTTTGGTAACGGCGCCGGTGAGCCACGGCATGTCAAACTATCGAGGTAGGTAAGGTACCTACCTAATCCTTCTTCCAAGATTAGATGAAGTCGCAACAACATTTAATTGACATAACATAAGTGGTTAACATCGCAGGCAAGACCTGGATGAGATTGGCACAAGACCGGCAACAGTGGCACATACAGAGAGAGGCCTATACCCAGCAGTGGGTGAAGTCGGGCTGTGGATGATGATGATGAACCTAAAAATCTATTACGGTACTAAAATAATATATTGACCATTTATATAATATTATTATTAATTATATTACAGGGTTATTGGAACCCTGGAAGTCACAAATGCAAATACCTACCTTTTTACGGTTCAAAAACTACAAACTCAAAGAAAACTGTTTTGAGAGACAATACAAAGTCGTATCGAAATCTTGACATAGAATAGAATCCGTCCACGAACACCATCTCTAGCTCACGGGTCCGGCTCCTAGGGTTCAGATGTCAACATGTACTACCTATGTAGCTAATGCATCTAGGCCTATGAAAACAAAATAATGATAGTTTGCATGGGGTTCTTCAAAAAGGGCGTATTGAAAGTTTTAAAGGGTCGGCAACGCTCTTGTGATGCCTCTGGTATTGCAGACGTCCATAGGCTACGGTAACCACTTCCCATCAGGTGGGCCGTATGCTTGTTTGTCAACTTAGTTGTATAAAAAAAAAAAAAGTCTCACCTACCAGGTAGCTAGCAGCCCTAGTGATCCCGACTTCAGATTTATCCCGATAGTTGAAGGACTCCAAGTAACCTTTCTGTTCAGTAAAGTACTGCAGACACCCCAGTGGGGCTGATAGCTCATCTGATAAAGTTAACTGTGTTACCTGCAGTATAAATACCATTAAGTTAATTCAAATTTTATTTAAGTGTTTGAGGATTAGCGAATTAAAATAGGCAATAATTAAATTCGTTACTTTTATGGAAAAAAGCCTGTTTTCAGCAGTTTCAGTTTGTATTGTGAGGTAAATAGGTCCCCCCGTATCGCCGACTTCAACATACACTGGAAAATAAAGGTATAGTTTTATGTAGCGTAGTTTTATGTAAGTAAATTTTTACAAAAATAATATCTTCTATTATAAAATAAAATTTTGTTAGTTACACTTTATAACTCAAAAACGGCTGAACTAGCGCATGCAATCCGATAATCGATAATCGATAAATTATCGGTAAACGGCTCATTTTCGCCAGCGATAATTATCGAAAATAAAAACGATAAAAACCGATAAACGATAAATTCAAAAATGTATGAATGAACTATTATTACGATGTTAGTTCATTCTTATTCCTAACGATAACAAAATGTTAAACAATGCGTACATTCTAATTGATTGTTATTATTTGGTTTCTTTATAAAAAAAACATTTATAGATAATGATTACCTACTAGTCCAAGCATTATACTGACTGATTTACTTAAGAACCTAATCGTTTAAATTGCTCATAATTATTAGAACGGAAAGTGTCATCTAATTAAAAGCTTTTCTATTAGTGACACTAATCGAAATAATATGTAATAAAATCATAATTATTTATTAGTAAATAATGAGTTATCAATCTCAAAATTGTAATGTAAAGTTCAATAAATTTTAGCTATTTTCCATATTAATGGTACATGCAATCCTTGAACAAACAGTGAACAACCGAAAGATGTTAAAAAAAATATATGTAAAAATCAAAACAAGAAAGTGACAGAAGGCATCCTCTGTTCAATGCCGTTTCATCCACTTTTCACTCAAATTTATTGTAACATCGACACGATAGAAAAACAATGATTTAAAGTAGAAATAGATAGATAATAGTAGGTTATACGTAAATCTTCTTGTTGAGTGTAGATATGACAAATAAAGCAGTTAAATTAGAGACCGAAACATGAAGGTTTTTCCCTTTACCAACAACCAATAATTCTCGATAATTATCGAAAAATAGAGCGATAAATATCGTATTATCGATTATCGAAAAGTTTCGATAATTGCATGCCCTAGGCTGAACCGATTTGGCTGAAAATTTGAGGGGAGTTAACTTTGAACCGTAAGACTTACATGGGATACTTTTTTATCCCGAAAATGTAACGGGAACGGCGTGAGCTAAGCCGCGGGCGGCTGCTAGTTTTTTGACGTGACATTAGTCTTATTATTAATTTGATGGAGCTGGCTGCACGTATGAAAAAAACATGACTCATGCGGCGTTACCTCGCTCTGAAGCGTTCCATTTAAGGCTTGAAGTGCAAACGAGAGCGCGGAACGAGCGACAAAGAGGCACAATCGGCCTCCGCGTTCGGCAGCGTTCGACATCTGTCTCTCTCCTACTTGAGTGAGCGATGCGTCCGCGTGGACAGCTGTATATGACGTTGTCACGTTCAACTATCGGCAGTAAACCGAATCTAAAGACAACCGATTTTTTTTAAAATAAAGAACGACCTACCATGCTGTCCCGTATTGATGCCACATAGAATCGGTACAATATTGTTGATGTTTTGTCCTGACACCACGAATTTATCGAGTTGGCAAACTCCTTCAGTTGGTGGTAGTAACTGAAAAGTGATATTTTTATAATGGGTATGGCAAAAGTTAGGAACCGAGTGGGACTTGAACCCACGACCCTCCCCATTTGTCGAGTTCGAGATCTGATGGCGTAGTTGGCAATTGGTTTGGCAATTTTTTTGGCATATCGCATAAGTACCTTATAAAGGGTCGTGGGTTCAAATCTCTCTCTGTTTATAAAATTAGTTTTTTTGTTCTAGATCAGGGGTTCCCAAACTATTTTGGACAAGTGACCCCTTTTCCAAAATGAAACGTTACCTCAGACCCCCATGGCCAAATTACCTACTTTTAAGATCAACCCTCTTATTCATAATGGTCCGCTAACTTAAAACAGCTGCTACAGTGTTATTAACCGACTTCCAATCAAAAAGGAGGAGGTTCTCAATTTGGTTGTTTTTTTTTTTTTCTTTTAATGTTTGTTACCGCATAACTTCGTCATTTGTAAGCCGATTTGAAAAAATATTTTTTTATCTGAAAGGTACTGCTTCCACATTGGTCCCATTCCCATTTTAATTTTATTAAAATCGGTGTTGCCATTTTTTTTTAATATTTTTTTTAATGTTTGTAACTGCATGCCTCCGTCATTTATGAACAGATTTAGAAAATTATTCTTTTATCTGAGAGGCACTGCTTCCAAATTGGTCTCATTTTAATTTTATTAAAATCGGTGTTGCAATTTTTTTTTAAATAATTTTTTAATGTTTGTAACTGCATGCCTTTGTCATTTATGAACCGATTTAGAAAAATATTTTTTTATTTGGAAGGTTATTCTTACGTTCAGATTGTCCCAAACGAATTTCATTAAAATCGGTTTAGCCGTTTGGCAATGAAGTCGGTTTCTCTAGTTTTTTAAACTTATAATTATTTTTCATTCTGAATTAGGTCAATAGAAGAAGACAGAGTGAGAATTAGCAATGCTTTAAGTTAGCAGACTATTATAAATAAGAGGCCTATCTTTAGTTTTCTTTCTATTGATACAAAATACCTAGGTGCTAAGGTACAAATTGGAAAACTTTGCACTTGGTTAAGTGATTCGTAAATTCTGTTTCAGCCACTTTACTTCACTTAATTTAGCTATTTTATAACTTTGTGATCTCTTGAAATAAATGAGTACTTAAATGAGTATAATAACTCATTCAAGCTCCAACGAATTTCAAAACGCAAATGAACTTTCAACCTAAGTGCAAGCTCGTTAAATAGTAAAATATCAGGAACATGTTTGGATTTGCAACTGGATCATGAATTCGTTCGTGTTAAATCACGTTTGCGTCAAATAGAGAGCAAGTCAAAACACGCCTGAAAGATGTACGCTCGAACTCATTCATCTTGCACAAACTTGTCCACACTGACTTGCCTAGTTTTTCATCTTGTACGAACTTGATACTTTACATTAGGTACTACAACAATGCTATTTCCTACAAAAATATTAATTATTCTTAGTACACGTAACACAACATAAACAATACAGTACCTACCTACCTAAAGTTTTAAATAAGAACGTGTGGTAATTTAATAGGGGGTCGATTTTTAGACCTCGTCGACCCCCAAAATCAGTTTTCGTTTATATCGACCCCTAGGAAACCAATATCGACCCCAAGGGGTCGATATCGACCACTTTGGGAATCCCTGTTCTAGATAGACAAAAAAGAAAAAAACATGAGTCGGTAAGTAGGTAACCTTATTAAGTAAGTAACCTTATTTTCAAGAACAAAAAAATAAAATAAGAAAGAGGTCGAATAAATTACAGTGAATTTATTGCTTCAAATCAAACGGCCCAGAATAAATGATCGATATTAGGTACACTTATGATTCAAAGCTTGACCTACTTGTTTCTAGAATCTAACTGCAGCTAGTCCTACATACATGCATCACATGATCAAGTTTTACCGAGCACTTAAATTTCACAAAGAGCCGAATAGAAGCACAGAAAATCGAAGGCATTTTCGGGTGAAAATGTAGGTTTTTATGTAATAGGTACGTGGTTGGGGGAAGGAAGAACAATTGTGACAGCACAAGAAGCTTAGGTACCTCAAAACTAATGAAGTCCAAACGAATTTGCGTGACATGCTCTGAAAATTTGTTCAAGGTTAGCGCACATGATATCCTCTCTGTGGTGGGTAATGGAAAATCCGGGTTCGTAAACCACCCCATGCCCACTGAAGATTGGCTGTCACATGGTAATACATCTGAAACCAGTAGTAATATATCACATCAGTTTAGTAAACTCAAGTGAAATGATTACCTACCTACTCAAATCAAATTCTCTCTTTTTTAAGTGCTCGAAAGGTCTATAGAGGTTATGTAGTTATAGGTTGTATTAACTTACTAACACAACAAGTCCCGTAGCCGTCCGCACAGGATCCCATCCCGGTTCCACCAGAGGTCTGACACTCGATCTCATGAAGACACGAGCCTTCCAGGCCGCTGCTCGACATGCAAGACACATGGTCGAACTCTACCACTTCGAATACTTCGAGGAATCTTGTCCTTGTCTTATTTGTCCTGGCATGTTTACTTCGAGACGTTTTCGAACATTTCTTTCGAATCTTCTTTATTTTGGTCTCTACAGTTTTGGAATCATCGCCAGCGGTTTTGAAGCCAAACTGGCTTGGTTTCCAATCATTGCTTGGTTTCCAATCAACGCTTGGTTTTCGTTTTCTAAAGTGCCATGAACTGTAATTTCGGGGATAGTCATCCTCAACTCTTATGCCTATTGGTAAAAACTGATCTTCTTGAATATAATTTGTAACTGTGTCCTTTGATAATCCATATGGTTCTCTCGAGTCAACCTCCGTGGCGGAGTACCACCGTTCTCCATCAACTTGAAAGGAGCAGAGAATTATCAAGATATTATGTTTTATTGATACCATTTTGCAATGCAATAACGTATGTTGCGATTCAGAACTTGAAGGTTACTGGAGTAGTTTGGTGCCTTGGTTTGCCACCGTGACATGCATTCGGCCTATTAACTCTTTTAATTAAAGAGCACTTAGTCTTAGACTATTATCTGCTAATTTCACCAGGTAAGTAGGTAGTTTTCTAATCCGCAAGGTGGACGGAAGTATTAGAGTGTCAACCAGCTATGGCTTCAATTGTTAAAAATAACGGCAATTAATGTAAAAGTAAAACACGTTTTTTATTGATTTTATAGTGTTTACTACACTTATGTAAAAGTAAAACACGTTTTTTATTGATTTTATAGTGTTTACTACACTTATCACAAAGATTTTTATAATGTCCCAAAAGTTAAGAGCCGAGCGGGATTTGAACCCGCGACCTTCCCCTCGGTACGGGGCTGCGCTGACCACTGCGCCAACGGATCCTAATCACACTCGACGAATAACTCTTAGGGACTGTTCAAACACGTTTTTCCGCTGTGATGTCTTTTCCCATCAACCTTCCCAGCCACAACCGATAGAGTGAACTACTGAACGTTTGTTTTGTCGTTATTCTTTGTGTTTGCCAGGATCCTCCAGAGGTGGTCCCGTCAGTTTGTGCTAATGTAATGGCCCAAATTTGAATGACGTTGCGCTCCTAATTAAATCATGTCTATGACAATCGTGCTTTCACAACTAGCTTCTCTAGATTTTGCCCATCTATAAAATATGCCCGTTGTGCCTACTAAAGTACGGTGACGAATTGTTCCTAATTACTTGTCCAACTAGCAAAAGTGACGGGTTTAGGTCACATGCCTGCAAGACCTTAGGAATAAAAGACAAGCCGCACCCTTTCTGGTAATTTAACACGTGCCACACGCATGTAGATATTCAATCTAAGTGAGCAAGCGGCGCTACCTATTCGATTGAATTGGTACTTATTGGTATTGGGTACTTCGATGATACGCTAATAATGCGAAATAGTACCTACAAGTACTTTAGTGACGGTCATACGTTTTCACCCCTTTTTTATGGCTGAACTGTGGCTACTTGCACCAACCAGTTTCCTTGGTTATACCTTTTTCGTAGGTACATGAAGTCAATTCTACTAAACAGTCTTTTTGCTGTAGGTATAGCTGCTGTTCGATGGCACTTTTACAAAAGTCCAAAACTTTTAGGTACATAGTAGATTAAGATTATTATTTGTATCGCACCTGCAGACTTAATTTTATTCTAGTCTCGACCTCGATAATTGGGTCTAACTTCAACAAAAACAATACTTGGGTATTTAATAAGTACCTACGCATATAATTCTCACCTGACTATGTAGAGGTTTTTAAAATTTAAACGCAATTCATTTTTTCACCCAGGTCACAAACTGTAATCTTATAATAACTTCTAGTAGGTACCTAGGTACCGTATGAAAAAAACAATGCTTGAGTCTGAGTCGAGACTAAAGCATAGTTGATAGTTCTCCATTGAAAAGGGTCAAAATTATTTGCTTGAGACACGACTTGAGACAGTCAGACTCAAGCACTGTTTGCAGCGGCCTATGCATGTTTTAACATAGGTAAGTTTAAAAATGTTTAACTAAGTTTAACCTACCTACCAAGTTTAACAAGTTTTAACTTAGGTAGGTAGGCGTATTCGAGTTGATTAGACCCTGCTGATTGAAAATGAAATACTTTTATGTCAATAACAGTCCTTTTATAGAAGTTTGATTAATTTATCCACCAAGGAACAAGTTGTGAGGGTCAGGCAACAGGACCTTAGCAAGTGTGTCAAGCTAAATAAAATTCATATCTGCTCTAGATAATCGATGTCATGATCTTGGTACTGAATCAGAGGTTTAAAATTGCAGGTCAGAGTGCCAGCCTATGGCCAATTAACTAAGGTAGGTAACCTCCTACCTTTATTGATATTTATGTTAGTACTTCGTCAAAATACTCCATCCTTACGTCCTATTTATAATATTGTGAATCGCCCCTTTGCTGTGCACCGGTGAATTTAGAAAAAAGGGGAGGTAAAAAATGTGAAACGGTTTTTGAAATTTTTCACTTACGCAAAGCCAGGGCGAATCGCTAGTTTAATAAATTTTAACTCACCGCGACAGCGTGGGGCGGCGCGTGGCGCGTATTTAACAATTTTTTATTTTTTTTATTTCGTAATATTTTTTTCTAGAAATAAACGTAACTTATTTTTTGGCAAGGATCATTTTTTGACCAGTTTTTGAGTTTATTCGTTACATAAAAATACTGTTAAAAGTACTGAGCTCTTTAATTAATAAATATAAATGTTTAATTGTAAGTTTCTTTGTGTAAATATACAAGTGATATTATGTTTGGAGTCATTTAATTATTCGAAATGAAGATTGTTTTTTTAATGTCATTGGACTGATAAGCTAAGCTCCCTGCTTGTTAATTATTCCAAATTTATGTCCATTGAATATTAAGCATTAACCAAAGGGCAAATAAGTGAATAGAGATTTCAAAGCGCATTTTTCAAAGCTGGGAGTGTCGAAGGCGTTTGACCTAATCTGTGGCGCGCGATACAATGAATGAGGTACTTGCGCCTAAGATGGCCCTGTTCCTAAGATAGCCCACACTTAAAATTTCATACTTTTCTAAGTTCAAATGCGTTTAAATTCCGCGCCTATGTTCGGTTAGTACCTCAAACAAATCTGCAAGTTCATATCAGAGGAAGGGAGCCGCCATCTTTGCAGTGGTTGACAGTTCGTCAGTGACGTTGCATATGGCTTACGATTTATAACTTCATGTTCACAAACTTTATACTATTTCTTTATAAAAACAAACGGTTTTTGTTAAATTTGTTAATACAACGTTAGATAGGTTTATGAGCACTCTTGAGAAGGTAAGTGTTGTTAGTATTCTATATTAATTTTAATTTAAAAGAATAAGTTCTTGTAACCGGGTAAAGTCCCTAAAAAGGCCCACCACACGGGCTTCCAAGATGGCCCGGGCTTTATTAGGACTATCGAATATCGTAGTTTCTTAGGAACCTTCCAGAGAAAATGAGCCATTTTGTCAATATTTTTGTTTTAAGAATCGAAGATTGTGTTGGGCTAACTAAGATCGACGTTGAGGAATTCTTATGTCCAGAATGTGATTAAGAATCTATTAAACTTTGGGGTTTTGGTAAGTTCCTATTTCACTGCTTTTTTCTATACTCTAATAAGGCCCACCAAAATTGTGGAGAAAAATATTTTGTCAATTAAAAAAAAAATACTTGGTTTTACCAAACTTAATTGTTAAATATTAACGTCACAAAAGTGTTCTTTATTGATTTTATTTAGAGATGTTTGTTTTGTAGGTAGAGTAAATTTTGCTAAGCCTAAAATGGCCCACCATCAATTTATGACCAAAAAAACTATTGTAACAGACTGATCACCTAGGAATCTCATATGTTTGGTTAAGGTTTAAGTTTAAACATATTTTTTGTTTTGATAGCGTTTTTAGATTACGTAATTAATGTCGGGCCATGGTAAGTACCTATTTTCCTAAAAAGGCCCACTTTAGAGGTTTTTAAAAACAATTGTTTTTATTAAGAAATTTGATCTAGTAAATTGATTTGTATGTTTATTTTATTCACAAATAAATGAGTATGATTGTGGTAAGGTTTGTTTTAATATATTATTATTATTTATTTTTTTATTTCAATATTGCAAAAAATGGGCTTTACAAGGCGCATGTACCTTGCTCATACATAATGCTAAAATCGCTTTATCTCACACATGTCCTAGGTTTGATAGTTACTTACCTACTGTTACCTCACCGAGCTTAGTATAAAAGCGCGACCGCGCCCGTCGAAGGTACACATCTCAACAGAGCTTTGAGGTTTGAACAAGAAACATGATGCTAAAAGTGAGTTGACTTATTTAGTTTTCGTATTTATCATATTTTCAAACTACTTAAGCAATAAAATAATTAGAGGTTTTGTTGGAAAAGTTCACTTCTATGTAAAAGAATTAAACGCGCTCGATTTCGAAATTCTCGTAGCATCTCCGTAGCAAGTGTTCGTAGCATAGCAATTCAAATGTGGCACGAGCAATTTTTGAAGGGTGCTCAATAAAAAATCATTTTAGAAAACTCGTATCATTATTGGTACAAAAGAGTTAATAAAGTTTCAGTCCCTGATAACCAGAAATCTATAACTGTTTTACAGATAAAAAAATACGATTTATAGGAGCTTAATACATTGACTCTTTCTTTTTTATTTTCCATATTTTCTCGCAGTTTTTGTTCTCATAATCCATGTTTGAAATGGTAAGGTCTCTTTCAGATATTTTTCCTGGCGTGCGTGGCGGCGGCCCAAGCCGGTGGCTTGCTGTCTCCATACGCGTATGGAGGCTACAACCCGTACAGTTCGTACCCTGCCCAACCTGCCATAGCTTCCAGTCAGTCCAACATCCTGAGGTCACCTTTCAACCTTGGACAGGTGAACTGTTTATTGTAGAAATGTTTTAACCTCTCTAATAGTGTAGAGCATAGAGGTTGGACTTCCTCTTATGTTCTCCTCAAAAGTCTATATACTTTACTCATAATGAGACCATAGAGAGAGTGGGCTTCCGCTGTATGCTCTGTACCCTCAGAGTCTTCTATAGTTGTGTACCTACAGCTCAAGAGCAGGCTGATTCTTCAGACATAATTATCTATTTCAACCGTCACTCTAAATTCATAACCATGACGTGATTTCTTAAAAATCAGCTTTTCACGCAAAGTGTATCAAATTCAAAAATCAAAATCAAAAGTGTATTTATTTAGTAGGATTTCAAGAATCACTTTGAAACGTCATAAAGCTAGGTGAGTCTGAGTGCCAGTTCCACGCGATCAAGCCTAGAATGTATAGTATCGTGGAATGAATAGTAACGTGGAGACATGTGCTGCAGAATGTAAACTGTGCTAAGGTCTATGAGCTTGTTCCCAACCTTCATTCATAATCATTTCATTTTCTGGTAGATCAAGTGAGAGGTCACTTGATCTACCAGAAAGAAGGCATTCCCATTGTACCATGCTAACATGAGCTTACCGATTCCAGATTTCCACATACTCCAAAGCCATCGATACTCCGTTCTCGAGCGTGCGCAAATCTGACGTACGAGTGAGCAACCCCGGAGTGGCTGTGTCATCTTACGGCGGATTCGCTTCACCTATCGTCTCGCATGTCGGCGGCGGATACGCCTCACCTCTCGTCTCACATGTCGGTGTTGCGGCACCTTACGCTAAGGTGAGTTTGAAACTTACGAAAAATACATTCGATTTAGACATTTCCCGGGTGGGTTTGTCCATGGAATCAGAATAAGCGCCTCTATCACATGTCTTGAGCTCTCGTGGATCCATACAAAACCCAGACGGTCGAGGTCAAAAATATATAGGGACTGTGGTTTATGGTGAGAACTCGTGTAGGTAAATTGGCTCTGCTATGACGGTAGCTCGCTAGTTGTTTCTTACATACCTACGTAAGTATGTACCTACTTAGTTTTATTATACATTTCGCTTTATTTCAACAGGTGGCGACAGGAGGTCTTCTAGGCGTTGCTTACTCCGCAGCCCCCGCAGTGTCTCACATGAGCTACACTAATGGACTTGGACTCGCTTACGCTTGGTAGTTACCATGAAGAGACTTTTATCTATCTAAGTTCAGACTCGTTTTCCTAGCATCAAAGATTCCTCTTAATTTATTACCTAGGCTTATTTTAGTAATAAATATTAATTGCTTGAATGTTCATATTTTATTTATGTACCTACCTATCAACTTTCCAACCGAGAGCTTAAACAACCTATAGGTACCTATACCTAGTACACCCAAGTAGGTAATGTATAAAGAATAGAGAGAGAGAGAAATAACCTTTTATAGACTGGTAATTTAACCATTTTGACATTCGTTCAAAATTAACAAATGGCTCTCTAGAATTAGTATACAGTAGCTACATAGCAGTATGCTGTAATCCTGTATGCTTGAAAATATGATCGACGGGGACATCGGGAATACACGGAAAGTGCTTGAGGCTCGACTAAGACTTAAGCACTGTTTCGGAATACGGGCCTCTAAGAGTACATAATTATTCTCTGATCTAGTTTCAAACTAGACTTAACTAGAGGTAGGTACCCGCAGCCGTTCAACCTGCTGAAACTTGAGAGCAACTCGATAGTTGAAGCGTTGCTAAATCTGAAATATGGTCTTCACAGTGAGGAGAGGAACCAAGAAGTTTGAAAACTGCAAGGTGTTTCCCGAAATCTGCGTGGAACCCTACCAGCTATAATGCAACTAACGGCATAGCATAGGGTGGCATCCCTGTGGGCAGCAATACATAATAATCTGGTTCCTCTTTGCATTTTCGGCCATTCAGCAAGGGAAATATTATTAGTTGTAGTCTATGGGTCTTCAGTTTCAGAAACGTGTCCACACATTCTGGATCCATGGGTTTCTCGTACTGCTCGCTTCTCGAGATCTTTTCTTCCTCATACCCATAAATTGTGGAACGAGCTACCACCAGAGGTGTTCCCTCTTAAATTCGACATGAACAGCTTCAAGAAAAACGTTAAAAAACTCCTCCAGGGTAGGCAACGCAACAACAGCACCCTTGGTGTTGTTGGTGTCTATGGGCGACGGTGACCGCTTACCATCAGGTGGGCCGTAAGCTCGTTTGTCTATCTTTTACATAAAAAAACAAAAAAAAAAAAAGTGTGGTGTGCTTTCCTCAGATTGTGCTTCCGATGCTTCCTTTTCTCTGGTGGTGTGGCATGGCATGACAACTCAAACTTGACAGACTGCGAAAAGTACTTGGCAAAAGAAGTTTATTCCAGCGCCATTATAAAATAAAAATAAAAAATTACTGACAAACTGACAGAAGTGACATTGACAGCTTTACACCTCAACGATGTTATGTTTTCGTTCGAAAAAAAACTTTAAAATCATCGGTTTTCGTTCTTTTCGTTTCGTGTACGACTGTACGTGCAATTGTTGTATGCTTCTGTTTGCATTGTGACTTTACAGGTGTTTCTTCAAATTCTAAATTAAACAGTAAGGCAATAAAGTTAGCGGTGTATAAATAGACGACAGTAAATTGTGCCAGTGTTACTCCCAGCCAAGATAGCAGCTAGTGTTTATTCACGTCTCGTAACGTCGTTCGTGTACTTTGTGTTATTGAGGGTCAGTTTACTAGTCTAGCGAGTCTTAGGCCCGTATCCCGAAACAGTGCTTAAGTCTGAGTCGAGCCTCAAGCACAGATTTTTGACACTTTTCAATGGAGAACTGTCATAAAATCTATGCTTGAGGCTCGACTCAGACTCAAGCGCTGTTTCGGAATACGGGCCTTAGTGCTAGCGATAGTGACCTAGAATATACCTGCAGACTTTCATTCAGGTGTTTAGTCAGCGAGAATGTCCGATAGCGAGGTAGATGTTGCATGGGTGCCCTATAAAGAAAGGCCTGAATGGGCTGACGTTACCCCGGTCAAAGAAGATGATGGGCAGAACCCTGTTGTTGTTATTGCATACTCCGAAAAATGTAAGTATCTTCCTACCATGTTTATATAAATATGGTTTAAACTTTAAACTTTCGTTTGAAACAAATCTATCCCACAGGAACCATATATTTTACCGGGATAAAAAGTAGCCTATGTGCTATTCCAGACCATAATCTATATCTGTGCCTAATTTTATCCAAATCCGTTCAGTGGTTCTAGAGTTATTGAGTAACTTTCACATTTATAATAATTATGGGATATGAGATATAAATATTAGAGTGGGGTTTTTAATTGAATTTGGTTTTCAATTTCAGTTGAAGATGTGTATGATTACTTCCGGGCAGTGCTGCAAAGTAATGAGAAGTCTGAGCGAGTTTTAAAACTAACCAATGATGCAGTTGACCTCAACCCAGCCAATTATACTGTATGGCAGTACAGGTTGGTTTAGTTTTAAATATTTTTGACGTGACAACGTCTTATAATTCGATGGAGCAGGCTGCATGCACGAAAAAACATGACCTCATGCGGGGTTACCTCGCTCTGAGGCGTTCCATTTCTACGTTGTCACCTGCAACTATCTGACGATAGTTGCAGGTGACAACGTAGAAATTAAACAACGTAGAACGTAGAAAGTAAACTGACTTTACAAACAACCTATATTTTTTTAGTTGGTACTCTGACTATAAGCTCAGATGTGTTTTTTTAATTAAAAAACAAATAGCTGTAATCCTCCAGGTACTGTAGATAAGTAAACATCCCAAGATTTCTTGGTGCCTGATGACCAGAAAATCTAAGAGGGTTGATATAATATCAAATAAATAAATTTTAGACACTTCAGACTGTATGGTTAGCATTCAGGTAGCTTATTAGGTAAGTCGTATATTGGTGGATATCAAATTACATTCATATTCAGTAATTACTATGATAATTTATTAATTCCTTCATTTAAAAAAATATTGTAGACAATCCAAACAACACTATTTAGCCCAAAACTAAGCAGAGCTTGTACTATGGGAACCAGATAGCTGATATCAATTTTTTGTTTTCTCAATACATACTTAGAATACAATATAACACCCAGACGAGAACAAACATCTGTGTTCTACACACAAATATTTGTCCTCAGTGGCTATCGAACCCAGGTCCTACGGTGCAGAAGGCAGAGCTACTACCAACTGAGCTGATAAGCCAGTCAATGTTGTACAATACAGTCCTACAGGCAGGTTTTCAAATACTATAATCTATGCCTTAACATTTCAGGAGGGATATTCTCAAAGCCTTGGGTAGTGATTTAAGATCTGAGTTAGATTATATGGAAGCCGTTATAAAAAATTCACCCAAAAACTATCAGGTAAGCTATTTAAGCTGTTTAAAAACATGTTTGTACAAGGATTGTAATATGACTTTACTTTGACATTGTATTGTAATAGTACTTGTATTGTAAGGTTTGTATGTTGTACATAAATATAATTGTATGTGTAGAACATGGGCCATGTATTTGATTAAAAATAATCTTGTGGAAAGAATTATGCTTGTTCCATCAGCTGGTTATAAAAAAAGGCAATTTATATAAAAAGCATAAAAATAGAACTAAACATCATTATTTATAGTCTAGTCATTTTGTTCAAACAAATTCTTGCAACATCTTAGTTATCATTTTCTTTTCCTTAACCCACTTCATGTGAAGTCGGCACAACATGTCTTCGTTCTCCACTCTCTATTAGCCATCATTTCAGCAGTCACTTCTTGGCAACAGTTTAGTCGCTGGTGGCCTAGTGGTAGCGACCCCGTCTTCCGATCCTAAGGTCGTGGGTTTAAATCCAGTCGTTTGTTGAATGAGTTTTCTGCCAAAAATGTATGCACATTATGCCAGCGTGATGAAAACGGCGAAGAAAAACATTGTGTGAAAACCGCCATGTCGTAGAACCTAAAAAGTTCGAAAATAGGTGTCAAGTGCACGAAAAAAGCCTCGTTGAGGCGCACTTGAAATCCTTCACCACACTTGGTTTGAAAGAATCGGTGACACGATAAGAAGAACAGCTTAGTAAAATTATTTTATTGTTAAAATCTAACTTGTAACTTTTCAGGTGTGGCACCACCGGCGGGTGCTGGTAGAATGGCTTCAAGACCCCACCCACGAGCTTGAGCTGACCGGGGATGCACTCATATTTGATCCAAAGAACTATCACGCGTGGCAGCACAGGCAATGGGCTATGAAGACTTTTAAGTGAGTTTCTTGTTGCACTATATAGTTATGAGGCTGGTGTTTACTAATGCGTTAAACCATTCAACTGAGCTGCTGCTAAATAATATTTGACGTTTTTATCAACACACAATCGCAAATTTTATTGGTCACTGCATAAGTCCTATGAGTACATAGAATGCATGGAGATGCTAATCATCTGAATGAGTGCTCTAAAAACTTACTGAACAAAGTAAATGTTCCAATATTCTGTGATATAAACATACCAACAATACCTGCTCGTCAAATATTGATAAATAGCCTGTCAAATAGTAGCAAAAGGTCGAGCATCCAGATTTTTTAACAACTTGATTATTACAATAAAAACGAGTAGAGGCTCAAACATTATTAACACTAACGCAAACATTATTAACACTAACATAAAATGAACACCTTACGCTGTTGTTAAAAACCATGCTTTTTCCCGGTTTGATCTAGAATTACAAGAAAGGTATGTAAGTGTGTTTCAATCTATCTCAATCCATTTTTGAACTTGTCCAGCCTAAATTTAGCATAGAGACAAAGTGGGCTCTCTTGGATGATAAAACGGTAGTAATAGCCTAATTCATATTTTCTGTGACATCCTTGCATTTTAAGTGATTATTATTATTATTATTTATTTAATTCGAATTGTAAATGGTCGAAATGGTCTCCATTTCGACCATTTACACTAATTTATACTTACAAAAACTAAGATTAAAACAGATTACTTACAAAAGTGATTAATACTATTTAAGTATGTATACCTCATACACCCATGTTTTTATTAATATAAATATTTATGACATAAAATTTGTCCTCAGTTTGTTCGAAAAAGAGATGACTTTTGTTGAAAATCTTCTCAACAACGACGTCCGGAACAACTCCGCCTGGAACCAGCGATATTTTGTGGTCAACAACCACCTTGGCTGGTCCGACATGAATGTACAAAAAGAAATATGCTACACCCTCGAAAAAATCAAGTTAGTTAAAAACAATGAAAGCGCCTGGAACTATTTACGAGGAGTGTTGTTGCACGACAAACGAGGCCTCAGTGGGAACGCAGTCGTCACCTCATTCTGTGAAGAACTTTACAAGAACAAATGCCGATCGCCATATCTCTTAGCCTTCCTCATCGATATTTGTGATGAGGCGCTCAAAAAAGGAGAAAACAACAGCCTGCACAACGCGAACAGAGCCATAGAACTATGCCAGGCATTAGCGAACAAATACGACAAAATAAGAAGTAAATACTGGAACTACATATCAACCAGATTTATAAAGTTTCAAACCGAATCTGAAGGCAACAAAGAAGAAGGTGATAAATTGATTGAATAGTTAATGCAGTAAATAAAAGACGGGGATGCTTTCATTCATCGTTGGATATTTTATAGCTTTTGTAAATTATAATGGTAAAAAATAGAATAAAAGACAAAACTATAAGTAGCTTGAATTTCAACTTGTTACGCTTCACCCTTCTCAAAATTCGGATCCAAAAGACACTACTTTGAAAAATTGCAATAAGTTTCCTACTTATGCTGCCTATCATTTTGTGCAATTTTTGTAAATAAAAGAATAAAAGTGAGTGTTGGATTTTTATTTCGCTGGTTTAATATCTCGAGAGGTGCTAGATTTTTCAGCTGCATTTATGGTGTCTCTTCTTTCGGACAGTCCCATGTTCATGTGGATATTAGATCGAACTGCGTGCGCCACGACTTCACAAGTGCAGTCTCTGTCTTTATTAACCATATCCAATAAGCTCTGGTGTGGTCCCAAATCATGTAATGGACATGTCTCTTCTCTCTCCTTTTGCACCTTCGAACCGAAATCACAAGAGTTTTCAGTTACTGAGATGCAGAGTAGTTTTAAGATGTCTGGACAGTTTTTACATCTGCATAATGTGCAATCGCAGAATGGCTAAAACGTAAAAAGATTCAGTAGGTATTTTAAAAATCTATTTTTTAAATTGAAGAATTTGACACCTAAAGCCAAAAGGTTTCCAGATTTCTTACCTTCGAAGTCAATGCAGGTGGACGGTTTGGCCGTTCTGGTGGGTTGGGAGCATTCTTGCAGTTTGGTTCTGTGCAACATTTGTGGTATTTAGACATGTTTTAATTTTTACGTTAGGTTACCTACATCTTGTCTCAAACTATGTGTTTTTATGAACTGGTTTACAGTTTAAATTAGAGTCACCGTATAGCCCATTTTACACAGAATTTTAGTGTTTTGTTTCTATGAATTATTGTAGTTTTCTTACAAAATTTTAATTTGTCAAAATCCAAGGACAAAATGAATAGAATTTGTGATTGAACTTGGAAAGATTTATGGAAAGCTCTAAAGTCACTGACAGATTCATCTGTCACTTAAAACAGTTTATAAGTATTTTCAAACTATCTTCAAGAAAACAAAAAAAATATGATGTGATGTGAGTGAAGAAAAATAACGCAGTAACCATGAATCGGTGTATTGGCTTCGGACACCACTTATGCTGAGCTGTTACCCAAGTATGTGGACGAGATTTGAACCCAACTGGGAGCCGGTAGAGCTTCGAAAGCTGAAGCACAAATTAGCAAACCTATCCTGCAAATGTACCACATGTGACAAATCAAAAGCTCGTAGCACCGTTCTTTTGCTTGCCCAAAACGATAAACAAGTGCAAGTGCAAGAGCCAAGAATGGGCTCATTGGATGAGTTCACACAAGTCAACCCGGAAACCATGATCACGGACCACAGCATCTTTTTAAACACTCTTACAAAAGACGTTTTATGCCCTACCTGTTTCGTCACCATGAACCTCTTACGCGGCGGAGTGCTGAGGATTTTAAAAGATGAAGAATCAGAGACGAAACCAGAAATGTTCAGCTGCGATAAATCTACGGAAAAACGTGTGAAAGCGAGGGAAAAGTCCACATCCATCACGAATAAACCTGTGGCAAAGTTTTCGAACTTGACGCTTTGTGATTTCATAAGTGAGTGTTCCAGCGACTTATCGGTGGCCTTGCCCAGCCACGAGCAAAAGCACAGTCCTCATCAAGTGAAGTTCGTGGACATTGAAGTGGAGGAGAAACCACAAGTTCCACTCAGTGCTGGTTGTATGTGTATGGAAAATTTCATAGATTCCATTAGACCGCCTTTAGCTGGCTCGTTTTACACGAATTAGGTTTTGAGAAGGCCAATACACTGAGTCAACGTTTATAAGCGCTGAAATAATAAAATAATTAAGTTTTATTTATTCAAGTGTTTCGTTGAATGTTTAATTAATTTCGTTCAAGGTGCTATTCATCAAACACCACGTTGCGTGCATCAATGTATTAAGAAACTCTTTATAACAAAATTCAGAAAAGTAAACTCAAAATCATTTTATTCAAAAATTAACCAATAAATTATAACAATCCAAATGCCTTAGGCTTCACAACGTTTAAAACAAACTTAGTATTATGCCTTCTAAATTAAGTAAGAGTACCTTTTGATAATATACTTACATAACTTCCGAAAATCGTACCTACCTACTTCAGGCTTTTTAAAAAGGAAGTGACTATTTGTACGGGTGCTGGATGAATAAATTATATTTATTCGTACGGATATTATTCAAACTCGGGGCACCCCGACTTAAGTCACAAAAGTAACAGTAGGTTGTTAGGTTTTTTTTTTTTTATACCTACTTAATTTCAAGAATGGTGCATGTCAGTGCAGAGAGGACCCCTCCCCCGTCCCTCCTCCTCCCTAACAATACTAAAGCCAACCCAAATTTTAACTTTACTACGCCTTTTATGCGAATGTAAAGTGTTTTAAAAATCCAGATTCAAACTTGGGGCACTCCGACATAAGTCACAAAAGTAACAGTAGGTTGTTAGGTTTTTTTTTTTTTTATACCTACTTAATTTCAAGAATGGTGCCCCCCCCCTTCCCCCCCAGTACCCGTATTAATCATTATAAATTGTTCGTACAGTACCTGTATTAATAGACTCTGCCTTTTAAAAACGAGAAAAGCATAATTATAATTACCTACATAATAACCCTATAGTCAAATATTTTATGGCGCAAGACCCACAAAACAATATGGACGCTTCAGAGTAACAAACATCAATTGTTAGTGACTACTGTGCCAGCAGCATTGACTTTATAACTCCTCCAAACTACTTGGCCAGTAGCTACTTGTCAATAT
The DNA here is from genome assembly GCA_939531255.2 of Thera britannica. Classification (NCBI taxonomy): domain Eukaryota; kingdom Metazoa; phylum Arthropoda; class Insecta; order Lepidoptera; family Geometridae; genus Thera; species Thera britannica. The sequence continues at coordinate 21,835,783 of OW618034.2, forward strand.
TTTGTAACAAACACATTCAACACATTTTTTTAGGAAATTATTATTTAGTTAAAACTTCAATTTATTATTTAGCTGCATAGTGTTTAATAAACCGTGCAGACGGGTCTGAAACTTGGACCCACTTAGGCATCCAATAATAGGGAGTGAAGTTGTGTTGTCCCGGGTAAGATTTTTCAAAAATGTGTCGGTAGTATTTCGCCTCCGCAGTAATAGGCTGAACACCATGGTATTTCGTATCATCTTCTGGTAGCCTCTCAGCGATAACATCACCGATTACTTCAAATAATGACTTTTTCACAGATGCTACTCCATCACTGAAGGCTTCTTTATGCCTCCACAGTATCGAATCTGGCAGTAGACCACTTTTCGCGAAGCTGTTTCGCAATAAGTGTTTTTCTACTCCGTTCTGAGGTTGACGGTCCTTCACATCAGTACCTAGGTAGTGGTGTGTAAACTGGATGTCTAGGAATGGAACTCTAAGCTCCAAGCTAAACGCGCTTGTTGTACGATCAGCTCGTAACCCGTCGTATAAGTAAATATCAGACAGCAAGCGGATGCTTTCTTCGTGAGCTGCTGTTTCCGACGGAGCGTCTCTAAAGTAAATGTAACCCTGAGCTAACTCATCTGCTCCTTCTCCACTGAAAATGACCGTTGTATCCGTGTTTTCCTTGATGTATTTTGCTAGCAGATACATCGGCAAGCTGGCACGATTCGTCGTTATATCAAATGATTCTAAGTGATAAACTACATTATCTAATACTTCCTTTACATCATTTTCGTCGAATTTAACCGCATGATGTTCAGTGCCGAGATAATCGGCAACGGTTTGTGCTGCAGCTAAATCGGGAGAGTCACCCATTCCTATGGCGAAAGTTTGTATTTTATAAGGTAAATTGATTTCTTTAGCTAGTTTGACCACCAGGGCCGTTATAAGTGACGAATCCAATCCTCCACTGAGAAGACAACCGATACGTCTCTCCGACATGAGCCTCTTGCGACAAGCCGCTTCCAATAAACTCGCTATTTTCTCTGTAACATTCATTTCACTTAAGGTTCTTTCTGAAACGAAAGGAATGAATCTTGGTGGATTACCAGGAGTAAAGTACTGCTCCGTAGTGTCTAATTTGACTTTTCCATCATCTAATATGCTCCATACTTGTATGTGGCCGGGTGGGAATTGTCCTAAGGTCGCACTCTTACTTGCTTGTTGTTTCATACCAATGAGACCCTTAGCTTCTGAGCAGACCCCCATAACGCTGTTTTCATCGTCCTGCAGAATGTAAAGAGGACGAACACCATAGGGATCGCGTGCGATGCAAACCTTTCGCTTTTCTCCGTCAACCAGGCAAAATGCGAAAACGCCATCGAGATTCTTGACTGCATCTGAGATTCCCATTTGATGGTAAGCGTGAATAATAGCTTCCACGTCACACTTTGTTTCATACTCGTAGTTGCGTTCTGCTTGGAGCCGTTTGCAGTTGTAGATCTCTCCGTTGCAGATGAGGTTGGTGCGAGGGAAGCAGTGGAGTCGCATGGGCTGCATGCCGTGCAAACCATCGACGATGGTAAGCCGCTGGAAGCCGAACAGCGTGGTGGGCTCTCTCGCGTCGTTCTCTATGCGCCAGGCGTCTGGGCCACGGTGACTTATGCTCGAGAAGCATTTTATGCATGTGCCATTCAGACCACCGTCCACGCCAAATAATGCCCAAATTCCACACATTTTAGCCTGATCTGAAATAGGTTAAATTGCTAGTTATTACTCGGATTCTTAGTAAGTAGGTAGTACAAGTACCTACCTACGTCTCTTATCGCTAGCACTACCAAGGTGCAAACATATGGTACGCATTATCACTAAAACCGTGGTAAATGTGGCCAAAAAGGTAAGGTAAATCATAAACTAAGTTCCTAGGTAGCTGGTAGGTAGGTATGTATACCTACCACATTGAGTGTATCCAATGCACTAAAAATTATGATTTCCTATAACTAGGTAAGGGTAATATACCTAACCAAATTTAACCAAATTTTGAAGATGATGACATCGTAGCCGGTTTCGATGCAATCACTGAGTAGGTAAACTTAACAGGTATCTATATGTCTGAAAGTTACGAATATGTGGATTTGTACTCTTATGCGCTTTTTTAAGACTTTCGAATGTGTTTATTTTAATTGATATAATTTATGTATAACCTATGTTCAAGCTCATCTTATTATTAGGTAAACAAGGTTTTTAACACTGCTCTGACTTGTCTAAGTAGGTACCATTATCACATACATAAATATCACTGTTAAGATGACGCCTAACTTTGATTGAAAATACTAATATTATATTAAACTGTAAATAGTTACCTAAAACGTTTTAACACTATATTTACTAAGAGTAAGATAACCTAAAAATATCCAATACAACACTACACTGTGTGCGGTGCGCCCGATTTGGCCGGTGTCGGTGTGTATTTGGCCAAGTGTGCGCCGGCTTAAAGAGTTTCCAACTCACAACCAAAGAGCTCACAACACTGTATTTCCTTATTTAAATATCCCCCCAAAGCAAAGTTCCCTAGGCCTGGATTAAAAAAAAAACGGATGACGGTCTAGTTAAAGTGAACTACGAACATTGAGAAGCTGAAAGTGTTTATGGATTAGGTACTTAATTATTAAATTTTATTCTAAAAATAGTACACATCACTTTGCTTTTTATTACGTAGCTGATCGTAGCACTTGCTACGAAAAACATACATACAAACATAAAATCACGCCTTATTCCCTTGGGGGTAGGCAGAGATCACGGATTTCCACTTGCTACGATCCTGGCACACCTCTTTCGCTTCATTCACTGTCATAACATTCTTGATACATGCTCGTCGGTTAGGTCGTAGCACTTGCTACGAAAAAAGTTTTCATAAAAAAGACATCAACGAGATCCATGGCCTTACTTATAAAAATATGTCAAAAGATAAACAGTGCTTAACTTATTGCAATCTCTTACCACTAGGTAATGATAAACAGTGACAGGGCTAACTTTAAGCACTGATTAAATTTAAATTGCGTTTATAAGTAGGGCCAGTGTCATTGTTCGTTTTTAATTTTATTAGACGGTTTTGTGTGTCAACTAATTTGGACAAAAAACGCAAGATTAAGATTTGACTCTTCACAATGATATGTCTGCAACTGTATGATAATTACTAATTACCGAATGATATGGTGGTAAATCATAATAAATATTAGAAAAGAAATAGTATTCCAAGTCTGGGGTAAATAACGACAAGCTGGCAAGCCTGTTTGATAACAAGGACACTGACATTTCAGAGCTTTCAAACTGATACTACAGATTCAATATGGAAGCACAGACCAAAAATATTGAGTTGCAAGACAATATAGAACTTCTTTCGGGGTTTCCAACCTCCTTGCATTAATTGAACTTAAAGTCTGCGCACATCTAGCGCGATGGCGTTGGCGAATCGCTGTCATATAATATGACAGCGTTTCACACTGATCGCCATCGGCATCGCCATCGCGGGTCGATGGCGATCTAGAGCTGAACATAGGTCTCCCCTACCTATACAAGAAGAACGATTCTTGCAATCTTGCGGATAACGTCCGATTATTGGTTATCAGGAAATGCATGTTTAATAGTAGGTACATTGTTACCTGAGTGTTGAAAGTCACGTTTTTTGAGTCCTGAGACGGGTTTGGCTTAAAAGACTTTCACCCGAGGTAAACACTGTGCTTTTCATTACGAATACAAGGAAAGTAAAAATAAAAACATGAAAGAAAAATTAGTAAAAATGAAGATTGAATTGCCGCCTTCCCGGTTTTTTTTCTTTTTCTCTGGCGGGCCTTCGGCTTCGGCTCGCCAGCATTATTCAGCCATTATTTTCATTTTCATAATTTAAAAAATGGTAAATTGTTTGCTCAAATCTATGTTATTTTAAATAAACAGTTGAAGCTTAATCAAGTAATTAAGAAGATATATTATTTATTTAATACTATCTTTATGTTATTTAAATTTAAATTTTACATTGCGCTCTAATTAGACTTTTTAAACTTCTTACCGTTGTAATGGGTTTCCAACCTACTTGCTGAATAAAAAGTTTAAATTTGGTTCAACAACCTACTTGCAGTTAGAAAGACTTTTGAAAGTTGGAACATGGTTGAATAAAATAGAACTTGTTTTTTATATAATTTGACAGCTGTCAGTAGAAAGTGATTCTCCCTAGGGCTGAAAGTATTACTTTCAATTAGGCCCCTCAAGCAACTTCAGACCTACCTACTTTCAGAGTATGAGCAATGAAAAAGATTATGTAGGTAGGTACCTACCTTATCTTATCTATTTTACCTACATTTATCAGGTCGATTTTGGGCCTCCTTGCCCTGACTTCACGCAACATTAGCCCTATCCACACTCGCGTTACAATGTCGTTGGTTCATCGGGGCTTTTCACGAAGCGTCCGTTTCGGTTCGGGGTCGTTCGTGAAAAAAGTGAGTCGCTAGTAAACAGATTTGTATTCTTTAAAAAAAAACCATTCCTCATATCATTATAATACCTAATAATGTAGATTGCATAATAATTTTATTATTATTATTAAGTATTATTTTTTTTATTATTTTGCTGTGCAAATTGCTTGGACAAAAATTAATACCGACCTATATACCCATACCTAGGCAGGCAAGTAGGTTTATGCTCTCTTCTTCGGTCGGTCGTTTTAGTCGGTCGTTTCTTTTTTATTTGCTTACCATTCTCATTGCTATTCCTCTTACGTTTGACATTCTCTTTGCCTCTTACTTCCCACTCGTTGAGGTTTGAGAAGTCAATGTCTGGAACTTACTCCGAAGCAAAAGTAAGTTTATTACCTACATATTAGCAGCCGCCCGCGGCAGCGCTTGTGGCGCGTGGCAGGTTTTATATCCCGTTCGTGTTTTTTTTTTGATAAAGTGTAGCTTAATCTACTATACTAGGTACCTATCTATAGGTACTAACTATTTATTAGGGCGTGGTTGAGCCACAAACAATAACCAAACATAAACCTAAGCACTTATTATACCTACGTAAGTACTTCTTAGGAAAGGATAGGATACGGTAAGTTCATCATCAATAGGAGCTTGAGAAGTCCACCGCTGGACATTGCTCCAATATATTTTCAGGAAGAACGATTCGGAGCACTCTCCATTCCACCGGGTTATTTATTATAACCATAATTATAATGGTGGGACACAACGGGCTTCTGCTTCAGTATTCCCAATTACTTTTGATAGAAGCTGAATAGAGTAAAATCTAATGTGAAACTTTAATGAAATATGGCTTGCTTCTCACTGACAACTGACAAGCAAGCCATATTTCATTAAAGTTTCATGATCTTTGCTATAGGTACATAACTGAAGAACAAGTGAACTGAAGCAGTCAAGTTTAAGCACAAACCTCAGGAAGATAGGAACGGAGGTTCATTTGAATACCTAATTTGATGCATTTACTGAGCCACTAATGAAGCCACTTCAGTCTGCCGATACCTACTCGTAGCTTTTGTTTAGAACGGTATTTCTATACCTACTTACGCCAGTGGCTGTCTGCCTGTCTGTCTGTTCTCGCCTAAGTACAAGTCGCATTTTTCAACTAATCTGGAACTGAAACTTGATAAGGGTTTTTTTTATTGGAGAGGGGGTATTTCTTCCAATAAAGGCAAAAAGGGGGCTACTGGTATCTCCGCCATAATATGAGATCTGATTTCTTTTTTTTTTATTTCATACATATGTTGTGACTTTCGGTTGGACACTCATAAAAATTTGGCAAAGATCTGATGAGGGTCTTCGGCATGATGAGCAGAATAACTCCTCAAAACAAATGCAGTAAATTGCTAACTCTTAGTGTGCTCGCGAGGTCTAAAACTCACAGAGCCACTAGTAATTGACGTAGTAAATCCCGTTCCACACAATGGCGGCTCTGTTTCGCGGTTTACTGTGGTTTACCGCAAGTGGCAAACCCTTGTTTTATTTTAGCAACACCAGCCGCATGCGATTAGGCATGTAGGTAAGTGGGGCAGAATCGCGATCCCTAAAAGTATTATGTGAGACATAACTGACGTACGGAATTTTCATTGACCACAATAATATAGATATAATAAATATGTAGGTATAAATGTATAGTTACCATAGCCAAATTCAAAATTGATTTATTCGGTTGTATCACGAGAATCACAAGGTGAGTGTAGGTGCAAGTTCCACCCCAAAATAAACCATGAATACCTCTTAACTGTAATTCCCGATTTGGCTATCTCGGGGCTCTCATAAACCTAAAGGCAGGTCATTTATTCTGTTAGCAGTTTTAGTCACGGCTAGCTGTGAATACTAAGTAGATGTGGGACAAATAGATGCTTTCCCGATATGCATAAAGGGAAAACTGTTGGTAGAGGCAAAAAAAGCATTAAAATTGTTGGAAAAAGCATTGTCAAGTCCACAAATAAATTGTATCTCATCATCATCATCATCATCCTGAAGAAGTCCACTGCTGGACATAGGCCTCCCCTACACATTTCCCAGGAAGAACGATTCTGAGCTCTTTCCATCCATCGACTTCCCGCGATCTTAACAATGTCATCGGTCCATCACAGTTTATACTTCTGAAGTCAGTATCGTTTACACTTGTTTTTGTATAACCTTGTACCTTGAGTCCAAATAAATATATTTTTTGAAATCTGGTGGGTGGGCAATGAAATTGTATCTAAACGGCTGAAATTAGAAACTTTTTCAAGTTAATTATTCTTCAGTATCATGGTATTATTTAGAGCACGGGAGAATACAATATAATTGTTGATATTTTCATAATAGCTTTTTATTTCCAGAGCCATTTTGTGTCAAATTTGTGAAGAAGCAATTCCGCCAACGCATAAGATTGCTTTTTAAATATTTTTTACCGTGTCCTCAAAAACAAAGCGAAACGATCGCAATAGTACATTGTTCACCGAGAGGAGAAAGTGACCGATTACCGTTGAGGGTGTCGTTTGAAGCCCGAGCCGTAGGCGAGGGCTTTAAAACACCCGAGATCGGGAATCGCAGTTTCTCTCGAGTGATACATAGTGCTTTATACTACACCTACAAGGAAAATAAATTCTACGAAAACTGAATCCTCAAAAAAACACACAAATTGGAAATGGCGTCTGCAATTTTCACATGTTCTTTTTTCAAATTGTTTATCCTGCCGCCGCAGGGTCGCACTGCCAGCCCGACACCATCCAACACACAGCTAGTGGCCAGTGTCATTTTGCGAACTTTGAGATAAAAACTCACTGTAAAAACTTTTTGGCTTTTGACATTTAGGTTACCGGCGCATAGTCTTACCCAAAATAAAAAAAAAAACCACGTAAGAAATGGATTTTCATACACTTTTCTCTCCCGCTCAGATGCGTTTTCTCCCCGCATATTTGTTCGATATGCAATAACGTACTTTATACCGTAAATTTGATAAAGTGTCAAGGTACTTTCCAAGCAGGTGTAGTATAAAAGCTTTTTCACTGAGTTATAAGAAACACGTCATAGTCCTCAATTATTCTGTTATCGTCATATCTCTCTACCTTGATTGTATTATTACTTTCGTTTATGGAAAGCTATGGTACAATCAAAGGTATGTCCTTCAGGATGTTTACTTTGATTTGTCCAATCAAACTGCCTAATCTAGATAGTTTGGATAAATAAGGCATAGGGTTTGTCAAGAAGTGGTTTTGCAGTAAGATAGATGTAGGTACTAGCAACACAGGTATGTACCTACAGGTTTCCAACTCAGAAAACCCGTCTTGTGCATGCATTTTTATCTTATACTATTGGCCGCCCGCGGCTTCGCTCGCCCGTTCCTGTAACACCCCGTTCCCGTTGCTTTTTCGGGATAAAAAGTTTCCTATGTCCTTCTCCCGGTTCTAAGCTACCTCCCCACAAATTTTCTGCCAAATCAGTTCCGCCGTTCTTGAGTTTTAAATAGTGTAACTAACACGACTTTCTTTTATAAATATATATATATATATATACGAGTAGATACCTACTAATCTATACTGATATTATAAAAAGTAAAGATTTGTATTTTTGTGTGCATGTTTGCAATGAATAAACTCAAAAGCTACTGTGCCGATTTCAAAAACTCTTTCACCATGCATAGCTACATTCACCCTGAGTAACATAGGCTATACTTATGTGTTTAAAAAATAAATGTCTACCGGTGCGAAGCCGGGACAGGCAGCTAGTATGTAATGATATAGAAAAACTAGTCATTTATTTATATGAAAAGTTCAAATCGCTTTATGAATTTTGCATCTCGTTTAGCAAGTCCCCGCCATAGAATGGCTTCCTTGAGCTCCTACGGTAAGCTGCTACGAAATGTTGGAACAATGTGCATCCTCTTACTATCAGAGATTCCAGTTTTATTGACTTTATTAAAAACTTGATAAGACTTTTTTGGTGAAGGTGGTACAATTTCCATAACATTTGATTTTACCATTTATTAGCGATTACAGCATGGTTGGCTTCATCAAACGATTCCTCGTTCGCCATAAAATATTATATTCCGAATATTGTTCCCTTGCTGCTGCGTCCTCAGTTTGCGATCGACCCACGGGTCAGTGGTCATTCGATTGCTTATTTAGCATAAACATGCGAGGGAGAACCAACTAGTCGCTAGTAAATTGCGTAGAATCGAACATGGTCAATTCTGCAAATGTACCTACACTATACCGAGATTAATGCCGAGTGTTAGATTTTAATCATTATTACGCAATTGCAGGCTTTTGCGTAATAATGATTAATACCAATAGTTAGTCGGGTAAAGACTAACTATACCTACCTATAGTTAGTCCTTATCCGACTAATACCATAGACTAAGGAAAATACTAAAAAAGCGAAAGTTTGGATGTTTGTGGCCCAATAACGCCCTAACCACTAGATCGATTTAGATATAATTTGAACTAAGTAGGTATATTGTAACGTGGGTTAACAATAGGCAACTTTTTATCCCAAAAAAAATACCGGAACGGGAAACAACTCCCGCGTGGGTGAAGTCACGGGTAGCCACTTGTAAACAATGAAATACACACCAGGTTTTCTACATTACCAGGGTATACATATTTTTACAAGAAGCAGCAATAGTCAGCGCGTCACGGCGAAGGGTACCAACACATCGAAGCCATACCATTAAAGAGTATTGGAAAAACAATCATAGCCAAGACATAAAAGATATCGTTACAATACAATGCTCATGTAGCAAAACGACGTGTCAGAATGAAAAGTTGGTGAAATAAGAATCTGTCTGCTGGCTGGACTGCAGCCAACAGGAAGTGAAACACAAGTAGGTTAGGTACCTGTTACCGATATGTCTTGTACATTAGTCTGGGTGTCTCGCTTGCGAGTCTCTTTTATCGTTTTTTACTAAACACCCATTCGTTACTGAACATTTACCTAGCACTCTAGATGTTAATTTTTCTCTGAGTGCTATATAAATCAAGGTTTATAACGCTAACATCAAATGGATAATCCTTCTGACGGCAAAGATAACAAAAATAAGCTACTAGACTTGAATTTTGCAAAAACAAGAACTTCTCCGAAAAGTTGTCAAAACACATTTTGTCGTTCTCATCAGCTACGCCTACAGACTAAATCTTCTGAAAAAAACAATTTTTTTTATAAACTAATGGCCTTACTTATAAAAATATGTCAAAAGATAAACCGTGCTTAAACTATTGCCATCTCTTACCACTGCGTAATGACAAACAGTGACAGGGCTAACTTTAAGCAATGGTTAAATTTAAATTGCGTTTATAAGTAGGGCTGTAAGTATGAACTTGATCTTAGCGAAACAAGACAATATGGTGGGAGTTCCAGCTAACTTGGTAGGTATATCCTAGCGATATTATATTAAATGGTATAGTACTGTTTTTTTTAGTTAGGTAGTAGGTATTTGTTTATTCAGTCAGATGATGTTATAGGTTAATGTAATTACTTATCTGTAAGTGTAGGTTTAGTGGTCCATAGTGTCGCATAACACACGAGCACATCGATCTCAAATCTCCAATCTAATTGTTAGTCTGAGAATAGATAGATTCAATTGTCAATAGATACTAAATCTGGGACACGTTTGGGACGCACGCTTGACAGCCTACCATCAATCTGCAGCGTAGAGCCGACGACGTCATGAGAAAGGGATATCTACATACATAAATTATGCACAGGATACCTTAGTCAGGAGATAAAGTACTAGTTTTTAACTAGTAGGAATCAGAGTGAAAGATGTAGTGTGTTAAAAAGTTAAAGAACGTGGTAAACGATCAAAATTAAACGTTTATTTCAAAGACTAAACCTAAATTCGATTATTTAGTTTTTTCACAAAGACCAATCGAAAAGTCTAGGTGCCAATTCCACGCGAC